>CM054057.1:158609201-160035197 GCA_028641055.1 Alopecurus myosuroides | reverse complement strand
CGAGTAGCTAGATCTATTCCCTCACACTGTAACCCTGTTATACGGGCTTTAGTCCCAATTAGTGAGAAGTGCAGGAGTAGGTACGCCGTACTGTCGCGACGTACCGAACCTGGGTAAAATCCCGTGTTCTGTGTTACTACGCTATCCCGTTACCCCACGTCTCTACCGTAGTCTCATGGCACCCCAGTCTATGAAAACTACTACGATGTCTCGACACTAAGCCAAACAAAAACCCATACCCATTTACCAACCCTATTGGGCTACCCTATGAAGTGCAACAACAAACCTTTCACCCAAGAATGTCATGACCAGTTCTTTATAGAGACACAAGCCATACAATTGAGGAATGTCACATATTTCAAGATCCTTTTGTGTGAAGGAACAATCACGTCCATGATCAATGCCAACTACATCATGAGGAGCAGCAAGAAAATCAACAAGTGAAGAAAGACAAGTGAACCCCAAGTTTCATGAGTTATGAAGATTTCAGAGCCAACTGCACCAAGAGAAGAAATAATGAAGAAACACAACTATCTAGTTTGTGTTACATAGGAGTTTTACGCTACCCATTAGTTGAGAAATGATAGTTAGCTCAAGTTTGTCCTACAGATTGGAAAGTTTCTGTTAGACAAGTAAGGTTCCCTAGTGTTATTAAACAAGATTCATCAATCCAAGTACAAGGTAATGATTTAGTGCAACATGGATTGGCCCCCATAGTGACTACTCACGTTATTTACTTTTGCTACGAGGAATGTTAAATCTGAGTGACATACCTATTAGAGAGACGACGATCTTAAGCCTGAACCTTAGAATGGTAGATTATAATAATGACCCTATGTTAGTGTTGTCGAAACGTACTATTTTCGGTGAGGATCAAGACAACCTTTGAGGTATCAAGCAATGTAAGATATTGCCTACCATGAGAGTTTCGTTATAAATAGCATGGTGTTTGCCTTCAAGGATGACAACAACAAGATGGAAATTTTTCCAAGGACACCAAAAGACCAAGTTGAGAGGAACCCAAAGACTTTTGATTGACCCAAAGAGTGACCCCTCCGAGTCAAAGGTAGTTCAACATACCTATGTTGGTCTGCAGCTCTACCATGAAGGAAATTTCTACTCAAGCCAATCTCAAATCAATCTACACTCCAATCTAATGGAAATAGACTATTCACAAAAGTTTCTTTTAAGGGTGGTGGCCCACCAAGTTGTTCCGAAACCGAGTTCCCAAACCTAATCTTTCTTTCTAGCCTTCCCAAATCTCGGGACGAGATTTCTTTAAAGGGTGGTAGTCTGTAACATCCCTGATTTTTTTGGAAAAACTCAAAAATCACAAAAAATTGAAACTTTTTATTTTCATGTTATGCAAGTCACGAAAAACCAATGAGATGCAAGAAATAAAAGGAAACAATACATAACTCATTGAAATTGAAATTAAGTGTCCAATATACCTCTATACCATAAACCCTAAAGCCCCTTCCAAAATAAATATTTTTACCTTAAAGAAAAATATTTCTTCTGAGCGAACCTCCTAAAAATATGTTTTCAACCCATTTATAACTATGAAAATGTATGAGATGTTTTAAAAGGTCCTAGAAAACAATACTTTAACCATGGAAATATTTCTGAAATTATTCAAATCATATTTCTACTTTAAAATCCTTGTTTTCTATTAAGTTGTTATTAATGTTTTCTCGTATTTTAAAACTATAAAAACATGAAAACAAGTTGAAATGTTTTTGAAAAATAATAATTAACAATAAGAAGGTCTCTGTAATTTTATAAAACCATATTTTATTTTATTTACTAGTTTCTATTTAAATATGATTTTTATACTATTAAGGCATTATTCATATTTCAAAATTTGAAACTGAAATATGTTGAAAACAACAAAGTTATGTTACTGTATGAAAAAGAATGATTTTACAAGACCATAATATTTTAGTGGAGGTAAATTGGATAATTAAAACATAAGTTATTGATGTTTTGATTTAACAGGAAATAAAAGAAAAGGAAAATGACGTCGTGGTGATGTCACCATCTTCTTCCTCCCGTTTCCTCTCCCTCACTAGAAACGGCCGAATTGAATCGGCCTTAATACTGGGTGTTTAAGCTCCCATTTGAATGCCCCGAGCCGTCCCTTAAGAGACCTAGCCAGCCTCTCCATTTTCCCTATCCCTCCCCTTCGTATTCTGCCCCAAGAATGCCAAGATTTGTCACCGAAGTTGCTTGATCTGCCGCCGTATTCCACCGATTCCGGCCAGGTGAGAACGTCCCAAAGTCCGAGACTTCTCCCATTCGCCTCCCCTCGTGTGCACGCACCCTCTAACTCTCTTCTAATTTTAGTTCGCACCATAGAACTGCCCCAGCGTGCAAGACCCGAAGGTCACCGGAGACACACCGCCTCCGTCCACGTCGAGCCGGCCCTCCTGGAAGATACAGACGCCTCCACCGTGCTCATCCCCTTCGTCGTGCCCTACTGAGCATCGTAGTACTCTCCAACGAGCCGGAGGACCACGATATCGCTGTCCCCGACGACCACCGGAGCCACGCCGTCCTCGGTCTGCATCGCGCCACCGCTGCGGTCGTCTTCAAGCCTCCCTGAGGGCACCATCGTCCTCGATGTGGCGAGACGAGCCCTCCCATGCCCTCGCCAACCCAGGAAGGCCCCTGGAGCACCCCCGCCGTCGAGCCCCTGCGCCGTCCGCCACCGTCCCCGCCAATTTCCGGCGAGATTCCGGCAGCCACCCGCGCCACCCGGTGAGTCCTTATATCCCCACCGTCCGATCTAGATCCGATGCGTAGAAATAGATCACTTACCGAACCGGTACCAGCCAACCACCGCGCGCCGCGTGTCGCCCGGTCAGTGCGCGTTATGATCTTTATCTGTCGCTCGAGCAGCACGAGCCGGCCTAGGCCCACTCCCTGTCTGCCGCGCCGCGCGGTGAATAACCAAATCTGAGCCCAACTGCTTTCTGTTATTTTTTTCCGAATAAATTAAAAATGGCAATTTTGGAGAATAGTCTCTAGAAATTAGAAACATCATAACTTTTTAACCATAAGCCCAAATTTAGCAAACTTAGACTTTTTGAAACCCCCTGGATCTGTAGAATCTTTTAGAACTGTTAAAATTAAAATTTGAAAAACTTAAATTGGTTCAAATTTAAATATGCTTGTTTGATGAATTTTGGCATAATTCAAATTCTATAAATCCAAAAATTGCAAATAAAATATATTTGGAAACCTTAGGATGTTTACTTTCATACCCTCTGTCCCAAAATAATTGTTGATCAAATTAAAATTGAATTTAGAATTAAGTGGTATATTTAAGTATTTTTGACATAGACTTAATTATATAAATAATTTCAATATAGTTCCTCTAGCAAAGTTGCTTTATTTGGTAACCTTGAATCAGAGACATAAGTGACTAAAAATTTTGGACACCCTTGGACCATGACCACGCTTTTTTGACCAAAAACCCAACCTAGTGATTTATCCATCTTTACCATGTCTTAGAAATTGTTTTTACTGTTATTCTTGATGTTATGGCTATTTGAAGCCAAGACCAAGTCCCTAGTATATGTCAAACATATTAGTGAACCTCAAACACTAGTACCATAGTTTTCTATATACTTATCCATTCCCCAATTCTTGCTTCAAGAATCCAAAGTTAGCAAAATGGAAGACAAGACTCAACCACAAGAAGGAACTCCATCTTCAACTTGGTGGCAACATGAAGAGCTACAAGGAAGATAAATGAAGAAGTTATGAATAGAATACTTAGACTCCATAGAAACTAGAAGCAACTCAAGAAGTACAATTGTGAAGAAATTCATAAGAAGACATCTCCCTCTCTCTTTCTATCTTTCTTCTTATATTCTTTCCAATTTGACTTAGTGGTATTTGTGCCCATCCCATACCTAAACCAAGTAGTGAAGTGAAGATGATGAAGATTTATCAAGAACAAGAGAAGATTCACAACAAGGAGGAAAATACAATAGAATCATGAAGATGAACTTCAAGAAGACAAGCATGTGAAGACTTGGAGTCATCCACACAAGTTGAAGAATAACAAGTTGTTTTTGCCCAACCATTGACCCGAATGGAAAATCCCAAGACTTTATCTTGTTTTTCTCTATTGTTAAGAAGTTGGTTGAACCTAGACCTACCCTAAACCAAAATGGAAATACTAACTTAGAGTACTCAAATGTCTTGATGAAAATGACTAAGTGTTACACATGGTTATGTGTTACAATAGTTGAGATAGTTAGATCACCTTGGTGAACTCTTGGAACTTCCTTGACAAGTATGGTTATAATAAAGTTAGTTTTCTACAAACTCAACCTAGTCCTTCCCAATGTTTTGAACCATTATAGAATGAATCTTTCAAAACTCAAAACTTGACCTTGTCCTAGCCAACTTGGTTACATCCCTTTTTCCATGATTGTTGCTTTGTATCTTTTCTTCACTTGTATGATTGTTTGGTAGACTGTTTGTTTATTTTGTTATTATGTTTTCAATGAATAGATTGTACGGAGAGCAGCGATCTTTTGTGAAGAGAGTGTGAATTCTTCACCAACTTCAACAGGGCAAGTAACACACCATCAACTACCAATTATTTTCTATATGCATTAGTTGATTTTGAGTAGTATGCATGATATGAGATTTTAATAAGTTATATTATGCTATGTTATATCCTAATAGTTTGTATCCATCCTTATACCTTGTTATTTTGATGCCTTGGTACTATTAGATGCTTAGCCATGCTACAAAATTTGTTTTACTAGATGTTGAGGAAAAATTCTAAGTGTAACTAATGAATGAACCACCTGGGTGGAAGTGGTAAGATTGGTTTATGTTGAGTGTTTCCTCAGGGCCCTTGTTTAAGGGTTATTTCACTTGAGGTTGTCACTTGCGGATGGCCACCCAGGAACAAAGAGATTAATAAGTCCCTCTAAGTCTAGTAGCTTACCGTGCAGCCTTTTGACATATGGGATCTGTATTGATCAACTAAGTTGTGAGAGTTCAGCCCAAGCTTGACTAGCAGATGTAGAAAAATTATAGGTGGAACGGTCTTGCCGGTGGGTTTGGACTTCTTCTTCTGAAAGATCTCGTCTCGATTCTCTCCTTTCCATGATGCACTCCGGGTGTATAGGATGTTTGGGCTAATTGAAGACAAAGGGTGAAAGTGCACAACCTCTGCAGAGTCAACAAACTAAGATCTTAGCCGTGTCCCCGGTTATGGACAACTATGAGCAGCTGGACAAGGATTGACGTAAGAATCTCATCACCAATTTCAATAAGTAAAATTTTGACCAAGTGAAGAGTATTGTGGTGCTTGGATCTTAATCCCATGTTGCCACCCCTTTGTAAAGAAAAGTTTGTTTTACAAAAGAGATAGGACAAAACTGGCTTTATGCAAACTTAGCCTAAACTCCATTCAACCAAATAAGCATGTAGTATTAGTCTTGCCATTTATATCCACCATAGTGTTACTTGCCAATACATTAAATTGTATTGAGTCCCTTGTGGCTGCATATTCCATATTGCAGATGTTTCTGAACACGAGTGAAGATTTCGTTTAGGATCTCGAGACTATCGCCAACATGTTTTGCCTGTGGCACATGAAGAAGATGGGATCAATGTTGTACTATGTATTCCGCTGTATATCTTAGTTTTCTGCCTGTCTTCTAAGACTATGCAAGTTGTAATACTATTTTGTAAAGACTGGATCATGCGATGTAATAGAATTTGATGCATTTTCATGATATTTCATTTTGTACTGTGGTGATAGCAATTGATCCAGGGACTAGTACAATAACACAGGTGTCCTTACATTATTTAAATGTGGGAACGCTACAATCTCATACCTGATAGTATGTGGGTTAGTTCTATTCATTGTGTTCCTAAAAAGGGTGGAATGACTGTTGTTCCAAATGATGAAGATGAACTTGTATCTCAATGCACTATTGTTGGTTATAGTATGTGTATTGATTTTGGGAAGTTAAACAAAGCAACTCGTAAAGATCATTACCCATTGCCTTTTATTGATTATGTTAGAAAGGTTATCTAAACACTCCTACTTTGGTTATTTAGATGGTTATACAGGTTTCTCACAAATTCTTGTTAATAGAGATGATCAACAAAATACCACTTTTACTTGCCCATATGGTACATTTTCTTATAGGAGAATGCCATTTGGTTTGTGTAATGCTCATGCTACTTTTCAAAGATGCGTGAATTCTAATGTAGCACCCTCACATTTAATAATGTAAGAACTACTGTGTTAAGTGCTAGTCCTTGGATCAATGCTAGCACCACAAAACAAAATGTAAAGTATCATTGCAGAAGTATCCAAAATATTACAAAGGATCCAGAATAGCCAAGTATAGCTTTATTACAAAGTGCATAGTCTTGAAAGACTAGCAAAAATCAGAGTTCTAAATAGCAGAAATAAGATAGCAATGAGCCTCCATCTTCAATCATGCGCCACAGGCATTACATGTTGGGTGTAGACTCGAGTCCAAGCACTTAATCAAACTTCATCCTCAAAATTTCCTGCACGTTGGAATATGCATCCCCCGAAGGAGATTCAGTACAGACAATGTAGTGGCAAATGACACTATGGTGGATATAAAATGGAAAGTCTAAACTACATGCATATCTGGCTTGGTGGAGTTTAGGCTATTTGGAGAAAGCAAGTTTTTCCCTAGCACTTTTGAAAAAGAGTTTTCTTTCAAAGATTGGCACCATGGGACACACCCATGAGCACCACAACTAATATTTCCTTAGCCAAATTTTAGTTCTTCAAAACGGTGTTGAGATTCTTTTGTCCATCCTTGTCCAGCTGCTCGAAGTTGTCCATTACAGGGAACAAGGCTATGATCATAGTTTCTAACTCTGCAGAGGTTGTGCACTTTCACCCTTTGTCTTCAATTAGCCCAAACATCCTATACACCCGGAGTGCATCATGGAAAGGAGAGAATTGAGACGAGATCTTTCAGAAGCAAGAATTCAACCCAACCAGCAAGACCCGTTCCACCTATAATTCGGCTACATCTTCATGTCAAGCATGGGTTGAACTCTCACAACTTAGTTGATCAAGACAGAGCCCATATGTCAAAGGGCTGCACGGAAAGCTACTAAACTTAGAGGATTTGGTAATCTCTTTGTTCCTGGGTGGCAATCCACAAGTGAACACCCCTCGGGGCGACACTCAACTCTCATCAACCATACAACCAAATCTACCGAGGTGGTTCATTGAAATTTATACTTAGAATTTTTCCACAACATTGAGTAAAACAAATTTGTAGCAAGGCTAAGCATCTACTAAGTACTAAGTCTCCAAACTAACAAGTCTAAAGGATTGCTACACACTACTTGGGATTTTGCATAGCATAATAATAACTTAGTAAAAATTCACTATCATGCATACTACTCAAAACACTAGTAATGCATAGTGAAGACATGGGAGATTTGATGGTGTGTCACTTGCCTTGGCAATAGGATGAACAATCACAACAAGAATAACAGCAACAAGAGTAGACTTGCTCCTCTTCACAATATAATACAAGCAAAACTAGCCACACATAAACATACAACACAAACATAACATAGAAAAAAATTACAATACAAAACATGTGTGCATGATATGCAATGATCAAATTAATGCACAAAATTCACACCTAGCAAGAATTACTAATAGTGATGTTCTCTGATGTTAATAACATGGTTATCATGCATGAAAAACAAATTAATTATCAAACACTAGTAATGCAACGTACCTCTTCGGTTGAACTTCTAATCTCGACCGTAGACACAGATCAGACGGCGTTGGGTGACGGGGAAGCTCGAGGTCGTCGACGATGGAGACTCCGGCGGCGCCCCGGTGAACAGCGGCTCGAAAATCGACGAATATGGATCTCCCGCGGCCATCCGGATCGATGGATATGTCGAAGAGGTGTGACGCGACATGGCGGACTCGATGGCATGGTCGGTGATGTCGTGGGCTTCCTGGAACCGTGTCGGGGTGCGATGGAGTCGCGTTGATCGCCGGCGGGCTCGGACGTGCTCGGCGCGGCCGATTCGCTGAAGGAAAAAAAAGTGCAAGAGCACGGTTAGATGCGCATGAAAGAGGGGAGCAAGTAGAGGCTAAGAGGGGGAGGCTAGGACCCACAGGTTCGCTGGAGTTGAAAAATACGGCGGCGGGCTGATGCGGCTCCGACGAGAAATTTCCTCGGCGTGGACGCGTTCTAGGCTAGGGTTTTCGAGGGGAAACAGAGAGGGGGTCTCAGGATTTATAAGGGAAGGCTCGGGGATAGGGGTAGTGGCTTCAGTCGCAAGAAAACTGCGCGAAAGAATCCTCCCCCGGGTCGGAGTCCATGTCGTGCTCGGGAAGAAGAAGAGGCGCCGTCATCGATGCGTCACGCTGGCGTCACGAGGTGGGCTCCGGATGTCAGCGGAAGAAGAGAGAGAAAGTCCACGCGTGTTGGGCCGGGTTGTCCTTCTTCGTTGTTGCACGCGCGCGAAAGAGAGGGGGAAGGGGAAATGGGCCTGGGCCGGCAGAGGGAAAAGGGAGGGGAGGGGCTGGCGCTGCGTTCTCGTTTTTTTCCTTTTCTTTTCTCTTTTCTGTTTTTAAATAATATGATTCAAAAATCAATTCAAAACCTCACCAAATCAAATCGGAAAAATATGTTTTGGAAAGCTTATGAAAAATAGAACATTTTGGTACTATTATTTCCCAAAACTAAATTGCTTTATTTTAGAAAAAGATTTAAATCCAAAAAGTGGTTTAATAGCTAATATCACCTAAAATTTTGTGTTTAGCCAATTAAAAGCAAATTCTTATGCACTAAAATGCAGGAATGCTAAGATGCTCATGAATGCATGAAGGTTTTAACTTTTTCAAAAAAAAATCAAAATCCTGGGATGTTACAGACTACCCCCTTAAAAGGAATCTCATCCCGAGATTCGAGAAGGCTAGCAATTAGGTTAGAAAAGTTAAGAGGTGGTTATCACCCTTAAAATAATATCTTTGAGATTGAGCGAAGCCAGTCATCTGCCTCAATAGGACCAGTAGCATATGAGAACTTGTTAGACCTAAGTCTTAGAAAACTAGTATGCCTATGTACTAGGGGGTGGTGGTGGTGGATTGTTGTTGTTGTTGTTCATTGCTGCTACAAACTGAGTCATCATCTGTAGAAGTTGGGCTTGAGAAGTGAGCATCTGCTGCATGGCATCATTGTTGTTGTTGTACTCATTGTTGTTGTTGTTGTTGGGGTCGCGATGAGGAGGCATCTATGGGTTTTCAGCATAGATGAGTAAAAGATAGATAGAGCTATGAGGAGAAAATTTTCCTACCCATGCACAATACAACAAGACAAACAATCAATGGAAAATAACAACTTAAAATATTTTATCTCTTAACCAAATTTCGAAATTTGGACTTAATTTTTGACAAACTTAAGCAAAATCACTTAGTTCAAACCAAAACACTCTATAATTGCCATATCACAAGTTGATAGGTCAATACTCAAACAAAAACTCTAGCTATCGTATCCCGCCATGGTGGTCAACTACTAGGATGGATCATAACTCTTCACAATGATTTCTATGTTCTTATACATCTTCAACTCCTTTTCGAGGGTGTTGATCTCTTCTTCAGCTTCCTGGAGATCCTTCTGAGTGTGATAAAGTCTCCACGTAAGTATTTCTCCAAGTTCTATGATTGCCTCCCATGCAGCGCATCTAGCTGACTCGAAGAATGATGTGTATTGTTGTGGGTTGGTGAAGATGTAGTCCCCTTGTATCTTGTGGTCATACTCCTTGCTTCTGTATAGGTGAAGTTTCACCCACCAATACTCTTGGTCATCTTCAATGAAAGGAAAACCTTTGTAGAGTGCTGCTCCTCCAAATCCTAATTTTTTCATTAGGTTCTTCAATGCCTTTGGGAATTCTGTCTCACAATCTAGAGTCATGGTCATTAATGGTCCCTTCTTGAGTGATTCAAAGAGGTTGGTCATCTATCAAGGAGATACGATATTAGAAGATTGAACCATAGGTAGAAGTACTAGAAGAAGTTCTAGCTATGTTAGAGTAGAATAGATGGTCAATCCTAGGGTCCTTGAAGTCCTTGGTGGTGGAGTTGCAGCTCTTCGTCTTTAAGTTGGAAGTCCTTGGCGGTTGCGAAGTTGAAGCTCCATCATCTTTGAGTTTTGAAGTGTAGGACATAAGTCATAATAGCATAAGGTAAGGAGGTACTAGATACGAGACAAGTAAAGGTACTTAGAAAATATTGAGTCTTTTTCCATGGTGATCATTGGATTCGTGAACAACTTATTGAAATTTGGATATTCACTATAGTGAGAGAGACTGGCACCCGCTAGCCATTCAGGGAACCAGTCTCATGTACGTGGACATGTAATGTTGGTCCGGGCCGCTTCATCTCACTATGTCGCTAGGATCCAAAAATACTCAAAGGAGTTAATAAATTTTTGATCAAAAGGGTTTTCCAAACCTAAGGGCTCGAACCTACAGGCAACACTTTGCTCTGATACCATTTTGTACCGCCCTCACATTTAATAATGTAAGAACTACTGTGTTAAGTGCTAGTCCCTGGATCAATGCTAGCACCACAGAACAAAATGTAAAGCATCATTGCAGAAGTATCCAAAATTATTACAAAGGATCCAGAATAGCCAAGTATAGCTTTATTACAAAGTGCATAGTCTTGAAAGACTAGCAAAACTCAGAGTTCTAAACAGAAGAAATAAGATAGCAATGAGCCTCCATCTTCAATCATGCGCCACATGCATTACATGTTGGGTGTAGACTCGAGTCCAAGCACTTAATCAAACTTCATCCTCAGAATTTCCTGCACGTTGGAATATGCAGCCCCCGAAGGAGATTCAGTACAAACAATGTAGTGGCAAATGACACTATGGTGGATATAAAATGGCAAGTCTAAACTACATGCATATCTGGCTTGGTGGAGTTTAGGCTATTTGGAGAAAGCAAGTTTTTCCCTAACACTTTTGAAAAAGAGTTTTCTTTCAAAGATTGGCACCATGGGACACACCCATGAGCACCACAACTAATATTTCCTTAGCCAAATTTTACTTCTTCAAAACGGTGTTGAGATTCTTCTGTCCATCCTTGTCCAGCTGCTCGAAGTTGTCCATTACCGGGAACACGACTATGATCATAGTTTTTAACTCTGCAGAGGTTGTGCACTTTCACCCTTTGTCTTCAATTAGCCCAAACATCCTATACACCCGGAGTGTATCATGGAAAGGAGAGAATTGAGACGAGATCTTTCAGAAGCAAGAATTCAACCCAACCAGCAAGACCCGTTCCACCTATAGTTCTACTACATCTTCATGTCAAGCATGGGCCGAACTCTCACAAGTTAGTTGATCAAGACAGAGCCCATATGTCAAAGGGATGCACGGAAAACTACTAAACTTAGAGGACTTCGTAATCTCTTTGTTCCTGGGTGGCAATCCACAAGTGAACACCCCTCGGGGCGACACTCAACTCTCATCAACCATACAACCAAATCCACCCAGGTGGTTCGTTGAAATTTATACTTAGAATTTTTCCACAACATTGAGTAAAACAAATTTTTAGCAAGGCTAAGCATCTACTAAGTACTAAGTCTCCAAACTAACAAGTCTAAAGGATTGCTACACACTACTTGGGATTTTGCATAGCATAATAATAACTTAGTAAATATTCCCTATCATGCATACTACTCAAAACACTAGTAATGCATAGTGAAGACATGGGAGATTTGATGGTGTGTCACTTGCCTTGGCAATAGGATGAACAATCACAACAAGAATAACAACAACAAGAGTAGAGTTGCTCCTCTTCACAATATAATACAAGCAAAACAAGCCACACATAAACATACAACACAAACATAACATAGAAAAAAATTACAATACAAAACATGTGTGCATGATATGCAATGATAAAATTAATGCACAAAATTCACACCTAGCAAGAATTACTAATAATGATGTTCTCTGATGTTAATAACATGGTTATCATGCATGCAAAACAAATTAATTATCAAATTATAATTATTAGCATTACTTGGGTTTTAATATAGGCAAATATCAACATTAATAGAATTTCTGTTATAAAGTTGTATAAATAATTTTTCCAACGCATCTACTGGATATAGGACATAAAATCAAAACCATAGAAATTTATTTCACCTAAAAAGGAATTTTAGATTAAAAGTTATGCCCAAAATAGTGATTTATAGAGATCTACAAATAACATGTGAGTGCACGTTTCAATTTTGAAATTTGAATAGACTAGATAAATCTACACAGAGTGTTGATTTCAAAAAGTCCAAAATCATCGAATTTGGATCTGTTATTTTCTGTTTTATTTAGAAAAGGGCTCGATCCGGGGCAACGACAATGGGGCGCTGTGATTGGCTGATACTGTTTAGGCCGGATCGTGGCTCACGGCCGTTGGATCTAAGTCACGACGGACGCACGAGATGCAACGTACTTCTTCGGTTGAACTTCTAATCTCGACCGTAGACACAGATCGGACGGCGTTGGGTGACTGGGAAGCTCGAGGTCGTCGACGATGGAGACTCCGGCGGCGCCCCGGTGAACAGCGGCTCGAAAATCGACGAATATGGATCTCCCGCGGCCATCCGGATCGATGGAGATGTCGAAGAGGTGCGACGCGACGTGGTGGACTCGATGGCGTGGTCGGTGATGTCGTGGGCTTCCTGGAACCGTGTCGGGGTGCGATGGAGACGCGTTGATCGCCGTCGGGCTCAGACGTGCTCGGCGCGGCCGATTCGCTGAAGGAAAAAAGTGCAAGAGCACGGTTAGATGCGCATGAAGGAGAGGAGCAAGTAGAGGCTAAGAGGGGGAGGCTAGGACCCACGGGTTCGCTGGAGTCGACAAATACGACGGCGGGCTGATGCGGCTCCGACGAGAAATTTCCTCGGCGTGGACGCGTTCTAGGCTAGGGTTTTCGAGGGGAAACAGAGAGGGAGTCTCGGGATTTATAAGGGAAGGCTCGGGGATAGGGGTAGTGGCTTCAATCCCAAGAAAACTGATGGGGGGATAGTAACCCGGTAGGCCCACTTCAAGGTATAATCCGGCCCGAGGTGAGCTGAGCAATACCCGGATAGGGGTAAAGAGGTTACTAGAAGGCCCAAAGGCTTGTGAGATTCGTAACCCGGCTTGTGGGTTGCGATAAGGAAAGTTAGGCTTTGTATGTGGAGTTCGAGTAGGACTCAAGATGTGCCTTGAAGGGCAAGTTAGGGGTGTACGGGTGCTTTATAAACCGCCCCCTAGGTTTAGTTTGCCAGAGATTCAAGTCATAGTTGTAACACCTGTTATCGGGTATCTAGCATAATTCATATTGAGATCCGGCGAGTTATTTCCTGGTTCTTAGATCGCTTTCGCCATGTCTTCTTTCGAGCTAAACCCTCTCCCGAATACCTGTGTCGACTTGCCCCAAGATCAGTTACCCCCGGTAACATCTGCCGTGGTCATCCCACGACAGTTGGCGCCCACCGTGGGGCCTGCGTCCAAAGGTGTTTACATCACGGGAGAAGCTCGGAAGAGCATGAAGAACCTCATCGTCGGAGAAATCTACGTCAACAGCAAAGGAGAGAAGATGGTAGACGATTCTGGCTGGGGGCCAGAGTCAGATCACCTCGAAACCGGATCCATCGTGACAGTCGGCAGCGTCAACGTCTTCGTCGGTATGGTATGTACTTCCAGTTCGAATTGTGATAATATTGGATCTGATTCTGTGTCAGGAGAAGACACGTATGTCCGATCGGAAAAGGAAGAGTCGATTGGAACAACGGGTCAGATGGAGAGGGAAGATGATACCGAGTCTATACGGGATTTGTCGGAGGATTGATATGAAAGGGAAAACAGCGGGGAAGAACAGTACGAATCTACACCGGGCATCAGGCGCCGGGTTGCAGTCTATGCGGCTCCCGCGACCAATCTCAATCAAGAAAACGCGGCCGCGGCGCCAGCCGGGGCGGTTCAGGCAGCGGCCCAGCAGCAAGGAGCAGTTGACCCGGTCTTGGTCCAGGTCGATGGAGAGTCGGCGTCTGTCACCAGTCGCCCAGCAGACGAGGAGCGACACGCAAATATGTTCGGGTTCCAAGCAAACCGGACACCGGGGGCGGGCCCCTCAAACCCGCGTCACCCGGCTCTGTTTGATAATAATTTGATTTTGGACCCCACAGTCTTGGCCACAGTTATTACCCCAGAACACGCGGCAGAGCGTGTAAGAGACCTGGACGTGGCTCGTCGTGCATTGGAGCAGCAAAGAAGGCAAGTGGAAGCAGAAAGGCAGGGGATGGTCGCGCGGCAGCGCGAATTGGATGACCGAGAGACCCGGCTCCGGGAGGAAACGACAAGGATGCACCAAAGGCACCGAACTATGCTGCCGGCAACAGGAGGGGTTATTAACCCGACTGCCCTGGTGTTCACGCCTCAAGATCAGCCGATTCCACCGACGAACCAAGGGACCATACCGCGACCTTCAACGGGAGCACATCCGGTAAACGCGCCAGCCGGGTTACCTTTGCCACAGACAGGGGCGACAGCCGGCAATACCATGCCACCACCACCATCACGATTCCGCACACCAGCAGGTCATTACAACAATCCCATGGACAACGTGTACGCAGCAACGCTCGCATTAAACCAGATTCCTGTGGGAGACTCGCCTCATGCGGAAGGAACCCGACGAGCAATCGATCTGCTACACACCGCGGTAGCACAGCAAGCCAATTATCCGGATCATAGAAGCGGGATGCATGGGACGCCGTACGCCAGTCAGCAACAGGGCAATGTCCAAACAAGTGCGGCACAACGAAGGGAAGAGCAGCAGCAAATGCCGCCTCCACCGCGTATCCAGACAGTACCAGTAGTATCAGCAGCGCAGGCGGTGGTGGACAGTTCCAGAGCCAGAAGAGCCGGGGCCGGATCTGCTGGGCACGAATTGCCGGTGGCGCCACACCTCGAGGCACCCCCAGCCGGGTCACGCGCCTCCCGAGTAAGACCACCCCCAACCACCCTGGCGGGACCCAAGTGCCTCTCGGACGATATCAGGGCAGAACCTTACCCGGAGAAGTTCAAAGAACCGGGGAAAGTAGTAAATTATGAGCCAACAATGGATCCAGAAACGTGGCTGAGCAGCTATGAGATGGCAATGTCAATTCGCAACGCGTCCGAGATTCTCCAAGCCAAATTCATGTACTTAATGATGTCAGAGGGAGCAGCAAAGTTATGGTTCACCAATCTACCGGAAAAATCGATCAAATCGTGGGAGGAGCTAAAGACCGCATTTATCAAGCACTTTCATGGGACATGCAGAAAGTTATTTACTATTGATGATTTAGAAAGATGCGTTCAGAAGAAAGGAGAGTCAGCACGCAGCTGGGTACGCCGGGTTATGGAGATACTCCACTCGTCTACGGATATCCAGCCTAAGGATGCGCTACAAGCTATGGCAAAAACATGTAAGTATGTTCCTTTAGTGCAAAAGCTAACTCGCATGAAATCTAGTAGGAATGCAGCGGAGGTTACGATGGGAGAGTTAATGGATGCGTGCAACAAACACGCTGCAACGGATACCACAGAGGAGGAAGTTGATGACAAGAAAGCAAAAGCAAACACAAGTAGCAGTGGGAAAACCGGCAATGGATCGGCGCCAAACAATAATGGAAGTAGCCAAAACAAGCGCCCGTTTGAAGGGAATTCCGAGTTTGTAGCCAACACGGAGGCCGGGTCTTCAAGACCTAGATCCGAAGGAAATTTTAATACTGGAAATCACAATGGGGGGCACTACCAAGGACCTCCAAGACCAAGCAACAGTTGGGACATATTTAGGATGGCATGCCCGAAGCATAGCAGGAACGACAAGCCGGCCAATCACTCATTGGAGCAATGTGCCGACTTACAAAGGTGGAAGAACGAGGAAGTGAACAGAGCCATGCGAGGTGCAGGCCGAGGAGGAGGCCCGGGCCTAGGTGGAAATTTGGGCAACGGACCGCCCCCAGCCGGCAACCCGCCAGCTGGAAATCAAGGTAACAATCAAGGGGGAGCGGGAGGTTTTCAAGCTAACCCCAAACAGCTGGGTCAATATCATGTGCACACTACGGGAGGCTCTAACAAGGATAAGAAGATACTGAAACAAGCAGTTAATTCGGTCTCTTCCGCTGTTCCAAGGTATTTGAGGTGGTCAGAACAAGAGGTAACATGGAGCAGGAAGGATCACCCGGATAGAGTTGATCACCCGGGAGTCTTAGCTTTGGTAGTGGCACCACAGGTCAACGGCTACGAGCTGAAAAAAGTCTTGATGGATGGAGGAAGTAGTATCAATATCCTGTACTGGGAAACTTTTCTGCGTATGGGCTTAAAGGAATCGCAGCTGCAAAAGAGTACAACAGTTTTTCACGGGATAGTGCCGGGTCACTCAGCATGCCCTGAAGGAAAGGTGGCACTGGAAGTAGCTTTTGGAGAGTCAAAGGACAACTACCGAGTCGAGTGGCTTACCTTCGAGGTAGTAAAGTTGCGCAGCCCTTATCATGCATTGTTTGGAAGGCCGGCTTATGCCAAGTTCATGGCGAGACCGTGTTATGTGTACCTACAACTGAAAATCCCGGGTCCCAAGAAGACCATTACAATACACGGAAACCGAGATATAGCAGCTGAGTGTGATGAGGGAGACGCGGCAATGGCCGAGCAAGCCTGTAGGAAGGAAGAGCTCAAACATTACCGTTCTCAGGTAGACCTAGAAGAGAGGACAACGTCAAAAAAGCCAACTCCTGAGGGGGACAAAGCAAAAGTTAGGGCAGAACAAAACCCTAAGATGGTAGGCTTCATCAGGAGCGATACTTTCAAAACTCTCAGCAGGGAAGAAGAAGACGTACCACCATCCGCAGCTGATCACGTTTCAAGGGCGATATACCCGGATTGGCTAGCAAATCCGGTACTCATTACGAAAGGGCATAGCAAGTGGAGACTGTGCATCGGCCGTACCAACGCGAGGCCGACTCTCGAGAATAACTAAAGCAGTGTAATGGGCGGCAGGTTTCATACGCACTCTTTTCCTATCCAGGGTACCTAAGGGGACTGGAAGGTTTTTAATGAGGCGGCCCTACTGATTAAAAAAAAAAAAAGAGAAATTTTTATCAATAAAAGAAGATGGTCTCGAGTCGTATCATGGTCTTTGCTTCAGTTACAAGTAAGTAATGCTTGTTATTATCAATACGTCAATATCATCAAAATACATCACGTGCATATAGGTCTTCGGGGATTGGTGTGCTTAAGTAAGTAATCACAAGCCCGGAGACCCGGCCTCGATGCCTATGAGTTATGAGGGCTGATTACTCGAAAAAACGGGTACAGCTGCAATCTTATAACCGGACAAAGGAGCCAAATTTCTTGGTTATTCTTACTTAAGCTCGATGTGACTCGCACTAAAGTGGCATGATCTGTTCACTTACGATTACAATCAAACTATGCAGCCCAATGGGACTTGCTTGACCCTGTTTTTCGTATAGATGTAACAGCATGGTATCCACGCGAAAGCCGGCTTACAGTACAAGATAATCAAAAGGGTCATCTAAACCACAAGTCCATGCAGAGTATAAGGCTCAAATAGCCGGAAACTCAACAAGTATTAAGCATGACTTCAGTATTTATGTGAATAGCTATCGGTTTCCAGCCTGGTAAAAAGCAGTTCGTCATCTGAGAAAGGCCACGCCCCCCTGGCTCGTACTTTGGGTCATGGGGACTGGGGACTTCGAGACAGAAACAAACTGCTTAACTACTACAGCTCGTAAACCTTAGTTTCCGAGCCTTGGGGACTTAAAGAAAAGCCCGTCTATCAAAACCTATGATACTCGGTTAGCCGAGTCGCAAAAGGGAATCAAAAGCAAGAATTCAAAGTATCGAGAATAAGCTTACGTTTAACACAAGGATCGAGATTATCAAAAGCCGGGAGAGGCAAGGAGTTATCACAAGTTAAACAAGCGCAAAGTCATAACATCAGTATCAATGTTGCACAGGCGCATCGCTAAACATCGTATCAACCTCGAGAAACGCAAAGCACTAGGTATCATCCTACTCGGCATCCCGGGGGTGATTCTCCGGGTCTTCGTCTAGGACTTGCTCCTTGGCTTTGCCAGCAGTTTTACTCGGACTCTTCACGTCGGGACGGACAGGCGGAGGAACGGCTGGCGTTGAGGTAGACGGCTTTACGCCTAGTTCGGTCTCTCTCTTTGCAGCCTCTTCCTTCCTCCTGGCCAGGTCAGTCGACCACTTTTCCAGCATATCAAAAGGAGGGGGTGCTTCCACCAGAATAACCTTACCCTCAGAGTCATATGAGCTCATAATCGTGTTTAGATCCATTTTATCTGCCAAAGTTGTGGCCGAGTGACGTACCGACGATTGTATAGCTTTGAAGTCCTGGGGTTTAAACTTAGACCCGTCAGCCTTGAACTCTGGGAACCCGGATACTACCTTGGCCGGGTCAAGCTTAGGAAAATATGCCTTCGCCAGCGTCAAAGCCCGGGTCATCCCAATCCGGCAAGACGAACGCTTCAGTATTTCAATCCATCCAGGCGCTGTGGACAAGGCCTGCATGAGATTTTCTTCGCCCGGGTATACCTCCGAAGGCCACTTTATAGCATCCAGCAAAAGTTTCGTGCCAGCAAAAAATGTCCGGAGCACAGTCTTCAGAGTTTTAGCCTGAGTAACGGTGTTCTCCTCCGGGGCAGCAAGGTTAGCACCTGCAATCGAAACATGCAAAAGCATATCAGTAATATTGGTTATTACAGCGGCAAGATAGAGATACGCAAATTAATCGCAAATAGCAAACTTACTTAGCAAGATACGGTAAGTGTCCGTAAGCTGAGTCGACAGGTTATTCAGCGAGGACTGGGCAGCATTGTATTTGTTCTTGTACTTGGAGACATCCTTTTTTAAAGTCTTTATCTCCGCTTCAAGGGTTTCCCTGCGCTTTGTTTCCGCAAGCAAGAGCTGCTCAGTTTTAAGTAGTGTTTCATCCGACTGAGTTATCTCCGCCTGCAAAGAATGAGTGCAATTGTAAGCCGGATATTGCGAGAATATTTCCATCTAAGAAGATGATTACAGTAGATTGTTATGCGAAGTACCGAGAATAATTACAGAAAATTATACTCGGAACTTGGGGACTGGATGTATAGTAAGAAGTGTCAAACAAGATTACCTGATGTGCTGCAGCCATACGCTCTAGGACATTTCCTTCCGAAGCTTTCATGGCGAGAAGAGCGCTCATTAGCTGGTTAAAATCAGCGTTATCCGAGTTAGATGACTCGGGTACCTGGAAAGTGGGAAAGGAGCTTTTCTTGTAACAGGAGGTGGCACCCGGGTCATCCGAATGTCGGAGTCTGGTCCCCCTCCCGCGCTCGAAGCTGCTCCCTTCTCCTTCACGCCTGCGTGCGAAGCGATTGGATACTCGGCGTCATGCCTAGCTGGCTCCGGTGGCGACACTTGCTCGTCGCCAGCCGTGGTGAAGGCATCATCAGCCGGCTCGTTCTCGACCCGGACCTTAGCCTCGGTGTCCTCCTGGTCGCTACTAATAACCGTGGCTCTGAAGAAGGTGCAAAGGCGCAATTAATCTTTGGTTATGAAAAAAAGGGGATGAAAGTTCGGTATAATATCAGGAAAAGGCGCTTACCCGGTGTTTACCGGGAAGTCCGAAGGAAAGCCGCTGCTAGACCCGGAAGATACTGAAAAATGCCAAGCAAGGTTTGAGATCATGTTGCAAAGGAATGTCCGGAAAGAGTTTCTATTTACGATATAAATACCAGGGTGTCGAGCTGGGGGCGATGAAGTGCCCGGGTTAAGGGCCTCGTTGCCTGGATGGTTCCGGGTTACTCGGCGCCTAGTCACGGGTGGCTCCTTCATTTATGATCAAAAGGGGTGAAGGTGGGGTTAGCCCCGAAATGACGCTATGAGAACAAAAATTAAAAGTGCAAGGGAGCGGAATAAAAACCTGGAGGGCGATTCTCTGGGATTTCCTTTTGGATCCGGCTTTGGTGGCCGGCTCCGGCTCGTCCTCCTCGCTGGCGGATTCTTCCCAGCCATCTGATTCTTCTTCTTCGTCTTGGTCCTCTCGTTCTGAAAGGTATTGAAGATATAGCATGAGGAGAAAGAGGAGACAGGATATAATGTACGCAAGGGGGTTAAGTACGCACCTTCATCCGAATTAACGGCGTTATCTTCTTCCTCCGCGTCTCCAGAATTGGGAGGAGTGTCGATTGTCCAAAAGCCATTATCGGCCTGAGGTGAAAATGCCAGGATAATGGTTAATATCGAATCATGAAAAGCGGATAAAGGTAAGCTTGTTAAAATCCAAAATCAAGAGGCAGAAAGCTTACAGCGGGGGCGGGGTTCTCGAGTGTAAAAGGTTCTAACCCGGCGATGCTCCGGATTACCTCGAGCTTCTCCGTTAAAAAACCCTTGATCGTTTTGTTCATGTCATTAGGGGCAAGGGTGCTGGCAGAGTACCGGATCGGGTCCGTGGTTTGACCCGAATATTCACACATCAGCTTCTCACGAATGGAGTTTGGCTGGATGCGGAAGTTAACCCAGGTCTTCACCAAGTTTAGCCCGATGAGGCCTCGGGCTGATAGGATGGGGATTTTAGCCAACGAAGGCAAGATCGCCTCCCTGTCCGAGTCAGAGGCGAAGGCATTGAAAGATTCGGAAATGTCGAGCTGACCCTCCGAGTAACCCGGTAATTTCTTCTCACCGGGTGGGGAGGTGTCCTGGCAGTAGAAGTATGAGAGCTGCCAGTGCTTTACATGAGAATTGAGAGTGAGGGGAGGCATCAAGGAATTCTTGCGGCGCTGGATAGAAACCCCGCCGCAGGTGAGAAGTGCGCCGTCACCGCTTTCGCGGCACGGCTTGCACTGAAAGAGTTCAACAAAGAGAGCCAAACTTGGCGGAGTGCACAAGTAAGACTCGGAAAGAACGATAAAGTGGGTGATGTTCAGAACGGAGTTTGGGCCTATATCGAAAATACGGAGATTATAGTGATCTAGGACGTCACGAAAGAAAGGGTGACCCGGGGGCCTGAAGCCTCGGGTCACGTGTTCGACAAAACATATTACCTCATCCGTTGCTGGAGAGGGCCGGGTTTCGTTGCCGGGTACTCTCCAGTGGATAGTTTCCTGGGGAGGAAGGATTCCAAGCTCCACTAACTCCTCCAGTTTGGCCTTGGTGACGGAGGATCTCCCCCAATTGGCTGAAATGGAGTTAGTGGGCTTAGTTTTAGCCGGCTGTTTCCCCTGCCTCTTGGGTGCCATGGGGTTGACCTGTTAAAACATCAAAGGGAAGGAGGTGAGCGGCGAAAGCTCGGAGATTAATGAATAGTCGGTTGCCGGTAACTTAAAAATAATCCGGGTATTGCATTGCCGGGTCAACTGTGATCTGTCCGGGCATCGCATGTTGTTATGAAAGTTGTGAAGTTTTTACGTAAAGTAAGTGTTGGGGGAAGGTAGAAGGATACCCTTATGTCTATTATCAGCAAGTGAGCCGGAGAAGTGGGATTTTCCGGATGATAAGAGCAAGGGCGGAAATTTTTGGTGGCCCGAGCCCAGATAGGAAATCCAATTTCTGTATCTCAGGCCAATCTAATGATACTTAGTGGTAGGGGAGTAAGATAAGCTGCGCATCCTATCTATGGGAGTGGTTATGGCAAGCGCTAGTAAGTTAATTCGGCAGGTCCCGAGAAATTGCATGCGACTCGATTCAGATCTGGTCCAAGGAAAAGCTAAGGTATTGCAAGGTTGGAATGAAGGATATCAAGAGCTTACCGGAGGAGGTTGGAGTAGGGATTTACGGAGACAGATGGAGCAAGATTGATGCCCTTTGGCGATTTCCTGCCGGCGAATCGGGGGCTTGGTGGTGGATTTGGGAGCTGGAGTGGTTTGCGTGGTGGCGGAGCGCAAGCGACGGCGGATGGGCTCCGGCGATGTGCGTAGGGCTTCCGTGGTGGCACTCCGCGAACTCGAGCTTGAGGAGAAGAGAAGTGGGGGAAATGAGCCGTTAGGGTTGAGTTTGCTCCTTGGGGTCTATTTATAATAGCCCGGGTGGAAAAGCCTAACCTAACGGGCGAAACCCGGGATGTGCGGAGTAATGGTTGGCTATTTTGAAATTTGAAAGACGCGCCTTATGCATAGATCGATGTATTCCAGAGTAAAAGGAAGGGGAAATTTCCTTCCTAGTATCAGCGACAGTTATTGAGGAAGATGTGAAATCATCGAGTTTCCTATTAAGACTCAGGTCTGGAAGATTGAGGGAGAGCCCTTGAGGGGAAGCCGGGTTGCTACCTGATCCCCTGGGTGTTAATCCCAGCCGCTTGTCAGCATATTGTATCTTGATCTTTATGTGTTCTTGTATCCAATATTTCTGCAGGGAATAGCCAGCACTTCGAAGAGTAAATCTTGGAAGCCCAGGCTATTCTGGGGACTACTGATGGGGGGATAGTAACCCGGTAGGCCCACTTCAAGGTATAATCCGGCCCGAGGTGAGCTGAGCAATACCCGGATAGGGGTAAAGAGGTTACTAGAAGGCCCAAAGGCTTGTGAGATTCGTAACCCGGCTTGTGGGTTGCGATAAGGAAAGTTAGGCTTTGTATGTGGAGTTCGAGTAGGACTCAAGATGTGCCTTGAAGGGCAAGTTAGGGGTGTACGGGTGCTTTATAAACCGGCCCCTAGGTTTAGTTTGCCAGAGATTCAAGTCATAGTTGTAACACCTGTTATCGGGTATCTAGCATAATTCATATTGAGATCCGGCGAGTTATTTCCTGGTTCTTAGATCGCTTTCGCCATGTCTTCTTTCGAGCTAAACCCTCTCCCGAATACCTGTGTCGACTTGCCCCAAGATCAGTTACCCCCGGTAACATCTGCCGTGGTCATCCCACGACAAAAACTGCACGGAAGAATCCTCCCCCGGGTCGGAGTCCATGTCGTTCTCGGGAAGAAGAAGAGGCGCCGTCATCGATGCGTCACGCTGGCGTCACGAGGTGGGCTCCGGATGTCAGCGGAAGAAGAGAGAGAAAGGCCACACGTGCTCGGCCGGGTCGTCCTTCTTTGTTGCTGCACGCGCGCGAAAGAGAGGGGGAAGGGGGAAATGGGCCTGGGCCGACACAGGGAAAAGGGAGGGGCTGGGCTGGCGCTGCGTTCTCGGTTTTTTTCCCTTTTCTTTTCTCTTTTTTCTGTTTTTAAATAATCTGATTCAAAAATCAACTCAAAACCTCACCAAATCAAATTAGAAAAATACAGAAAAATATGTTTTGGAAAGCTTATGAAAAATAGAACATTTTGGTACTATTATTTCCCAAAACTAAATTGCTTTATTTTAGAAAAAGATTTAAATCCAAAAAGTGGTTTAATAGCTAATATCACCTAAAATTTTGTGTTTAGCCAATTAAAAGCAAATTCTTATGCACTAAAATGCAGGAATGCTAAGATGCTCATGAATGCATGAAGGTTTTAACTTTTTCAAAAAAAAAATTCAAAATCCTGGGATGTTACATCTATATTTGCTGATTGTATTGAAAAGATAATGGAAGTTTTTATGGAAGATTTTTATGTGTATGGTACTTCCTTATATAATTGCTTGTTCAACCTTAACAAAGTTTTACAGTGTTGTGAATACCAACACTTATTTTTAAATTGGGAAAATGTCACTTCATGGAACTGAAGGTATTGTCCTTGGACATCGGATTTCTGGAAGAGGAGTAGAAGTTGACCCCGCAAAGATAGAAGCTATTTAGAAGCTACCATACCCAAGGGATATTAAAGGTATAAGAAGTTTTCTTGGACATACAGGTTTTTATCATAGGTTTATTAAAGATTTTCCAAAATATCAAAGCATCTAGCCAATCTTTTGCAAAAGGATGTTCCTTTCTCTTTTAATGATGATTGCATTGAATCCTTTAATATTTTGAAGAATGCTTTAATAAGTGCTCCTATTATTCAAGCTCATGGTTGGAATTTTCCTTTTGAAATTATGTGTGATGCTAGTGATTATTGAGTTGGGGATGCTTTGGGCCAAAGAGTTGATAAGAAACTTAATGTAATTTATTATGCCAGTAAGACAGTTGATGGTGCCCAAATAAACTATGCCACAACTGAGAAAGAATTTTTACAGTGATATTTGCATGTGATAAGGTTAGACCTTATATTTTTTTATTCCAAAGTCATAGTGCATTCTGATCATTCTGCTATTTATAATTTAATGAATAAGAAAGATGCTAAGCCTAGACTAATAAGATGGGTACTTTTATTGAAAGAATTTGATTTACACATTGTTGACATGAAAAGGGGAGATAATCAAGTAGTTGTACCTTTCTAGAATGGAAAATATACGTGATGATCCTACTCCTATTAATGATAGTTTTGCTAATGAACAACTTGCACACATTAATGTTTATAGTGCTAAAGTTGCATCTCCATGGTTTTCCAACTACGCAAATTTTATTGTTGGTAAAGTTTTACCTCCACACTTGACTGCTCAATAAAGAAAGAAATTCTTTTATGATCTTAGACATTATTTTTGGGATGATCATTTTCTTTATAAGAAGAGTGTAGATGGTATTATTAGATGTTGTGTACCTGAGTATGAACAACAAGCTATCATAAGAGATTGTCATGATAGTCCCTATGGAGGGCATCATGCAGGAGATCGTACACGTGCAAATGTATTATAATCTATTTTTTTATCGGACTACTTTATTTAAGGATTGTGCTGAATATGTTAAATATTGTGATAAATGTCAAAGAGTAGGAAATATTGGTAGGGGAAATGAAATGCCTATGAACTATTCTTTACCACTTAAGCCATTTGATGTGTGGGTTTTTTACTTTATGGGACCTTTCACAGCTCCAAAGAAAAAGCATACTCATATTTTGGTTGAAGTGGATTATGTTACAAAGTTGGTGGAAGAAATTCCAACCCAAAGTGCAGATCATGCCACACCAATGAAGATGCTGAAGGACATCATCTTCCCCAGGTTTGGTGTTCCTTTTTAATTACTGATGGTGGTTCTCATTTCATGCATGGTATTCTTAGGAAAATATTAGAAACATATGATGTTACTAATAGAGTTGCATCTCCTTATAATCCTCAAACAAGTGGACAATTTGAGTTAAGTGATAGGGAAATTAAACTCATTTTGGAAAAGACAGTGAATAAGTCTAGGTTTAATTGGCCACTTAAAATTAATGATGCATTATGGGCTTATAGAACTGGTTTTAAAAATCCTATGGGAATGTCTCCTTATAAAATGGTTTATGGAAAAGCTTTTCATTTACCTATTGAATTAGAACGTAAAGCTAGGTGGGATATTAGACAATTGAACTTCGAATTTAAGACTACGGGAGAGAAGAGAATTCTTGATTTAAACCTACTAGATGAATGGAGAAACTAAGCTTATGAAAGTGCTAGGATGTTTAAAGAGAAAGTTGAAATTTGGTACGATAAGAGAATTAAAAGGAAGGGAATTCAAATTAGGAGGTCAAGTTCTATTATACAACTCTCGTTTCAAGTTTTTTGCAGGAAAGTTTGCTTCAAAATGGCAAGGACCATTAGTGATACATGAGGTGTACCGTTCAAGAGCTATCCGTCTTCACGGTGACATGAAAGGTAAACCTCATGTAGTCAATGGACAACGCCTAAAGCATTATATTGCAGGAAAGAGTTTCATCAGAATGGTGGAAGAGTGGAATTTACATGCACCAGAGGTCGTAACTGCAAAGAACCGCGCAACGTCAGATACCCCAAATCAATAAATGGTAACTTTTGTGTTTGCAACCTTCTCGGAATTCCGTAAATTTTGCGCGATGTACTTTTTATAGAAATTAACGTGTGGGACAAGAAAATTTGAGGAAAGAGGGGGTCCCTGATGGTACAGATGTTGCACACGTTGGGAGACCCCAAGAGGAGGGTGTGATGAGCACAGCGGTAGGAGTTTTCCCCTTAGTTAAGAACCAAGGTTATCAATCCACTAGGAGAAAGAGGACCTTCGGAAGGTTGATGCCACTGAAGGTGGTGTTGGCGCTTCACCGGTGTCAGCAACAATGTGGAACCTACACACAACACAACCAAAATAATTTGCCCCAACGGTACAGTGAGGTTGTCAATCTCACCGGTCTTGATGAAAACAAAGATTAGATGTACAGTGTGGCAAAACAGTGTATGCTTGCAGTAAGTAAAGAGAGCAGAAAATTGTTGTGGTTTGTTTAACAGTGTGGAAAATGGACGGGGGTTCATAGGTTCGCTAGTGTTGTCTCTCCATAAAAATAACATTCTGGGTGAACAAATTACAGCTGGGCAATTGACAAATAAAGGTTGCACCATAGTGCACATTATAACATGATGACTACTATGATATTTAGTGCGGGAATTACAACAAAATACATAGACCGAAATCCATCTGCATCTATGACTAATAATCCACCCTCAGGTTATCATCCGAACCCCCCTTAGGTATTAAGTTGCAAGCAACAGATAATCGCATTAAGCAATGTGTGTAATGTAAGCAATGATTATACACGCGGGTACTCTCACCGTTGTTTTCTCCCTAATGGCAACAACACATCCTGCCCCTTCACGTTTCTATCACTCGAGCAAGGCAACAAGGAGGCATGAACCCACTATCAAGCATAAATACTCCCTCTTGGAGTCACTAGCAACTACTTGGCCAGAGCAACCACTAGCAACGGAAAGCATGCAAGATCACAAATAACATATGCAATAAAGACTATAATCAACTTGGGATAAAGTCAATATTCATCGGATCCCAGCAAACACATCATATAGAATTACATAAGATCAATCTCAATCATGATAGGCAGCTCACGAGATCTAAACATGGAGGCATATGAGGAGGAGACAACCATATAGCTAGTTATGGACCCGTAGTCCAGGGATGAACTACTCACGCATCAGTCTGGAGGCACGCATGGTGATGTAGAAGCCTCCGGTGATAATTTCCTCTCCGGCAGGGTGCCAGAAAACAGCTCCAAAACCCTCCCGGTCTAGGGTTGACGACGACGGCGGCTGCAGAACTTTTTCGTTTTTTTTGATCAGGTGCATAGGGTTTTCCATCCGGGGGGAATAAAAAGGCGAAAGGGCAAAGGCGGTGGAGGCAGGCGGCCCCACACCCATAGCTGGCGCGGCCAGGGGGGAACCCTATGGTGTGGTCCCCCTGTTGCCTATCTTCGACTCCTCTTCGGTGTTCTGGATGCTTCCGGGGAAAATAGGCACTTCGGGCTTTGTGGGGCCCAATTCCGAGAATGTTTCCAGAACAACTTTCTGAAACCAAAAACAGCAGAAAAAAAGGAACTGGCGCTTGGCATCTTGTTAATAGGTTAGTCCCGCAAAACGTATGAAAATGCTATAAATAAGGGAGAAAACATGTAGCAATTGGCATAATATGATCATGGAGCATCAGAAATTAGGGATACGTTTATGACGTATCAAGCATCCCCAAGCTTAGTTCCTACTCGTCCTCGAGTAGGTAAACGATAAAACAATAATTTTCGAGGTGAGATGCTACTATCATAATCTTGATCATTAAAATGTAAAAGCATATGTATGCTGAGATCATAAAACATCAAACACAAACATGATAAATAGAACTTTAATAATAAAGCATAGCAATTACTTTGCATCACGAAGAGTATCTTAAATAAAGGATCATGTATAATAATGCAAAGAAAGATAAACATTTGTTTCAAGTATAGAGAAAGCATGGCAAAGTGGTATTTCGCTAGTCCTAAAGAGTGGGACAAAACATAATTGCGAGGACACTTTCAAAGTTCAAGAGGAAGACTAGAACAAATAATTTAAGAACAAATAATATCACATCATGAAGTAATTATTGATGTTTATGGGACAAATGAACATAGAACTCAGAATGAAAAAAATACTCTCTCAACTGTGCATAAAGTTAGAAGATGGAGACTCAACATAAAAGTAAAAGAAAGGCCATTCGCAGAGGGAAGCAGGGATCACTCATGTGCTAGAGATTTTTATTTTATTAAACAGAGGTATTAGAAGCTTGACATTGTGGAGGAATGTCTATATTTTAGAAGGGGTGTATGCTAGTGACAATGAATGGTAAACAGAAAATACAGTACGTCACAAGCCAACCGGATTCACAAGAGCGGCTCCCATGGTGAAGGACGCAATTGGTGTAGAAGGTCATCCCTCTTTCTCTTTTGTTTACACAATTATGCTTTGACTGATATGATCAGGGGCAAAAATAGTGAAGAGAATTTGTTTGTATTAATTTGGGGCTGGGCACCCTGCTGCCAGCTCTTATATCATTTGGATAAGAAGATGAGGCCACTAGTCCAGGTTGTGAAATCCAATCAACAAGTGAGATAAAGATTTTCTATCGACGCCCTCATGAGAAAAAACAAGAACACAAAACATGAATAATTTTGAAGGTTTTAAAGGTAACACATGAGCAATTTACTTGGAGTGGCAGTTAAATACCACATGTAGGTAGGTATGGTGTACACAATGGGAAAAACTTTGGTTTAGGGAGTTTGGATGCACGAATAGAATTCCATACTCAGTACAGGTGGAGGCTAGCAAAAGACTGGGAGCGACAAATCAAGAGAGCATAAGAGCCATAATCATGCATAGCGACATAAGCATCATTAATTAAAGCATAAGCGGTATCACAAGTTCAAAAACTAAGTGATCATGGAGGCTATTCGCGACTGGTTTGTAGTCATAAACATGGTGTGAGCATGCGCCAAGTCAACCAAATAAAACATTCGAAAGAGAATACCATATATTGATGCTTTACTATGACAAGAACAACTCATGAATCTTCCAAAACATATTAAATGCTCTCAGATATTTTAGGATATTCATGCTACTCAATAACCACAAGTATTAAAACTAAAATAACATTTAGCATGGCATGAAAAAGTTCTAGACACAGTCTATACAAGGTTCTACTAGTACTGTTATAAATTCTATATCAGGTAGCAGTTTTCTTTTCCCAACAAGCACCATACAAGATATGTTTTAACAAAAATACTCTTTATGATACAGCAAGCAAATATAAGAGTACTCAAATAATACTACTAAAACTAACAGCTCTGATAAGAGATGCTGCAAAACTGGAGCTAAATAAATGCAGCAGCCAAAAAGAGACTAAGAATACAATGTGTTCTCATGAAAAAGTGGAGCGTGTCACTCTCCAATAAAATAATGCTGGGATCAAAACAATCTTATTATGAAAAAACTGAAAGCAAACTGAAAACAAAAATAAAAGACGCTCCAAGTAAAACACATAAGGTGTGACCGAATAAAAATATAGTTTCACTAGAAGTGACCTGATAATTTGTCGATGAAGAAGGGGATGCCTTGGGAATCCCCAAGCTTAGACGCTTGAGTCTTCTTGGAATTTTCTGGGATGTACCACCAGGGCATCCCCAAGATTAGGCTTTTCACTCTTCTTGATCACATCATATCATCCTCTTCTCTTGACCCTTGAAAACTTGCTTCACACCAAAATTCTCACAATCTTCATTAGCAATGTTAGTGCAATCGAAATAATAAACTCACATGGTTCAGTTTCAACACAATACTAGCACTCAAAAACACATTAGATACTGTAGCAACTTCTTTTAAAACTCTTTTCGTCAAAAGAATACCAAAAGAAAGATATTAAACTGCAAATGCAATAATTGGCAGAAATTTCTCAAAACAGAACAACATGAAGAGATCAATTTTTTTGAAAAAACTTCTGTTGCTCAAATAAAAAACTGGTCAACTAAGAAAAGTTGCGTATATATCCCAGTATTAAGCACAAAAAAGCTCAGGTCATTTTCAATTTTCTGTGATTTATACGTAATTAACAGTGGACAGCAGAAATCTATTTCCTGCGCAGAAATCCGAAATATAGTGTCATATTTCCACTAGAGGCTTTACTTGGATCAAAATAAAACACAAAAGAAAAGATATAGAGGGGTTGCTAAGGAAACAGAAAACACCCAGGTGCAAGGCACACCAAACAAAACAAAGAAAAACAGAGAAATAAAACGGGTTGTCTCCCGGTAGCGCTTTTCTTTAACGCTTTTCAGCTAGTCCTAAAAGATTAACTCAAGTATTTTCAAGTGAAGAAGCATCAATGAATGGTATTTCATCTATAGAAGTTTTAGATGTCCCTTTATCATCACTTTTAGGCACACTACTTTCATCAAATGGGTTTGAGGAACAATCCAATCAAAATTCTTTTTTAGAGTTTCATGCATTCCCACCAATTAAAAGGGTATTGGGATTTTCATTTCTTTATCGTTGGCTTTAACCGGTGTGCTATTAACATCTACGCATGAGCCTGACATCTCAAACCGATTAAAAACTTTTCTAGCCTCAATAGCAACATCACCAAATACTTTAAACAAAGTTTCTACGATAAACTCTCTTTTTTCACTATCATTAATGCTATCAAGGTTGAGGAACATTTGTTGTATTATGGGATTAAGGTTAAAAAACCTAGCTTCTAGCTTATGAACTAGAGATGCTGTAGCGGTTTCATAATCTAGAGCAAGTTCATCTAAGGATCTATCCTCAAATTCTTCATGCTTAATAACATAATTAAAGAATTCTCCAATATTATCTTTCCCAATTATATCACCGCTACCTACTGGTACATATTTCACGGTAAACTAAGAGTAGCAAAAGCAAAAATAACAGCGAGCAAATAAATAACAGCTATAAAGTAAACTAATTTTTGTGTGTTTTTAATATCTCTACCTAATTATAAAGGGAGGAAGGTTTCTTCCTCCCAATTTTCGTACGTTTTTTTTCGTCCGTTGCTTATTACATTTTCGTCCGTCTTTGAGTATGTTACTTTTGTCCGTCGCTGCGTTATTGTGTCGATTCTCCCTCTCGATCCGGACTCCAACTGGTTGCGTCCACCCTCCCTCTTAACCTGGACTCGAACTCGATTCAGAAAGAAACCACACAACGACCCCATAAATATGCCTCCTCAATACACAACCGTTAAAGCAGGCAGGAAGAGCGGAGCTGATGTCAACAGAGACGCATCCCACGCCAAGATCTGGCAAGAGGAGAAAACCGTCGCCGAGACCCTCACCGGCGAGCGGCAGGCGGGTGTTGGAGAACGGCTTGATGGATAGGAGCTTGGTGGCGAATCCGCTGCTGAGGCGCGAGTGGTGTAGCTGGCTCGGCATCCGCTGCTGAGGCACGAGATCTTCACCGGCACGGATGGTGTAGCTGGCTCGGCGTGCGCTGCTAAGGTGCGAGATCTTCTACGGGCGAGCGTAGCTACGGCTGTCTATCGGGGCACGCGAAAATCGTGGTGATGCATACTAGGATTTTGGTGGCAGCGAGCAACGGAAAAAAAAGAGAGAAGAGGAAAGGAGCAGTTCCGCTCGATCCCTGGCTCTCTGGACTAACCACCGTCGCGTTCCGTTGTTCCCTGGTGGGCTAGGATTCAAGGGATCATTAAGTTGTCTCTGTTGTTTTCATCTGAGAAGAGAGCTCTGCCAAGCCCGATTCAGATGCAGCGGAGGCGCTCATGGTGTCACGATGGGTGATGGTGAAATCAACATGTTCGCCTGGGGCCTGATTTTGATTGGGCGGTCGAGGCGCCGGGTCGCTATAGTGGAGTCCTGTGAAGTCTACACCTACTGCAAGCCGAGGTCCCGTTTGGTGGACACTACGCGAGCGAGGAGATGCGGTAGGTGGAATTGAACACCCACGAGCGGAAGTTGCTAGCCACGCCGTCGTTGGATATGTTGCAAGTTGCTCCTTCTTCAACTATTTGGCCAACAAGATGTGCCATTAGCACCAGAATTCTTTATATGGGAAACTCTCCTGGTTCTTTTCCATGTGATTAATATGTGATCCAGGTTAGCTTTGGCAGTAAAAGAAAAACTTACTTATTAGGGTCGTAAACTCAGCAAGGCTGCTCTCTTGTATATGCTACAGATAGATGAGAACATGGAGAAACTGATGGAAGGTGTTAGACTTCTATCACTATGGCAAGTGTGTTACATTGTACCTACCTATAAAATATATTTTATACTTTGAACTGCTAATATATCAACATCTGTTATATTCACTCATGTATGGTTTGCTTTTTATATGAAAAACTTTTTATATGTGATTGTATATGGAAACGCTATTTCGTTCATTATCAAAATTTTATTATAGAATCTGAGGAAGAATAGAAGCTAAGGGAAAATCGAAGTGTTTGAGAATAATTTGGCTATGTTCAATAAATATCAAACCCTCGCAACGCACGTGCACTTTTGCTAGTAGAGAATAAAAACAAGACAAAAATAAAAACAAGACAATAAACAAAATAAAGAGGTTGAGAGTGAGAGACTCCCCTTGCCAGAAGACTTCCTTCTCCCCGGCAACGGGCCAGAAAAATTCGTTGATGGTGCAGATCTTGCACTCGTTGGGAGACCCAAAGAGGAGGGTGTGATGAGCACAACGGTAGGAGTTTTCCCCTTAGTTAAGAACCAAGGTTATGAATCCAGTAGGAGAAAGAGGAGCTTCGGAAGGTTGATGCCACTGACGTTGGTGCTGGTGCTTCACCGGTGTCAGCAACAACGTGGAACCTGCACACAACACAACCAAAATACTTTGCCCCAACGGTACAGTGAGGTTGTCAATCTCACCGGTCTTGCTGAAAACGAAAGATTAGACGTTTAGTGTGGAAAAACAGTGTATGCTTGAAGTAAGTAAAGAGAGCAGGAAATTGTTGTGGTCTGTTTAACAGTGTAGAAAATGGACCAGGGTTCATAGGTTCACTAGTGGCGTCTCTCCATAAAAATAACATGCTGGGCAATCGACAAATAAAAGTTGCACCGTAGTGCACATTATAACATGATGACTACTATGATATTTAGTGCGGTCATTACAACAAACTACATAGACCGAAATCCATATGCATCTATGACTAATAATCCACCCTCAGGTTATCATCCGAACCCCCTTAGGTATTAAGTTGCAACCAACAGATAAGAAATGTGTGTAATGTAAGCAATGATTATACACGCGGGTACTCTCACAGCTGTTTTCTCCCTAATGGCAACAACACATCCTACCCCTTCACGTTTTTGTCACTCGAGTAAGGCAACGAGGAGGTATGAACCCACTATCAAGCATAAATACTCCCTCTCGGAGTCACTAGCAACTACTTGGCCAGAGCAACCACTAGCAACGTAAAGCATGCAAGATCACAAATAACATATGCAATAAAGACTATAATCAACTTGGCATAAGGTCAATATTCACGGATCCGAGCAAACACAGCATATAGAATTACATAAGATCAATCTCGATCATGATAGGCAGCTCACGAGACCTAAACATGGAGGCATATGAGGAGGAGACAACCATCTAGCTACTGCTATGGACCCATAGTCTAGGGATGAACTACTCACGCATCACTCCAGAGGCAGACATGTTGATGTAGAAGCCTCCAGTGATGATTTCCTCTCCCGCAGGGTGCCGGAAAACAGCTCCAGAACCCTCGTGATCTAGGATTGACGACGACGGCGGCTGCGGAACTTTTTCGTGGTTTTTGATCAGGTGCCTAGGGTTTTCCATCCAGGGGGGGATAAATAGGCGAAACGACAAAGGCGGTGGAGGTCGGGAGGGGGGCCACACCAATAGCTGGCGCGGCCAGGGGGGCCGCACCACCCTATGGCGTGGCCCCCTGTTGCTCGTCTTCGACTCCTCTTCGGTGTTCTTGATGCTTCCGGGGAAAATAGGCACTTCGGGCTTTGTGGGGTCCAATTCCGAGAATGTTTCCAGAACAACTTTCTGAAACCAAAAACAGCAGAAAATAGGGAACTGGCGCTGACATCTTGTTAATAGGTTAGTCCCAGAAACGTATGAAAATGCTATAAATATTGAGAAAACATGTAGCAATTGGCATAATATGATCATGGAGCATCAGAAATTAGGGATACGTTTATGACGTATCAGTCCCACGTGGCCAGATTCCTGGGCAGTGTGGGGACACCTCGTTTGCCCCTCGGAGTCCCATTTCGTCTTGTTTTCGACTCTGATGCTTCGTCTTACCCTAAAAACCATCAATATATACTCCCTTCCGCCAATCTAATCTCGCACCAAGCATTCTCAAGTGATCTTTGTTTTGATTGTTTCTGCCTGTGAGGGTTTAGCCATGTCAAGCTCCGGATCCAACCAAGAGGGAGAAGATTCCACCAAGGAAGGCATTGTGAACCACTACCTCAACTCCGTGATGGCACCAATGAAGGCCTTGTCCTTCAAGGAGTGCGTGCTGCTCGTGGAGGATGTGAAGGCTCCAAGACCATTGGCACGGAGGAAGAGAGGCTGGATGACATGGAATGGAAGAATTTCAGGTATAACACTGTTGTTGAATGCAACCTTGATGCTCACCACTTCATGAACCTGGAGCTAGAGAAGAAGGTTGAAGAATACAAGGAGAGGCTCAAGGACTTGGAGGATAGGTATCTAGATATCATATCAGAGTTGGACAGGTATCAATCTCTGATGTGTGATGTAGAAAACCAAAATTGTGAGTATGAAGAGCGCTTCAAGAAGATTGGAGAAGCTACCACCCTCAGGTATAGCGATCCACCTACATCCTTCTACAATGGAGTCCTTTCCCATGGAAAGTAGAAGAGTGGGACGCATATTATGAGAAGAAGCAAGGTCGGGAAGAGGAAGCAGAAGCAATTGGTCAAGCTTGGGGGAGTTCAGCCTAGCCTTTATCTTAACTAGTTTATCTATCTATCTATCTAGTCATGGTGTCTTTTGCTTTTATCGTATAGATATCAACCTCTTTTAGGCTTGTGTGAGCTCATGGAGAATTATCATGTATCCTATTGTGGTTTACCAATGAATATTAAAGTATGGTGTCATCCATGGGTCTCTTGTTTTGGAGATTTATGGGTAACACTCATGACAATGAGCGTGGCATATATAGAAGTTTCAGTGACATCTTGGCATAAATTTAATTAACTTGAGCATGTTGGAAAATTGTAGAATTGTCCTGTCGTGGATGAATAAAGACAGATGCCATAGGATGGCCTGAGTTGGGGCGGATGTACGCTGTGGGTATCCGGGGAGGGATCGCACGCCTAGCTGGCGCGCTCAATACACTGCAAACAACAAGATCTACCCAGGTTCGGGGCTGAGGTAACACCCCTACTCCTGCATCTCTCTGTGTATATGTGGTGCCGAGTACAAGAACTCCTCAAGCTCAACGAGCTAGAGGAAGAAGAACCCTCTCTCTGATATCTCTCTCTCTCTCTCTCTACTCCAACTACTAGCACCTATGTTCTCTCGCAAGTGGCAATGTCCAAATAATCGACCGACCCTCACGCAGAAGGGGGAGGCCACCTTATATACTGGTGGCCACCTACTACAAGTATAGGTTAGGTGACTACACAGTGTGCCGTAGCGCACGCCTCCGCTTCTTCGCTGACAGTGGCCAAAAGTCTTCGCGGTTTGGTCGCTGACATGTCATGTCCCCCTTGTCAGAGACAGGGCGTGGCCTTGCCCATACTGCGCACTGTACCAGCGTATGGATACGCATCATCACGCCTATTAAGTTGAACCGCACGCCTGTACTGTCCCTGGATATACGGGATCTGCTCAACGGCTCCATTAACTTTGCCTCCGAGTAGAGCAACACCCTTCTCTATCCGGATCTTCCAAGGGCTACTCGGATGATCCAGACAAGTACTAGTATCTTACCCTTGATCTCTTATCCTTCCTACGGGGTAGCTCCAACTCGGTAGCTATCCAGTCAGTCCTTCTCTATCCGGCACGTACCAACTCGGTACGGCCCAACTCGGTAGTTAGTACCTCAAACACCATTTCTCACCGGCCTTACCCCTACTCGGGGGTAGCCCCCCGACATTAGTCTCCGAAGCTGGTATGGTTGGGTGAACTCGGACGCTGGCCCGTGCCTAGCTTAAACAAATCTTCCTCAACACAGACAACCGAGTTGCACCTCAACTCGGTCGAGTTCTATCCGGACTCGAATCGAATCCACCATCGTATGAGGAGTTTTCTTCATTCAACCGGATAGGCCACACTACTTTGGATTTTGCCGAGATCCTAGCACTTAGCCAATTTCACAGGTTTTGCCGCTGGAACGCAACTGCCTAGTTATCTTAGCTCGTAAGGATCAACACGTGGCGCGGAACCGCAACCCACGTCGCCTAGGGTCTGGTGCGGTTGCACCGCATGCGCTCTGCCTGTGTCAGTCACTGCTCACAGGGCCCACCTGTCGTCGCGTCCCTTCACTGACCAGCACTCGAGTGCCCACGTCGCGTGTCGTGGGATTAACTGCGCCAGTTACGCGCGATAAACTCGCTATGTGCGTTTCTTACGGGCGCAGTAACCTGTCGCGCGCCCACAATCACCTCCGCATTGGATCCGGAGCAATAACTGCGTTGTGGGGGGGTACAAATACCACCACGCCGTCCGTTGCCTTGTCTCCTTCACCATTTGCCCCCTCACCATTCTCCTTCCTCTTTGCCTCCTCCTCCATAGAGCACACAACTCTCCCGCGCTGAATTAAGCACCACCGCGCAGAAAGAAACAAGCAACCATCGTGCGCCACCGCTCGCTGAGAAGCGGCAACGCACCAAGATCTTCACCACGCTGCGCGGTCATCCTCGATCCTGCTTCTCCGCCCCCGTACTGCCTCGTTTCTTCCTCTAGCTCTTCTTCAAGTTCTTCACTGCCGGAAATACACCACGACGTTTGTTTTCCGCTCCGCCGCGGCTCTTCTCCGACCTCTGCGGCCCGAGCCAACCTTTGCGCCCACGAGCTACCCGGAGACGACCGGATCCGGATCTGCGCCAATGAAACTGAAGCCAATCTCCAAGATCGAGCTGGAGGGGCCCGTGTCCACCCGCGGCAACTAGAAAGGCTCCGACGTGAAGGCCTTTGATACTCAATGGCTGGTGAACACCCGCCGAGTTCCGCTGGGGGTGATTTGCAGGCCACCCGACGACGAGCTGGAGCCGCAACCTGGCGAAGGATAGTATGTGGTGTTCCCGAGCCAATTCAAGCGTGGATTCGACCTCCCCGTCTCCAAGTTCATGCAACAGTTTCTGCGCCACTTCGGCTTGCAGCCACATCATCTCCTCGCCAACACCATCGCCATGCTCTCCACCTTCGCCACCTTCCGTGAAGCTTATCTCGGTGTCTACCCCACGATAGATATCTGGGCAAAGTAAATCCACTTCCGCCAGCAAGTCCTCCCCAACAAGGTGAATCCGACAGCTCCCAAGGTCATGACCCAGTGCGGTGCGGCCATGATCTTGTACCGGAATACCACAGATTACCCTCGGGTTCTGGGGCTGGATACCTGCCGCAAATGGCAGAGGGGATTCCTCTAGGTGAAGAATCCTAGTCCGGTGGAGGGCACCGAGCCGGTTGACCTCATCAAGCTCCCCCCTTTCGAGAATGTTCCTCCTACTACCATGAGGAACTGGGGGTACAACCCCAGGAAGACCGTGTCCGATGCCAACCACGAGGACAACCGGTTGAAGCAACTGATCAAGCTTGGGCTCCGATCATACGATTTGATCGCCACCTAGGTGAGCCGCCGGGTTCTCCCTCTGCAGCTCAGGGTGCACGAGATGTGCTTCATGGGAGGGCCCCGCAATTGCACGTGCACAACCACCTTCGAGCTCAGCGAGGAGGAGGTGGCCATCTGGTCCCAATCCATCACCAAGGCCACCCTCTCAGATACCTGAGACTGGGGTTTTGCGCCTTACATCCGAGATAGGATGGCGCCCCGAGTAAGTTTTCTCCATCCTGCCGAGTTGCCCCCAGCTTGGTATCTTCCGAATGCACTTAGCTCATTATGCTTTATGTTTCACATGTTTTACCGAATAGGTTTCATCTCGGCATCTTTCAAGTCTAGCTAGCTATTTATGCTTTGTGTTTTGCATGCTATACCGAGTAGAGTTTCATCTCGATCTCTTCCGAGTAGAGTTAGTTATTTGTGCTTTTTGTTTCGCATGCTCTGCCGAGTAGAGCTTCATCCCGATTTCTTCAGAGTAGAGTCAGTTATTTATGCTTTGTGTTTCGCATGCTACACCGAGTTCATTTTAGTTCCTTATGCTTTATGTTTGCAACTACAGCACATTCCTCGCTAGAGAGATGAAGACAAGCCGGTCCTGGTGGAGAACTGGCAACTAGACCGGACAGAGGATGACGAGGAGAAGTTCGACAACCAGGACACACTCTGCATCCCGCTCGCCACTCCCCCAGGCCAAGATGGTAAGTCCTGAGTCCCAACTTCAATCCGGGAATGGTCCGAGGATGATGAAGGTGATAGAGACCACAATAACATGCTCTTGACAACTTCTGACCTCTTCTCGGTTTCATAAATGTATTTCCTTCTGTTGCTCCCAGCTGAAATGGAAGAGGACTTGGTCGATGCGGTGCCAGTGTCCGTTACCGCCCCTTCCGGACTGAGGAAGCAATCCTGTAGCGGTGCCGTCAAGCCTCCCACCACCAAGAGGCAGAAGAGGCCCGGGAAGAAATGTAGAAAGGGCACGGCAGCGCGCAAGAGGAGTGAGCGACCTACAGCTGACAGGTATGTTCCCCGAATATACTTTATGCTTGCACCTTTTTCGCTCTTTTGCTTCTTCAAAACAAGACGCTTCTTGGCCGCGCTTTCTTCATTCCTCTGTTTTCCTTCCTTTTAGGGACCCACTTGATGCCGATGCCCCTGGGGCGCCTCCGAGGCCGAGTAGTCCTCGCAACATTGTCAAACTCGACCCCGAGGTCATGGAGACCCACACTGAGGAGCGGGCCGAGATGTCCTTCCCGGACTGAGAGGACCAGGAACTCGGCGCATACAACACATGCGCCGAGATGGATCACCAAGAGACTCCGGAGAAGCCGGAGTCATCCCTAGAGCAACAACCCCAGCAACAGCCACAAGATCAAACAACCGAGGAGCAGCAGCCACCATAAGAGCAGCCACACACCAAGCAACAACCCCCAGAGCACCAGCCTGAAGAGGAGGAGCAGCCCTGAGCAGCAGCCCTCCGAGCAGCCACCACATGCGCAACAGCATGTTCCTCCAGCCCCAGCAGCAGCCACGCCACTGACTCCGCCGAGAAGGATTTCTCCCTTGGAGGTGGCATCTGCAGCTGAAACGGCCACAACCAAGACAACCAAGGCCAGACCAACTTCTAGCATCGTACCCATGGCCACTCGCCGGACTCCAGCAGCAGCAACAACACCGAGCCCCTCGCCACCAGGCAGATATAAGACGTGAAGAGGGAGCGGCTCCTCTCCTCGCATCGACAGCAGGTATAGTATGCACCCTCGCAGAAACTAGCTGCAGGGGCGGGTAGCAGTGGGCAAGCAAAGGGGCTTGTGAAAGTTCAAGTGCACTGGCCAAAGCAGCAGCAGCCCCAGCAACAACCACAACAGAAGAGAAAGACCTGGGTCGACCGGATCGAAGGCCAAACCCGGCACTCTGGCGATTAGGCCGAGTACCCAGCTGTCACATCTCCAGCAGCACCAGGATTGCTGCGAGCTGCAGGAGGATATGGATGTTATGCTGGATGGGATCGGCCATATCGATGAGGAATTTAATGAAAGAAGCTGGGCCAGCTGGATCACTACCGGACTGCCTAGAATGATGTCGATGTCAGCCCTATCTCCATGGCGCTTGTTGCATCCAGCAGCCCACTGGCGCACAAGATGTATTGTCTGCGCGCCGCTGCCGAAGACACCGAGAACACCTCCTAAGTAAGTACTTTCTTTTATATCCGGCTATTCCGAGTTGAGACTTTTTATATCCATATTTTATACACCATCCAGTCCCCAAGATTTGGGCCGAGTAGGCAATACTCGACCGAGTTGAAGTTTACTCGTGTCGAATCTTCCCACTAACCTTGTGTCTGTTTCTCTTCAGCCTTGCACTGAAACTTGTGCCGTGCTCTTCCGTAAGCTCCTCTAGACTTACCGGGATACCAAGGATCAGAACCGCGAGATGCATGAGGAGCATGGGCAGAGAGGTAACTTTGTTCTTGCCGAGTTACTGCATATGCTTTCTTGGCATCAGTTTTCTAACTTGGTTTTTGTGTTCCATATCACAGCTATCATGGAGAAGCAACTGACGGATGCCATCACCAAGATCTCTTCCTTGGAGAGTAAGTGTGACATTTTCTATCTCTGCGTTTTGTGTTTACGCCTATTTCTTTCTCTCTGGTTAATTTTGCCTTCTTTGCAGATGAGCATCGGGTCTTCGCCGAGAAGCACCAAGACTGCACTGTGCTGGCCGAGTCGGCACAGAGCAAGATCTCGGCGCTGGAGAGTAAGTTCCATCTTCTTTTCTCGTATTCGGTTTCCATGTTTTCTCTATCTTGCTAACCGGACTGCCTCCCATACAGAGGAGAACAGGCTATTCGTCGAGCACCACCAAGGGTGTCTTACTCCAGCCGAGATGCAGCAACAGGTCTAGGACAGCACGACCAAGCTCCTGGCTGATCTTGAAGCTGACAAGAATGAGGTGGCCAAGCTAAAACTGGAGCTGGCTGATGCACTCAAGGTGGCGCTGCAAGGCCGGAAAGGACAAGACTGAGGCGCTAGGCCAGGCCGCAGCCGAGAAGCTCGAGCTTCAGAAAGAGATTGATGCCCTCAAGACACGGAACGTTGCGCTCAACCATATGGTGACCAGCTCCTGCGGCCTGATGGATAAGCAGCTCGCCCTTGCAGATGGATCGTTCCGCCTGGCTTAAGGATCTTGTTACCGAGTTGCGCTGTAAGTTACTGCCTTTTCCTAAGTTGCTCTTATCCGATTTCTTCTATCCGTTTTTTTCTACCCGGCTCCCTCATCCGTTTTCTTCTATTCGGTTGCCCCTCTTGACCTAACTCAGTCTCCCCTTTCATAGGGACATTCCCTGACTTCAACCTGGGTGCCCATAGGGCCGTGGAGAGGGCCCTACAGCTAAGGGCAGAGGTTGGCCACGATGTTACCAAGACGGTCAACATTGATGACCAGATTGAGAACATCAAGCCCCGAGTCCACTCCCTTAGAGGCTTGGGTACCAACATTGTGTTCTGTGGCATGCGGTTGCACAAGGACTTTTGGCCGGATGTCGATCCCCCACCACAGTCGACAAGCTGGCTTCCAATTTGGACTATGTGAAAGAAGAACTTAATAAGTGGCGCGCCTCAGCAGCTCGAGCCGGCGCAGATGAGGCTCTGCACTTCGTGCTTTCTTGGTACAAGAACCTATATCTTAGCATGCTTGAGAAGCTGCGGAATGGGTCCAAGTGGACTGAACAAGAGGAGTTCATCCGGTGCCGCTAGGAAACTGCATATTGGCTGGCTTCTTATGCTGACACGAAGGAGTTCATGGATGGCCCTACTAAGCCTGACACCGACGCCGAGGACGACGAGGATGAAGACGACGGCGAAGATGGTGACGAGGGCGACGAAGAGACCGAGATGGACGACGACGAGGGAGAGGCTGAGCAAATAGACGACGATGCAGAGGAGGAGGTGCAGGCCGTGCAACAGCCGGCTGCCTCTTCCGAGATCGTCACCACCGAGATGGTTATCTCGGCGCCTGCTCCTGAGCTGAGTGCCTCAGAGGACACCGTCGAGAACGCCACCTCCAAGCCCCCTACACCAACTGGCGGTTCTGCGACCCCCGCATCAACTGCTGCCTCCGAGCCTGCCACCGAGTCCTTGTGACACCCCGAGATCGGGCACTATGCAGATCTCAGCATTCCCGCCAAATCCGCATAATAACCGATTCCAGGTTGCCATTTATGATAACATTACAATAGTTCACGAATAATCCACAATTACAACAGAAGCAGATAGATACAAGATGACTCCAACGAGCCAGGGTTACAACTGATACAATACCAAGATCCAAATAACAGCGGAAGGAACAAACGTCCGTCTACGGACAAGATCCAAATTGGACTAAGAGTCCTGAAGATAACCGAAGGCGTCCAATCCCTGCCCAGGCCAAGCCGGAGGGATTCCCAAGCTAACGTCGTCAGACTTCAAACCTGTTGACTGCAATTTGGAATTTGCAGCCACGAAAGAGATTCGTGGGTCAGTACGGTTAAGTACTGGCAAGGGGGATAAAACCCATACTCACAAGTTACCGGCGTAGCCAGTCATCACAAGATACAAATACTTTAGGATCAACGGAAAGGAAGGGGTTATTGCAAATAAGCGACAACAGGCTGCACTAACCAACTACAGAGAGAATACTACAACTTCCAACTAACAGAAAGGGGATAAGATCGAGGATTGTAACCAACTGAAAGTAAATCCAAACAAACCCATCCTGGACCTCGCCCCTTTAGCCAAAGAAGCAATCCGAGGATAACTCACACAGCTGTATTAAGATGAATCAAGTTATTGTGTGAATAAACCTATTACTAGTCAAGTTGTTAATCATGGGGTGTAACATGGTTAATCATTATGTTAAAGTTGTCCTGAGTACTTGTTAGCCAGTACTTTCACCAAGTAATCCATAACCGCGGAAAACACGGCTTCTCGAGAAGATTATCCCTGCAGGGTTGCACCAATTTAGCCGTACACTCATGAATGTCCCGCCAGATGGGATGCCTCCCACCAAGCGGGGCACTCAACACAATCCATCCCTTCTTCGCATCAAGCCCAAAGCACCTTGGGCGCACGGCTAATCGAGCCCAGAAGAAAATGGACCCTCATAGCACTCTAAGAACGTGTCCCCCTATATGCCGACTACGAAAGTTCCACCCGGGTACCAAGGGCTCGCAAGATCATGCATGCAGCAAATGGAAAAGCCGAACTAAATGAGGCGATTTGGACGAGATGCGAATCGGGTCAAACTGAGGGGGAGCCCATACTCCCCAAATGCGGGTAGTGCGCTCATCATGGATCAGTAGACAAGACCCTTTTCCTATTAGGGTCGACACTAGCAGGCCTCAAAACCACAAAGGGCCTCCTGCCGGTGCCTTATCATCAAATTATTATTAACAGCAGCCTTAACAGGATTGATTGATTAACATTTCGAGCCCCCGGAGCGGTAACAATAGTAATAGTACGATAGTAAAGGAAGTAACCGACAACAGGCTCGAGCAAAAGCAACCCTAAGCAGGATAGTAAGACACGGGCACAAACAATGGTTATAGGTAGGGAGGTGAGGCAGTATCAGGGTTAAGGGATTCATGTGATGGGTTCGTAACAGAAACAACTACTACTAAGGCTACCAGAAAAGAATCAACGGAAAGAATCGGTAACAAGTGATGAAAGGCAGCCATATGGCAGCAAGTGAGTATACTTGCCTGAGATCCCGCAAGGTAGCAGAACTTGTCGTTGCTCACAGCATCTCAACGTCCTATCCGGGAAGAAGCAATGAACCTCGAACAAACACCGGATGCAACAATTACTACTACGGCAAAAGATCCAGCATGATCAAGATATGGATGCATGACAAGTTTAATTGATGCATAGGAATAAACTAGTTGACAAGTTAAACAAATTTAAATGGACCCTTATGCAATGGGAGTTGCATATGGATGCACATGTTAGGATGAAGCAATGATCTACAATTAGTTAACAAGTGTAAGTAGTTAAACATGATGCATGCATGATGAAGAACAAGAAGATAACAATATTAAATGCAATTGGAAGGATGGTTAACCATTTTAGGAAACAGTTATCAAATTTGGAAATTATTGGTACTTAATGAGGTTGAACAAGTAGTGGTTGTTATCCTCAAGTTAAGTTGTTCAAACCAAACAACAAAGTTGATATTTGAAAAGGTTATCAAATTTTAGTTGAATTACATGTTTCATATTTTGAAATTGGACTTTAGATTATTTAGTTATGAATTAAACAATATTAAACAAGTTTTAATTGAATTTAAGACAAGCTTAAATATTAATTGAATTTTATTTGTTCAAACCATAAATTCAAATCCACATTTGAAAGGTTCACACTTTGGTGGTTTGGAAACATAATTTGCATGTTCAAAATATTTTATACTAATCAAGTTATGATTTTTATCAAATTTAATTGAATTAAACAAGGTTTAAATTGGTTAGGCAATTTAAATTGTTCAAACCAGAAAAGAAAATTTATATTTGAATAGAACATTCAAAAAGGTGTGAAAAACATATTTTATTTGAATTATTTGAAAACAGTATGAATTAGTTATGAATTATTTCAATTTGCATTTGAATTATTCAAATTTGAAATTTAAAAGTATTTTGAAAATTCAAAACAGAACACAAATAGTCTAGTTGGAAAGATTATGAAATTTGGATTAGAATAGATATAAAGTTTGTGTTTATTGGATTTATAAAATAAGAGATATTTAATTTCAAAATTTTGGTTCAAATCGGTTAATTAAAAAGGAATTGGAAATTGGGATATACGCAGAAATCCAATTGTTACACAGGCTCACGCTACTCACTGCCACTGCGCAGTGGGCCAGTGGCAGCATGGCACTGCGCAAGCGCTGGCGTGGCACAGCAGGTCGATGACAGTGGGCCAGTGCGCTTGGAAGGAAAAACCACCAAAAAAAGGTGGTGCGCTGCGGACTCGAACCGCGCACCTCGCGCAAGATGCAGAGAGTGGCTACCGCTGCGCTGCGTTCAGTCTTCTGACAGAGATACGCAGGCAGCTAGGTTCAGGTTTAACGCCAAGTTACTGAATGTTTTTAACTGACGAAGGGATCCTTCCTCGACTGACAGAAGTGCGGCTCGCCGGCGTTGAGGGAACGATGTTGTGCCTCGATGCAGAAGGGTGCGTGGTGGTGTTGTGCGCGCTGCGGCAAGCTACAGAGAGGAGGAGAAAAGATTGGAGGACGGCTGCTCACCGTCGAGGTAGACGTTGCAGAGGCCCGATGGAGCTACCGCGGCGGCGACGGCGAGATCGTGCATGGCGGCTTCGATCCAGGGGGTAGATGGCGTCGGGGAGACGTCCACCAGCTCGAGGAAGTGGCGGCGAGTGGATTCCCGCGAGTGGCTGGTGACGTTTGGCTCTGCAGTGACGACGGCGTGCCAAGGTTCAGAAAGGAACGCCACGGTGGCCGGCGGTGGTGTTGAGGACCGCGTCGTCGAATCCGTGCGTCTCCGAGGGCCCTAAGGTGTCCAAAAGGGAGAGGGGACAGTGGCGGTCTGATTTTGGTGGCTAGGCTAGACGGTGGCGCAGCGAGGTGGCAGCGGCGGACGGAGATTCAGAGCTCGACGCCGGTGGGGGGTTCAGAGCAGAGAGGGGAACGCCGGTGGAGAGGAGGACTTGCGGCGGATATCGAGGGGAAGAGGAAGAGCAGGCTAGGGCTAGGGTTCTGCGGGGCTAGGAGTCCTTATAGGAGCCTGCGGTTGCTCCTGGCCGTCGTGATCGACGCTGTGCTGCCGTGGCGCACTCCGATGTGCTGCCGTACACGGGCACGACGACGGGGGCGGCTCTTAGCGAACAGGTACGCACGCTGGGGTGGGCTGGGCTGCGTTAGTTAGGGGGGTTAGCGGGCTGGGCCTAGGATTAGCTGCTGCTGCGCGCGTAGGTTAGCTGCTTTTTATTTATTTCTCTGTTTTTTTTTTGCTGAAACAGATTTGGAATAAAACTGTTAAGGTTTTATTTAATAAAATTTTCAGAAAAATTAGGTTAGGCTAGTTAGGAATTTAGAAACCATAATCCAAGATTTGATTTCAAAAATTTGAGTTTTAAAATAAGGTTTGTATTTGAATCCAAATTTTGGAGGAATTGGAATATCCATTAGTATTGGAAAAACAAGTAATTTCCAATAGGGTTTCCCCTAGGTTTTAAAGTGATTTTAAGGATACAAAAGTGTGGTGACCCTTATGGATTCAAAAAGGTTCTGATTTTGATAATAGATTTGAAATTGAAAATGAAGGTGATTTAATTAATTAATTGAAAATAGTTGTTTGATTAAACCCAACAATTTAATGATTGATTTGGTTTAAGTTTTGGAGTTAGTCATTAGGGTTTTAACAAGAGGGGGGGGGAATTATTAACAAGCAATTGGATTAAACAATTTTCAAACTAATGATGAACAAATGAAGGGTGTAGTTTGCAAGTTTGAATTTGGAAATTTGGAGCAAGTGTGAAAGTTTAAATTGTTTTTGAAATTTTCAGTGGGGATGCAAACATGGTGCAATGCAATGTGATGCATATGATGCAAGCAAACAAACAAGTAACACCCCAGGTGTTACAGTCCTCCAACCCGGTTGGTGCTGAAGCTGATTCTACTCCCTTGGCAGCAGCCTAATTATCTATCTGTTTTAATCTCAAACTTTTCACCAAATCCCCGGTATGACGGGGTGCAAATATATCAAACAATTATTCTGCTGTGTACTCGGTTTTATTTAAGTTTCAGCAAGCCTGGCTGAATGCCGGATTGCGCTAATTCCGAGTCCCCGAATTGGTTTTCTTATCCACCCGGCTCTTTTTGTCTTTGCTCTTACCTGCCACTTGTGGCTTTTTGGTAGTTGAGTCACAAGATTTCAAAAATCGAGTTTATAATACTTAACAACTTTGAGATTGAAATTAGCACTGCCCAGTATTAAGCCTAAAAAGCAGAAGAAACAGAGCAACTCAACTCGGTTGATTAACTCTTTCTTTCCTTAGCAGTTTTTCGTGTGTCCATTGACCTTTGGCTTGTTCTCTTGCTCGCCATGAAACCGGGTTGCGGACAACAGCAGAGTCGAAGAGTTGGCCCTTAGATTTAAACACGCTACTAGACTTGCACATGAAATTCCGAGATGATTAACCGAGTAGACAAAGTAAAAAGGTAAATGACACAGAGCTCGTTAGGCACAGGCAGTCCCCAAATTCCTACTCGGAGTGCCTACTTGGATTCAACTTGGTAAAGAGATACATACAATGCTTTTTCAGGAATGGAAACGGTGAAGTAGAGCTACATTCCAAGGGCGCTTGCTTTCCTCTCCGGATTTATCTGCCCTGTTCTTCAGTGGGTCCTGTGCATCAACCAGATACTATGCATCATTGTGCAGGGCCTTGCTCACAATGAATGTCCCTTCCCATGGAGGGGAAAGTTTGTGCATTTCGGCGGTGCGTTTCAAAAGTCTAAGCACCATGTCTCCTTCTCGGAAAACCCTTGGGTTTACTTTCGAGCTATGATAGCGTCTCGGATTCTGTTGATACACAACTGATCTTGATAGAGTTAATTCTCTTGCTTCTTCTAGCAAATCAACATCATCTTCTCGGGTTTCTCTTGCCTCTGCCTCAGTATAGAGGGTTACTCTTGGTGAGTCATGCTCAAGGTCAGTGGGCAACATGGCCTCTGCTCCATATACCAGGAAGAATGTTGTGTATCCGGTTGATCGGTTAGGGGTAGTCCTTAGACTCCACAACACCGTCGGCAACTCGTCGAGCAAACAACCAGTTTTTTTTTGTAATGGCTCAATCAGCCTTGGCTTTATTCCGGATAGGAACATGCCATTAGATCTTTCAACTTCCCCATTTGAAGCCGGATGGGCGACTGATGCAATGTCTAGCCGGATTCTCTTCTCGTTGCACAACTGAGCAAAAGCTCCCTCAACGAAATTTGTTCCATTATCCGAGATGATCCCATGCGGGTAGCCATACCTCAGGATAATATCCTTCAAGAAACTCACAACAGTGTTTACATCACACTTCCGGATTGGCTTCACCTCAATCCACTTGGTAAATTTATCAACCATGACCAGGATGTGAGTCATGTTGCCCCGAGCTGGCTTGAACGACCCCACCATGTCCAAGCACCATACTGCAAATGGCCAAGTGATAGGAATGGTTTTGAACTCGGAAGCTGGCATATGTATCTTGCTTGCATATCGCTGGCAACCATTGCACTTCCTCACTAGTTCTTCTGCTTGTTGCAAGGCAGTGAGCCAAAAGAATCCATGCCGGAAAGCTTTCTTGACTAGGGCCCGAGATGAGGCGTGGTTACCACATTCCCCTTGATGTATTTCTCTGAGAATTTCTTCTCCTTCTTCCGGCTCAACACAGCGTTGGAGCACGCCAGTGGCACTTCTCTTGTGTAGCTCTTTGTTGATGATGGTGTAGCCCTTGGATATTCTCTGTATTTTCCTGGCCGCGACCTCGTCACTCGGCAAAGTGCCATCCACCAGATAGGAAAATATGGGCAGAGCCCATCTCGGTGTGGTCCGAGTTAGGAAAACTGGCTCATCCACCTCCATTGGATCAACCATCATGACTTTCTCCGAGATGGAGACGAGTCCCCGAGTTCCCGAGTACTGTGAGACAATCTCCGAGATGAAAGCGATAGTCCCTGAGTTGGGAGGGGTAGTCCCAGGGTTCTCCTTCATGATCTCCCCATCAACTTCCATGGGGACAACTTTTGAATCCGGTAGAGCCGGGATGAATATTGACTCCGAGCTGGGTGAGGGCTTCATAGATGGTTTCCTGAAATGCTCCAGCGCAATCCCTGTCGGGATGAATTGTCCAGAAGAACCCAATTTGGACAGAGCATCCGCGACATCATTTTCAGCTTGGTGGATGTGACGGAACTTGCACACCATCAAAGATTCCGGACATATTTTGGACAAGGAACGGGTAAGATGCCATATTGGCATCCAAAGCGTCCCAAGTCCCCGAGGCTTGTTGGACCACCAGGTCCGAGTCGCCATAACATATAATCCGCCGGATACCAATTTCCTTGGACACTTACAGTCCATGGACCAGTGCCTCATACTCGGCAACATTATTGGATGCTGGAAAATGGATTTGCAAAACGTATTTCAGCTGACCCCGCTTGGGTGAGGCGAGCACCACTCCGGCACCGAGACCCTCTTTCAGCTTGGAGCCATCGAAATGCATTCGCCACAAATTTGTTTCCGGCAAAGGTGGCTCATACTGCATCTCGGCCCAATCAACAAATAAATCCGCCAAGGCTTGAGATTTGATGGCTTCTCTTCTGGCATACATCGGGGCATAAGCAGCTAGCTCAATTGCCCACTTGGCTACTCGGCCACTTGCATCCTTGTTGCCCACAATTTCCGAGATGGGAGCAGTGCTCACTCCTATAATCGGATGCTCTTGGAAATAATGCTTAAGCTTCTTGGCAGCCAGGTAGACTCCATATGTCATCTTATGGTAGTGAGGATAGTTCTGCTTGGAGTTGGAGAGCACCTCATTGAGATAATACACCGGCCTCTGCACGGATTTTCCCTCTTCTTCTCGCTCCACTACCACCACCACACTCACTACCCGGTTCGTAGCCGCAATATGGAGCAACATTGGCTCCTTAAGCAGTGGACACGCCAGAACCGGAGCGGTACCCAGCATTGTCTTTAGCTCCTTGAACGCCACATCAGCTTGTGGGGTCTAGATTTTTTTCACTTTTCTTCATGAGCTGGTACAGAGGCAGGACCTTCTCACCCATTCTCCCAAGGAACCGGCTAAGGGAAGCCAGGCACCCGATAAATTTCTGCACATCCTTCAGTGATCTCGGCAAAGACATGCTCTCTATAGATTTTATCTTGGAGGGATTGGCCTCAATGCCCGGGCTAGATACAAGGAAGCCGAGTAGTTTCCTGGCTGGGACACCAAATGTGCACTTTGTCGGATTCAGCTTCGTCCGGTACTTTTGCAAGTTGGCGAATGTTTCTTCGATATCACTCAGGAGTGTGTGTTTCTCCTTGATCTTGATGACTATATCATCCATATATACCTGCACATTTTTGCCTATCTGCTCGTGCAGACATTTCTGGTACCTACGCATCTCTAGTACGTGGCCCCAGCATTCCTCAATCCAAAACACATGAAGCGATAGCAATAAGCCCCGTACGGGGTAATGAAAGCAGTATTTATTTGATCAGCCGATTCAGTGGAATCTGGTGAAAACCAGAGTAGGTATCAATAAAAGACAAAAGTTCGCACCCGGCAGTAGAGTCGATCACCTGATCTATCCGGGGTAGTGGGAACGGGTCCTTGGGGCAGGCTTTATTTAGGTCGGTGTAGTCAACGCACATGCACCACACCACAGCGACCATGGGGTCGTCTTTCTTCTTCTCGACCATGACCGGATTGGCCAGCCAATCCGGATGCAGTACCTCCATGATGAATCCGATTGCTAAGAGCCTTGTGATCTTGTCACACTTGGCTTTTCTTCATTCTGCCGCAAAGAGGCGCATGGCTTGCTTCACAGGCTTGGCATCGGCCGCACATGTAAAGAGTGCTCAACCAACTCCCTCGGGACACCCGGTAGATCCTGATTGGACCATGCAAAGACATCCCGATTCTCACGGAGGAAGTGAATGAGCGCGCTTTCCTATTTCTCCTCCAACCCGGCACCAATGATGGCAACACGCTCGGGGAACTCCTGGGAGGCCTGGAAAGTGGCACCGTGCCGAGAGCTCAGCATGCCTGGCATACCGAGTTGAGCTGCTTGGGCCATAGCCACCACCTCATGTATCTTATTCTTCTCGGCCGCAATGACCATGGACTCGGCTAGCCGAGATCCAGCAGATGCACACTCCACAGAGCGCTTGTAGTCACCCGAGATGGTGATTATTCCGTTGGGTCGGGTAGCTTCATCTTCAAATACGCCGCATGGGTGGATGCCATGAACTTGGACAGAGCCGGTCTGCCGATAAGAGCATGGTAGGGGCTGTGGAGATCAACCATCTCAAACTGCAAGCACTCAGTCCAACAGTTCTCCCTAGTGCCAAAGAGCACATCAATCCAGATCCGGCCAATGGGAGCACAAGATACTCCTGGCACAATGCCATGGAAAGTGATCCGGCTGGGTAGCAGCATGTTCTTGGCAACGCCGAGTTTCTCCATGGTGTCTCGGTACAAGATGTTTATGCTGCTGCCATTGTCAATCAGCACCTTGATGAACTTCACATTCTTCTTGGTCCTAAGGAAGGTTGGGTCCACTATCAAAGCATAGCTACCCGGATTGGGTATGATCTTGGGATGATCATCCCGGGACCAGACAATGTCCTGGTCACACCAGTGCATGTACTCCAGCTTTGCCGGCATCAGTACGTTCACTTCCATCGCCCGCATGCGCCGGCTCTCCTTATCATCCGGCTTAGTGGTGAACACCATGTAACTCTCATGATTTTCCTGGTACTGATTCCGGTCTCCTCCACCACCATTGTCATTGTTGTTGCTATTGTTGTTCCGGTTAAAGTTGTTGTTGCGGTTTTTGTAGTTGCGGTTGTTGTTGTTGGCCCCATGCACCACTTGATTCACATTCTCCCTTCGCAGGTTCTCGGCAGGCCTGAGAGCAGCTGCCCGGATAGGCTGCACATTTGAGCCCGGAGCCGGCAGCGGAGGAGGGGGAGGCAACTGGCCAAAGCCGTCACTCTTAATCCGGTCCCACCAGCTGCACTGTCGAAAAGTGTGGTTGGCTGGTCTACTCGGATGCTGAATATGGAAGCTACACGACCCATCCCTCATGGACTCAAAGATAAATCTCTGAGTAGCGTCTCCAGATTGCTTGGGATCATTGTACTGCTTCTTGAAGTTCTAGCTCTGGTTCTGGTTTTTCCCATACTGGGGCCCAACAGTTTTTTGCCTTTGGCTGCTCCCGGTAGCGGGCTGATTCGACTCAACAGCAGATACTTGGTCAGAGCCGTAGCGGATATTCGGTCGATCATCCCACCTCTTGTTCCGGTAATCTTGGCGATCATTCCGCTGGGCACCATCATTTCCATGGTTTCTTCTTCTCGGCTCGAAAGAGTCGAGCAGAGGCTGAGTAGGATCGCCGAGTGCGTACATGTCGGCAATCTTGATGGTGTCGGCGAGCGTACTCGGCATCTCCCTCTGCAACTTTTGCCACAGCATGCTGCCATGTCGGCAGCGTTGAGCAAACCAGGCAATGGCATGTGATTCATTCACACCCTCGCAGGTGTTCCTCAGAGTGCTCCACCAAGTCAAATACTCTCGGTATGTCTCCTCTTCCCTCTGCTTGCACGCAGAGAGCTGCTGCGGCCGGTTTGGCCTCTTGTAGGTGTTGGTGAATTTGCTGATAAACGCCTCCGAGAAGTCAAGCCAGCAATTTGATGTTGTCTCTCGGCAGGTTGTTGAGCCAAATCCGGGTTGGGCCCTCCATCATCTGGGACACATACCTCACTACCCATCTTCGGTTACCACCGGCAATGTGCACAACAGTAACATAGTCATTTAGCCAGTCATCCGGCTTGGTGCTCCATCGTAGGTCTTGGTCCCTCTTGCTAGCTGGAACTTGGGCACAACCTGCTTGTTCATGATCCGTTGACCAAAGCAAAGCGGTCCAGGTGGGCCCCGCGATTCTATCTCTTCTGACAGGTACATCCTGTCCAACTTGTACCTCGCGTCACTCGGCTGCAGCATTCTTGCTCCCAGCCGAGCTCCAACATCTTTTGGGGCAGCATACCCGGCTTGCTCCATTGCCGAGTACACATCATTGTAGCGGTCTTGGCGCGCGGTGCCGGGTTGAGCAACCGGGTTGACCAAAGGGGCAGCCACTTGCGACCGAATAGCAGGACCTGCACCGGGCTGAGGCTGAACCGGGTTGGCAGCCTGATGCCGAGATGAACCATCTCGGTTGCCTCCTTGATCCTCTTGCGGAACTCGGGCCGCATTATGGCCACCATCTTGAGCAATGTGTTCTTGTCGTGGAGTGGAGAAGACAGATGCCATGGGATGGCTTAAGTTTGGGGCCGAAGGACACTGTAGGTATCCGGGGAAGGATCGCACGCCTAGCTGGCGCGCTCAGAACACTGCAAACAACAAGATCTACCCAGGTTCGGGGCCCTCGTGTGGAGGTAACACCCCTACTGCTGCCTCTCTCTCTCTGTATAAGTATGTGCCGAGTATAAGAGTTCCTCAAGCTCAAGGAGCTACAGGAAGAAGAACCCTCTCTATGTCTTCAGTACCTCAGCACCTATGTGAAAATGAGCTACCAACCAGTTGATCGACCCTCGCACAGGAGGGGGAGGCCACCTTATATAGTGGTTGCCACCTACTACCTCTACAGAAACAAGTACTGATTAGGTGACTACACACTGTGCTACACCGCACGCCTCCGTGTCCCCGCTGACAGTCGCCGAAAGTCTTCGCGGTTAGGTCGCTGACATCAATTGTCCTCCTTGTGAGAGATAGGACATGGCATTGCCCATACTGCGCACTGTACCCACGTATGGATACGCATCATCACGCGTCTAGTAAGTTGAACCGCACGCCTGTACTGCTCCTGGATACGCGAGATTCACCCAACGGCTCCATTGACTTTGCCTCCGGGTAGAACAACAGTCCTCTCTATCCGGATCCTCCAAGTGCTACTCGGATGACCTACATAGATACTTGAATCTTCCCCTTGGTCTCTTGTTCTTCCTGCCAGATAGCTCCATCCCGGTAGCTATCAACCGGGTACCATCCTATCCGGCATGTACCTACTCGGTACGGCCGAACTCGGTAACCAGTACCTTGAACTCCATTTCTCACCTGCCTTACCCCTACTCGGGGGTAGCCCCCCTACATTAGTCCCCGAAGCTGGTAGGGTCCGGTGAACTCGGACGCTGGGCCCTGCCAGCTGAAACCAAAACTTCCTTGATACTCTTAGCCGAGTTGCACCTCAACTCGGTCGACCTCTATCCGAATTTGGATCCACTCCATTGTTGCCTGTGGAATTTTCTTGTTTGAACTGGGTAGACCAAACTGCTTTGGATTTTGCTGAGATCCTAGAACTTAGCCAATTTTCTAGATTTTCGCCACTCAAACCAGAGTGTTTCGCTATCTTCGCGTGTAAGGCTCTACACGTGGCGTGAAAACACAGTCCACGTCGCCTAGGGTACGATGCGGTTGCACCGCACACGCTCCACCTGCGCCTGCCACTGCACACTGGGCCCACGCGCCGTCGTGTCCTATCACACAGAGCACTTGAGTACCCACGTCACACGGCGTGGGATCGAATGCGCCCGTTACGCGCGAGTTAATCGCGTCGTGCATTCCTAACGGGCACAGTAACTCCCCACGAGCCCACAATCTCCGCCACAGTTAATCCAGTGTAGTAACTGCGCTATGGGGGGGTATAAATATACCTGCGCCACCCGTTCCCTCGTCTTCCCCGTGATTTGCCCCCATTCCTTTCTTCTTCCTCACGCAAACTCGCACAGAGCACTCCGCTCCTCTGCGAAACACCGCACGCCGCCACGCCGCACACAGAGAGAGGAAAAGATCATCCCCGCGCGCCACCGCTCGTCGGAGTGCGCCCAAGCGCCAAGATCTTCACTGCAACGCACGGTCATCCTCAACCTCGCTCCTTCGTCGATGTACGACTGCAGTGCTTCTTCCTCGCTCCCATGCTCAAGTTCTTCATCGCCGGAGACGCGCCACGACGTTTGTCTGTCGCTCCGCCGCGGACCTTCTATGACCGTTGCGGCCCGAGCCCGTCTTCGCTCCCTCACGCTATCCGGATACGACCGGATCCGGATATGCCCCGATGGCACTCGAGCCCGTCGCTGACTTGAATCTCGAGGGCCCCGCATCAACACGCGCCAACTGGGAAGGGTCGGACGTGACTGCGAGCGAGACCCAGTGGCTCGTCACCCGCCGGGTAGCGCCGGGAGTCATCTTCCGACTAACGCCACAACCATGCCCTCTACCTTCATAACTATGTAGTATTCCTTAGCCACTTCAAACGCGGCTTTGGCCTTTCTGTCTCCAAATTCATGCAACAGTTTCTTCGCCATTTCGGCTGGCAACCGCACCACCTTCCGACTAACGCCAGACTAACGCCACAACCATGCCCTCTACCTTCATAACTTTCTGCGAAGCGTTTCTCGGTGTCTACCCCACGGTAGACATCTGGGCCAAATACTTTCATTTCCGCCAGCAAGTTTTCCCCAATAAGGCCAACCCGGATGCGCCTAAGGTGATGACCCAAACCGGTACGGCCATGATTGTCTCACGTAATCCCTACACTTATCCTCGAGTTCTAGGGCTAGACACATGCCGGAAATGGCAAAGGGGTTTTCTGTATGTGAAGAACCCCACCCCGGAACAAGGCGTGCAACCGGTTCATCTCACCAAGTTGCCCCCCTTCCAGAATGTTCCTCCAACTGCCATGAGGAACTGGGGTATAACCCGAAGAGAAATGTGTCGGGTGTCAACAACGCTGACAACCGACTGAAGCAACTGCTGGAGCTGGGACTCCGGCCGGATGATCTGACTGCCACTTGGGTGAGCCACCGAGTTCTCCCTCTCCAACTCTGAGCACACAAGATGTGCTTCATGGGAGGGCCCAGCGACTGCACGCGCACCACCACCTTCGAGCTCAGCAAGGAGGAAGTGGCCATCTGGGCTTGCTCCATCCTCAAGGCCACCCTCTCGGAAACCTGGGATTATGGTTTCGCTCCATACAACCGAGATCGGCCATCCCCCCAAGTAAGTTTTCTTAACCCTGCCGAGTAGCTCCTAGCTCAGTATCATCCAAACGTACTTAGCTATTTCTATTTCTCACGCCTCACCGAGTAGAACTTATCTTGGTTTCTCTTGCGTAGACTTAGCCATTTATGCTTTGTATTTGCATGATGTATCGAGTAGAGCCTCAACTCGGTTCTCCTGAATAGAATTAGCTTTTGTATGCTTTGTGTTTGCACGCTGTACCGAGTAGAGTCTCAACTCGGTTCTCATGAATATACTTAGTTCCTTATGCTTTGTGTTTGCATCTACAGACTATTCCTCGCCAGAAAGAGGAAGATAAGGCACTTTTTGAGCAGAACTGGCATCCAGACCGGACTGAGGACGACAAGGAGCAGTTCGCCGTCCAAGACACGCTCTGCATCCTGCTCTCCAATCCCGCCGGCCAAGACGATAAGTACCGAGTCCCAACGTTAATCCCGGACTAGTCCGAGGATGATGAAGGTGACCGAGACCACTATTGTATGTACTCTAATGCTTTCTGGCTTCTTCTCGGACTCATATTTATATTTTCTCTCATTGCTTGCAGACGAGATGGAGGAGGAACCGATTGACGCGGAGCCCGTGTCAATCGCCGCCCCCTCCCGATTGAAGAAGCGATCCGGCAGTGGTGCGGTCGAACCCCCCGGTACCAAGAGGCTGAAGAGGGCCGCGAAGCGAAACAAGACGACCTCTGCGCACACCAAGACGCCACAGCGACCGATTAGGACGGGTAAGCTTTTTCCAATATGCTCCATGCTTTGTGTTAGCACTCTTGTGCCTTTTCAGATCTGGATGCTTTGTGTTTGCATTTTTCTCATTCCTGTGCTTTTTCTTTCTTCCCCTTAGTGATGCACTCGATGCTGATGCCCCTGAGGCACCCCCAAAGCCGAGTACTCCTTGATAAGTTGTGGACCTCGAACCCGAGGACGAAGAGACCCAGCCCGAGGAGAGGACCAAGATGCCCCCTCCAGACCGAGAAGACCAAGATCTCGGCGCTGACCACACTGGCGCCAAGATGGACACTGATAGGGCTTCGGAGCAGCCGGAGCCCAACCCTGAATAGCAACCACCAGAACCCACCGCCGAACAGCAGCAACCATGACGAGAAGAGCAACACCAGCAACAAGATGATGTGCAGGCCGGGCAGCAGCAGCCCGAGGAACAGCCCGAGCAACGTCCACCACCCGCGCTGGAAGTAAACTCCTCCAACGGCAACAGGAGGAGCCAGTCCACCAACTCCGCCGAGAAAGCCCACTCCCTTGGAAGCTGCAGCCACAGCCGAGACGGCCACCGCTAGGACCACCAAGACCAAGACGACCACGAGCACAAATCCCAGTGCCACGCGCCGGGCTCCAGCAGCAGCAGTACCAGGCCCTTCACCGCCGAGTAGCGACCGGACGCCCACAAGGAGTGTCCCTGCCACACGCAGCCGACAGCCAGTGCAGCAACAGATCCAGCTTGCGCCCTCGAAAAAAATGGCTACAGAGTCTGGTAGCAGTGGGACATATGACGCCATTGTGAAAGTTCCGGTTCACTGGCGAGAGCTGCAGGAGGAGCACCGGAAATGGCAGCAGCGGGAGCAGCAACATCAGCAACAGAAGAAGAAGAAGACCGTCACGGCCGGATCCAAGACCAAGGCCGACACTCTTTCCATTAGGCCAGATACACAACTGACAGAGCTTGCTGCGCGAAGACATTGATGCCACGCTGGACCGGATAGGTCATATAGATGAGGAGTACAACGGCAAGAAACTGGGCAATCTGGATAACTACCAGAGAGCCTAGAACAATGATGATGTCGGCCCCATCTCTATGGCTGTTGCCGCGTCCAGTAGCACTCTGGTGCACAAGATGTACTGCTTGCAGAAAGCTGTCAAAGACGTCGAGAACACCTCCCGGGTAAGTACCTTCTCTCCTATCCGGCTTCTCCGAGTTGCAACCTTTTCTATTCACATTCTATACACCATGCAGTCTCCGAGATTTGGGCCGAGTAGGCAATACTCGACCGAGTTGAAGTCTACTCGGGTCGAATCTTCCCACTAACATTGTATCTGTTTTCTCTTCAGGAATGCACTGATGCTCGCACAAAGATCTTCCGCCAGCTCCTCTGGTCTCACCGGAAAGTCAAGGAGAAGAACCGGGATCTGCAGGAGGAGCGTGGCCAAAGAGGTAGCTTTTATTCTTGCCGAGTTACTGCATATGCTTTCTCGGCATCAGTTTTCTAACCCGGTTTATGTTTCCCAACACACAACTATCATGGAGAAGCAGCTCACGGATGCCATCACCAAGATCTCTTCCTTGGAGAGTAAGTGTAACATTTTTTGTTTGTGCGTTTTGTGTCTACGCCAATTTCTTTCTCTCTGCTTAACTTTGTTTCTCTGTAGGTGAGCACCAGGCCTTCGCCGAGAAGCACTAGAACTGCAGAGTGCTGGCCGAGTCAGCGCAGAGCAAAATCTTGGCTCTGGAGAGTAAGTCGCATCTATCTTTCTTTTATCCGGTTTCTGTATCCTTACTGTCTTGCTGACCGGATTGGCTCCTTCGTAGAGGAATGCAAATTATGCCTTGATCAACACCAAGTGTGTGTCACTCCAGCCGAGGTGCAGCAGCAGGTGCAAGCCAGCCATGCCAAGTTGGAGGCAGATCTCGCCGCCGAGAAGCAAGAAGTGCTGAAATTGAAGCGCGAGCTGGCTGAGGCAATCAAGACGGCGCTGAAAGCCGGAATAGATTAGACCGAGGCGCTGAGGCAGGTTGGTGTCAAGAAGCTTGAACTGGAGAGGGAGATTTAGTCCCTCAAATCAAGAAATACTGCACTCCACGCCATGCTGGTCAACTCCCGTGGTCTGCAGGACAAGCAGCACACACTTGCTCAAGGATGGGCCCGCCGGCTTAAGGATCTCTTCATGGACCTGTGTTGTGAGTTACTTCATTCCTTTAAGTTATTCTATCCGGTTTCTTCTATTCGGTCTTTTCTTGACTCTACCCAGTATCTCCTCTCTCAGGTACATTCCCAGATTTCAATCTTGGTGCGGAGAGAGCTGTGGAGAAGGCTAGGGAACTGAGGAAAGAGCTAGGCCACTGTAACATCCCAAGTATGAAAACTCCCCTTAGAATGTTTGTTTCATGTTTATGAAAGTATTGCATCATGTCATCATATTGTTTTCATTTTGTTTGCATTTGTTTCTTATTTGTTGCATCTGTTTTTCCCTGTTTTCACAATTCAAACTTAAACTTTATTCAAACAATTATTTCATACTTGCTCTGTTACAATCTTTTTCAAATTATAATGTCAAATTAAACCCTTATTTTGTTTCCAATTATTCCATAATGATCACTTATTAAATTGATGGTTTTAATCAATCATTTAAATCCCAAATCACATTTAAAATTCAATTCAAAGCAACAAACAGCAACCAAATTGAATTCATGCAAATTATACAACAATTTTAATCAATGGTTTATAATTATCCTAGGGTTCACCCTATTAAAAGTTTGGTTTCAATTATAATCACTTAATAAACCATTTATTTCAAATTTGGTTTAAATTCAAACAGCAAGCACATTTCAAACTTTTTGAAAACAGAACTTAGCATTTGTTTGCTAATGACCTAAATAGCTTACCCTATTTTTTTTCAAAATTTTTACTAATGTAAAACCGATCAAATTCTTCCATTTCCTTTTTCTGCAAAAAAAATAACAGAAAGAAAATTTTAAAAAGGAAAATTTTGGCGCCAGGGAGAGTGGGCTGCGCCCAGCCCACTTCCTTTTTCCTTCTCCTCGCGCGCGCAGCCCAGCCCAACCACTTAACCACGTACCGATTCGTTTTATTTATTTATTTTCTAATCCGTCGTCTCCCCCGTGTACGGCACCCCATCGGCCGGTGCCACGGCGGCAGAATCGCGAGCAGACGGTGATCCAGCCCCCGTGCACCCCTATAAGTTCCCCCTAGGGCAGCGCGCCATGCCCCAAACCCTAGGCTCCTGTTCCCCCCTCGCTGCGCCGCCAATTCTCGCTCCCCGCCATTCTCCCCTCTCTCTGACACCTCGCCGGAGACGATCCCCTCTGAAACCCCGATGGCATCCTCCACCTCGTTGCTCCACCTAGCCACCTAGACCCTGGGATCGACTCGCCACCACTTTTTCTCTCGTTTGGACACCGGAGCGAGCTCGGTGAACCCCTGGATACGCGCCGCCGTCCACGACCACGTCGCCGCCGTCTGCCCCGAGCTGCTGCAACCTCTGCCATCTCCCGGTGAGCCACCGTGGCACCCTCCCCTCTCTCCCTCTGCTTGCGCACGCATCCGTGCACGCATCCAGCACACCACCAGATCGCAGTAGCCACGAGCACGGCCACGTTGTTTCCCCGCCGGCGAGCAGCGTCGTTGTCTGACAGAGTTCAGCGCGCGCGCGTTCAAAAATTCAGTTAACGCGCCTTCTGAAGCTCAACCTCTCTGCATCTGTGTTACTGACAAGAAACGCGAAAAGCACACTGGTTCAGAGGCTTAGCGAGCGCACGCGAGGGGCCGAGTTCGATCCCTCGGCTCCGCGAATAAAGCCACACTTTTTCTCACAGGCGCTGACAGGGAGGGCCCCCTGTCAGCCACACACTTGCCACGCCAGCACACCGTGACCCTGGGCCCCCATGGCAGTGCCTAGGGTAGGGTTCTGTGCGTATAAAAAGGTTTTTAGAGCTTTCTGTTTTAAATCTAGGTCCATTTATTTTACAGATTGGTCCCTGGACATAAAACTCAAATAACTTTAGTTTTATAATTCCAAATAACAAAAATAAAATATGTGCACTGCTCTAAATTTAATTCTCTATCTAATGGTAGCTTTTGTTTCCTGTTTTGAATTTTCAAAATGCAATTCAAATTTGAATTCAAATAATTCAATTGTAATTTGCTAAATTGCATAACTAAATCATAATAAATCCAAATCATGCAAATAAAATATGTTTTCGATACTATTTCAAATAACCTATTCAAATATAAATTTTGTTTCATGGTTTGAATAATTTAAATTGCCTAAATAAATTAAACCTTATTTAAATCATTTAAAATTGCTAAAATCATAACTTGCTCAATTTAAATTATTTTTGAACATGCAAAATATGTTTTCAAACCCCCAAAGCATAAACTTTTCAAATGTGAACTTGAATTTATGTTTGGAACAAATAAAATTCAAATAAAAATTCAAACTTGTTTTAAATTCCTTTAAAACTTGTTTAATTTTGTTTAAGTCATAATAAATTCAACCTAATTCCTTTTTCAATATTTGAAACATGTAATCCAACTAAAATTTTATGATCTTTTCAAATATGAATTTTGTTATTTATTTTGCACAAGTTAAGTGGCTGAAAACAACAATTACTTGTGTGTCACCTTTAAGGAACCAAAAATTCCTTACCTTAATAAATAAAATTCTAAATTGCTAAACCTCATTTAAAATTGGTTCTATTGTTGTTATTTTGTTGTTTTCCTCATCCATGCATCATACTAATCCACCTTCACCTGTTGATTAGTTGGAAAACAAAGAATCTAACCAAAATCCATGGGCTTTTCATATGCAACTCAAAATTGCATATGTGTCCATTTACATTGTGTTACCAAGTCCACTAGTTTATTTTTGGTGCATCCATTAACTTGACGTGCATCATCACATGATTGTGCACTATGCCATGATATTGATTGTTTATCTTCCTGTATTGTTTGTTTGCTTCTTCTCGGATAGACGACGACGTTGAGACCGACGATCTTTACGACACCCCTTCTGAGGATCTAGCCCAGTACCCGGCTACTGAGTTTGCAGGCAAGTTATCACTCACATGAACCATTGTGTTCCTTTCAACATTGGTTACCGATACTTTCCGTTGTCTATTTCTGCTAGCCATATGTATCGTTGCTTCTGTTACGAACCTACCACATGATACCCTGAACCATGATATTGCCTCACCTCCACTCATATCACCCCGTTGGTTGAGCCCGTGTCTTACTAGCATGCTTAGGGTTGTTTTGCTCGAGTCTGTTATCAGTTACTTTCTGTTGCTATATTCTATTATGTTCTGGGGCTCGATGTTAAACAACAACCTGTTAATTTGAGGTAATAATAATTTGCTGATAAGGCACCGGCAGGAGGCCCGGCGTGGTTTTGAGGCCTGCTAGTGTCGACCCTAATAGGAAAAGGGTCTTGTCTACTGATCCATGATGAGCGCACTATCCGCATGTGGGAAGCGTGTATGGGCGCCCCCCTCAATTTGATTCGATTCGCATCTCGTCCAAATCACCACACTTAGTTCGGGCTTTCCATTTGATGCACGCATATGCAGGTACGAACCCGAGGCCAGGGTGGAACTTTTGTAGTCGGCATTTAGGGCGGCGTGGTCTTCCAGTGCTATGAGGGTCCCCTTTTCTTCGTGGGGCTCGATAGCCGCGCACGCACAGCACGTGGTGCTTTGGGCTTGATGCGAAGAAGAGTTGAGTTGTGTTGAGTGCCCCGCTTGGTGGGAAAGGCCTTCCCATCTGGCGGGTTATTCTTACGTGTACGGCCAAATTGGTGCACCCCTGCAGGGTTAAATCTTCTCGAGAAGCCGTGTTTTCCGCGGTTATGGTTAACTTGGTGAAAGTACTGGCTAACAAGTACTCAGAACAACTTACACCTAACTAATGCTAAACTTGACTAGTAATAGACTTATTGACACAACAACTTGATCCATCATTAATCCAACTGTGTGAGATATCCTCGGATTGCTTCTTTGGATAAGGGGCGAGATCCAGGATGGGTTTGTTTGGTGGTTAGCTATAGTTGGTTACGATACGCTATCTTTTCCCCTTTCTGATAGCCGGAAGATGTAGTATGTTCTGTAGTTGGTTAGCGCAGCCAGTTGCAGCATCTTTTATATGTCCCTTTCTTCCGTTGAACCCAAGGCATCTGTTCTTGGTGTTGACGGGCTACACTTCGGTGAACTGTGAGTCTTGCTTGCCAGTACGTTTATGTACTGACCCCTTTGGGGCTGTGGTTTCCGCAGACTACGCTTACGAGGATCCCCGTGACGGCTACTACGTGGAGTTTGACGGGGCTGCTGACGAGTAGGTAGCGGACCCGGGCAAGATCCGAGACATCGTGGATGGGCTCCGTTTTCTTTTCATTCCCGGCTTCTTAAGCCTATTTGGATTTGTCTGTACTCAGACCCTTTGAATGCTTCCGCTGAGATGTAATGATGTTATGTTGGGACATGTGTCCTCTGGATGATTGTATTTGCTATTCTCTGCCCTAGTGAGGGCCAGTTGCAACTCATTTCCATCTTTTGTGTCTTAGAGATATGTTATGTTATCATCTTGTTCAAAGCCGTTGATGTACCATGTGTGTATGGTATGAAGTACGTCAATGGTAGTGTCCTGATTTCTACGGGATAGTTTACATCGACGGTGAATAGTAAAGGTTGGTTGTCACACATAAGTGTTGGCCTACTCGTAAGAGATGCGGGTGCCGGTAAGCCCCGTAATCCAATCAAAATACTGTTCAGTTTGTACGATGAGTATCCTCTAGAAGTCCGGGTGCGACAAATGGTATCAGAGCCTGTCTGCCTGTAGGATCCCTTTTACTGGTCGCAGTTGAGTCTAGAAACTATTTTGTAGCTATATAGGAAAAATGAAACGTGAGAGTAGGAATTCTGCCATTTTTCTTCTTCCCCCACCCACCCACCCTTTTCTGGTAAGGAAGTGCAACGTTGTTTTCTGTTCTCACCTAAACTTTCAAGTTAGGATTTCACGAATCCTGGTTTCTCTGGGATAGTTATATCTACTAGTCCGTAGGAATGGAGGTGGTTGTGACATGATTTATCATGTTGCCTACTCATGATTGAGAACGGAGGCGTGTAAGCCCCGGAAGCAAATCCTCTATCCCTTAAGCAGTAGATATTGATCCTTTAGAAGCCCGGATGGGTTTTCCGTAGTACCTCGGGAGTTTTTGGTCTCGAGTTTCCCGTTGTTGCTTCGATATCCTGTTCTTCTCAACATCCTTTTCGTCCGTTGAAACCTTGTTGTTGCTTTTCCACTTCAGTTCTCTACCGGCATCTAATCTAAACTGCCCCAATCATCTGCAGATGGATCTCAGGTTCTACCCGCAGGTGGTTCGGATGACTCGTTGCGAGAGCACTGCCGGTTATCCGGAGATGCTGAGAGACATGGTCACTTATCTGGGGTTCCGTTGGGCACCAGAGTACCAGGTCTACGAGCAGCAGCGAGAGTTTGACCAGACCTACTACCAGGCTATCGTCTACATTCTGTCAGATGATGGCATGAGCGTTGTCCACCGCTACGAGGCAGTAGGTTCCACAGTGGATATGGCCGTGCAGCAGGCAGCTTATGTGAGTCTCACCGTCCTTCGTGCTGACTACTGGGGATTTGACGATTCTATCTATCGCCACATCCCCCGTGGTTACATCACTTCGGAGGGAGCTCACTTCACTCTTTACGACAACCTGGATGTCTACGAGCATGATAACACCAGGCTGCACACCACCGCTCAGTTTGTGAGGCATAGTGACGCCGTGGCCACCACACTTTCTCAGGAGTTGGCCTCAGTCAGAGAACAGCTCTACCTTGCTTTGACTCGTCTGGCGACGTACACCACAGACTTTGTTGGAGATGAGCGCTTTGCACGTTTCGATCAGCCAGTTGGTCATCGTCTGCCAGATGCTGGAGGTTACGAGCCGATCAGAGGTCTACTTCTCAACCTCGGTGCTGGTTACACTGGGATTCCACGCTTTGGAGCACAGGGAGTTGACGCTATGTACTTCACCACACCTAGAGTCGCTCTCAGGCCACGTCAGATCTATGTGGATCGTCGATCTACTTACTTTCGTGGGATTCCTCCTCACTGTATCTCTCGTCGTACTACTCACCGCCGTCCTGCGTGATGAGCATGGGAGTACCGATGTATCCGTTCCTAGCTATGTTTAGTTATCCTTTGGCTTTCGAACCATGTAATGGTGTGTTGGATATTCTGATGTATTTGAACATGTGATGATGTACCTGTTGGTTATCTATTCATGCGTCGGAATAATCTCTCTTTCGGTTTCCAAGTCTATCTGTTTCTGTTGTTGTGCTAAAATGCATGTCTATTCAGGATGCCGCCAACAAGGAGCAACCCGCCTGAGCCACCTCCGATCACGGAGCTGTTGACTCAGATGACTCAGGTCGTGACTCAGATGGCCCAGATCCAGGCTAACCAGCACAACAACTAGAATGCTCCGCGAGTCAGCATCAAGGAGTTTCTAAGTCTGGGGCCGAGAGCTTTCGTGGCAACACGTGAGCCTCTGGATGCTGATGACGGGATCCGGGAGATGGACAGAGCTCTGGACATTGCTCACGTTGCTGAGGAAGACAAAGTCAAGTATGCCACCTACCTACTGAAGGGCCAGGCAGCTACCTGGTGGGAGAACTACCAGACCATGAGAGCTGGATACCCAATCACCTGGGGTTGTTTCAAGGATGCCTTCCTGAAGCACCACATCCCAGATGGTCTCATGGAAAGGATGCATGAAGAGTTCTGCTCTCTTAAGCAGGGCAAGCTGGACGTCATTGGCTACCAGAATGAGTTCAATTGCCTCGCTCGTTATGCTGGTGATGAGGTGTCCACTGAGACCAAGAAGATGGCAAGGTTCCGCCGAGGTTTTAACCCGGAACTCAAGTACGCCCTCACCAACATCAAGTGCAAAGACTTCGAGGAGCTCGTGAACACCGCGCTCAATGAGGAAAATGGGCGCAAGGCGTTCAAGGAGTCCCGCAAGCACTCGCGTGAGGGTGGTTCCTCCTCCAACATGACCACCCCTCCGCAGAAGCGCCGCATCTGGGTGCCAAATGGTGCTGTCACTAGGGCTCCATATGCCCAAGCTTCTCCAGGCTTCGCTTCCCGCCCACCCAACCCATCTCAGATGCATGCTCAGAGGTTCTCAATGGGACAGCCAAGGCCAGATGCACCTCGTGTCGTCACTTGCTACAAATGCAAGCAGACAGGGCACTATGCTGACAAGTGCACTCAGAGGCAGCTACCTCCACCACCACCTCGCCCCAACACCAACCAGGCAATGGTTCGTGCTCCCCCGGCTAAAGCCTTCAACTCCAACAACAGGCCTGTCGGGAGGACCGCGAGGGTGAATCATATCAAGGCCGACAAAGCTGAGGAAGCTGCTGACATCGTTCTCGGTACATTCCCCGTTAACTGTAACCCAGCTAAAGTGTTGTTTGATACCGGAGCATCGCATTCTTTCGTGTCAAAGATCTTAGCGACAGCAGTTAAACTACCTTTTGTCGGTTTGGGTTCCCCGCTAGTAGTAAACTCTCCTGGAGCAACTATGCAAACTTCCAAGATCAGTCACGAGAATCAGATTCTAATTGGAGGTCACATATTCCTTGCTTCCCTCATTCTGCTTGGCAATTCTGACATTGATGTCATTCTTGGCATGGATTGGTTGAAGGCCAATAAAGCTACGATTGATTATGCTCAGAAGTCGATAACTCTGTTCCACCCTTCTGGCCAGATAGTCTATTCTCCAAATGAATCAAGTTCTGTTCAGCTGTACACCCTCGATGCTAAACCTCTACCTCTACTCGAAAATGTTCCGGTGGTTGGTGAATTCCCTGACGTCTTTCCAGAAGAGTTGCCAGGGATGCCTCCGGACAGAGCAGTTGAGTTCGTGATCGAGCTTGAACCAGGTACTGCTCCAATATCTAAGCATCCATACAAGATAGCTCCTCCTGAATTGAAATTGTTAAAGGAGCAAATCGATATGTACATGGAGAAAGGTTACATTCAACCTAGTTCCTCCGCTTGGGGTTGCCCAACTCTGTTCGTTGCCAAGGAGGATCAAACAAAGAGACTCGTGGTTGACTATCGTCCTCTCAACGAGAAAACCATCAAAAACAAGTATCCAATTCCTCGTATCGATGATCTTTTTGATCAACTTGCTCGAGCCTCAATATTCTCAAAGTTGGACTTGAGGATGGGTTACCATCAAATAAAGATCAGAAAGGAAGATATTCCAAAAACAGCTTTCACCACTCGTTACGGTCTATATGAATACACCGTCATGTCCTTTGGTCTCACCAATGCACCGGCGACGTTATCAAGACTCATGAATTCTGTCTTCCATGAATACCTCGACAAGTTCGTTGTGGTATATCTCGATGACATTCTAGTCTACTCAAAATCTGAGGAAGAGCATGGAGAACACCTTCGTCTCACTCTCATGAAACTTCGCGAGCATCGTCTATATGCCAAGTTCTCCAAATGTGAGTTCTGGATTCCAGAAGTTGCTTACCTTGGTCATGTCATCTCCGCCAAGGGCATAGCCATTGATCCAGAAAAGGTTAAAGCAATTGTTGATTGGAAACCTCCTAATACGGTGAAGCAAGTCAGAAGTTTTCTTGGCTTGGCTAGCTATTGCCGTCGTTTCGTCCAAAACTTTTCCAAGATTGCCAAACCTCTCACTGATCTCACAAAGAAGGACAAGAAGTTCGTTTGGACTCCACAATGCGATGAAAGTTTCAATCTCCTGAAGACTAAACTCACTTCCACACCAGTTCTGGTTGGCCCAGATACTACCAAACCTTTCCAGATATTCTGCGATGCATCTGTCGCACCCTGGCTTCTAAGGGATACTCATCGTACGAACTGGATAGCAGGGGCTTGGATTATGGGGGCATAACTGCTCCCACGTCCCAGCTTCCTGGTAGGCCTGCGCTTATGCGCGACAACACAAGCCCTGCTATTCCACCGTCGATGTAAACTAACCACTAGAAGTCATAGGCACTACTGTCGACGTACTTCATATCAATCACGCACGGTACGTCAACAGCTTTGAACGAATGATGATCACAACTTATCTCTAAGACACAAAAGATTGAAATAAGGTTGCAAATGGCCTTCACTAAGGCAGAGATAACAAATACAATCATCCAGAGGACACATGTCCCAACATAGCATTCATTACATCAGCGGAAGCAATCAAAGGTGTCTGAGTACAGACAAATCCAACAGGCTTAAGAAGCCGGAGAAAATAAAGAAGACGAAGCCCATCCACGTAGGTCCTGGATCCAGCCCTGGTCCAGCTAACTACTCGTCTGCAGTCTCGTCAAACTCCACGAAGTAGCCATCCTGGTGGTCATCGTAGCCGTAGTCGTAGTCTGCGTAAACCACAGCCCCAACGGGGTCAGTACATCCAAGTACTGACAAGCAAGACTCACAGTTCACCAAAGTATAGCCCGTCAACACAAGCACAGATGACTTGGTTCTACGGAAAGAAGGGGATATATAAGATGCTGCAACTGGCTGCACTAACCAACTACAGAGATTCTATCACTTCCAACTATCAGAAAGGGGATAAGATCGAGTGTTGTAACCAACTGAAAGATAACATCAAACAAACCCATCCTGGATCTCGCCCCTTATCCAAAGAAGCAATCCGAGGATAACTCACACAGTTGGATGGATGTGAATCAAGTTGTTGTGACAATAAGCCTATTACTAGTCAAATTGTTAATCATGGGGTGTGAGATAGTGAATCATTAGGTTTAAGTTGTCCTGAGTACTTGTTAGCCAGTACTTTCACCAAGTAATCCATAACCGCGGAAAACACGTCTTCTCGAGAAGATTATCCCTGCAGGGTTGCACCAATTTGGCCGTACACGTATGAATAACCCGCCAGATGGGATGCCTCCCACCAAGCGGGGCACTCAACACAACTCAACTCTTCTCCGCATCAAGCCCAAAGCACCTTGGGCGCACGGCTAATCGAGCCCAGAAGAAAATGGACCCTCATAGCACTCTAAGAACGTGTCCCCCTATATGCCGACTACGAAAGTTCCACCCTGCGCTGGGCTCGCAAAAACATGCATGCGGCAAATAGAAAGCACGAACTAAATGAGATGATTTGGACGAGATGCGAATCGAATCAAATTGAGGGGGGCGCCCATACTCGCTTCCCACATGCGGGTAGTGCGCTCATCATGGATCAGTAGACAAGACCCTTTTCCTATTAGGGTCGACACTAGCAGGCCTCAAAACCACACAGGGCCTCCCGCCGGTGCCTTATCATCAAATTATTATTAACAATAATAACATTAGCATGATTGATTGATTGATTAAACATCGAGCCCCCAGAACATGATAAGGATATAATAACTGATAGTAACGGGTAACAGACTCGAGCAAAACAACCTAAGCATGCTAGTAGGACACTGGCTCAATCAATGGGGTTGTAGGAGGGGTGATGAGGCAATATCAGGGTTAAAGGATTCATGTGATAGGTTCGTAACAGAAACATCTACCACTAAGGCTAGCAAGTATAGACAACGGAAAGTATCGGTAACCAGTGTTGAAAGGAACACAATGGTTCATGTGAGTGATAACTTGCCTGCAAACTCAACAGCTGGGTACTGAGCTAGATCCTCAGAAGGGGTGCTGTAAAGGTCGTCTGCCTCAACGTCGTCGTCTATTCGAGAAAAAGCAAACAGACAAAACAGGAATGTAAACAATCATTGCCATGGCATTGTGCACAATCAAGATGATGCATGACAAGTTAATAGTTGCATCAAAGTAAACTAGCTAACAAGATAACACAATTTAAATGGACCCATATGCAATTGGATTGCATATGGAAAAGATCCATTGAATTAATTGGAAACAAATGATTTACAATTATTTATTAGGTGATAGTTGTTATCATGATGCATGCATGATGATGATGACAAAATAACAACAGATAACAATAAATAACAATGATAGATGCAAAGGAAAAGGAATAAAACAAGTTTAGAACTTATTTATTAAGTTTGGAAAATTTTGGTTACTTAAACATGCCACACATACAATTATTGTTTTCACCAATTTAAAGTGTGCAAAACAATTAACAAAATTTATATTTGAAAAGAACATCAAATTTTAGTTGGATTACATGTTTCAAATATTGAAATTTGAATTAGGATGAATTTATTATGAATTAAACAATATTAAACAAGTTTTAATTGAATTTAAAACAAGCTTAAATATTATTTGAATTTTATTTAGTCAAAACATAATTTCAAATTCACATTTGCAAAGTTCACACTTTGGTGGTTTAAAAACATAATTTGCATGTTCAAAAATATTTTATATTAAGCAAGTTATGATTTTATCAAATTTAATTGAATTAAACAAGTATTAAATTATTTAGGCAATTTAAATTATTCAAACAATGAAACAAATTTTATATTCGAATAGAATGTTCAAAATGGTTTGAAAAACATATTTTATTTGCCTTATTTGGAATTAGTATGAATTATTTATGAATTATTGCAAATTACATTTGAATTATTCAAATTTGAATTTTAAATGTATTTTGAAAACTCAAAACAGAACACAAATGGAATAATTGGAAAGATTATGAAATTTGGAGCAATAAACATATACAAGTTTTATTTATTAGACTTATGGTTTAAAAGTTATTGATTTTTAAAGTTTATTGTTTATTCTGCCATTTAAAAGAAAATAGAAAACAAAACAGAACTGTTTTAATTCTTTTGCTACCGTGCAGTGGGTCTACCCACACGCTGCCAGGGGGGGCCTCGTGGCCAGCGTGGCACAAACGCGGCTGACGAATGGGCCCTGGGTGTCAGCGAGGAGGAATAAAAAGGGGGGTTTTTCTGCGGCCGCGGGGATTCGATCCCTCGCCCGCGCGCTGCAAGCGCAAGCTCTGAACCAATGCGCTACTGCGCGTTTCTTGACAGACATAGGGACGCAGGGAGGATAACGTTACAAATCGTTATCTGAATTTCTGACGACGAAATGTTTCCGCGACACTGACAGAGAAAACTCGCCGGCGGCGTGGTGATCGTGCACGGCGGCGTTGCTGTGGTTGTGCTGGATGCGAACGGGTGCGCGTGTGCAGAACGTAACGGAGAGGGAAGGAGGGAGGAGTTGGTGGACGCTCACCACGGCTGTCGAGGAAGCAGTGGTCGACGGCGAGCTGTGGCCGCGGCGGTGACGATGACGGCGTCGTGGATCCCGTGCCTCTCCGTGCGCGACCGGGTGTCCAACTCGTAGAAGGGACGGTGGCGGTTTGATTTCAGGTGGTAGTTGGCTAGGTGGAGGCGGGAGGTGGCGGCGCCATCGTCGGATTCAGAGAACTGTCGCCGGCGGTGGAAAACAGAGAGGAATTCGCGTCGAGGAGGAAGCGTTGGGCGGCGGCGGAGCGAGGAGCAGTGATCCTAGGGCTTAGGGTTAGGTTCCAGGGGGCTAGGGATCGTTTTATAGGCCGCTGGACGCTCGGTTGGCCGCCGGAGTCGCGCGCGGTCGCGGTGGCGCGCGGAGATGCTTGCCGTACTGCTTGACGACGACGATTAGAAGGTTAGCGCGAATCTTGAAGCGTTACGCGCGCTAGGCGGGCTGGGCTGGCGCGCGCTAGGCTTAGGTTGGGCTGGGCTGCGTTAGCTGCCGCGCGCGCTGCAGGTTTCTCTCCTTTTTTTTCTTATTTTTTTTTGCTGAAACAGAATTTGGAAGAATTTGTTAAGGTTTTGCTTGAGAAAAATTCCAGAAAAATTCAGTTAAGCTATTTAGGTAAAAAGAAACCATTTTCCAAGATTGGATTTCAAAAATTTGATATTTAAAATAAGGTTTGTATTTGAATCCAAATTTGGGAAAATTTTAATATTAATGAACCTTTAAGAAAACAAGCATTTCTTAATAGGGTTATCCCTAGGTTTTAAAATGATTTAAATAGTACAAATGTGTGGTGAACTTTATGGATTCAAAAAGGTACTGATTTTTGGGAATTGGTTTGAATTTGAAATGATTTAGAAATTATTGATTGAATTAATGGTTTGATTAAACCAACAATTTAATGGGTGAAAACAAGGAATAAAATGGTTGTTTTTATTTGTTATTTTTATTCCAAATGTTGTAACAGATCAAGTATGAAAATACCCATTTGAAATTTGTTTGAGTTTGATTAAGAAAACAGGATAAAATAGATGCAAAACAAATAGTAACAATGCAAACAATAATAAAACAAATGCAATGAGATGATGACATGATGCATTGCTTGAAATAAAACAATAAATCAAACATTCTAAGGGATATTTCATACTTGGGATGTTACAAAACGCCCCCTTGAAGGAATCGCGCCCCGAGATTCCTTACTGAGATGTGAAAAGGTCCGGATACTTCTTGCGAAGATCCTCTTCGGTCTCCCACGTTGCCTCTTTATCGGAATGATGCGACCATTGCACTTTCAAGAACTTGGTGCTCTTGTTGCGAGTCTTACGCTCGGTCTCATCGAGAATACGAATAGGGTGCTCCTCATAAGATAGATCATCTTGCAGTTCAATGGAATCATGGTCAACTGCACGATCTGGATCTTTGAAACACTTCTTGAGTTGTGACACGTGGAACACATCGTGCACTTTGGATAGTTTTTCTGGAAGTTCAAGACGATAAGCATTTTCTGCACGCCTTGAGAGAATGTTGAAAGGACCAATGTATCTTGGTGCAAGCTTTCCTTTCACACCAAAACGATGAGTGCCTCTGAGGGGAGTTACACGAAGATATGCCTTATCACCAGGTGCATAGATCATATCCCTGTGCTTGCTATCATAATAGCTCTTCTGACGAGATTGAGCAATCCTGAGATTGTCACGAATGATACGAACTTTCTCCTCGGCTTCCTTAACAATGTCAGGGCCTAAGAGTGAACGTTCACCAGCTCCAGACCAATTGATTGGACTCCTGCATCTGCGACCATACAGTGCCTCAAATGGTGCCATGCCTAGGCTTGCCTGGTAGCTGTTGTTGTAGGAGAATTCAGCATATGGAAGGCAATCCTCCCATTTCATGCCAAAGGAGAGACCACATGCTCTGAGCATATCCTCGAGAATCTGATTGACTCTTTCGACTTGCCCCTGAGACTAAGGGTGATAAGCTGTGCTGAACAGAAGTTTGGTGCCCAATGCTTCTTGAAAACTCTTCCAGAAATGAGAAGTGAAAATACTTCCACGGTCTGAGCTTATTTCCAATGGAACACCATGAAGAGGAACAACCTTTGCTGTGTAGAGCTCTGCTAACTGGCTAGCTGAGATAGTTTCCTTTACAGCAAAGAAGTGAGCTACCTTAGTGAGACGATCAATAACAACGAAGATTGCATCGTTGCCCTTTTTGGACTTTGGAAACCCAGTAACGAAGTCCATTTCAATCATGTCCCACTTCCACTCAGGAATTTTCAGGGGTTGGAGTAGACCGGCTGTTTTCTGATGGACTGCTTTAACACGTTGACAAACGTCGCATTCAGAAACGTATTGAGCAATTTCACGTTTCATGCCAGGCCACCAATACAGAGTCTTGAGATCCTGGTACATCTTTGTACTTCCAGGGTGAATGGATAGAGGAGTTTCATGAGCCTCCTTGAGAATGATATCCTTGAGACTTTGAATCTGAGGAACTGCAATGCGTCCTTCGAAGAACACAGTTCCCTTGTCATCAATTGAGAAAGACTTGAATTTATCATTGCCTTCCTTGATGTGCTCTACAATCTTCTTGATTTCAGTATCACGAAGTTGTTCAGAACGAATCTTGTCCTCGAGAGTTGGACTGGCTGTCAAGCTAGCAAGGTATCCTTCAGGGACAAGACCAAGGTTCAGCTTCTGGAATTCTTCATGAAGTGGAGGTTGGCTTTCCATGATCATGAGATTATTGCAATAGGATTTGCGACTGAGAGCGTCGGCCATAACATTAGCCTTGCCTGGAGTGTAAGAAATGGTGAGATCAAAGTCTTTAATCTTCTCAATCCATCTCCTTTGCCTGAGGTTTAGATCTGGCTGAGTGAAGATGTATTTCAGACTCTTATGATCGGAAAAGATTTCAGTTTTGTTACCCAACAAGTATTGTCTCCATTTCTTGAGGGCAAACACAACTGCTGCAAGTTCAAGATCATGAGTGGGATAGTTTTGCTCATGTGGGTTCAACTGACGTGAAGCATAAGCCACAACTTGACGTTCTTGCATAAGAACTGCTCCTAGGCCTTGGAGAGATGCATCACAGAATATCTGGAAAGGTTTGGTGGTATTGGGGCCAACTAGAACAGGTGTGGAAGTGAGTTTAGTCTTCAGGAGGTTGAAACTCTCATCACATTGTGGAGTCCAAACGAACTTTTTGTCCTTCTTTGTGAGATCAGTGAGAGGTTTGGCAATCTTGGAAAAGTTTTGGACGAAACGACGGCAATAGCTAGCCAAGCCAAGAAAACTTCTGACTTGCTTCACCGTCTTAGGGGGTTTCCAGTCAACAATTGCCTTAACCTTTTCAGGATCAATGGCAATGCCTTTGGCAGAGATGATATGACCAAGATATGCAACTTCTGGAATCCAGAACTCACATTTGGAAAACTTGGCATACAGACGATGCTCGCGAAGTTTCATGAGAGTGAGACGAAGGTGTTCTCCATGCTCTTCCTCGGATTTTGAGTAGACTAGAATGTCATCAAGATATACCACAACGAATTTGTCGAGGTATTCATGGAAGACAGAATTCATGAGTCTTGAGAACGTTGCCGGTGCATTGGTGAGACCAAAGGACATGACGGTGTATTCATATAGACCGTAACGTGTGGTGAAAGCTGTCTTAGGAATATCTTCCTTTCTGATCTTTATCTGATGGTAACCCATCCTCAAGTCCAACTTTGAGAATATTGAGGCTCCAGCAAGTTGATCAAAAAGATCATCGATACGAGGAATTGGATACTTGTTCTTGATTGTTTTCTCGTTGAGAGGACGATAGTCAACCACGAGTCTTTTTGTTTGATCCTTCTTGGCAACAAACAGAGTTGGGCAACCCCAAGCGGAGGAACTAGGCTGAATGTAACCTTTCTCCATGTACATATCGATTTGCTCCTTCAACAATTTCAGTTCAGGAGGAGCTATCTTATATGGATGCTTAGAGATTGGAGCAGTACCTGGATAAAGCTCGATCACGAACTCAACTGCTCTGTCCGGGGGCATCCCTGGCAATTCTTCTGGAAAGACGTCAGGGAATTCACAAACCACCGGAACATTTTCAATTGCAGGAAGGGGTTTGGCATCGAGGTTGAACAGCTGAACAGAACTTGATCCATATGGAGAATAGACTATCTGGCCTGAAGTGTGAGAGAGAGTTATTGACTTTTGAGCACAGTCAATTTTAGCTTTGTGGGTCTTCAACCAATCCATACCCAGGATGACATCAATGTCAGAATTTCCCAGCAACATGAGTGAAGCAAGGAATATGCGACCTCCAATTAGGATCTCATTGTCCATGCTTATCTTGGATGTCAACATTTGCGGTCCCGGAGAGTGAACAGTCATTTGATTGCTTAGCGGAACCAGAACTAGGTTGTATGCTTTTGCAAAAATCTTTGACACAAAAGAATGTGATGCTCCAGTATCAAACAACACTTTAGCTGGAATAGAGTTTACGGGTAATATACCGAGAACGACGTCAGCAGCTTCCTTAGCTTTGTCGGCCTTGATATGGTTCACCCTCGCGTTCCTCCCGACAGGCCTGTTGTTGGAGTTGAAGGCTTTAGCCGGGGGAGCACGAACCATTGCCTGGTTGGTGTTGGGGCGAGGAGGTAGGGGTAGCTGCTTCTGAGTGCACTTATCAGCGTAGTGTCCAGTATCCTTGCACTTGTAGCAAGTGACGACACGAGAAGGACCTGGCCTTGGCTGCCCCATTGGAATCCTCTGACCCTGCATCTGAGATGGGTTGGGTGGGCGGGGACCAAAGCCTGGAGAAGCTTGGGCATTTGGAGCCCGAGTGACAGCACCATTTGGCACCCAGATGCGGCGCTTCTGCGGAGGGGTGGTCATGTTGGAGGAGGAACCACCCTCACGCGAGTGCTTGCGGGACTCTTCGAACGCTTTGCGCCCATTCTCCTCATTGAGCGCGGTGTTCACGAGCTCCACAAAGTCCTTGCACTTGATGTTGGTGAGAGCGTACTTCAGTTCCGGGTTAAAACCTCGGCGGAACCTTGCCATCTTCTTGGCTTCAGTGGACACTTCGTCACCAGCGTACCGAGCGAGACGATTGAACTCGTTCTGGTAGCCGAGAACGTCCAGCTTGCCCTGTCTGAGAGAGCAGAATTCCTCACGCATCCTTTCCATGAGACCATCCGGGATGTGGTGCTTCAGGAAGGCATCCTTGAAACATCCCCAGGTGATAGGATAGCCAGCTCTCATGGTCTGGTAGTTCTCCCACCAAGTAGCTGCCTGACCCTTCAGTAGGTAGGTGGCATACTTGACCTTATCTTCCTCAGCAACATGAGCAATCTCCAGAGCCCTGTTGATCTCCCTGATCCAGTCATCAGCATCCAGAGGCTCCCGTGTTGCCACGAAAGCTCTCGGCCCCACGCTCAGAAACTCCTTGATGCTGACTCGCGGAGCATTCTGGTTGGTGTGCTGGTTAGCCTGGATCTGGGCCATCTGTGTCACCACTTGGGTCATCTGAGCTAACAGTTCCCCCATTGGTGGTGGCGGAGGCGGGTTGTTCCTGGTTGGAGGCATCCTGAACAGAAATTCATTTTAGCACAACAACAGAAAAGGATAGACTTGGTAACCGAAAGATAGATTATTCCGACGCATGAATAGATAACCAACAGGTACATCATCACATGTTCAAATACATCAGAATATCCAACAGACCAATACATGGTTCGAATGCCAAAGGATAACTAAACATAGCTATGAATGGATACATCGGTACTCCCATGCTCATCACGCAGGACGGCGGTGAGTAGTACGACGAGAGATACGGTGAGGAGTAATCCCACGGAAGTAAGTATCACGACGATCCCTGTAGATAGGAACTGCTCTGAGAGCAACTCTCGGTGTGGTGAAGTAGAAAGCGTCGTCTCCCTGTGCTCCAAAACGTGGAATCCCAGTGTAGCCCGGACCAAGGTCGAGAAGTGGACCTCTGATCGGCTCGTAACCTCCAGCATCTGGCAGCGGAAACCCAGCTGGCTGAGTGAAACGTGCAAAGCGCTCGTCTCCAACAAAGTCTGTGGTGTACGTAGCCAGACGAGTCAACGCCAGATAGAGCTGCTCCCTGACTGAGGCTAACTCCTGAGAAAGTGCGGAAGCAACTGCGTCACTGTGCCTCACGAACTGAGCAGTGGTGTGCAGCCTGGAGCTATCAGACTCGTAGGTATCCAGGTTGCTGTGGAGGGTGAAGTGAACTCCCGCTGCCGTGATGTAACCACGGGGATGTGACGATAGATGGAATCATCAAACCCCCAGTAGTCAGCACGGAGAACGGTGAGACTCACGTACGCTGCCTGCTGCACGGACATATCCACTGTGGAACGTACTGCCTCGTAGCGGTGGACAATGCTCCTGCCATCATCCGACAGAATGTAGACGATAGCCCGGTAGCAGGTCTGGTCAAACTCTCGCTGCTGCTCGTAGACCTGGTACTCTGGTGCCCAATGGAACCCCAGATAGGTAACCATGTCTCTCAGCATCTCCGGATAACCGGCGGTGCTCTCACAGCGAGTCATCCGAACCACCTGCGGGTAGAACCTGAGATCCGTCTGCAGATGATCGGGGAAGTTTTGATTAGACTCCGGTAGAAGAACAAGGATGTGGAAAACAACAACAAGGTTCAACGGACGATAAGGATGTTGAAAAGAACAGGATATTGAAGCAACATCGGGAAACTCTAGACCAAAAGTTCTGAGGTACTAAGGAGAACCCAAAACACGTGAAATCCTAACTTGAAAGTTTAGGTGAGAACAGAAAACAACGTTGCACTTCCTTACCAGAAAAAGGGTGGGTGGGTGGGGAAAGAAGAAAAATGGCAGAATTCCTACTCTCACGTTTCATTTTTCCTATATAGCTACAAAATAGTTTCTAGACTCAACTGCGACCAGTAAAAAGGGATCCTACAGGCAGACAGGCTCTGATACCATTTGTCGCACCCTGGCTTCTTGTCGTGGTGGTGTCACGGCAGATGCCATGGGATGGCTAAAGATGTGGGGACGATGGACGCTGGAGGTGTCCGGGGAGGGATCACGCGACGAGTAGCCGCGTGAGGTAAGATCCACACAACACAAACAACACGATGTACCCAGGTTCAGGGCCCTCGTGAGGAGGTAAAACCCCTACTCCTGCCTTTCTGTATGTATTACGATGTCTCTCCGAGTAGCCACAGTACAAATGGTATCTCTACCGAGTAGCCTCTCTCTCTTCTCCGAGTAGAGCTAGGTCAAGAACTTAGGGTTTCTAGGGTTCACTATGAGCATGAGAGAGCATGCCTCGCGCAGGAGGCGGCGGGGCACCTTATATACATGGTGCCCAGCCGGATACGTCCAAATCTAGACAAGTGTCGACATAGTGTGCACATCGTCCTTTCTCCGAGTACCCGCTGACAGCTTTGGTTCCTAACCTTGGCTGCTTCTGTAAAGTCGTTGGGCAAAACTAGGGGACAGACTGGTATCACTGTACCTAGGCACAGAGTAGGCCCCCCTTATCCTGCCACGGCCTGCTTCCATGCTGTCACTGTCAGGCAGGCCGGTCCCAGGTGAACAGTAGTTCGAATGCTGCCAAGTACGGACCCAGGATACGCGGGATCCTGTGTCAAAACGGCTCCTTTGACTTTCTGGCCCGAGTAGGTTCCCGCCAATTGTTCCCGCCAATTGTACTCGGGCCAACTCTTCTACTCGAAAGGGTAGAACTTGATTGATATCTCCTTCTGGTCATCTTGAGGTGAGACCGAGTAGCAGTCGACCGGGTACCGAGTACCAGGTAGTCGGCTACTCGACCAAACCTCTCTTCTGTAAGCTGCCTTTACCACCTGTCTTTACCCTACTCGGGGGTAACCCCCCGACAGCAGTCCCCGAAGCTGGTTGAGTCTTGCGAACTTGTTCACTAGGCTCTGCCAGCTTAAAACCAGCCTTTGCATCTCAGCCCTTGAACCTCAAGATGCCGAGTAGAACCTCCGAGTAGCTATCTGGAAAGTACCTTGAGTTTCTTCTCTTCCGAGTAGCACTTGCTTTCTACTCTGTAACCGAGTAAAAAGACTTAGAGAAATTTCTTGGATTGAGCCTCTGCGGCACAGAGCACAATCCAGCCCTTCGCGCAGCAACTGCACACGTGTCAAGCATCCACGACCTTGTCGTTTCGTTGCCCAGGACACGACCTGCCACGCGTCCAGTTTTCACGCAATGGGCCCACCGGCCGTCATGTCCCATCAAGTGTAGTTATAGGCCACGATTCGGTGGTGGGATCAACTGTGGCCATTACGCGCGCAACTGGCGCTTGTGTGCGTTTCTAGCCGGCCACAGGATCCACCACACGCCACAATCGATCCCACTCCCAAGACGGTAACGGTAAACTCGCGGAGGAGATATAAATACCCCCGCCGGTAACTTCCTTTTCCCCTTCCCTCGCACTATTCCTTCTTCGTCTCCTGCTCTTCTCCGCCACCGTGCTCTCCGCCGCCGCGCAAGCTCTCGCGCCGCCGCGGACTCAATCCACCAACCAACTCCCCTCGAAATCTTCAACCTTCCCAACTCGCCACAATGGCCAAATCTGGCTGGGCCGGCTCCTGCGTCACCGCGGAAGATTGCGCCTGGCTCGTCAATACCAGGCGAGTCCCTCCCGGCGTGGAGTGCCGGGCGCCGGACGGTGAAATCGTGCCGTCCCCGCGGGAGGGAGAGCGCGTCGTCTTCCTGGCGCATTTCGAGCGCGGGTTCGGACTACCCGCCTCCGATTTCATGAGGAAGTTCCTCAACCACTTCGGCATCCAGATGCACCATCTGCCGCCCAACGCCGTCGTCTTCCTCGCCTACCACGCCGTGGTCTGCGAGGCCTTCCTCGGCATCCGGCCCACGTGGGAGACGTGGCTCAGGTATTTCCACCTGCGCCAGCAATCCACCGGGAAGAAGGACTCCGCGGGCGTCGCTCGCGCCACCGACACCGGCTGCGCCATGATGGTGCAGCGGTCCGGGACGAACCACCCCCGCATCAAGGGGCTGGACTCCGTCAAGCTGTGGCAGAAGATGTTCCTTTACGTCAGGAACGTTGCCGCCGCGGAAGGAGCCCCGGTGAACGATAGAATCAACTTGCCCGTTTGGTGCAATCGCGCTCCAATCGGGATGTACTGGAAGGACAAGCCCGTCAATAACGATGACGCCATCGAGATGGAAGACAGACTCGGCTGGCTGAAGGCGCAGGGCCTCAAGAACGACGATCCGGTGGCCTGCTGGATCCAGCGCCGAGTGCTGCCCTTGCAGGAGCGGTGCCATCTCATGTGTTACATGGGAGGGCCCCGCGACTGCACCAGGACCACCACCATCGAGATCGACAACATCGACGTTCCCTGGCACGCGAGGAACATCTTGACGACAAGCCTTGGTGACCACTGGCAATACGGGTTCGTCCCGTACAGCCGCACAAAGCCGATTGAGCGGGTACGCCTTCCTTACTCTGCTCTCTGCATACACTTTCCGAGTAGATAACTTCTCCTTCTTGCATCAGCTAGCAATTGCCTTGCGTTCCGAGTAGGAGATCTAGCCGAATCGCCTTAGGCTTAGTATGCTTTGTGTCTGCACGCCTTGCCGGATAGCCTACTCGAGAACGATTCTTAGGCTCGATGTGCTTTATACTTGCACGCCCTTCCGAGTAATACCTTTCAGCAAACATGTTTAGGCTTAGTATGCTTTGTGTTTGCACGCCTATCCGGGTAGAATGCGTAATAGACTGCCTAGGCTTTGTGTGCTTTGTACCTGCACGCCTATCCGAGTAGAATTCCTTCCTGGTACTCGGCTAGTCTGTGATCCTTCTCTGTTTTTCAGGTCCTCACTCGCCAGATAATCGAGAGCTGCGAGGTTTTCGAGGGCAACTGGTCTCCTGATCGTGAGGAGGACGATGTGCCTTCTTTCGATGCCGCGGAGCAGCCCAACCTTTCTCGCTCCCCCACTACCGACAAGCGCGATGCTCTCCGCACCTGGTCTGATGAAGACTTTGACGGTAACTACACTGTCACTCTGTTTGCTTCCGAGAAGCACCAATCCCTCGTGTGCTGTTTCTGATTCTTTCCTCTTTTCTCTTTGATTCCCAGATGAAGTTGCCGCGGACAAGGACGACGAGGACGAAGACGAGAACGAGGGCGCTGAGCCCCTAGTCGTCAAGCCCCTGTCCGTCGCCGCTCCTGAGACCCGCAAACGGGCTGGTAGCGGAGCACCAGCGCCTCCTGCCAAGAAGAGGAAGCCCGCCGAGAAGAAGGTGGTCGTGAAGAGGTCCAGACGAGAGCTCAAGTGCACCACCGCGTAAGCCCTCTTCTCGGTCGCCTCCCTTCTCGCGCTGTGCTATTTTCCCCAAACTCCTTCTAATTTCTGGTTTCCTCTTCTCTGCAGACCTCCTATGGACGCGAACGCAGCTCTCGCGTCTGATCATACTAAGGAAAAGCCAGTACCTCTGGTCAATCTGGACGATGATGAGGACGACACCGCCAAGGCTGCTGCTGCCAATCCACAGACCGCCGGTGCGCAGGGAGCGGCGTCTGAACCAGCAGCACAGGACACTACCATCCACGATGAGAGACCCCCTTCTCCTCCGGCTAGCAATGCCGAGGAGAACCAAGATCAAGTGATGCAAGACAAGACCGCCGCCGAGCGGCCTGAAGCAGAGCAAGAGCAGCCCGCCACAGGGGCTGCTGCACAAGAGAGCCTCGCTGCCGCGCAGCGAGTAGAAGACACCACCGCCACGGATGCCACTGCTTATCCATTGAGCAGCGTGCAACCGGGCGTGACACCGAGTAGCGCCCAGCCAGGAGCTGCACAAGGCGACGGATCTGCGGCGCCACCAACTTCACAAGGCCCTACACCACCAACAGCGCAAGGCCCTACACCACCAACTGCGCAAGGCCCTACACCGCCAACTTCCTCCTCGTCGCCGCAGAGCAAGGACGCATCCAGCCCTCCTGCCGGGCGAGTAACCAGGCAGCGAGCCTTGGATGCTTTGAAGGATGAGGTTGTCAGAAGGGCATCCGAGAAGGAAGCTGCTGAGAAGGCCAAGGCCGAGAAGGAAACTGCCGATAAGGAAGCTGCTGAGAAGGCCAAGGCTGAGCAGAAGAAAGCCAGGGCTGAGCAGAAGAAGGCCGAGAAGCAAGCTGCCGAGAAGACAGTCGCCGAGAAGGCGAAGGCCAAGACTGACGGGAAGGCGACTGAGGATCCCGAGAAGCAGAAGGTTGAGAAGGAGCAAACGAAGAAGCGGGCCAGAGACCAGAGTACATCCTCAGGCGGAGCGCTCGTGATCCACGAGTCCGGCCCGATTCCTGCTGCGCTCTCTGCAGACGCTCGCGCTGCTGGCCAGCCCTGCTACCCGGAGTACATGATTGAGGTTAGCCAACAGCACTCAATCGGCTTCCCTCCCAAGGACAAAGCTTTAGCTATCCAGAGGGGAAGGAAGGTTGTAGCCATGAACTCCCCTCCTCCAGATCCAAGCCAACCCCAGTCTGTCAACATCGCTTCTCGCGGAGTCCAAGACAAACCAATAACTTCCAAGGGTCTTGAACAGGTATTGGACACCATTGGCTTCATCGACGCCAAATGGGATAGCAAGATTCTTGGCGTGGATAAGTGGCACGGTCTTAGCCTTGGCGGCATCGACCACATGCGCGTGGACTGGAACAAGGTTGACCTGGGACGCAATCCCATGTCCGTCTCCACCGAGACCGCGACACTCGCAGCCAAGATGTTCCTGCACCGCAAGAATGCCGAGGACATCGAGCAGTCCTACGCAGTGAGTTTTCCTTATCTTTTCCGAGTTGAATTTTCTTCTCTTCTATTCGCCTTTCTGCTCCTTTCTATCACTCCCAGTCCCCGAGATTCTAGCCGAGTAGGTGGATACTCTCCGAGTAGCCTCCTACTCGGGTTGAATCTACTCTGCTTTTTCTAACTTGCCTCTTCTCGCTTCTCAGGATAGCGTCCTGAAGCGGACCAATCTATACCGCCATCTTCTCTGGAACCACTCTATCGCCAGGAGGCGAATTGCTGCTTTAGAGAAGGAAAAGGCAGCTGCGGAGGCAGCCAGCAAGAACGCTAACGACAGCACCCAGCAGCTGGCTGAATTGCAAGGTACACTTTTAGCTGTGCGATTTTATGCGTTTTTTGTTTACGCTCGCTTATGCTTTCTATTGCGCTAACCTTTCCTTCTCTGCAGAAAAACTGAAGGCCTTAGCAGACGAACATGAAAAGTGCCGCAGCTTCGTGGAGAACTCCGAGGCCACCATCAAAAGGCTAGAAGGTAAGTTTGTTGTTTACTCGGTTTGACTTTGAATTTGCTTCTTCTCTGCTCTTCTGCTAACCTCATCTATCTCTTCGCAGAAGATTACAAGTTGTTTGCTGAGGCACACCAAGATTGTGTCAAGCCAGCGGAGGTGCAGAAGCAGCTGTCCGACCAGGCCGTTGAGCTGTTGAAGGACCACACCACGGAGACCGAGAAGCTGCAACTCCAGTTGCAAAAGGCACTCCAGGATGCCGTCAAGATTGGCGCCGAGAGGGACAAAGCAATCGCCGAGAAGGCCAAGGCCGAGACCACTTTCAGAGCCAAGGAGAGGGCCCTTGAGCAGGAATGTGAGACCTTGAAGAAGACCAATGCTGATCTCTTCGCTCAGATGGATAGCTTGCGCCTGATCCAAGAAAAGCACATTTCTAACGAGGAGTCCTGGAGGACCCAGCTGCAGCGGCTGCGCAACGAACTGTCCGGTAAGTCTTTTCTTCGCTGCTTCTTTTCTTCTCGGTCATATTTCTTCTCGGTTTTCCTCTACTCGGTTCTTCTCTTCTCGGTTCTGAAGTTACCACATGCTGTTTCAGAGATCTGGCCTCATCTTGATTCCCCTTCTGCGCCTAAGGTGGCCAAGGCCCAAGCAGCTCGCCTTGCAAAAGGTGAGGCAGCAGATACCAGAGCCGGGATCGAGGACAGCTTGCTGGTGCTCAAGGACTATTTCGAACAGCTGGCTGGCGTCGGAACTGACTTGGTGCACGAGGGCTTTGAGCTCCACAGGCTGTTTTGGCCTCATGATGATCGTCCAACCACCATGAAGGGCCTAGCCTTCAAGCTGAAGAATGTGAAGAAAGAGTTAAAGAAATGGCGTGCCTCGGGCGCCCGTGCTGGTGCAGACGTGATGCTTCTCTGCATAGCATCCTGGTATGAAAACCTCAACATGCAGCTCATCCGCGGGAAGCGCAATAATTCCAAGTGGGAGGTAGATCCCGACTGCGTGGCCACACGCAAGCAGATCGCCTACGAGGTCGCGGAGTGTGCTGAGACAGAGATCTTCATCGATGGCCTCCCCGAACCCGACACCGAGTACGAGGAGGACGAGGAGGAGGATGACGAAGTGGAATCCGACTTGGAAGGCCTCTTCGAATCTCCTGAGGGCAAGGCCGGGAAGGGGAAGAACGTCGCCGTCGCGAGTAGCGATGAGGACGAGTACGCCCACATCGACACCGCCGCACTCGACTTCGGCACCTCCTCAGGTGCTGCTCTCGACGACACGGTGCCCCCTCCTGGCCAAGTCTCAGGCTCCTCTTCGGCTCCAGGACCCGTCTCGGTGGCCACGGCCACTTCTGAGCAGGCGGCCACCCAGGATGATGCCGAGATGAAGGAATCCGCCACCGTCCAGACGGGAGCGGATGCCACCCATGCCAGCACCGCAGGAACAGCTGCCACGACCGTCACTGAAGAAACTGCTGCTAAGACCGCCGCCGAAGAAACAGCAGCCAAGGCCAGCGCCGAGAACACTGCCTCCTCATCTTGAAGCCACCTGCACTCTCTTTTACTCGAAAACTTATCAGATCCCCGGGATGCCGGGAGCAGATGTAATAGACTATCTTTATTTTGCTTGCTACTCAGTTTTTATGCCCACTCTGTTTATTTCGACATTATTCAAGTTGAACGACGCTGGCTTAATGCCGAGTTGCGTTTCCATGCGTGTCCCCGAGTAGCATTTCTTATTCACCCTATCTTTTCATCTCTGCTCTACCCGCGACTTGTCGCTTGTTTGGTATTCGAGTCACAAGAATCAAGTAGTAGGGCTGCAAATACTTAGCCGCTAGAAACAATCATGATAACGCAGCCCACCACTTAGCCGAGAAGAGGAGAACAGGGAACAAAAGTAACAAACAATCTACTCGGTTCCTGCACTCTTTCTTCCTTAGCGATTTTCGTGTGCTCATTGACCTTTTGCTTGTTCTCTTGCTTGCCATGAAGCCGGGTTTCGGACAGCAGCAGAGTCGAAGAGTTGGCATATAGGTTTAAACACACTACTCAATGCACTTATGAGTTCTGAAGTGGAGCAACCGAATAGACAAAGGACCAAGCCGAGTAAAAACACTTAGAGCAATTTCGGACGAGGGCAGTCCCCGAGAACAATTTCAGATTGCAGAGTAGAATTTCAACTCGGATAAGAGGGTACATACACATCTTTGCTCACGAATGAAAACGACGAAGTAGAGCTACATTCCAAGGGCGCTTGGTTTCCTCTCCAGCTTTATCTGCCCTGTTCGCCTGCGATGGGCGCACATCTACAAGATAGTACGCGTCATTGTGCAGCGCTTTGCTGACAATGAAAGGCCCTTCCCATGGAGGAGACAACTTGTGCATCCCGGCTGTGCGCTGCACCAGCCTAAGGACCATGTCTCCTTCCCGGAAAACCCTTGGGTTCACCTTTCGGCTATGATAGCGCCGCAGGTTTTGCTGGTAGATAGCCGAACGTGACAGAGTCAGCTCTCTTGCTTCTTCAAGCAGGTCAACGTTGTCTTCTCGAGCTTCTCTCGCCTCCACCTCAGTGTAGAGGGCTACTCGGGGGGAGTCATGCTCTAAGTCTATTGGCAACACGGCCTCAGCCCCGTATACCAAGAAGAATGGCGTGTAGCCGGTTGACCGGTTAGGGGTAGTCCTTAGACTCCACAACACCGCTGGCAACTCTTCTAGCCAACACCCAGGTGTTTTCAGCAATGGCTCAATCAGCCTTGGCTTGATGCCTGCCAGTACCATCCCATTTGCTCTCTCAACTTGCCCATTGGAGGCAGGGTGCGCGACTGACGCAACGTCTAGTCGGATATGCTTATCTCTGCAGAATCGCACCATTGCCCCCTCTGCAAAGTTGGTGCCGTTGTCGGTGATGATACTGTGCGGGTAGCCATATCTCATGATCACATCCTTCACGAACTTCACAGCTGTGACCCCATCGCACTTCCGAATAGGTTTCACCTCGATCCACTTGGTGAACTTGTCCACCATGACCAAGATATGTGTCATATTGCCTTTAGCCGGCTTGAAAGGACCAACCATATCCAAGCACCAAACAGCAAATGGCCATGTGATAGGAATTGTTTTCAACTCGGAAGCAGGCATGTGAATCTTACTTGCGAACATCTGGCAGCCGGTGCACTTCCTCACAATATCTTCAGCTTGCTGCAGTGCAGTGAGCCAGTAGAAGCCATGCCGAAAAGCCTTCTTGACCAAAGCCCGAGAAGAGGCGTGATGCCCACATTCCCCTTGATGTATCTCCACCAGGATTTCTTCTCCTTCCTCTGGGCTCACACAGCGTTGCAGCACACCAGTGGCACTTCTCTTGTGCAGCACATCTCGGACTATGGTGTAGCCCTTGGACCTTCTCTGAATCTGCCTCGCAGTCACCTCATCCTCAGGTAAAGTGTCGTCCCTTAGAAAGGATAATATGGGCATAGCCCAACTCGGTGTCTCCCGCGCGGGAAACACTGGTTCGTCCATTTCCATTGGGGCAGGCTCTTGTGGTTGCACAGGAGGAGTAGGAGCGCTTCTTTGCAGCCCTGACCGATTGGCGAGAACTTCTTCAATGAATGCAACAGCTTCTGGGTTGAGGGCGGCAGTCCCCGAGTACGGAGTGGCAGTCCCCGAGTAAGGAGCGGCAGTCCCCGGGTAGGGAGCGGCAGTCCCCGAGTAGGGAACGGCAGTCCCCGAGTAGGGAATGGCAGTCCCCGAGTAGGGAACGGCAGTCCCCGAGTATAGGACGGCAGTCCCCGGGTTCCCTGCAGCACTCTCCCAGTCAATCTCCATTGGGTCAGATTCTTCATTTGGCAGAGAAGGAACAAAGATGGATTCCGAGTTGGGGGAAGGCTTGATGGATGGCTTCCTCAAATGCTCCAAGGCAATCCCTGCCGGGATGGACTGCCGAGAAGATCCCAACTTGGATAGCTCGTCTGCTGCCTCGTTCTCTGCTCGGTGAATGTGCTGGAACTCACAGCCTTCGAAAAACCCAGTCATTGATTGCACCAGGAAGCGATACGATGCCATGTTGGCATCCAACGCATCCCAGGTACCCGAGACTTGCTGCACCACCAGATCTGAATCGCCATAGCATATAATGCGCTGCACACCAACCTCCTTTGCTACTCGCAAACCATGCACCACTGCCTCGTACTCGGCTACATTGTTGGACGCCTTGAAATGAATCTGCAGCACGTACTTGAGTTGATCCCGCTTGGGTGATGTAAGCACAACACCAGCACCAAGTCCTTCTTTCACCTTTGAGCCATCAAAGTGCATTTTCCAATAGTTGGAAACTGGAGCAGGAGGTTCATACTGCATCTCGGCCCAGTCCACAAGAAACTCCGCCAGGACCTGAGACTTGATTGCTTCTCTTCTCGCGTACGCGGGAGCGTACGCGGCTAGCTCAATCGCCCACTTGGCTACTCTGCCACTCGCCTCCTTGTTTCCCATGATATCCGAGATGGGAGCAGAGCTCACAACAGTGACGGGATGCTCCTGGAAGTAATGTTTCAGCTTCCTGGCGCCCAGGTACACACCATATGTCATCTTCTGGTAATGCGGATAGTTTTGCTTGGAACTGGACAGCACCTCGCTGAGATAATAGACTGGGCGCTGCACACTCTTGCCTTCTTCTTCTCGCTCCACCACTATCACCACGCTGACTACTCGGTTAGTCGCGGCAATGTACAGCAGCATAGGCTCCTTGGGTAGCAGACTAGCCAAGACGGGAGCGCTAGCCAGCATTGCTTTTAGCTCATTGAATGCCACGTCCGCTTGCGGAGTCCAGACAAACTTGTCGCTTTTCTTCATCAGCTGGTACAGAGGCAGAGCCTTCTCGCCCATTCGGCCCAGAAAGCGGCTCAGAGATGCCAGACAACCCGTGAACTTTTGCACATCTTTCAGTGATCTCGGCAAAGACATGCTTTCAATAGCTTTTATCTTAGAAGGATTGGCTTCAATGCCCCGACTAGAAACCAGAAAACCGAGTAGCTTTCCAGCTGGTACACCAAAGGTGCACTTACTCGGATTCAGTTTCATTTTGTACCTGCGTAGGTTAGCAAAGGTTTCCTCCAGGTCGGCAAGCAGAGTATGTGTTTTATTCGTTTTGATGACAATGTCATCTACGTACACCTGCACATTCTTGCCGAGCTGGTCATGCAAGCATTTCTGCATGCATCTCTGATAGGTTGCACCCGCATTCCTCAGGCCAAAACACATGACACGATAGCAATAAGCCCCGTACGGGGTAATGAAAGCAGTCTTTATTTGATCAGCAGGGTTGAGTGCAATCTGGTGGAAACCAGAGTAGGCATCTATGAAAGATAACAGTTCACAGCCGGCAGTGGAATCGATCACCTGATCGATGCGAGGTAGCGGGAAAGGATCCTTGGGGCATGCCTTGTTCAAGTCGGTGTAGTCGACGCACATGCGCCATGAAGTGGCAGCCTTGGGATCTTCCTTTTTCTTCTCGACCATGACCGGGTTGGCTAACCAGTCCGGGTGCAGCACTTCCATGATGAAGTTACTGATCAGCAGCTTGGTGATTTGATCACCGATGGCCTTCCTTCTCTCATCTCCGAAACGCCGCAAAGCCTGCTTCACGGGCTTGGCGTCAGGACGCACATGCAAAGAGTGCTCAACCAACTCCCTCGGGACTCCTGGTAGATCTTCATTGGTCCAGGCGAACACATCCCGATTCTCACGGAGGAAGTGGATGAGCGCGCTTTCCTATTTCTCCGCCAACCCGGAACCAATGATGGCCACGCGCTCCGGGAACTCGGGGTCAACCTGGACTGTCTTGGTCTCCTTGGCAGCTTGGAAAGCAGTACCATGCTGGGTACTCGGCACACCTTGTGCGCCAGCTTGTGCGGACTGAGCCATGGCCACCACCTCGTACATCTTCTTCTTCTCGGCAGACATCACCATCGATTCCGCCAGCTGGGAGCTAGCAGAAGCACACTCCATGGACTTCTTGTAATCTCCCGAGATGGTGATGATGCCATTGGGACCAGGGATCTTCATCTTCAGATAAGCCACATGTGTAGAGGCCATGAACTTGCTCAGAGCAGGCCTGCCGAGTAGAGCGTGGTAAGGGCTCTGATGATCCACCACCTCAAACTGCAGACGCTCTGTGCGGCAGTTCTCCCGAGTACCGAATAGCACATCAATCCACACTCGGCCAATCGGGTTGCACGAGATCCCGGGCACAATGCCATGGAAGGTGGTCTTGCTAGGCAGCATCATGTTCTCGGCCAGGCCAAGCTTCTCGAGTGTGTCCTTGTACACAATGTTGATGCTGCTGCCGTTGTCGATTAGCACCTTGCTGAACCTCACATTCTTCTCGGGACCCAGAAAGGTAGGATCCAGCACCAAGGCATAGGTACCCGGATTGGGCATCACCTTGGGGTGATCTGCTCGGGTCCACCTGATCTCCTGGTCACACCAATACATGTAGTGAGGGACAGCCGGAATCACTGCATTGACCTCCATGGCCCGCCTGTGCTGTGATTGCTTGTCGACTGCCTCAGAAGTGAAGATCATATAACTCTCATGGTGCTCTTGGTACTGGTTGGAGCCATTGCCCCCATTGTTGCCGTTGTTGCCATTGTTGTTGCCCTGATAGTTGTTGTTGCCTCTGTTGTTGTTGTTGCGGTTGTAGTTGTTGTTGTTGTTGCGGTATCTCTCATTGTTGAAGTTCCGGTTGGCTCCTAAAGCCACCTGGTTGACATTCTCTCTTCTCGGGTAGACTGGCGGCCGAGCTGCGGGCGCGCGAGTAGGCTGAACAGTAGCATTGGCAGCTGGCAGGGGAGGAGGAGGAGGAGGCAAGCCATCACTCTTGATCACATCCCACCATTCGCATTGCCGAGTAGTGTGGTTAGCGGGCCTCGAGGGATGATGAGTGTGAAAGCTGCATGGGCCATCCTTCATGTCATCGAAGACAAACTTCTTCGGCTGCTCGGAGTTCCCGCTACCCTACTGCGCAGTACGGAACGGTTTCTTGTTGCCCTGGCCCTGGTTCTGGTTCTGCCCGTAGGCTCCAGCAGGTTTCTGCCTTTGGCCACCACCGCCTCCAACATTCACTGCATTCACCTCTTCGGGATCATACCGAGTATCTACTCGGCGCTTGTTGCGGAACTCGTTGCGCTTGCTGCTGTTGAAGTTTCTTCTCGGCTCAGAGGAGTCCATCAGTGGCTGAGTAGGATCACCGAGTGCGTACTGATCCGCAATCTTGATGGTCTCGGCCAGGGTGTTCGGCATTTCCCTCTGCAATCTCTGCCAAAGCATGCTGCCATGTCGGCAACCCTGCGCAAACCAAGTGATGGCCTGTGCTTCATTCATACCCTCACAAGTGTTCCTCAAGGTGCTCCACCGAGTAAGGTACTCGCGGTCCGTCTCATCTTCTCGCTGTCTGCAAGCCGACAGCTGTTGTGGCCTATTCGGCCTCTTGTATGTACTAGTGAAGTTGCTGACGAAGGCGTCCGAGAAATCCAGCCAGCAATTTATGCTGTGCTTGGGCAAGTTGTTGAGCCAAGTGCGAGCTGGACCCTCTAGCATCTGCGGGACGTACCGCACTGCCCATCTCCTGTTGCCACCCGCAATGTGGACTGCGGTGACGTAGTCATTGAGCCAATCTTCGGGCTTGGTGCTACCATTGTAGCTCTTGGTGCCTCTTGCAAGCTGGAAGCCCTTCACGGAAGGCTCGTTCATGATGCGCGGGCCAAAGCACTCGGGGCCGGGAGGACCCGTGCTCTCAAGCCGCGCCGACAAGCTGATACGGTCCAGCTGGTGCCTTGCATCTCCAGGCGCCAACACACGCTCACCAACACGGTCATGAATGTCATAACCAGCCATCTCCATAGCCGAGTAGCCATCGTCATACCTATCCACCTGCATAGCTGCAGGCTGCTCCACCGGGTTGGCGACTGGTGCCACTGGGCGCGGCTGCTGCCTCTGCCGAGTAGGCTGAGCTGCGGGTTGCCGAGAAGTACCCGGACGCGCGGCTTCTCGGACACGGCTTTGAGCTTGATGGGCTTGAGAGCCTGCTCTTGCAGCGTTGTGTTCCTGCCCGGGCTGCTGCGGCACAGCAACCTGTTTCGCGGCAGCAGCCGGGTCATACACCTGCATTGTCTCTACCCGAACGCCCGCTGCGGCTCTTCTCGCGGCTAGGATGCGGAGACGAGGCCTGATCGTTAGATCTAGCCGCGTGCGAGTGAACCACCTGCGAGGCTCCAGCTCCCGGGTTGGCCTTCCGGAACTCCTCGTTCTGCCTGGCTGCCTCCAGCACCAACTCGTTGAGCCTCTCCTGCTGCCTGAGACGCGCCTCTCCATCCAGGCGCGGCAACTCGGCAGCCACGGCCTGTGCAGCTCTGAGCGTCTTGGCGGGTGTGCTGTACCTTGGCCTTGTGAAGGTGTTCGCGGTGGCGGACTGCGCGGGCACCTCCGCAACTGTCGCCATCTCGGCACCCAGGTTGCGCCGCGTAGCGCCTACTCTGCTGGGCCTCCTGGCGACCGGCGTGAAGCCGTGAGCCTTGTTGTACTCGAGCTGGTCCAAACTCAGCTCAAGCCTGATCTTCTCCAACTCCGCCTGCTCGGCGAGCAGCTCCTGGCGTTGCCGCTCGAGCTGCTCCCTCGCGGCTAGGAGCTCGATGTCGGTGGGAGTGGGCATGCCAGTTCGCGCAGCAGACGCGGGGATGACCGTAGACGTGGAAGGTGGCAAGTTGCTCTCCTTCTCGTAGGGCCGGTGGTTCCTGCCTCCAGCAGGCGGGTCGTCAACCTCCTCGACGACGGCCGCAGCGCCAGTAGCAGCTGCGCCAGTGTTTGCCGCCAAACCCGTCACCATCACCTCAGCGCAGCATGTGGAGCTGCATGCAGGCCTTCCGCGAGCAGCAACCACCGCGGGAGGATCCTCCGCGTCATGCACCAGCTCGGGGTAGGCGCTGTTGGCGACGGTGGCGACGTAGACGAGATGAGAGCCGAAGGAGATCACCGAGCCGCCCTCGGGCATGGCTATGCCGCCGAAACAGCCGGCGTTGTCGGTGACGAAGTCGAAGGAGCCGAATCTGTGGACAAGGCCACAAACTACGCGCTCCGCCGAAGAAGATCCCGTCCGAACAGAAACTCCAGCCAGCGCCGCTGATCGCCCCACGGTGGGCGCCAACTGTCGTGGTGGTGTCACGGCAGATGCCATGGGATGGCTAAAGATGTGGGGACGATGGACGCTGGAGGTGTCCGGGGAGGGATCACGCGACGAGTAGCCGCGTGAGGTAAGATCCACACAACACAAACAACACGATGTACCCAGGTTCAGGGCCCTCGTGAGGAGGTAAAACCCCTACTCCTGCCTTTCTCTATGTATTACGATGTCTCTCCGAGTAGCCACAGTACAAATGGTATCTCTACCGAGTAGCCTCTCTCTCTTCTCCGAGTAGAGCTAGGTCAAGAACTTAGGGTTTCTAGGGTTCACTATGAGCATGAGAGAGCATGCCTCGCGCAGGAGGCGGCGGGGCACCTTATATACATGGTGCCCAGCCGGATACGTCCAAATCTAGACAAGTGTCGACATAGTGTGCACATCGTCCTTTCTCCGAGTACCCGCTGACAGCTTTGGTTCCTAACCTTGGCTGCTTCTGTAAAGTCGTTGGGCAAAACTAGGGGACAGACTGGTATCACTGTACCTAGGCACAGAGTAGGCCCCCCTTATCCTGCCACGGCCTGCTTCCATGCTGTCACTGTCAGGCAGGCCGGTCCCAGGTGAACAGTAGTTCGAATGCTGCCAAGTACGGACCCAGGATACGCGGGATCCTGTGTCAGAACGGCTCCTTTGACTTTCTGGCCCGAGTAGGTTCCCGCCAATTGTTCCCGCCAATTGTACTCGGGCCAACTCTTCTACTCGAAAGGGTAGAACTTGATTGATATCTCCTTCTGGTCATCTTGAGGTGAGACCGAGTAGCAGTCGACCGGGTACCGAGTACCAGGTAGTCGGCTACTCGACCAAACCTCTCTTCTGTAAGCTGCCTTTACCACCTGTCTTTACCCTACTCGGGGGTAACCCCCCGACACTTCTAAGGGATACTCATCGTACGAACTGGATAGCAGGGGCTTGGATTATGGGGCATAACTGCTCCCACGTCCCAGCTTCCTGGTAGGCCTGCGCTGATGCGCGACAACACAAGCCCTGCTATTCCACCGTCGATGTAAACTAACCACTAGAAGTCATAGGCACTACTGTCGACGTACTTCATATCAATCACGCACGGTACGTCAACAGCTTTGAACGAATGATGATCACAACTTATCTCTAAGACACAAAAGATTGAAATAAGGTTGCAAATGGCCTTCACTAAGGCAGAGATAACAAATACAATCATCCAGAGGACACATGTCCCAACATAGCATTCATTACATCAGCGGAAGCAATCAAAGGTGTCTGAGTACAGACAAATCCAACAGGCTTAAGAAGCCGGAGAAAATAAACAAGACGAAGCCCATCCACGTAGGTCCTGGATCCAGCCCTGGTCCAGCTAACTACTCGTCTGCAGTCTCGTCAAACTCCACGAAGTAGCCATCCTGGTGGTCATCGTAGCCGTAGTCGTAGTCTGCGTAAACCACAGCCCCAACGGGGTCAGTACATCCAAGTACTGACAAGCAAGACTCACAGTTCACCAAAGTATAGCCCGTCAACACAAGCACAGATGACTTGGTTCTACGGAAAGAAGGGGATATATAAGATGCTGCAACTGGCTGCACTAACCAACTACAGAGATTCTATCACTTCCAACTATCAGAAAGGGGATAAGATCGAGTGTTGTAACCAACTGAAAGATAACATCAAACAAACCCATCCTGGATCTCGCCCCTTATCCAAAGAAGCAATCCGAGTATAACTCACACAGTTGGATGGATGTGAATCAAGTTGTTGTGACAATAAGCCTATTACTAGTCAAATTGTTAATCATGGGGTGTGAGATAGTGAATCATTAGGTTTAAGTTGTCCTGAGTACTTGTTAGCCAGTACTTTCACCAAGTAATCCATAACCGCGGAAAACACGGCTTCTCGAGAAGATTATCCCTGCAGGGTTGCACCAATTTGGCCGTACACGTATGAATAACCCGCCAGATGGGATGCCTCCCACCAAGCGGGGCACTCAACACAACTCAACTCTTCTCCGCATCAAGCCCAAAGCACCTTGGGCGCACGGCTAATCGAGCCCAGAAGAAAATGGACCCTCATAGCACTCTAAGAACGTGTCCCCCTATATGCCGACTACGAAAGTTCCACCCTGCGCTGGGCTCGCAAAAACATGCATGCGGCAAATAGAAAGCACGAACTAAATGAGATGATTTGGACGAGATGCGAATCGAATCAAATTGAGGGGGGCGCCCATACTCGCTTCCTACATGCGGGTAGTGCGCTCATCATGGATCAGTAGACAAGACCCTTTTCCTATTAGGGTCGACACTAGCAGGCCTCAAAACCACACAGGGCCTCCCGCCGGTGCCTTATCATCAAATTATTATTAACAGTAATAACATTAGCATGATTGATTGATTGATTAAACATCGAGCCCCCAGAACATGATAAGGATATAATAACTGAAAGTAACGGGTAACAGACTCGAGCAAAACAACCTAAGCATGCTAGTAGGACACTGGCTCAATCAATGGGGTTGTAGGAGGGGTGATGAGGCAATATCAGGGTTAAAGGATTCATGTGATAGGTTCGTAACAGAAACATCTACCACTAAGGCTAGCAAGTATAGACAACGGAAAGTATCGGTAACCAGTGTTGAAAGGAACACAATGGTTCATGTGAGTGATAACTTGCCTGCAAACTCAACAGCTGGGTACTGAGCTAGATCCTCAGAAGGGGTGCTGTAAAGGTCGTCTGCCTCAACGTCGTCGTCTATTCGAGAAAAAGCAAACAGACAAAACAGGAATGTAAACAATCATTGCCATGGCATTGTGCACAATCAAGATGATGCATGACAAGTTAATAGTTGCATCAAAGTAAACTAGCTAACAAGATAACACAATTTAAATGGACCCATATGCAATTGGATTGCATATGGAAAAGATCCATTGAATTAATTGGAAACAAATGATTTACAATTATTTATTAGGTGATAGTTGTTATCATGATGCATGCATGATGATGATGACAAAATAACAACAGATAACAATAAATAACAATGATAGATGCAAAGGAAGAGGAATAAAACAAGTTTAGAACTTATTTATTAAGTTTGGAAAATTTTGGTTACTTAAACATGCCACACATACAATTATTGTTTTCACCAATTTAAAGTGTGCAAAACAATTAACAAAATTTATATTTGAAAAGAACATCAAATTTTAGTTGGATTACATGTTTCAAATATTGAAATTTGAATTAGGATGAATTTATTATGAATTAAACAATATTAAACAAGTTTTAATTGAATTTAAAACAAGCTTAAATATTATTTGAATTTTATTTAGTCAAAACATAATTTCAAATTCACATTTGCAAAGTTCACACTTTGGTGGTTTAAAAACATAATTTGCATGTTCAAAAATATTTTATATTAAGCAAGTTATGATTTTATCAAATTTAATTGAATTAAACAAGTATTAAATTATTTAGGCAATTTAAATTATTCAAACAATGAAACAAATTTTATATTTGAATAGAATGTTCAAAATGGTTTGAAAAACATATTTTATTTTCCTTATTTGGAATTAGTATGAATTATTTATGAATTATTGCAAATTACATTTGAATTATTCAAATTTGAATTTTAAATGTATTTTGAAAACTCAAAACAGAACACAAATGGAATAATTGGAAAGATTATGAAATTTGGAGCAATAAACATATACAAGTTTTATTTATTAGACTTATGGTTTAAAAGTTATTGATTTTTAAAGTTTATTGTTTATTCTGCCATTTAAAAGAAAATAGAAAACAAAACAGAACTGTTTTAATTCTTTTGCTACCGTGCAGTGGGTCTACCCACACGCTGCCAGGGGGGCCCCGTGGCCAGCGTGGCACAAACGCGGCTGACGAATGGGCCCTGGGTGTCAGCGAGGAGGAATAAAAAGGGGGGTTTTTCTGCGGCCGCGGGGATTCGATCCCTCGCCCGCGCGCTGCAAGCGCAAGCTCTGAACCAATGCGCTACTGCGCGTTTCTTGACAGACATAGGGACGCAGGGAGGATAACGTTACAAATCGTTATCTGAATTTCTGACGACGAAATGTTTCCGCGACACTGACAGAGAAAACTCGCCGGCGGCGTGGTGATCGTGCACGGCGGCGTTGCTGTGGTTGTGCTGGATGCGAACGGGTGCGCGTGTGCAGAACGTAACGGAGAGGGAAGGAGGGAGGAGTTGGTGGACGCTCACCACGGCTGTCGAGGAAGCAGTGGTCGACGGCGAGCTGTGGCCGCGGCGGTGACGATGACGGCGTCGTGGATCCCGTGCCTCTCCGTGCGCGACCGGGTGTCCAACTCGTAGAAGGGACGGTGGCGGTTTGATTTCAGGTGGTAGTTGGCTAGGTGGAGGCGGGAGGTGGCGGCGCCATCGTCGGATTCAGAGAACTGTCGCCGGCGGTGGAAAACAGAGAGGAATTCGCGTCGAGGAGGAAGCGTTGGGCGGCGGCGGAGCGAGGAGCAGTGATCCTAGGGCTTAGGGTTAGGTTCCAGGGGGCTAGGGCTCGTTTTATAGGCCGTTGGACGCTCGGTTGGCCGCCGGAGTCGCGCGCGGTCGCGATGCTTGCCGTACTGCTTGACGACGATGATTAGAAGGTTAGCGCGAATCTTGAAGCGTTACGCGCGCTAGGCGGGCTGGGCTGGCGCGCGCTAGGCTTAGGTTGGGCTGGGCTGCGTTAGCTGCCGCGCGCGCTGCAGGTTTCTCTCCTTTTTTTTTCTTATTTTTTTTTTGCTGAAACAGAATTTGGAAGAATTTGTTAAGGTTTTGCTTGAGAAAAATTCCAGAAAAATTCAGTTAAGCTATTTAGGTAAAAAGAAACCATTTTCCAAGATTGGATTTCAAAAATTTGATATTTAAAATAAGGTTTGTATTTGAATCCAAATTTGGGAAAATTTTAATATTAATGAACCTTTAAGAAAACAAGCATTTCTTAATAGGGTTATCCCTAGGTTTTAAAATGATTTAAATAGTACAAATGTGTGGTGAACTTTATGGATTCAAAAAGGTACTGATTTTTGGGAATTGGTTTGAATTTGAAATGATTTAGAAATTATTGATTGAATTAATGGTTTGATTAAACCAACAATTTAATGGGTGAAAACAAGGAATAAAATGGTTGTTTTTATTTGTTATTTTTATTCCAAATGTTGTAACAGATCAAGTATGAAAATACCCATTTGAAATTTGTTTGAGTTTGATTAAGAAAACAGGATAAAACAGATGCAAAACAAATAGTAACAATGCAAACAATAATAAAACAAATGCAATGAGATGATGACATGATGCATTGCTTGAAATAAAACAATAAATCAAACATTCTAAGGGATATTTCATACTTGGGATGTTACAGCATCTCTCCAAGGTCTAGGTGCAGTTCTTATGCAAGAACGTCAAGTTGTGGCTTATGCTTCACGTCAGTTGAATGCACATGAGCAAAACTATCCCACTCATGACCTAGAACTGGCAGCAGTTGTGTTTGCCCTCGAGAAATGGAGGCAATACTTGTTGGGTAACCGCACTGAAATCTTTTCCGATCATAAGAGTCTGAAATACATCTTCACTCAGCCAGATCTAAACCTCAGGAAAAGGAGATGGATTGAAAATATTAAGGACTTTGATCTCACCATTTCTTACACTCCAGGCAAGGCTAATGTTATGGCCGATGCTCTCAGTCGCAAGTCATATTGCAATAATCTCATGATCATGGAAAGCCAACCTCCACTTCATGAAGAATTCCAGAAGCTGAACCTTGGTCTTGTTCCTCAAGGCTATCTTGCTAGCTTGACAGCCAGTCCAACTCTCTAGGACAAGATTCGTTCTGAACAACGTCGTGATACTGAAATCAAGAAGATGGTTGAGCACATCAAAGAAGGCAAGGAGAAATTCAAGTCCTTCTCGATTGATGACAAAGGAACTGTGTTCTTTGAAGGACGTATTGCAGTTCCTCAAGTTCAAAGTCTCAAAGATATCATTCTCAAGGAGGCTCATGAAACTCCTCTTTCCATCCACCCTGGAAGTACAAAAATGTACCAGGATCTTAAGACACTGTATTGGTGGCCTGGCATGAAACGTGAAATTGCTCAATACGTTTCTGAATGCGACGTTTGTCAACGTGTTAAGGCAGTCCATCAGAAAACAGCCGGTCTACTCCAACCTCTGAAAATTCCTGAGTGGAAGTGGGACATGATTGAAATGGACTTCGTCACTGGTTTTCCAAAGTCCAAGAAGGGCAACGATGCAATCTTCGTTGTTATTGATCGTCTCACTAAAGTAGCTCACTTCTTTGCTGTCAAAGAAACAATCTCAGCTAGCCAGTTAGCAGAACTCTACACAGCAAAGATTGTTCCTCTTCATGGTGTTCCATTGGAAATAAGCTCAGACCGTGGAAGCATATTCACTTCTCATTTCTGGAAAAGCTTTCAAGAAGCATTGGGCACCAAACTTCTGTTCAGCACAGCTTATCACCCTCAGTCTCAGGGGCAAGTCGAAAGAGTCAATCAGATTCTCGAGGATATGCTCAGAGCATGTGGTATCTCCTTTGGCATGAAATGGGAGGATTGCCTTCCATATGCTGAATTCTCCTACAACAACAGCTACCAGGCAAGCCTAGGTATGGCACCATTTGAAGCACTGTATGGCCGCAGATGCAGGAGTCCAATCAATTGGTCTGGAGCTGGTGAACGTTCACTCTTAGGCCCTGACATTGTTAAGGAAGCCGAGGAGAAAGTTCGTATCATTCGTGACAATCTCAAGATTGCTCAGTCTCGTCAGAAAAGCTACTATGACAGCAAGCACAGGGATATGATCTATGCACCTGGTGACAAGGCATATCTCCGTGTAACTCCCCTCAGAGGCACTCATCGTTTCGGTGTGAAAGGAAAGCTTGCACCAAGATACATTTGTCCTTTCAACATTCTCTCAAGGCGTGCAGAAAATGCCTATCGTCTTGAACTTCCAGAAAAGCTATCCAAGGTGCACGATGTGTTCCACGTGTCACAGCTCAAGAAGTGTTTCAAAGATCCAGATCGTGCAGTTGATCATGATTCCATTGAACTGCAAGATGATCTATCTTATGAGGAGCACCCTGTTCGTATTCTCGATGAGACCGAGCGTAAGACTCGCAACAAGAGCACAAAGTTCTTGAAAGTGCAGTGGTCGCATCATTCCGATAAAGAGGCAACGTGGGAGACCGAAGAGGATCTTCGCAAGAAGTATCCGGACCTTTTCCTTTCTCAATAGGAATCTCGGGGCGCGATTCCTTCAAGGGGGGGCGTTTTGTAACATCCCAAGTATGAAAACTCCCCTTAGAATGTTTGTTTCATGTTTATTAAAGTATTGCATCATGTCATCATATTGTTTTCATTTTGTTTGCATTTGTTTCTTATTTGTTGCATCTGTTTTTCCCTGTTTTCACAATTCAAACTTAAACTTTATTCAAACAATTATTTCATACTTGCTCTCTTACAATATTTTTCAAATTATAATGTCAAATTAAACCCTTATTTTGTTTCCAATTATTCCATAATGATCACTTATTAAATTGATGGTTTTAATCAATCATTTAAATCCCAAATCACATTTAAAATTCAATTCAAAGCAACAAACAGCAACCAAATTGAATTCATGCAACTTATACAACAATTTTAATCAATGGTTTATAATTATCCTAGGGTTCACCCTATTAAAAGTTTGGTTTCAATTATAATCACTTAATAAACCATTTATTTCAAATTTGGTTTAAATTCAAACAGCAAGCACATTTCAAACTTTTTGAAAACAGAACTTAGCATTTGTTTGCTAATGACCTAAATAGCTTACCCTATTTTTTTTCAAATTTTTTACTAATGTAAAACCTATCAAATTCTTCCATTTCCTTTTTCTGCAAAAAAAAACAGAAAGAAAATTTTAAAAAGGAAAATTTTGGCGCCAGGGAGAGTGGGCTGCGCCCAGCCCACTTCCTTTTTCCTTCTCCTCGCGTGCGCAGCCCAGCCCAACCACTTAACCACGTACCGATTCGTTTTTTTTATTTTCTAATCCGTCGTCTCCCCCGTGTACGGCACCCCATCGGCCGGTGCCACGGCGGCAGAATCGCGAGCAGACGGTGATCCAGCCCCCGTGCACCCCTATAAGTTCCCCCTAGGGCAGCGCGCCGTGCCCCAAACCCTAGGCTCCTGTTCCCCCCTCGCTGCGCCGCCAATTCTCGCTCCCCGCCATTCTCCCCTCTCTCTGACACCTCGCCGGAGACGATCCCCTCTGAAACCCCGATGGCATCCTCCACCTCGTTGCTCCACCTAGCCACCTAGACCCTAGGATCGACTCGCCACCACTTCCTCTCTCGTTTGGACACCGGAGCGAGCTCGGTGAACCCATGGATACGCGCCGCCGTCCACGACCACGTCGCCGCCGTCTGCCCCGAGCTGCTGCAACCTCTGCCATCTCCCGGTGAGCCACCGTGGCACCCTCCCCTCTCTCCCTCTGCTTGCGCACGCATCCGTGCACGCATCCAGCACACCACCAGATCGCAGTAGCCACGAGCACGGCCGCGTTGTTTCCCCGCCGGCGAGCAGCGTCGTTGTCTGACAGAGTTCAGCGCGCGCGCGTTCAAAAATTCAGTTAACGCGCCTTCTGAAGCTCAACCTCTCGGCATCTGTGTTACTAACAAGAAACGCGAAACAACACACTGGTTCAGAGGCTTAGCGAGCGCACGCGAGGGGCCGAGTTCGATCCCTCGGCTCCGCGAGTAAAGCCACACTTTTTCTCACAGGCGCTGACAGGGAGGGCCCCCTGTCAGCCACACACTTGCCACGCCAGCACACCGTGACCCTGGGCCCCCCTGGCAGTGCCTAGGGTAGGGTTCTGTGCGTATAAAAAGGTTTTTAGAGCTTTCTGTTTTAAATCTAGGTCCATTTATTTTACAGATTGGTCCCTGGACATAAAACTCAAATAACTTTAGTTTTATAATTCCAAATAACAAAAATAAAATATGTGCACTGCTCTAAATTTAATTCTCTATCTAATGGTAGCTTTTGTTTCCTGTTTTGAATTTTCAAAATGCAATTCAAATTTGAATTCAAATAATTCAATTGTAATTTGCTAAATTGCATAACTAAATCATAATAAATCCAAATCATGCAAATAAAATATGTTTTCGATACTATTTCAAATAACCTATTCAAATATAAATTTTGTTTCATGGTTTGAATAATTTAAATTGCCTAAATAAATTAAACCTTATTTAAATCATTTAAAATTGCTAAAATCATAACTTGCTCAATTTAAATTATTTTTGAACATGCAAAATATGTTTTCAAACCCCCAAAGCATAAACTTTTCAAATGTGAACTTGAATTTATGTTTGGAACAAATAAAATTCAAATAAAAATTCAAACTTGTTTTAAATTCCTTTAAAACTTGTTTAATTTTGTTTAAGTCATAATAAATTCATCCTAATTCCTTTTTCAATATTTGAAACATGTAATCCAACTAAAATTTTATGATCTTTTCAAATATGAATTTTGTTATTTATTTTGCACAAGTTAAGTGGCTGAAAACAACAATTACTTGTGTGTCACCTTTAAGGAACCAAAAATTCCTTACCTTAATAAATAAAATTCTAAATTGCTAAACCTCATTTCAAATTGGTTCTATTGTTGTTATTTTGTTGTTTTCCTCATCCATGCATCATACTAATCCACCTTCACCTGTTGATTAGTTGGAAAACAAATAATCTAACCAAAATCCATGGGCTTTTCATATGCAACTCAAAATTGCATATGTGTCCATTTACATTGTGTTACCAAGTCCACTAGTTTATTTTTGGTGCATCCATTAACTTGACATGCATCATCACATGATTGTGCACTATGCCATGATATTGATTGTTTATCTTCCTGTATTGTTTGTTTGCTTCTTCTCGGATAGACGACGACGTTGAGACCGACGATCTTTACGACACCCCTTCTGAGGATCTAGCCCAGTACCCGGCTACTGAGTTTGCAGGCAAGTTATCACTCACATGAACCATTGTGTTCCTTTCAACATTGGTTACCGATACTTTCCGTTGTCTATTTCTGCTAGCCATATGTATCGTTGCTTCTGTTACGAACCTACCACATGATACCCTGAACCATGATATTGCCTCACCTCCACTCCTATCACCCCATTGGTTGAGCCCGTGTCTTACTAGCATGCTTAGGGTTGTTTTGCTCGAGTCTGTTATCAGTTACTTTCTTTTGCTATATTCTATTATGTTCTGGGGCTCGATGTTAAACAACAACCTGTTAATTTGAGGTAATAATAATTTGCTGATAAGGCACCGGCAGGAGGCCCGGCGTGGTTTTGAGGCCTGCTAGTGTCGACCCTAATAGGAAAAGGGTCTTCTCTACTGATCCATGATGAGCGCACTATCCGCATGTGGGAAGCGTGTATGGGCGCCCCCCTCAATTTGATTCGATTCGCATCTCGTCCAAATCACCACACTTAGTTCGGGCTTTCCATTTGATGCACGCATATGCAGGTACGAACCCGAGGCCAGGGTGGAACTTTTGTAGTCGGCATTTAGGGCAGCGTGGTCTTCCAGTGCTATGAGGGTCCCCTTTTCTTCGTGGGGCTCGATTAGCCGCGCACGCACAGCACGTGGTGCTTTGGGCTTGATGCGAAGAAGAGTTGAGTTGCGTTGAGTGCCCCGCTTGGTGGGAAAGGCCTTCCCATCTGGCGGGTTATTCTTACGTGTACGGCCAAATTGGTGCACCCCTGCAGGGTTAAATCTTCTCGAGAAGCCGTGTTTTCCGCGGTTATGGTTAACTTGGTGAAAGTACTGGCTAACAAGTACTCAGAACAACTTACACCTAACTAATGCTAAACTTGACTAGTAATAGACTTATTGACACAACAACTTGATCCATCATTAATCCAACTGTGTGAGATATCCTCGGATTGCTTCTTTGGATAAGGGGCGAGATCCAGGATGGGTTTGTTTGGTGGTTAGCTATAGTTGGTTACGATACGCTATCTTTTCCCCTTTCTGATAGCCGGAAGTTGTAGTATGTTCTGTAGTTGGTTAGCGCAGCCAGTTGCAGCATCTTTTATATGTCCCTTTCTTCCGTTGAACCCAAGGCATCTGTTCTTGGTGTTGACGGGCTACACTTTGGTGAACTGTGAGTCTTGCTTGCCAGTACGTTTATGTACTGACCCCTTTGGGGCTGTGGTTTCCGCAGACTACGCTTACGAGGATCCCCGTGACGGCTACTACGTGGAGTTTGACGGGGCTGCTGACGAGTAGGTAGCGGACCCGGGCAGGATCCGAGACATCGTGGATGGGCTCCGTTTTATTTTCATTCCCGTCTTCTTAAGCCTATTTGGATTTGTCTGTACTCAGACCCTTTGAATGCTTCCGCTGAGATGTAATGATGTTATGTTGGGACATGTGTCCTCTGGATGATTGTATTTGCTATTCTCTGCCCTAGTGAGGGCCAGTTGCAACTCATTTCCATCTTTTGCGTCTTAGAGATATGTTATGTTATCATCTTGTTCAAAGCCGTTGACGTACCATGTGTGTATGGTATGAAGTACGTCAATGGTAGTGTCCTGATTTCTACGGGATAGTTTACATCGACGGTGAATAGTAAAGGTTGGTTGTCACACATAAGTGTTGGCCTACTCGTAAGAGATGCGGGTGCCGGTAAGCCCCGTAATCCAATCAAAATATTGTTCAGTTCGTACGATGAGTATCCTCTAGAAGTCCGGGTGCGACAGCCACGACGTCGATGAATCGTCCATGATAGATGACCAGGTTGAGAGCATCAAGACCCGGGTTAACTCCCTCAAGGGCTTGGGCACCACCATTGTGTCCACTGCTGTGCGCCTGCACAAACTCTTCTGGCCGGATGTCGAGGTCCCGAACTCGGTTGACAAGCTGGCCTCCAACTTGGATTATGTCAAGGTTGAACTGAAGAAGTGGCGTGCGTCAGCAGCCCGAGCTGACGCAGACGAGGCTCTGCACTTCGTGCAATCTTGGTACGAAAACTTGTACCTCGAGAAGCTCAAGAAGGTTCGGAACGGATCCAAGTGGACCGAGAAGGAGGAGTTCATCCAGCGCCGCCAAGAGACAGCCTACCAGCTAGCTTCATATGCTGATACCAAGGAGTACATCGATGGTCTTCCTGAGCCAGATACCGACGTTGAAGTCGGCGAGGATGATGATGATGATGAAGACGGCGATGAAGGCGAATAGGAGGCCGAGCAGGACGAGGCAGACGGCGAGGAGTCCGAGAAGGACGAGACACTGATTGAGGAAACCGAGGTGCGCGACGGCCGGGAGGAAAACGAGCTGAGAGATGGTTCCGAGGAGGTGGATGAGGAGATCCAAGCTGACCAGCAGCCCACTGCCTCTTCCAGAGTCGTTACCACCGAGATGGTGATCTCCACGCCGGCCCCCGAGTTGAGCGCAACGGAAACCACTGCCAAGAACGCCGTATCCGGGCCTCCTACACCAACTGGCGGCTCTGCTACTCCTGCGGCAACTGCCGTTCCCGAGCCAGTCACCGAGTCCTCTGACCCGGCAGGTGCTGAAGCAAACACAACTCCTTCGACGACGACCAAAATTCTTGCTCTTTGCCATTCTCAAACTCTTTATCAGATCCCCGGTATGCCGGGTGCAGATGTATCCAACAATTATTATTTCGTGTTTGCTACTCAATTTTAATTAAGTTTTTAGCAAAACTGGCTCAATGCCGGATTGCGCTAATTCCGAGTCCCCGAGTTGCTTTTCTTATCCACCCGGCTCTTTTGTCTTTGCTCTTACCTTCCACTTGTGGCTTGTTGGTAGTCGAGTCAAAAGATTCCAAAAACCGAGTTTCTAATACTTAACAACTTTGAGATTTGAAATTAACACTGCCCAATACTTAGCCGAAAAAACAGAAGAAAAAAGCACTCCACTCGGTTGATACACTCTTTATTTCCTTAGCAGTTTTTTGTGTGTGTATTGACCTTTGGCTTGTTCTCTTGCTTGCCATGAAGCCGGGTTGCGAACAGTACCAAAGTCGAAGAGTTGGCCCTTAGGTTTGAACACATTACTAGACATGCCATGAAATTCCGAGTAGATTAACCGAGTTGACAAAGTAAAGAAAGTAAATGACACAGAGAAAATTTTGGCACAAACAGTCCCCGAGACTCGGAGTGCCGACTTGGAATTCAACTCCGTAAGGAGATACATATAAAGATTGTTCAGGAATGAAAACGGCATAGTAGAGCTACATTCCAGGGACACTTGGATTCCTCTCCGGATTTATCCGCCATGTTCTTCCGTGGTGCGTGTGCATCAATGAGGTACTACACATCATTGTGCAGAGCCTTGCTCACAATGAATGGACCTTCCCATGGAGGGGAAAGTTTTTGCATCCCGGCGGTGCATTGCACAAGCGTAAGCACCATGTCTCCTTCTCCGAAAACCCTTGGGTTTACTTTCCGGCTATGATAGCGTCTCAGATTCTGTTGATATATAGCTGATCGTGAGAGAGTTAACTCTCTTGCTTCTTCTAGAAAATAAACATCATCTTCTCGGGATTCTCTTGTCTTTGCCTCAGTATAGAGGGATACTCTGGGTGAGTCATGCTCAAGGTCAGTGGGCAACACGGCCTCTGCTCCATATACCAGGAAGAATGGTGTGTATCCAGCTGACCGGTTAGGGGTAGTCCTTAGACTCCACAACACCGCCGACAACTCGTCTAGGCAACACCCAAGTGTTTTTGTAATGGCTCAATTAGCCTTGGCTTTATTACGGATAGGAACATGCCATTAGCTCTTTCAACCTGCCCATTTTAAGCCGGATGGGCGATTGATGCAATGTCTAGAAGGATCCGCTTCTCCTTGCAGAATCGAGCAAAGGCTCCCTTAGCGAAATTTGTTCCATTATCTGATATGATCCCATGCGGGTAGCCATACCTCAGGATAATTTCCATCACACTTCCGGATTGGCTTTACCTCAATCCATTTGGTGAACTTATCAACCATGACCAGGATGTGAGTCATGTTGCGCCGAGCTGGCTTGAAAGGACCCACCATATCCAAGCACCATACTGATGATGGCCAAGTGATGGGGATTGTTTTCAACTCGGATGCTGGCATGTGTATCTTGCTTGCATATATCTGGCACCCATTGCACTTTCTCACTAGATATTCTGCTTGTTACAAGGCAGTGAGCCAAAAGAATCCATGCCAAAAAGCTTTCTTGACCACGGCGCGAGATGAGGCGTGGTGCCCACATTCCCCTTGGTGTATTTCTTGGAGAATTTCTTCTCCCTCTTCTGGCTCAACACAGCGTTGGAGCACGCCAGTAGCACTTCTCCTATGCAGCTCTTTGTTGATGATAGTATAGCCCTTGGATCTCCTTTGTATCTACCTGGATGTGACCTCGTCACTTGGCAAAGTGTCATCCATCAGGAAGGATAATATGGGCACATCCCAGCTCAGTGTGATCCGAGTAGGAAAAACTGGTTCATCCACTTCCATTGGATCAATCACCATGACTTGTTCCGAGTTGGAGACGAGTCCCCGTGTCCCCGAGTACTGTGAAACATTCTCCGAGATGAAGGCGACAGTCCCCGAGTTGGGAGGGGTAGTCCCCGGGTTCTCCTTTGTACTCTCCCAATCAATATCCATGGGAACATCTTCTGAGTCCGGCAGAGCCAGTAAGAATATTGACTCTGCGTTGGGTGAGGGCTTGATAGAGAGTTTCCTCAAATTCTCCAGAGCAATCCCAGCTTGGATGAATCGCCGAGAAGAACCCAACTTGGACAGAGCGTCCGCAACATCATTTTTAGCTCGGTGGATGTGGTGGAACTCACACCCATTGAAGAATTCGGACATGTTTTGGACAAGGAACCGGTAAGATGCCATGTTGGCATCCAACGTCCCAAGTCCCCGAGGCTTGTTGTACTACTAGGTCCGAGTCGCTATAGCATACAATCTGCCGGATTCCAATCTCTTTGGACACTTTTAGTTTGTGGATCAGGGCCTCATACTTGGCAACATTATTAGATGTCGGAAAGTGAATTTGCAGGACATATTTCAGCGGATCCCTCTTGGGTGAGGTGAGCACCACTCCGGCGCCGAGACCCTCTTTCAGTTTGGAACAATCAAAATGCATTCGCTAGAAATTGGTTTTCGGTAAAGGTGGCTCATATTGCATCTCGGCCCAGTCCATGAAGAAATCCGCCAAGGCTTGAGATTTGATCGCTTCTCTTCTGGCATACCCTGGGGTATAAGCGGCTAGCTCAATCGCCCACTTGGCTACCCAGCCACTTGCATCCTTGTTGCCCATAATCTCCAAGATGGGAGCAGTGCTCACCATTGTGATTGGATGCTCTTGGAAATAATGCTTGAGCTTCTTGGCAGCCAGGTAGACTCCATATGTCCTCTTCTGATAATGAGGGTAGTTCTGCTTGGAGCTGGATAGCACTTCACTGAGATAATAAACCGACCTCTACACTGATTTTCCTTCTTCTTCTCGCTCCACTACTACCACCCCGCTCACTACCCCGTTGGTAGCTGCAATCTAGAGCAGCATTGGCTCCATAGGCAGAGGGAACGCCACAATGGGAGCGGTACCGATCATGGTCTTAAGCTCCTTGAACGCCACATCTGCTTGTGAGGTCGAGACAAATTTGTCGCTTTTCTTCATGAGCTGATAGAGAGGCAAGACCTTCTCACCTATTCTTCCCAGGAACCGGCTAAGGGAAGCCATGCATCCGGTAAATTTCTGCACATCGTTCAGTGATCTCGGCAGAGACTTGCTCTCCATAGCTTTTATCTTGGAAGGATTGGCTTCAATGCCCCGGCTAGACACAAGGAAACTGAGTAGCTTCCCAGACGGGACGCCAAATGTGCACTTAGTTGGATTTAACTTCATCCGGTACTTTCGTAAGCTTGCGAATGTTTCTTCAATGTCACTCAGCAGTGTGTGTTTCTCTTAGGTTATGATGACTATGTCATCCACATACACCTGCACATTTTTGCCGATCTGCTCATGCAGGCACTTCTGCATGAACCTTTGGTATGTGGCCCCAGCATTCCTCAATCTGAAACACATAACACGATAGCAATAAGCCCCGTACGGGGTAATATAAGCAGTCATAATTCCGGTCCTCTCTGCTGCCAACGGAGGCTCCTGCTATTTCTGCTCCTCTGCTGCTGGAGTTTAATCCAGTTACTCTTGTGCCTGCTGCTTCCAAGAAGAGGGCAAGGAAGGCTGCTACCCCTTCAGTCATCGAGGAGCATCGTGTGACGAGGAGTTTAGCTAAAAACGCTGGTTTCTGGATTCTGCCTGGATCTGACAAGCCTGAACCAAGGAAGAAAGCTAAATCTTCACGTCCTCATGTTTCTTCTGATGGGGTGCCTCCGGTCACACCTATTGTTGTGCTGAGGAGAGCGGGAAAAATGCTCCAGATCGAAGACTCTGAATTAACAATGGAGAAGCTTGAAGCTGCTCCAAAGAAGCCCACCAGCCCATCAAGTTCTGATGATTAGTGGGCCTTCGTCTTCTATTGGGCCTTGTTAGCTCCTGGAGTGTATCTTGGACCTTGTTGCTTCATTTTGCTTTCTATCCTGGTTTTATTTTGTATTGATATATGGACAAGGTTGCTACTATCTGGTTATCTTTTTGTTGGTCATTTATGTTGGCCAACATGGTTTATTATTATTATTACCAGTCTTCAATGGATAGTACGACTTCAATGAATTTGGATTGGATTGTTTTTGATTGGAATGTGAGAGGTTTAAATGATAAATCTAAAAGAGAGGTTGTTTATAATAAAATTGAGGAAAGCCATGCTTCTGTTATTTGCCTCCAGGAAACTAAATGCCAGGATTTTGATCACTCTTTTATTAGGTCATTCTGTCCTAAAAGGTTTGATCAATTTGTTTTTTCTCCTTCTGTTGGAGCTTCTGGGGGCTTAATTGTGCTATGGAATGGCTCCATTTTCAATGGAGAATTATTGGAAGTGCATTGTTCTGCCATCCACTTAAAATTCACTTCAGTTCATAACTCTGTTTCTTGGTTTCTAGTGAATGTTTATGGTCCTTGCAAAGGTGTGGAAAGAGATGAGTTTTTCAACTCGCTATATAACCTTTCCATCCCATTACATCAGAATTGGTTGATTCTTGGAGATTTCAATTTTATTAGATCATTGGATAATAGAAATAAACCAGGGGCTGACCTTAATGATATTTTTATTTTTAATGATGTCATTAGCCATTTGGGTTTATTGGAATTGCCTGTTAAGGGTAGAAATTATAAGTGGTCTAATATGCTAAAGGATCCTCTTCTTGTCCAGCTGGATTGGTTTTTTACATCCTGCCAATGGACTTTGGATTTTCCCAATACCTTGGTTTTGCCCATGTCGAAAATCACCTCCGATCATTTGCCCTGCACTATCAAAATTGGAACAAACATTCCAAAGGCAAAGATTTTTAGATTTGAGAATCACTGGATTAACCAGCCTGGTTTTTTGGACCTAGTGACCAAAATTTGGAACACACCTGTCATGGCCAAATCGATCACCTCTAGAATCACAGCAAAATTGAAAAATCTTAGATATGCCCTTAAGGATTGGGGAAGGAATCTCTCTCAATTGAAGTTACTTATTGAGATGAGTAGTAAAGTGATTCTGTTTTTTGATCAACTTGAAGATGAGAGATCTCTGAGTGTTCCAGAGTTTAATTTCAGACTCAATGTTAAGGAGCGCATAAAGAAATTGTTATCTTTACAGTCTGAATATTGGAAACAAAGGTGTACAATTCGATGGGCTAATCTCTCTGGTGAAAACACTAAATATTTCCATGCCAGAGCCATTGAGAGGTTTCATCAAAATGGAATTCCTTCCATCACGGATGCTTCAGGGAATTTACTGGTGGATCACCAGGAGAAAGCTGCTTCTTTTTGGTCTTGCTTCAAAAATAGAATGGGTGTCTCTTGCCCACCTACTGTTAATACTGATTTATCTCAGTTCTTGCCTATGGTTGATGGCTTAGAGGATCTTGCAAATCCTTTCTCTGTTGAGGAAATTGAGGGTGTGGTAAAACATCTCAAACCTGCTCGTGCTCCTGGACCTGATGGTTTCACTGGTCTTTTCATTAAGCATTGTTGGAGTATCTTAAAAGATGATTTTATCAAACTTTGCAATGAATTCCACAGTGCTCGGATCTCTTTGGAAATTATTAATGGTTCTTTCATTACTCTCATTCCAAAGACACATTCTCCTGATACTGTGAATGCCTTTAGACCTATTTCTCTTACCAACACTTGTCTGAAATTTATCACTAAGATTCTGGCTAATAGATTCCAAGATAAAATTTTTGGATGCATCCATGATAACCAATATGGTTTCATTAAATCCAGAACTATTCAAGATTGCCTGGCATGGTGTTTTGAATACATTTTCCAGTGTAAACAGTCTAAACAGAAAGTGGTGGTTTTCAAGATAGATTTTGAGAAAGCTTTTGATACCATTGAGCACAGTGCCATACTCCAGATTTTAAGTTCTAAAGGGTTTCCTCCTTTAGTCATCAAATGGGTGAAGGAAATTCTATGTTTAGGGTCATCCTCGGTTCTTTTAAATGGAGTTCCTGGTAAACCTTTTGTTTGCAAAAGAGGGGTTAGGCAGGGTGACCCTTTGTCACCTATTCTTTATGTTCTGGGTGGATATTTGCTGCAAAGTATTATTAATTTGGCTCTTAGGGAAGGAAGTCTTCGTTTACCAATTCCTATTGGAGGATATTATCCTATTGTTCAGTATGCTGATGATACTTTAGTGATCTTACCTGCTGATCCAGATCAACTATTGGTATTTAAAATTTTTCTCAACCTTTATGCTCAGATCACAGGATTAAAGGTGAATTTCAACAAGTCATCAATGATACCAATAAATTTATCTCAGCAAGAAACTATTGATTTGGCTACTGTTTTGGATTGTAAAGTGGCTTCTATGCCCTTTACCTATCTAGGCTTGCCTATGGGTACCACTAAACCTTCTATTAGAGATTTTGCTCCACTCATTGACATAGTTGAGAGGAGACTTTCTGCTACAGTCTCTTTTCTCTCATATGGGGACAGCTTGGTGTTTGTGAACTCAGTTCTGTCCTCTTTGCCCACATATTATATGTGCACATTAGTGATACCTAAGGGTGTCATTGATATTATTGATAAAGCAAGGAGGAGATGTTTATGGAGAAAAGACAAAAACAAGAAAAGAGTAAATTCTTTGGCTGCTTGGGATATGGTGTGTAAGCCCAAAGGTAAAGGTGGTTTAGGGGTCATTAATCTACAGATCCAAAACAGGGCTTTGTTGCTTAAATTTCTAGCAAAATTCTATAATTTTGTGGATATTCCTTGGGTACATCTGGTCAAGAATGGATACTACTTTCAGTCGGTTCCTCATGCAGTGAACTCTTGTGGATCCTTCTGGTGGAAAGGTATTATGCAATTAGCTGATACATGGTGTTCATTCTCTTCTTGCACAGTAGGGAATGGATATTCTGTTCTTCTTTGGAAAGATTCTTGGATGGGACAAGCTTTGTCATTGAAATTTCCAAGGTTGTTCTCTTTTGCTAAGGATCAGCTGGCCTCAGTGAGAGATTTGAAAATGATGATTGATCTTTCGGATGCTTTTCATTTGCCTCTTTCAAATGAAGCTTTCCATGAATTTGTTGATCTGCAAGACATCTTGGGAAATGTTCAGGTGAATAATAATAAGGATGTTTGGTCTTTTAATTTTAATAAAGGGGTTTATACATCCAGTAAATTCTATCAGTTACAGTTTGCTCAGCTGCCTGATGATAAGCCTGCCAAGTGGATCTGTAAATCCAAATGCATGTCAAAGCATAATTTTTTGCATGGCTGATCCTAAAAGATAGAATTAATACCAAGGACATGATTAAGAGGAGGAACTGGAAGATTGAGGGGATTGATTATTGTGTCCTTTGCAGTAATCTTTGTCATGAGGACTGGATTCATTTGTTCTTCCAATGTGTTTTCAGCTCAAGGATTTGGAATTACTTACAAATTAATTGGAGTGATAACACAGTCCTGCGTAATCTTTCCATTGCCAAAAAGGATTTCAAAGGTCCTTGTTTCATTGAGATAGTGATCCTTGCCTGTTGGAACATCTGGAAACAGAGGAATGGAGTTATTTTCAAGTCTGAAAGGCATTCCTTTAGGGGTTGGAAAGTTGGCTTCACTTTAGACCTCCTTATGCTTAAGCATAGGTTGAGTGCTTCTTTGGCTGCGGATTTATCATCATGGATTAAAACCCTACCTTAGGTTGAGATAGACTGTGTTAGTCTATCCTTCTTTGTACATTTGTAAATATCTTAAAACTCTTTTGATGGCAATAAAGGGCTGTGGAAGACTCCCCTGCAGTAGAAAATGTTTCAAAAAAAAGCAGTCTTTATTTGATCAGCCGGATTCAGTGGAATATGGTGAAAACCAGAGTAGGCATCAATAAAAGACAAAAGTTCGCACCCGGCAGTGGAGTCGATCACCTGATCTATCCGGGGCCGTGGGAACGGATCCTTGGGGCAGGCCTTGTTCAAGTCGGTGTAGTCAACACACATGTGGCACACCACAACGACCATGGGATCGTCCTTCTTCTTCTCAACCATGACCGGATTGGCCAGCCATTCCGGATGCAGTACCTCCATGATAAATCCACTTGCTAAGAGCCTTGTGATCTCGTCACCAACTACTTTCCTTCTCTCTGCCGCAAAGCGGCGCATAGCTTGATTCACCGGCTTGGCATCCGGACGGAAATGTAAAGAGTGATCAACCAACTCCCTCGGGACACCCGACAGATCCTGATTTGACCATGCAAAGACATCCGGATTCTCATGGAGGAAGTGGATGAGTGCGCTTTTCTATTTCTCCTCCAATCCGGCGCCAATGATGGCAACGAGTTCCGAGAATTTCGGGTCAATCTGCACCTTCTTTGTCTCCTGGGAGGCCTGGAATGTGGCGTCGTGCTTAGAGCTCGGCATGCCTCACATACCGAGTTGAGCTACCTGGGCCAGGGCCACCACCTCATGTATCTTCTTCTTCTCGGCCGCAATGACCATGGACTCGGCTAGCCGAGATCCAGGAGATGCGCAATCCAGGGAGTGCTTGTAGTCACCCGAGATGGTGATTATGCCATTGGGACTGGCAAGCTTCATCATGAAATTGGTTAGAGCAGGTCTGCCGAGAAGGGCATGGTAGGGGCTCTAGAGATCAACCACCTCAAACTGCAAGCACTCAGTCCGGCAGTTCTCCATGGTGCCGAAGAGCATATCAATCCATATCCGGCCAATCGGAGCACAAGACACTCCCGGCACAATGCCATGGAACGTGGTCCGGCAAGGTAGCAGCATGTTCTCGGCAACGCCGAGCTTCTCCATGGTATCCCGGTACATGATGTTTATGCTGCTCCCATTGTCAATCAGCACCTTGCTGAACTTCACATTCTTCTTTGACCCCAGGAAGGTTGGGTCCACCACCAGAGCATAGGTACCCGGATTGGGCATGATCTTGGGATGATCAGCTCGGGACCAGACAATATCCTGATCGCACCAATACATGTAATCCGTCACGGCAGGCATCACATCGTTCACCTCCATCGCTCGCCTGCGCTGGCTCTGCTTGTCATCCGGCTCATTGGTGAACACCATGTAGCTCTCATGATGCTCCTAGTACCGATTCCGGTCTCCACCACCACCATTGTCATTGTTGTTGTTGTTGTTATTGTTCCGGTTGAAGTTGTTTTTGCGGTTGTTGTTGCGATTGTAGTTGCGGTTGTTGTTGTTGGCCCCCTGCGCCACTTGGTTCACATTCTCCCGCTGGTTCTCGGCCGGCCTGGAACCAGCTGCCCGGATAGGCTGAACATTGGAGCCTGGAGCCGGCAGAGGAGGAGGGGGAGGCAGCTCGCCAAAGCCCTCGCTCTTAATCCGGTCGCACCAGCTGCACTGCCGAGTAGTGTGGTTGTCTGGCCTGCTCAGATGTCGAGTATGAAAGCTGCATGCCCCCCCTTCATGGTCTCAAAGATAAATATCTGAGTAGCGTCTCCAGATTCCTGGGGAGCATTGTACTGCTGAGGAGCATTGTACTGCTTCTTGAAGTTTTGGACCTGGTTCTGGTTCTGCCCATACTGGGGCCCATCATTTTTTTTTGCCTTTGGCTGCTCCCGACAGCGGGTTGATCCTGGTTAACTGCCGCCACATGGTCCGATCCGTAGCGGATATCTGGACGATCATCTCTTCTCTTGTTACAGAAATCTTGGCGATCATTGCGCCAGGCTCCATCATGGTTTCTTCTTCTCGGCTCGAAAGAATCAAGCAGAGGCTGAGTAGGGTCACCGAGTGCATACATATCAGCAATCTTATTGTCTCGGCGAGCGTACTCGTCATCTCCCTCTACAATTTCTACCACAGCATGCTTCCATGTCGGCAGCCTTGAGCAAACCAGGCAATAGCCTGTGACTTGTTCACACCCTCGCAAGTGTTCCTAAGTGTGCTCCACCAAGTAAGATACTCTCTGTCGGTTTCTTCTTCCCTCTGCTTGCACGTAGAGAGCTGTTGCAGCCTATTCGGCCTCTTGTAGGTGCTGGTGAAGTTGTTGATGAAGGCCTCTGAGAAGTCGAGCCAACAATTGACGCTGTCTCTCGGCAAGTTGTTGAGCCAAATCCTGGCATGGCCCTCCAACATCTGGGGCACATATCTCACAACCCATCTTTGGTTACCGCTGGCAATGTGCACAACAGTAATGTAGTCATTCAGCCATTCATCCGGCTTGGTGCTTCCATCATAGGTCTTGGTCCCTCTTGCTAGCTGGAACTTGGGCATAGCCTGCTCGCCCATGATTTTGGGACCAAAGCAAAGTAGTCCGGGTGAATCCCGCGCTTCTATCTCTTCCGACAGGTAGATCCTGTCCAGCTTGTACCTTGCATCACTCGGCTGCAGCATCCTCGCTCCCAACCGAGTTGCAACATCTCTTTTGTCGGCGTACCCGTATTGCTCAATCGCCGAGTACCCATCATTGTAGCGGTCCTAGTGCATAGGGGGTTTAAGCAACCGGGTTGGCCAAAGGGGCAGCCACTTGTGGTTGAACAGCAGGACCCACGTCGAGTTGAGGCTGAACCGGGTTGGCAACCGGATGCTGAGATCGACCAACTCGGTTACCTCCTTGCCCCTCTTGGTGAACTCGGGCAGCATTGTAGCAACCACCTTGCGCGTTGTGTTCTTGACCGGGCTGCCGCTCTACAGCTAACTGTGTTTTGGCGACAGCCGGATCGTACACCTGCATTGCTTATTCTTCCCGGAGTTCACACTCCGAGCTCTCTCATCACTGGGAAGGGGTGATGAGGCATGTCCTCCGGATCTTTCCCCAAGCGACTGAACGACATGAGACGCACCAGCTCCCGGATTCGCTTTCCGGAAAGCCTCATTCTGCCTGCCAGCTTCAAGAACTAGCTCATTGAGCCGGTCCTGTTGCCTAGCGCGAGCTTTGCCGGATAAGTTTGGCAACTCGGCGGCAACTGCCTCAACGACTCTAAGTGTCTTGGCAGGAGAGCTATACTTAGGCATACCAGCCGAGGTCATACTAGCGGACTTGCTAGCAGTTCTACCATCCCTAGCTATCTCGGCACCTAGGTTGCGACGAATAGCTCCTCTCCGGCTAGGGTTTCTAGCAACATGAGTTAAACCACGGCCCTATTGTACTCATTCTGGTCAAGATCAAATTCTAATATGACCTTTGCCATTTCTTGGGCCTCCAGGAGCATGGACTGGCGCTGCTCTTCAAGCTGCACCCGCAACACCGCCGGATCCGTATCCGCGGCCAGAGGCATGCCCAGCTTCTCGTTGACACCGGCAAGAGGAGCCGGTATCGTCGTTGATCTAGAGGGAGCCTTGAACCCAGGTTGGTTCTCGGGCTTGTCGTAGGGCTTGTGGCTCGGCCGTACCGACGTGCCGCCGACCTCGGGCGCAGTGGGCGCGCCCTTCTCGGCAGAAGCAACCGGACCGGTCATCATCACCTCCACGCTGTCCGCAGAGCTAGCGCCGGGCTGCCCACGGACGGCGAGAACGGTAGGAGGATCAGCAGCAACGAGCACTACATAGGGGTACTCGCGGATGACGGTGGTGGCGACGTACACCAGATGCGCGCCGAAGCTGACGACGGAGCCGCCTGCAGGCACGGGCCTTCCGCAGAAATCACCCGCGTTGTCGGAGACAAAGTCAATGGAGCCGAATCTGTGGACAAGGCCACAAACCACGCGCTCCCCCGAACAAGAAACGGGTCCCGTACGGATAGAAACCCTAGCCAGCGCTGCTGCTGGCCCCACGGTGGGCTCCAAATGTCGTGAAGTGGAAAAGACAGATGCCATGGGATGGCTTAAGTTTGGGGCCGATGGACGTTGTAGGTATCCGGGGAGGGATCGCACGCCTAAGTGGCACGCTCAGAACAGTGCAAACAACAAGATCTACCCAGGTTCGGGGCCCTCGTGTGGAGGTAACACCCCTACTCCTTCCTCTCTCTCTGTATAAGTATGTGCCAAGTAGAAGAGTTCCTCAAGCTTAAGGAGCTAGAGGAAGAAGAACCTCTCTCTCTCTCTCTCTCTTCAGTACCTCAGCACCGATGTGAAAATGAGCTACCAACTAGTTGATCGACCCTCGCACAGGAGGGGGGAGGCCACCTTATATACTGGTGGCCACCTACTACCTCTACAGAAATAAGTACTGATTAGGTGACTACACACTGTGCTACACCGCACGCCTCCATGTCATTGCTGACAGTCGCCAAAAGTATTCGCGGTTAGGTCGCTGACATGTCCTCCTGTCCCCCTTGTCAGAGACAGGACATGACATTGCCCATACTGCGCACTATACCCATGTATGGATACGCATCATCACGTGCCTAGTAAGTTGAACCGCACGCATGTACTGCTCCTGGATACGGGGGATTCACCAAACGGCTCCATTGACTTTGCCTTCGGGTAGAACATCAGTCCTCTATATCCGGATCCTCCAAGTGCTACTCGGATGACCCAGATAGATACTTGAATCTTCCCCTTGGTCTCTTGTTCTTCCTGCCGGATAGGTCCATCCCAGCACCTATCAACCGGGTACCATCCTATCCGGCATGTACCTACTCGGTATGTCCGAACTCGGTAACCAGTACCTTGAACTCCATTTCTCACCTGCCTTACCCCTACTCGGGGGTAGCCCCCCGATAGTTCTTGACTGGGTTGCCGCTCTAAAGCTAATTGTTTTCCGGCGACAGCCGGATCATACACCTGCATCTGCTTATGTCTCGCGGAGTTCACACTCCGCTATCTCCCCCCACCAAGATGTGGCTAGGAGGCCTGGCCTCCGGATCTCGCCCCATGCGACTGAACAACATGGGACGCACCAGCTCCTGCATCCGCCTTCCGGAAAGCCTCATTCTGCGTTCCGGCTTCAAGAACAAGCTCATTGAGCCGATCTTGCTGCCGAATGCAAGCCTCACTAGATAGGTTCGGCAACTCGGCAGCAATTGCTTCAGCTGCCCTAAGTGTTTTGGGAGGAGAACTGTACTTGGGCCTACCAACCGAGTTCATACTAGTGGATTTGCTAGTAGTTCTACCATCTCTAGCCAACTCGGCACCTAGGTTGCGGCGAATAACCCCTATCCGACTAGGGTTCATAGGAACAGGAGTAAAACTATGAGCCCTATTGTACACATTCTGGTCAAGATAAAACTCTAGCCTGACCTTTTCCATCTCTTTGGCCTCCAGGAGAATGGCCTGGCGCTTCTCCTCGAGCTGCGCCCGCAGCACTGACGGATCCGCATCCTCAGCTAAGGGCATGCTCAGCTTTTCAATGACACCGACAAGAGGAGCCAGTATCGTAGTCGATGTAGAAGAAGCCTCAAAAACAGGCTGGTTATGGCTTGTGACTCGGCCGAAACGACACGCCAACATCCTTGGGCGCAGTGGGCGCGCCCTTCCCGGCAGCAGGAACCAGACCGATCATCATCACCTCGATGCTGCCCGCAGAGCCAGCACCGAGCTGCCCGCGGACGGCAAGAACGACAGGAGGATCAGCAGCAACGAGCACCACCTCGGGGTACCTGCGTATGACACGGGCCTGCCGTAGAAATCGCCCGCGTTGTCGGTGACGAAATCGAGGGAGCCGAATCTATGGACAAGACCACAAACCACGCACTCCCCCGAACGAGAAACGGGTCCCGTCCGAATAGAAACCCCAACCAGTGCTACTGCTGGCCCCACGATGGGCGCCAACTGTCGTGGATGAATAAAGACAGATGCCATAGGATGGCTTGAGTTGGGGCCACTGGACGCTGTGGGTAGATCTTGTAGTTTGAAGTGTAGTGAGCGCGCCAGCTAGGCGTGCGATCCCTCCCCTGATACCCACATCATCCATCGGCCCCAACTCAAGCCATCCTATGGCATCTATCTTTATTCATCCACGACATATGCCATCAAAATAGCAAATAAGAGAACAAGTCAATATGACATGAGTATAGTAGTTTAAAGTAGCTATGTACTTTTCTAGAATAAAGAGTTAGGAAGGTCAATGAAAAGAATATGAAACACTCTTGTTATATTCTAGTATTTTGAGCAAATTAATGATCATGGATGTTTCAATACTTATGCTCTTGACAAGTGAATGAAAAGGAAGGCACCCGAGGATTCGGTTAGCTACGGAAAGTGTAAGATAAAGGTTGTGTTGAGCATAAGAACTTGATTGAAATATCCATGACTGAAGTATGTACTAGTTACTAGTGAAGCAAAGTGGTAAACAATATCATATTATCTTTTTATTTGTCTTATTTTAACTAGTTATTAAATAAGAGTTTATCTTGTCTTTAAATTTCAGCAAAGTATCAAATATTATAATGCTTGCAAACAAGAGCAGATGCATTGGAAAAATAGTATGATTGAATTGTCCAACATACAATGGTTATTTATGTTCAAAAGTAAGGGGTGATTGCTAGAGCTTGTACTTATGTTGACCTCATGTGTGTGGGTTTTAGTTCATTAATCTTACATTACAGTTGAACATAATGATGAAACAATTCTCGTATTTATTTATCAACCATAAGCTTATTGATGCATGTAGTGATCTATTCGCTTACTTACTCGAGGACGAGTAAAGGTTTAAGCTTGGGGGAGTTGCTACATGAATTTTATATCATCATTTATACAACTCATATTATCATATTAGAATGTTATTGGCATTGTTATATCATTGTTTTTGCATGTTTTATATGATTTATGGGACTTCCATACAAAGTCCCTATTTTTGGTATTTAATCTGTAGGAGGCAGAAAACCTACTTTTTCTTGTTTTTAATGTTTCAGGAGCTACAATGACCCAAATGGAAAAAGGGAAATTGAACAAGCTTTTTCATCGGGAGAATAGCAGAGGAAAGAAGATCGAAGGAAGAAGAGCCACGAGGCCCAAAAGAGGGGTCCCCACGCGACCAAGGAGTCTAGTCGCGTGGGACCCACTAACTTGAGCCTCGAGCACTTTCTCGCCGGGGGCTTTTTAACATGCCTTCGTCTCGCCCGAAAACCTACGCCCTAATTTTCCCAAGTCTATCTGAGGCTGCGGCGGTGGCGAAACTCCTGATAACCTCCAAGGGGGGGTCAGATCCTGCTGCTATGGAGCTCTGGAGAAGGGGGAAATCATCGTCATCACCTCTCTTCCTTGGTGTAGGAGGATTCCTCTCCATCATCACCATCACCAAGACCAGCGCCATCTCCGTGATCCACTTCTCCCCACTTGTAGTTGTGAGAGTTCCTATACCCTAGATACTTGCTTTCTGCTCCTATTCATGTTTGTGATTGAGTACTTGTCATTATTTGGAGGTAAAGTTATATTTTCATATTGTGTTGTACCACTTTTTCCACTAATTATTATCATGCTTGCACGTTGTGAGTAGTTCCCGTATGTTCCTGAGGCATAGGATGAATTGGCAATGATTCATATATAACATGTGTTTGTATTTTGTCTAATATTTATCCTTTTTTTTGTAATTCTGTGATGGTGTTGTGCGAACGTCGACTGCACACCACTTCACCAATATGGTCTCATAGGAGAACACCATAGTGTAATGGAGTGAGGGAGACTTGGGAGGACATGTAAACCTGAGAACAATTCATGAAGTTACTTTATGGGGTATTAGTATCGGGGACCTTAGAGTGTAATGCTATGGTGGGACATCATGCCTTAATAATTCTTGTGCAGTCATTTACTTGGCGACAAGATCCATCATAAGGGGTTTAGTTTATTTATTTAGCTATACCTAATAATGGCTCTGTCCAAAGAAGATTAAAACTTGACTAGATATTCAACATGTTATTTTAGAAATATCTATGCCATGTAAAATCCGTGCCGCCCTCGGGAATTTTTCCACATATAAGACACACATTACTTGAGCTTGTCCTCTTGCCACATAAAGGATTGGGCTTTTCTATCTTTGAGAGCTTTTAACTGTCACTATTTATTTTCAGCATTTTTATTCTCTTTGCAACTATACAACCAAAAATCCCAGAAATGCTTGCATCTTCCATTGTTTTATTTATCATTCTTGCTAACAAAAAATTCTCGTGGGTTCGAGAACCTTTTCAAATGAAAAATTACTACAATTGATCTCCTGCACTTGGGAGTCATCAATAGTTTTCTCGAGTGTTTGACTGACATCTGTATTTTCTTGCACAACCAGGACTTCGAGACTTGCTATCCCCCACTCCCTCAGGAGGGTGCTTATTCTGAACTCCTAGCAAGTAGCCTTGTTCCTCCTCTCGATACCATTGTCGCAGCAGAAGATGTCCGAGCAGGAGGAGGCGGAAAGTTTCACCCGGGAGACTCGTAAGCGTGATAGGGGCGAAGAAGAGGAGGTAACCTTCAAGGACACTTCACCGAGTCAGGAAACACCTGTGGATATTGATCCGAAGATGGTACATGTTGTGACTCTTATGATTGTCTCTCCCTCCAGTGCCCAAGAAGCCTAAGGTGGCTCTTTCTTGGGACCTGGATGCTCTTGATGAAGATGATGACAAGTGAGTTTTTTTTGCCTTTTTTCTGCTACTCAGTTTTCCTTAGGAATATTTCCTCAACATTTCTTAGTTCTTTTGTACCTGCTAGATGCGTCATGGTCAGCAAGGACCAATTCGATGCTTCAGTTACATCTTCTAAGATGAAGGGAGCCGCTGTGGAGGTTGAGAAAGCTCCGAGTCCGGAAAGGACTGTGGCAAGTCCTAGCAAGGATTCACCCATTCCTACATGCGCGATGGCGAAGGTGATACGTCTCAAACATATCTATATATTTTTATGCTCAATTCTTGTTTTCTACCCGGTACCTTTTGTTTTCCACATGTTTTATTTTGTTTTCCTTCGTTTTCCATATGTTTTCATAGACTAACCAATTAACAATATGCCCCGAGGAAGTTGTTGTTTTCTGTTGTTTTTCTATTTCAGAAAAGTTCTTAAGGAAATATTCTCGAAAAGGGCTGAAAATCCACAAAGATCATTTTTTACCCGAGACGAAGACATAGTCCAAAGGAGAGACGAGGGGAGCCAGGGGGCACCAGGCGTGACCTCCGCCTCGGCCGTGCCCAGTGGGCCATGGACACCTCCCAACGTCCCATCATCGCCCATAGATTGCCTTCAAGCCTAAAAACGTCGAGGATGGAGTTATTTTCCAAGAAACATACAGAGAGGCGTCGTCACCTCAAAAGTCCAATCTGGAGCTTTTGGAGTCCTTCTCCGGCATGCTGATGAAGATGGGGGCATCACCGGAGGCCTCTACATCGCCATGATCGCCTCCGCATAGATGTGTGAGTAGTTCATCTCGGGACTACGGGTCCATGTCAATATCTAGATGGGTGTTCTTACCCCCATGCCTCCATGTCTAGAGTCTCGTGAGCTGTCTCACATGATCAAGACAACCATTATGTAATTGTGCATGTTGTGTTTTATGGGATCCGATGAACCATGAGATTATGATTATTTTGTTCATGTCAATTTGAGATGCTTCACTTATATTTGTAGAGAGTTTTAATCTTATCTTGCAATGCTCTCCCGTGTTTATGATTACCGTGGCCACATAGTTGTTTCCATCTCCAAGATAGGGTTTATATGCTAGATAGTGGCATTTCTCATAAGAGAGTATATGAATTTTATGACCAAGAACAATTCTTTATGATATTGTATGACTTTTATGACCAAGAATAATTCCTTCATTAACCATAAAGTGGCATAAGAGAGGTATGTGACTTTTATGACCAAGAACAATTCCTTCATTTACCATAAAGTGGCATTTCTCCCAATTCATGACAAGAGCACTATCCTTACATCGTTGTACAACTTTGTTAAAATTATGGAGGCGACTGGAAAAAGAAGTCCGATAGATAGAGAAGTCGTCCATGAATACCTCCACAATTCCTCGCAAAACCATGAAAAATAGCAGACATACATCTTTGAAAGTAGCAGGTGCCTTACATAACCTAAAAGGCATGCGTCTATAAGCATAAGTACCATAAGAAAGTGAAAGTGGTTTTTTGTTGGTCTTTCTTTTTAACATTAATTTGAGAGAAATCAGAATAACCATCCAAATAGCAAAAGTGAGTGTTTTTAGACAACCTCTCTAGCATTTGATCAATAGAAGGCAAAGTATAACGATCATGTCGAGTCTTCTTAGTTAGGATCATGGACAGGGGTGCCATAAGCCTATTGCTAGAACCGTGGGTGGAAACGTCAGAGTACTGAAAACAAGGACACGATTTACCCAGGTTCAGTATGACGCAACTAGACAGTGTTCCTTCTCCTGCAATCTCACTAAAATTAGGCCTGAAGCCTGAAGTATACAGAGAACAATTGTGAGTATGGTTTCACTAACTCGGGGAGGATGAACTTCTCGGCGAGTTGACTTCTAGATAACTTGTGTTTTTTCTCTTTTGCTCCCTTCCGGCGTTATATAGATAGCCAGACTAGGGCTTACAGGTAAGAAACCTAGAATACTATGACAAGTATCTAACTTGGAAAGTAAGGCATCCGACTTCTTCTCCAAGCCGGACCACGATTGGGCCGTAGTTCGGGTTCTTCTAGGATCCGGCTTCCTACGCGTCAGCTTACTGGGCCGCCCAATGGACTCTGTTCCATTACATGCGACCACCTGATACGTCATAAACGTATCCCTAATTTCTGATGTTCCATGTTGTTTTCATGTTGTTTCCCTCATGTTTTCCTTACACTTCATGTCATTTTTATCGATTTTCCGGACTAACCTATTGACAAGATGCCACAGAGCCAGTTCCTTGTTTTCTGATGTTTGTAGTTTCAGAAAAGTTGTTCTGGAAATATTCTCGGAATTGGAAAATTTGAAAGCCAGAAGTCTTAGAAGTCTTGGAAGCTTCCAGAAGTCCCGAAGAGCCACGGAGGGGGGCCACAGGGTGGCCACACCATGGGGTGGCGCGGGTCCCCCTGGCCGCTCCACCTAGGGGTGTGGGGCCCCTGGCAACCCCCCAACATCACCCTTTTTCCTATTTATACTCCCTCGAGGGAAAACCCTAAAATAATTGAACTTTTCCACAAAATACATCCGTAGCTCCGCCGCCGCCACCCACAAGTTTGGGGGGACACATCTCTGTTCTGGCACCCTGCCGGGACGGGGAAGTGCCCCCGGAAGCCATCTCCATTGACTTCTCCGCCATCTCCATCGTCGCTGCTGTCTCCTATGATGAGGAGGGAGTAGTTCTCCCCCGAGGCTGGCGGCTCTACCGGTAGCTATGTGGTTCATCTCTCTCTCCCATGGTGTGATCTATATGTGATCATGAGATTTGTAATCTATTTGAATTTGTAGATGTTACTCTTCATCTTTTGCTACTCAAGTGCTTTATTAATATGAACTATGGAGTCACCTTGTATCGCGGTGTGAAGGTGATAGTGTGCACATCGTGTGTGTCTCCTCTATGAATTGTGGTGTTTGTCTGGTACCTTCTGGGGCGCTCATAGTGACAGCGTGGGGTTATCTAGACATGTGAATGCTTACTTTAAGGAATTCTTTTTGCAGCCCTACGCAATGATTAGTGTTCGTTATCCAACCGGAGAGGGTTAAGAGTAGCATAGTGGATAAGATATCTAGTTATTCATTTATGTGATCATTGTTGAGAGTGTCCTCTAGTGAAAGTAGGAGCCCTAGGCCTTGTTTCCAAACATTGAAACACCGTTTTCCGCATGTTCTGCTACATGTTTGCATGCTGCCATATTTACTTCAGATTGCTATTATCACTTATTATCATCCATATTACTTACATTTTACTCTCTCTTCGTCGAACTAGTAAACATATACAACTGACAATTGTATTAGGTGTGTTGGGGACACAAGAGACTTCTTGTATCTTGATTGCAGGTTTGCTTGAGAGGGATATCTTTGTCCTCTACCTCCCAGAGTTCGATAAACCTTGGGTAATCCACTTAAGGGAAACTTGATGATGTTCTACAAATCTATGCACTTGGAGGCCCAACACTGTCTACAAGAATAGAAGCGTGCGTAGATATCACCACCCCAGTAATCCGGCCTTTAGCCAATGTCGGATATACCCCTATTTGGCATATATCCGACAAATCCTTCTTAGTAGCTTTACTCAATTTTCTAAAATCAAGGCACATTCTATATCCTACTACAGCTCTTTGAGGAATAAGTTCATTTTTATCATTAGCAACAAAAGTCATACCTCCTTTCTTGGGAACACAATGAACATGAGTACTATCAGCAATGGGATAAATGATACCTTCTTCGAGAAGTTTTAATATTTCACTTCTCACCACTTCTTTCATCTGTGGATTTAATCGGTGTTGATGATCAACCACGGGCTTGACATCAGGCTCAAGCCTAATTGAATTCCAACATAGAACAAGACTAATGCCTTTAAGATCATCCAAAGTATAACCAATAGCTTTGCGGTGTTTCCGAGTGTTTCCAATAACCGTTCTTGCTCATACTCTGAAAGGTTAGCATTAATAATAACATGGTATATTTTATTTTCATCTAAATAAGCACATTTGAGTGTGTGGGGAATAACTTTAAGATGAAACACCGGGTCTCATTTAGATGGTAAAGGTAGACCTAGAGATTCAACATGCAAATTGTGTTTGATAATAGCATTCTGATCGAGGAAAATATCCTTCAATTCATTTCTTTCCTGCATATACATGTCATTCTCACGTTCTTCCATGAATTTGTGAAAGGATCATCAAGTGGAATAGCAATAGAGGCATTTCTTTCAATAACTTGATCTTCATTAGGTAACTCTTTATCATGACATTGTCTAGAAATCTTACTAAAATCAATTTCATAATGTTCATCACCAAATTTGATAGACACTTTCTCGTTCTTACAATTTATAACAGCACCAACAATATTAAGGAAATGTCTACCAAATATAATAGGACATGCTTTATATTCAACTGAACCAAGTATTAAAAAGTCAGCGGGGTATTTTACCTTACCATAAAGAACTTCAACTTATCTTACAATACCCACTGGTAAAATAGTCTTTATGTTGGCAAGCTGAATAGTAACATCAACGTGTTCAATTTCACATGGAGCAATTTCATTCATTATTTCTTGATAGAGAGAAAAAGGTATGGCACTTGCACTTGATCCCATATCGTAAAGTCCATAACAATTATGCTAACCTATTTTGACAGAAAAAACATGTGTGCCAATAACAGGTCTATGATTTTTATTAGATGTCACTAGGTTAGAGGCAGCCTCACAGAAATATATATCACAACCATCAACGTTTTCAGCAACAAGATCTTTAACCATGGCAACCTTAGGTTCCACAATTATTTGATCTTCATATTCAATAACTTTGTTACAAATTTTGTTCACGATATCATTGGCAAAAGAATGTTCTTTTACTCTAACAGGAAAAGACGGTTTCTCAAAGTGAGCAACATGTAAAACATGATCAACCGTGTTATGTATTTCACTACTAGAGAATTGTTTCTCTTGAATATTATCCTTATACGGTTCATGATACTTGTCCCACTTCACTTTAGGAATACTAACATGAGAGGCAAAGGTTTTTCAAGGTTCGACAATTACTTGAGAATCGAGCCCATATTTAGCACGAAGCATATTAAAAATTTCAGTTTCATCAAAAGACTTAATTCAATCATATTCATAGTTTATACCTATCTGTTTACCTTTGTCCATCTCCCAATCATTAGTATTACGTTTAACTCTTTCAATAAGATCCCATTTAGCATCAATCTTCCTGTTCATGAAGGAACCATTAGAAGATGGATCAAGAAGGTCCTTGTCATGACGCGAAAGCCTTGCATAAAAAATATTCATAATAATCTCCTTGGGTAGCTTATGATTGCGACATTTAAGAAATAATGTTTTCAGACTCCCCCAAACTTGGGCAATACTTTCTCCATCATGAGGCCAAAAGTTATAAATAAAACCGATCTTGATGTATTTCATGAAGAGGATAAAATTTGAAATAAAAGATAGATGTAAACTCCTTCAAATTCAGAAAATGTGAATTATCCAATAACCTGTACCATTCCCATGCCTTTTGTTTTAGTGATATGGAAAATAATTTCCTCATGGTTAATCTCTTGGCACATCTGCAATCTTAAACAACTCACACAATTCTTTAATATAAAGAAAGTGCTCATTGGGATGGATAGTTCCATCACCGGCATAACGGTTATCCATAACATGATCAACAATTCCAATAGGCATTTCAAAAGGGACAATTTCAGTAGATGGGGAACTTCTCTATACCACACCGAGTGGTTGAGGAGTCATTCGCGAACATATAACCAACGACAAAGGATTCCATGATTCAACAAATTAAAAAGATACTAGTAAAAACAACACTTATAGTAAAAGGTTCTCTTAACAATTCCGCTTACCAATAGCACTACACTCCCCGGTAATGGTGCCAAAAATAGTATTAATGACCCACAAGTGTAGGGGATCGGTCGTAAATTTTTCGATAAATAAGAGTGTCGAACCCCACGAGGATTAGAAGGTATTGATAAATAGTTTCGAGCAAGGTTTCACTGTAAACAGTAGTTAACAATTGTTTAGATATTTTTGTAATAATAACAAAGAGATAACAAGTAAATAACAATAAAGGTAAATACTTTGCTGCAAGGGCCCTATCCTTTTTAGCACAAAGGACAAGCCGACGGTACTTCTCATAATGGCTAAAACGTTCCTGGGGATACACGGAACATTTCTTCTAGTTGTTTTCATCACACACTGTCGAGACATCGTAGTAGAGTTCATAGACGGGGGTGCCATGATACTACTGGTAGAGACGTGGGGGGACATGGTAGTACGACAACCAGGAACACCAAAATTACCCAGGTTCGGTACGTCGCAACTTGGCGGCGTTGCTACTCCTGCAATCTCACTAAATCAGTGCTAAAGCCTGAAGTATACAAAGTACAATGTGAGTTGGGTTTCGCTAACTCGACAAGTATCAACTTCTCGGCGAGTTGGCTTCTAACTAATTTATTGTTTTAGTTTCTTCTTTCCCGTCCGGCTTTATATAGATAGCCGGGTTAGGGCTTACAGAAAGGAATCCTAGAAGACTACGAAAAGTATCTAACTTGGAAAGTAAGGAATCCGTCTTCTACTCCAAGCCGTTCCACTTTGGGCCGTGGTCCGGGTTCTTCTAGAATCCGGCTTTCGCGCGTCAGCTTACAGGGCCGCCTAATGGACCGTGATCCATTGGTAATCCGGCTCTTTAGGACAATGCCGGATATACCCCTAATCGGTATATATCCGACACACACCGTTGATTAATATTTATCATTTTGGTAAGTGTTATGTGGGTAGACTTATGCTAGTGCACCTTCCTATCCAAGACTAATTAACACTTACGATTACACTATTTGCAAGCGTTCGCAAATACAAGAAAGAAATTAAGAAATAAATCTAACCGTAGCAATAAACTCGTAGTATCAACTACTCCCTTATGTGAAGTATTGCAAACTCAGGTTTAGATTTCCGTCACTCTGACAAACCACCATAATTAATCGAACACATAATGCATTCCTCTAGGCCCTTAAAAGGTGAAGTGGTATGTAGTCGATGTTCACATTACTCAACGAAACATGACTACTAATTACTAGACTTTTCCCAATGTCCTAAAGAACTAAACGATCTACTCACAAAACATCATAAGGTAGATGACCAGAGGTGATAAATGGATGAATAACAATCTGGTCATAAATTGCAAACACCGATAAATCTCATAAGCATCAACTACAAATAAGTAATTCACACCGGGACAGAGATCTAGTGGAAAAGAACGATATAGAATTATAATTGTTACAATGTATGCATGATGGTGCTTGTGGTGATGACGATCCAATGATGATCATAATGATGCTCGATGCGATGACGGTAACGGTGGTGACGATTCCCCCCTCAGGGACGGAATTTCCCCGGCGGAATCTCCCCACTAGGACGGGATTTTCTTCTCTCTGTTGTTTCTTTCGTGAAAAGGCGGCGGAAAAATTCTACGATGTGCCTCCTCGATATTTTTATGTCACGGGGGGTAAGTACCATGAAGTAGATCCGGAGGAGGTATGGTGCCCACAGGGGTCCACCAGGCGCAGCCAAGAGGGGATCCGCGCCTGGGAGGCACTTGGCTTGTGACGCCCCGGGATCGGGTACTATGGGGATTTCAGCGTTCCCGCCAGAATCCACATAATATCTGATCCCGAGTTGTCAACTTTCGGTAATCATTACAAGAGTTCACGAATAATCCACAACAACAATAGAGGAGGTATATACAAGACGACTCAAACGAGTCAAGGATACAACTGATACAATACAAAGATCCAAATGACAGCGGAAGAAACAACATAGTGTCCGACTACGGACAAGATACAAATTGTACTAAGAGTCCTGAAGATAACCGATGGCGTCCAATCCCTGCCCAGGCCAAGCCGGAGGGATTCCCAAGCTAACGTCGACAGACTTCAAACCTGTTGACTGCAATGTGGAATATGCAGCCATGAAAAGGATTCGTGGGTCAGTACTATTAAGTACTGGCAAGTGGATAAACCATACTCACAAGATACCAGCGTAACCAATCATCACAAGATACAAATACTTTGGGTTCAACGGAAAGGAAAGGATTATTGCAAAGAAGCGGCAGCGGGCTGCACTAACTAACTACAGAGACGCGCTACAACATCCGGCTAAAAGAAAGGGATAAGATAGCGTATCAGAACTAACTACAACTACTCACCAAACAATACCCATCCAATGTTACCCCCTACTAAGGAAGCAACCCAAGGAAACTCACACTGTTGATTAAGGTGTCATTCATTTTTATGGTGAAGGTAATCTATATTACTAGTCAAGTTATCATCGTTAAGTGTAAGTTGTCTGAGTACTTGTTAGCCAGCACTTTCACCAAGTCATCCATAACCGCGGACAACACGGCTTCTCGAGAAGATATAACCCTGCAGGGATGCACCAATTTGGCCGTACACGTAAGAATGACCCGCCAGATGGAAATGCACTTCCACCAAGCGAGGCACTCAACACAACCCAACTCTTCTTCGCATCAAGCCCAAAGAACCCCGTGCAATTGAGCGCACGGCTAATCAAGCCCCACGAAGAAAAGGGGACCCTCATAGCACTCTAAGAACGTGTCTCCCTAAATGCCGACTACAAAAGTTCCACCCTGGCGCCAAGGGTTCGCACCTGCATATGCATGCGGCAAATGGAAAACCCGAACTAAATGAGGCGATTTGGACGAGATGCGAATCGAATCAAAGTTGCGGGGGGCGCCCATACTCGCTTCCCACATGCGGTTAGTGCGCTCATCATGGATCGGAGGACAAGACCCTTTTCCTAATTAGGGTCGACACTAGCAGGCCTCAAAACCACGCCGGGCATCCTGCCGGTGCCTTATCATCAAATTAATATTACCCAAAACATTAACATGTTGTTGATTAATTTGAAACCCAACTATCAAACTAAACAGGTGATAGAACAAAGGACAACAGTACTAGAGCGCAAACAACACTAAGCATGCAACTACGACACGAGGGCCAACAAGGTAAACAAACAACAGGTAATAGGAAGTGGAAGGAAGGCTATATCATGGTTGCAAGGTAAACATATGATAGGATCGAGACACAAGCATCGAATCATATGGCTAGAATAAGGACAACGGAAAGAATCGGTAACAAGTGATGAAAGGCAGCCATAGGTAGCAAGTGAGTATACTTGCCTGGAATCCAGCAAGTAGAGGTACATCCGCAGAACTTGTCGATGCTCACATCATCTCAACGTCCTATCCGCGAAGAAGCAACGAACTAGAACAAACACCGGATGCAACAATTACTACTACGGCAAAAGATCCAGCATGATCCTATTTTATATGCATGACAAGTTTAAGGATGCATCAAAGATAAACTAGTTGACATGGTAAACATATTTAAATGGGCCCATATGCAATTTGGATTGCATATGGAAAAGCCCATGAATTAATGTTGAGTTAAATGATCTACAAATAACCATCATTTGAAAGTTGGTTAGAATGATGCATGGATGATGAAAACAATAAGAAAACACCAATAGCTTCAGTTTGATATGTTGTTTACCAAGTTTGGAATTTTATCTATTAAGTTATGAACTTTGGCATTTTAAATGATTTAAAAAAACATTTGTTGTTTTCACCAATTTTAAATGTTCAAAACAGATAACAAAATTTATATTTGGAAAGAACACAAAATTTTAGATGGAATACATATTTCATTTGTTGAATTTGGATTTAAAATGAGCAAGTTATCAAATTAGCAATTTTAAATGCATTAAATAAACAATTAGTTGTTTTCAGAAAATTAACTTATTTAAAACAGATAACAAAGTTGATATTTGCAAAGTTCATGAAAAATGGGATGGAAAACATATTTTATATGTTCAAAAAGAATTTAGTTTGACCAAGTTATTAATTTAGCAATTTTAAATGATTTAAACAAGATTTAAATTATTTAACCAATTTTAATTATTCAAAACAGGAAACAAAGTTCATATTTGGAAATCTTGTTCAATTTTGCATGGAAAACATATTTTACATGTGCCATTTGAATTAAATTTGCAATAGTTATGAATTTAATCAAATTCAAAAGAGTTGTTTGAATTTGAATTTTTGAAACCATTTGAAATGTTCAAAACAGTATACAAATGGTTTAAACATGTAGAGAATTTAATTTAGTATGGAAAACATATTTTATATTTTGAAATTGGAGTTTAAATGAATTTATTAGGTGCATTTGAATGTCAGGGACCTGATTGTGATTTTACAGGGACCTTTGCGTGGAAGAAAAGAATAGCAGAGAAGCCCCTGGGCTTTTCTACTCAACGCAGCACAACACCGTGACACTGACCGGTGGGAACCAGCGCCACCTGGCGCTGACGAGGCGCGCGTGGGGCTGTGGTGGCACTCACGGTCAATGACCAGTGGGTCCCGGCCCGCGCGCGAAAAGCTGAAAAAAGTGGCCTTTTATTCGGCCGGAGGGGGGGATCGAACCCGCGTCTCCCTGGTGCGCGCAAGGAACAGCGCCGCTGCGCTGCGGATGCGTTTGGTGATAACTCTGTTGTGCGCGCGGTTTTGAGGTGGGATGCTACGCGGGTTTCTGACGAAACTGAAGGAAAACAACACCTGCAGGTGCAGTTCGACGGAACAGAGGCCGTGGCGGAGCAACGCCGACGGACGACGCACGGCGGTGGTAACCAGAGCAGGGGAAGAGGGGGGAAGGGGGTCCCGGAGGACGGACGGCTCACCTACGCGCGTAGTCGAAGCAGGAGGCTCGGGGAGGTGGCGAGGAAGACGTCTGTCGAAGACGACGAGCAGTGGCGCCGGCGGTGGTCGGGGAAGATCGCGCCGCCCCTAGTGCCCCTCCGGCCGTGCCTCCTTCGGCAAAAGGGAAGGGGGAACCCTCCCGGTTCCGTTCTCGGGGTCAATTGGCGTCGAGGTGGCTTAGGGCGACGACGGCCAGAAGCCCAAGCTCCGGCCATGGTGGTACAGGAAGTTCAGAAGAACTCCAGGAAAAGACAGGGAAAGGGAGAGAAAAAGGGAGAGGGTGGCGGCGGATTGAGGAGGAGGAAGGGAGGAATGGCGCTAGGGTTAGGGTTTGATGGGACCTCAGGGTAGATAAAGGAGGAGGGGAGGAGCAGGTGGAGGGGGCAGGTGCGTGGTGGAGGGTGACGTCCCCCTCCTGTATGTCCGTACGAAGAAGAAGGGGGGTTGGGCTGCTGGGCTGTGGGAAAAAGGGGTTGTAGGTGGGCTAGCCCACTTGGGCTGGCCTGCCTCCCCCAGGGTTTCTTTATTTCTTTTATCTCCCTTTTTTTTGTAGGAAAGAAAAGAGAGAGAAAATGATAAGTATTATGGGGTTTTCATTTTCTGAAATAATTTTTTATTGAATTACAAAGCAGCAAGCCCAAAGTGTGTTAACTTTGTTTTCAAAATTTCAAATTTCCAAATTGATTTGAATTTGTCATTTGAATTTCAAATAGGGTTTCATAAAGAATGGATTTTGAGATAACCAAGAATATTCAATAACCTCAACCAATTATGAAATTCTTCTGGAGTTGAAATGTTTGCAATTTTTTTAATTGTAATCCACAATTGGAACATGCCAAGTATGAATGATTTGAATTTGAATGGAATTTCAATTTGAAACACATGCCACATGCAATGCTTATGATGACATGATGCAATCCAATGCCAAATGGAAAATCAAGCAATTTCTATCTGAGGGAAATCCCCCGGGTGTTACATGGCTGCACCCTGGCTCCCCTCTAGAAGCCCTTAGGACTCCCCCGATGAATTCTGACAAAACTTTGTATTATGATTTTTCCTGATTTTTATGTCGTCCAAAAAATATCCCTTATGACAGGTGATTTTTCCAGCTGATTTCTGACTCTCATAAATAATTTCATAAAACTGTAGAACACAAAGAAAATAACAAAATAACATAAGTATAGTGCTCTAATAGGTAAAATATCAATGAATCAGTTAAAATTGTCATATAAAATAGTGATGCAAAATGGATGCATCACCTGCCGATCTCTCCGGGTTGGCGAACATCAACTGAAATTGCAGCGGTGAGGACAGTTTCGTCTATGCCGATGACGACACACAGGAGGACGAGGACGAGGACAACTCCTTAACAGCCTCCAAGCAGGCAGCTCACATGGAACTGAACGCCCAGAGGATGGTACCTTTCATGGCTATCCGGAGGGAGCAGAGTGAGAGGGAGGAAGCCGCTCGACAACAAAGGCAGTCCATCCACGCAATAGAGAGCCCCGCGCGCGCATTTTGCCAAAAGCGTGTGTGCTAGGCCAAGGAGGCCGGTGCGAGCGGCTCAAACTGACGTCTCATATCTCCGCTGGTAGCCAATTTTTCTAATATACCGACGCCCACTACATATTTCGTAGCAAAAAAAAAGAGCGAGGAGGAGGAACCAGCAAGTCCAATGCAGGCCCCAACCATGACGAAGGAAGAGCCAGCAAGTACATTGACTTCAATTAAAACTGAAGCCCCTCTAAATCCCCACTGGTATAGCACTAGGAACTGGAAAGTAGCACTTGGAGTGCATTTTTATTACCGAATTTGAATGTAAAATGTTGGAAAATCTATCAAAAATATGTACCGAAAATTATCAAACTCGGAAAAGGCGGACCAAATGTATCTGCGCGCTGGGTAGTGACGAAAAATGGCCGAGTTGGGGCCAGATGCCTATCCGTTTGGTGACCCAAACGCATTGAACACGTGCGGACCCTAAAAGGGTCGACGTGCATTGGAGAAGCTCTCGAAAAATAAGAACGACGACTTTTTTTTGGGATCCCATATGGCTCCCTTGTTGCGAGCAGTATAACCGCTCACCCGCACGTTGCGCTGGTTAGAGGAGAGATGTGCCGGCCCATTAGGACGAGACATGCACCTAGTCTTAGCCTTTTTATTTCTAAATATGAACGAATTTTAATTTTGAACAATTTTTAAGTTTGAACGATTTTCAAACATAAACAAATGTTACATATGAACGATTCTCAAATTTAAACAATTTTTAATCTGAATTTTTTTATTTCAACAAACTAAAACTTATTTTGATTTTTTTTAATTTGAACATATTTTATCCGAACAAATTTCGAATTAAAAAAATATAAATATAATAATTTTCTGTTTGAACCAAAAAAATAATTCTGGACAAAAAAAACCGGCGAACAAAAAAAAGGAAAACAAAAAAAAGAAAATGGAAAACAAATCAAAAACGAAAACAACAATAAAAAGGTTAAAAACGAAAGCTATTTAAGAATGCGTCGATAGCTCAGTGGCTATGCTCATGACACACCGACTCTTAGATCGGTGATTCGAACCCTGGCTTCCTCTATTATTTACGTTTTTTCTCAATAAAACACACACTAATGGACTGGCCCAATTGAAGCCCGAAACTAGCGCTCGCAAAGAGCGATAGATAGTATCTGCGATTAGGAAAAGGCCGACCTCTCCTAACTTTATGAGAGGGAAAGGAGATGGCGTGCATGGGTGCCAAGTGTCACCAACACAGAATTTTGGTGGATTGTCCCTTTCTCACTGGACGGAGGGCGAGACACGTTTATTTCTAAGATTCGTTTTTTCAAAACGAAATATCTCCAGAACCGTAATTCGGAATTATAAGCAGTTTTCATATTTGAACTCCTCGCGTCGAGATCTTCAAAACTAGATCACATGTCGATAGGTTTCGAGAAACTATTTTTTTGAACTTTGTACACCCTGTTGTTTATACTTTATACTTTCGGTAGCACGCGCGTGTTTACACCATGTACACCATGTATATCCAGTAGCACGATGCTCGGCTTCGCCTCGATATTTTTTTACGGCTCGGCTTCGCCTCGATAACCATTTATAAAGATCTTGAAGGGGTATATAGGTCGTTGTGCGTATTGATCGAAACGTGCATTGGTCGTAGTGCGTGCTACGGCTCGGCATTGACTCGTACTACCGCTCGGCTTCGCCTCGAGCAAAACGCCTACGGCGTTTCATCTAAAAGTGCACACGTTTTGTATCTGTAAAATATAAAAAAATAGTTACTAAAAGTACACAAACGTTATTTCTAAAAGCATATATGTTGTATGTGAAAATATAAAAAATTGCTACTGAAAGTATACAAACTCGTTCTGAAAGTATACATGATATATATGAAAGTATAAAAAAATTCTATTGAAAGTATACAAAACCTATCCTGGAAAGTATACGCACGTGTATCTATGTGTACATCCGTCTGGGTGTACGCCGGCCCTTCACTGGGTGTACAACCGTCTGGATGTACGTCAGCCCTTCAGTCAGTGAGTGTACGGGCGCGTGGTGTACAACCTCCTGGGCGTACACCTGTTGTGCACGTGGGTGTACGTCAGCACCGCATATGGGCGTACATCTGTGTGTAACTGGACATACATCCGTGTTGATTCTAGGTGTACAAAAAAAATTCTCCAAACCTATCAACATGGGATCTAGTTTTGAAGATCTCGACGCGAGGATCTCAAATATGAAAACGGTTCGTAATTCCGAAATACGGTTCTCGAGATATTTCATTTTGAAAAAACGGATCACGAAATAAATACGTCCCCACCCCTCCACCCGTGGGTGGGAAGGAAAAAATCACACCAAAACTCTCTCGTGCTGCCACTTGTCACACATGCAAGCACTCGTGGGGGCCACGGGAAAGGAGAAGCCAATACTTGGCGTGTGGAGAAGACACGAGAAGGGAAAACACGACACTTGTTATCACGGCAATGAACGTGGTTGACCTTCCGGAAGGGAGACTTTTTTTCTAGTAATGTCGGCAACTATCCGATCAACTCCTAGAACCTAGTCACTTGATGGGCTACCAAGGAGAATGTTGACCCAGCACGGGTGCTGCTAATACTCATTATTCTTGATGGCCCATCAAATGACTACGACCCTGTTTGCTGTTCAGGAGCTCCTTATTTTTGAACTATTTCAAGAATATTTCGGTTTTCAGAAATGCTCAAAGTATTGAATAATTTGAGATGTTTGGTGGCAGCAAAAGTTATAATTTTATGTGCTTTAAATATTTTTAAATCCCACTATTTTAAAGTATATGAAAAAGAGGGTTTGACTTCTTTTTCTAAAGCTGAAGTATTGGCTTGCTAACCATATAAATACCATGGGTTTTGAATACTTTAGTTACAATAATATTTTGTTGCCAAACTAAGCCTATGTTTTGGTAAATTTAAAATTTGTGACTCGCATTCCTTTCTTTTTAGATACACTAGAAAGTTAATGGTAAATCTTGAAGCTCATTGTTCTTTATGGAACCGAGTGAGCTCATTGTGTACCCGCAAACAATGGCAAAATAAAGCATGCGATGACTATTTTAGCTACGTCGTGAAGCTCACAGTCACACGATGACTATTTTTTTAGGTACGCTAGAGCTAGAAAGTTCATGGCAAAACCGTGAAGTTCACTTTTTTTATGCAACCGAGCTAGCTCATTGTGTCGCTGCAAAGCGTGCGCAAATTAATAGGGTGACGTAGACGCACGAAAAGTCTAGAAAATCAAACGGTGGGATGTTCCTATTTAGATATATATAAGATTATGTATCTTTTGGTGATGTGTTTTTACTCATTAAATGTCCAGGTAGCAAGAACATATAAATGATATCGATAGCATTAATTTGTTGTCCCCACGTAAGTATGTACATAAGTGTTTGAGGGTGTACAAACACATCCTAAATATCATTATATATGCATATCAAAGAATATTTATTTTGTACACTAGATATGATATAAAAAATAAAGTGTCTCTCAAATATTTTATTTGCTTTAATGGGCGTTGAGATAATATCTAATCACCCAACTTTGATTATGCATTTAGTGTGCTGATTGAGCAACAAGATATAAATCATCATAAAAAATGAAGCCCACATATATGCACATATATAATTAACAAGAAATATTTTCACTTGCACAAAATTAATTTGTCTAGATATAGTACATATTTATTGTTTGATAATTCATTACCACCCATCACCTACCTTCGAAGCATATCATAAATTTTTATGTGATAATAAACCATGTTGGCCCCTATATATACGCACACACATGTTAGTAAAAACATTGCTTGGGATTATTTCATTATTTCACACCATATCTTCATAGAAAAGGGGAGAGACGATTCTTGTTGCGAAATTCCACAAGCTATGTGGCTTCCACAAATTCTTGTATTGTTGGTTCTCTATTCATACCAAAGTACGGCAATATCATGGTTGCATGACACATATTCTGGGAATGATATTCGAATGAGGCAAAGACCATCCTGTAATAGTAGTAACCAGCTACTCACAATGACCAACGAGGAGAGTGCAATTGACCATGTAAGTTAAATTTTGACTATTTTTTTATAGATTTTATGCGTCGCATATAAATGGAAAATCTATACCTGGTAATAACCCAAACAAAACATTGCTTAGATATTGTATTGACAATAATGGTTCCTATATTATTTTTTATTTAACAAGGTAGAATCTTATGTTGATGTAGTCGGCCTTTCTTTATTGGACAATTGAGTTCCTTTGTTCTATATTTCATTTGGGGGTTTAGCTGCATCCTATAGAAGCAGGGAGGTTGTCTGGACAAAGCACTCTTTTTTTTTTCTTTGAGACATAAGGAAACAATGGTAAAATAGATAATTTGCATTCTTTTGATGAAACATGTTAAGCATACATATAAAAAAATGATCTAGCTATGTTTTTTGAATTGTTATGTGTTTCTCGGTTCATAAGAAACTATTCTTGATGATTGATACATATCCCCTATTTTACAGGTGATTATGTGAATTATGTCATAACTATTTTCTTGTTTTATCTTTCCACAGTATGCTATAATGGTGTCAAACACAGTCTCCGAATCTATCCTTGTTGGTGGCATGGGGACATTTGACGTCTATGGTTCGCAAAATCTGAGTAATAACCAAATAATTCGATCACAAATATGTGTGATAAATCAACAAGGGAACGATCGTAATAGCCACAATGCAGCAATAGCCGGATGGACGGTAAGTTAGTTCATCAAAATATACTCAAGCATGCTTTACCTTCTCCTTTTAAACATATAAGACTTTGTATTTACGCTAAGATCATGGTGGAGCGGGACAAGCTTCATGTGTCATTACATCCCACAACATGGCAAAAGAGCCAACAACGCGGAGAAAATTAGACATGGCTTTAGAGTTTTTGAATATTAAAAAACATTTTTTGAATAGAGGACGAGTTGTGCAAGACAAGATACTAAAAAAAAGATACTGCATGATTGGTCGCCTCATGTGCTACCCATACCACCCGACCCCTACATGTGGCCAAGCCACCTCCTCCCTTGTGGGTCGCCATGCCATCTGCCCCCCGTGCGCCTCCTGCGAGATCCCGCTCCTCCCCAACTGGCCGTGAAGAGTATGGATAATGAAAGCTCATGGAGTAGCGTCCCAAGCCTTCTAGGCATTGACAAGTATAGTGTACTCGTTTCTCTTGCTAGGAAAACGCTGCTACGCTTGAGGAGGTCATGGTCAGCTTCATGGCCACCGAAATAGGAGTGTGCCAAAATATGGCCGGAATCTGGGTTACGACATGGAATTTAGCCGAAGTTGCGGAAGGTCCAGTACTGGTTCACGCATGCTTCGGTCCTGCGTCCTTGCAAGGATGCATCGAAAACCGCGAGATTCGTCAGCGTGGTAATCGACGCGACCGTTAGTGAAACCGAACGGTGGCAGGCTGGTTGCGGACGAATGCATCACAAGCTAGGCGACGGTCTTGCACAGAGATGGGCATGGGCATGGTAGACGCAGTATTCAAGGCGCGGGTGGAGTAGAACAAGGGCAAAGGTCGTGGGCGTGGCCATTGCTGCCAACGATACCGCAACCGGAGGGAGCAAGGTCGCATGCGTCCTCGTTCGTGTGAGCGAGGAATATGTGTGGGGAAGCGATGGAGACCAGCGGCACAAGGACGAGAACACGTCGAGGAAATGGAGTTCATGGCGGGCGGGAGGAGCTCTAGGAGTGCTGTGGCAAGGGCCACGTAGACCTGATCACAGATGTGCATGTAGCATCAGAAAATGTTTTAAACCGACTAAACCGTGAAATCGGTGCACTGCATCACACACCTTCCCAGATGCACATTTTCATTTCCTTCAAAAGTGGTGGTTATTTGAAACCCATTTTCTCGGTACGTGGGGTGTTTCAGCATTGCTATTTTTTCGCCCCATCCACCCCACCCTAAAACAAGGATTTTTTTAGTATTCCCTTTTAATGTACCATATAGAGATGCTCTTAGTGACTCCGTGCTCGTCATAATGAAGAAAACAACTACACATGTTTGACCACCTTGCCTAGGACGCCAAGCATGCATGAAATTGTCCAAATATATATTGTACCACCAATCAACTAGGAGCTCATGGTCGATGAACTCCGACCTCAGCCGTCACTCATAGAGATGAAAACCATCGTGATTCCGAGGACTCATTTTGTTCCCCCAATTAAAAGGTCCATATGTAGAAGGCATTGCCTATGGAAATTCATTTTTGTAATGGAATGGATCTCGAAGAACCTTGATATATTATAATTGAGTAGTGGGATTACAAGTTATAAAGAGGACCCCAAGATAAACAGAAGTTACAAATTAGTCCTCACTTTTTCTACAAAAAGATCCCTAAAAGAGATGTAGATTACAATCAGCTCCTCCATAGTTCTTTCCCTAAGACCTCTGAGCGAGGCACCCACTCCATTTCCAGGGGATTAGACATTTGGACCATATTATGCTCAACTCCGTCCCTCTGAAGCTCCAGATATAGGCGGGAAATCTCTCTTTATGGCACCATGAAAGTCACCGAAGAGGCGAAACACCACAAATCCAAGCTTCACCAACTTATTGATGAAGCCATTGCCAGATCCTGACCCCTCATTCATTCTCCATCATGGATAACAACCAAAGAAGCTTGCACACATGGTGGTCTGACGTGAAAGCAGCGGTCGTGTGGTCTGACGTGAAAGCTACGACTGTTGGATCACACACGTGTGCATCCTTCATACAAACTGCCACCAGTAGAGGATCACACATGCATTCCCTCTCCTTGTTTCCCCTCTTCTTTTCTTCACCTATGCCCACCCTAACCCTAGTATTTTGGATGAAAGTTATCTGAAATTTAGAGGATTTAGAATTTAAGATGCAATGATCATGTACTCACTCCATTCCAAATTAAATGTCGCGTATTTAGTACAAATTTGTACTAAATCTATGACACTGAAATTTGAAACGGGGGACGTAGTAGGTAACTTCACTATTTTCTTTTCGCTATAATTTCTTTGGGTGGAGGTGCAGGTAGACGCTCTACTGTAGCGAGCTGGCTCGACATGCATGTAACGTGAGCTCTAGCGAATTAGTCTCTTGAAATCTATTTTTATTTGTCATAAAATCATCATTGAAGATATTTCATCAAATCTCCACCACAAAGGTCCCCCACCCGAGAAGGCTGAGCTACGAGTCCGAATGAATGACCAAGAAATGCAATATATGCATGGGTTCTCTCATAAAAACTCCGAAACCTACTATATATTGCACATTACTGCATTCTCGGAAGTATGCGCTTTGAGAGAGGAAGCGAGGAGAAAGCAGTATGCGCTTTGAGCGAGAAGATAGATAAAATATGGGGAAAATCTTGAACGCGGTGTACCTAGAATGGCCTTTTTTTCTCTAAGTTGTAGTGAGGATTGAACAATGATATTCAATCAATGTGTTTAGACAGGATCAAAATTTATAGATAGTTTCCTCTTTTTATTTATTAGTTGTTTTTGTATAATGCAGGTAAGCCCGTCCAAGTATGGTGATAGCAAAACACATTTCTTTACACAATGGACGGTACGTGGTTGAATTTAGTTTTATTTCTTAGTCATATGCCCCTATTTATCATGTGTAGTTCATAATATTGTATTGTCTAACAGGCAGATGGTTATAGTTCTACTGGGTGCTATGATATGTCATGTGATGGTTTTGTGCCAGTAAACTACGCTCCTATCACTCCAGGAGATATTCTAGATCCTACAAACGGACATCTTAAGATCACAATAAAGATATTTAAGGTAAGGTACAGAGTTAAAGCATTTATGCGTACACCAACTCTTCACCGCTTTAATTGTTTTATCTAAAGATTTTGTTTTACTAACCAAAATGACTAAATAGTTATATAGTGGTCCATTTTTATGCATAGATGATGCCATCATTAATTGACACATTTTGAAAAGGCTCATTTGTATTCATGGTTATTTGAATATGTTCGGTTATTTTTCAGAAAAAGGAGGATGGTGACTGGTGGCTGCACTTTGGTCATGATAATCATAGCCTTAGCGCTGTTGGATATTGGCCAAAGAGTATTTTTAATAATTTAGAAGAGCATGCCAATAAAATACAATGGGGTGGTTTCACGCAATCTACGCTTGGTAGTGCTAGTCCTCCAATGGGCAATGGACAATGGCCTAAACAAAATGCAGCTTCTGTTCGAGACGTCCGATACGTTGACTCTAGTGGCCAAAGCCATGGCATTGATCTACTGTCCGGTGGCCTCCTTTCTTACGTATCACACAAGAAATGCTATGATGTCGGTTATTTTCTAAATGAAATGTTTTACTATGGAGGTCCAGGTGGTTGTACTAAGTAGTAAAGGCTTTACAATATGTGAGGTCATAATTCATAAATGATGAAATAAATACATAATGTATGTTCTGTTTATTAGTATTTTTCATGTTATGTCCATGGTTAAGGGATTATTTGGATCAAAAATACCTTGGAGGAACATCGAGATTGGTGATCATAAGATTGCCAAACATGCCATATGGATCTTATCAGTATGCTGTTAACTTATAAGTTTAACTAGACCATCAAGGCGCATTGCCACGCCCGTCCATCATAAGGAAAAGCGGTCGATATGTTGCAATTTAAACTATAAAAACATTTGATCAAAATTGAAAAGTTTTAAGATACAACAAAGGAATACTTTTTAAAATTATAACTAATCCACTCATAAATACGTTATGTACATTTTCTAATATATTTAATCATGTCAAAATAGTGCTAGATTTTGAAAAACACATCACTTCTCAAAGATTCGTGTTACTTTAAATCATATTGAGTGGACCACTTAATCAATGATTCTAAGCAAACTCACGGAACCTTTGTAGCAAGAATGTTATAGCGTGAAACACCGATGTAAATTAGATCAGAACCGAATAGATAAGCCAATCAACAAAACAAACTTATATTAAGCATTTGGGGATACATTCCAATGTAGATCTCGACCTCCGCAATTTGAAGGAGCCCTAATTGCTTACATTTTAATAATAAACTAATTCTGCCAAGTAAATAGATCGAAATACCAAAATGTACCCCCAACCGATAAAAAACAATGCCACTTCTTTACACATCTTAATTTTCCCTACCCCTAATGGAACCTGGCATGCATGGATAATGATGCATACAATTAGGAGAGCACACATAAGTGATATATGTTTATCATGTTTATCCATTCAAGGCAAGGATCTAACTTATGTTAGTCCTAAAAAAGACGGTAGCACTACCGAGCAGAACAAATAAAACAGCCCCAAGCAGCTTGTTCTTGGTGACTTTGTACAACTCATACACAAATAATACAATGGTCGGCATAACAGCTTCACAATTCAATTATTTTTTAAGTTCTCAACTGATGGTGCAAACAGCTATCTATCACGGGCACAAACTATATATCACCTCTTACACCAACACCATTGGTTCCATGGCTTATTGTTTCCAGCAAAGCGTAGACCACACCTAAAGATGTACATAATATGTTGTGGACAACTTAAAATAGATTCAAAAAATGGTTATACTACTCTTTGCAGAATCATGGCTAGTATACCTAGGGCATACCAAGTAGTTAGTATTACACATTAGCTCTTCAATAATATGGGCTGAAGTGTTCTAATGTCAGTATTTCATGGAAATAATCTTAAGAATAAATTTTAAAGGTAACCACTGACTTGACCTGCGATGCATGACAATATAGAACAACAATTATTTTGAAACAATCTTATACATGCATTATTAAAATACATTAGATCTTCGCATCTGAATTATTTACGCTGCATGAAAAATCAAGAAAATTATGTATTCCCAGCCAATTAGTCATCCATGAGCAAACGAGAAAGCTGTGACTTTATAATATCTTCAAAATTCATTGGTTCCGTGAGTTATTATACAAATATCGCCACAATCATTCTATCATAGAAAATTTAGATTGCATTGTTGTGTACCTTTCTTGGGACCGAAAAGTTACATCCTGCTATTTATCCTTATGCACGACACATGAGAAGGATGAGAAACACACCTGGAGTATTGGCTTAGATTTAGTAGCCGTAGCAGATCGAGCCTCCTCTTAATTAAGCTAATCTGAAACTTGACAGTTTCATTAACGAGTTAGGCGCATGCCACTCCTCATATCAGAAACAAATAGGGAAAAATATTGATGGACCGAAACTGTACCCGCGGAGGAAAAACGAAAGAAAAGGGTTTGTACATCAGCACTTGCTTCAAATTATGTGAGATAACAAGAAGAGAGGATTGAGTTGCCGATTGTAACATCCACCAAATGGTTGTGTTATGCACTAATGTCAGAAGGAAAACAAGTCATCTGTAATAAAATGTAAAACAAAACATTACTATTCGCTCCGGATCAGTACCAAGGATTATAGCTTCCTTCAAATTTTTCTTGGCCAAATTAGGTACTGATGGTGAGTGTTTCCTGTTTAATATCTTTGAAACAATGTGCCATACACTTTCTGCAAAACGGCTACATTATGGATTCTTGGGCCCCATAGCACCTTTTTTTTTTGAAAAACATGGTACAAACGCAAGCGCTCACATACACGCGCATACACTCACCCCTATGAACACACGCACGCACACCCTACCCCAATGAGCACCTCTGAGTGACTGAGTCGGCGGGCCTTGAGATTGACGAAGTCACCACAGGCGCCTCGCTGTCGACGGGAACGTCACCTCCCACTGAAAGAATATTCCGCCTAAATGCGACACACAGGTGTCAAATCTGGGGTTTGAAATCTGGTGGGCTAGGGGTACAACCATGCTACTAACCATCCAACCACAGGTTGGTTCACGGGCCCCATAGCACTATCATATTACGCACGGGTAACATAACTTTAGTTAGTTCTTAAATCTTCCAAAGGGAGTAGCACAAAATTTTAAGAGGAAAGGTAAGTATATTATAGCATATAACTACAGTAACTCTTCTCTGACAAACTTTGATCGCTCGTCTGCCATCTTCCAGATCTGCATTGTGCTATTTTTGTGAGTAAATATCAAAGACAAAAAAAGAAGAGGAGATTTGTCCTTAGACTGATGGACCATGCAAGTTACATTGATCAATCAATTTTCATCAAAGAGGACGCCTAATGCCAGGTCTTCCACCAATGAATCATACAGATGCAGTCTCAGAATGACAGTGAATATGACAACTGCTCATGCTTTTACAAATCATATCGAATAAAATTACACTGCTCAAATTTCGTGATTTTATCCAAAATCAATATATGTACAGAGATCATAAAAAAGGACTACCTGGATGTCATGTTGGAACCTCTACAATCTCGGCCAGGCCGACGGATTGGGATTTGATACGGGTTTCATCTACATCAATTTTCCATGGAGGCACGGAGAGCCATAGGAGCGACCTGATCCCGCAACTACAGCAAGAGAAATTCAAAGCAGAAAGTGTCGAACCTGACCAGACTCGGGGAATAGATCAGGTGGGGATACGCAAGGGGAAACAAGAGAACGCATAATATTTTTGGGCCATCACGCCAAATCCAGCCTCCGTAGAGTAAATCGAATCAATGAGTCCGAGAGTTCCTGAAACAAAACAAGCGAGTAGCTTCCTAATTAACATGGACGACGATTACAAAACTCCGATGAAGGAGGACACGGGTCAACCGCAAAAGAAACGCTAGGCAAGAACGTCTGCCGAATGAACGTAGCACTCACCATTTAAACAGAAGAGTAACCCCCCGAACAAAAGGGAGACGGCGCATCTTCCCCGTCATTACTCCGCCTTGCTTTGTAACGAACGGAGGAGCCAAAGGAGCAGCTGGCAACGATGGCCTAGACCATAAAAGTGTGCATTGCCGCGCTCGCCCTTATCGAGGAAAAAAATGACAACATGGTTAAAAGAAGTTGGAACAACAGCTTAATATACAATGCCAAGACAGAGGTTGTACGACATAATGTTCTGGAGTTATAACTGATCCACTAACATAAATATGTTCTTCTTATACATATTCTAAAATCACTATTTATGCCAAAATAGTTCTAGAGTCTGAAGAACAGGACTTGTCACTTCCGAGAGTTATGTCACTCTAAATCTCACGGAACCTCGGTAGAAAGAAAGTTAAAGCATTCGTAGTAGTCAGTCATGTAAATTATATGACAACCAAATAGACAAGCCGATCAACAGTACAAACTTATAATGGGCATTTGACTGTACAACTATCCAATATAGTTCTCAATCTTCACAATTTGAAGGAGGCTCAGTTGCATACACTTTTATGGGAAATTTATTGGGTCATGTAAATCGGATCTAAAATACCTAAATGTACTCCTACCCGGTAAAAAAAAACATCAGCACTTCTACATGCTCGTAATTTGCCCTAACCCCAATGGGATCTGACATGCATGTATAATGATGCATACAGTAAGGAGAGCTAACATAGTGAAATATGTTTATCCCTTCAGGAAGAGAACGATTTTTTTTTGTAAGTTACATCACCTCTACACCAACACAGCTGGGCCCAAGCCTCTGTTTACTGTTGGCAGCAAAGCCTAGACGGGACTGTGCATGGAAACAATATGTGGTGAACAGCTTAAGGCCTCCTTTGATTCATAGGGTAGGAAAAATAAAGGAATAGGAATTGTGTAGGATTCACTTGCCCTGTCAAGTGGAATCCTATGAGTATAGGAAAAAGCCACAGTATTTTTCCATGAGGTCCAAGCTCATGTTAGTTTTCCTGTGAAAATACACTAGGGAGTTCCTACGGGGAAAATTCCTGCAAGTTACAATCCTATGAATCAAACACTCTGGAAAGGAAAAAATCCACAGGGTCAAAATCCTACAAAATTCCTTAGAAAATCCTATGAATCAAAGGAGGCCTAAAGGAACCGCAAAAAATGGTTATACTACTACTCTCTGCTGAATAATGGCTAGTATACCTGCGGCATGCCAAAGTACTAGCTAATATTACAAATTAGCACTTAAATATATATGCGCTGAAGTGTTCTAATTTCAGTATTTCAACAATTCTTAAAAAAAGGGGACAGTGTTAAGAACAAATGGTAAAAGGTAAGCACACTGACTTGAAATGCGATGCATGTCAATTTAGAACAACAAATATTCAGAAGCAACACAGAGACGTGCATTACTAAAATACAAAAGACCTTGGCATCTGAATTATGAACGATGCTATACCTATGACAATATTTGTCCGATATTGATACGAAAAACGAGGAGAAACATTCATCACGGACTTTGCATGGAGCACACTCGTTAGATCAGTTGTTGTACGAAAATCCTATTGGCAAACGTCTTATGCGTAGCATTTTCCCTGAATTATTTACCCTCCATGCAAAATCAAGAAAATTATGTATTCTCGGGAAGTTGGTTTTCTCTAAGCATAGGAGAAATCATTGACTTTTTAATAGCTTTAAATCCATTGGTTCCCTGGGTTCTTATAGAAATAACATTACCCACCAACAACATAACTTCAGTTAGTTCTTAAATCTATCAAGGGAATAGGAAAAATTCAACCAAAATTAAAAAAAAGTTAAACATATAACCTTAGGAAAAAATTTCTGGCCAACATTTTTGATATATCACCTGCCTTCTTCTGGTTTCTGCAATGTTTTTTTTTCGAGAATAACGGGGGAGGGGGGGAGAGAGGTTCCCCACCGCTTGTATATATTACCCGAAACTGTCCCTCAAAATTGGACAAACGTGTTACAATATGGAAGCAAAACAGGGGGGTTCAAGTAAGAGATTACAAACACGATGCATGAAACAAAAGACAACGTAGGGCCTCAGCAGATGGGCGATCCTGCGTCTTCAAACGGTGGCTCCAACATGCAACGTCCAGTGCGGCACACCGAAAGGCATCTGCAGCAGTGCAAGCGACCCGGTTGAAGACAACATCGTTTCTACCTTTCCAAAGCTTCCAAAGGAGAGCTCCCGGGCAGATTTCCCAGGAGACGCGGGTGGAATTAGTGGGCGTGGGGATGTCCCAGATGGAACACGGAGAGGGGATGGTGCAGCCAAGTCTATCCCGGACCTCTTGTATATATTACCCGAAACTGTCCCTCAAAATTGGACAAATGTGTTACAAGATGGAAGCAAAAAGGCGGGGGGGGGGGGGTTCAAGTAAGAGATTACTAACACGATGCATGAAACAAAAGACCACGCAGGGCCTCAGCAGATGGGCGATCCTCCGTCTTCAAACAGTGGCTCCAACATGCAACGTCCAGTGCGGCACGCCGAAAGGCATCTGCAGCAGTGCAAGCGACCCGGTTGAAGACAACATCGTTTCTACCTTTCCAAAGCTTCCAAAGGAGAGCTCCCAGGCAGATTTCCCAAGAGACGCAGGTGGAATTAGTGGGCGTGGGGATGTCCCAGATGGAACACAGAGAGGGGATGGTGCAGCCAAGTCTATCCCAGACCTTAGCAGCAACGGGCAGTCGAAGAGGATGTGGCGCGTGGTCTCGGTGGCTCCGCAGGAGGCACAGGATGGGGAAGGAGCACAATTTTTATGGTGGAGGTTAGCCCTAGTGCTAAGGCGGTCCGAGTCGGAAAGAAGACAGAAGATTTTGATCTTAGTGGGGAGCACGGAGCGCCAGCAAGTGATCAAAGAGGTGTCAAGGACACACCCAAGGGGAGGTCATACCATAGACGGCGCGTGTGCTGAAGGCGGAGCACGACCCCCAGGCAAGGATGCGGCGGTCCTCCGAGTCATCTAGGGCCACAGACGCGAGAATGCGTTGGACTTCAGAAAGTTCGCAGGCGGCAACAGAGGAGAGACGCGGGCGAAGTGCAAGCCCCGAGTAACGGGCATCGGCGATGGTGATGTTCGTTCGTAGGCAGTGGGAGAAAAGAGCAGAAAACTTGGTGGCAAGCGTGCCACCAGGGAGCCAACGATCTAACCAGAAGGCAACGTTTTGGCCGTCGTGAACGAAACAACGAGTGATGGACCTATAGATGGGGAGGCATGCGTGCACAATGGACTCAAGAAAGGATGGAGAGGGGGAAGTGTCGCCAGGTCGCGGTTGTATGAACGCCAGAATCATGTTTTCCACGGGAGCTCCAACCGTTGATGAAGTTTGTGGACTAAAGTCAAGCACGAGGTTTTGCCGTTGGAGGTCCCGCATCCCGAAGCCACCGACCTGCTTCTACAAACAAACCTTATCCTAAGAAATCAAGCAACATGCACCAGAGCACGAGTCCTTGCTCGTCCAAAAGAAGGCACGACGTTTCCTGCCAATCGCTTCAACAACACCACGTGGCAAAATAAAAGAACACATAAAATAAGTTGCTAGGTTATTTAGAACTGTGTTACAAAGTACAAGACGCCCCCCAGAAGACAAAAGTATTGCGCTCCAGCCGGAGAGCCTGCGATCAAAAGAGGAAATGAGAGAGGTGTAGGTAGAAGCAGGGAGTTTAATCGGAGAGAGTGGGAGCCCAAGGTTGGGCTGAGGGAAGCTATAGATGGGGCCGCCGAGAGAGACGTCGATACTAGATTGAAGAGTTGCATCTAGGTTCATCGGGACGAAGCAGGATTTGTGAAAGTTGATGGCCAAGCCCGTGGCAGCGGCAAAGCTATCAAGAATTGTTTTGAGACAAGTAGCCGAAGCCAAGTCGCCGTGACAGATAATGAGGGTGTCTTCTAGAATCCGGCTTCCGCGCGTCACCTTACTGGGCCGCCTAATGGACCGTGTTCCATTGGTAATCCGGCTCTTTAGGACAATACCGGATATACCCCTAATCGGTATATATACGACACACACCGTTGATTAATATTTATCATTTTGGTAAGTGTTATGTGGGTAGTCCTATGCTAGTGCACCTTCCTATCCAAGACTAATTCACACTTACGATTACACTATTTGCAAGTTTCGCAAATACAAGAAAGAAATTAAGAAATAAATCTAACCGTAGCAATAAACTCGTAGTATCAACTACTCCCTTATGTGAAGTATTGCAAACTTAGGTTTAAATTTCCGTCACTCTGACAAACCACCATAATCAATCGAACACATAATGCATTCCTCTAGGCCCTTAAAAGGTGAAGTGCTATGTAGTCGATGTTCACATTACTCAACGAAACATGACTACTAATTACTAGACTTCTCCCAATGTCCTAAAGAATTAAACGATCTACTCACAACACATCATAAGGTAGAAGACCAGAGGTGATAAATGGATGAATAACAATCTGGTCATAAATTGCAAACACCGATAAATCTCATAAGCATCAACTACAAATAAGTAATTCACACCGGGACAGAGATCTAGTGGAAAAGAACGATATAGAATCCTAATTGTTACAATGTATGCATGATGGTGCTTGTGGTGATGACGATCCAATGATGATCATGATGATGCTCGATGCGATGACGGTAACGGTGGTGACGATTTCCCCCTCAGGGATGGAATTTCCCCGGCGGAATCTCCCCACTAGGAAGGGATTTTCTTCTCTATGTCGTTTCTTTCGCGAAAAGGCGGCGGAAAAATTCTACGATGTGCCTCCTCGATATTTTTATGTCACGGGGGGTAAGTACTCTGAAGTAGATCCGGAGGAGGTCTGGTGCCCACATGGGCCCACCAGGCGCAGCCAAGAGGGGATCCGCGCCTGGGAGGCACTTGGCTGCACCCTGGCTCCCCTCTGGAAGCCCTTAGGACTCCCCCGACAAATTCTGACAAAACTTTGTATTATGATTTTTCCTGATTTTTATGTCGTCCAAAAAATATCCCTTATGACAGGTGATTTTTCCAGCTGATTTCTGACTCTCATAAATAATTTCATAAAACTGTAGAACACAAAGAAAATAACAAAATAACATAAGTATAATGCTCTAATAGGTAAAATATCAAGGAATTAGTGAAAATTGTCATATAAAATAGTGATACAAAATGGATGCATCACCTGTCGATCTCTCCTGATTGGCTAACATCAACTGAAATAGCAGCGGTGAGGACAGTTTCGTCTATGCCGATGACGACACACAGGAGGACGAGGACGAGGACAACTCCTTAACAGCCGCCAAGCACGCAGCTCACATGGAACTGAACGCCCAGAGGATGGTACCTTTCATGGCTATCCGGAGGGAGCAGAGTGAGAGGGAGGAAGCCGCTCGACAACAAAGGCAGTCCATCCACGCAATAGAGAGCCCCGCGCGCGCATTTTGCCACAAGCGTGTGTGCTAGGCCAAGGAGGCCGATGCGAGCGGCTCAAACTGAGGTCTCATATCTCCGCCGGTAGCCAATTTTTCTAATATACCGACGCCCACTACATATTTTGTAGCAAAAAAAAGAGCGAGGAGGAGGAACCAGCAAGTCCATTGCAGGCCCCAACCATGACGAAGGAAGAGCCAGCAAGTACATTGACTTCAATTAAAGCTGAAGACCCTCTAAATCCTCACTGGTGTAGCAAGAGGAACTGAAAAGTAGCACTTGGAGTGCATTTTTATTACCGAATTTGAATGTAAAATGTTGGAAAATCTATCAAAAATATGTACCGAAAATTATCAAACTCGGAAAAGGGGGACCAAATGTATCTGCGCTGGGTAGTGACGAAAAATGGCCGAGTTGGGGCCAGATGCCTATCCGTTTGGTGACCCAAACGCATTGAACACGTGCGGACCCTAAAAGGGTCGGCGTGCATTGGCGAAGCTCTCGAAAAACAAGAACGACGATTTTTTTTTGGGGATCCCATATGGCTCCCTTGTTGCGAGCAGTATAACCGCTCACCCGCACGTTGCGCTGGTTAGAGGAGAGATGTGCCGGCCCATTAGGACGAGGCATGCACCTAGCCTTAGCTTTGTTATTTCTAAATATCAACGAATTTTAATTTTGAACAATTTTTAAGTTTGAACGATTTTCAAACATAAACAAATGTTACATATGAACGATTCTCAAATTTAAACAATTTTTAATCTGAATTTTTTTTTCAACAAATTAAAACTTATTTTGATTTTTTTTAAATTTGAACATATTTTATCCGAACAAATTTCAAATTAAAAAAATATAAATATTAATAATTTTCTGTTTGAACCAAAAAAATAATTCCGGACAAAAAAACGGTGAACAAAAAAAAGGAAAACAAAAAAAGAAAATGGAAAACAAATGAAAAACGAAAGCAACAATAAAAAGGTTAAAAACGAAAGCTATTTAAGAATGCGTCGATAGCTCAGTGGCTATGCTCATGACACACCGACTCTTAGATCGGTGGTTCGAACCTCGGCTTCCTCTATTATTTGCGCTTTTTTCTTAATAAAACACACACTAATGGACCGGCCCAATTGAAACCCGAAACTAGCGCTCGCAAAGAGCGATAGATAGTATCTGCGATTAGGAAAAGGCCGACCTCTCCTAACTTTATGAGAGGGAAAAGAGATGGCGTGCATGTGTGCCAAGTGTCACCAACACAGAATTTTGGTGGGTTGTCCCTTTCTCACTGGACGGAGGGCGAGACACGTTTATTTCTTAGATCCGTATTTTCAAAACGAAATATCTCCAGAACCGTAATTCGGAATTATAAGCAGTTTTCATATTTGAACTCCTCGCGTCGAGATCTTCAAAACTAGATCACATGTCGATAGGTTTCGAGAAACTATATTTTCGAACTTTGTACACCCTGTTGTTTATACTTTATACTTTCGGTAGCACGCGCGTGTTTACACCATGTACACCATGTATATCCAGTAGCACGATGCTCGGCTTCGCCTCGATAATTTTCTACGGCTCGGCTTCGCCTCGATAACCATTTATAAAGATCTTGAAGGGGTATATAGGTCGTTGTGCGCATTGATCGAAGCGTGCATTGGTCGTAGTGCGTGCTACGGCTCGGCATTGCCTCGTACTACCGCTCGGCTTCGCCTCGAGCAAAACGCCTACGGCGTTTCATCTAAAAAGTGCACACGTGTTGTATCTGTAAAGTACACAAAAATTATTTCTAAAAGCATATACATTGTATGTGAAAATATAAAAAATTGCTACTGAAAGTATACAAACTCGTTCTGAAAGTATACATGATATATGTGAAAGTATACAAAAATTCTATTGAAAGTATACAAAACCTGTTCTGGAAAGTATACGCACGTGTATCTATGTGTATATCCGCTGGGTGTACGCCGGCACTTCACTGGGTGTACATCCGTCTGGATGTACGTCAGCCCTTCAGTCAGTGAGTGCACGGGCGCGTGGTGTACAACCTCCTGGGCGTACACCTGTTGTGCACGTGGGTGTACGTCAGCACCGCATATGGGCGTACATCTGTGTGTAACTGGACATACATCCGTGTTGATTCTGGGTGTACAAAAAAAAATTCTCCAAACCTATCAACATGGAATCTAGTTTTGAAAATCTCGACGCGAGGATCTCAAATATGAAAACGGTTCGTAATTCCGAAATACGGTTCTCGAGATATTTCATTTCGAAAAAACGGAACACGAAATAAATACGTCCCCACCCCTCCACCCGTGGGTGGGAAGGAAAAAATCCCACCAAAACTCTCTCGTGTTGCCACTTGTAACACATGCAAGCACTCGTGGGGGCCACGGGAAAGGAGAAGCCAATACTTGGCGTGTGGAGAAGACACGAGGAAAACACGACACTTGTTGTCACGGCAACGAACGTGGGTGACCTTCCGGAAGGGAGACTTTTTTCTAGTAATGTCGGCAACTATCCGATCAACTCCTAGAACCTAGTCACTTGATAGGCTACCAAGGAGAATGCTGACCCAGCACGGGTGCTGCTAATACTCATTATTCTTGATGGCCCATCAAATGACTACGGCCCTGTTTGCTGTTCAGGAGCTCCTTATTTTCGAACTATTTCAAGAATATTTCGGTTCTCAGAAATGCTCAAAGGATTGAATAATTTGAGATGTTTGGTGGCAGCAAAAGTTATAATTTTATGTGCTTTAAATATTTTTAAATCACACTATTTTAAAGTATATGAAAAAGAGGGTTTGACTTCTTTTTCTAAAACTGAAGTATTGGCTTGCTAACCATATAAATACCATGGGTTTTGAATACTTTAGTTACAATAATATTTTGTTGCCAAACTAAGCCTATGTTTTGGTAAATTTAAAATTTTTGACTCACATTCCTTTCTTTTTAGATACACTAGAAACTTAATCGTAAATCTTGAAGCTCATTGTTCTTTATGGAACCGAGTGAGCTCATTGTGTACCCGCAAACAATGGCAAAATAAAGCATGCGATGACTATTTTAGCTACGTCGTGAAGCTCACAGTCACACGATGACTATTTTTTTTAGGTACGCTAGAGCTAGAAAGTTCATGGCAAAACCGTGAAGCTTACTTTTTTTATGCAACCGAGCTAGCTCATTGTGTACCTGCAAAGCGTGCGCAAATTAATAGGGTGACGTGGACGCACAAAAAGTCTAGAAAATCAAACAGTGGGATGTTCCTATTTAGATATATATAAGATTATGTATCTTTTGGTGATGTGTTTTTACTCATTAAATGTCCAGGTAGCAAGAACATATAAATGATATCGATAGCATTAATTTGTTGTCCCCACGTAAGTATGTACATAAGTGTTTGAGGGTGTACAAACACATCCTAAATGTCATTATATATGCATATCAAAGAATATTTATTTTGTACACTACATATGATATAAAAAATAAAGTGTCTCTCAAATATTTTATTTGCTTTAATGGGCGTTGAGATAATATCTAATCATCCAACTTTGATTATGCATTTAGTGTGCTGATTGAGCAACAAGATATAAATCATCATAAAAAATGAAGCCCACATATATGCACATATATAATTAACAAGAAATATTTTCACTTGCACAAAATTAATTTGTCTAGATATAGTACATATTTATTGTTTGATAATTCATTACCACCCATCACCTACCTTCGAAGCATATCATAAATTTTTATGTAATAATAAACCATGTTGGCCCCTATATATACGCACACACATGTTAGTAAAAAAATTGCTTGGGATTATTTCATTATTTCACACCATATCATCATAGAAAAGGGGAGAGACGATTCTTGTTGCGAAATTCCATAAGCTATGTGGCTTCCACAAATTCTTTTATTGTTGGTTCTCTATTCATACCAAAGTACGGCAATATCATGGTTGCATGACACATATTCTGGGAATGATATTCGAATGAGGCAAAGACCATCCTGTAATAGTAGTAACCAGCTACTCACAATGACCAACGAGGAGAGTGCAATTGACCATGTAAGTTAAATTTTGACTATTTTTTTATAGATTTTATGCGTCGCATATAAATGGAAAATCTATACCTGGTAATAACCCGAACAAAACATTGCTTAGATATTGTATTTACAATAATGGTTCCTATATTATTTTTTATTTAACAAGGTAGAATCTTATGTTGATGTAGTCGGCCTTTCTTTATTGGACAATTGAGTTCCTTTGTTCTATATTTCATTTGGGGGTTTAGCTGCATCCTATAGAAGCAGGGAGGTTGTCTGGACAAAGCACTCTTTTTTTTTCTATGAGACATAAGGAAACAATGGTAAATAGATAATTTGCATTCTTTTGATGAAACATGTTAAGGATACATATAAAAAAATGATCTAGCTATGTTCTTTGAATTGTTATGTGTTTCTCGATTCATAAGAAACTATTCTTGATGATGGATACATATCCTCTATTTTACAGGTGATTATGTGAATTATGTCATAATTATTTTCTTGTTTTATCTTTCCACAGTATGCTATAATGGTGTCAAACACAGTCTCCGAATCTATCCTTGTTGGTGGCATGGGGACATTTGACGTCTATGGTTCGCAAAATCTGAGTAATAACCAAATAATTCGATCACAAATATGTGTGATAAATCAACAAGGGAACGATCGTAGTAGCCACAATGCAGCAATAGCCGGATGGACGGTAAGTTAGTTCATCAAAATATACTCAAGCATGTTTTACCTTCTCCTTTTAAACATATAAGAGTTCGTGTTTACGCTAAGATCATGCTGGAGCGGGACAAGCTTCATGTGTCATTACATCCCACAACATGGCAAAAGAGCCAACAACGCGGAGAAAATTAGACATGGCTTTAGAGTTTTTGAATATTAAAAAACATTTTTTGAGTAGAGGACGAGTTGTGCAAGACAAGATACTAAAAAAAGATATTGCATGATTGGTCGCTTCATGTGCTACCCGTACCACCCGACCCCTACATGTGGCCAAGCCACCTCCTCCCTTGTGGGTCGCCATGCCATCTGCCCCCCGTGCGCCTCCTGCGAGATCCCGCTCCTCCCCAACTGGCCGTGAAGGGTATGGATAACGAAAGCTCATGGAGTAGCGTCCCAAGCCTTCTAGGCATTGACAAGTATAGTGTACTCGTTTCTCTTGCTAGGAAAACGCTGCTATGCTTGAGGAGGTCATGGTCAGCTTCATGGCCACCGAAATAGGAGTGTGCCAAAATATGGCCGGAATCTGGGTTACGACATGGAATTTAGCCGAAGTTGCGGAAGGTCCAGTACTGGTTCACGCATGCTTCGGTCCTGCGTCCTTGCAAGGATGCATCGAAAACCGCGAGATTCGTCAGCGTGGTAATCGACGCGACCGTTAGTGAAACCGAACGGCGGCAGGCTGGTTGCGGACGAATGCATCACAAGCTAGGCAACGGTCTTGCACAGAGATGGGCATGGGCATGGTAGACGTAGTATTCAAGGCGCGGGTGGAGTAGAACAAGGGCGGAGGTCGTGGGCGTGGCCATTGCTGCCAACGATACCGGAACCGAAGGGAGCAAGGTCGCATGCGTCCTCGTTGGTGTGAGCGAGGAATATGTGTGGGGAAGCAATGGAGACCAGCGGCACAGGGATGAGAACACGTCGTCGAAATGGAGTTCATGGCGGGCGGGAGGAGCTCTAGGTGTGCTATGGGAAGGGCCACGTAGACCTGATCACAGATGTGCATGTAGCATCAGAAAATGTTTTAAACCGACTAAACCGTGAAATCGGTGCACTGCATCACACACCTTCCCAGATGCACATTTTCATTTCCTTCAAAAGTGGTGGTTATTTGAAACCCATTTTCTCGGTACGTGGGGTGTTTGAGCATTGCTATTTTTTCGCCCCATCCACCCCACCCTAAAACAAGGATTTTTTTAGTATTCCCTTTTAATGTACCATATAGAGATGCTCTTAGTGACTCCGTGCTCGTCATAATGAAGAAAACCACTACACATGTTCGACCACCTTGCCTAGGACGCCAAGCATGCATGAAATTGTCCAAATATATATTGTACCACCAATCAACTAGGAGCTCATGGTCGATGAACTCCGACCTCAGCCGTCACTCATAGAGATGAAAACCATCGTGATTCTGAGGACTCATTTTGTTCCTCCAATTAAAAGGTGCATATGTAGAAGGCATTGCCTATGGAAATTCATTTTTGTAATGGAATGGATCTCGAAGAACCTTGATATATTATAATTGAGTAGTGGGATTACAAGTTATAAAGAGGCCCCAAGATAAACAGAAGTTACAAATTAGTCCTCACTATTTCTACAAAAATATCCCTAAAAGAGATGTAGATTACAATCAGCTCCTCCATAGTTCTTTCCCTAAGACCTCTGAGCGAGGCACTCGCTCCATTGCCAGGGGATTAGACATTTGGACCATATTACGCTCAACTCCGTCCCTCTGAAGCTCTAGATATAGGCGGGAAATCTCTCTTTATGGCACCATGAAATTCACCGAAGAGGCGAAACACCACAAATCCAAGCTTCACCAAGTTATTGATGAAGCCATTGCCAGATCCCGACCCCTCATTCATTCTCCATCATGGATAACAACCAAAGAAGCTTGCACACATGGTGGTCTGACGTGAAAGCAGCGGTCGTGTGGTCTGACGTGAAAGCTACGACTGTTGGATCACACACGTGTGCATCCTTCATACAAACTGCCACCAGTAGAGGATCACACATGCATTCCCTCTCCTTGTTTCCCCTCTTCTTTTCTTCACCTATGCCCACCCTAACCCTTGTATTTTGGATGAAAGTTATCTGAAATTTAGAGGATTTAGAATTTAAGATGCAATGATCATGTACTCACTCCATTCCAAATTAAATGTCGCGTATTTAGTACAAATTTGTACTAAATCTATGACACTGAAATTTGAAACGGGGGACGTAGTAGGTAACTTCACTATTTTCTTTTCGCTATAATTTCTTTGGGTGGAGGTGCAGGTAGACGCTCTACTGTAGCGAGCTGGCTCGACATGCATGTAACGTGAGCTCTAGCGAATTAGTCTCTTGAAATCTATTTTTATTTGTCATAAAATCATCATTGAAGATATTTCATCAAATCTCCACCACAAAGGTCCCCCACCCGAGAAGGCTGAGCTACGAGTCCGAATGAATGACCAAGAAATGCAATATATGCATGGGTTCTCTCATAAAAACTCCGAAACCTACTATATATTGCACATTACTGCATTCTCGGAAGTATGCGCTTTGAGAGAGGAAGCGAGGAGAAAGCAGTATGCGCTTTGAGCGAGAAGATAGATAAAATATGGGGAAAATCTTGAACGCGGTGTACCTAGAATGGCCTTTTTTTCTCTAAGTTGTAGTGAGGATTGAACAATGATATTCAATCAATGTGTTTAGACAGGATCAAAATTTATAGATAGTTTCCTATTTTTATTTATTAGTTGTTTTTGTATAATGCAGGTAAGCCCGTCCAAGTATGGTGATAGCAAAACACATTTCTTTACACAATGGACGGTACGTGGTTGAATTTAGTTTTATTTCTTAGTCATATGCCCCTATTTATCATGTGTAGTTCATAATATTGTATTGTCTAACAGGCAGATGGTTATAGTTCTACTGGGTGCTATGATATGTCATGTGATGGTTTTGTGCCAGTAAACTATGCTCCTATCACTCCAGGAGATATTCTAGATCCTACAAACGGACATCTTAAGATCACAATAAAGATATTTAAGGTAAGGTACAGAGTTAAAGCATTTATGCGTACACCAACTCTTCACCGCTTTAATTGTTTTATCTAAAGATTTTGTTTTACTAACCAAAATGACTAAATAGTTATATAGTGGTCCATTTTTATGCATAGATGATGCCATCATTAATTGACACGTTTTGAAAAGGCTCATTTGTATTCATGGTTATTTGAATATGTTCGGTTATTTTTCAGAAAAAGGAGGATGGTGACTGGTGGCTGCACTTTGGTCATGATAATCATAGCCTTAGCGCTGTTGGATATTGGCCAAAGAGTATTTTTAATAATTTAGAAGATCATGCCAATAAAATACAATGGGGTGGTTTCACGCAATCTACGCTTGGTAGTGCTAGTCCTCCAATGGGCAATGGACAATGGCCTAAACAAAATGCAGCTTCTGTTCGAGACGTCCGATACGTTGACTCTAGTGGCCAAAGCCATGGCATTGATCTATTGTCCGGTGGCCTCCTTTCTTACGTATCACACAAGAAATGCTATGATGTCGGTTATTTTCTAAATGAAATGTTTTACTATGGAGGTCCAGGTGGTTGTACTAAGTAGTAAAGGCTTTACAATATGTGAGGTCATAATTCATAAATGATGAAATAAATACATAATGTATGTTCTGTTTATTAGTATTTTTCATGTTATGTCCATGGTTAAGGGATTATTTGGATCAAAAATACCTTGGATGAACAATGAGATTGATGATCATAAGATTGCCAAACATGTCATATGGATCTTATCAGTATGCTGTTAACTTATAAGTTTAACTAGACCATCAAGGCGCATTGCCACGCCCGTCCATCATAAGGAAAAGCGGTCGATATGTTGCAATTTAAACTATAGAAACATTTGATCAAAATTGAAAAGTTTTAAGATACAACAAAGGAATACTTTTTAAAATTATAACTAATCCACTCATAAATACGTTATGTACATTTTCTAATATCTTTAATCATGTCAAAATAGTGCTAGATTTTGAAAAACACATCACTTCTCAAAGATTCGTGTTACTTTAAATCATATTGAGTGGACCACTTAATCAATGATTCTAAGCAAACTCACGGAACCTTTGTAGCAAGAATGTTATAGCGTGAAACACCGATGTAAATTAGATCAGAACCGAATAGTTAAGCCAATCAACAAAACAAACTTATATTAAGCATTTGGGGATACATTCCAATGTAGATCTCGACCTCCGCAATTTGAAGGAGCCCTAATTGCTTACATTTTAATAATAAACTAATTCTGCCAAGTAAATAGATCGAAATACCAAAATGTACCCCCAACCGATAAAAAACAATGCCACTTCTTTACACACCTTAATTTTCCCTACCCCTAATGGAACCTGGCATGCATGGATAATGATGCATACAATTAGGAGAGCACACATAAGTGATATATGTTTATCATGTTTATCCATTCAAGGCAAAGGATCTAACTTATGTTAGTCCTAAAAAAGACGGTAGCACTACCGAGCAGAACAAATAAAACAGCCCCAAGCAGCTTGTTCTTGGTGACTTTGTACAACTCATACACAAATAATATAATGGTCGGCATAACAGCTTCACAATTCAATTATTTTTTAAGTTCTCAACTGATGGTGCAAACAGCTATCTATCACGGGCACAAACTATATATCACCTCTTACACCAACACCATTGGTCCCAGACCTCTGCTTATTGTTTCCAGCAAAGCGTAGACCACACCTAAACATGTACATAATATGTTGTGGACAACTTAAAAGAGATGCAAAAAAATGGTTATACTACTCTTTGCAGAATCATGGCTAGTATACCTAGGGCATAACAAGTAGTTAGTATTACACATTAGCTCTTCAATAATATGGGCTGAAGTTTTCTAATGTCAGTATTTCATGGAAATAATCTTAAGAATAAATTTTAAAGGTAACCACCGACTTGACCTGCGATGCATGACAATATAGAACAACAATTATTTTGAAACAATCTTATACATGCATTATTAAAATACATTAGATCTTCGCATCTGAATTATTTACGCTGCATGAAAAATTAAGAAAATTATGTATTCCCAGCCAATTAGTCATCCATGAGCAAAGGAGAACGCTGTGACTTTATAATATCTTCAAAATTCATTGGTTCCGTGAGTTATTATAGAAATATCGCCACAATCATTCTATCATAGAAAACTTAGATTGCATTGTTGTGTACCTTTCTTGGGACCGAAAAGTTACATCCTGCTATTTATCCTTATTCACGACACATGAGAAGGATGAGAAACACACCTGGAGTATTGGCTTAGATTTAGTAGTCGTAGCAGATCGAGCCTCCTCTTAATTAAGCTAATCTGAAACTTGACAGTTTCATTAACGAGTTAGGCGCATGCCACTCCTCATATCAGAAACAAATAGGGAAAAATATTGATGGACCGAAACTGTACCCGCGGAGGAAAAACGAAAGAAAAGGGTTTGTGCATCAGCACTTGCTTCAAATTATGTGAGATAACAAGAAGAGAGGATTGAGTTGCCGATTGTAACATCCACCAAATGGTTTTGTTATGCACAAATGTCAGAAGGAAAACAAGTCATCCGTAATAAAATGTAAAACAAAACATTACTATTCGCTTCGGATCAGTACCAAGGATTATAGCTTCCTTCAAATTTTTCTTGGCCAAATTAGGTACTGATGTTGAGTGTTTCCTGTTTAATATCTTTGAAACAATGTGCCATACACTTTCTGCAAAACGGCTACATTATGGATTCTTGGTCCCCATAGCACCTTTTTTTTTTGAAAAACACAGTACAAACGCAAGCGCTCACATACACGCGCAGACACTCACCCCTATGAACACACGCACGCACACCCTACCCCAATGAGCACCTCTGAGTGACTGAGTCGGCGGGTCTTGAGATTGACGAAGCCACCACAGGCGCCTCGCTGTCGACGGGAACGTCGCCTCCCACTGAAAGAATATTCCGCCTAAATGCGACACACAGGTGTCAAACCTGGGGTTTGAACTCTGGTGGGCTAGGGGTACAACCATGCTACTAACCATCCAACCACAGGTTGGTTCACGGGCCCCATAGCACTATCATATTAGCACGGGTAACATAACTTTAGTTAGTTCTTAAATCTTCCAAAGGGAGTAGCACAAAATTTTAAGAGGAAAGGTAAGTATATTATAACATATAACTATAGTAACTCTTCTCTGACAAACTTTGATCGCTCGTCTGCCATCTTCTAGATCTGCATTGTGCTATTTTTGTGAGTAAATATCAAAGACAAAAAAAAGAAGAGGAGATTTGTCCTTAGACTGATGGACCATGCAAGTTACATTGATCAATCAATTTTCATCAAAGAGGACGCCTAATGCCAGGTCTTCCACCAATGAATCATACATATGCAGTCTCAGAGTGACAGTGAATATGACAAATGCTCATGCTTTTACAAATCATATCGAATAAAATTACACTGCTCAAATTTCGTGATTTTATCCAAAAGCAATATATGTACAGAGATCATAAAAAAGGACTACCTGGATGTCATGTTGGAACCTCTGCAATCTCGGCTAGGCCAACGGATTGGGATTTGATACGGGTTTCATCTACATCAATTTTCCATGGAGGCACGGAGAGCCATAGGAGCGACCTGATCCCGCAACTACAGCAAGAGAAATTCAAAGCAGAAAGTGTCGAAGCTGACCAGACTCGGGGAATAGATCAGGTGGGGATACGCACGGGGAAACAAGAGAACGCATAATATTTTGGGGCCATCACGCCAAATCCAGCCTCAGTAGAGTAATTCAAATCAATGAGTCCGAGAGTTCCTGAAACAAAACAAGCGAGTAGCTTCCTAATTAACATGGACGACGATTACAAAACTCCGATGAAGGAGGACACGGGTCAACCGCAAAAGAAACGCTAGGCAAGAACGTCTGCCGAATGAACGTAGCACTCACCATTTAAAGAGAAGAGTAACCCCCCGAACAAAAGGGAGACGGCGCATCTTCCCCGTCATTACCCCGCCTTGCTTTGCAACGAACGGAGGAGCCAAAGGAGCAGCTGGCAACGATGGCCTAGACCACAAAAGTGTGCATTGCCGCGCTCGCCCTTATCGAGGAAAAAAATGACAACATGGTTAAAAGATGTTGGAACAACAGCTTAATATACAATGCGATGACAGAGGTTGTACGACATAACACTAGTGGAAACACAGGCACTAGTCCCGGTTGGTAATGCCCATTTGTCCCGGTTGTGCAACCGGGATGGGCCAGCCGGGACAAATGCACCTCGCCCATTGGTCCCGGTTGCACCAGGACCCGGGACAAACGGGACTGACCACGTGGCGAACCTGACCAGGGGAGTTAGTCCCGGTTCGTGTTAGGAACCAGGATGAATGCCTCCTCTGAAAAAAGGGCATTTTGGCCACTTTCTCTGCCACGCCAGGATTTTTTTCGTTTTTTTTCTTCCCAAATTTCGATTCTGCCTCGCAATCCCCGACCGGCCTCCCCTTCCCCAACCGCGTCCACTGGCCCACGTCTTTAATTAAACCCACTAGCCACATTTAGGTCAAAGCGCCCACTGGCCCGCGTCTTTAATTAAGACCACTGGCCACATTCGGTCAAAGGGGCCACTGGCCGGCGACCTAGTGGCTCGCTCGCCCGGTCCTTAAAGTAAGACCACAGCCGCGCGCGGTCAAAGGGCCCGCTGGCCGCCTCGGCTTCCCGCGCCTCCAATTCCCCGCGCGCGTGGCCACGAACAGCACGCCTCGGCTCCCCCGCGCATCCATGGCCGCCTGCAACCGCCGCCACGTTCTCGCCGCCGGTTGGCATGCCAACCCCTCCCGGGTCCTTTTTAAAGGGCCCCCGCCGCCCGTACATCCCACTCACCCCAGGCCGTGTCCAGCTCCAAAGAACCCTAGCCGCCATGTCGCCCCGCCGCTGGTTCAAGCGCCCGAAGAACGAGCACGAGGCCGGGTCCTCCAGCGGCGCCGGCCAGAGAGGCGTTTGGCTTCGGTCCGGGAGGCGTCCGGATCAGGGGGCAGCCGCGCGTCCCCGCGCCACCTCCGGCAGCGCGCCCGCCGCCTCTCGCCGCGCCGAGCAAGATGTTCCGCCGCTACGTGCGGAAGGAGGAGGCCGAGTGGCACTGGGAGCACGCCACGCCGGTCTTCTGGCCGGACGTCCACCTCCCGGACGGGTGGCACCTGAACCCGCAGCGCATCCCGGTGCTGCCGGCCCCGACCAACGAAACTGCCCGCGAGGAGATCGACCGCCGGCGCGCGCTCCTGCCGGCCCACCTCCTCCGGGACCGCGCCTACGCGCGGAGCTCCCCCTACTGGGTCGTCTGGTTCCAGCAGGAGCACGACCAGCGCCGCCGCTCCTACATCCCCACGGCAACGGAGGAGAACGCTCACGACTACCCCGCGCCACCGCCCGGCAAGGAGCCGGAGCTGTGGCTCGAGGAGGACATCCCCGAGGACGAGGAGGACCCCAAGCTCCAGGCCGGCCTGGAGGCCGCCTACGAGGCTTCCTGCCGCACCCTCATCGAGGATGAGATCAAGCGGTGGGAGCAGGTCCTGGCCAGCGCGACCGCCGAGGACGCCGCGATGCCGCCCCCTCCAGCGTCGGCGCCGTGGTGGCAGGCCATGGAGGCGTCCGAGGACTAGCCGCCACCACAGCCACTGCCTCCCGGCTTGGAGTACGGGATGAGCTGGGCCTGGACCGGCGGCGAATGGGCGATGCCTCCGCAGCCACCGGCGGGCCCCCCCAGCTGCCTGCCCACCTGTGGCAGGCGCCCGCCTACCACTGCATCTCCTCCGACGAGGAGGACTAGGCCGGAGCCGGCGCGCCCCCGGCCACCTATATATAGTACCGCCCCCCCCCCAAAGAAACGGTCGGCCGCCTGTGGCCGCGCCGCCGCCTCCCCAAGCATGTAGAAGGACGGCCAATAGGGCCGTCGCCGTCAAGAAACACGGTCGGCCGTCTGTGGCCGCGCCGCGCCCCCGATGTAACCACGCCCCCCCCCCCCCCCGGCCTTTTTAATATATATGTGTTCGATCCCGTCCAAAACTCGTCCCCGAGCCAATCTACGGCGCCCTAGTTCAACCCCGCCGGGGGGACCAGGCCCCGGCGGGATCTTCCTACCCATTCCCGCCCCCGGCAGGGCTTCGCAAGGCTAGTCCGCTGTCCCTGGGTGGTGGCTCGGCCTGGAGAGAGGGCCGAGATATTTATACAACTGGGCCTCTAGTCCCGGCCCGTGCCGCCAACCGGGACTAGAGGTACCCCCTTTGGTCCCGGTTGGCACCACGGGCCGGGACCAAAAAGTATTTCGAAATTTGCTGCCACCCTGCGCGCCAAAAACTTTTTGCGCCAAAATTTGAAAATTCTTTAAGTTTGCACATTAATAACTTCTATAAACTTTCAAATTTGACAAAAATTCCAACATGAAAATTGCTAGAATTTGCATAACTAATTCAAATCGATTTTTTGTTTAACTAAATAATTATTCTAACAATTGAAACGATTAATTATTTTACTATTTGCACATAATTTGAATATAAATATCTTATAATTTTTGTTTTCTCTTGTGATCTTCCGAGTGAGTCCAGAGCATACAAGGTACCTTTTTGACACGAAGAATTTGGGATCTTTGTCTACAACAGAAAAACCATAGTTCTCCTTCGAAGGTTCACTCTGAGCATCCTTTCGCATTCTTTTCAAAACATAGTGTGGTGGAATTTCTTTGATATTTTGATCTCAAGAACCTTCAGTACCTGGCAACACGGAAGACCTACATTTTCAAACTTCTTGCAGCTACAAATGTATTCTGATGAGTCGAATCTAACAAAATGACCCCGACGCCTGTTTTTGACAGTTATCTCATACTCGGATATGGGTCCAATTGCGCCACAGTTATAGACCACGCAATCCAACATCAGTTCAAATTCTAATCTAAAAATCTCAAACAGTGCATAAGTGTATGCATTAGCAGCTTGCCAAAGTAACCGCAGAGGTGCAACCCTTTGCGTCATTTGAACTCCAAGGTAGTACCGAAGATCTATTTCGGTTTTAAGGATATCTGTCAGGATGGTATCCGTACTATCACTTCGAAGTGTGCCTGCAATATCTGCCTACAGTTATCTCATACTCGGATATGGGTCATAGTTGTCAGCTTTTTACCGGTCAATACAAATTACTGGTCAAACAGAACTATATGATCATGTATTCCACGCTTATTATTACACGTCACCAACAGACGAAGGAGAGAGAAACAAAAAAGTGGGTGGGTGTGCTGCTGGTTGGAATAATAATGAAATCAGGCTGGTCATAGTTGTCAGCTTTTTACCGGTCAATACAAAATACTGATCAAACAGAACTATATGATCATGTATTCCACGCTTATTTTTACACATCACCAACAGACGGAGGAGAGAGAAACAGAAAAGTGGGTGGGTGTGCCGCCGGTTGGAATAATAATGAAATCAGGCTGGTCATAGTTGTCAGCTTTTTACCGGTCAATATAAATTACTGGTCAAACAGAACTATGATCTAGTCTTCTGAATTCTCCCTTGCTTATGATCGCTTCGGCCGTAACCATGGAGCATCTTCATTATTTAACGGGATGGTGGGGTCAGCTTTCACTGTGAAGGGTGGAATTTCAACAAACTTATTATAATCTTCTGACATGTCTGTCGTGTCCTCGATTCCCACGATGTTTCTTTTCCCTGAGAGAACTATGTGACGCTTCGGCTCATCGTATGATGAATTTGTTTGCTTATTTTTTCTTTTTTTCGGTCTGGAGGACATGTCCTTCACATAGAAGACCTGGGCCACATCATTGGCTAGGACGAATGGTTCGTCATTGTAACCAATATTGTTGAGATCCACTGTTGTCATTCCATAAAGCGGGTCTACCTTTACCCCTTCTCCTTTCAGGTTGACCCATTTGCACTTGAACAAAGGGACCTTAAAAGAAGGTCCATAGTCAAGTTCCCATATCTCCTCTATGTAACCATAGTATGTGTCATTTTTTCCATACTCGTTTGTTGTATCAAAGCGGACACCACTGTTTTGGTTGGTGTTCTTCTTATCTTGGGAGATCGTGTAAAATGTATTCCCATTTATCTCGTACCCTTGAAAACTCCCAATAGTCGAAGATGGTGACCCTGCCAACATGTACAGCTGATCTTCAACATTGGTGTCATTTATAAGATGTGTTTGCAACCAACTTCCGAAAGTCTCCATGTGTTTGCGTTTAATCCATGAGTCATCCTTCCCTGGGTTTGCGGAGCGTACAATATTCTTGTGTTCCTCGAGATACGTAGCCATGAACATAGAATTTTGCAGAACTGTGTAGTGTGCTTTGGTGAAAGAATGCCCGTCCCTGGGTATCATTGTTTTCTTTCCCAGCGTTCCTTTTCCCCTTAGTCTCCCCTCATGCCGCGATTCAGGAACACCAATCGTCTTAAGGTCAGGAATAAAGTCAACACGGAACCCAATGACCTCCTCTGTTCCATAGCCCTTCGAGATGCTTCCTTCTGGCCTAGCACGGTTATGAACATATTTCTTCAAGACTCCCATGAACCTCTCAAAGGGGAACATATTGTGTAGAAATACCGGACCGAGAATATGAAACTCTTCACATAGGTGAACCAGGAGATGAGTCATAATGTTGAAGAAGGATGGTGGGAACACCAACTCAAAACTAACAAGACACTGGACCACATCCCTCTGTAATCTTGTCAGAATTTCTGGATCGATTACCTTCTGAGATATTGCGTTCATGAATGCACATAGCTTCACAATGGGTACTTGAACATTTTCCGGTAGAAGCCCCCTCAATGCAATCGGAAGCAACTGCGTCATAATCACGTGGCAGTCATGAGACTTCAGGTTTTGGAATTTTTTCTCTGCCATGTTTATTATCCCCTTTATATTCGACGAGAAGCCAGACGGAACCTTGATACTGTAAAGGACTTCAAAGAATATTTCCTTCTCTACTTTAGTAAGAGCGTAGCTGCTTAAGTAATGGCGCCATGTATCTGTGTGCTTGTTGCTTGGGTCTTTCATACGTTGCTGGTCCTCCCGTGCTTCTGGCGTATCTTTTGACTTCCCATACACGCCCAGGAAGGAGAGCATATTGACACAGAGATTCTTTGTCACATGCATCACGTCGATCAAAGACCGGACCTCTAAAATTTTCCAATAGGTTAGCTCCCAAAATATAGATTTCTTCTTCCATATGGGTGCGCGTTTATCAGGGCCGTACGGAACTGGTTGGCTGCCAGCAGCCTTACCAAAGATTACTTCTAGGTCCTTGACCATATCGAATATATCATTACCACTACGGAGGTCAGGCTTCTTCCGGTTATCTGCCTCACCTCTGAAATGCTTCCCTCCTTTCTTTCTTACGGGATGCTTGATCGGAAGAAATCTACGATGCCCCAGATATACAACCTTTTTACATTTATCCAAAAAAACATTGTCAGTCTTATCTAAACAGTGTGTGCATGCATTGTATCCCTTGTTTGTATGTCCGGAAATGTTACTAAGAGCAGGCCAATCATTGATGGTTACGAAAAGCAATGCCCGTAGGTCAAATGGCTTTTGTTCGTTCTCATCCCACACACGTACACCTGGTTTGCCCCACAATTGTAAGAGTTCTTCCACTAATGGCCTTAGATAGACATCAATGTCGTTGCCAGGTTGCCTCGGGCCTTGGATGAGAACTGGCATCATAATGAACTTGCGCTTCATGCACAACCAAGGAGGAAGGTTGTACATACATAGAGTTACAGGCCAGGTGCTATGACTGGATCTCTGCTCCCCAAAAGGATTAAAGTCATATGTACTTAGACCAAACCATAAGTTTCTCGCCTCTCCTGTAAAGTCTAGGAAGTCTCTCTCGATCTTTCTCCACTGCGATCCATCGGCGGGGTGCCTCAACTTTCCGTCTTTCTTACGGTCTTCTTTGTGCCATCGCAACAACCTAGCATGCTCTTTGTTTCTGAACAGACGTTTCAACCGTGGTATTATAGGAGCATACCACGTCACCTTAGCAGGAACCCTCTTACGGGGGGGCTCGCCGTCAACATCACCAGGGTCATCTGCTCTGATCTTATACCACAGTGCAGTGCATACCGGACATTCATCCAAATTCTCGTACTTCTCACCGCGGTAGAGGATGCAGTCATTAATGCATGCATGTATCTTCTGCACATCTAATCCTAGAGGGCAGAGAGCTTTCTTTGCTTCGTACGTACTCTCAGGCAATTCGTTATCCTTTGGAAGTTTTGGCTTCATTAGTTGAAGTAAACTCTCAAATGCCTTGTCAGTCACACCGTTCTGTGCCTTCCATTTCGGCAACTCCAGTGTGGTATCGAGCTTTGTGCTACCATCTTCGCAATTTGGGTACAACAATTTTTTGTGATCCTGTAACATGTTGTCCAGCTTCAACCTCCCCAATTTATTTTCACAGTCTTCCCTTGCATCAGCAATAACTCGGCCAAGATCATCATCGGGCTCTTCTGATGCATGTTCTTGATCACCTCCTTCTTCTGCATTCTCTTCCATTGCAGTATCGTCGTATTCAGGGAACAAAGGATCTTCTTCTTCTTCATCGTCTTCCATCACAACCCCTCTTTCTCAAATGCTTCGTCCAGCAATTATAGCTGGGCATGAAACCTCTCCGAAGTAGATGGCCGTGAAGGATTCTTTCGGAAGAGTGCTCTCTGACGTTCCGACAATCAACACATGGGCAACACATGAAGCCATTATCTTTGTTCGCCTGAGCTACAGCAAGAAATGCATTCAGGCCTGCCATATACTCGGAAGTGCGTCAGTCACCGTACATCCATCGCTGTCGTGCATCCATCTGCATCGTATAATTAAGTTTATCAAAATACATTACAATAACATATTAATACAGAAATGACCATAGTACATCGACAAATACTACTTTTTTATGTATCAGTTACAGATGAAAAAGATAAGTTTGTTAACCTCGGTTGAAGATACCATATTCAGTGAGCTTACGTGTGGCTCGGGAATTTCGTCGAACACCTCGTGTGCATAGTAAAATAACACACACTAACACCCACCTCCCTCACACCTCCATGCAAAAAAAAAGATGAAAGGGGGGCTGGGGCAGTATATATAGGGGAAGGGGGACATTGGTCCCGGTTCATGGCCTGAACCGGGACAAATTCTCATTCGCGTGCCACGTGGCCTGTGGCTAGGCACTGGTCCCGGTCTCTGGCAGGAACCGGGACCAATATCTCCCAACGAACCGGGACCAATGCCCCCAGGCGATTTCTGCTGCCCCGGGCACACAAACCGGGACCAATGCATAGCATATGTCCCGGATATGGTTGCAACCGGGACAGGTGCCCCCTGGCCCCCTGGACGAGAGGGGTTGTTTCCACTAGTGTAATGTTCTGGAGTTATAACTGATCCACTAACATAAATATTTTCTTCTTATACATATTCTAAAACCACTATTTATGCCAAAATAGTGCTAGAGTCTGAAGCACATGACTTCTCACTTCCGAGAGTTATGTCACTCTAAATCTCACGGAACCTCGGTAGAAAGAAAGTTAAATGTAACATCCCAAGTATGAAAATCACCTTTAGAATGTTTGTTTCTTGCTTTATTATTGTTTTGCATCATGGCATCTTAATCACTGCATTTGTTTTCCATTTGTTTGCATTTGTTTTCCCTTGTTTTCTATTTGAATTTCAAACCAAGAATTCAAACCTTGTTTCATACTTGTTATGTTACAATTTTTCCAAATAAAAAGTTCAATCAAAACAACCATTTGTTTCCATTAGACCATAAGGTTCAAACTATTCAAAATTATGGCTTTTAATAATTCACTTAATTCAAATTTTATTCAAATTCAATTACAAACAGCAACCATCTTGAACTTATGAAATTTGCAAAACCAATCAATCACTTGTTTCACCATAAATTTGAATTTAAAACTTCTAATTTGTTTAAGTCAAAATTATTCAATTAGTATTGATTTCACTCAAATTTCAAACAAATTTCAAACAGCCACATAACTTAAATATTTTTGAAAACAAAAACTTTGCAATGTTGCTGTTGCAATAAACATCCTATAAAAATTTATCACTAAATTTTCCTAACCCAAAAACCTATCTCTTTCTTCCTATTTCTATTTCAGCAAAAAAAAATAACAGAACAAAAAAAAAACAGAGAGGGGTGGGCAGGCCAGCCAGATGGGCTGCGCCCACCAGCCCACCACACCCCAGGGCCTGCTTACCGTTTCGCCATCGTCTTCCTCCCGTACGGCAGGGAATCGGGAGTGTCCACGTCGACGCCGTCGTGAGCAGACGGCCACCGAGCGCCCCCACGCCCTATAAACCTACCCCTAGGGTTCCCCGAGCAGCCCTAGACCCCTACCTCCCTTCTCCCTCGATCACCGCCGCCGTTTTCCTCCATCTCTGCAACCTCTCTCTCTCTGAATCTCATCGCCACCGAGCTCCACCCTCTGAATCCATGGCGATCGCCGCGTATCCGTCGCTCCTCCTCGCTGGCTGACCCCGGGAATCACCTCCCCGCACCTCCCTCGAGCTCATCGACACCTTCACGTGAGTTGGGAGCATCCGCAACGCCGCCGACGTCTGTGCTGCTGTCGGCGTCGTCCACCTCGCCGTCGAGCACCACCTTCTGCTCCCTCACGGTGAGCATCACCTCCACCTTTCTCTCACCCTCCTCTCTCTGCACCGTGGCACACCAGCACAAGCACGCACACGCCCTTGCCCGCGCACGCACACAGCAGATCGCTAGTCGCCGCCGGCGATCTCTCCGTCGCGGCCAAGGATTCAGAAAACGAACCTGTAAAAGTTCAGTTAAAAGCGAGCACGAACTGAACCTAATCCTCACTGTATCCCCTATTCTGTCAAAACTGAATTCGCTACCGCACTGGTAGCAACACTTGCGCGCGCGCCCCAGGGTGCAGGTTCGAGCCCTGCCCCGCGGGAATTAATCCCCACCTTTTTGTTTGACACGCTGGCACGCAGGAGGCCTACCTGTCTGCTGCAGTGAGCGCCACGTGAGCGCCACGCAGGCCAGGGGCCCCTCTGGCTGTGGCTAGCCACTGCGGGGTGTAAAAGGTTTTCTGCCCAGTTTCTTTTAAATTAAATCCTTTTTCTTTTACAGAATAGTCCCTAGACTTAAAATGCTAATAACTTTTCTTTTCCAAATCCAAATAATGTAAATAAAATATGTACACTGCACCAAATTAAATTCTCTATCTATTTAAACCATTTGTATTCTGTTTTGAATAATTCAAATGCATTCAAATTTCAAATTCAAACAATTCATTTAAAATTTGATTAATTGCATAACTAATTCAAAATTAATTCAAATAACACAAATAAAATATGTTTTCCATGCTATTTTGAACCACCTTTCCAAATATAAATTTTGTTTCATGTTTTGAATAATTAAAACTGCTTAAATAATTTAAACCTTGTTTAAATCATTTAAATTTGCTAAATTCATAACTTGCTTAAATTAAATTATTTTTGAACATATAAAATATGTTTTCAAACTAGAAAAGTATAAAATTTTCAAATATGAATTTGAGTTAATGTTTTGAACAAATAAAAATTCAAATAAATTCATACTTGTTTTAAATTCATTTAAATCTTGTTTAAACTTGTTTAATTCATAATTAAATCATTGTAATTCCTTTTTCAATAATTGAAACATGTTATCCACCTAAAATTGTGTGCTCTTTCCAAATATGAACTTTGTTATCTATTTTGGACAATTTAAATTGGTGAAAACAACAAATGCTTGTGTAACACCTTTAAGGAACCAAAATTCCATAACTCAATAAATAAAATTCCAAACTTGGTAAACCTTACTTTAATTTGTTTCTATTGTTGTTATTTTTCTGTTTTCCTCATCCATGCATCATACTAAACCACTTTCACCTGTTGATTAGTTGTAAAACAATTATTCCAACCTTAATTGATGGGATTTTCATATGCAACTCAAATTGCATGTGGGTCCATTTAATCCTATTGTTACCATGTCAACTAGTTTATTTTGATGCATCAATTAAATGGTCATGCATCATCCCATGATTGTGCACTATGCCATGTTATTGATTGTTTATCTCTCTGCGTTGTTTGTTTGCTTCTTCTCGAATAGACGACGACGTTGAGACAGACGAGGTTTACGACACCCCTTCTGAGGATCTAGCTCAGTACCAGGCTGCTGAGTTTGCAGGCAAGTATTCACTCACATGAACCATTGTGTTCCTTTCAACCTTGGATACCGATACTTTCCGTTGTCTATTCTGCTAGCCCTATGAATCGTTGCTTCTGTTACGAACCTATCACATGTTATCCTTAACCCTGATATAGCCTCACCTCCACACCTATAACCCCTTTGCTTGTTGCCCGTGTCTTACTAGCATGCTTAGGTTTGTTTTGCTCGAGTCTGTTACCCGTTACTTTCTGTTACTATATCAATATGTTCTGGGGCTCGATGTTAAACAACAAGCTGTTAATTTTGAGGTAATAATAATTTGCTGATAAGGCACCGGCAGGAGGCCCAGCGTGGTTTTGAGGCCTGCTAGTGTCGACCCTAATTAGGAAAAGGGTCTTGTCTACTGATCCATGATGAGCGCACTATCCGCATGTGGGAAGCGTGTATGGGCGCCCCCCTCAATTTGATTCGATTCGCATCTCGTCCAAATCGCCTCATTTAGTTCGGGTTTTCCATTTGCCGCATGCATATGCAGGTGCGAACCCTTGGTACCAGGGTGGAACTTTTGTAGTCGGCATTTAGGGAGACACGTTCTTAGAGTGCTATGAGGGTCCCCTTTTCTTCGTGGGGCTTGATTAGCTGTGCGCTCAATTGCACGGGGTTCTTTGGGCTTGATGTGAAGAAGAGTTGAGTTGTGTTGAGTGCCCCGCTTGGTGGGAGGCATTCCATCTGGCGGGTTATTCTTACGTGTCCGGCCAAATTGGTGCACCCCTGCAGGGATAAATCTTCTCGAGAAGCCGTGTTTTCCGCGGTTATGGTTGACTTGGTGAAAGTACTGGCTAACAAGTACTCAGAACAACTTACACCTAACTAATGATAACTTGACTAGTAATATTCTTATTGACCCAATAACTTGAACCATCATTAATCCAACTGTGTGAGTTATCCTCGGATTGCTTCTTTGGATAAGGGGCGAGATCCAGGATGGGTTTGTTTGGAGTTAGTTATAGTTGGTTACGATACGCTATCTTATCTCCTTTCTGTTAGCCGGAAGTTGTAGTATGTTCTGTAGTTGTTGGTGCAGCCAGCTGCCGCATCTTTTGTATCACCCCTTCTTCCGTTGAACCCAAAGCATCTGTGCTTGATGTTGTGGGGTACACTTTGGTGAACTGTGAGTCTTGCTTGCCAGTACGTTTATGTACTGACCCCTTTGGGGCTGTGGTATCCGCAGACTACGCTTACGAGGATCCCCGTGATGGCTACTACGTGGAGTTTGACGAGGCTGCTCACGAGTAGATAGCGGACCCGGGCAGGATCCGAGACATCGTGGATGGGCTCCGTCTTTTCGTTTCCGGCTTCTTAAGCCTATTTGGATCTTATCTGTACTCAGACATTTTGGATGCTTCCACTGTATTGTAATGATGATATGTTGGGACATGTGTCCTCTGGATGATTGTATTTGCTATCTCTGCTCTAGTGAGAGCTATTTGCAACTTATTTCTATTTATTTGTGTCTTAGAGATATGTTGTGCTATCATTCTGTTAAACGCCGTTGACGTACCATGTGTGTATGGTATGAAGTACGTCAATGGTAGTATCCTGATTTCTATGGGATGGTTTACGTAGACGATGAACAGTAGGGGTTGGTTGTCACACATACGTGTGTTGGCCTACTCGTAAGAGATGCGGGTGCCGGTAAGCCCCGTAATCCAATCAACTACTGTTCAACGGAACTGCGAGTATCCTCTAGAAGTCCGGGTGCGACAAATGGTATCAGAGCCTGTCTGCCTGTAGGATCCCTTTTACTGGTCGCAGTTGAGTCTAGAAACTATTTTGTAGCTATATAGGAAAAATGAAACGTGAGAGTAGGAATTCTGCCATTTTATTTCTTTCCCCACCCACCCTCCCTTTTCTGGTAAGGAAGTGCAATGTTGTTTTCTCTTCTCACCTAAACTTTCAAGTTAGGATTTCACGAATCCTGGTTTCTCTGGGATAGTTATATCTACTAGACCATAGGAATGGAGGTGGTTGTGACATGATTTATCATGTTGCCTACTCACGATTGAGAGCGGAGGCGTGTAAGCCCCCAAAGCAAATCCTCTATTCCTTCAGCAGTAGATATTGATCCTTTAGAAGCCCGGATGGGTTTTCCGTAGTACCTCAGGAGTTTTTGGTCTCGTGTTTCCCGATGTTGCTTCGATGTCCTGTTCTTCTCAACACCCTTTTTCGTCCTTTGAATTCTTGTTGTTGTTTTCCACTTCAGTTCTTCTACCGACGTCTAATCAAAACTTCCCCGATCATCTGTAGATGGATCTCAGGTTCTACCCGCAGGTGGTTCGGATGACTCGTTGCGAGAGCACTGCCGGTTATCCGGAGATGCTAAGAGACATGGTCACTTATCTGGGGTTCCGTTGGGCACCAGAGTACCAGGTCTACGAGCAGCAGCGAGAGTTTGACCAGACCTACTACCAGGCTATCGTCTACATTCTGTCAGATGATGGCATGAGCGTTGTCCACCGCTAAGAGGCAGTAGGTTCCACAGTGGATATGGCCGTGCAGCAGGCAGCTTATGTGAGTCTCACCGTCCTTCGTGCTGACTACTTGGGATTTGACGATTCTATCTATCGCCACATCCCCCGTGGTTACATCACTTCGGAGGGAGCTCACTTCACTCTCTACGACAACCTGGATGTCTACGAGCATGATAACTCCAGGCTGCACACCACCGCTCAGTTTGTGAGGCACAGTGACGCAGTTGCCAGCACACTATCTCAGGAGTTGGCTTCAGTCAGAGAGCAGCTCTACCTTGCCTTGACTCGTCTGGCGACGTACACCACAGACTTTGTTGGAGACGAGCGCTTTGCACGTTTCGATCAGCCAGTTGGTCGTCGTCTGCCAGATGCTGGAGGTTACGAGTCGATCAGAGGTCCACTTCTCAACCTCGGTGCTGGTTACACTGGGATTCCTCGCTTTGGAGCACAGGGAGTCGACGCTATGTACTTCACCACACCTAGAGTCGCTCTCAGACCACGTCAGGTCTATGTGGATCGTCGTTCTACCTACTTTCGTGGGCGTGCTCCTCACCGTACCTCTCGTCGTACTACTCACCGCCGTCCTGCGTGATGAGCATGGGAGTACCGATGTATCCATTGTTAGCTATGTTTAGTTATCCTTTGGCATTCGAACCATTTGTGGTGTGTTGGATATTCTGATGTATTTGAACATGTGATGATGTACCTGTTGGTTATCTATTCATGCGTCGGAATAATCTCTCTTTCGGTTTCCAAGTCTATCCTTTTCTGTTGTTGTGCTAAAATGCATTTCCATTCAGGATGCCGCCAACAAGGAACACCCAGCCTGAGCCACCGCCAATCACGGAGCTGTTGACTCAGATGACCCAAGTCATGGCACAGATGGCCCAGTTTCAGACTAACCAGCACAACAACCAAAATGCTCCACGAGTCAGTATCAAGGAGTTTCTCAGTCTGAGCCCAAGAGCTTTCGTGGCAACACGCGAGCCTCTGGATGCTGATGATTGGATCCATGAGATAGCTAGGGCTCTAGAGATTTCTCACGTTGCTGAGGAAGACAAGGTCAAGTATGCATCCTATCTGCTGAAGGGTCAGGCAGCTACTTGGTGGGAAAACTACCAGACCATGAGAGCTGGCTATCCAATCACCTGGGGTTGTTTCAAGGAAGCCTTCCTGAAGCACCACATTCCAGATGGTCTCATGGAAAGTATGCGTGAAGAGTTTTGCTCACTCAAGCAGGGCAAGCTGGACGTCATTGGCTATCAGAGTGAGTTCAATCGCCTCGCTCGTTACGCTGGTGATGAGGTGTCCACTGAGGCTAAGAAGATGGCAAGGTTCCGCAGAGGTTTTAACCCGGAACTCAAGTACGCCCTCACCAACATCAAGGCCAACAACTTCGAGGAGCTCGTTAACACCGCGCTCAATGAAGAAAATGGGCGCAAGGCGTTCGAGGAGTCTCGCAAGCACTCGCGTGAGGGTGGTTCCTCCTCCAACATGACCACCCCTCCGCAGAAGCGCCGCATCTGGGTGCCAAATGGTGCTGTCACTCGGGCTCCATACGCCCAAGCTTCTCCAGGCTTCGCTCCCGGCCCACCCAACCCTGCTCAGATGCATGATCCAGAGGGCTTCGATGGGGCAGCCAAGGCCAGGGCCTCCTCGTGTCGTCACTTGCTACAAGTGCAAGCAGACGGGGCACTACGCTGACAAGTGCACGCAGAGGCAGCTACCTCCACCACCACCTCGTCCCAACACAAACCAGGCAATGGTGCGTGCTCCCCCGGCTAAAGCCTTCAACTCCAACAACAGGCCTGTCGTGAGGACCGCAAGGGTGAATCATGTCAAGGTCGACAAAGCTGAGGAAGCTGCTGACGTCGTTCTCGGTATATTACCCGTAAACTTTATCCCAGCTAAAGTGTTGTTTGATACCGGAGCATCGCATTCTTTTGTGTCAAAGATTTTTGCCGCAACAAACAACCTAATGGTGGTTCCACTAAGCAATCAAATCACTGTTCACTCACCGGGATATCAAATGTTGACTTCCAAGATAAGTAAGGACAATCAAATCCTAATTGGAGGCCACATTTTCCTTGCTTCACTCATGTTGCTGGGAAGTTCTGACATTGATGTCATTCTTGGTATGGATTGGCTGAAGCTAATAAAGCAAAGATTGACTGTGCTCAAAAGTCAATAACTCTGTTCCACCCCGCTGGCCAGATAGTCTATTCTCCAAATGAATCAAGTTCCATTCAGCTATGCACCCTCGATGCAAAACCTCTACCTCTACTTGAAAATGTTCCGGTGGTTTGTGAATTCCCTGCGTCTTTCCAGAAGAGTTGCCAGGGATGCCTCCGGACAGAGCAGTTGAGTTCGTGATCGAGCTTGAACCAGGTACTGCTCCAATCTCTAAGCATCCATACAAGATAGCTCCTCCTGAACTGAAGTTGTTGAAGGAGCAAATCGATATGTACATGGAAAAAGGTTACATTCAACCTAGTTCCTCGGCTTGGGGTTGCCCAACTCTGTTCGTTGCAAAGAAGGATCACACAAAGAGACTCGTTGTTGACTATCGTCCTCTTAACGAGAAAACCATCAAAAACAAGTATCCAATTCCTCGTATCGATGATCTTTTTGATCAACTTGCTGGAGCCTCAATATTCTCCAAGTTGGACTTGAGAATGGGTTACCATCAAATAAAGATCAGAAAAGAGGATATTCCAAAAACAGCTTTCACCACTCGGTACGGTCTATATGAATACACCGTCATGTCCTTTGGTCTAACCAATGCACCGGCGACATTCTCTCCACTCATGAATTCTGTCTTCCATGAATACCTCGACGAGTTCGTTGTGGTATATCTTGATGACATTCTGGTCTACTCAAAATCTGAGGAAGAGCATGAAGAACATCTTCGTCTCACTCTCATGAAACTTCGTGAGCATCGTCTATATGCCAAGTTCTCCAAATGTGAGTTCTGGATTCCAGAAGTTGCTTACCTTGGTCATGTCATCTCTGCCAAGGGCATAGCCATTGACCCAGAAAAGGTTAAGGCAATTGTTGATTGGAAACCTCCTAAGACGGTTAAGCAAGTCAGAAGTTTTCTTGGCTTGGCTAGCTATTGTCGTCGTTTCGTCCAAAACTTCTCAAAGATTGCCAAACCTCTCACTGATCTCACAAAGAAGGACAAGAAGTTCGTTTGGTCTCCACAGTGTGATGAAAGTTTCAATCTCCTGAAGACTAAACTCACTTCTACACCAGTTCTGGTTGGCCCAGATACTACAAAACCTTTCCAGATATTCTGCGATGCATCTCTCCAAGGTCTAGGTGCAGTTCTTATGCAAGAACGTCAAGTTGTGGCTTATGCTTCACGTCAGTTGAATGCACATGAGCAAAATTATCCCACACATGACCTAGAACTTGCAGCAGTTGTGTTTGCCCTCAAGAAATGGAGGCAATACTTGTTGGGTAACCGCACTGAAATCTTTTCCGATCATAAGAGTCTGAAATACATCTTCACTCAACCAGATCTAAACCTCAGGCAAAGGAGATGGATTGAAAAGATTAAAGACTTTGATCTCACGATTTCTTACACTCCAGGCAAGGCTAATGTTATGGCCGATGCTCTCAGTCGCAAGTCGTATTGCAATAATCTCATGATCATGGAATGCCAACCTCCACTTCATGAAGAATTCCAGAAGCTAAACCTTGGTCTTGTTCCTCAAGGCTATGTTGCAAGCTTGACAGCCAGTCCAACTCTCGAGGACAAGATTCGTTCTGTACAACTTCGTGATGCTGAAATCAAGAAGATGGTAGAACATATCAAAGAAGGCAAGGAGAAATTTAAGTCCTTCTCAATTGATGACAAAGGAACTGTGTTCTTCGAAGGACGCATTGCAGTTCCTCAAGTTCAAAGTCTCAAAGATGTTATTCTCAAGGAGGCTCATGAAACTCCTCTCTCCATACACCCTGGAAGTACAAAGATGTACCAGGATCTCAAAACACTATATTGGTGGCCTGGCATGAAACGTAAAATTGCTCAATACGTTTCTGAATGCGACGTTTGTCAACGTGTTAAGGCAGTCCATCAGAAAACAGCCGGTCTTCTCCAACCTATGAAAATCCCTGAGTGGAAGTGGGACATGATTGAAATGGACTTCGTCACTGGTTTTCCAAAGTCCAAGAAGGGCAACGATGCAATCTTCGTTGTCATTGATCGTCTCACTAAGGTAGCTCACTTCTTTGCTGTCAAAGAAACAATCTCAGCTAGCCAGTTAGCAGAGCTCTACACCGCAAAGATTGTTCCTCTTCATGGTGTTCCATTGGAAATAAGCTCAGACCGTGGAAGTATCTTCACTTCTCATTTCTGGAAAAGCTTTCAACAAGCTTTGGGCACCAAACTTCTGTTCAGCACAGCTTATCACCCTCAATCTCAAGGGCAAGTCGAAAGAGTCAATCAGATTCTCGAGGATATGCTCAGAGCATGTGGTATCTCTTTTGGCATGAAATGGGAGGAATGCCTTCCATATGCTGAATTCTCCTACAACAACAGCTTCCAGGCAAGCCTAGGCATGGCACCATTTGAAGCTCTCTATGGCCGCAGATGCAGGAGTCCAATCAATTGGTCTGGAGCTGGTGAACGTTCACTCTTAGGCCCTGACATTGTTAAGGAAGCCGAAGAGAAAGTGCGCATCATTCTTGACAATCTCAAGATTGCTCAGTCTCGTCAGAAAAGCTACTATGACAGCAAGCACAGGGATATGATCTATGCACCTGGTGACAAGGCATATCTCCGTGTAACTCCCCTCAGAGGCACTCATCGTTTTGGTGTGAAAGGAAAGCTTGCACCAAGATACATTGGTCCTTTCAACATTCTCTCAAGGCGTGCGGAAAATGCCTATCGTCTTGAACTTCCAGAAAAACTATCCAAGGTGCACGATGTGTTTCACGTGTCACAGCTCAAGAAGTGTTTCAAAGATCCAGATCGTGCAGTTGATCATGATTCCATTGAACTGCAAGAAGATCTATCTTATGAGGAGCACCCTGTTCGTATTCTCGATGAGACCGAGCGTAAGACTCGCAACAAGAGCACCAAGTTCTTGAAAGTGCAGTGGTCCCATCATTCCGATAAAGAGGCAACGTGGGAGACCGAAGAGGATCTTCGCAAGAAGTATCCGGACCTTTTCACTTCTCAGTAGGAATCTCGGGGCTCGATTCCTTCAAGGGGGGGCGTTTGTAACATCCCAAGTATGAAAATCACCTTTAGAATGTTTGTTTCTTGCTTTATTATTGTTTTGCATCATGGCATATTAATCATTGCATTTGTTTTCCATTTGTTTGCATTTGTTTTCCCTTGTTTTCTATCTGAATTTCAAACCAAGAATTCAAACCTTGTTTCATACTTGTTATGTTACAATTTTTCCAAATAAAAAGTTCAATCAAAACAACCATTTGTTTCCATTAAACCATAAGGTTCAAACTATTCAAAATTATGGCTTTTAATAATTCACTTAATTCAAATTTTATTCAAATTCAATTACAAACAGCAACCATCTTGATCTTATGAAATTTGCAAAACCAATCAATCACTTGTTTCACCATAAATTTGAATTTAAAACTTCTAATTTGTTTAAGTAAAAAATTATTCAATTAATATTGCTTTCACTCAAATTTCAAACAAATTTCAAACAGCCACATAACTTAAATATTTTTGAAAACAAAAACTTTCAATGTTGCTGTTGCAATAAACATCCTATAAAAATTTATCACTAAATTTTCCTAACCCAAAAACCTATCTCTTTCTTCCTATTTCTATTTCAGCAAAAAAAAATAACAGAACAAAAAAAAAGAACAGAGAGGGGTGGGCAGGCCAGCCAGATGGGCTGCGCCCACCAGCCCACCACACCCCAGGGCCTGCTTACCGTTTCGCCATCGTCTTCCTCCCGTACGGCAGGGAATCGGGAGTGTCCACGTCGACGCCGTCGTGAGCAGACGGCCACCGAGCGCCCCCACGCCCTATAAACCTACCCCCAGGGTTCCCCGAGCAGCCCTAGACCCCTACCTCCCTTCTCCCTCGATCACCGCCGCCGTTTTCCTCCATCTCTGCAACCTCTCTCTCTGAATCTCATCGCCACCGAGCTCCACCCTCTGAATCCATGGCGATCGCCGTGTATCCGTCGCTCCTCCTCGCTGGCTGACCCCGGGAATCACCTCCCCGCACCTCCCTCGAGCTCATCGACACCTTCACGCGAGTTGGGAGCATCCGCAACGCCGCTGCCGTCCGTGCTGCTGTCGGCGTCGTCCACCTCGCCGTCGAGCACCACCTTCTGCTCCCTCACGGTGAGCATCACCTCCACCTTTCTCTCACCCTCCTCTCTCTGTACCGTGGCACACCAGCACAAGCACGCACACGCCCTTGCCCGCGCACGCACACAGCAGATCGCTAGTCGCCGCCGGCGATCCACCGTCGCCTCGCCGTGGTTCAGAAACGCGCGCAGAAAATTCAGTTAAACGCGAACTGAACCATAACCTAGCTGCGCACCCTATACTGTCAAAACTGAATTCGCTACCGCACTGGTAGCAACACTTGCGCGCGCGCCCTAGGGTGCAGGTTCGAGCCCTGCCCCGCGTGAATTACTCCCCACCTTTTTGTTTGACACGCTGGCAGGCAGGAGGCCCACCTGTCTGCTGCCGTGAGCGCCACGTGAGCGCCACGCAGGCCAGGGGCCCCTCTGTCAGTGGCTGTGGCTAGCCACTGCGGGGTGTAAAAGGTTTTCTGCCCAGTTTCTTTTAAATTAAATCCTTTTTCTTTTACAGAATAGTCCCTAGACTTAAAATGCTAATAACTTTTATTTTCTAAATCCAAATAATGCAAATAAAATATGTTTGCTGAACCAAATTAAATTCTCTACATGATTACATCATTTGTTTTCTGTTTTGAACAATTCAAATGCATTCAAATTTCAAATTCAAACAGTTCATTTCAAATTTGATTAAATGCATAACTAATTCAAACTTATTTCAAATAACACAAATAAAATATGTTTTCCATGCTATTTTAATCCACCTTTCCAAATATAAATTTTGTTTCATGTTTTGAATAATTAAAATTGCTTAAATAACTTAAACCTTGATTAAATCATTTAAACTTTGCTAAATTCATAACTTGCTCAAATTAAATTATTTTTGAACATATAAAATATGTTTTCAAACTAGAAAAGTATAAACTTTTCAAATATGAATTTGAATTAATGTTTTGAACAAATAAAAATTCAAATAAATTCATACTTGTTTTAAATTCATTTAAATCTTGTTTAAACTTGTTTAATTCATAATTAAATCATTGTAATTCCTTTTTCAATAATTGAAACATGTAATCCACCTAAAATTGTGTGCTCTTTCCAAATATGAACTTTGTTATCTATTTTGGACAATTTAAATTGGTGAAAACAACAAATGCTTGTGTAACACCTTTAAGGAACCAAAATTCCATAACTTAATAAATAAAATTCCAAACTTGGTAAACCTTACTTTAATTTGTTTCTATTGTTGTTATTTTTCTGTTCTCCTCATCCATGCATCATACTAAACCACTTTCACCTGTTGATTAGTTGTAAAACAATTATTCCAACCTTAATTGATGGACTTTCATATGCAACTCAAATTGCATGTGGGTCCATTTAATCCTATTGTTACCATGTCAACTAGTTTATTTTGATGCATCAATTAAATGGTCATGCATCATCCCATGATTGTGCACTATGCCATGTTATTGATTGTTTATCTCTCTGCGTTGTTTGTTTGCTTCTTCTCGAATAGACGACGACGTTGAGACAGACGAGGTTTACGACACCCCTTCTGAGGATCTAGCTCAGTACCAGGCTGCTGAGTTTGCAGGCAAGTATTCACTCACATGAACCATTGTGTTCCTTTCAACCTTGGATACCGATACTTTCCGTTGTCTATTCTGCTAGCCCTATGAATCGTTGCTTCTGTTACGAACCTATCACATGTTATCCTTAACCCTGATATAGCCTCACCTCCACACCTATAACCCCATTGCTTGTTGCCCGTGTCTTACTAGCATGCTTAGGGTTGTTTTGCTCGAGTCTGTTACCCGTTACTTTCTGTTACTATATTCTATATGTTCTGGGGCTCGATGTTAAACAACAACCTGTTAATTTTGAGGTAATAATAATTTGCTGATAAGGCACCGGCAGGAGGCCCGGCGTGGTTTTGAGGCCTGCTAGTGTCGACCCTAATTAGGAAAAGGGTCTTGTCTACTGATCCATGATGAGCGCACTAACCGCATGTGGGAAGCGTGTATGGGCGCCCCCCTCAATTTGATTCGATTCGCATCTCGTCCAAATCGCCTCATTTAGTTCGGGTTTTCCATTTGCCGCATGCATATGCAGGTGCGAACCCTTGGTACCAGGGTGGAACTTTTGTAGTCGGCATTTAGGGAGACACGTTCTTAGAGTGCTATGAGGGTCCCCTTTTCTTCGTGGGGCTTGATTAGCCGTGCGCTCAATTGCACGGGGTTCTTTGGGCTTGATGCGAAGAAGAGTTGACTTGTGTTGAGTGCCCCGCTTGGTGGGAGGCATTCCATCTGGCGGGTTATTCTTACGTGTACGGCCAAATTGGTGCACCCCTGCAGGGATAAATCTTCTCGAGAAGCCGTGTTTTCCGCGGTTATGGTTGACTTGGTGAAAGTACTGGCTAACAAGTACTCAGAACAACTTACACCTAACTAATGATAACTTGACTAGTAATAGTCTTATTGACACAATAACTTGAACCATCATTAATCCAACTGTGTGAGTTATCCTCGGATTGCTTCTTTGGATAAGGGGCGAGATCCAGGATGGGTTTGTTTGGAGTTAGTAGTAGTTGGTTACTATACGCTATCGTATCTCCTTTCTGTTAGCCGGAAGTTGTAGTATGTTCTGTAGTTGTTGGTGCAGCCAGCTGCCGCATCTTTTGTATCACCCCTTCTTCCGTTGAACCCAAAGCATCTGTGCTTGATGTTGTGGGGTACACTTTGGTGAACTGTGAGTCTTGCTTGCCAGTACGTTTATGTACTGACCCCTTTGGGGCTATGGTATCCACAGACTACGCTTACGAGGATCCCCGTGATGGCTACTACGTGGAGTTTGACGAGGCTGCTCACGAGTAGATAGCGGACCCGGGCAGGATCCGAGACATCGTGGATGGGCTCCGTCTTTTCGTTTCCGGCTTCTTAAGCCTATTTGGATCTTGTCTGTACTCAGACATTTTGGATGCTTCCGCTGTATTGTAATGATGATATGTTGGGACATGTGTCCTCTGGATGATTGTATTTGCTATCTCTTCTCTAGTGAGAGCTATTTGCAACTTATTTCTATTTATTTGTGTCTTAGAGATATGTTGTGCTATCATTCTGTTAAACGCCGTTGACGTAACATGTGTGTATGGTATGAAGTACGTCAATGGTAGTATCCTGATTTCTATGGGATGGTTTACGTAGACGATGAACAGTAGGGGTTGGTTGTCACACATACGTGTGTTGGCCTACTCGTAAGAGATGCCGGTGTCGGTAAGCCCCGTAATCCAATCAACTACTGTTCAACGGAACTGCGAGTATCCTCTAGAAGTCCGGGTGCGGCATTAAAGCATTCATAATAGTCAGTCATGTAAATTATATGACAACCAAATAGACAAGCCAATCAACAGTACAAACTTATAATGGGCATTTGACTGTACAACTATCCAATATAGTTCTCAATCTTCACAATTTGAAGGAGGCTCAGTTGCATACACTTTTATGGGAAATTTATTGGGTCATATAAATCGGATCTCAAATACCTAAATGTACTCCTACCCGGTAAAAAAACATCGGCACTTCTACATGCTCGTAATTTTCCCTAACCCCAATGGGATCTGACATGCATGTATAATGATGCATACAGTGAGGAGAGCTAACATGGTGAAATATGTTTATCCCTTCAGGAAGGGAACGATATTTTTTTTTGTAAGTTACATCACCTCTACACCAACACAGCTGGGCCCAAGCCTCTGTTTACTGTTGGCAGCAAATCCTAGACGGGACTGTGCATGGAAACAATATGTGGTGAACAGCTTAAAGGAACCGCAAAAAAAGGTTATACTACTACTCTCTGCTGAATAATGGCTAGTATACCTGCGGCATGCCAAAGTAATAGCTAATATTACAAATTAGCACTTAAATATATATGCGCTGAAGTGTTCTAATTTCAGTATTTCTACAATACTTAAAAAAGGGGGACAGTGTTAAGAACAAATGGTAAAAGGTAAGCACACTGACTTGAAATGCGATGCATGTCAATTTAGAAAAAAAAATATTCAGAAGCAACACAGAGACGTGCATTACTAAAATACAAAAGACCTTGGCATCTGAATTATGAACGATGCTATACCTATGACAATATTTGTCTGATATTGATACGACAAACGAGGAGAAACATTCATCACGGACTTTGCATGGATCACCCTCGTTAGATCAGTTGTTGTACGAAAATCCTATTGGCAAACGTCTTACGCGTAGCATTTTCCCTGAATTATTTACCCTCCATGCAAAATCAAGAAAATTATGTATTCCCGGGAAGTTGGTTTTCTCTAAGCATAGGAGAAACCATTGACCTTTTAATAGCTTTAAATCCATTGGTTCCCTGGGTTCTTATAGAAATAACATTACCCACCAACAACATAACTTCAGTTAGTTCTTAAATCTATCAAGGGAATAGGAAAAATTCAACCAAAATTAAAAAAAGTTAAACATATAACCTTAGGAAAAAAAATCTGGCCAACATTTTTGATATATCACCTGCCTTCTTCTGGTTTCTGCAATGTTCTTTTTTCGAGAATAACCTGGGGGGGAGAGAGAGAGGTTCCCCACCGCTTATATATATTACCCGAAACTGTCCCTCAAAATTGGACAAACGTGTTACAAGATGGAAGCAAAACAGGGGGGTTCAAGTAAGAGATTACAGACACGATGCATGAAACAAAAGACCACGCAGGGCCTCAGCAGATGGGCGATCCTCCGTCTTCAAACGGTGGCTCCAACATGCAACGTCTAGTGCGGCACGCCGGAAGGCATCTGCAGCAGTGCAAGCGACCCGGTTGAAGACAACATCGTTTCTACCTTTCCAAAGCTTCCAAAGGAGAGCTCCCGGGCAGATTTCCCAGGAGACGCGGGTGGAATTAGTGGGCGTGGGGATGTCCCAGATGGAACACGGAGAGGGGATGGTGCAGCCAAGTCTATCCCGGATCTCTTGTATATATTACCCGAAACTGTCCCTCAAAATTGGACAAACGTGTTACAAGATGGAAGCAAAACAGGGGGGTTCAAGTAAGAGATTACAGACACGATGCATGAAACAAAAGACCACGCATGGCCTCAGCAGATGGGCGATCCTCCATCTTCAAACGGTGGCTCCAACATGCAACGTCCAGTGCGGCACGCCGGAAGGCATCTGCAGCAGTGCAAGCGACCCGGTTGAAGACAACATCGTTTCTACCTTTCCAAAGCTTCCAAAGGAGAGCTCCCGGGCAGATTTCCCAGGAGACGCGGGTGGAATTAGTGGGCGTGGGGATGTCCCAGATGGAACACGGAGAGGGGATGGTGCAGCCAAGTCTATCCCGGATCTCTTGTATATATTACCCGAAACTGTCCCTCAAAATTGGACAAACGTGTTACAAGATGGAAGCAAAAAGGGGGGTTCAAGTAAGAGATCACAAACACGATGCATGAAACAAAAGACCACGCATGGCCTCAACAGATGGGCGATCCTCCGTCTTCAAACGGTGGCTCCAACATGCAACGTCCAGTGCGGCACGCCGAAAGGCATCTGCAGCAGTGCAAGCGACCCGGTTGAAGACAACATTGTTTCTACCTTTCCAAAGCTTCCAAAGGAGAGCTCCCAGGCAAATTTCCCAAGAGACGCGGGTGGAATTAGTGGGCGTGGGGATGTCCCAGATGGAACACGGAGAGGGGATGGTGCAGCCAAGTCTATCCCAGACCTTAGCAGCAACGGGCAGTCGAAGAGGATGTGGCGCGTGGTCTCGGTGGCTCCGCGGGAGGCACAGGATGGGGAAGGAGCACAATTTTTATGGTGGAGGTTAGCCCTAGTGATAAGGCGGTCCGAGTCGGCAAGAAGACAGAAGATTTTGATCTTAGTGGGGAGCCCGGAGCGCCAGCAAGTGATCGAAGAGGTGTCGAGGACACACCCAAGGGGAGGTCATACCATAGACGGCGCATGTGCTGAAGGCGGAGCACGACCCCCAGGCAAGGATGCGGCGGTCCTCCGAGTCATCTAGGGCCACAAACGCGAGAATGCGTTGGACGTCAGAAAGTTCGCCGGCGGCAACGGAGGAGAGACGTGGGCGAAGTGGAAGCCCCGAGTAACGGGAATTGGCGATGGTGATGTTCGTTTGTAGGCAGTGCGAGAAATTAAAGAGCAGGAAACTTGGTGGCAAGCGTGCCACCAGGGAGCCAACGATCTAACCAGAAGGCAACGTTTCGGCCGTCGTGAACGAAACAACGAGTGATGGACCTATAGGTGGGGAGGCATGCGTGAACAATGGACTCAAGAAAGGATGGAGAGGGGGAAGTGTCGCCCAGGTCGCGGTTGTATGAATGCCAGAACCATGTTTTCCACGGGAGATCCAACCGTTGATGAAGTTTGTGGACTAAAGTCATGAGAAGCACGAGGTTTTGCCGTTGGAGGTCCCGCATATCGAAGCCACCGACCTGCTTCTACAAACAAACCTTATCCCAAGAAATCAAGCAACGTGCACCAAAGCACGAGTCCTTGCCCGTCCAAAAGAAGGCACGGTGTTTCCTGCCAATCGCTTCAACAACACCACGTGGCAAAAGAAAAGAACACATAAAATAAGTTGCTAGGTTATTTAAAACTGCGTTACAAAGTACAAGACGCCCCCCAGAAGACAAAAGTATTGCGCTCCAGCCGGAGAGCCTGCGATCAAAAGAGGAAATGAGAGGTGTAGGCAGAAGCAGGGAGTTTAATCGGAGAGAGTGGGAGCCCAAGGTTGGGCTGAGGGAAGCTAGAGATGGGGAAGCCGAGAGAGACGGCGATACTAGATTGAAGAGTTGCATCTAGGTTCATCGGGACGAAGCAGGATTTGTAAAAGTTGATGGCCAAGCCCGTGGCAGCGGCAAAGCTATCAAGAATTGTTTTGAGACAAGTAGCCGAAGCCAAGACGCCGTGACAGATAATGAGGGTGTCTTCTAGAATCCGGCTTCCGCGCGTCAGGTTACTGGGCCGCCTAATGGACCGTGATCCATTGGTAATCCGGCTCTTTAGGACATTGCCGGATATACCCCTAATCGGTATATATCCGACACACACCATTGATTAATATTTATCATTTTTGTAAGTGTTATGTGGGTAGTCCTATGCTAGTGCACCTTCCTATCCAAGACTAATTCACACTTACGATTACACTATTTGCAAGTTTCGCAAATACAAGAAAGAAATTAAGAAATAAATCTAACTGTAGCAATAAACTCGTAGTATCAACTACTCCCTTATGTGAAGTATTGCAAACTCAGGTTTAGATTTCCGTCACTCTGACAAACCACCATAATCAATCGAACACATAATGCATTCCTCTAGGCCCTTAAAAGGTGAAGTGCTATGTAGTGGATGTTCACATTACTCAACGAAACATGACTACTAATTACTAGACTTCTCCCAATGTCCTAAAGAACTAAACGATCTACTCACAACACATCATAAGGTAGAAGACCAGAGGTGATAAATGGATGAATAACAATCTGGTCATAAATTGCAAACACCGATAAATCTCATAAGCATCAACTACAAATAAGTAATTCACGCCGAGACAGAGATCTAGTGGAAAAGAACGATATAGAATCCTAATTGTTACAATGTATGCATGATGGTGCTTGTGGTGATGACGATCCAATGATGATCATGATGATGCTCGATGTGATGACGGTAACGGTGGTGACGATTTCCCCCTCAGGGACGGAATTTCCCCGGCGGAATCTCCCCACTAGGAAGGGATTTTCTTCTCTCTGTCGTTTCTTTCGCGAAAAGGCGGCGGAAAAATTCTACGATGTGCCTCCTCGATATTTTTATGTCACGGGGGGTAAGTACTCTGAAGTAGATCCGGAGGAGGTCTGGTGCCCACATGGGCCCACCAGGCGCAGCCAAGAGGGGATCCGCGCCTGGGAGGCACTTGGCTGCACCCTGGCTCCCCTCTGGAAGCCCTTAGGACTCCCCCGACGAATTCTGACAAAACTTTGTATTATGATTTTTCCTGATTTTTATGTCGTCCAAAAAATATCCCTTATGACAGGTGATTTTTCCAGCTGATTTCTGACTCTCATAAATTCATAAAACTGTAGAACACAAAGAAAATAACAAAATAACATAAGTATAATGCTCTAATAGGTAAAATATCAATGAATTAGTGAAAATTGTCATATAAAATAGTGATGCAAAATGGATGCATCACCTGCCGATCTCTCCTGGTTGGCGAACATCAACTGAAATAGCAGCGGTGAGGACAGTTTCGTCTATGCCGATGACGACACACAGGAGGACGAGGACGAGGACAACTCCTTAACAGCCGCCAAGCACGCAGCTCACATGGAACTGAACGCCCAGAGGATGGTACCTTTCATGGCTATCCGGAGGGAGCAGAGTGAGAGGGAGGAAGCCGCTCGACAACAAAGGCAGTCCATCCATGCAATAGAGAGCCCCGCGCGCGCATTTTGCCACAAGCGTGTGTGCTAGGCCAAGGAGGCCAGTGCGAGCGGCTCAAACTCAGGTCTCATATCTCCGCCGGTAGCCAATTTTTCTAATATACCAACGCCCACTACATATTTCATAGCAAAAAAAAAGAGCGAGGAGGAGGAACCAGCAAGTCCATTGCAGTCCCCAACCATGACGAAGGAAGAGCCAGCAAGTACATTGACTTCAATTAAATCTGAAGCCCCTCTAAATCCTCACTGGTATAGCACTAGGAACTGGAAAGTAGCACTTGGAGTGCATTTTTATTACCGAATTTGAATGTAAAATGTTGGAAAATCTATCAAAAATATGGACCGAAAATTATCAAACTCGGGAAAGGCGGACCAAATGTATCTGCGCGCTGGGTAGTGACGAAAAATGGCCGAGTTGGGGCCAGATGCCTATCCGTTTGGTGACCCAAACGCATTGAACACGTGCGGACCCTAAAAGGGTCGGCGTGCATTGGAGAAGCTCTCGAAAGACAAGAACGACGATTTTTTTTTTTGGGATCCCATATGGCTCCCTTGTTGCGAGCAGTATAACCGCTCACCCGCACGTTGCGCTGGTTAGAGGAGAGATGTGCCGGCCCATTAGGACGAGGCATGCACCTAGCCTTAGCTTTTTTATTTCTAAATATGAATGAATTTTAATTTTGAACAATTTTTAAGTTTGAACGATTTTCAAACATAAACAAATGTTAAATATGAACGATTCTCAAATTTAAACAATTTTTAATCTGAATTTTTTTTATTTCAACAAATTAAAACTTATTTTGATTTTTTTAAATTTGAACATATTTTATCCGAACAAATTTCGAATTTAAAAAAAATATAAATATAAATAATTTTCTGTTTGAACCAAAAAAATAATTCTGGACAAAAAAATCGATGAACAAAAAAAAGGAAAACAAAAAAATAAAATGGAAAACAAATTAAAAACGAAAACAACAATAAAAAGGTTAAAAACGAAAGCTATTTAAGAATGCGTCGATAGCTCAGTGGCTATGCTCATGACACACCGACTCTTAGATCGGTTTCGAACCCCGGCTTCCTCTATTATTTGCGCTTTTTTCTCAATAAAACACACACTAATGGACTGTTCCAATTGAAGCCCGAAACTAGCGCTCGCAAAGAGCGATAGATAGTATCCGCGATAAGGAAAAGGCCGTCCTCTCCTAACTTTATGAGAAGAAAAGGAGATGGCGTGCATGTGTGCCAAGTGTCACCAACACATAATTTTGGTGGGTTGTCCCTTTCTCACTGGACGGAGGACGAGACACGTTTATTTCTTAGATCCGTTTTTTCAAAACGAAATATCTCCAGAACCGTAATTCGGAATTATAAGCAGTTTTCATATTTGAACTTCTCGCATCGAGATCTTCAAAACTAGATCACACGTCGATAGGTTTCGAGAAACTATTTTTTCGAACTTTGTACACCCTGTTGTTTATACTTTATACTTTCGGTAGCACGCGCGTGTTTACACCATGTACACCATGTATATTCAGTAGCACGATGCTCGGCTTCGCCTCGATATTTGTTTATGGCTCGGCTTCGCCTCGATAACCATTTATAAAGATCTTGAAGGGGTATATAGGTCGTTGTGCGCATTGATCGAAGCGTGCATTGGTCGTAGTGCGTGCTACGGCTCGGCATTGCCTCGTACTACCGCTCGGCTTCGCCTCGAGCAAAACGCCTACGGCGTTTCATCTAAAAAGTGCACACGTGTTGTATCTGTAAAGTATAAAAAAACAGTTACTAAAAGTACACAAACGTTATTTCTAAAAGCATATATGTTGTATGTGAAAATATAAAAAATTGCTACTGAAAGTATACAAACTCGTTCTGAAGTATACATGATATATGTGAAAGTATAAAAAAATTCTATTGAAAATATACAAAAACTGTTCTGGAAAGTATACGCACGTGTACCTATGTGTACATCCGACTGGGTGTACGCCGGCCCTTCACTGGGTGTACACCCGTCTCGATGTACGTCGGCCCTTCAGTCAGTGAGTGTACGGGCGCGTGGTGTACAACCTCCTGGGCGTACACCTGTTGTGCACGTGGGTGTACGTCAGCACCGCATATGGGTGTACATCTGTGTGTAACTGGACGTACATCCGTGTTGATTCTGAGTGTACAAAAAAAAATTATCCAAACCTATCAACATGGGATCTAGTTTTGAAGATCTCGACGCGAGGATCTCAAATATGAAAACGGTTCGTAATTCCGAAATACGGTTCTCGAGATATTTCATTTTGAAAAAAACGGATCACGAAATAAATACGTCCCCACCCCTCCACTCGTGGGTGGGAAGGAAAAAACCCACCAAAACTCTCTCTTGCTGCCACTTGTCACGCATGCAAGCACTCGTGGGGGCCACGGGAAAGGAGAAGCCAATACTTGGCGTGTGAAGAAGACACGAGAAGGGAAAACACGACACTTGTTGTCACGGCAACGAACGTGGGTGACCTTCTGGAAGGGAGAATTTTTTTCTAGTAATGTCGGCAACTATCCGATCAACTCCTAGAACCTAGCCATTTGATGGGCTACCAAGGAGAATGCTGACCCAGCACGGGTGCTGCTAATACTCATTATTCTTGATGGCCCATCAAATGACTAGGGCCCTGTTTGCTGTTCAGGAGCTCCTTATTTTTGAACTATTTCAAGAATATTTCGGTTTCCAGAAATGCTCAAAGTATTGAATAATTTGAGATGTTTGGTGGCAGCAAAAGTTATAATTTTATGTGCTTTAAATATTTTTAAATCCCACTATTTTAAAGTATATGAAAAAGAGGGTTTGACTTCTTTTTCTAAAACTGAAGTATTGGCTTGCTAACCATATAAATACCATGGGTTTTGAATACTTTAGTTACAATAATATTTCGTTGCCAAACTAAGCCTATGTTTTGGTAAATTTAAAATTTGTGACTCGCATTCCTTTCTTTTTAGATACACTAGAAATTTAATGGTAAATCTTGAAGCTCATTGTTCTTTATGGAACCGAGTGAGCTCATTGTGTACCCGCAAACAATGGCAAAATAAAGCATGCGATGACTATTTTAGCTACGTCGTGAAGCTCACAGTCACACGATGACTATTTTTTTAGGTACGCTAGAGCTAGAAAGTTCATGGAAAAACCGTGAAGCTCACTTTTTTTATGCAACCGAGCTAGCTCATTGTGTACCTGCAAAGCGTGTGCAAATTAATAGGGTGACGTGGACGCACGAAAAGTCTAGAAAATCAAACGGTGGGATGTTCCTATTTAGATATATATAAGATTATGTATCTTTTGGTGATGTGTTTTTACTCATTAAATATCCAGGTAGCAAGAACATATAAATGATATCGATAGCATTAATTTGTTGTCCCCACGTAAGTATGTACATAAGTGTTTGAGGGTGTACAAACACATCCTAAATGTTATTATATATGCATATCAAAGAATATTTATTTTGTACACTAGATATGATATAAAAAATAAAGTGTCTCTCAAATATTTTATTTGCTTTAATGGGCGTTGAGATAATATCTAATCACCCAACTTTGATTATGCATTTAGTGTGCTGATTCAGCAACAAGATATAAATCATCATAAAAAATGAAGCCCACATATATGCACATATATAATTAACAAGAAATATTTTCACTTGCACAAAATTAATTTGTCTAGATATAGTACATATTTATTGTTTGATAATTCATTACCACCCATCACCTACCTTCGAAGCATATCATAAATTTTTATGTGATAATAAACCATGTTGGCCCCTATATATACGCACACACATGTTAGTAAAAACATTGCTTGGGATTATTTCATTATTTCACACCATATTTTCATAGAAAAGGGGAGAGACGATTCTTGTTGCGAAATTCCACAAGCTATGTGGCTTCCACAAATTCTTGTATTGTTGGTTCTCTATTCATACCAAAGTACGGCAATATCATGGTTGCATGACACATATTCTGGGAATGATATTCGAATGAGGCAAGGACCATCCTGTAATAGTAGTAACCAGCTACTCACAATGACCAACGAAGAGAGTGCAATTGACCATGTAAGTTAAATTTTGACTATTTTTTTATAGATTTTATGCGTCGCATATAATGGAAAATCTATACTGGTAATAACCCGAACAAAACATCGCTTAGATATTATATTGACAATTATGGTTCCTATATTATTTTTTATTTAACAAGGTAGAATCTTATGTTGATGTAGTCGGCCTTTCTTTATTGGACAATTGAGTTCCTTTATTCTATATTTCATTTGGGGGTTTAGCTGCATCCTATAGAAGCAGGGAGGTTGTCTGGACAAAGCACTCTTTTTTTTCTATGAGACATAAGGAAACAATGGTAAAATAGATAATTTGCATTCTTTTGATGAAACATGTTAAGCATACATATAAAAAAATGATCTAGCTATGTTGTTTGAATTCTTATGTGTTTCTCGGTTCATAAGAAACTATTCTTGATGATGGATACATATCCTCTATTTTACAGGTGATTATGTGAATTATGTCATAACTATTTTCTTGTTTTATCTTTCCACAGTATGCTATAATGGTGTCAAACACAGTCTCCGAATCTATCCTTGTTGGTGGCATGGGGACATTTGACGTCTATGGTTCGCAAAATCTGAGTAATAAACAAATAATTCGATCACAAATATGTGTGATAAATCAACAAGGGAACGATCGTAGTAGCCACAATGCAGCAATAGCCGGATGGACGGTAAGTTAGTTCATCAAAATATACTCAAGCATGTTTTACCTTCTCCTTTTAAACATATAAGACTTTGTGTTTACGCTAAGATCATGGTGGAGCGGGACAAGCTTCATGTGTCATTACATCCCACAACATGGCAAAAGAGCCAACAACGCGGAGAAAATTAGACATGGCTTTAGAGTTTTTGAATATTAAAAAACATTTTTTGAGTAGAGGGCGAGTTGTGCAAGACAAGATACTAAAAAAAAGATACTGCATGATTGGTCGCTTCATGTGCTACCCGTACCACCCGACCCCTACATGTGGCCAAGCCACCTCCTCCCTTGTGGGTCGCCATGCCATCTTCCCCCCGTGCGCCTCCTGCGAGATCCCGCTCCTCCCCAACTGGCCGTGAACGGTATGGATAACGAAAGCTCATGGAGTAGCGTCCCAAGCCTTCTAGGCATTGACAAGTATAGTGTACTCGTTTCTCTTGCTAGGAAAACGCTGCTACGCTTGAGGAGGTCATGGTCAGCTTCATGGCCACCGAAATAGGAGTGTGCCAAAATATGGCCGGAATCTGGGTTACGACATGGAATTTAGCCGAAGTTGCGGAAGGTCCAGTACTGGTTCACGCATGCTTCGGTCCTGCGTCCTTGCAAGGATGCATCGAAAACCGCGAGATTCGTCAGCGTGGTAATCGACGCGACCGTTAGTGAAACCGAACGGCGGCAGGCTGGTTGCGGACGAATGCATCACAAGCTAGGCGACGGTCTTGCACAGAGATGGGCATGGGCATGGTAGACGCATTATTCAAGGCGCGGGTGGAGTAGAACAAGGGCGGAGGTCGTGGGCATGGCCATTGCTGCCAACGATACCGCAACCGGAGGGAGCAAGGTCGCATGCGTCCTCGTTGGTGTGAGCGAGGAATATGTGTGGGGAAGCGATGGAGACCAGCGGCACAGGGACGAGAACACGTCGTCGAAATGGAGTTCATGGCGGGCGGGAGGAGCTCTAGGTGTGCTCTGGGAAGGGCCACGTAGACCTGATCACAGATGTGCATGTAGCATCAAAAAATGTTTTAAACCGACTAAACCGTGAAATCGGTGCACTGCATCACACACCTTCCCAGATGCACATTTTCATTTACTTCAAAAGTGGTGGTTATTTGAAACCCATTTTCTCGGTACGTGGGGTGTTTGAGCATTGCTATTTTTTCGCCCCATCCACCCCATCCTAAAACAAGGATTTTTTTAGTATTCCCTTTTAATGTACCATATAGAGATGCTCTTAGTGACTCCGTGCTCGTCATAATGAAGAAAACCACTACACATGTTCGACCACCTTGCCTAGGACGCCAAGCATGCATGAAATTGTCCAAATATATATTGTACCACCAATCAACTAGGAGCTCATGGTCGATGAACTCCGACCTCAGCCGTCACTCATAGAGATGAAAACCATCGTGATTCCGAGGACTCATTTTGTTCCCCCAATTGAAATGTCCATATGTAGAAGGCATTGCCTATGGAAATTCATTTTTGTAATGCAATGGATCTCGAAGAACCTTGATATATTATAATTGAGTAGTGGGATTACAAGTAATAAAGAGGACCCCAAGATAAACAGAAGTTACAAATTAGTCCTCACTTTTTCTACAAAAAGATCCCTAAAAGAGATGTAGATTACAATCAGCTCCTCCATAGTTCTTTCCCTAAGACCTCTGAGCGAGGCACCCGCTCCATTGCGAGGGGATTAGACATTTGGACCATATTACGCTCAACTCCGTCCCTCTGAAGCTCCAGATATAGGCGGGAAATCTCTCTTTATGGCACCATGAAAGTCACCGAAGAGGCGAAACACCACAAATCCAAGCTTCACCAAGTTATTGATGAAGCCATTGCCAGATCCTGACCCCTCATTCATTCTCCATCATGGATAACAACCAAAGAAGCTTGCACACATGGTGGTTTGACGTGAAAGCAGCGGTCGTGTGTGGTCTGACGTGAAAGCTACGACTGTTGGATCACACACGTGTGCATCCTTCATACAAACTGCCACCAGTAGAGGATCACACATGCATTCCCTCTCCTTGTTTCCCCTCTTCTTTTCTTCACCTATGCCCACCCTAACCCTAGTATTTTGGATGAAAGTTATCTGAAATTTAGAGGATTTAGAATTTAAGATGCAATGATCATGTACTCACTCCATTCCAAATTAAATGTCGTCGTATTTAGTACAATTTGTACTAAATCTATGACACCTGAAAATTGAAACGGGGGGACGTAAGTAGGTAACTTCACTATTTTTCTTTTCGCTATAAATTTCTTTGGGTGGAGGTGCAGGTAGACCGCTCTACTGTAGCGAGCTGGCTCGAATGCATGTAACGTGAGCTTCTAGGCAGATTAGTCTCTTGAAATCTATTTTTATTTGTCATAAAATCATCATTGAAGATATTTCATCAAATCTCCACCACAAAGGTCCCCCACCCGAGAAGGCTGAGCTACGAGTCCGAATGAATGACGAAGAAATGCAATATATGCATTGGTTCTCTCATAAAAACTCCGAAACCTACTATATATTGCACATTACTGCATTCTCGGAAGTATGCGCTTTGAGAGAGGAAGCGAGGAGAAAGCAGTATGCGCTTTGAGCGAGAAGATAGATAAAATATGGGGAAAATCTTGAACGCGGTGTACCTAGAATGGCCTTTTTTTCTCTAAGCTGTAGTGAGGATTGAACAATGATATTCAATCAATGTGTTTAGACAGGATCAAAATTTATAGATAGCTTCCTTTTTTTATTTATTAGTTGTTTTTGTATAATGCAGGTAAGCCCGTCCAAGTATGGTGATAGCAAAACACATTTCTTTACACAATGGACGGTACGTGGTTGAATTTAGTTTTATTTCTTAGTCATATGCCCCTATTTACCATGTGTAGTTCATGGTATTGTATTGTCTAACAGGCAGATGGTTATAGTTCTACTGGGTGCTATGATATGTCATGTGATGGTTTTGTGCCAGTAAACTACGCTCCTATCACTCCAGGAGATATTCTAGATCCTACAAACGGACATCTTAAGATCACAATAAAGATATTTAAGGTAAGGTACAGAGTTAAAGCATTTATGCGTACACCAACTCTTCACCGCTTTAATTGTTTTATCTAAAGATTTTGTTTTACTGACCAAAAGGACTAAATAGTTATATAGTGGTCCATTTTTATGCATAGATGATGCCATCATTAATTGACACGTTTTGAAAAGGCTCTTTTGTATTCATGGTTATTTGAATATGTTCGGTTATTTTTCAGAAAAAGGAGGATGGTGACTGGTGGCTGCACTTTGGTCATGATAATCATAGCCTTAGCGCTGTTGGATATTGGCCAAAGAGTATTTTTAATAATTTAGAAGATCATGCCAATAAAATACAATGGGGTGGTTTCACGCAATCTACGCTTGGTAGTGCTAGTCCTCCAATGGGCAATGGACAATGGCCTAAACAAAATGCAGCTTCTATTCGAGACGTCCGATACGTTGACTCTAGTGGCCAAAGCCATGGCATTGATCTATTATCCGGTGGCCTCCTTTCTTACGTATCACACAAGAAATGCTATGATGTCGGTTATTTTCTAAATGAAATGTTTTACTATGGAGGCCCAGGTGGTTGTACTAAGTAGTAAAGGCTTTACAATATGTGAGGTCATAATTCATAAATGATGAAATAAATACATGATGTATGTTCTGTTTATCAGTGTTTTTTCATGTTATGTCCATGGTTAAGGGATTATTTGGATCAAAAATACCTTGGAGAAACATTGAGATTGATGATCATAAGATTTCCAAACATGTCATATGGATCTTATCAGTATGCTGCTAACTTATAAGTTTAACTAGACCATCAAGGCGCATTGCCACGCCCGTCCATCATAAGGAAAAGCGGTCGATATGTTGCAATTTAAACTATAAAAACATTTGATCAAAATTGAAAAGTTTTAAGATACAACAAAGGAATACTTTTAAAATTATAACTAATCCACTCATAAATACGTTATGTAGATTTTCTAATATCTTTAATCATGTCAAAATAGTGCTAGATTTTGAAAAACACATCACTTCTCAAGGATTCGTGTTACTTTAAATCATATTGAGTGGACCACTTAATCAATGATTCTAAGCAAACTCACGGAACCTTTGTAGCAAGAATGTTATAGCGTGAAACACTGATGTAAATTAGATCACAACCGAATAGATAAGCCAATCAACAGAACAAACTTATATTAAGCATTTGGGGATATAATAAACTAATTCTGCCAAGTAAATAGATCGAAATACCAAAATGTACCCCCAACCGATAAAAAACAATGCCACTTCTTTACACATCTTGATTTTCCCTACCCCTAATGGAACCTGGCATGCATGGATAATGATGCATACAATTAGGATAGCACACATAAGTGATATATGTTTATCATGTTTATCCATTCAAGGCAAGGATCTAACTTATGTTAGTCCTAAAAAAGACAGTAGCACTACCGAGCAGAACAAATAAAACAGCCCCAAGCAGCTTGTTCTTGGTGACTTTGTACAACTCATACGCAAATAATAAAATGGTCGGCATAACAGCTTCACAATTCAATTATTTTTTAAGTTCTTAACTGATGGTGCAAACAGTTATCTATCACGGGCACAAACTATATATCACCTCTTACACCAACACCATTGGTCCCAGACCTCTGCTTATTGTTTCCAGCAAAGCGTAGACCACACCTGAACATGTACATAATATGTTGTGGACAACTTAAAAGAGATGCAAAAAAAATGGTTATACTACTCTTTGCAGAATCATGGCTAGTATACCTAGGGCATACCAAGTAGTTAGTATTACACATTAGCTCTTCAATAATATGGGCTGACGTGTTCTAATGTCAGTATTTCATGGAAACAATCTTAAGAATAATTTTAAAGGTAACCACTGACTTGACCTGCGATGCATGACAATATAGAACAACAATTATTTTGAAACAATCTTATACGTGCATTATTAAAATACATTAGATCTTCGCATCTGAATTATTTACGCTGCATGAAAAATCAAGAAAATCATGTATTCCCAGCCAATTAGTCATCCATGAGCAAAGGAGAAAGCTGTGACTTTATAATATCTTCAAAATTCATTGGTTCCGTGAGTTATTATAGAAATATCGCCACAATCATTCTATCATAGAAAATTTAAATTGCATTGTTGTGTACCTTTCTTGGGAATGAAAAGTTACATCCTGCTATTTATCCTTATGCACGACACATGAGAAGGATGAGAAACACACCTGGAGTATTGGCTTAGATTTAGTAGCCGCAGCAGATCGAGCCTACTCTTAATTAAGCTAATCTGAAACTTGACAATTTCATTAACGAGTTAGGCGCATGCCACTCCTCATATCAGAAACAAATAGGGAAAAATATTGATGGACCGAAACTGTACCCGCGAGGAAAAACGAAAGAAAAGTGTTTGTGCATCAGCACTTGCTTCAAATTATGTGAGATAACAAGAAGAGAGGATTGAGTTGCCGATTGTAACATCCACCAAATGGTTGTGTTATGCACTAATGTCAGAAGGAAAACAAGTCGTCGGTAATAAAATGTAAAACAAAACATCACTATTCGCTTCGGATCAGTACCAAGGATTATAGCTTCCTTCAAATTTTTCTTGGCCAAATTAGGTACTGATGTTGAGTGTTTCATGTTTAATATCTTTGAAACAATGTGCCATACACTTTCTGCAAAACGGCTACATTATGGATTCTTGCGCCCCATAGCACCTTTTTTTTTAAAAAAAAACAGTACAAACGCAAGCTCTCACATACACGCGCATACACTCACCCCTATGAACCACACGCACGCACACCCTACCCCAATGAGCACCTCTGAGTGACTGAGTCGGCGGGTCTTGAGATTGACGAAGTCACCACAGGCGTCTCGCTGTCGACGGGAACGTCGCCTCCCACTGAAAGAGTATTCCGCCTAAATGCGACACACAGGTGTCAAACCTGGGGTTTAAACTCTGGTGGGCTAGGGGTACAACCATGCTACTAACCATCCAACCATAGGTTGGTTCACGGGCCCCATAGCACTATCATATTACGCACGGGTAACATAACTTTAGTTAGTTCTTAAATCTTCCAAAGGGAGTAGCATAAAATTTTAAGAGGAAAGGTAAGTATATTGTAACATATAACTATAGTAACTCTTCTCTGACAAACTTTGATCGCTCGTCTGCCATTTTCTAGATCTGCATTGTGCTATTTTTGTGAGTAAATATCAAAGACAAAAAAAGAAGAGGAGATTTGTCCTTAGACTGATGGACCATGCAAGTTACATTGATCAATCAATTTTCATCAAAGAGGACACCTAATGCTAGGTATTCCACCAATGAATCATACAAATGCAGTCTCAGAGTGACAGTGAATATGAAAAATGCTCGTGCTTTTACAAATCATATCGAATAAAATTACACTGCTCAAATTTCGTGATTTTATCCAAAATCAAAATATGTACAGAGATCATAAAAAGGACAACCTGGATGTCATGTTGGAGCCTCTACAATCTCGGCCAGGCCGATGGATTGGGATTTGATACGGCGTTTCATCTACATCAATTTTCCATGGAGGCACGGAGAGACATAGGAGCGACCTGATCCCGCAACTACAACAAGAGAAATTCAAAGCAGAAAGTGTCGAAGCTGACCAGACTCGGGGAATAGATCAGGTGGGGATACGCAAGGGGAAACAAGAGAACGCATAATATTTTGGGGCCATCACGCCAAATCCAGCCTCAGTAGAGTAATTCGAATCAATGAGTCCGAGAGTTCCTGAAACAAAACAACGAGTAGCTTCCTAATTAACATGGACGACGATTACAAAACTCCGATGAAGGAGGACACGGGTCAACCGCAAAAGAAACGCTAGGCAATAACGTCTGCCAAATGAACGTACCACTCACCATTTAAACAGAAGAGTAAACCCCCCCCCCCCCCCCGGCCTAGACCATAAAAGCGTGCATTCCCGCGCCCGCCCTTATCGAGGAAAAAATTGACAACATGGTTAAAAGAAGTTGGAACAACAGCTTAATATACAATGCCATGACAGAGGTTGTACGACATAATGTTCTGGAGTTATAACTGATCCACTAACATAAATATTTTCTTCTTATACATATTCTAAAATCACTATTTATGCCAAAATAGTGCTAGAGTCTGAAGCACATGACTTCTCACTTCCGAGAGTTATGTCACTCTAAATCTCACGAAACCTCGGTAGAAAGAAAGTTAAAGCATTCATAATAGCCAGTCATGTAAATTATATGACAACCAAATAGACAAGCCAATCAACAGTAAAAACTTATAATGGGCATTTGACTGTACAACTATCCAATATAGTTCTCAATCTTCATAATTTGAAGGAGGCTCAGTTGCATACACTTTTATGGGAAATTTATTGGGTCATGTAAATCGGATCTAAAAGACCTAAATGTACTCCTACCCGGTAAAAAAACAGCGGCACTTGTACATGCTCGTAATTTGCCCTAACCCCAATGGGATCTGACATGCATGTATAATGATGCATACGGTAAGGAGAGCTAACATAGTGAAATATGTTTATCCATTCAGGAAGAGAACGATATTTTTTTTGTAAGTTACATCACCTCTACACCAACACAGCTGGGCCCAAGCCTCTGCTTACTGTTGGCAGCAAAGCCTAGACGGTACTGTGCATGAAACAATATGTGGTGAACAGCTTAAAGGAACCGCAAAAAATGGTTATACTACTACTCTCTGCTAAATAATGGCTAGTATACCTGCGGCATGCCAAAGTAGCTAATATTACAAATTAGCACTTAAATATATATGCGCTGAAGTGTTCTAATTTCAGTATTTCAACAATTTTTAAAAAATGGGGACAGTGTTAAGAACAAGAGCTCTTTTACGGTGATTGGGACGGAACTATGGGTTCCGTCCGGTTCCGTCGAGTATGCTTTTTGAGACCGTTGATTATATCATGATTTTTAGTAACCGTCGAATTAAAAATGGGGTTGTGCTTCGGTATCTCTCCCTCCCATAACTTAAAAAGGGTATTATATTCTTCTATTATTACTATCTAGTTGATAATTTGTCCCGCTGATATCTGTATCAATTGATGTGTGCCAGGGGAGCGGGGTGCGCGTGAGCAGCTGCAGCGCCTACAGCCCGCCGAGGCTGTGCGGCAAGAGGATCGCGGATTCCACAAGCAGCTTGAGGCGCTCCAGGTACACTCCTCCGCGCGCGCCACAGCCGCCGGAGCGGCACCACCAGTCCACCACGCACCGACGCCAGCGACGCCGCGCCCACGTCCTGCAAGACCACGTCGGCAGGCGCACCAAGGCCACGACGTGCAGCGTCCCCGTCCTACAAACCCGAGTCGGCATGCGCAACAAGACCACGACGTGCCGTTCCACGACCACCCTCGCCGCTAGCCACGTCCAGCGCAGGAGCCACGCGTACTCCAAGGCGCTGGTGAGCGGGGATGCGGTTCACCACCGTCGGCGGGGAGCGGCGAGCCGGAGCGCCAGCCGACGGCGGCCGCGGCGCCGTGCAGTCTCGCGCATGGTGCCCGATATCCCTGCACCGGAGGCACACGGTCTCGTTCTCGCACATGCCGGCGACGTGCACCGGCGGTGCAGTTGAAGCACACCCCGGCGAGGTCCGGGGGCAAGTCCGGCCGAATGACCAAGGCGGGCAGGGGAGCGCGGCGCAACCGGTGAGCCCTCCGCGCCTCCTGGCGACGGCGCATGCGGCCCCCGGCCTGCAGCCACGGACCCGGCCCGTGGTCCGCCACCGCGGGAGGACGCGAGGCTTGAGCCGCCGGGAGCCTGCGCGGGACGGGCGCCTGACGACGGAGCGACGGGGAAGGCGGGGGCGGAGGGCGCGCGGCCAAGGGAGGCGAGGGAGCACGGGCCGGCGAGGGAGACCCACTCCTAAGCACCTCGCAGTACGAGCGCAACGAGACGGAGCTCACCTCCTCGTCGCCGTCGTCGTCGTTGAAATCTGCCCAGCTGGGACGCTGAGGGGAGGCCATCGAGGGAGAGGGAAGGCGCCGAAGCGGAGGCTGGGGCGCGGGAGGGTGGACGCCGCCGCCGGAGTGGCGTGCGGCGGTGGGCGACTCGCGCGCGCGGAGCTCTCCTCAGTAGTCCCTAGCTAGCTCTCTCGTGGTGTTCTCTCCGCAAGCCGAAGCAGCAAATTTCCACCAGCTTCTATATGCATTATTAACTTTTGTTTTTTCTGTTTGTCACTTTGTGTTGAGTTTGTGGCATTGATCGCCCGACGAACACAACCGTTACAGGCGTGGCAACCCTGGCCACAGACAACCACCGCCATCGCGCCTAAAGAGCTCCATACGGTGCAACGTGCAGCAATTTTGTACTATGTAACAAAAATTTATTACCGTCCCTACAAACGTTTTGGTATCGTCCCCACAAAATCTTTGGTTCCGTCCCCATGCTTTTGGTACCGTCCGGTTCCGTCAGTCTGGTTCCGTCTATTTTACGACCGTTAGATCGAGTTGGATGGATGGTTTATAAAAATGCCAACCACCCTAAAACTTGTATAAGAACAAACGGTAAAAGGTAAGCACACTGACTTGAAATGCGATGCATGTCAATTTAAAACAACAAATATTCAGAAGAGAAGCAACGCATTACTAAAATACAAAAGACCTTGGCATCTGAATTATGAATGATGCTATACCTATGACAATATTTGTCCGATATTGATACGACAAACGAGGAGAAACATTCATCACGGACTTTGCATGGAGCACCCTCGTTAGATCAGTTGTTGTACGAAAATCCTATTGGCAAACGTCTTACGCGTAGCATTTTCCCTGAATTATTTACCCTCCATGCAAAATCAAGAAAATTATGTATTCCCGGGCAGTTGGTTTTCTCTAAGCATAGGAGAATCGTTGACTTTTTAATAGCTTTAAATCCATTGGTTCCCTGGGTTCTTATAGAAACAACATTACCCACCAACAACATAACTTCAGTTAGTTCTTAAATCTATCAAGGGAATAGGAAAAATTCAACCAAATTTTTAAAAAGTTAAACATATAACCTTAGGAAAAAAATTCTGGCCAACATTTTTGATATATCACCAGCCTTCTTCTGGTTTCTGCAATGTTTTTTTTTTCGAGAATAACCGGGGGGGGGGGAGGGGAGAGAGGTTCCCCACCGCTTGTATATATTACCCGAAACTGTCCCTCAAAATTGCACAAACGTGTTACAAGATGGAAGCAAAACAGGGGGGTTCAAGTAAGAGATTACAAACACGATGCATGAAACAAAAGACCACGCGGGGCCTCAGCAGATGGGCGATCCTCCGTCTTCAAACGGTGGCTCCAACATGCAACGTCCAGTGCGGCACGCCGAAAGGCATCTGCAGCAGTGCAAGCGACCCGGTTGAAGACAACATCGTTTCTACCTTTCCAAAGCTTCCAAAGGAGAGCTCCCAGGCAGATTTCCCAGGAGACGCGGGTGGAAGTAGTGGGCGTGGGGATGTCCGAGATGGAACACAGAGAGGGGATGGTGCAGCTAAGTCTATCCCAGACCTCAGCAGCAACGGGCAGTCGAAGAGGATGTGGCGCATGGTCTCGGTGGCTCCGCAGGAGGCACAAGATGGGGAAGGAGCACAATTTTTATGGTGGAGGTTAGCCCTAGTGCTAAGGCGGTCCGAGTCGGCAAGAAGACAAAAGATTTTGATATTAGTGGGGAGCCGGGAGCGCCAGCAAGTGGTTGAAGAGGAGTCGAGGACACACCCAAGGGGAGGTCATAGCATAGACGGCGTGTGTGCTGAAGGCGGAGCACGGCCCCCAGGCAAGGATGCGGCGGTCCTCCGAGTCATCTAGGGCCACAGACGCGAGAATGTGTTGGACGTCAAAAAGTTCGCCAGCGGCAATGGAGGAGAGACGCGGGCGAAGTGCAAGCCCCGAGTAACGGGCAGCGGCGATGGTGATGTTCGTTCGTAGGCAGTGGGAGAAAAGAGCAGGAAACTTGGTGGCAAGCGTGCCACCAGGGAGCCAACGATCTAACCAGAAGGCAATGTTTCGGCCGTCGTGAACGAAACAACGAGTGATGGACCTATAGGTGGGGAGGCATGCGTGAACAATGGACTCAAGAAAGGATGGTGAGGGGGAAGTGTCGCCCAGGTCGCGGTTGTATGAACGCTAGAATCATGTTTTCCACGGGAGCTCCAACCGCTGATGAAGTTTGTGGACTAAAGTCATGAGAATCACGAGGTTTTGCCGTTGGAGGTCCCGCATCCCGAAGCCACCGACCTGCTTCTGCAAACAAACCTTATCCCAAGAAATCAAGCAACGTGCACCAGAGCACGAGTCCTTGCCCGTCCAAAAGAAGGCACGACGTTTCTTGTCAATCGCTTCAACAACACCACGTGGCAAAAGAAAAGAACACATAAAATAAGTTGCTAGGTTATTTAAAACTGAGTTACAAAGTACAAGACGCCCCCCCAGAAGACAAAAGTATTGGGCTCCGGCCGGAGAGCCTGCGATCAAAAGAGGAAATGAGCGAGGTGTAGGCAGAAGCAGGGAGTTTAATCGGAGAGAGCGGGAGCCCAAGGTTGGGCTGGGGGAAGCTAGAGATGGGGCAGTCGAGAGAGACGGCGATACTAGATTGAAGAGTTGCATCCAGGTTCATCGGGACGGAGCAGGATTTGTGAAAGTTGATGGCCAAGCCCGTGGCAGCGGCAAAGCTATCAAGAATTGTTTTGAGACAAGTAGCCGAAGTCAAGTCGCCGTGACAGACAATGAGGGTGTCGTCAGCGTACTGGAGGACGGCCGGGGGAAGGGTGTGGTCGATGGGATGGTGGAGATTGCCCGAGAGGTGAGCGTGTCGGACCAGCCGCTGAAGGACATCGGCGACGATAATGAAAAGGTAGGGGGAGAGGGAGTCACCTTGCCGCAACCCGTTTTTGCAATGTGCTGTTTTAAAATGGGACACTGGTAGAAAATAGGCCTTTAGTCCCGGTTCGCAAAGGCCATTATTCCCGGTCATGCAACCGGGACTAAGTATGCGCGACTAAAGCCCCCCCCCCTTTAGTCGCGCCTCTTACGACCGGGACTAAAGGCCCGTCCACGTGGGCGCCAGGAGTCCGTCGGGGCGGATGAGCTTTAGTCCCGGTTCTCGTGGCTAACTGGGACTAAAGGCCTCCTCCGCAGGTTTAGGGTTTTAGCCCCCCTAAACCTGGTTTCTTTTTAATTTGTTTTGTTTTATTTCTTTTATATTTTATTTGGTGTTTTATTTTAATTTTGATGAAGTTTCAGTACACATATATATTCTACGCTACTATATACATGCATATGAAATTTCAAACAAGAAGATTTCAATAGGAATACATAATATATATTCAATCTCGGGTGACCATATACAACTTCGAACAAGTTTCCATACACAATTACGATGGATGACCATACACAACTTCGAACAAGTTTCAATCTCGGAGATGCATAAGGAAAAATCCTGCTAATTCCTCTTGAATTGGTCGTCGTCGGACGTACAGTGTTCTCCTTTGGGATTGATGACATGACTAAGGAAAAATCCTGCTAATTCCTCTTGAATTGGTCGGAAGCGAGCTTCTGGACTAAACTTCCTCCGCAAGTTATCCGTCGCCTTCCGCAAGCTATCCGACGCCTTCCTCTCAGTGGATTCTCTCTGGATGTTCTCACAAACATAGTATCCACATAGATTGGTCCCGGTGGCTGCTTATCCACATTAACTAACTTTCTAAAATCTAGCTGATGTTTGAATTCACCGACAATTTCTCCTGAGAACCGTCTCCAAACTCTACAGGGCAAAGAAAATTAAATGAACAAGGGAGTTATTAGCTACTGCATATTAGTAAATGAACAAAAGAGACCGATCGATATAGAGCGCAAATGATTGAAAATAATTACTTTTGCAACATTTTTCTCATGTCGGCCCAACGCTTTGAATCTGAATCCATAGAGTCCATGATATAAACTGTGGAGGTGTGAAGTTCAATTTTTAGCAGAATCCAGTGGAACCTGCGGACACCTTACATGCATAGTCATGCATAACTTATCGATTAGACATACCATGCATGGAGTAAACAAAAGAGAATGGGCACAAGAGAGAAACACTCACCCAAAATGGTAAGGAAATAGAATATGACTTTTAAGTTGATGCTTTGTAAGAAACATGTACAAGTCTTCCTCCACGTCTTCGGGGTGATTTTGTAACACATGTCCATTAATGATTTGTGGGTACCCAACATCATGGATGTTTTTTTATTTTGTATTCCCAAATCTTCAATCTACATAATACAACAATATAGTTAGGACTATATATATATATATATATATATATATATATATATATATATATATATAGAGAGAGAGAGAGAGAGAGCAGGCAATGAAGAACGAGATGAGGTAGAAATAAATCACTTGCAGAACGTAGCAACTCAGGATGGATTTGTCGAGCTCGCGCAGATTGAACAGCTGGAACAATTCATAGAGTACCGTTTGGTGTGATGCTGCTTTGTAACATCCGCATAAACATATTCTTTGGCGGCCCATGATATGAAATTATTGTACCAACGTAGCGAATTTCGCATTTGTGGTGGTAGACTTTTTTCTTGCGTAGCCTCGACGAGAGACCCATTCGGCACATATTGTAATGCTACCTCACCCATTGGCGCATCGTCCAGGCCTAACGAGGCATGAAGAGTCAAACCCATCTTGGACGCATTTTTCATGGTACTCGCTACAGTCAATCCAATTGCTACCGCAGCTGCTCTGACCTCGGGGTCCTGTTCCGGACCGGCTTTCACTATGAGCGGGGGGGTCGATTGTTTATTCTGCATCCCGAGCTGGTTAAGAACTATTAATTTTTGCTTTCATTTCAGACATTTTTGGAAAACAACAAAAACAGAAATGCTTTAGATGTCAAACTGCATGTATAAGGTTGAAAACATGTGCCAAATGTTTCACTGAACATTTTGAGGTATTAAACATAATTTTTGGATAATTATTTAATTAGTTATGTCATTTTCTTTTTCCTTTTCTTTTATGATCAGAACAGAAAATTGATTTTTTTTGGTCAAATTTATACAATTATTCCCAAAATAAAATACCATTGTGTATATTTTGTTAAGACAAAATTTTAGAGCTCAAGTTTGCTCAGTTTGGGTTAACAGAATTCAAGTTATGAATTTTGCAAATTTCCATTTTTAGTTCCCTTTTCTGTATTTAATTATTTCGTGCAAACATTATTAAAGAAGCATGTTGAACTTTTTCTATAAACAGAAACTGCTCAAGTTCCTGAATGTATAGAAATTTGAATCACTCAAATTGGAGATTTTATGAATTAGTTATGGATTTTTGAAACTGCTAAGTCCCTTTCTCTCTCTCTCTGCTCACTCTCTCGCTCGCTGACGGGTGGACCCCACCCGTCATCGCCCTCCTTTTATCTCTCTGTCTGCTCACTCTATCTCGCTCGCTGATGGGTGGGCCCCACCCGTCAGCGCCTCCTTCTCTCTCTCTGCTCTCTCTCTCGCTCGCTGACGGGTGGCCCCCACCCGTCAGCGCCCTCCTTCTCTCTCTCTGCTCTCTCTCGCGCGCTGACGGGTGGGCCCCACCCGTCAGCGCCCTCCTTCCTCTTTTCGCGTCGTTGTGGGGGTCGCTGTCGTCCTCACCGGCGCGCGGTGGTCGCCGTCCTCACCGGAGTTCGTGGTCACGCGTATACGAGGGAGGCACGAGGCCCCCAGGGGAACCTACCGGAGACGGCAGCGCGGGGCAGGGGCGAAGAAGGACGGCGCGGTGGAGAGAAGGGCGCGGGCGACGGCAGCGACGGCGACGTCGCGGTCCTCTCTCTGTCTCTGCGGGGCGGAATCGGCGACGGCGCACGGAGAAGACGAGCAGCAGGGCGGCACAGGGAGATACAGAGGCGTTGGTCCTTAGAAAAATTTCGGCAGTGCGAATCGGGAATATATAGGGCCAGCCTTTAGTCCCGGTTGGGGACACCAACCGCGACTAAAGGCCCGCGGAGGGTACTACTTCATTTTAAAATCTTAAAATACAAATAATATATCAAAAAATTCAGAAAAATAAAACTAATTCATTTTAAAATCTTAAAAATACAAATAATATATCAAAAAATTCAGAAATGGTTAGGGTTTTGTTCTGACCAATCAGAAAGATTCACACGCATGTTAATTTCGTTGGGAAACGGATCGTCCCTTTAGTCCCGGCATGTTTTACCAACCGGGACGAAATGGTTAGGGTTTTGTTCCGACCAATCAGAAAGATTCACACGCATCTTGGATATATATATAGATAAAAAAGACAGTACATAATGGAAAGAGTGGATCTAAACCTAAACGGAGATCATAGATGATCTACATAATGGCAAGATTGTGGATCTTATATCTGCTAGTCATACTCCTGCCTAGGCCTATAGTACTCCGACTCGTAGTCGTCGTAGTCGTCGCCGTCGTCGTCACTATCGTCGGACGGTGCTCTGCACTCCCTCGGAGGGTCACGACTCCAGGACTGGGTGTGAGGGTAGCGCAGGCGGGGGTTATCGCCAGCCCTGATGTAGTTCATGACGCTCTGAAGAGTCCGTCTGCCGCCCCACCACAGCCGACGACCGGCCTCGTTGAAGTTCGAAGGAGGCGGGCCGTTCTCCTCGTACCTGGCGAGCGCACTCTCACGCCGATTAATGAAGAATGCGTACCAAGTAGGGCGGTAGTCAGGATTCCAACTGGGATTCCTCCGCTGCTCCGGCGTGAGCTCGTGGTAGTAGTGGTTCGTGATGGCCGCCCGACGCGCCACACCTTGAGGAAGAGGAGGTACCGGCACTCCTCCGGCGCTCAGCATCCAACCGGCGGGAACGCTGTAGCCGGGCGGGCAGGGGTAGTTTGAGGCGGAAAGTGCCTCCGCCTCGATGAATGTTAGAGTGGGTACGGGAGAAGCCATGAGAGAGTGGTGAGTTTGTATGTGTTTATGCCAATGGTGTGGCAATGCATACATATATATAGCGAGAAGAAAACATATATCCCTTTAGTCCCGGCCCGTTTTACCAACCGGGACTAAATGGTTCGGGTTTCGTTGGGAAACGGATCATCCCTTTAGTCCCGGCCTGTTTTACCAACCGGGACTAAATGGGTTAGGGTTTCGTTTGGACCAATCATATAGAATCACACGAATCGTGTGTTTCTTTCAAGCGCTTGTGAGTCGTTGGATCCGGGGTGTGTTTCTTTCGAGCTGTTGTGAGCCGTTCGATCAGGGCTACGGTGTGTTTCTTTCGAGTTGTTGTGAGCCGTTGGATCAGGGTGTTTCTTAACCGTTGGATCAAAACCCTAGCACAACACTTTGTGAGCTAGAGGACCCTATATATAGCCCACCTTCATACACCGGTCAGTTCATCGACCAAATACAAAACATCCGGATTCTCCATCATACGTCCTGCCGTGCATTTGGTATGCATATATGCACCCAGTAGACACGGTGGGGCTATATGATGGCGATACCGATTGTTTTGTTCTACACCTCCTTTAAGGTTTGATACATCATATATTCAGTTCATCGAGCAAATACAAAACATCCGGATTCGCCATCATACGTCATGTCGTGCATTTGGTATGCATATATGCACCCAGTAGCCACGGTAGGGCTGTATGATGGCGATACCGATTGTTTTGTTCTACACCCCCCCCCCTTTAAGTTTTGCCCCAAAACACATCAGAGATAATATAATTCACATGATCCATTCAACAAAGTTTGGTACAATAAATTATTACACATGAATTCTTCCCTTGTGTCCCCGCTTTCTTACGATTTGGCCGTATCCATGGAGCATCCTCATCATTTAACTTAATTCTTGGGTCAGTGTTCACTTTGAAGGGCGGAATTTCACCAAACATATTATAATCTTCTGACATGTCTGTCTTGTGCTCCACTCCCACGATGTTTCTTTTCCCTGAAAGAACAATGTGGCGCTTTGGATCATCGCATGATGTACTGATCGTTTCCTTATCTTTCCGTTTCCTCGGTTTGCTACTCATGTCCTTCAAATAGAAAACCTGAGCGACATCTTTGGCTAGGACGAATGGTTTGTCAAGGTAACCAAGATTGTTGAAATCCACCATTGTCATTCCGTATTGCTCGTCCACCTTTACCCCACCTCCTGTTAGCTTGAACCATTTGCACCGGAACAAAGGGACCTTAAAGGAGGGACCATAGTCAAGTTCCCATATCTCCTCTATGTAACCATAATATGTGACCTTTTGCCCAATATCGGTTGCTGCATCAAAGAGGACACCACTGTTTTGGTTGGTGCTCTTTTTATCTTGGGAGATCGTGTAAAATGTATTCCCATTAATCTCGTACCCTTGGAAAGTCGTTATAGTCGAAGATGGTGTCTTGGCCAACATGTACAGCTGATCTCCAACATCATTGTCATTCATTAAATGATTTCGTAACCAACTGCCAAAAATCCCCATGTGGGCCTTTCTAATCCAGGATTCAGGCTTCCCCGGGTTGTCCGAGCGTAAAATATTCTTGTGTTGCTCGAAGTACGGAGCCACCAAGCTCGAATTTTGCAGAACTGTGTGGTGTGCTTCAGTCATAGAACATATCGTTGATTTCCTTCCGATCGTGCCTTTTCCACTTAGTCTCCCCTCGTGCCGCGATTGAGGAATACCAATCGGCTTAAGGTCAGGAACATAGTCAATACAGAACTCAATTACCTCCTTATTTCCATAGCCCTTTACGATGCTTACTTCTGGCCTAGCACGGTTACGAACATATTTCTTTAATACTCCCATGAACCTCTCAAAGGGGAACATATTGTGTAGAAATACAGGACCGAGAATGGAAATCTCTTCGACTAGGTGGAGCAGGAGGTGCGTCATAATAATGAAGAATGATGGTGGGAACACCAACTCGAAACTAACAAGACATTGGACCACATCGTTCTGTAACTGTGGTAGATCTTCTGGACTGATTACCTTCTGAGAGATTGCATTGAGGAATGCACATAGCTTCACAATGGCTACTCGAACATTTTCCGGTAGAAGCCCCCTCAAAGAAATCGGAAGCAATTGCGTCATAATCACGTGGCAGTCGTGAGACTTCAGGTTTTGGAACTTTTTGTCCGCCATGTTTATTATTCCCTTTATATTCGACGAGAAGCCAGACGGGACCTTCATACTGCTCAGGCATTGAAAAAAAATGACCTTCTCTTCTTTGGTAAGAGCGTAGCTGGCACGACCTTGAAACCATTCCGGATGTCGGCCATCTGGGTCTTTCAAAAGTTGCTGGTCCTGTCGTGTTTCCTTTGTATCATTTGTCTTCCCATACACGCCCAAGAAGCTTAGCAGGTTCACGCAAATATTCTTCGTAACATGCATCACGTCGATTCCAGAGCGGATATCTAGGACTTTCCAATACTGTAGCTCCCAAAATATCGATTTCTTCTTCCACATGGGTGCGTGCCCGTCAACTCCCAGCGGAACTGATTGTCCGCCAGGACCCTTTCCAAAGATGACTTTCAAATCCTTGACCATATCAAATATCTCAGCACCAGTACGTTCCGCAGGCTTCGGCCGGTGATCTGCCTTGCCGTTGAAATGCTTGCCTTTCTTTCTTACATTATGATTTCGGGGAAGAAATCGACGATGACCCAGGTACACGTTCTTCCTACAATTATCCAAAAATACACTTTCAGTCTCATGTAAGCAGTGCGTGTCGGATATATACCAAATAGGGGTATAGAAGATGGTAGACAAAGTGCCGGATTACCAGGGTAGCCTAAGTGGTAGTGGTCTTAGGCCCATTAGGCGGCCCAGTAACCCGACGCACGGAAGCCGGATTCTAGAAGAACCCGGATCACGGCCCGTGTGATCTGGCTTGGAGGAGAATATGGATTCCTTGCTTTCCAAGTTAGGAAGTTACCGTAGTCTTCTAGGTTTCCTATTCTGTAAGCCCTAATCCGGCTATTATATAAAGCCGGACGGGAGATAAAGAGAAACAAGAGAGAAGCTCTACGCCAGCTCGCCGAGAAGCTCATCCTCGTCGAGTGGCTTAGATCTAAAACCCTCACATTGTAACCCTGTTTACGGGCTTTAGTCCCAATTAGTGAGAAGTGCAGGAGTAGGCACGTCGTACTGTCGCGACGTACCGAACCTGGGTAAATCCTGTGTTCTGTGTTCACTACGCCACATCCCGTTACCCCACGTCTCTACCGTAGTCTCATGGCACCCCCGTCTATGAAAACTACTACGATGTCTCGACAGTTGGCGCCCACCGTGGGGCTCGAACCCACGACCACAAGGTTAAGAGTCGTTGTCGGGCGCTTCCTCGACAACGGATCCTACATACCGGCGCAAAACCACCTGGTAAGTGCCTGCGTGTTACCAATAGGATCTGCTAACATCTTTATCGGACTAACTGCAGAAGCAATGGGGTTTTGCGGTGGAAGCAAATTTATCCCACCCGCCCTATACCCAGTCGAAGATGACTATGATGCCGGATTCTGCTCAGATCGCCGACAAAAAAGTGATACACACTTTATCGGCATGGTGCAATCCGAAATCGCCGAAAACACGGATGACGGAAATCCCGTGCAAAAGGCAGATAACAACGCACCCGTCATAGAGACGGAAGATCAAACACCCGTCACAGAGGCGGAAGATCCGACATCCGTCAACAAGATGATGAACTCGGAAGCAGAATCCGTGCTTGCCGCCATTGAGGCGAGGTTGGAGTCGGAAACCGGATCGGATAACTTCGACTCCGAAGACGAAGATGAGGACGCCTTCGTAAGAAAGGTTAAGTCCTTTCAAGAGGGATATTATGAAGTTCTAATGGCGAAACCGGCTGATACCACGGACGCCGGCAGCCAGGAAACCCCTAAAACCCCTCCGCCAGAGGAAGAGAGAGAAGACGGAGAAACTTCTCCGATATTCCCCAATGTCAAGGAGATGACAGAAGATGAACCTGTCAAAAAACCTCCCTCTTCCAAGAAAAAGCACCGTGCTGCTAAAAAACTCCAATACAAAATCCGGAAGAAAAAATCAGCTGATCTCGCTGATGAAAACCTGGAAGTAGGAGATGTCAGCGGAACAAAGCCTGCGGAGAAGAAATCCAAAGAAATCACTGCTCCGCCAATGACGGAACGGGAAGAGCAGGAACTATTGCAAACACCAGTGGGACCAGATGAACCCCCTGAGATGCTGGAAGCCAGGAGACAAGCTTTCCAACGGCAACAGCAACATCTACTCAGATCTCGGCAACATCTCCAACAAACCCATAATGACATCAAGGTCATGAAGGAAGAAATAGAGGAGTACGAGAAAAAGAATAGATCCGCGTTAAAACCTACTAGGTTACCCGGAATCGCAAGACCGGAAGAACTGCCGCCAAAAGAAAGGTTCCATAACCCATCTTGGCAAAAGCAGGTAAACGGCAAAGATGCCAAGGGCGAACCAATATACAAGACCGCAGCAGAAAACGCGGAAGCAGCGTTCGCGATTCTTAACAACGATCGGTACTCCAACGGGGAAAAACTCCAAGGGGTGTATGCTTTCTTAGGAAAAGCATTGCAACAACAACAGCGCGCCCAAGAGCGATCAGGGAGGCTGCACGATAACTCCGCCCTATGCAAAACAGCTACTTGCGCTGCTGGAGCACCTGGACCGGAAGAACCCGGAGATTCAGACAACTCAAAGGATAAAAAAGAGGATCCGAGAAAAGACGAGAAAAAACCCGACAACCGGGATGCAGCGTCTAGGACCGGATCCCATCTCCCAAAAAATGGACATAAACCCCATGATCGGGAAGACAAACACCGGAACGACGGCAAAATAATGCCACCTCCGAGAAACCCAGCTGAGAAAGCTGGAAGATACGATATACCTCACAGGCGTGAGAGATCCCGGACACCTCCTAAGGACAAAGAAAGGCACAGGAGCAGAACTCCGCCTAATCCAAAAGGGCGTGACCACGGAAGAGACAGAAATAATCCCGGAAAAGCGCGTTCGCGCAACAATGGAAGAGACAGGAGCAGATCCCCCTCTGTCCATTCAGCAGGGAGATATTCTGCACACATTGACAGAGCAGAGAAGGATGATCTATACTTTGGTCCTAAGTGTTTTACTGATAGGATCCGAAGAATAACCCTGCATTCTGGCTTTTCCAAGGTCGGTCCAACGTACCAGAAATACACCGGCAGCACAAACCCGGATACCTGGCTCTCGGATTACTATACAGCCGTCCAGATCAACAATGGGACAGACCTGGAAGCTGTCAAGTTTCTTCCCCTAATGTTGCTGGATGGAGCCAGAGATTGGATCAATGGATTACCATCAAGAACAGTCGACAGCTGGGATGATATGGCTAGAGTATTCACTCAGTATTTCCGGGGAACATACAAACGCCCGAACAGCATCAACCAGCTAAACCGTTGCACCCAATTCGAGGATGAGCCATACGTGGATTTCATTTCCAGGTGGACAGCAATGAAGAATAGTTGCTCTAGAGTAACTGATGTACAAGCAATGCATGTTTTCGTCAATGGCCTAAAACCCGGACTCGTGCCGTTCATGGTTGGTTCCAAAAAGCACAAAGATCTCGGATCTATGCTTACAACCGCCAATGAGCACGCCGCAGCCGAAGACGACATCAGAGCAAGAGGGGGCAATATCGAATCACTAATACTTGCCAAGAAAACCCCTCGTTCTGACAAAAAAGGAACTCCGGAAACAACGACGAAACCCAAAGAGGTCAACATAACCTTTGGAGGAGAAAAGGGGAACAAGTGGAAAGGACGCAACCCAGATCCAATCAACTACACTCCAGAGGAGTGGGAAAGGATTAAGTCGAAACCTTGCGTTCACCACTCGCAATTTGGGAAACCCACCCATACAAACGCGCAATGCCGGCTGAATAAGCACATGAAAGGTAGTGCAGGATCCGGAAGTAAGGGGAAGGGTTCCAAAAGGAAACCCGCCAAACAAAAGCCAGAAGCTGACAAAGAAGACAGTGAATCGGACACTGACGAAAAAATCCAGGAACAACAGCGCAAAGGCGAACCCAAGTTTCCGAGAGTTGATGGAGAAGCAATGCTAACTTTCTTAGCAACCCCGTCAGCAAAGGTGGCCAAAAGAACACTTCGAGAAATAAACGCGGTTGTTCCGGCAACCCCGAAATTCCTGAAGTACTCCAACACACCGATAATCTGGGATCAGTCTGATCATCCCGGAAATATCCCTGAACCCGGCACACAAGCTCTTGTTGTAAGCCCTATTGTTCAAAACACTAGGCTAAGAAGAGTGCTGATGGATGGAGGATCCAGCATTAATATAATGTACCTGGATACACTGAAGCATCTGAAGATTTCCGAGTCTCAGCTCAACTACAGCAACATACGCTTCCATGGCATTGTTCCTGGCAGGCAAGCACGATCCCTAGGAGAAATTTCCCTAGATGTCACCTTCGGAGATAAAGATCACTTCCGACAGGAAAAAGTATCCTTCGAAGTAGTGCCGTTCGAAAGCGTGTATCACGCAATACTCGGACGTCCAGCTTTCGCCAAATTCATGGCAAGATCCTGTTATATCTATAGCAAGCTGAAGATGCCAGGACCCAAGGGAGGAGTAATCACTATAGCCGGTGATTTCAAGCTGGCAAACGAGTTGGAGAAAGAAAACGCCCTTTGCGCTCGGAGAGTCATAGCAAAGGAAGAACTGAAGGAATTAGCCAAGGAGGTATCGCCGTCAGAAATGCCGGCAGGAAAAGAAACTCGGAAGCCAACAGACAGCTTCAAGGCGTCCGAAAATACAAGACAGGTAATCCTAGATCCCAAAGATCCGACAAAAATTGTCGTCGTAGGGACTGGGATGACTGACAAATAGGAAGGCGGGCTCATCAAGTTCCTCCGTGAGAACTGGGATATTTTTTCCTGGTGTCCAGCTGACATGCCAGGTGTACCCAGGGAACTTGCTGAGCACCAACTTAAGGTTATTCCTGGATCAAAACCCGTCAAACAAGGTCTCCGTCGATTTGACGGAAGAAGACGGAAGGCTATTGGCAAGGAAATTATCCGGCTTTTAGCAGCGGATTTCATCAAGGAAGTAATCCATACTGACTGGTCCGCAAATCCGGTATTAGTACCGAAGAAAGACACTACTGCTCTTAGAATGTGTATAGATTACACAGGCTTGAACAAATTGTGTCCGAAAGATAGGTTTGCATTACCGCGAATCGATCAAATAATAGATGCCACCGCAGGCTCTGAGCTTTTGTGATTTTTGGATGCATACTCCGGGTACCACCAAATACGCATGAAAAAGGAAGATCAAATTAAGACTTCTTTCATAACCCCATACGGGACGTATTACTATGTAACCATGCCGTTTGGCCTGAAGAACGCAGGTGCAACTTACCAGCGTTGCATGCAACGTTGTTTGCATAGTCAGATTGGAAAAAATGTCCATGTTTATGTGGACGATATTGCTGTCGTAACCAAGGAAAAAGATACACTCCTTGAGGATTTGCGAGAAACTTTCGAAAACTTACGCACCTACAAGATGAAGTTGAATCCATCTAAATGCGTATTCGGGGTTCCCTCAGGAAAACTTCTGGGTTTTATCGTTTCTCACAGAGGAATAGAAGTTAACCCGGAAAAGATCAAGGCAATCTTGAACATCACAAAACCTACCTGCGTCAAAGATGTCCAAAGATTGACGGGTTCCGCAGCTGCCGTTAGCAGATTTATTAGTCGGCTGGGGGGCTAAAACCCTAACACTATACAAGTTGTTGAAGAAATCCGACAAAGTCAAGTGGATAACAAAGCTTTGGAATACCTAGCAGTTATGTCTCTTCCATACTTAGTTCAATATCTATGTAAACATCTTTTGAGATCATGAAATAAAGTTGTTGGATTTCTGGTATCCATGTTTTTTACAAGATTATTATAGTAAAAGCATGTTTCCACCCTCTCTATTTCCCAATGATCTTACAAAATACTCAATGTTAACCCGAATTGTGCCTGCGTACTCGGCGTTAAGAAACTGAATGTTTTTTCAGCCTGTTAACGGCTAAAGGAAACTTGAATTGCCTGCGTGCCCAAGTTTCGGTCAAAAAATTCCTTGTTTCTATAAGCATTATCTGATTGCGTATGTGTTGGGTTACTGGAGCTAGTTAGTAAAAATGCCTTTAGCATGATCCATGTTTCCGAGTTTAAACTGATTGGTTATACCCAGTTACTCGGCATGATGATTCATATTGCTATTTGAGCCATTTCAAACACTAAGGACAGTTAAAACATATGTGCCAGAGAACTTAGAAGATAAAGGAATAGTAACATCCGAAAAACCTTGCAAAAAACTTCATTAAAAACTGCAAAAGGGGGAATTTTTCATTCATACAAATAGAAGCATTACATTTTGGATTACATTGGAAGAACAGTAATGCTCCTATTGTCTACTTTTGCTATCCAGGTCAAAGGTAACCCTTCAAGCATCTGATTCCTCCTCGATGCTGTCGTCTTCGAGGATTGGTGGGATCTCCTCTTCTGGATAATTGACGGAAATATTTACCATGGAGGCGATCTGGGTGGCGTGGCCTTTGATTTCATCAAAGATGGTATTCCGTTGAGTATCCGTGTATCCTTGAGGGACACCGGACGCCACGCGCCAAGATTTAGCACCAGGGTAGTGCATGCGCATAAGGCCGAGTGCCATGCGCGCACCACCCCGTGCAGCGGAGCGCAGGATAGAATCCCTGGATTCCGCCACCTCCATGATGGCTCCCGGAAGTTTTTCAATCTCCGAGAACTCCCCAGTCCTTGCGGGAAGGAACTTGTTCACCAGCTGCATTCCAGCAGCACGGATCGAAGTCCACATCTTCCCAAAGGCCTGGATCCCTTCAAGCCGGGTACCATCTGGGATATCTCCTGTTTTTTCCGACAAAACAACCAAAAGTGTTAGGTGAAAAACAGAGAAGAAAAACAAGATTTGGAAAAATAAAAAAGGTAACAGAAAATTTACCGATAAGTTTGTCGATCTCGGAGATTTCCTCCAGGCGAAGATTCAGAGCATTTTCTAAATCCTGAATGGTGGATTTATCCTTCTCCGCCTGCTCAGAAGCCTTGGAGTTGGCAACTCCAAGGGCCAAGTTGCTGGCCTCCAGATCCTTTTGAGCCTTCACAAGATGCTTGTGAAGCTCCAAATTTTCCTTTCGGAGATTCTCGGCATTGCCGGCATCTTCAGCTATTTGCTTGGCCTTAGCCAAAGCAGCTGGAAAGCAAAGAAAATTCCGAGTTTAGAAAATTTCCGGAATAAGTACTTAGACAAGAAATTGAATTGCAAACTTCAGAGGAAAAATGTTTACCTGCTATTTCCGACAAAGCGAGCTGAGACGATGCTAGTTCCGTCTCTCTCTCCTCAAGAATAGAAAGAAGATTTCTAACCTCTTTATTCTTGATGGAGAGTTTGTTGAAAACTTCCATGTTAATGGCTTCGGCGGTTTGCTGGAGCATAGCAAGGAAAAGAATGGTTACAAAAAGCATCAAAGCAAAAAAGGCATGCAGTTTTGTTTAATGCTTGGGGGCTAGAGTTACATACCTGGCTCATTCGTTGCAAACCCGCCAAGTTTTCCTTGAACTCTTTTGCGTATTCCGCAAAAAGGGTTTCGGCCGCGCTTAGGCCGTCATTGATAGTCTTGAAGTCCTTGTCAAAGGTGGGAATTTCTTCGTCGAAAGTCCGAGGAAATTTTCCCACCTCTGGAGCCGCCCTTTCCCTCGTGTCCGTGTCCGACACAACAGGCTGGCTGGGCTCCAACGGCTTGGTCGTGGGGGCTGCAGCGTGCTCTTCCGCCATCGTGGACGGTGTGTCCGGGGTGACGGCGGGAGAAGGTTGACCGCCTCGGATGGAAACAACTTTGTGTTTCTTGAGCTTCTTCGGCTTTAGGTTGGAGGGAGGCAGGCTAAAAACAAAAAACCCGGAAAAGTTAAAACACGGAAGATGGATGAAAAGTTCCCATGAAAGAAAAAGAACCCAGAAGAAAGAACCTGGAAGTGGCGACGGGGATTCCGTCAAGGTCGATAATTTCCTCAGAGGAAGTAATCTTCTTGCGCTTGCGTCCACCTGTAGCAGCGGTGCGCAGCGCGTCCAGCTCAGCCTCGGAGGCTAACTCTGAGTCTAGAAGATCCGCGAACTGTCGGACAAACAAATCGGAATCAGAAGCTAGAAAATTCGAGAAAGAATGCTGGAACTATACCCAAATGACTAAAAAATTACCTTGGGAACCGGATTGTCGGCCGTATACATTGGCCGACTCGCTTCGTATTGGTCGCGTGATGCGACCAACTGGTTGATGCGCCGTCGAAGCTCCTTTGCGGGCCAATCTTTGGTGGTTGTCCGCATTGGATCCTTGACTCCCGTGTATTCGCACAGGAGACGACCACCGTGGTTGGCCAATGGCTGAATTCGTCTATTCAACCAGCATAAGACCGTGTCCATGCCGGTCAAAGGTGGAGTGGAGGAGGTGAGCTTGGCGATGCGCCGCTTGATCCTTAAAAGATCAGGCGGCAGAACCTGGACGGCTTCCGTTCCCCAATTATCTTGGGGAATGGCAGCAGTGTTGGAGAAAGGTGGAAGCCCGATGGCCTTTTTTGGGAAAGGCACATCGGGGTGATAGAAGAAAGAACCCGTCCAAAATTTGACGGATTCTGATGTCTTGATCTTGGGGAACCAATCTTCCCTAAACCTCCGAAGAGTAAAGGAGATGGTCCCGCAAGTCGGGAGTGCGCCCTCCGAGGAGTTCCGCTTAACCCCGAAACAATACATCCAGAAATCTAGCCTAGGCTCTAAACCTAAGTAACCCTCGAATAGGGCCTGGAACCCGGCCATATAAAGAATGGAGTTGGGTGGCAGGTTATGGGGTTGGATGTTGTAGTGGGAAAGGACTTGAAGGAAAAAAGCGGAAGGGGGGAGCCCCATACCTCTCAGGAGGTGGGAAGAAAGAAGAACCCTTTCGCCGTTTCTCGGCGTTGGCTCGTTCTCATCTTCAGGGAGCCACCATTTCCCTTGGAGGATTAGGCCCTCTTTCTCCATGTTTGGAAGAAGAGCCGGAGGAATGCTGCAGGCAATCCAGTTGCCTGCAGATTCCGCCTCTTCATCTGCTCCGGTGGCGGAGGCGGTGGCTGCTTCCGCGGCGGCGAGCTCGTCACCGACGAGCAGGATCTTTTCCTCCGCCGTTTCAGGAGCAAACGGCGGGGAGGTGGCGGAGCTCGCGCCCGTAACGTCTGCGGCGGCGGAAAGGTTTTCTCCGCCCGCCGCGGAGGCTGCGGTTTTCTCCGGCTCGTCGCCGGCGTGCTTGGGTGACCCAAGTTGTGGATCTAGGTCGCCGATGAGGTCGTCGATGGCGGCGCGAGTGGGCGAGGACGGTGAGCTTGCCATTTCCTGGCGGCGCGATTCGTTTCCGGTGTGCTTAGAGGCGAGGAGCGCTCGGGGCAGTGCGTTGCTTGAGAGCTCGTGCGCGTCAATGGCGAGTGCGGTGAGAGTGCGGAAGGTTTTCGTTGAGGACGAGGATGGCTATTTATAGCTAAAAATCCGTCAAGATACGTGCCAACGGCTATTTTGACCGTTAGATGTTTGCCGCGTGTCACTCGCCGGAAAATCCGGGAAATGAAACGACAGGGTAATGATGGTTATCTCCTCGTTTCCCGCGAGAATCTGTCAGAGCTATGTTTCTGGGTTTGCCGAGTAAAACCCAAACGTCACTTACGTCAGCATGGTTAAATGCGCTGACGTAAGAAGTTTCTTCTCCACGAAGGATCGTGAGAGAAAAGCCGGATTTTCAGGATTCCGAGTTTCATGTCACCATCTTTTTCAAAAGAAGAATAAGAAGAATCAAGACTGCTGAATCAATATTTCTCGGACAAAGTATATTTGGCGAAAGACGGAGAATCAGAGTTTCAATCCTTCTTGGGGGCTACTGTCGGATATATACCAAATAGGGGTATAGAAGATGGTAGACAAAGTGCCGGATTACCAGGGTGGCCTAAGTGGTAGTGGGCTTAGGCCCATTAGGCGGCCCAGTAACCCGACGCACGGAAGCCGGATTCTAGAAGAATCCGGATCACGGCCCGTGTGATCTGGCTTGGAGGAGAAGATGGATTCCTTGCTTTCCAAGTTAGGAAGTTACCGTACTCTTCTAGGTTTCCTATTCTGTAAGCCCTAATCCGGCTATTATATAAAGCCGGACGGGAGATAAAGAGAAACAAGAGAGAAGCTCTACGCCAGCTCGCCGAGAAGCTCATCCTCGTCGAGTGGCTTAGATCTAAAACCCTCACATTGTAACCCTGTTTACGGGCTTTAGTCCCAATTAGTGAGAAGTGCAGGAGTAGGCACGTCGTACTGTCGCGACGTACCGAACCTAGGTAAATCCTGTGTTCTGTGTTCACTACGCCACATCCCGTTACCCCACGTCTCTACCGTAGTCTCATGGCACCCCCGTCTATGAAAACTACTACGATGTCTCGACAGTGCGTGCATGCTTCGTATCCCTTATTTGTCTGTCTCGAAAGGTTACTGAGAGCAGGCCAATCGTTGATGGTTACAAAAAGCAACGCTCGTAGGTCAAATTCCACTTCTTTGTGTTCATCCCAAATACGTACACCAGGTCTGCCCCACAACTGTAAAAGTTCATCAAGTAATGGACTTAGGTACACATCGATGTCGTTGCCGGGTTGCTTCGGACCTTGGATGAGCACTGGCATCATAATGAACTTCCGCTTCATGCACATCCAAGGAGGAAGGTTGTACATGCATACAGTCACGGGCCAGGTGCTATGGCTGGAGCTCTGCTCGCCAAAAGGATTCATGCCATCAGTACTTAGACCAAATCTTATGTTCCTTGCGTCAGCTGCAAAATCTTTGAACTCTCTATCGATCTTTCTCCATTGCGTTCCATCAGCGGGGTGTCTCAACTCCCCGTCGGACTTACGGTCCTCTTTGTGTCATCGCAACAACTTGGCATGCTCTTTGTTTCTGAACAGACGTTTCAACCGTGGTATTATAGGAGCATACCACATCACCTTGGCGGGAACCCTCTTCCTGGGTTTCTCGCCCTCAACATCATCACCAGGGTCATCGCCTCTGATTTTATAACGCAATGCAGTGCATACAGGGCATTCATTCAAATTCTCGTATTCACCGCGGTAGGGGACGCAATGCATGCATGTATCTTCAGAACCTCTAAACCTAGAGGGCATACAACCTTGTTTGCTTCGTACGTACTGGCGGGCAACTCGTTATTCTTCGGAAACATATTGTTCAACATTTTCAGCAAATTTTCAAATGATGAGTTAGCTACACCTTCCCGTGCCTTCCATTTCAGCAAATCCAGTGTGCAGCCCAGCTTTTTCAGACTATTGTCGCATCCTGGATACAGCGACTTCGTGTGATCCTCTAACATGCGATCCAAATTCTCCCTCTCCTTGTCAGTTTCGCAGCGTCTCCGTGCATCAGCAATGGTCCGACCAAGATCATCAGCGGGCTCATCATGTGCCTCTTCTTCACCTTCACCAAACCCTTCCCCACCTTAAGCATCATTCTCCATGAAAATATCACCGAAAGCCTCATGATAGATGACATCGATATCATCCCCTTCTTCATCTTCTTCCATTCTAACCCCTCTTTCTCCATGATTGGTCCAACAATTATAGCTTGGCATGAAACCGTGCCGAAGCAGGTGCATGTGAACGACTCTTGAGGAGGAGTAACCCTTCTGATTCTTACATTCAGCACATGGAAATATAATAAAACCTCGGTGCTTGTTCGCATTTGCCACTACGAGGAAATCTTTCAAACCCGTAGTGAACTCGCCGGAGAGTCGGTTACCGTACATCCATTGCCGATTCATCTGCATTATTATTATATAAAGTATATAATTAACCGTCATGCATTTGTTAAACTAACCAGCTAGAAATAATACAAATCATGAAAGGTTCAAGTTGCTAACCGCGATCGCGGAGGAAAAATAAATGACAAAGCTCAAGTGTGGCTTGGACACTTCATATCATGTGTGTTTCATGCTCTCGGGCATTTCATCGAACACCTTGTGTGCATAGGAGGAACCAAAAGCAAACCCACCACCCCCTTGTGAACCAAAAACATAGAAGTGGCACCAAACATGGCTAAGTGCAGCGAGCTGAGTCCTATATAGGGATGAGCCTTTAGTCCCGGTTGGCCTGGCCAATTGCGACTAAAGTCCTTCGGGCCAGCCTGAGGACCTTTAGTCCGGGTTGGCCAGGCCAACCGCGACTAAAGCCCCTCCCGTCCGCCAGCTGTGGACCGAGCGCGCTGGGCCTAGACAGTTGGTCGCGGGTCTCCTCCCGAACCGCGACTAAAGACCCCTTTGGTCGTGATTCGATTATTTTGGGACTAATGGGGGGCGTATGGAAGGCCTATTTTCTACCAGTGGGAAGGCAAGAGTGGTCGCTTAGACTGATGTTATAACATGGAAGTGAAATCGATCAATCAATTTTCATCGAAGATACTTACGGCCTAATGCCAAGTGTTGCCACCCATGAATCATACATGTGCAGTCTCATAGTGACCGTGAATATGACAAATGATCAGGCATTTATAAATCTTGTGGAATTAAATTACAACTCCAGTTTGGTGATCTTATGCCAAAAGCAATATACCATAACCATGAACGGATTACCTGTTATGGGAGCCAACAATTATATGATATTCCAAATGACATGCAGCTCCTTAAGAAAACCGGTCGTGGGAGTTTGCAAGGTCGGACAAAGAAAAAATTATTTTTTAGCTATGTGTACGACGAAGTGGTAATTTAATGTTAAATTCTGTACCCATATAAGACTGAAGATACACCCGATAGGCCGATACAAATAAATGTGCAGGATTTCGCTCTCATCCCGCTCACAATCCTACGCCGTCCCTCCGGCGAGCAAATCAAATGTGTGTGTAAGTGTGTTGCAATCATATATGTCCTCTTACTGTATTCTCGCCACCGCGTCCACATCCAACTTCGCACACGTGTGCCTCGAGAGCACTTTCCTGATTTATGCGCCCATCCCCTGTCAAACCCCAACAGGGCAACAGAGCCAATCCACTACCCGATTGGATACACCCAAAACTAACAATTCCCAACAATTGTTTGAGTACTTTAGTAGTTACCCTCGTCGCGGCCAGGCCGGCGATTCGATTTTGATATGGCGCTTATCGGAATCTAACTTTCCATGGGACGGAGCCATAGGAGCGGAGGTGTCCAAGCCCACCTCCTGATCCTGCACCTACAGCCAATAGAAATTCAAAGACAAAAGTGTCAAAGTTGGTCAGACTGGGAAGACAGCGCGAGGTGGGGAACGGCGCAAGGGGAATCCATATATCGCATAACTTTTGGGTATTAGAGTTATGTTTGTAACCAAGTCGGTTATAGATGAAACCGGCTTGGACTAGACCTAGACGATTCCTACTGTAAATGCCTTCTACTATATATACTTCGATATGCGGCTCGGCTTAGGCACCGAGTTGCAACGCATCAAGTCGATTTGACATGGTATCAGAAGTCTAAACCTCTTCCGACATCCAGATCGCCGCCACCGGTCGAAAACCCTAGAAACCCTGCCACACCCGATATTCCCTGCCGCCGATCATGGCATCCTCGAGCTCGTCCGGTTCTTCGCTAGAGAAACCATCAGAGAAGCTTACCCGGACCAATTACCCACTATGGAGGGCGCAAGTTCTTCCGTCCCTGCGAGGAGCACATCTCTTTGGAATTGCAGCGGGCACCGAGGCCATGCCTCCCAATATGCTATCCGCTGGAGGAGACAAAGCAGTCAAACGGGCCAATCCATATTATGACAGCTGGTTCCTCCGTGATCAACAGGTTCTCAGTTATCTAGTCAACTCTCTATCCAAAGAAATGCTTACACACGTCATTCGCTATGAACACGTTGCCGGAGTATGGAAGGCAGTGGAGGATATGTTTGCCTCCCAAAGCCGATCAAAGATTACCAATCTACGGATTGCTATTGCAAATACAAAGAAATGGAATATGACAACTCCGGCCTACTTCTCTAAAATGCCAGGAATTACCGATGAGTTAGCTGCTGCAGGAAATCCCCTAGATGACGAAGAAATTGTCTCGTTTATTCTTGCTGGTCTCGGATCAGACTATGACAGTCTCGTTGGTGCCATTGTACTTATGACCACTCTAATCTCTCTAACAGATCTATATGCTCAAGTCCTTGCTCAAGATCAAAGGCAAGAGTTACAAGGATTCCACATAATGGAGGTTTTGAATCCTCCGCAAACATTGCTACACGTGGTCATGGTGGATATCGCCGCGGGTATCAACAGACTCGTGGTGGATTTCAGCAACATGACAATCGCTATCCACCACATGATGATATCCCTAAGCAGTATGACTACTCTTCGTGTTAGAATTATCGAGGGGGTCGTGGTGCACCTCCTGGTGGTACCCGAGGTTGTGGAAGGGGACGTCGCTGCACCTCACCTTGGGTAGATGTCACCTGCTAGATATGCCGGCGTGAAGTTCATGGTGCTAATGATTGTTGGCATAGGTATCAGAATAATCAAGCTGATGATGACACATATGAGGAGAAAGAGGTGCACAATGCCTCCTATGGAGTTGATACAAATTGGTATCCAGATACTGGGGCTACTCATCACATCACTGGAGAACTCAATCATCTGACTGTTCGCGAACAATACAAGGGACAAGACAAAGTGAACACTGCCAATGGACAGGGTGTGACTATTTGTCATGTTGGTCATTCAGTTGTTCGCACCCCTGCTCAAAATTTCTATCTCAAAAATATTCTTCATGTTCCTCATGCATCCAAAAACTTGTTATCTGTTCATCATTTCACACTTGATAACCATGTTTTCATTGAATTCCATCCTTCTTTCATTTTGATCAAGGATCAGGTTACGAGGAACACAATTCATAGAGGACGTTGTGTTGGCGGATTATACCCCCTTATTTCTTCATCAAATTCATCCACTCAGAAGCATGACTTGTCCGCTACAAAGCCATCATATGCCAAGTGGCACAGTCGTTTAGGTCATCCCTCCTCTGCTATTGTTAGGAGAGTCATTAGCAAAAATAAACTTCCCAGTGTTAGAACTAAAAGTCTTCAGTCTATTTGTGATTTTTGTCAAAAGGCTAAGAGCCATCTACTACCATATCCTATTTCACTAGCGTTTCCACAACTCCCCTTCAATTAGTTTTTACTGGTGTATGGGGATCTGCTCCCACTTTTGTTGGTAGGCATGACTATTATGTAAGCTTTATTGATGATTATAGCAAGTTTACTATCTCCTTAAAAGAAAGTCTAATGTCTATTATTCCTTTACAAATTTCCAAAAGCCTGTTGAAAGGAAACTTAATGATAAGATTCTCACAATTCAATCAGATTGGGGAGGAGAGTATGAAAAGTTGAATTCTTTTCTCCAAACACAAGGTATTGCACATCATGTGTCATGTCCTCATGCCCATCAACAAAATGGTTCCGCTGAACGCAAACATAGACACATTGTTGAAGTTGGATTAGCACTTTTAGCAAATGCATCTGTGTCTCTCAAATTCTGGGATGAAGCCTTCCTCGCCGCTACATATCTCATTAACATGCTTCCTAGCAAAGTTATTAATTATGACACTCCGGTTCATCGTTTACTTAACACCACACCAGATTATGCTTCTCTTCGAGTTTTCGGTTGTGCATGTTGGCCAAATCTTCGCCCATATAACAAACGCAAACTTGCTTTTCGTTCCAAACAATGTGCCTTCCTCGGATATAGTCATCTTCATAAAGGTGTTAAGTGTCTTGATATCTCTACTGGTGGTTTCTATATCTCTCGTGATGTAGTATTTGATGAGTCTATCTTCCCCTTTGAACAACTTCATCCAAATGCCGGGGCTATACTTCGCAAAGATATTCTTCTCCTTGATCCATCCCTACATTCTTTTGAGCATGGGGTTGAAAAAACTAATGATTCTATATTGACTAATATTCCCTCGAGATATATTGTTCATCCCATGCAGGAAACAGGAGAAAATTTTACTCACAATGTTAAAGAATTGAGTGAAAACAACGATGTTGAAATTCTGTCACAAAATGACGAAGACAGCGCTGAAATTGAGGAGGATTCTCCTCAATCTGTCTCGGATCGCACGCATACGGATAACCAGGGGACAAAATCCCTCTTGGATCGCGCCCCCGCGACAGGGCCCCAGTGCCATTGCAACAACGCCACATGGCGTCGTCTAGACGTGTTGTCCCCTCCCGCACTGACCCTGCCGGATCTTCTGCTCCCGTCCCCAGTTCAAACGCTCGCCACAGCCTGGACCACGCGGATCCGGACGGATCTCCTGCGGCGGATCCTGACATCACTGATCCCCGCGCTCCTAGATCCTCTGCGCACTCCTCTCGTGCGCCCATCCGTGTGCCATCTCATACTGACCGAGCTGTTACACGTCTGTCCCGCGGAATTTCTCGCCCCCGAGAATTCAAAGATGGCACAATCAGATGGTGTTTGTCTGCCTCGACAGAAGAACATGTCAACTTAACAGATGCATTAGCTCATCCACATTGGAAAATTGCCATGGATGAAGAATATATGACATTCATCAAAAATAAAACATGGCATTTGGTTCCAGCTCATTATGACAGAAATGTCATTGACTGTCGTTGGGTCTATAGAATCAAGAGGAAAAGCAGATGGCACAATTGATAGATACAAAGCAAGATTGGTTGCTAAAGGCTTCAAACAAAGATTTGGTATTGACTACGAAGATACGTTTAGTCCAGTTGTTAAAATTGCTACAATTCGTCTTGTGCTTCAATGGCTTTTACAAGGGGGTGGAGTCTACGACAATTGGATGTCAAGAACGCGTTCTTACATGGTGTTCTGGAAGAGGAGGTCTACATGCGCCAACCCCCTGGGTACAAAGACAAAAATAAACCAAATTTCATATGCAAACTTGACAAAGCATTGTATGGTTTGAAGCAAGCACCTCGAGCATGGTATTCTCATTTAAGAACTCAGCTTACTAGTCTTGGATTTATTGCTTCAAAGCCTGATACTTCATTGTTTATCTATCATAAGCCACATGTCACCATATACATGCTCATCTATGTTGACGACATCATAGTTTCCAGCTCTTCTAATGATGCTACAGATGCTTTACTTCAAGTTCTCAACAAATAGTTTGCTATCAAAGATCTTGGTGCTCTTAACTTCTTTCTTGGTATGGAAGTTCAGAAAAACGATAATGGTCTTGTATTACATCAAGCAAAGTATGCCAAAGATATGCTTGCACAGGTTAACATGACGCATGTCAAACCCGTTCCAACACCATTGTCATCATCTGAGAAGTTCAATGCTCATGAAGGAACATTATTGGGACCTGAAGATATCACTCATTACAGAAGCATGGTTGGTGCATTGCAATACTTATCACTTACCCGTCCAGATATTTCATATGCTGTCAACAAAGTTTGTCAATATTTGCATGCACCTACCACACAACATTGGACTGCTGCCAAACGTATCTTGGGATATATCAAAGGTACAACCAGTACTGGCCTGGCATTTACCAAACCAGCTCTATGTTGGTTAGTGCATTCTCTGATGCAGATTGGGCAGGATGCCTTGATGATAGAATATCAACTCGGGGATTTGCAGTTTTCTTGGGATCAAATTTAATTTCTTGTAGTGCTAAGAAACAAGCAACAGTGTGTAGGTCAAGTTCTGTTGAGTATAAATCTCTTGCAAATGCCACAGCAGAATAATATGGTTGCAATCACTTCTTCAAGAACTTGGGATTAAGCTAAGACAAACACCATGTCTATGGTGTGATAATTTGGGAGCCAGATATCTATCAGCTAATCCAGTTTTTCATGCCCGGGCAAAGCATTTTGAAATTGATTTTCACTTTGTTCGAGAGCGAGTCTTGAAGAAGGAGCTTGAAATTCGGTTTGTACCCTCCAAAGATCAAGTAGCTGATGGGTTCACTAAGACCTTACCTGTTCGACATTTCGAGGAATTCAAATGTAATCTCAACTTGAGTAAGTTGTGATTAAGAAAGCGTATTAGAGTTATGTTTGTAACCAAGTCGGTTATAGATGAAACCGACTTGTACTAGACCTAGAGACTCCGATTCCTACTGTAATAGCCTAAGGCCGCAATGCCTTCTACTATATATACTTTGATATGTGGCTCGGCTTAGGCACCGAGTTGCAACGCATCAAGTCGATTTGACATTGGGGGCATTCAATCCAAATCCAGCGTTAGTAGAGCAATCCGCATCAATGAGCCTGAGAGTACCTGAAACAAGAACAACGAGTAGCTGCCTAAGTACCATGAATGACAATAGCAAGACCCTGACGAAGGAGGACAATGGTCAACCGGAAAAGCATCCCTAGGCAAGAGCCCTGGCCATGTCTGCCGAAAGGATGGAGCACGCACCATATAAAGATATAAACCTAGATGCGGAGTAACCGCACCTCCACTCCGATAAAAAAGGGAGGCGGCATAGCTTCCTCGTCATTACTCCGACTTTGCTTCATGCGAACGGAGGGGCTAGAAGAGCAGGGGTGATGATGGGGCGCGTGATAATATGAAGTGAAAGGGCTAAACTTTAGGGGGTAGAATTATCCAGTTTTAGAGTTTCTTGGCTCTCCTCCCCTGCTCTGCACCGACAGGCCACTCTGCCCCAGCGGACACCCCCTCCCTCGCTGGCTGCCACTCCGGTACCGGCGCCCAACTCGCCTAGCTCTCCCTGCTCGCGTTCCCCCCCACTCTCTCTCGCTATAGGCGGGCTCCCCGTCTTGGGCTCATGGATCTGGTCTGGCGCGTGGAGGGGCGTTTGCGCCGGTGAGCCCCAGATCGGCAGATTCGGGTGCGGGACGCGGCGGAGGCGAGCGGCTGCAAGTCTCGGGCATGGGGCTCTCTGAGGAGTCTTCTGCATCACTAAGTCCGGGAGTGGATTCCGAAGTGCCTCGTGGTGGTGGTGGCGTGAGGAGGACTATTGAGGCGGCGCCGGGCTGGGAGCAGCCGCGCCCGTCTCGGAAGTCGTTGTGGCGCCATCGTGTGGAGCGCCATGGAGACTCCGACCCGGAGGGGCTACAGGGTTCTCCGCCACCTGCCGCCGGAAATGAAAGGGCTCTCCTTCAAGTGTTTTCATCCTGAGCACCTCAAGAAAGATTGTACAAATAAGGTGGTGTGTCTCTGATGCGGGCTTGCTAGCCACTTTGCGCTGGATTGCAAGCGTCCGAGGAGCCCGTCGTCGGAAGAGGAGCTGCGGAGGGAGGCCCTTGGCAAAGGTGGCCCTGCCGAGGGATGGAGGAGCAGCGGCACGTTGAGGGAGCTGTGTTGACGGTGGGGGGCATTCGCGACCCCGACCATCCGAGGCGTCGGACTACCGCCTCGCCCTCGGAGCCAATTCTTGTGCCGCAGAGGTGGCCGCAATCTGTGATGGCGGCGAGTTTGGTGGCGCCGCTTCAGGACGGGGAGGAGCATGGATCTCTGTGCGTTGTCCGTAGAACACAGAGGATGAATGATCTGAAGAGGCGTATACAGCACGCGCTGGTTGCGCAGATTGGTGGTGCGCGCTCGGCGGTTTCCTGCGCGCAAGTGCATGAGGCACTGGTGCGCTGCCTGGATATTTTGGCGAACAGGTGCTCGGTACACAACTACCTGCCTGAGGACTTCCTCATCGTGTTTGCTTCGAGAGAGCTCAAGCAAACCGCAATGGCGAGGCTATTTCAAGATTTTTCGGGATTCTCGCTACATCTGCGGCCCTGGAATCGGCAGGCTCAGGCCACACTTTGCGTGATGCCGACCCATGTCAACCTGGTGCTGGAGGGGGTGCCGTCGCATGCGTGGGATAGAGAAGTGGCCGAAGACCTTCTGGGCACCTCCTGTGTCATTGATGAGCTCGCCGTTGTCTCTGTTACGCGGACGGACCTGGCCTTGATGAAAATCTCTGCTTGGGCGGAGGAGCTAGAGACCATCCCAACGTCGAGGACGATGGTCATACCTGAGCCGGAGGCGGAGGGCCACCGGCAACGGGCTCTGGAGACGTTGGGGTATCGAGTGCTGATCCCGCCGTTGGATGATCTGTGGGTCTGGCACAACTCGCCGGGCAGCGGGCAGAGCGGAATGCCTAGCCCTCCCAGCGGCCCGGCAGGGGACCGGTGGAGTCGTCGGCTTCCATGGAAGCGCGGTGGCCCGGAGCAGAGGAGCGGTTCCGGTGGCGGCGCCGCTGATGATGGTACCCGGAATCGTTCTTTCTGTCAGGTCGTGGTTGCGTCGTCCGATTGGGGACTCCCACCGATGGAGGGCGCTAGGAGGCAACACGTGGAAAGGGTGCCATGTGCGGTTGCGCGAGGCAACACTGGCGTCCGTGCGGAGTTGGCCAGTTCAAACAGAGAGCGGGGCAACGAAGTCAAGTCCAAACAAAACTGCCTGCTGGCTGGTTCAGACAAAGAAGCTTTGGCATCTGACAAAGCTGTTGAGGAGGGCCTGAGTGATGTGCCCAAAGTTGTGCTGGCTCCGAACGTTGGCGTGAGTAGGGACTGGCCGATCGCTGTTAACCAGCTGGATGGGGGTGTGGCTACGAGAGCCTTGGACACGTCCCCTAGGGTTGTGGATGTGCTGAGTCCCATCCCCAAGGAGGACTCCGACAAGAACGCACCGAGCACCAATCCCAAGAGAGATTCTGGCAGGGATGCCCTGGGCTCCAATCCGAAGGAGGATGGGGTCAAGGACCAGGGACTCTTGTACCTGGCCTATGGAGAGAGGCTCGAAGCATTGGTTGGAACTCCGGTTGTCGGTGTGGTTGCAGAGGTTGGTGGCAACCCCACGCCACAGAGGTACGTAAAGGTGTCGCTTTCGGACAGGGGCCTCAACACTGCAGCTTGGGACCCACTCGGTGACACCGGTTGGTGAGCCAATTGAGTCCACGGGGCATTCCTCGGTAAGCCGTTCGTACGAGGGGCCCAACAGGGACATGCAGTTGGAGTTGGAACATGAGGGAGTTTCTTCCGTTGAGGCTGGTGTTGTGGCTCAGGAGGTGGGCCTGAAGGATGGAGGGGGCGGCGTGGGCCAAGATGGGCCCCCAGTCGATGCTCCGCCCACCCACGAGCAGCGGGGAATTCTGAAGATTAAATCATTCTGTGCCTCCATCCTGAAGACCTTGGCGCCACCTTTTCCGAAGGAGCTGGAGGCTGCCAACCTGCGGGTGGATGCGGAGCCATTCACGCCGCGAGTTACTCGACGTTCGTCTTCGTCAGTCGTGGGTGGCAAACTACCAAGGAAGGCCAATGCGGCGGACACGGTGCTGCTCAATGCTCTGGGCATCACAAAGAACAACATGGTAGTGAACGAGGAACACTTGCGCGAGTTTAGGCAGTTATTTGACTCACCCCTACGTGAGAAGAAATTGCGAGTGCTGGCCGCGGTCTTCGGCAAGAGGATCCCATCCATGCCTACGCTCTTGGAGAACGGTGGTGCCATGCCAGGAGAGGTCGCGATGAGGTAGATGCGATTGTGGTCGAGAACTCGAGGAGGATCGAGTGTTTATGGATTGTACCTTAGAGTTGGGGAGTTCGAACACGCGAGAGCTGAATGATCCATCCAAGCGTGGCGTTGTGAGAGAGTTTTTTGATTCCGTCCGTGTTAACCTCGTTTGTCTCCAGGAGACGAAACTTGATGTAAAATCGATCGTTTCACTGTATTGCAATGCCTCGGCCCGTCCTTTGACGGGTTCGCCTACTTGCCAGCGGAAAACACGAGAGGGGGTATCCTCCTTGCGTGGGACACCTCGGTACTCAACGTTGAATATATCAGCACGGACACCCACGCCATTACGGGGGAGGTTCACACACTAGACGGAGCGACTTGGTGGATTACCGGGGTCTACGCACCTCAGAGGCGGAGCAAAAAAAGGAGTTCCTCAGGGAGCTTACCGAGAGAAGGGATCTTTGTCCAGGGCCGTGGCTAGTCTTAGGCAACTACAACATGGTCCTGAGCGCTTCGGAGAAGAGTAATGGTGTGATCAACCGGAACGTGATGGCGGCATTACGTGACTTCGTAGGGAACCTGGAGCTCAAGGACTTGTACATGCACGGGCGACTCTTTACTTGGAGCAATGGCAGGAACCCACTGATTATGTCAAGAATCGACCGTGCGCTCGCATCGGTCGACTGGGACATGCTTTACCCTAACGGTGTGCTACACGCACTCTCATCGTTAGTGTCTGATCACGCACCCCTCCACCTGTCCCTGTGTGCGGCTACCAGAACGAAGAAACGTTTCAAATTTGAGCTGTTTTGGATCAAATTGAGAGGCTTTGAGGAGGCGGTGAAGGAGGCATGGGTCTGCGATGATAGAATCTCGTCGACCCGTACATGAGATTGAAGGAGTTGTTCCGTGGCGCTGCGGCCCACCTACATGCCTGGGGACAGAGGGAAATTGGCAAAGTGAAACTGCAGTTGGCCATGGCCCATAAGGTCATCTTGAGGTTCGATGTTGCCCAAGAAGGACGGGGACTTACGGATGGTGAGGTCTGGCTGCATCGAGCGCTTAAGCTCCTGGTACTTGGAGTCTCCTCACTCGAGCGTACCATTGCCCGTCAGAGATCGCGGGTGCGGTGGCTCAAAGAGGGTGACGCCAACACCAAACTATTCCACGCAGTGGCCAACGGGAGGAGAACCAAGAATTTTATTTCTTCCATCACGCACAATGGCGAGACTCTCACGGACCAAAAGGGCAAGGAGGAGGTATTCTTCGACGCATTCAAGGGCCTCCTGGGCGATACAGGAACGTGGGCACACAATCAGCCTCGAGGCGCTGGGGTTGCCACAAAGGGAGTTACAAGAGATAGACTGCATGCTCACGGCGGAGGAGGTCTGGGTGTGATCAAAGAATTACGCCCGGACCGTGCTCCGGGGCCTGGCGGCTTCATTGGTGCCTTATACAAGCACGCCTGGCAGACGATCAAGCCCGACATCATGGCGGCGATGCACAAATGGTTCCATGGAGATGGGAGAGGGTTTGGGAAATTGAACACGGCGCTGATTACACTCATCACCAAGAGAGCGAACGCCACCGGAGTTGGCGACTTCAGACCCATAAGCTTGGTACACAGCTTCTCCAAGTTGTGCTCCAAAGTTCTGGCCAATCGGATGAGGCCGGTGCTGGGTTCCTTGGTGAGCCCCAATAAGTCGGCATTCATACGCACGCGGTGCCTGCATGACAACTTCTTACTATTGAGACAAGTTGCAAGGAAAATAAACTCGCGTAGAGAACCCGGAGTCCTCCTCAAAACTCGACATCTCGAGAGCATTTGTGTCGTGGGATAATCACGGCAGATGTTACCTGAGGTAACTGATCTTGGGGCAAGTCGACACAGGTATTCGGGAGAGGGTTTAGCTCAAAGGAAGACATGGCAAAAGCGATCTGAGAACCGGAGAATAACTCGCCGGATCTCGATATCAATGATACTGGATACTCGATAATAGGTATTACAACTATGACTTGAATCTCTGGCAAACTAAACCTAGGGGCCGATTTATAAAGCACCCGTACACCCCTAACTTGCCCTTCAAGGCACATCTTGAGTCCTACTCGAACTCCACATACAAAGCCTAACTTTCCTTATCGCAACCCACAAGCCGGGTTACGAACGCTACACGCCCTGGGCTTTCCAGAAGTTTCTTTGCCTTTAGCCGGATCTGGCCCAGCCGCCGTTTGGGCCGAGTCACACCAGGGAGTCGGCATACCGGGTTACTATCCCCTCATCAGTAGTCCCCAGAATAGCTTGGGCTTCCAAGATTTACTCTTCGAAGCGCTGGCTATTCCCTCACATCCTTCTTGATAATTACCGCTGATACGAGGAAGGCAATTTCCCCTTCCTTTTTCTATGGATCATATTGGTCTGCGCACAAAATGTGCCTTTCAAATTTCGAAATGGCCAATTACTCCGTACTCCCCGGGTCCCGACCGTTAGGCTAATCCCTTCCATCCGGATGGTTATAAATAGAGCCCAAGGAACAAACCCTAACTCTTAACGGCTCATTTCCCCCATTCCCCTTCTCCTCAAACCCGAGCTCGCGAAGTGCCACCACGGAAGCCCCACGCACCTCGCCGGAGCCCATCCGCCGTCGCCTGCGCTCCGCCGCCGCGCAACTCACTCCAATCCCCAAATCCGCCGCCGAGCGCCCGGTCCGCCAACCAACAACCTCAAAGGGACATCAATCTTGCGCCATCTGTCTCCGCAAAGCTCTTCTTCAACCCCCTTTGGTAAGCTCCTCATATCCCCCAGCTCATCCTCGTAATTTCTCATCCTTCCCTTGGATCAGATCTGAATCGAGTGGTCCGCGATTTCCCGGGCCGCGCCGGATTAACTCACCGATATTTACCATAATCATTCCCATAGATAGGATTCATAGCTTGTATTGCTCTCCTAACTCCAGTAACCATTAACTTGGCCACAAATTTGGAAATAAGACTCCCAATCTAGGTTCGGGCCATCTAAAGTTTCCGCCTTTGTTCTCCCTCCTCAGAGAATCTCACTTCTCCGAATCATTCGTAGATGGTAGGCATACAAACACCCTCCCAACTTCTCCAAACACTTGCTTTTTACGGAAAACTCTATAAGGATTGAAATGGCACGCGATACCCGGACAAACCATACTTGACCCCGCCAGGCAATACCCGGATTATGTTTAAATTGCCGGTAACCGCTTATCTGCTAACTTCCGAGTTTTTGTCTCTTACGTACTTTCCTTCAATGTTTTACCAGGTCAATCCCATGGCACCCAAGAGGCAGGGGAAACAGCCGGCTAAGGCTAAATCCACAAACTCCATATCGGCCAATTGGGGGAAGTCCTCCGTCACCAAGGCCAAACTGGAGGAGTTGGTCGAGCTTGGAACCCTACCTCCACAGGAATCTATCCACTGGCGAGTGCCAGGCAGTGAAACCCGGCCTTCTCCAGCGACGGATGAGGTAATATGCTTCGTTGAACATGTGACCCGGGGCTTTAGGCCTCCGGGTCACCCCTTCTTCCGTGACGTCCTAGACCATTACAACCTCCGTATCTTCGATATAGGTCCAAACTCCATTTTGAACATCTCCCATTTTATCGTTCTTTCCGAATCTTACTTGTGCACTCCGCCAAGTCTAGCCCTCTTCGTCGAACTTTTTCAATGCAAGCCGTGTCGCGAAAGCGGCGACGGCGCACTTCTCACTTGCGGCGGGGTTTCTATCCAGCGCCGCAAGAACTCCCTGATGCCTCCTATTTCTCTCAATTCCCACGTAAAGCACTGGCAGCTTTCGTACTTCTACTGCCGGGATACCTCTCCACCCGGTGAAAAGAAGTTGCCGGGTTACTCGGAGGGTCAACTTGACATCTCCGAGAAATTCAACGCCTTCGCGCCTGATTCGGACAGGGAGGCGATCTTGCCTTTGTTAGCTAGGATCTCCATCTTGTCCGCCCGAGGCCTCATCGGGCTAAACCTGGTGAAGACCTGGGTTAGCTTCCGCATTCAGCCAAACTCCATTCGTGAGAAACTGATGTGCGAATACTCGGGCCAAACCACGGACCCAATCCGATTCTCTACCCGCACCCTTGCTCCGGGTGACATTAACAAAACAATTAAGGGTTTCCTGACAGAGAAGCTCGAGGTAATCCGGGGCATAGCCGGATTAGAACCTTTTACCCTCGAGAATCCAACCCCCGCAGTAAGTTTTCTGCCTTTTGATTTTGACTTCTAACAACTTACCTTTATTCGCTTCTCTTGACTCGATATTAATCACTATCCTGGCATCTTCTCCTCAGGCCGATGATGACTTTTGGACGGTCGACACCCCTCCTAATTCCGAAGACGGGGAGGAGGAAGACGATGTCATTGAATCGAATGAAGGTACATGCTTGATTCCCTTACACACGTTATATCCTGCCTTTTCTTCTTCTTTATGCTGTAACTCGGATATTTTTCAGAGCGAGAGGACCAAAGCGAAGAAGAAGAAACGGACAGCAGGGGCGGGTCCACCAGCGAGGAGGAAGAGCCGAAGCCGGCCACCAAAGCCGGAACAAAGAGGAAATCCCAGAGGATAGCCCTCCAGGTTTTTACTTCATCTCCTTACACTTTGGTTTTTTGTTCCCATAACGTCACTCCGGGGCTAACCCCATCTCCACCCCTTTTGATCATAACTGAAGGAGCCACCCGCGACTAGGCGCCGAGTAACCCGGAATCATCCGGGCAACGAGACCCCTAACCCGGTCGCTTCGCCGCCCCCGATTCAACACCCTGGTATTTGTTGTAAACAAAATTTCTTTCCGGTCATTCCTTTGTAACGTAATCCCAGACCTTTCTTGCCATTTTTCAGTCTCTTCCGGGTCTAGTGATGGCTTCTCCTCGGACTTCCCGGTGAACACCGGGTAAGCGCCTTTTCCTGATATTATACCGAACTTTCATCCCCTTTTTTTTTTTTAACCAAAGATTAATTGCGCCTTTGCACCTTCTTCAGAGCCACGGTTATTAGTAGCGACCAGGAGGACACCGAGGCTAAGGTCCGGGTCGAGAACGAGCCGGCTGACGATGCCTTCACCACGGCTGGCGACGAGCAAGTGTCGCCACCGGAGCCAGCTAGGCATGACGCCGAGTATCCAATCGCTTCACACGCAGGCGAGAAGGAGAAGGGAGCAGCTTCAAGCGCGGGAGGGGGACCAGACTCCGACATTCGGATGACCCGGGTGCCACCTCCTGTTACAAGAAATGCTCCTTTTCCCACTTTCCAGGTACCCGAGCCATCTAACTCGGATAACGCTGACTTTAACCAGCTGATGAGCGCTCTTCTCGCCATGAAAGCTTCAGAAGGGACTGTCTTAGAACGTATGGCTGCAGCACATCAGGTAACTTTTATTTGATACTCCTTATTATACATCCAGTCCCCAAGTCCCGAGTATAATTTTGTTAATTATCCTCGGTACTTCGCATAATACTTTTCGGTAATCATTTCCTCAGATGAAATACTCTCGTGATATCCGGCTTACAGCTTCACCCGGCTTTTGCAGGCAGAGATTACTCAGTCAGATGAAGCGTTACTTAAGGCTGAGCAGCTCTTGCTGGCTGAAGTTAAGCGTAGGGAGGCCCTTGAAGCGGAGATAAAGGCTTTGAAAAAAGACGTTTCCACCTACAAGAAGAAGTACAATGCTGCCAAGTCCTCGCTGAATAACCTGTCGACTCAGCTTACGGACACTTACCGTATCTTGCTAAGTAAGTTTGCTTTTTGCGATTAATTTGCGTATCTCTATCTGGCCGCTGTAATAACCAATATTACTGATATGCTTTTGCATGTTTCGATTGCAGGTGCTAACCTTGCTGCTCCGGAGGAGAATGCCATTACTCAAGTTAAAACTCTGAAGACTGTGCTCCGGACGTTTTTTGCCGGCACGAAACTTTTGCTGGATGCTATCAAGTGGCCTTCTGAGGTATACCCGGGCGAGGAGAACCTTGTACAGGCCTTTTCCACAGCACCTGGATGGATTGAAATACTGAAGCGTTCGTCCTGCCGAATTGGGATGACCCGGGCTTTAACGCTGGCGAAGGCTTATTTTCCAAAGCTTGACCCGGCGAAGATAGTATCCGGGTTCCCAGAGTTTAAAGCTGACGGATCCAAATTCAAGCCCCAGGATTTCAAAGCTATACAATCTGCGGTACGTCCCTCAGCCACAGCTCTGGCCGACAAGATGGATCTAAATACGATTATGAGCTCGTATGATTCTGAGGGCAAGGTTATCCTGGTGGAGGCACCCCCCCCTATTGATATGTTGGACAAATGGTCGACTGATCTGGCTAGGAGGAAGGAAGAGGCTGCAAAGAGGGAAGCAGAGCTGGGCGTAAAGCCGTCTACCTCTACCCCAGCCGTACCTCCGCCTGTTCGTCCAGATGTGAAGAGCCCGGGTAAAACTGCTGGCAAGGCCAAGGAGCAAGTCCAAGACTTAGACCCGGAGGACCACTCTCAGGACGCCGAGTAGGACGCTACCTAGTGCTTTTCGTTTCTCGAGACTAATATGATTTTTTTGCGGTGCGCCTGTGCACCATTGATGCTGATACTATGACTGTATGCTTATTAACTTATGATAACTCTTTGCCTCCCCTGGCTTTTGATAATATCCATCCTTGTGTTACTTATAAGCTTATTCTCGATACTTCGAACTCTTGTTTTCAATTTCCTTTTGAGACTCGGCTAACCGAGTATCGTAGGTTTTGATAGATGAACTTTTCTTTAAGTCCCCAATACTCGGAAATTAAGGTTTACAGGCTTTGGTAGTTAAACAGTTTGTTTCTGTTTCGAAGTCCCCAGTCCCCATGACCCAAAGTACGAGCTATGGGGGCGTGGCCTTTCTCAGATGACATACTGCTGCTTACCAAGCTGAATACCAATAGCTGTTTACATAAATACTGAAGTCATGCTTAATACTTGTTGAGTTTCCGGCTTTTTTTTTTTAGCCTTATACTCTGCATGGACTTGTGGTTTAGATGACCCTTTTGATTATCTTGTACTGTAAGCCGGCTTTCGCGTGGATACCATGTCGTTGCATCTATACGAAAAACAAGATCAAGCAAACCCCCATTGGGCTGCATAATTTGATTGTAATCGTACGCGAACAGATCATGCCACTTTAGTGCGAGTCACATCGAGCTTAAGTAAGAATAACCAAGAAATTTGGCTCCTTTGTCCAGTTATAAGATTGCAGCTGTACCCGTTTTTTCGAGTAATCAGCCCCCATAACTCATAGGCATCATGGCCGGGTCTCCGGGTTTTGTGATTACTTATTGAAGCAGATCACCCCCCGGAGACCTATATTAACACAATGTATTTCAATGATACTGATGTATTGATAGTAACAATGTCACTTACTTGAAACTGAAGCAAAGACCATGATAAGACTCGAAACCATCTTCTTTTATTGATAAAAATTTCTTTTTTGAATCAGCAGGCCGCCTCATTAAAAACCTTCCAGTCCCCGTAGGTACCCTGGTAAGGAAAAGAGTGCGTATGAAACCCGCTGTCGATTACACTGCTTTAGTTACTCCCGAGAGTCGGCCTCGCGTTGGTACGGCCGATGCACATTCTCCACTTGCTATGCCCTTTCGTAATGAGTACCGGATTTGCTAGCCAATCCGGGTATATCGCCCTTGAAGCGTGATCAGCCGCGGATGGTGGTGCATCTTCTTCTTCCCTACTGAGAGTTTTGAAAATATCGTTCCTGATGAAGCCTACCATCTTAGGGTTTTGTTCTGCCCTAACTTTTGCTTTGTCCCCTTCAGGAGTTGGCTTTTTTGACGTTGCCCTCTCTTCTAGGTCAACCTGAGAACGGTAATGTTTGAGCTCTTCCTTCCTACAGGCTTGCTCGGCCATTGCCGCGTCTCCCTCATCACACTCAGCTGCTATATCTCGGTTTCCGTGTATTGTAATGGTCTTCTTGGGACCCGGGATTTTCAGTTGTAGGTACACATAACACGGTCTCGCCATGAACTTGGCATAAGCCGGCCTCCCAAACAATGCGTGATAAGGGCTGCGCAACTTTACTACCTCGAAGGTAAGCCACTCGACTCGGTAGTTGTCCTTTGACTCTCCAAAAGCTACTTCCAGTGCCACCTTTCCTTCAGGGCATGCTGAGTGACCCGGCACTATCCCGTGAAAAACTGTTGTACTCTTTTGCAGCTGCGATTCCTTTAAGCCCATACGCAGAAAAGTTTCCCAGTACAGGATATTGATACTACTTCCTCCATCCATCAAGACCTTTTTCAGCTCGTAGCCGTTGACCTGTGGTGCTACTACCAAAGCTAAGACTCCCGGGTGATCAACTCTATCCGGGTGATCCTTCCTGCTCCATGTTACCTCTTGTTCTGACCATCTCAAATACCTTGGGACAGCGGAAGAGACCGAATTAACTGCTTGTTTCAGTATCTTCTTATCCTTGTTAGAGCCTCCTGTAGTGTGCACATGATATTGACCCAGCTGTTTGGGGTTAGCTTGAAAGCCTCCTGCTCCACCTTGATTGTTACCTTGATTTCCAGCTGGCGGATTGCCGGCTGGGGGCGGTCCGTTACCCAAGTTTCCACCTAGACCCGGACCTCCTCCTCGGCCCGCACCTCGCATAGCTCTGTTCACTTCCTCGTTCTTCCACCTTTGTAAGTCGGCACATTGCTCCAATGAATGATTGGCCGGCTTGCCATTCCTGCTATGCTTCGGGCACGCCATCCTAAATATGTCCCAACTGTTACTCGGTCTTGGAGGTCCTTGGTAGTGTCCCCCATTGTGATTTCCAGTATTAAAATTCCCTTCGGATCTAGGTCTTGAAGACCCGGCCTCCGTGTTGGCTACAAACTCGGAATTCCCTTCAAAAGGGCGCTTGTTTTGGCTACTTCCATTATTGTTTGGCGCCGATCCATTGCCGGTTTTCCCGCTGCTATTTGCGTTTGCTTTTGCTTTCTTGTCATCAACTTCCTCCTCTGTGGTATCCGTTGCAGCGTGTTTGTTGCACGCATCCATTAACTCCCCCATTGTAACCTCCGCTGCATTCCTACTAGATTTCATGCGAGTTAGCTTTTGCACTAAAGGAACATACTTACATGTTTTTGCCATAGCTTGTAGCGCGTCCTTAGGCTGGATATCCGTAGACGAGTGGAGTATCTCCATAACCCGGCGTACCCAGCTGCGTGCTGACTCTCCTTTCTTCTGAACGCATCTTTCTAAATCATCGATAGTAAATAACTTTCTGCATGTCCCATGAAAGTGCTTGATGAATCCGGTCTTTAGCTCCTCCCACGATTTGATCGATTTTTCCGGTAGGTTGGTGAACCATAACTTTGCTGCTCCCTCTGACATCATTAAGTACATGAATTTGGCTTGGAGATTCTCGGACGCGTTGCGAATTGACATTGCCATCTCATAGCTGCTCAGCCACGTTTCTGGATCCATTGTTGGCTCATAATTTACTACTTTCCCCGGTTCTTTGAACTTCTCCGGGTACGGTTCTGCTCTGATATCGTCCGAGAGGCACTTCGGTCCCGCAAGGGTGGTTGGGGCTGGTCTTGCCCGGGAAACGCGTGACCCGGCTGGGGGTACCGCGGGGTGCGGCACCACCGGTAACTCGTGCGCTGCAGACCCGGCCCCGGCTCTTCTGGCTCTGGAACTGTCCACCACCGGCTGCGCTGCTGATACTACGGGTGCTGTCTGGATACGCGGTGGAGGCGGCATTTGCTGCTGCTCTTCCCTTCGTTGTGCCGCATTTGTTTGAACATGGCCCTGTTGCTGACTGGCGTACGGCGTCCCATGCATCCCGCTCCTATGATCCGGATAATTGGCTTGCTGTGCTACCGCGGTGTGTAGTAGATCGATTGCTCGTCGGGTTCCTTCCGCATGAGGCGAGTCTCCCACAGGGATCTGGTTTAATGCGAGCGTTGCTGCGTACACGTTGTCCATGGGATTGTTGTAATGACCTGCTGGTGTACGGAATCGTGATGGTGGTGGCGGCATGGTATTGCCGGCTGTCACCCCTGTCTGTGGCAAAGGTAACCCGGCTGGCGCGTTTACCGGATGTGCTCCCGTTGAAGGTCGCGGTATGGTCCCTTGGTTCGTCGGTGGAATCGGCTGATCTTGAGGCGTGAATACCAGGGCAGTCGGGTTAATCACCCCTCCTGTTGCCGGCAGCATAGTTCGGTGTCTTTGGTGCATCCTGGTCGTTTCCTCCCGGAGCCGGGTCTCTCGGTCATCCAATTCGCGCTGCCGCGCGACCATCCCCTGCCTTTCTGCTTCCACTTGCCTTCTTTGCTGCTCCAACGCACGACGAGCCACGTCCAGGTCTCTTACACGCTCTGCCGCGTTTTCTGGGGTAATAACTGTGGCCAAGACTGTGGGATCCAAAATCAAATTATTATCAAACAGAGCCGGGTGACGCGGGTTTGAGGGGCCCGCCCCCGGTGTCCGGTTTGCTTGGAACCCGAACATATTTGCGTGTCGCTCCTCGTCTGCTGGGCGACTGGTGACAGACGCCGACTCTCCATCGACCTGGGCCAAGACCGGGTCAACTGCTCCTTGCTGCTGGGCTGCCGCCTGAACCGCCCCGGCTGGTGCCGCGGCCGCGTTTTCTTGATTGAGATTGGTCGCGGGAGCCGCATAAACTGCAACCCGGCGCATGATGCCCGGTGTAGATTCGTATTGTTCTTCCTCGCTGTTTTCCTTTTCGTATCGATCCTCCAATAGATCCCGTATGGACTCGGTATCATCCTCCCTCTCTATCTGACCCGTTGTTCCAATCGACTCTTCTTTTTCCGATCGGACATACGTGTCTTCCCCTGACACAGAATCAGATCCAATATTATCACAATTCGAACTGGAAGTACATACCATACCGATGAAGACGTTGATGCTGCCGACCGTCACAATGGATCCGGTTTCGAGATGATCCGACTCTGGCCCCCAGCCAGAATCGTCTACCATCTTCTCTCCTTTGCTGTTGACGTAGATTTCTCCGACGATGAGGTTCTTCATGCTCTTCCGAGCTTCTCCCGTGATGTAAACACCTTTGGACGCAGGCCCCACGGTGGGCGCCAACTGTCGTGGGATAATCACGGCAGATGTTACCTGAGGTAACTGATCTTGGGGCAAGTCGACACAGGTATTCGGGAGAGGGTTTAGCTCAAAGGAAGACATGGCAAAAGCGATCTGAGAACCGGAGAATAACTCGCCGGATCTCGATATCAATGATACTGGATACTCGATAATAGGTATTACAACTATGACTTGAATCTCTGGCAAACTAAACCTAGGGGCCGATTTATAAAGCACCCGTACACCCCTAACTTGCCCTTCAAGGCACATCTTGAGTCCTACTCGAACTCCACATACAAAGCCTAACTTTCCTTATCGCAACCCACAAGCCGGGTTAAGAACGCTACACGCCCTGGGCTTTCCAGAAGTTTCTTTGCCTTTAGCCGGATCTGGCCCAGCCGCCGTTTGGGCCGAGTCACACCAGGGAGTCGGCATACCGGGTTACTATCCCCTCATCAATTTGACTCCATCTCGTGGGCTTTTCTTTTTGAGGTGCTGCGGCACTTTGGCTTTAGCAGCGGCTGGAGGCGAAGATTGGCCACCCTCTTTTACACCGCGAGTACGAGGGTGGTGGTAAAACGAGTGTCGAGTAGTAAATTCACGCATGCACGAGGTCTTAGGCAGGGTGACCCAAGTTCCCCTGGCTTCTTTGTGCTCGCGATGGAGGTTCTAACAGCGTTGATTGCGAAGGCTTGCAATGACGGTTTACTGGAGAGGTTGCCAGGGGTTACGCCATTGCAGAGGGTGTCGGCCTTTGTGGATGACATTGTCCTGTTTTGCAAGCCCCGTGAGGAGGACCTGTTGGCGATCAGAGAAATCTTGGGACTGTTTGGGGAAGCATTAGGCCTGCATGTCAACCTGCAGAAATCAACAACCACATTGATCAGAGGATCAGTGGTGGATGAGAATCGTGTGGCTGCCGCTCTTAACTGCAGAATCGCCGCGTTCCTTGTCACTTGCGTAGGTCTACAACTTGCGCTTAGCCTCTAACCAAAACTGAGTGGCATCCCATCTTGGATAGAACCATTGCTTTCGTCCCTGCGTGGCAAAAGAACACGATGGAGCGATCGGGCAGGCTAGTTCTGATCCGTGCGGTTGTCGCCGCGAGGCATGTGCTTCACCTCCTGGTGGCGGAAGCGCCCATTTGGCTTCTCGAAGAGCTTGATAGATGGATGCGGGCTTTCTTTTGGAAAGGGAAGGACACGATCGATGGGGGAGAGTGCCTTGTGTCCTGGGAGAGGATTTGCCAACCCACATGTTTTGGAGGCATTGGTGTCAAGAACCTGAGAGTGCAGGGGGATGCTTTACGAACACGGTGGGTTTGGCTATCTCGCACCGACAGGAGTAGGCCGTGGCAGGGGCTGCCCAAGTTCATAGATCGCAAAGCAGAGGAGATATTTCACAGCCTCGTCAGCATTGAGGTGGGGGATGGGGATGGTACTTGGTTTTGGAAAGACCGATGGATTGGAGGTAGATCCGCGAAAGATATCGCCCCGGAGGTTTTTGAGGTTGTTGGTACTCGACGAAAGAATTCCAAGACGGTGCGACAAGGCCTCGCGGACAATACATGGATGACTGACGTGGGTAACATGGACTCGCCTGTTACCAGGAGACAAATCGTGCTGCTGTGGTTGGGGGTGTCCAGCGTTCTCCGCGACGCCACGGCTCGGAATCGGTTCTCTTGGCCTTGCTCTCGTTCTGGGGTCTACTCGGCGAGGGAGACCTACAAGCGACTATGCCAAGGAAGAGTGAGGCTCAATGGCCACGATAGGATTTGGAGGGCGAAAGCCCCTCTCAAGGGAAATATCTTTGCCTGGTTAGCCATTCAACACCGATTATGGACCTCGGATAGGAGGCGGCGGCATGGGCTAGATACCAAGACTCGGCTTGTTTTGTCTGCTTACAGGAGGAGGACACAGTGGAGCACATCATCATCCAGTGCGTGTTTGCGAGGGAGGTTTGGCAGGGAGTGCTCACGGTTCTTGCGCCAACAATTGTTGCGCCCTAGGCTGAGTACACACCGGAGAGCTGGTGGGAATTGAGAAGAGCAACAATGAGACAAAAGGAGAGGCCACTTTTTGATGCATTAGTGATTTTGGTCACCTTGAGCTTGTGGAAGAACATGAATGCATGGGTTTTTAGCAACAACGTCAGCAAGCCTCGGCGGCATAGTTAACTAGAGCGAGTTTAGTGTTGTTTCAGAGTTGGCAAAATGCTTTTAGAGGAGGGAGTGACAATGCCGCGAGTAGTTGACTTGGGATTCTAGAGAGTTGTGGAGTGGTGGTTGCCCTCCTGTGGGTGGCCTTTTTTTTCTCTTGTAACTATTATTCTACCCTTCTATAAAAGTATGGTAGGCCTGGTCTACAGAACGAGAGTCCACCACTCGCAGAGAAGAGGTCCATCTACAAATCAGCAACAACTTCTATGCTCAAGTCAGCCCAATTCACCAGAAAACGCCCAGGTCAATCATCGGAGCAACAACCCAATTCACGAGGTGGCACGGTGAAAAGGCCACAGCGCACGACCAATCAATGTGCGCAACAACTCTATGGGACGGCTATGCACGTAGAGTCGCTGTGGTGGCTCGTGGTTAGACGAGTTTTACTGTTTTTTAATGGTGACTATTTTAGGTACATTGTGAAGCTCACACGATGACTATTTCTGTAGATACACTAGAAAGTTGATGGCAAATCTCGTGAACCTCACACGTACGATGGCTGTATTGTGCAACCGAGTAGGCTCGTTTTTGTTTGTTTGCCGGATTTCGCTATATATCATCGTGTGATTCAAAGTACACGGGCTAGTACGTTTCCTTTCTTTGTAGGCACATTGTGAAGCAATTCAAGGAAAAATCGGAGGCAATTCGTTCGTTTGACCCCAACGGTATTGCGATCCTCCGCGGTCCGAGCGCCAGCTTCCTTTGGCAGAGACGCCGCCGCTGATCGGATTTTAGACGCATGGCAAGTTGGCAACGACAACCAGACGTCGGGTAAGACCTGATAATGGCGCCGCTATGGAACGACGACGATAGGGACACATACGCAGTGGAAAGGCATACTATGCAGGGAGGTGCCTGGAGCCTCGGCAGACAGCAGTGAGTGCATTAAATTCCGCGCCGTGATATGCGACGAGACGGTTTTGGTAGTTGGGTCAGCACCTCCTGCCGCCCACCACGACACGCCCCGAGCACTCGTACGTCGATTCCCTCGCCGCACCACCAGCCAGGGGCGAGCGTTGGGAGGAGGAGCTCGCTCCAACGGCTAGTCAGTCAGGCTACGGCACCAGGCCAGGCGCACAACACACAGAGACCAGACAGCACGAGGAGCTCGCTCGTCGCATCCAGTATCTGAATAGTACGATATGAACGTGACTTGAGTACAGAATAATTCAGAAAACAACGTGCAGTTTACATCACGCAGCTTCAACTTACTAGATTCGTTCCGGTATTTCGGTTTAGATTGTGCCACCGCGAGCAATCCACCCATCCCGACCCCCCCTCTCATCTGTATCTGTTCAGCATGTCTGTGTGACCATTCTCAGACTTGCCTGTTAATTTACGCCCACCCCGAGATGAATCCCCGTCGACCAATGCTCTGCTCCGGCGGGACTCACGCGTTTTGCAGAATAAAAATAGTCTCGGAACGGAACAATATCCATGATCAGTTTCGTTCGTCCTAGAGTACTGCTCCACCATAATCAATCCACCGCACGGATACGCATGTGTTTGATCCGCTGCCATTGATGCGAAGAGCGAAAACAGCCTCACATGCTGCCGTCTGCAGGTGCGGCAGGTGGTGCGTGCTTAAATGCTGGGAAACCTACATCCAGCGCGGAGAAGGCAAGGGATTTTCCCCATCAAATGCTCACTCGATCAATTGATGCGTACCTACAGTGGAATTTAAGGTAGTACTTCCTAGTAAGAGATAAATACACTGCGCGTCCCAAATGTTGTACTCCTTCACGTCCCAATAGTTTCAAAACGGGGCAACTCGCAGTCCCAAATGTTGTAATTAGGTGCAAATCCTGGCTGATTAGTTCGAGTAGTCCATTTAACAGACACGATGGCGACTTGTCGGAAGTGATTGTTTACAAAGAAGCCCTTGCGCTGTTGGTGGAATCGCATAGAAAGGTCTCCGCAGCATTCCCCTGTGAAATTTGCGATTACGACCCCGTTGCAAATCGTATATGTGCCCTTTGTTAGGAATTTAGGCAATTTACAGATTAAATTAATCCAAATATAAATCATGAACATGACGTAAACATACTGATACTTAACCATGTTCGTGCATACTAGATTGACAATAGACACATCTGCGCAAGCTACTAGTATCGCACACATGGAAATAACAAGAGCAGGGATAAACGTATTATACCCTGACACCGGCCAGTTGGCAGTAGACGTAGCAGTGGCGGCAGCCGCGGCGGCGGCGGCAGCAGCGTTGGCGGCCTCAGCAGCAGCAGCGGCCGCAGCAGCGTCGGTTGCAGCAGTTGCGGCAGCAGCAGCTCGTTCGGCTTCGGTTGCCATGTTGATGACGAGGGCGACGCGTTAGTAGACGAAGTAGACGTACAGTAGCAGCGAGCAGTCGCGTAGGAGACGCTCCCCAAAAACCTAATCGCCCCTCTCCCGTACAGGATCTGGAGAGGCGGGGTTTCGGAGGCCTGCTCTCCCGTCGGCCGTGTACGCGGTAGACGGGATGGGATCACCGGCGGCAGCAACAGGAGGTGGAACGACAGGGCGCAAAGAGGGTATGAGTTGTGTGTCTGTGTCCGCCCCTGCGCCCTCAATATATAGGCACGGCCGGGTAGGAGAACGGTCAGCTCACGAATTCATTTGGCGTTTACTACAGCCGTTACCACGTACTCAATGCGCCATTTTACTGCGCGCGGTTACCACGTGATCAATGCGGCGTTTTACTGCGCGCGGCTGTTACCAAAATAAATGTGACGCAATAGACAGCAATCAATATGACGTCTCATATTATTGGCGTGTCTGTTGACTCTCCGTTTCCAACTGCCAAAATAAAGGCATCGGCTCGGCTCATTCCCGCAACCCGCGGCGCGTCGTGACGAGGCGAGGCGTGGCGAGGCGGGCGGCGGAGGAGGAGGAGCGCGCGTGTGGAACACCTCCACTACTCCTCTCTCTTCATACCAACTCACACTAGTAGGGAGAGAGCTCACCTTATAAACTGGTGCAAAACTCTCCCAACTAGCAATGTGGGACTAAAGTCCCACCATTTGCTATGGCAGCATGGGCCTTAGGGATTAAATGGAAATTGCCTAATGGGCCTGCTAGCCCATTCGAATTTCAGCAATCCCCCACCAGATCCCGAAGTCCCATGGTGTTGTCCTCTGTTCCATTCACTGTTTTTATATACCGGCATTTTCAGTGGAGACCCGTTAAGGTTGAACATCCACCTAGAACAAGTAGCTACACTATATCACAACTGAACAATGGACTATGCCTTGAATTGTCAGTTTGGCGTAAAATAGTTTCACTAAATGTCTTGCCAGTACTAGGCTGCCGAAGGCTGACCCCTCGGGTGGAGCATATTAGTCATACTCCTGGCCTATTCATGAACTTATTGGAGATCACCCAATCTCATAGACTGTGACCAGCAGTCAGGATCATATAGGTGTGTTCCTCCAAAGATCGCTCTGTAGGATAGCATCTTGCTTATATAAGCCTTGGAACACATTAAGACAAAAGTCAACCTGCCATACAGTTTTTGAGAGTACTGCATCTCCAGTGGAGTGGGTTAGTAAAAATTACTCTCCTCAGTTAACCACTAGCTTGTTTTCCCAGGTCCCACTTCACGGGATCTCCGATCACATAGGTTGGGTTACTGCCATGGCAACTCATGTGGGTCTCATACCCATCTCCCTCGATGCACTTTCTATCACAACACGTGATAGCCCTTTAGTAAAGGGATCTGCCAGATTTTTAGCCGACTGGATATAATCCACCGCTATCACTCCGGAGTTTCTTAAATGTCTGACAGCTTTTAATCTCATTTTTATGTGCTTTGTGGACTGTGCATTGTCCTTTGAACTCTTCACCTTGACAATTACTGTTTGATTGTCACAGTTCATAAGGATAGCCGGTACTGGCTTTTCAACCACAGGCAAGTCCATCAAAAGATCTCGAAGCCATCCTGCTTCGACACTAGACGTGTCTAATGCTGTTAATTCTGCTTCCATTGTCGATCTCGTTAAGATCGTTTGCTTGCAAGACTTCCAGGAAACAGCACCACCTCCAAGGGTAAATACATACCCCGTTGTGGCTTTCATCTCATCAGCATCAGAGATCCAATTCGCATCACAATACCCTTCAAGTACCGAAGGATATCCACTGTAGTGAAGTCCATGGTTCACGGTACCTTTCGGATAGCGCATAATTCTTTCTACAGCACGCCAATGCACATCACCAGGATTGGAAACAAACCGGCTTAGTTTGCACACAGCAAACATGATGTCAGGCCTCGTAGCGCTCGCTAGATACATGAGTGAACCAATTACTTGAGAGTACCTCAGCTGATCCTTAGCTGTGCCTTCGAACTTTCGAATCCGCACACTAGGATCATATGGTGTTGGAGAAATTTTGCAGTCCGAATATCCAAAACGACTCAAAACCTTCTCAACATAATGGGATTGCAGAAGTGTAATCCCACCCTCATTGTCTCTCAATAGCTTGATGTTCAAGATAACATCAGCCACACCAAGATCTTTCATCTCAAAGTTCTGGGATAGAAATGACTTAACCTCATTGATTACTTTGAGGTTGGTCCCAAATATCAGTATGTCATCAACATACAAACACAAAATAACTCCTTCGCCCCCACCATGGTGATAGTATACACATTTGTCAGCTTCATTAACAACAAAGCCAACAGATGTTAAAGTTGTATTGAACTTCTCATGCCATTGCTTAGGTGCTTGTTTCAGCCCATATAAAGATTTCAGTAACTTACACACCTTTCCTTCTTGACCATCTAACACAAAGCCATCTGGCTGTTGCATATAGATTTCCTCGTCTAACTCTCCATTTAGAAAAGCCGTCTTAACATCCATCTGATGGACGAGAAGACCATGCGAGGCTGCCAACGAGAGTAATACTCGAATGGTGGTCAGTCTGGCCACCGGTGAATAAGTATCAAAGAAATCTTCATCTTCTTTCTGGGAATAACCCTTGGCCACAAGTCTAGCCTTGTACTTTTCAATCGTACCGTCAGGCCTAAGCTTCTTTTTGAACACCCACTTACATCCTAATGGTTTACAGCCATAAGGATGTTCAGTGATCTCCCACGTTCCATTAGCCATGATGGAATCCATCTCGCTACGTACCGCTTCTCTCCAGTAGTCAGCATCTGGAGATGCATAAGCTTCCGAAATAGAAGTGGGAGTATCATCCACAAGGTACACAAGGAAATCATCACCAAAGGACTTTGCAGTCCTCTGTCTCTTGCCCCTACCAAGGGTTTCCTCGTCATCCTTCCTACTAAGTTTGCGGTTTTGATATGGACGGAGGTTGGGCCAGCATGCGCACCCAAACACTCGAAGCATACGGTAGTCGATGGCCTTGTTAAACAGTTTGGTTACGGGTTTGGTGTTGTGAATTGTTCGGCTGGGCATGCAATTTATCAAGTAGCATGCGGTAAGAACCGCATCATCCCAAAAACGAATACGGACAGAGGATTGAGCTAGAAGGGCCAAGGCTGTTTAAATAAGATGTCGATGTTTTCGCTCAATAGCACCATTTTGTTGATGCGTGTGTGGGCAGGATATACGATGTGTAATACCTGTGTATTTGAAACAGTGGTGGAGTTTTTGGTATTCCCCACCCCAATCCGACCGGACAGAGATGATTTTGGTACCAAGTGTAAGCTCAACACGTTTTTGAAATTGATAGAAAACATGCTCAACATCAGATTTATGTTTCAACAAATAAACCCATGTGAATTTACTAAAATCGTCTAGAAAGCTTACATAATAACTAAAACCTCCGGCCGATTTAATGGCAGGACCCCATACATCCGTATGGACAAGTTCTAAGGGAAACTGAGAAACTCGACTAGAAACTTCATAAGGAAGTTGATGAACCTTGGCTTGTTGGCATGCATCGCACACATGCGGCATAGGTTCTTTATTTGGAGTAGATGGTAATTTATTTTGTTGAAGGATGACTTGAACGATAGGAGACGCGGGATGTCCAAGCCGGCGATGCCACCGTTCCTTGGATGGGGTGGTGTGGTGAGCTTGCGGGAGACGAGCTTGCGGAAGATCTTGATGCAGATGAAGTGAAGGAACTGGGTACAGGCCATTGCGTGCTCTACCTTGTAGCAGGGTGGCCCTCGTTGTGCGGTCCTTAACAAAAAAATGATACGGATGAAGTTCAATGAAACGGTCATTATCAGCTGTAAGCTTATGTGTAGATAACAAGTTTTTGCTAATATTAGGTGCATGGAGAACATTAGATAGGTGCAAAGGACGATTGGAACCGGATAACGAAGATTCACCAATATGTAAGATAGGGATATGCATACCGTTGGCAACCTGGATGTGTTCGTTGCCCTTGTAGCTCTCGTGGGCATGGAGTCGTTCTATGTCATTCGTCATGTGATTAGTTGCGCCTGAATCCATAAGCCAGGTTGGCTCGCTGGTGTAGCCGTCGTTGGAGCTGGTGAAGTTGGCCGAGCGGTTTGAGGTCTCGGGCTGGATCACGTGGTTGAAACGCGAGTAACACCGGATGGCATCATGTCCGTACACGCCACAGATCGGGCAGGTGGACTTGCCGCCGCGTCCACGCCCTCCTCCCTGAGCGTTGCCACGCCCTGAGTTGTCGCCACGACCTCCTCCATAGTTGCCGCCGTAGTTACCGCGGCCTCCGCCGTTGCCACCATAGTTGCCGCCGTAGTTGCCGCGGCCACCATCGCCACGTTTGCGCCCGCCTCCGCCACGTGTGAAGCCTCCACCGTTGCCGCGGCCTCGCGACGTGTTGTTGGCGGAGTGCTGGAACTGGGTGCCCGGCGTGCGATCGCCGGTGCGTGCCTCGTAGGCGGTCATGTGTCCGTACAGATCGCTTAGGGTGAAGTCGTTGTTCCCAGCGATCACGGACATTGACGTGGCAAAGTTGTCGTGGTCGTCGCCGAGACCAGACAGTACATAGGAGACGATCTCGTCGTCGCCGAGCGGGTTGCCGATTGTCGCCATCGTGTCGGCTATCTTCTTCATGTGATAGAAGTACTCGGACATTGACATGTCCCTTCTCTTCGGCTTCACCAGCGCGGAGCGAAGTTGTACGATCCGCGCTTTGGACCTGGACGCGAACATCCGATCCAGCGCCTCCCACACCTGTGCAGCTGTCTTGAGGAGCTGGACATGGCCAAGCACCGAAGATGTGAGGGAGGCGAGCAGGCCACTAAGCACCTGCTGGTCCTGTTTGAAGCAGGCGGCGTACTCCGGGTTGTCCACCTGGTTCGAGCTCCCGGCTGCAGCAGGGATCTTCTTTGGTGGTACCGCGTGGGTTCCGTCGACGAAGCCGTACAGCTCATTGCCGTAGAGCGCGGGCAGAGCTTGGGCTTTCCAGAGCAAGAAATTGTCCTGATCCAGCTTGATGGTGATGGCGGCACTCAACGCAGCCGCGATGTTGACCGGAGACGGCGAGGTAGATGGAGCCATGGGTAAATAGGAGTGTAGGCTCTGAAACCATAAAAGAGAACGAGAGAGAAATAGATTGGTTTTGCGGTGCACTATGGCACCAGTGATATCTCCTTTATATACGGCTCAAAGAGCTAGGTTACAAGTAGTTAGGATTGCAACAACTTAAACAACCTCTAAGCTATCTATCTATCTACGTACAGTTAGGCTATACAGATAGGATCGTATTTAACCAGTGTTGTTTAATGTTGTTTAACGCTGCCCTGTTTTGGAACTATTGGGACGTGTTCGCACATCCAGTACAACATTTGGGATGCGCAGTGTATTTATCTCTCCTAGTAAAGAGTAATGACCATCGGGGCGTGAGGAGATTCTGGCTTGTGCTTTCATGTCGAGAGCCGGTGTATATGCAAGCGAAGTAACCATGATAGGCAGGATGGCCGTATGACAGTGTTTTTTTTACAGGTCAACTTGTTCCGCTGGTGGTTCACCACCGATAATAATATATTCAAAGCAATCAGAGAGTCGTGGCCAAACACAGGTACTCGCCTAAATCTCGCTAGTATCCACTGCTCCAGTCCACCAAAGTCTGACCACGGTCGGCAGAACAGGAGTACTCAAATTCGACCAACGGAGACGTAAAATATCTCATCCATCCAACAAAGAAAGGATTTTCAGTTCCCGCGGAGCACATGGCACTGGATCATGAACGGAATCGAGGAATTACGCTAGTGGTACCATTTGCAGGTCCATTATCCATTAATCCGTCTCCGTTTATGTACTACCACGAGTATCAATTGTTAGGATTTAATTAAATAGATTAATTAATGGGATAATCCTCTCTCATGTAAATGTCTAAGTCGGTTGTTTTCCCAACCGACGTGACTCTCCTCGCACCCCCTCGAACGGACGCGACTCTTCACTCGCGTCCCTTCCCCTTGTATATATACTCAGAATCATCAATGGAATGACACGGTTTGATTCATTTGTTGTCTACTCTCTCGATTGCTCTCGTTCAATTCCAACACGTTATCAGCACGCTCACGACGTTGAGTGCTTCAATCGAGGATGGAAGAGAAACAGACGGCGGTCTGGTAAGCACCGCCGACGGTGGACCACCGAAGAATACTCTTCACGGCAAGGTGAGCACATCCCAGCGTCGCTCCGGCGCGGTGAACAGAGACTCCACCCGGTTGAGGCAGACGCGGCCGAGGCTCACATTCTCGCGACGTGGTGGCGCCCGCGCTCGCGGCTTCCGACGGCGGCGTGCCGCGCGCAGCCCGGATACCGCGGCCGAGGCTCACATTCTCGCGACGTGGTGACGCCCGCGCTCGCGGCCCCCTGGCGCGGCTTCCGACGGCGGCGTGCCTCACGCAGCCCGGATACCGTTATCCTTGCCGCCCGTCGGTGCCCTCTTTGCCCGATGTGGCAGCCAACGCTGCCTTGGCTCCGGGCTCTCCGGACATCTCCGTTGCCGATTTGCTCTTGCCGCCGCAGGTTGGTCTCCGGCTCCGCGCCGTCGAGCAGCCACGGCCGCGGCACGGAGTCATGGAAACCGACGGCCCATCGACATCTCTCTGGCGAGCCCGCCGTCGAGCAACCTCTCCGGCCAAGTTGGTACTTGCAGCCCGGCGGCGCTCCGGCTCACGAACGGCCTCCTCCAAAGTCGTTGTGTCAGTCATCCTCCTCACGGTGGCTGCTTCTCGCGCAGCCAGTGATGCGGCCGTCCGCCATGGGCGTCTCCGCCTATTATTATGGTCGCATAGATTGGGGATAGAAGACGATTGGGATTTTTTTTTCCCTCGACGCTGTCCCTTATCTACTCGTGTTGACTAGGCTGGGAGGATGCGAGGCCATGTGCAGGCCTGATGGCTGATGCCTAGGAATCAATGGCACCAGCAGCCGTATCGTTTTGTTTATTCTGTCGTTGCTTAATCGCTTCAATAGTACTCGTTCACGTTCATGTTCACGTTCAGCATATTAACAATTTCTAGTAGGAGTAGTTCTTGCAATAATATTAGTGCAAGAATACTTTCAGTACTATATGTCTGTCCGTCGAGTACATCGTATGTATTGAAGAATTTGTCAACGATGTAATATATTTCCATGTTTGTCACGTGTCGAGATTATTACGTCTATTTTGCAATGAGATTTTAATTTCTTGCAAACATTAGTGCAAAATTCAAAGTGACTTCTTCAAATTGATGTTTTCGGATCATGAGGTGGTGTGTAGATTTATCTACACCTACTGTTTAAGCCTACATATTGTCATTTATAACATTATGACTGCCAATGTGCTCTCCCGAACATTTAATTAAGTTATGACATAAGGCATTCGAAGCGTGAGTATTACTCCGCTAATGCTGCTAGATCTACTCCAAAAATATTCTTTTGGTGATTATCTACAACGTGTCATGCTTAACAATTTGAGGTGCACACTAATGAGTTCAAGCCCATTTCTTGAATCTTCATTTATTTTGCATAGTTCATTACGACATAACCATGATGGATTTTAATTTACCAAACGTAAATTATTATTCTCTGGTTTACCCATGTAGTTAACTGATGGCTGAAAAAAAAAGTTCGATGTACTCGATCTCAATGGCCACAACTACCCTACTTGGGCCATGGACATCAAGATCACCCTTGCGTCCAGTGGGATAGTGCGCTATCCAGAATCCGGAAGACCCCCTTCCCGCTGGACTTGCACCGCTGAGAGATGATCATAAATATATTGCCTTGTACATCATAAGGCATCATATTCACGCAGATCTTAAGTCTGAGTACTTGGAGGAGGAATCTCCAATTACTTTGTTTCAGGCCCTCGAGACGAGGTATGAACAGCAGAAGCCAGTTGTCCTGCCCGAAGCACTCCATGATTGGACACACCTCCGACTCCAGGATTTTAAGTCCGTTGGGGAGTACAATCATGAGGTTCATAAGATCAGTTCCAAACTGTGCTTTTGCGGGAAGGAACCTACTGATGTGGAGAAGATAGAGAAAACTCTGTCTACTATGCTCCCATCTGACAGGATCCTCCAGCAGCAGTATCGTGCTCGCGACTACCAAGTATATTCCGATCTTGTTCATATTTTACTTCAGGCGAAAAGCATGATGAGCTACTCTAAGAACGGCTCTCAGTGTCCGGTTGGATCCCAACCTCTACCTGAAGTTCATATGAATGTCGTGAACGGACGAAAGTTTGATGGTGACTTCAATGGCAAGCCCTCGAACTTCAATGGTAAGCGAAAGCGCAATAGGAACAGAAATTCTAAAAACTCAGACCAGGGGAAAGGCACCGAAAAGCCCAAGTTAGACTAAACTAAGCTTTGTGACAAGTGTGGATGCTACACGCACCCCCACTAACAAGTGCAAGACCCCCCAAAGCATCTGATCATTCTGTACCAGCAATCCTAGGGACGCAACGCACCTTGAGGGAAAAGGTTAGAAGAAAACTTCAACCTTCATCCAAATGGCACCGATGGAGCTGGTTGTTCGCAAGACGTTCCTTCGGGACCTTGCAACTTCGTTATTCTCCGTCCGTCAGATGACCCTACAGGCACGAAGGGCATGATGGTTGAGTACGCCTCAATCGACGTGTTTGGAGACTTCGACTAGTCCCACTATGTCCTTAGTGATCATTCTATTAATGTCCAGTAGTAATGTCGTAATAGAACATATGTATTGTATTTCACAATATATTGTATCAGCACTCTGCTATACATAAGATTGAATGTATTCTATATTTTGAGAAAGATTTCCATAGCGAAAATTCTCCAACTCAATATATAGATTTCTACGGGACTCAGTCCGATAGATGAGGAACAAATATTTGGAAAGACACCCTCTCTATTATTTGGAGTGTACTACGCGTACATACCACCCGTAGCACATGTTGCTTATAAAGCAATTCCATGGGTCACAATTTGCTTGAGCCCAGATTTTCTCGGTCATCAGATTTTGTGTGCACATCATGCGCCAAATAAAAGCTAATTTTGAGGCCATCACACCTCAAGATACAAGCTGGACCACTTTAGTTCCTTGAATGCACTCAAGGAGACATTTGTGGTCTCATCCAACCACTATTTGGACCATTTAGGTATTTCATGGTGTTATTTGACGCATCTACACGATGGTCACATATGTGTAGTCTATCCATACAAAACCATGCATTTACCAAGATAACAAGGGAAGTAATAAATTACAGGCCCGTTATCTAGAAAATTGAATCTTCAAGTGCCTCCACTAAATATTTCATGGCACTAGAATTGAAGCTCAATACTCTGTCCCATTTGTCCATACACATACTGGTTTGGATGAATCCCTAACTAAGAGGATCAGACTCATTGCAAGACCTTCGTTGATGAATTGCAATTTACCAACTTACACGTTGGAGTCACACAGTTTTACACGCTGCTGACTGACTATCTGCACATAGCAGTGCTTCCCCTCTGCAAATGATACGTGGAAATCCTCCGAGCATTTCCCATCTGCGTAAATTCGGAAGCGATTCATGCGTACCGATCTCACCACCGCAACATACATTGGGCCCACATACTAGGGATCTATGTGGGATACTGATCTCCGTCGATCACCAAGTACCTTGAAACCCTTATAGGGTACCTATTCATTGCCCAGTATGTTGATTGCTACATTGAAGGATGGATTATTTCCAGGCATTAGGGGGAGACTTCATGTACCACATAGAATGCCAGGAAATCAATTGGGACTCCACGTTCCACCTCATATCCACGTACTCAAGAATCTGAACTATACGTTTGGAATTCACACATTTGCGACATATTGCAAATATTATGCCATATTCATTTACTGATCTGAAAGGTGTTAAAAAATCCTTTAATCCGGCTAGAAATGCGCCCGAAAGAGTGGAGGTACCAATAAAACCACTCAACTCCTTTTTCCTTAATAGAGGGGGAGTAGTACGGCCTCTAACCTGGATCTGGCTTCCTACAAGCAACAAAGGAAGTTGAGGAGGAATCCTCTAAGTCGGTAAATGCAAGTTAACCTAGCGTTGACATACACCTTATGGGTTGTATACACCCGGTTGAAGGGAAACCTCCACTACCCAGCTTCAGCTTGCACACACTGGCTGGGACATCGGAACACCTAGACTCATGCGTATTGGGAAATCATGAAGAGTTATCAAGGGTGCTTGAGATTTCCTCTAACAATCGATACTGGAGAACCATATAACAAAAGCCTACAACTGTCGACAAACTTTTCTCTTGTATGATTGCCAACAACCTTCTTGATAAATTCAGATCGAAAGACTATGGCCATAGCAGAGTGTAAACCACTCAATTGGACTGAAACAATCGAAGGAGGCAATCCAAGCAGAATTAGCCTCGCTCTTCCAAATGAATTCTCTATGCAATTTATTGCATTTTCTTCCAGACACGGAACGAAAACAACAAGGTGGTGAGAAAGCAAGGCTTGTAGCATAAGGTCGGGTTTCCGCAGAGATCCGAGACCTACTCTCCAGACACGAGTGAAATCCTTCTTTCCGATACTTTATATAATTGGCAGTACAAAATCATCTATCTATGCAGTTGATAGATGTAGTGACTACACATCCATGTGGATCGCTGGATTTGGACATGTATGATTCCTGAAGGAATCTCAATCCGAATCGAAATTAAAACGCAACATATATTGTGTAAAAATCAATAAGCCACCACATGGCTTATTGTTGTCGGTAAATTTTGGTACAACCGACATAGTGAGTTCCTTAATCACAAGGACTACTCCTAAAATAATGATCACCAATGTGTGTTCGTCATACACAAGGATTACTCCTAAAGATGATGAAGCACGTGATCATATACAAGACGGAATTTGAGATGAAGGTATTGGATAAAACCAAATTGTTCTTGAGACTAGATCTCGAACTGCTTCACTCAAATACTATGGTACACTAAGTTGGCTATGTCCGAAATATTGGATAAACTTAATATGGACGAGTCATATCCATCCCTCACGCTGGTTGTTCGATCTCTAGACGTAGAGAAATATTCACTCAACCACGAGAAGATGGAGACCATATGTTGGGACCTAGAGTTCCATATCTCAATGTCGTTGGACCCACCAACACAGCTGGTTGGGATAAAGAATATCTCTCGATATCTCCAAAACACTAAAAATCTTGACCTATTGTTCATATTTCGGAGAAATCTGAACTCCAATATCATCAGACACTGACGTTGGCTACTTTTTGATCCCACAATGTGTACCTACATGGAAGAACAATCACTCCATTGGCGTCTCCCAAATAGACTCTTGTGGGTACATCTACCCATCATTCCAGATACAATGCGATGTGTTAACACATGTGGCTTCACGGAATGATAAACCACATACATTAGTAATGTGGCATTGGTTCTCTTGAATCATAAACCATTATCTACACGGATAATGTTGCTTGTGTTGCATGGATGCAAACATGATACATCAATAGCAATATCACTAAGCATATTGCCACTCAATTGATTTATCCCTATGAACACTCGAGGAGTCGGGGAATAAACATCTTGCAAATCCAAATCATGCAAAAACCTTACTGGTTTGTTCATGAAGTCTCTACCAACTTTAATATTCCTGAAATTGGTATTCGACGGCTCCAAGATATGCAAGAGTCAGGGGGAGTATCTTCCTGTACTATTCATGTTCAAAGCATCATATTACACTCTTTTTCCCTTTATGAGTTTACTATCTAGGTTCTCATCAAGGTTTTTAATGAGGTAATATCAATATAAGTTCATATGTTATACTATCCGTTTTCCCCACCGGGGTTTTTAGGAAGGTATACACGACATATTTATTGACCTCTATATTCTATGGATTTACTTCATATCGAGTTAATAGAGGAAATAATAATTATATGCTGTGCCAATTTCTCCTTATTTTCCCACTGGGTTTAAAGGAGTTTTAACAGCATATCCAATCATTATATGTTGCACCATTTTCTCCTTATTTTTCCCACTGGGTTTAAAGGAGTTTTAGCAACATATCATACACACCATACTCCTCATATTTTTCCCACAGGGTTTTTGGAGGAGATGATTCCAAGATGATTGATTGCAAGGACAAGGAAGGATTAGGGGGAGTGTTAGGATTTAATTAAATAGATTAATTAAAGGGATAATCCTCCCTCATGTAAATGTCTAAGTCGGTTGTTTTCCCAACCGACGTGACTCTCCTTGCACCCCCTCGAACGGACGCGACTCTTCACTCGCGTCCCTTCCCCTTGTATATATACTCAGAATCATCAATGGAATGACACGGTTTGATTCATTTGTTGTCTACTCTCTCGATTGCTCTCGTTCAATTCCAACATCAATTACTCACTTCCTCGCCACAGATCTATGCCCAGTTGACACATGCCACATTTCATTTCAAGCGGCAACTTTACAAAGACCAGGAGAATGGATCGAGAAATCAGTAAATCGCCACGCGAATTGATAGATTACACAATATTTGTTGCTTTCGATCTAGAATGGCGGGTGTCTCCCGCGTTTATAATCCAAAGATCAGTGCTAATTCGCTACCGCCGGTCAGGTCCACGTCGCCACGATCGGGCTGGCCACCACGTAGCGGTCGCTGGACCAGACGAGCCGGCCGAACCCGTTCGTGCCCGACGGCAACCCGGCCGCGGCGAAGCTCACCGTGTAGCTCTTCTTCTCGCCCACCTTGGTGAAGGTCAGGGTCGACGGCTCCACCGACACGCTCACAGGCGTGCTGCCCGCGGCGGCGCTGGCCTTCACCTTGTACGTGCCGGGCTGCCCGACGCTGGTCACCGTGCGGGTGTGCTTCTCCTTGCCGCCGGCCGCGGGGAACGTCACCGAGAACGACGGGTAGTTGAGCGCGGTCACCGCGTACGTGCGGTTGGAGCTGCACCGGTCCGTCGAGTGCTTGGTGAGCGCGGCGATCTGCGACGGCTCGTAGTCGATGGCGCAGAGGAAGTCCAGGTAGTCCGCGGCGGTGATGTCGTACACCAGGCCGGGATCCACCGCCTTGCTCGGGTCGACGTGGCCGGCTCCGACGTCCAGCGGCGTGGCGGGGCGGCCGGTGGCCACGTCGAGGATGCTGCCGCCGCCCGGGTACGAAACGTACGCCGTGGTCATCAGCGCCGACCGGATGACGGCCGGGCTCCAGTCCGGGTGCGCGGACCGGAGCAGCGCCGCCAGCCCGCTCACGTGCGGGCACGACATGGACGTGCCGGAGATGATGTTGAAGCTCGTGCGCCGGTCGTCGCCGGCGATTCCGGAGGGGCCGACGGACCCCGACCACGCCGCGAGGATGTTCACGCCGGGAGCGATCATGTCCGGCTTCAGGATGCCGGGCGTTATCGTGTTTGGCCCCCTCGACGAGAAGGCGGCCACGACGGGCGACGGCTGGATCCCAACCTTCGTGCCGGCGAACACTATGTTGGCGGTCGGGTTCGGGTCCGACGTCGCGTAGGTCCTCAAGGCGTTGCCTGCCTTCTCTCCGACGCCGGCGCCAGGGAGAATGTGCGCGTCAGCGACGAGCTCCTCGCCGTTCGCGGCGGTGTTCGCGAGCACCATCCCGGCACCGCCGGCGTCTCTGACGACGAACCCCTTCTGGACCCTGGCGTTGGTGCCGCGGTCGCAGAGCACGATCTTGCCGGCCACCTTCGCCGGGATGAGGCTGCCGGTCATGCAGAGCGCGCCCATGCTGCTGTTCGACGCGTTCCCCGCGTAGATGAACGGCACCGGCGTGGTGGGCAACTGCTTGCCGCTGTACAGGGAGACGCCGGAGTACTTGTTGCCGTTGCCGACGGTGATGATGGCTGGGAAGTCGCGGTCGAGCGTGCCCGCGCCCACGGTGGTGATCCACGGCGCGCCGTTCGTGAGCGACGCCGCGCCCGGCCCGGCATTCCCCGCCGAGCAGGACACGAAGATCCCCCTTTCCATGGCGCTGTAAGCGCCAATCGCGATGCTGTCGCGGTAGTAGTCGGACGTGCCGCCGCCGAGGGAGAGGGAGAGCACGTCGACGCCGTCGGCCACGGCGACCTCCATGCCCTTGAGGATGTCGGAGCTGAAGCAGCCGCCGACCCAGCACACCTTGTAGGTGGCCACGCGCGCGCGCGGCGCCATGCCCTTGGCCGTCCCGGGCGCGTACCCGAGCAGGTCGGCGCCGCGCACGGCGGAGCCCGCCGCCGTGCTGGAGGTGTGCGTGCCGTGGCCGTCGTTGTCCCTCGGCGAGCGCGACTCCTTGGACTTGTCGACCGGGCCCTTGGACGCCTCGTACCCGGCCAGGAAGAACCGCGCGCCGATGAGCTTCCGGTTGCAGGCGGAGGCGTTGAAGTCGCTGCCTTCCTCGCATTTCCCCTTCCAGCCCGCCGGCACGGGGCCGAGCCCGGCGTCGTCGTAGCTCGCCCGCTCCGGCCACACGCCGGTGTCCAGCACGCCGACGACGACGTCGCTGGTGGTGCCCGACTGCGGGAAGAGCGCGTCCGCCCTGTCGAGCCCCAGGAACTGGGGCGTCCGGGTGGTGTGCAGCTCGTACCGCGTCTCCGGGTTGACGAGGAGCACGCCGGGGTGCGCCTCCAGCGCCTGGGCCTCCGCGCGCGTGAGCCGCGCCGAGTAGCCGTGGAGGAGCGTGTCGTAGGTGTAGATCACGGAGGCGGCGCCGCCGGACACGGACTGCAGCGACGACGCGTACCAGTCGCGGGGCGCCGCGAAGTCGGTCGGCATGGCCGAGTGCGACGTGTGCACGATGTACGTCCTCCGAACCTCATCCCCCGCGGCCGCAGCCGCAACGATGGCCGTGAGGGCCACGGCAAAGACCGCCTGCACAGATCTCCTGCCATGGCACCGCATTGTGAGAGAGAAGCTGGAAGGGGCGTGTCCGTTCTGAATGGGAGTGCGAGGTGGATGGCGCCGGCGTTTATATAGAACCGGCAACACGGTGAATTGATCGGAACCGGACAAGGGAAACAGATGGATCAATGGCTGAGGAGCGAGGGCGAGTGAGACGAAGGTGGCGGCTGGCGAGTGAGTGAGCGGAGCGAGACGAGTGAGTGAGCTGGGTAGCCGCACATGGTTTGGCCTCTTTTATGTTCGGTTCGGTAACACCACATGACCGTTCCAGGACGAAAGATGCCCGCTTTGCAGACTGTGAAAGCGGTGTTTACTGGTCAAGAACAGTCTCAGCCTACGCAATTTCTTTAGGCAGTGCCTTGTTCCCGAGGGGCAGAGCAGAGCAGAGCACCAGGTAAAATCTGATGTGGTTAAACGTGATCTTCCCACTTGAACAAGATCGAGCTTTCAACCGAGAAATGATGTGTTGTTCGGGTGCATGTGTGGTAGGATTGTGTCTGCGTGGCAGTGATGGCGACGGCTCCCTCCGCTCCGGGTCCATCATCGCTCACCGCACCAGCGTGGCGCCTCGATGATTGATTGTAGGCGGTGCTGGTGCATGGCCAGGCTAACTTGGATCTTCGTGGCGATGGTACAGCAGGCAGTAGCGTATGCGTGCTAAAATACAAGGAATCCGTTTTGTCTGAACTCAGCCCATGTTAGATTGTTTTGCCTAGCAGAGACAGCAGCGAGTGTACTGCAGCCGCTCTTTGTCAGTATCGACCGCAACGAAATCGGCTCCGTCACGGAGAGGCGTGGTGCTTTGCTTCGCCGCGTTACGGTTTCACACAAGACCGAATCGTGTCACCGGTGTGCGGCTGTGCGCTGTGGGGGCTTGTGAACGGCGGGTGGCGGCTTGAGATGCGGTGTGGACGGGGGAGGCTGCGGCGGCTCGTCGGCCTCGGGCCCTGTTAGGCCGTGGGCCGGGTTGCGACTGGCCTTGTCCCGTGTGTGACTGGCTGGCCCCAGCGTCGACGTAGAGGCGTTCGAGTTTGCCGACCGTTGCAGACGTCTACACGAAGCAAACCGTAGTCTCGCGCTCGGTTCACGAAAGCCATTTTTGCACGGTTCACAGTCCTTTTCCTTGGTGAAGTTTGCAAGCTTGGGGAGCCTGAAAACCGCGAGTGTGTTTTGCCGATACGGGAACTCTGGCCGTTTTCAGTGTAACGCTCCATTACTCCATTTGCTTGCTCGCGTCAATTCTCGCCGCACTCTCGGTAGGCCTGTAAATGAGAATGGCAGCATCTCGGCGTCACGCTTTCTTCCGAATTGGGAAAATGCTCCTGTTTTTACACTCCGTTCTTCCGGGGCGTGTAACCGTGTATGGACCGTTTGCATCGCAGCGAGGACGAACGGGTGCCGCACGCTACGGTGTGCTGCACAATTTCGGCTGCCTGCAGCGCAGTAATGGCTCGACACGGACGGCCGTGGATGCAGGCGGTGGCCCGGGAAAAGTCGCTGGCTGACTCCCGTGCGAACACGGCGCCGGAGGCTCGGGGCCCGCCACCAACGGCAACGGGCGGGCGAGTCGGGTCGCCGGAGTGCCGCACTATGGAGCTCGTGAACCCGGGGTGCGAGCTGAGCGTGCCGCACTGCGATGCGCTGCGTGTGCAGGGCATGGGCCGCGGCAGGCACGGGTCACGCGGCAGTGGTCGTGGCTGGGCCAGTAGCGTCCTGCTCCCTCTACATTTTCCTGCGGTTTCGCTCGTTCTTTACTCTGCCCCAGCCTGCACTGTTCGCGAGTGGCTGGCAGGCGGGCACGCACGTGCTTGCGTCAACCGAGCGGCGTGGAGTGCGGGGCGTGGAGCGCGAGCGTGCCCGCACTCTGGGACAGGGTTGCGTCTGCCTTTTTCCTGTTAGGACGTGGCTGGGAAATGGATAAGGCGATTTGCTACTACACAAACCCGGGTAATCCGGTCTGACGCGGATCCAGGATTCCCGTTCCCGAAATGCATGTGCTGTTTGTTTACGGAGGGTGATCGTATATGCATTTGTGTTCCCTCGCCTAAACAAATTGCAAACGTGTCGAACTGGCCTTTGTCGGGACAGACATGCGCCGTACGGGATGATTCCCATGTGTAGGAGTCCACCCGCGCAGCGCGCTGGCTGCGAATCTCCAATGCGTCTAGGTTCACTCACCGCATTGTCAAGACAAAGCCATTTTTTTTTATTCTGCTGACATGACCTCAACTCAAAGCAGCCAAGGTATGAACAATGTGTTCAAGAAGCAATTTGGATTCTCGAAAAAAGAAGCGAAGCTGTGTCTTCCAAATATGTGTCCGAAACCCCACGGTTGGAATCCCTTCAGTTGTCTATCAAATATGTCTCCGGCACCCATAGTTGGACCCCCTTCGATGGACGTCGGACCTGTGTCCGCGGATTTTGGTGGGATGTTCCGCAGTGGCGCCCCCCAACCGGATACGCCCAAACGGCAGCCTAACTTTTGATCAAACTATTTTGGATTTGATGAAAACACACGGTAAACTAGCTAAATAATAATTATACAAATACACAAATAGTTTAACAGTTATTACAATGATTTAAATATTTCGAATTCTTCAAATTCGTACGAACAAATCTTCGTAATCAAACTACTCGATAACTCTCATAGCCCACAAGTGTGCCACAAGATCAGTCCGAAGTTGATGAAGAACTCTCTCGTCACGAATTTCCTGATAAACACCAAGAAAATCATCAAACTCAGCAGACAAGCACGGTTGTGGATCCGCAAGAGGGCCCTGAAAGTCGAATGGCTCATCGAACACCATTCCGATACCTCGCTCGCTCTCGATAATCATGTTATGCATGATAATACGAGAGTTCATGACATCACACATTTGATCTATCGGCCAAGATAGACAAAGATACCTTACCACAGCAAACCGTACCTGGAGTACACCAAATGCCCTTTCCACATCTTTCCGGACGACCTCTTGTTTCTTTGCAAAAAAAATATTTGCCTCACCCACTGGTTCACGGATTGTCTTTCAAATATAGACCAATTGGGGTATATGTCATCCGCTAGATAGTACCCTCTGTCATACTCACGTCCATTGATCGAATAGTTGCAACCCGGAGCATGTCCTTCACCCAGTCTCTTAAATATCGGAGAGCGTTGCAACACGTTGAGGTCATTGTGAGAACCGGCCAGTCCAAAAGATGAATGCCAAATTCAAATATCGTAATCAGCCACAGCCTCAAACACAAGAGTGCACTTTCCGTGATGACTACCTTTGTACATCCCTTGTCAAGAAAATGGACAATTTTTCCAACTCCAATGCATACAATCGATGCTTCCAAGCATCCCAGGAAATACTCTTGTTTGTCCTTGTGCCAACAAACGAGCCGTGTCTGCTTCATTTCGTGATCTCTGATACACGGAACCAAACACTGCAACTACTGCCTTGCAAAATCGAAATGTGGCTTAAACATCGGCGGTCTCAGACATACGAAAGATAGTCATCGAATGAATCTGCAGGGGCTCCATATGCAAGAAATCGTATTGCAGCCGTGCATTTATGAAGAGATGAAAATCCTAGAAGCCTAGTACAGTATTTTATTCATCTCAAAGTAGTCGTCAGACTCCCGAACACCATGCACAATTCGCCAGAAGACTTCTCTGCTCATCCGAAAACGCCGACAAAATTCATGAGGTAGGTTTGCCGGTGTGTCCGAAAAATAGTCGTCCCACAAGATTCTGTGGTCAGTTGCCTTTTGTCGGTTCTTGTTAGGGCATCTCCAGCCGTTCGCCCCCCAGGACGCGAAAATCCCGATTTTTCGGCTGCCGCGGCGCGAAACGGCGCAAAACAGGAAACTTGGGGGCGCGTTTCCCAGCCGTGAAACCCAGCCCGCCCCCAGACGGCGATTCGGCCATATTTGGACATGTAGAGTTTTACCACACAAATAAATAGTTCAACAATTTAAACAAATAATAAATTACACTACGCATTGTCATTGTCCTCAACATTGCCATTCCCCTTTCGCGCCCACAAATGCTGCACCAGGTCATTCTGTAGAGCTTGTTGTGTTTCAGCGTGTCAAATCTCCAGCCGCGTGGCGAGGAAGGCTGTCCATGATGTCGGCAACTGGTGATCAACATTTGCAAGAGGACCCTGCCGGTACTATGGTGTGCTTGCCTCACTGTCAGGCACCGGGTCACCCCGATCACTCTCAATGATCATGTTGTGCAAGATCACACAACACTGCATCACCTCCCACATGTTGGACTTCGACCAAGTCATAGTTGGGTACCGGACAACAGCGAATCGAGATTGCAGCGCGCCAAATGCCCGCTCAACATCCTTCCTGCAAGCCTCCTGTCACTTGGAAAACCAAGGTTTTGCGCTTCCTGGCACAGGGTTGGAGATGCTCTTCACAAATGTTGCCCACTTCGGGTAGATGCCATCTGCAAGATAATACCCCTTTGTATACTGGTGTCCATTGATCTCATAGTTCACAGGGGGCCATGGCCTTCGACAAGCTCGGAAAAGACATTCGAGCACTGCAAGACATTGATGTCGTTGTGACTTCCAGGCATAGCAAAGAATGAATGCCAAATCCATAGATCGTATGAAGCCACGGCCTCGAGAACCACCGAGCACTCTCCTTCCTTTCCCTTGTACATCCCCTGCCAATCAAATGGACAGTTTTTTCATGCCCAATGCATACAGTCGATACTACCAAGCATCCCAGGAAAGCCTCTTGCTTCATTCTCTGCGAGGAGACGAGCAGTGTCTTGCGCATTGGGTGATCGTAGGTATGTTGGGCCAAAAATTGCAACCACTGCCCGACAGAACTTGTTCAAGCACTCAAGGCCGTGGACTCGCTCATGCGCAGGTAGTCATCTTGTGCATCTACGGGAGCACCGTATGCAAGCAACCTCATGGCCATCGTGCCGGTATAGTCCTTCTTCAATTTGAAGTAGGTGTCGAACTCCAGGATGGCATGCATGATCTTGAGGAAGAGCTTGCGTTTCATCCTGAAATGACGCCGGAACACCTTCTCATCGTTGGTGGGATCCTCGGTGAAGTAGTCGGAGTAGAGGATGCAGTACCCCTCGTACCGCTGCCTTGGCTTGCTCTTGCGGCGACCGGGCCTCGATCCAGCACGCCACGACTGGGCGGCCTGGGCCTGCAAGCCGGCCAGGCATCTCCGGATCAGCAAGTGTTCCTCGTCATTGATGGCAGCATGATCTTCCTCGTCGAATAGCTCGGCGAGCATCTCCTCGGCATCGGAGTCCATGGGCCGGGCAGAACGGCGAACAACTTGTAGGGGGGACGCGTTTCGCCGGGCACAACCTCCCTCGTGGAGGAGGGGCGAGTAAACGGCGCCGGCGGTGTGGCGGAGCTAGACGATGGAGGTTCGGCTCGTCACTCGTGTGTGGTGGTGACCGACGGCGGCGGCATGGGGGTGGCGACAGCGAGTCGAGAGAGAGGAAAAGGCGAGTCGGGATGGGGAAAGTGGGGGGAAATGATGTTGCCTCGCCGACAGTGCTGGCCCACGCACGCTTTTCCTTCCGCGCCCCCCCCCCCAAGCCGAACCCAACGAGCTGGGTTTCGCCTGGGTACGCCGGCGCTAATTTCCGCTGAAACGGCGCTATTTGGGGTTCTGGGGGGCCGGCTGGTAGAAAAACGGAGCTTTTGGAGGAAAACGACGCTAATTCGCGTCCTGGGGGCGCTGAGGGAGACGGCTGGAGATGCCCTTAGATCTGGCCCTTTCCTTGATCTTCCATGCTTTGGCTCGGCTGCCTCCACGGCCATCGCCTCTAACAGAGCCGCCATGACCATCTCATTCTCCTCGTCGTCTGCAAGGGCGCTCTCCACTTCCATCAGTTGGCAAAACATGATATCGTCGTCACTATCCATACTATATTGGACAAAACTAAACCATTAGCCGTGAGCTAAACAAGTTTAACATCGTTTCGTCGACCTAAGGAAAACTGCCGAACACCTTACATGCGGCGTGGAAGCGACGACAACGACGGCGGTTGAATGACCCGCAGCGACGCACGAAAACGATGGGGAACGGCGACGAGCGGCAGTGCTTGACTGTTGCGTACAGTCGGTGAAGACAAGGGTGCCGACGATCATGCGACTCGGCGGCGAGAGGAGAAGACAGAAGGATGGGGGCCAAATGATTATTGGTCGAGGGCGGTTTGTCTCTATGACGGATGGGGGCCACCTTTCTGGTGGGGTGACCGGACAATGTCCGGCGCCCCCAGGAAGGCCCATAAGTTTCGTGGGTGGGCTGGGGGGGTGAACAAAAAATTGGCGGGTGGACACCTTTGGGGGGTGCCGCTGCCGTGGTTTTTTTTTAGTCTGGATCCCCGTTGGGCCTTTGGGGGGCCGTTTGGGGGTGCCGGTGGAGATGCCTGATACGTCTCAAACGTATCTATAATTTTTAATGTTTCATGCTTGTTTTCTATCCAACACCTTTATTTTTTCACAAGTTTTCCTTTGTTTTCCGAACGTTTTCATTGACTAAACTATTGACAAGACGCCACAAAGCCAGATCTTGTTTTCTGCTGTATTTTATTTCAGAAAAGTTGTTCTGGAAATATTCTCGGAATTGGATGAAACAAAAGCAAAAATTCTTAGAATTCCCGACACGTCAACGGAGTCCAAAGGAGACCCGGAGGGGTGCCCTAGATCAGCAACACCATGGGGTCGCGCGGGCTCCCCTGGCCGCGCCGGCTAATGGTGTGGGCCCCTCGGGCTCCCACCAACGTTGCCATTTTCGCCTATATATTTCCCACGATGCATAAACCCTAAATATATCGGGGCCCTTCCACGAAAAGTTTCGTTTCTCCGCCACCGCCACCGACAAGTTTCTGGCGACATAAATATCTGTTCCAGCAGCGTGCCGGGACGGGGAAGTGCCCCCGGAGCCATCTCCATCGACGCCACCGCCATCTTCATTGTCGTTGTTGTCTCCTATGATGAGGAGGGAGTATTTCTCCCCCGTGGCTGAGGGCTCTACCGGTAGCTATGTGTTTCATCTCTCTCTCCCATGGTGTGATCTTTATGTGATCATGAGCTTTGTAATCTAGTTGAATATGTAGATGTACTCTTCATCTGTTATGCTACTCAGTGGTTTTGTTATGAGATCTCCGTAGACACTTTGATCACGGTTTAGAGGTGATAGTGTGTGCACCGTGTGGTTTAGCATGATATTTATATTTTGTGTTGGATGACCCTATGAAATTGTGGTGTTTGTGTGGAACCATCTAGGTCTCATGGTGATAGCATGGGGGTTACCTAGATGGGGAAATGTGAACTCTAAGGAGTGCTTTTTTGCAGCCCTATGCAATGATTGGTGTTTGTGATTCGACCGGAGATTGGTTCTGTCGTGGTGGTGTCACGGCAGATGCCATGGGATGGCTAAAGATGTGGGGACGAAGGACGCTGGAGGTGCTCGGGGAGGGATCACGCGACGAGTAGCCGCGTGAGGTACGAAGTAAACACTGCAAACAACACGATCTACCCAGGTTCAGGGCCCTCGTGAGGAGGTAAAACCCCTACTCCTGCCTCTCTTTATGTATTCTGGTGTCTCACCGAGTAGCCACAGTACAAGGTTCTTGCTACCGAGTAGCCACTCTTCTCTCTACGTGATGAACTAGGTCAAGAATTAGGCCACAATGTGTTCTAGCATGCGATCCCTCGCGCAGGAGGCGGCGGGGCACCTTATATACACGGTGCCCAGCCGGATACGTCCAAACATGGACAAGTGTCGACATAGTGTGCACATCGTCCTTCTTCCGGGTTCCCGCTGACAGCTTTGGTTCCTAACCTTGGCTGCATCCGGAAAGTCGTTGGGCAAAACCAAGGGGACAGACCGGTATCACTGTGCCAAACACAGAGTGGGGCCCCCTTATCCTGCGACCGCCTGCTTCCATGCTGTCACTGTCAGGCAGGCCGGTCCCAGATGAACAGTAGTTCGAATAGTGCCAAGTACGGACCCGGGATACGCGGGATCCTGTGTCAGAACGGCTCCTTTGACTTTCTGGCCCGAGTAGGTTCCCGCCAGTTTTACTCGGGCCAACTCTTCTACCCGAATGGACAGAACTTGATTGATATCTCCTTCTGGTCATCTTGAGGTGAGACCGAGTAGCAGTCGACCGGGTAGCAAGTACCGGGTAGGCGGCTACTCGACCAAACCTCTCTTCTGATAGTTGCTTTTACCACTTGTCTTTACCCTACTCGGGGGTAACCCCCCGACAGCAGTCCCCGAAGCTGGTAGAGTCTCGCGAACTCGTTCACTAGGCTCTGCCAGCTTAAAACCAATCTTCGCAACATAGCCCTTGAACCTCAAGATGCCGAGTAAGAACCTCCGAGTAGTACTCTAGAAAGTACCTTGAGTTTCCTGTCTTTCGAGTAGCACCAGCTTTTTACTCTGTAACCGAGTAAAAAGACTTAGAGAATTTCTCCTCTAGCGTCTCTGCAACGCAGAGCACAATCCAGCCTTCCGTGTCGCAACTGGACACGTGTCAAGCATCCACGACCCCGACGTATCGCTGCCCAGGACACGACGTGCCACGCGCCCAGTTTTCACTGGGTGGGCCCCCCGGCTCGTCATGTCCCATCAAGCGCAGTAATAGGCCACGATCTGGTCGTGGGATCAACTGTGGCCGTTACGCGCGCGTTCCGCGCTTGCGTGCGTTTCTATCCGGCCACAGGCCCCACCACGCGAGTGTTATGGCCACGATCGATCCCACTACCCCGATGGTAACGGTAATCTGGGGCGAGGGTATAAATACCCCCACCGGTAACTTCCCCTTCTTCCTCCTCCGCACTTTCCTCTTTCTCTGCCTTGTTTCTTTCTTCTCCGCCGAGCTCTCCGCCGCCGCGCAACTGTTTGCGCCGCTGCGGATTCGTTCTCTCCACCCAGTTCCTCCAACTTCCACCACCTTCTCGCTCGCTGCCATGGCTGCTCGCGCCGGCTGGGCTGGTTCCGATGTTACTGTCGACGACTGCTCCTGGCTCGTGAACACCCGGAGGGTTCCTCCCGGTGTTCAGTGACGGCCGTCCGACGGCGAACTCGTTCCGGCCCCGCGGGAGGGCGAGCATGTCGTCTTCCTCGCGCACTTTGCGCGAGGATTCGGCCTGCCGGCATCTGATTTTCTCCGCTCCTTCCTGGATCACTTCGGTGTCCAGATGCATCACCTCCCTCCGAATGCGGTCGTCTTCCTCGCCTATCATACCGTGGTGTGCGAGGCCTTTCTCGGCGTCCGCCCCACGGTACAGACATGGCTGAAGTACTTCCATCTCCGTCAGCAGAGCAAGGGGAAGAAGGATGGCGCGGCCACTGGCAGTCGGGTAACCGACACCGGCAGCGCCATGATGCTGCAGCGGACGGGAACCAACCACCCTCGCATTAAGGGCTTGGATTCCGTCCGTATGTGGCAGAAATCCTTCCTTTATGTGAAGAACATCCCCGCCACGAAGGGGGGACCAGTGACGGACCGCATCAACCTGCCCGCCTGGAGCAACCGAGCTCCGTCCGGGCGGAACTGGAAGACGAGGCCCTCCAACGACCGCAACGCCGTGCAGATGGAGGAGCGGCTTGCTGCGCTAATCAGAGAGGGCCTCAGGAGCGATGACCCCGTCGCCTGCTGGATCAAGAACCGAGTGCTGCCTCTGCAGCAGCGTGCCCATCCAATGTGCTACCTGGGAGGCCCCCGCGATTGCACTCGGACGACCACGTTCGAGCTCAGCAACGCGGACGTCGCCGAGCACGCGAGGTCCATCCTGACCACGGGCCTCCGCGACGATTGGGAGTACGGGTTTACCCCCTTCAGCCGCACGAAGCCGATTCCACGGGTATGTTCCCCTTTCTCTGCTTTCAGTTTATGCAATCCGAGTAAATATTCTCTTCTTCCTACTGCGATTAGCAATTGCATTCCGCACCGAGTAGAGCACTTATCAGAACTGTTTAGGCTTAGTATGCTTGATGTTTGCACGCCTTGTCGGGTAGCATACTTAGAAGAAATTCTTAGGCTTAATATGCTTGATCCTTGCACGCCTTTCCGAGTAGGACTCTTAGCAAATTTCCCTAGGCTCAGTGTGCTTTGTGTTTGCACGCCTATCCGAGTAGAATGCTTCCTCGCTACTCGGCTAATTTGCAATGTTTCTCCGTCTTTCAGGTCCTTGACCGCCAGCTAGCTGAAAGCTGTGAGCGCTTCGAGGGCAATTGGTCAGATGACCGAGAAGAAGATGACCAGGCCTCCCTCGAGACCGCGGATCAAATCAATCTTCCTCATTCCCCTTCGACAGAGAAGCAGCCTGCCGAAACGTCTCTCCGCGATTGGTCTGATGACGAGTTGGAAGGTAACTGAATTCACGCTTTCTCTCTGCGAGAAACACAAGCTCTTTGCCTGCTGTCTCTGAAGTGTTTTTCTTCCTCTCTATTTCACAGATGATGCAGATGCTGAGGATGATGACGAGGATGAGGACGAGAGAGCCCTTGAGGCCAATCCTCTATCAGTTGCTGCACCTGCTACCCGCAAGCGGACCGGCAGCGGCGCCCTAGAGCCCCCCGCCAAGAAGAAGAAACCATCCGAGAAGACGACCAAAAAGGTCGTGAAGAGAACAAGACGAACGATTCCCTCCACCAAAGCATAAGTTTCTTCTCGGTTACTTCCCAATTTTGCACTTCGTTGTCTCTCTTAGTCTTCCTCTGCCTTCCTCTAATTCCTGATTTTACCTTCCTCATCAGAGCTCCCTTAGATGCGAATGCTGCTTTCGCGCCTGACCAGGCCAAGAAGCAAGCTGCCATCGACGTTGACAAGTTAATCAACCTCGACGATGATGAGAATACCACCGCCACCACAGGGCACTGATGCCCAAGGCACCGACCCAGAGCAACAATCCCGCGCCGAGCAGGAGGCGCAGGACACTGCTCATCAAGAGAAGCCACCTTCCCCTCCGGCCGACACCGCCGAGGGGAACCAAGATCAAGATACAGAGATGCACCACGACGCCGCCCTTGAGCGGCAGGAAACAGGAGAGGAGCAGCCAGCAACAGGGGCTGCTGGACAAGAAGACCCTGCGTCCCAGGCGCGGGTGGAAGCAATGGATATCTCCCAGCCTGATCCTGCTGCCGAACAGCGGGTAGAGGACGCGACTGGGCGTTACCCTCTGAGCGACGTGCAACCGGACGCCGCGCAGAGTAGCGCCCAGCCAGATGGCGCATCAGACAGCGCGCCCCTGGCGCCACCAACTGACCAAGGTGGCACTCAGCCAGACTCCTCCCTGGTGCCGCAACCCAAAGCTGCAACCGGCCCTTCAGCCAAGCCGGTTACTAGGAAGAGCACCCAAGATGCTTCCGAGAAGGAGGCAGCCGAGAAGGAGAGAGCTGAGAAGGAGAAGGCTGAGAAGAAGGAGACCGAGAAGAAAAAGGCCGAGAAACCAATCTCCGAGAAGCCAACTTCTCAGAAGGAGACAACAAAGAAGAGAGCTGCCGATAAGCCGCCGCCGACATCAGCTGGCCAGTCCAGGCAGCTGGTTATCCGCAATCCCAACGTGGTTCCTGCCGCCGCTACTATAGCTGACCAGCCCTGCTACCCTGATTACATGGTGAAGGTCAGCCAACAGCACCAGATCGGCTTCTCCCCCACAGACCGGACTCTTGCTCTTCAGAAAGGGAGGAAAGCCGTGGCAGTGTACTCCAGGCCCCCGGCCTCACATCAAGACAAGTCTGTCTCCATTGCTTCTCGGGGAGCTCAAGACCAGGCGATAACGTCCCAGAGCCTCGAGCAAGTGCTCGACCTGATCGGCTTCATCGACGCCAAGTGGGACAGCAAAGTTCTCGGCAACCCCAACTGTAACAGCATCGATCTGGGCGACATCGACCATATGCGTCAGGATTGGAACAAGGTGGACTTGGGTTGCAAACCCATGACCGTCTCGACCACCTCTGCTACGCTTGCTGCCAAGATGTTTTTCCACCGCAAGAACGCCGAGGACCTCGAGCAATCCTTCGCGGTAAGTTCTTAATCATCCTTTCCGAGTTGCATTTTTTCTTCTTTTCTACTCGTCTTCCTTTTCCTTAGCCATCACCCAGTCCCCGAGATTCTGGCCGAGTAGACAAATACTCTCTCGAGTAACCGTCTTTTCGGGTTGAATCTCAACTTCTTTGTCTGATTCATCTTCTTTCCTCTTTTCAGAACAGCGTACTGAAGCGGACTAACTTGCACCGTCAACTTCTCTAGAATCATGCTATTGCCAAGAGACGCATTGCTGCCTTGGAGAAAGAGAAAGTGAGCGCCGAGGAAGCCGACAAGGAAGTAATGAACAGCACCATGAGGTTGTCTGAGGTGGAAGGTACGCTTCGCGGTTCTTGCGTTTTTTGTTTACGCCCGCTTCTGCTTTTTTGCGTTAACCATTTCTACTCCGCAGGGAAACTGAAAGCCCTGGTTGACGAGCACTCGAACTGCCGTGCCTTTGTTGAGAATGGCGAGGCCACCATCAAGAAGCTTGAAGGTAAACCACTGTCTACTCGATTTGCCCTTGTGTCTGTTTCTTTCTTTCGCTTCTCTGCTAACCGTGCTTTGCTCTTTTCAGAAGATCATAAGAAGTTTGTTGTAGAACATCAGGATTGCCTCAAACCGGCTGAGGTGCAGGTGCAACTGGCAAGCCAATCTGCTGCTCTGCAGAGTGAGCACGCTACCGAGATGGAGAAATTGCAACTCCAGATGCAGAAGGCACTCCAGGATGCTATCAACCTTGGTGCCGAGAGGGACAGAGTCATCGCCGAGAAGGCAAAGGCCGAGACAACAGCCAACGCCAAGGTGAAAGCCCTCAAGCAGGAGTGCGAGGTGCTGACAAAAGCCAATGCTGGGCTCTTTACTCAGCTGGAGGGGCTCCGCTTGCTCGAGGAGAAGCATGTATCCAATGAAGAAGCATAGAAGAGCCAGCTGCAGGGGCTGCGCCACGAGTTGAATCGTAAGTTTTCTTCTTTCTGCATCTCTTCTTCTCGGTCCTACCTCCTCTCTAATTCTGTTACTGAATTTCTCACTTGCTTCTTGCAGAAATCTTTCCTGACATCGTGTCCTCTTGCGCGCCTGCTTTGGCCAAGGCCCAAGCAGCTCGTATTGAGAAGGGCGAGGCTGCAGACACCAGAGCCGAGATCGAGGATAGCATGCTGGTGATGCGAGGGCAGTTCGAACGCCTAGCCGGCGTGGGCACTGACCTGGTGCGCACCGCCTTCCAGCTCCACAAGCTCTTCTGGCCTCAGGATCCTGCGCCAACAACTATTTGTGGCCTTGCTTTGAAGCTGCGCAACGTGAAGGCCGAATTGAAGAAGTGGCGCGCCTCGGGAGCTCGGGCGGGTGCTGATCTGATGCTGCTCTGCGTCGCCTCCTGGTATGAGAACTTGAACATGCAGATTATCCGCGGGAAGCGTGCCAATTCCAAGTGGGAGACGGATCCCAGCTGCGTGACCATGCGCAAGCTGATTGCGCATGAGGTTGCGGAGTATGCTGACACGGCAACCTTCATCGATGGCCTCACTGAACCCGACACCGAGGTGGAGGAGGACGAGGAGGAGGACGAAGAATCAGATGCCGAGCTGGACTTGGGCTTCTTCGATTCACCTGAGGGCAAGGCCGGGAAAAGGAAAGCCACGGTCGTCGCGAGTAGCGATGAAGAGGTCGAGGAGATCGACACAGCCGCCCTCGAGTTCGGCACCTCATCAGGAGCCGCCCTCGACGACACAGTACGCCCCCAAGGCCAAGCTTCTGGTTCTTCCGTGGCAACAGGACCTGTCTCGGTGGCCACGGCCACCTCAGACCAGGTAGCCACCGAGCACGACGTCGAGATGGAGCAGTCCACCACCATCCACCCGGAAGCGGACGCGACCAACGCCAGTGCCGAAGAGGAAGCCGCGAAGACAACTGATGCCAGCTCGGAGGCGGAGGCGACCAAGACCACTACAGAAAAGGAAGCCGCCAAGGCCAGCACCGACAACACCGCTTCCTCAACATGATTTTATCCTGCAAACTTTTTACTCAAACACTTATCAGATCCCCGGGATGCCGGGAGCAAATGTATCAGACTATTTTATTTCGTTGCTACTCATTTTTATTCCCACTTGTTATTTTCGACTTAATCAATTTGTTCAACATGGGCTGGATGCCGAGTTGCGTTATCATGCGAGTCCCCGAGTTGCATTTCTTATTCACTCTCGCTTTTCGTCTCAGCTCTACCCGCAACTTGTTGCTTTTTTGGTATTCGAGTCACAAGAGTTAAAGAGTAGAGCTGCAAATACTTAGCCGCTTAGAAACAATCATAGTAACGCAGCCCACCACTTAGCCGAAAAGACAAGTCACAGAACAGTAATAGAAGCACCCTACTCGGTTCCTGCACTCTTCCTTTCCTTAGTAATTTTTCTTGTGCTCTTGCTTGCCATGAAGCCGGGTTTCGGACAGCAGCGAAGTCGAAGAGTTGGCATGTAGGTTTAAACACAGTACTCAATGTACCTCTGAATTTTGAAGTAGAGCAACCGAATAGGCAAAAGGTAAAGTCAAGTACAAACACTTAGAGCAATTTTGGACGAGGGCAGTCCCCGAGATCAATTTCAGATTGCAGAGTAGAATTTCAACTCGGATAAGAGGGTACATACACATCTTTGCTCACGAATGAAAACGACGAAGTAGAGCTACATTCCAAGGGCGCTTGGTTTCCTCTCCAGCTTTATCTGCCCTGTTCGCCTGTGGTGGGCGCGCATCTATAAGATAGTAAGCATCGTTGTGCAGCGCTTTGCTCACAATGAAAGGCCCTTCCCATGGAGGAGACAGCTTGTGCATCCCGGTTGTGCGCTGCACAAGCCTAAGGACCATGTCCCCTTCTCGGAAAACCCTTGGGTTCACCTTTCGGCTATGATAACGCCGCAGGTTTTGCTGGTAGATAGCCGAACGTGACAGAGTCAGCTCTCTTGCTTCTTCAAGCAGGTCAACGTCGTCTTCTCGAGCTTCTCTCGCCTCCACCTCAGTGTAGAGGGTTACTCGGGGGGAGTCATGCTCTAAGTCTATTGGCAACAGGGCCTCAGCCCCGTATACCAAGAAGAATGGCGTGTAGCCGGTTGACCGGTTAGGGGTAGTCCTTAGACTCCACAACACCGCTGGCAACTCGTCTAACCAACACCCAGGTGTTTTTAGCAGTGGCTCCATCAGCCTTGGCTTTATACCTGCCAGTACCATGCCGTTTGCTCTTTCAACTTGCCCATTGGAAGCGGGATGCGCAACTGACGCAACGTCTAGTCGGATATGCTTATCTCTGCAGAACCGCACCATTGCTCCCTCAGCAAAATTTGTGCCGTTGTCGGTGATGATGCTGTGCAGGTAGCCATATCTCAGGATCACATCCTTCACGAATTTCACAGCTGTGGCCCCATCGCACCTCCGAATAGGTTTCACTTCAATCCACTTGGTGAACTTATCCACCATGACCAGGATGTGAGTCATGTTGCCTCTAGCCGGCTGGAAGGGCCCGACCATGTCCAAACACCAAACAGCAAATGGCCAAGTGATAGGAATTGTTTTCAGCTCGGAAGCAGGCATGTGAATCTTACTTGCGAACATCTGGCAGCCATTGCACTTCCTCACGATATCTTCAGCTTGCTGCAGTGCTGTGAGCCAGTAGAAGCCATGCCGAAAGGCTTTCTTGACCAACGCCCGAGAAGAGGCGTGATGCCCGCATTCCCCTTGGTGTATCTCCACCAGAATCTCTTCTCCTTCCGCTGGGTCCACACAACGTTGCAGCACGCCAGTGGCACTTCTCTTGTGCAGCACATCTCGGACTATAGTGTAGCCCCTGGATCTTCTATGAATCTGTCTTGCAGCCACCTCATCTTCTGGCAGAGTACCGTCCCTCAGAAAGGATTATATGGGCATGGCCCAACTCGGTGTCTCCCGTGTGGGAAACACTGGTTCGTCCACTTCCATTGGGACAGGTACCTCTGGTTGCTCTTTAGGGATGGGAGCACTTCTCTGAAGCCCAGACCGATTAGCAAGGACTTCCTCAATGAATGCGACAGTCCCCGGGTTAAGGACATCAGTCCCCGAGTAGGGAGTGGCAGTCCCCGAGTAAGGAGTGGCAGTCCCCGAGTAAGGAATGGCAGTCCCCGAGTAAGGAATGGCAGTCCCCGAGTATGGAGTGGCAGTCCCCGGGTTTCCTGTAGCATTCTCCCAGTCAATCTCCATGGGATCAGATTCCTCACTTGGCAAAGAAGGAACAAATATGGACTCCGAGTTGGGGGAAGGTTTGATGGATGGCTTCCTCAAGTGCTCCAAGGCGACTCCCGCCGGGATGGACTGCCGAGAAGATCCCAACTTGGATAACTCATCTGCTGCTTCGTTTTCTGCCCGGTGAATGTGCTGGAACTCACAGGCTTCGAAGAACCCAGTCATAGACTGCACCAGGAAGCGATATGATGCCATATTGGCATCCAGAGCATCCCATGTACCAGAGACTTGCTGCACCACCAGATCTGAATCGCCATAGCATATAATGCGCTGCACGCCAACCTCCTTGGCTACTCGCAAGCCATGCACCACTGCCTCGTACTCTGCTACATTGTTGGACGCCTTGAAGTGAATCTGCAGCACATACTTGAGTTGGTCTCGCTTGGGAGACGTAAGCACTACGCCAGCACCAAGGCCTTCCTTCACCTTCGAGCCATCAAAGTGCATCTTCTAGTAGTTAGAAACTGGAGCAGGAGGTTCATATTGCACCTCGGCCCAATCCACCAGGAATTCCGCCAGAATCTGAGACTTGATGGCTTCTCTTCTCGCGTACGCGGGTGCATACGCGGCCAGCTCGATTGCCCACTTGGCTACTCTTCCACTCGCCTCCTTGTTGCCCATGATATCTGAGATGGGAGCAGAGCTCACAACCGTGATTGGATGCTCTTGGAAGTAATGCTTTAGCTTCTTGGCGCCCAGGTACACGCCGTAGGTCATCTTCTGATAGTGCGGGTAGTTTTGCTTGGAACTGGACAGCACTTCACTGAGATAGTACACTGGGCGCTGCACACTCTTGCCTTCTTCTTCTCGTTCCACCACAATCACCACACTGACTACTCGATTAGTCGCAGCAATGTACAACAGCATAGGCTCCTTGGGTAGCGGACTAGCCAAGATGGGAGCGCTAGCCAGCATTGCTTTCAGCTCGTTGAATGCCACATCCGCTTGCGGAGTCCAGACAAACGTGTCACTTTTCTTCATCAGTTGGTACAGAGGTAGGGCCTTCTCGCCCATTCGGCCCAGAAAACGGCTCAGAGATGCCAAGCAACCAGTGAATTTCTGCACATCCTTCAGGGATCTCGGCAAAGACATGCTCTCAATAGCTTTTATCTTTGAAGGATTAGCTTCAATGCCCCGACTAGACACCAGGAAGCCGAGTAGCTTGCCAGCCGGGACACCAAAGGTGCACTTACTCGGATTCAGCTTCATTTTGTACTTGCGTAGGTTAGCAAAGGTTTCCTCCAGGTCGGCAAGCAGAGTATGTGTTTTATTCGTTTTGATGACAATGTCATCTACGTACACCTGCACATTCTTGCCGAGCTGGTCGTGCAAGCATTTCTGCATGCATCTCTGATAGGTTGCACCCGCATTCCTCAAGCCAAAACACATGACACGATAGCAATAAGCCCCGTACGGGGTAATGAAAGCAGTCTTTATTTGATCAGCAGGATTGAGTGCAATCTGGTGGAAACCAGAGTAGGCATCTATGAAAGACAACAGTTCACAACCAGCAGTGGAATCGATCACCTGATCGATGCGAGGTAGCGGGAAGGGATCCTTGGGGCATGCCTTGTTCAAGTCGGTGTAGTCGACACACATGCGCCATGCAGTGGCAGCCTTGGGATCCTCCTTCTTCTTCTCGACCATGACCGGGTTGGCTAGCCAATCCGGATGCAGCACCTCCATGATGAAATTGCTTATCAGCAGCTTGGTGATCTGGTCACCTATGGCCTTCCTTCTCTCATCTCCGAAGCGGCGCATAGCCTGCTTCACTGGCTTGGCATCAGGACGCACATGTAATGAGTGCTCAACCAACTCCCTCGGGACTCCTGGTAGATCTTCATTGGACCAGGCGAATACATCCCGATTCTCACGGAGGAAGTGGATGAGCTCGCTTTCCTATTTCTCCGCCAACCCGGAGCCAATGATGGCTACGCGGTCGGGGAACTCGGGGTCGACCTGGACCTTCTTGGTCTCCTGAGAAGCCTGGAATGCGGTCCCGTGCTGGGTACTCGGCACGCCTTGCGCGCCAGCTTGCGCGGATTGCGCCATAGCCACCACCTCATACATCTTCTTCTTCTCGGCAGCAATCACCATCGACTCCGCCAACTGGGAACCAGCAGAGGCACACTCCATGGACTTCTTGTAATCACCAGAGATAGTAATTATGCCATTGGGACCAGGGATCTTCATCTTCAGATATGCAACATGAGTAGAGGCCATGAACTTGCTCAGAGCAGGCCTGCCGAGTAGAGCATGGTAAGGACTCTGATGATCAACCACCTCGAACTGCAGGCGCTCTGTGCGGCAGTTATCCCTGGTACCGAATAGCACATCTATCCACACTCGGCCAATCGGGTTGCACGAGATCCCGGGCACAATGCCATGGAAAGTGGTCTTGCTGGGCAGCATCATGTTCTCGGCCAGGCCAAGCTTCTCGAGTGTGTCCTTGTACACAATGTTGATGCTGCTGCCGTTGTCGATTAGCACCTTGCTGAACCTCACGTTCTTCTCGGGACCCAGGAAGGTAGGATCCAGCACCAAGGCGTAGCTACCCGGATTAGGCATCACCTTGGGGTGATCTACTCGGGACCACCTGATCTCCTGGTCACACCAATACATGTAGTGAGGGACAGCAGGAATCACTGCATTGACCTCCATGGCCCGCCTGTGCTGTGATTGCTTGTCGACTGGCTCAGAAGTGAAGATCATGTAGCTCTCGTGGTGCTCTTGGTATTGGTTGGAGCCTCCGCCCCCATTGTTGCCGTTGTTGTTGTTGCCCTGGTAGTTGTTGTTGTTGCCTCTGTTGTTGTTGTTGCGGTTGTAGTAGTTGTTGTTGTTGCGGTAGCTCTCATTGTTGAAGTTACGATTGGCTCCTAAAGCCACCTGGTTCACATTCTCTCTTCTCGGGTACACTGGCGGCCGAGCTGCGGGTGCGCGAGTAGGCTGCACATTGGCATTGGCCGCTGGCAGAGGAGGAGTAGGAGGCAGGCCGTCATTCTTGATCACATCCCACCACTCGCACTGCCGAGTAGTGTGGTTAGCAGGCCTCGAGGGGTGGTGAGTGTGAAAACCGCATGGGCCATCCTTCATGTCATCAAAGACAAACTTCTTCGGCTGCTCGGAGTTTCCGCTACCCGACTGAGAAGTGCGAAATGGTTTCTTGTTGCCTTGGCCCTGGTTTCTGGTTCTGCCCGTAGGCTCCAGCAGGTTTCTGCCTTTGGCTACCACCAGCTCCAACAGTCACTGCATTCACCTCTTCAGGATCATACCGAGTATCTATTCGGCGCTTGTTGCGGAACTCGTTGCGCTTGCTGTTGCTGAAGTTTCTTCTCGGCTCAGAGGAGTCCATCAGGGGCTGAGTAGGATCACCAAGTGCGTACTGATCCGCAATCTTGATGGTCTCCGCCAGAGTGTTCGGCATCTCCCTCTGCAACCTCTGCCATAGCATACTGCCATGCCTGCATCCCTGCGCAAACCAAGTAATGGCCTGTGCCTCATTCACACCTTCACAGGTGTTCCTCAATGTGCTCCACCGAGTAAGGTACTCGCGGTCTGTCTCGTCTTCTCGCTGCCTGCAAGCGGATAGCTGCTGTGGCCTATTCGGCCTCTTGTATGTGCTCGTGAAGTTGCTGATGAAGGCATCCGAGAAGTCCAGCCAGCAATTGATGCTGTTCTTGGGCAAGTTGTTGAGCCAAGTGCGAGCTGGACCCTCTAGCATCTGCGGAACATAGCGCACCGCCCATCTTCTGTTGCCGTTCGCGATATGGACCGCGGTGACATAGTCATTGAGCCAATCTTCGGGCTTGGTGCTGCCATTGTAGCTCTTGGTGCCCCTTGCGAGCTGGAAGTTCTTCACGGACGGCTCGTTCATGATGCGCGGGCCGAAGCACTCGGGGCCAGGAGGACCCGTGTTCTCCAGCCGCGCCGACAAGCTGATCCGGTCAAGCTGATGCCTCGCATCTCCAGGCGCCAGCATGCGCTCGCCAACACGATCATGGACATCATAGCCAGCCATCTCCATGGCCGAGTAGCCATCATCATATCTGTCCACCTGCACAGCTGCAGGCTGCTCCACCGGATTGGCGACTGGCGCCACTGCGCGCGGCTGCTGCCTCTGCAGAGTAGGCTGAGCTGCGGGTTGCCGAGAAGGACCTGGACGCGCTCCATCTCGGGCCTGGCTTTGAGCTTGATGGGCTTGAGCGCCTGCTCTTGCAGCGTTGTGTTCCTGCCCGGGCTGCTGCGGCACAGCAAGCTGTCTCGCGGCAGCAGCCGGGTCATACACCTGCATTTGCCTATCTCTGGCCGAACGTCCGCTGCGGCTCTTCTCGCGGCTGGGATGCGGAGACGAGGCCTGATCGTTAGATCTAGCCGCGTGCGAGTGCACCACCTGCGAAGCTCCAGCACCCGGGTTGGCCTTCCGGAACTCCTCATTCTGCCTAGCAGCCTCCAACACCAACTCGTTGAGCCTTTCTTGCTGCCTAACACGCGCGTCGCCGTCTAGACGAGGCAACTCGGCAGCTACGGCCTCTGCAGCTCTAAGTGTCTTGGCGGGTGTGCTATATCTGGGTCTGGTGGAGGTGTTTGCGGTGGCGGACTGAGCAGGAACCTCTACAACTGTCGCCATCTCGGCACCAAGGTTGCGCCGAGTGGCGCCTACTCTGCTAGCCCTCCTAGCGACTGGCGTGAAGCCGTGAGCCTTGTTGTACTCAAGCTGATCTAGACTCAACTCCAACCTCACCTTATCCAACTCCGCCTGCTCGGCAAGCAGCTCCAGGCGTTGCCGCTCGAGCTGCTCCCTCATAGCTAGAAGCTCGATGTCGGTGGGAGTCGGCATGCCAAGTCGCCCAGCCGACGCGGGAACAGTCGTAGAAGTGGAAGGCGGCAAGTTGCACTCCTTCTCGTAAGGCCTGTGAGTCCTGCCACCAACGCTTGGTGCAGCAAGATCCTCGACGACGGCCGCAGCGCCAGTAGCGGCTGCGCCAGCGTTTGCCGCCAAGCCAGTCACCATCACATCAGCGCAGTTCGCAGAACGGCACGCGGGCCTTCCGCGAGCAGCGATCACCGCGGGAGGATCCTCCACGTCATGCACCAGCTCGGGGTACGCGCGGTTGGCGACGGTGGCGACGTAGACGAGGTGAGAGCTGAAGGAGATCACCGAGCCGCCCTCCGGCATGGCCCTGCCGCCGAAATCGCCGGCGTTGTCGATGACGAAGTCGAAGGAGCCGAATCTGTGGACAAGGCCACAAACTATGCGCTCCGCTGAAGAAGATCCCGTCCGAACAGAAACTCCAACCAGCGCCGCTGGTAGCCCCACGGTGGGCGCCAACTGTCGTGGTGGTGTCACGGCAGATGCCATGGGATGGCTAAAGATGTGGGGACGAAGGACGCTGGAGGTGCTCGGGGAGGGATCACGCGACGAGTAGCCGCGTGAGGTACGAAGTAAACACTGCAAACAACACGATCTACCCAGGTTCAGGGCCCTCGTGAGGAGGTAAAACCCCTACTCCTGCCTCTCTTTATGTATTCTGGTGTCTCACCGAGTAGCCACAGTACAAGGTTCTTGCTACCGAGTAGCCACTCTTCTCTCTACGTGATGAACTAGGTCAAGAATTAGGTCACAATGTGTTCTAGCATGCGATCCCTCGCGCAGGAGGCGGCGGGGCACCTTATATACACGGTGCCCAGCCGGATACGTCCAAACATGGACAAGTGTCGACATAGTGTGCACATCGTCCTTCTTCCGGGTTCCCGCTGACAGCTTTGGTTCCTAACCTTGGCTGCATCCGGAAAGTCGTTGGGAAAAACCAAGGGGACAGACTGGTATCACTGTGCCAAACACAGAGTGGGGCCCCCTTATCCTGCGACCGCCTGCTTCCATGTTGTCACTGTCAGGCAGGCCGGTCCCAGATGAACAGTAGTTCGAATAGTGCCAAGTACGGACCCGGGATACGCGGGATCCTGTGTCAGAACGGCTCCTTTGACTTTCTGGCCCGAGTAGGTTCCCGCCAGTTTTACTCGGGCCAACTCTTCTACCCGAATGGACAGAACTTGATTGATATCTCCTTCTGGTCATCTTGAGGTGAGACCGAGTAGCAGTCGACCGGGTAGCAAGTACCGGGTAGGCGGCTACTCGACCAAACCTCTCTTCTGATAGTTGCTTTTACCACTTGTCTTTACCCTACTCGGGGGTAACCCCCCGACAGGTTTGGAGTAACGTAGTGAAGACAGAAATATTTATGCATTCAATTATATTATTATTATTGAGAGTGTTCACTAGTGAAAGTATGACCCCTAGGCCTTGTTTCCAAGCATTAAAACACCGTTTTCAACTAGCTCTGTTGCATGTTTGCTTGCTGCCATTTTTATTTCAGATTGCTATTATCACTTATAATCATCCAGATTACTTGTATTTCATTCTCTCCTCGCCGAACTAGTGCACCTATACAACTGAAAATTGTATTAGGTGTGTTGGGGACACAGGATACTTCTTGTATCGTAATTGCAGGGTTGCTTGAGAGAGAGATATTTGACGTCTTCCTCCCTGAGTTCGATAAACCTTAAGTAATCCACTTAAGGGAAACTTGTTGTTGTTCTACAAACCTCTGCACTTGTAGACCCAACATTGTCTACAAGAATAGAAGCGTGCGTAGACATCAAGATCTTTTCTGGCTCCGTTGCCGGGGAGGTAAGGTAAAAGTTACTCACATCCTCTGTGAGTGCTCGAAGCTATTTCCTTTAGATTCTGCCATTATATATTTTTGTTTCTTGTTTTCACTAGTTAGGCTTATTTTTACTTGTTCCTTGTTGTTATTTTTACTAGTTGTCTTAATGGAAAACAACAAAAATATGATAGAACTTTATAATCCTTATATTGAATTAGTACATGATGCTTTTGAAGAGAAAATTAAAAAACCTATGGAAGTTTGCTTGCATAATAGTGGTAGCAATGTTATTAGCATTAATTCTTTGCACACCATTATTTCTAATGCTAGGGAAAAGTCTAAGCTTGGGGAGGCTAGTTCTTATGAAAATGATCTTTTAGTTCCCTAGCTTTAGAGGAGAAAATTTGCTCTGATGATACCGTATCTCCCATATGTGATAATTCCGATGATGCTTGTAATATTTTAAATCCTCCTACTAAAAGTATTCCTTTTAAAATAACTATGAAAATTGTTGAACATGTTATGAATAACTGCTATTTTGGAGATAGAACTGTACATCGTAGTGATCATTTACTCTTTATACATGAATTATGTGAGTTGTTCAAGTGTGAAGGTATTTCAATGAACCAAGTTAAGAGGAGGCTATTCTCTTTTAACTTAAAAACAAAGCAAGGGAGTGGTATGAGCTACTAGATGATCCTCATCATTTGGAGTGGAAGGGGCTTGAATCTCTCTTTTACTCTAAATTTTATGCTTCTCGTGAACTATATTTAGATATGAATTACATTTATATTTTTTCTCCTCATGATGGAGAAAGCATTTCCCAAGCTTGGGGAAGACTGAAAAACAATAATACTAAAATTTCCTAACCATGAGCTTCCTGAGGAAATAATTGTTACTAATTTTTATGCAAGGCTTTCAGAACATTACATGGATTATCTAGATGCCTCTTCAGAGGGTTCTTTCTCAAGTAAGAAGGTTGAAGCTAAATGGGATCATCTTGAAACAATTCAAAACAATAATTTAGATTGGAATAACGACAAAGGTAAAGAATCGGGTATAAACTATGAGTATGATTGCATTAAGTCTTTTGCTGAAACTGTTGATTTTCAAGATCTTAGTGCTAAATATGGTCTTGATCCTCAAATGATTGTTGGTTCGTATAGATCATTTGCTTCTTATATTAATGTTCCTAAAGAAAATTGGGACATATATCATGAACCTTTTAAAGACACTTGCATGAAAAATGAATTTGTTATTGATGATTGCAATGAACATTCTCAAACTTATGAAAGTACTATTTCTTATAAGCATGTTAAATTTTGTGGAGCACTTAGACCTTGTGAAAAGAATCCAATCGAAGAAGAATATTGTATCCATCATAGGAATGAAAAAACTAGAATGTGGTGTAGGGCTCTAGATGATCTTGGTGAAAAAGTTTGTACCCTCTATCCTTTTATTTGTGAAATTTGCTATAAAGTGGGTTGTTTAAATTTTCAATGCTCAGGCCGTATTAATGTCCTTTCGAATCCAATGAGTACTGCAAGTTTGTATTGTGATGACATGATCACTTCTAATAAGCATGACAACTTTGCATTATTTTTGGTGGTGTGAAGAGTTATCAAGAAAAACTTCCCTGGTACATATGAGTGCTTTTGATATGAACAACGTCCTACATGGTTGTCATCTTTATTGTGTTAATAATTGCCACGCAAATACTTACATACAAAATATTATAAGAGAAAAAACTTTACCAAGATATGACAGGACTGATATGAGTTTTGTTCTTATTAATGAAGAGGAGGAATCCTTAAAAGTTCTTTCTATTGTTTCTGACAATAGACCAGGGTATGTGGAGAAGCTTCCTTTTAAGCCTCCCCCTCCTAAAGAGGGAAGAAGAGTAAAAGGAGAGAGGTAACAATATCTCCCCCTAAGCATGTTTCTCCTATTATAGTTTTTGCTGATGAGTCTGAACTCGACGATTTTCCTATGCCTGTTATTTATGAAAGTGATCATGACTGGGAGAAACACACTACTTTTGGTATTAAAAATACCTTTGGTACCAATTCTGAAAATGAGGATAATAATTTTGTACTATTAGTACCATTCATGTTCCTTCCAATGATGATATAGAAAGCTCTGAGCATGTGGATGATGTGTTTGACCTTTTGCTACTGATGATTATATGCTTCATACATCTCCTTCTAGTAAAAATGATGATATGTTTACAAATGAACACACTTTGGAAGATAACTATTCTATTGCTAATAATGATATCATGCCCCCGGTCTTTGATACTTATGAAGAATACTATAACATAGGCCATAATTACAACTATCCTTATGAAACTTGTCATAGTTATGGAGAGATTACCCAAAATCATCTCCCTATTATACAACTTGTCTATCATGTTGGAGTTCTTTATGATGATTACAATGATGAACATGATATTTTCAGTCCACCTACTATTGAGGAGAAAATTAATTATGATTACAACATGCCTCCTATATTTGATGATTATGATGATGAGAATAATAATGATATCTATTTCTCTGAATTTTCTCCCACTACTACTAATGAGAATGACTATGCTTATATGGAGAGTAATAATTCTTTTATGCATGTGGATCATGATAAGAATGTTTTATGTGATACTTATATTGTTAATTTTATTCATGATGCTAACGAAAGTTATTATGAAAGAGGGAAACACGGTTTTATGCATCTCCAAAATATCAAGTTTCATCTCTTTATGTTGAATTTTTTTAATTTGCACTTCTTTTCCCTTCCTATGCTAGCCACATTGTGTTTTATTGGCTTGTTTTTTTACAAGATTCTTTTTCATAGGAAGTGGGTTAGACTTTAAAAAAAATTATATTTGCTTTTTGATGCTCCTATTTTGCTTCAATTCATATCTCTTATGCGAGCATCATAAGAATTACTATGCCTAGCTAAAAGGCGTTAAAGAAAAGCACTTCTTGGGAGATAACCCATGTTTTTATTTTTGGTTCGTTTTTCTCTGTTTTCTTTGATTCAAGGTGTTGTATAATTCTTTAGTAACTCCTTTGTATCTTTATTTTCATATATTAGTTGTGCCAAGTAAAGTGTCTAGCGAAAGTTTGTGTTAGTTTTGGACTTCTGCGCAAGAAACAAATTTCTTCCGTCCACCGTAAATTCTATGTAAAATCACAGCAAAATCAAAATTACTTATCAATTTTTGTGCTAATTCCGAAACTTTTTCGTTCTTTGCACATTTTTATTTGAGCAACAAAAGATTTTCGAAAAAATCGATCTTTTCTTGTTGTTCTGTTTTGATAGATTTCTGTCAATATTTGCATTTGCCTCTTAATCTTTTTCTTTTGGTGTTCTTTTGAGGGGAAGAGCTTTAAAATAAGTTGTGACAGTGGCTAATGTTTAATTGGGTGTTATACTTGTGTTGAAACTAAACCAAAGTGGATTTATTATTTTGATTACACTAACGTTGCTAATGAAGATTGTGTGAAGTTTTGTATGGAGTAAGTTTGTTCTTTGCACGCCTCTCAAAAATGCTTCGACAGTTGTCTCTTCCGGTATGTCTTCTGCCGTATTTCTGAGTGTCGTCCATCTCTAGATGTACTCACGAGTTGTCTCGTCTCTCTTCTTCTTGCAGGCTCGAAGCTCCTCGATGGATGCGGGCCTTTTGCATGTTGCTTGGAAATTCTTTTAGAAATCGCGAGTGAGATCATCCCAAGATCTATAGCATCCGCGAGGTCTATTCTCGAGCCAACTTCGTGCAGATCCAGTGACATGCAGTTTCAAATGCTGCAAGGATGTCACCTTGTTGCCTCTATGGCACTTGACGTCAGTCAGATAGTCCGACAACCAGGTTTTGGGTTCCTGTGAACTGTCGTACTTGGGTATCTCTGAGGTAAGCTTGAACTTCTTAGGCATCCTTGCTTCGCGAATGTTGCGACTGAAGCAGGGCGCGCTGCAAGCTTCCTCGCCATCGGACTCAGACGTTGAGCATGCCTGGCTTCTGTGCGTGCAAGCTCTGTAGACCTTGTGTTGGGCGATATTGCTTCACGCGTATGCTCCTCGATCGCGACCGTCTTCATATCGTGCCTCCTTGATGCGGCGTCGCGGCTCCTCACTGCGCCGTCGTGGCTCCTCGCTGTGTCGTCGTGGCTCCTCATCACGATGTCACGGGTGCTCGTCGCAGTGTCACGAGTTTTCATCGCGGTGTCGCGGGTCCCTTCTTCGGTGTCGTCATGGGGATCCTTCATCCCTTCTCCTTGGAGACGCGTTCTCGCGGCGGCGAGGGGATTTTGCTCCTGGTAGTGCAAGGGTGTCTGGTGCAGCGGTTTTCTTGTGTGCTCTTGTCGCGAGTGGCGCCCCGATCAGGCCTAGTCCTCTGATTGCCTGGCGATCCTGCTCCGCGCAGGGGTCACCTTCTGGAGAATGGGTGACCCGCAGGTATGTCTTGGCCGCGAGAAATGCAGATGCGGAAATCTTAGGTAGTACGTTGACATATCCATCGACGATCATGAACGAGGATTCAAGGCTTCGAGTGGTTCCGCTAAGCGATCCATGTGGGCAGTCCTGGAAACATACTTCTTGTTTCTATTTGGCGGGGGTCCCATTGATCCACCATTCGCGGCTCATAGCTGCGCTCTGCGCTGAATCGACGCATCTGCAAGGCATCTGCGTTCGTCGAGTCCCCGAGTTGCCCATACCATTTCCTGGTTTTTCTTGGACATGAAGAAATGATAGGCTATCAGATCTTCTTCGGTGGCGTTCGGTTCTAGCGCGGTAGTGGCTCGCACTATTCATTGGCCTTCTTCCATGCTGCTAGCAAAACGTGGATCATCCGCTGTTCCGCGCTTTCCGTCGGATCAGCCATGTAGACATGGGCTAGATAAAGTTCAATAGTCTCTGGGACGAATTGATCGTCGTCCTTGAGATCAGCGAACTCTTCAGCTTCTATCGATGGAATTCAAGGTCGTTGAGGTAGACGGATGCGAGGCTCGATTCTGAGCAGTGGTCAGATGTAACATCCCAGTGTTCGGGAAGTTATAAGGATCTAAATTTAATATGTGCATTTGCAAAGCACGCATCTAAAAATACGGCTGGCGCGAAAGTTTTAACAAACCAAAGTGACCAATGTTTCACTTGACATGATGAAATAGGTCTAGTTCATTTAGTCAAGAGTACATTTGGAGTGATCTATATAACATAGTATCTCTATAAACCAAATCATCTGATAAGGCAAACCATAGTTGGTTATGACCAACACTAACCCTCAACAACCTTAACCACAAGTCTTAACTCAAAACCCACCAGTGGGAAATGACATAATAATTGTATTAACATATTTATTGAATATGTATATATCTCATCAACCATAAAAGAAGTATCTTAAAGAAGAAATAAATCTTCTTAACTACTGCTTAACCTTGATTGTTACCCATGATCTTTCCAAACCTCTACGTCTGCATCATGAGTACAAATGAACAATATAAAATAACAACATGACACCCTGAGTAACCAATTAACAACCATGATCTAAGTCATTAAACTCAACAACTTCCGCATGCTCATTGTTTCAATCATCTCATACAAGTGAGCATATGAAATCTTAACACTTCAATGAACCATTTGATCCACTTACTATTAAGTCATCATCCCATAAGCATTCCACACTTCTACTCAAATTCAACAAAACTACAACTAAGGTATATATGGATATGACTAAAGAATAACAATAAGTTATAACCTCTACTAGGGAAATTGAATCGAAAGCTAAGTAAAACCAAACATGTATGAACAAGCACATATCTTATGGGAAACCAAATGAGAAGCATATGGAAAGATAATAAAAGCCAGAACTAAATCTTAATCTAGATCTTGTTATTCTGGCTAGACCATAATATCTTGTTTCCCAATCTTCTCTGAATCATTTTGCAAGAGAAGCACCCACAAGAAAAGAGGAACTACCACCAGAAGATCTTCAAGAAGATTATTTAGAGTGTGCTAGAATTGCTACTCTAACCTACTATAAGAGTATTTGGAAACTCTGATATCTTTATCTGATCTTATTAACCTCTTGAAATAGTATGATATTCCAATGTTAGTGTTATATAGAAGTAGTTTGATAACAAGCCTTGCAACCTTGTTAACATATCACTTTTGTATACTCAAACAATTGAGTGTCATACACAAACAAACATAAGATTGAATAATCTGGTACATCTCAACCAATTGTATATGATTAGTAATTTGGAGGCAAGTCTGGCCCACTTGTTAACAAATTCTTCCTATATGCATATGGCAACTTGATGTCATAAAATGAACCTACATTCTTTTATAATCCTCTAAGTAAAATCTTTGCTTGGAACAACTGGTTGTTTTCACCACAAGGGTGAGATAATTGAAGTCGGAAACCAAGAGAGGAACCTACCTGCAATGGACAAAGGTGATAACAGAAGACTAGTGGCAACTAGACAGAAGAACATCAAGCAACATAAGTCAAAAGGAGCAACACTGTCTTAGGAAGAATTTATTCAGTAAAGCATTAGTTAATGTTAGAGAATCCATAACCTCTATGCCTTGTCAAACTCAACAGAGATGAGGAACAAATATTAAATCTCTTAAATGGGAACAAGTATCCAGTAAGAAATAACAACAAGGTAGTGCATCCACATGTCTTGTTATGTGGAGGTAGATGAAAACAAGCTTAATACCTTGTTTTCCAAATCCTTTTCATAGATAAGACTAACAGATGATAACAAAAATTCATCTACACATAAACATACAAATGATCACTTGTTTCTAAAACAAGCATGGGATAATATTCATACTTGGAACCTGGTGGAAAACAAACAAATAAGATTTCAAAGCCACTCAAGTTTTCCATTTAATCAAGTACTAAAAACAGCAACCTTTCTTACACACACCTAAGTAAGATGTCAACCACAAATGGATAAGATTTACAACTATGAAAATAACAAAGCCCCATAAGAGAAAACAAGTTCATTACCTAATAAAACAAATTTGGTACGTCATGGAATACAAATTCTCTATTAAGTGATTTTCATAACAATGCATAGGACAATACCAAGTAGTTTTACCAAATGATTTTCCAACAGACTAATAACTAAAATTATTCACCATTATTGAAATAACATGATTGTCATGTCATAGTCATATGATACCATGGAGGAAAGAAGATTAAAACTCAATTGAAGTTGAAATGGAGTGTAAATAACAAAAACCACTTAATCTAGCACCCTAAATAAAAAATACAAATATTGCTCAAATTCACCGAAACAAAACATGGTGAGGTTGCAAATTTGATGAGCTTTCCAAATATAATTTTATTTAGGTTTACAAATTGGCCCTGAAAACAAAGGTTTTCTCTCAGTTTAGTAACCAGAAGGACTTAGTTGTAAATTTATTAAAACTTCTAGGGGGTTTTCTTGGAAATATTTAAATCATTCTTTCTTCAACCTCTGGCCAGAAGGCCAGAAGGCCAGAGGCGTTCTACCGCCTCCGACGCTGCACTGCCACCTCCTCACGGCCGCCCTTTGCGTGGATAAGAACCGAGGAGGAGAGTCGTGCTCTCTCTCTCGCTCACTCTGTCGCCTTGTTGTCTCTCTCTCTGTATTGAACCCCAAAACCCTAGTTCCATGGCCGCCGGTCACCGCCGTCGACTACGGCCATCCCCGGACAACCTGAGGCCACCACGAGCTCCGCCTTGATGCCCTCTATCTCCCCTGTGAGTCTCGTTTGCTTGGAAGACCGGAGGAGTTCGAATCGGGTCTTCTTCTCCATCACCGGCCGCCGGATGCCGCAGTCGATTCCGGCGATCCCTTGCTTCCCCAACCTCATCATCGTGTTGCTGGTGAGCTTACAAGCCTTCAGGTGACTTTCGTTTGGTTAATAGGGGTCGTCTGTGTGGAGTTCATCGAGGACCACCGCTGTTCACCGCACTGGAGCTCGCCGCCGGCCACCCAAAGACCATATGGTCCAATAACCACCACCCCTGCACTCCCCGTGATGCACTCGACCGAATGGAACCCACAATTTCACCGAATTTGGGGTAGATCGATGGATTTGTAGCCAACAGTAGCAATCCCCTCTATGGATGATGAAGTGATGACATCATCATTGCATCATGTACATTTTTTTTGAATTAAAATTAAATAGGACAGGTGGACCCCACCTATCATTTTAAAATCAGAAAATAAATAAAATTTGCTAAATCAATATCTTCTACTCTATTAATCAAAAAAATATGAAAAATATATCAAAGTGTTAAGAAAAATATAATCTAAAATTTTATCAAGTTTTCAAAAATGTTTGATGAAGTTTAAATTTGAACATTTTTTAATTTAAATTAAATCATTTAAAATAGAGAAAAATAATAAATAATTCATAAAATCCGAAAAAATACAAGTTATATATCAAAATGCTCCAAATGACACATTCAACTCATCTATGCTGTTTTCATAGTCATTTGATCAAGTTTCATGTGTGCAATATTTTGCTTAGCCATTTAATTCATTTAAAATTAAGAAATTAATAACTTATTCAAATATTTTCAGAAAACATAAAATGTTATATCAAATTAAAGAGAAAAACATTTCCAACTCAAATATGTCAAATATAAAACATTTTGTTTAACTTATAAACTAGTTTCTAAACATATAATGGAATTCTATTATATTGCATTATGACAAGAAATAACTGCCACACCATTATTTTCTTTATTAATAAAACCCTCATGTTTTCACACCAACTAAACCTATCATCAAAAGTCATTAGATAGTTATGTGATGATAGAGTTAGCTGTTTTAGTCCTCAGTCCTCATTTTCAATTAAACTCTCTGTCGTTTGTTCTACACCTATGGAGGTAAATAAAATGTGTCTGGTATCTTTTTCACAGTTGTTTTCCATGTGATGTTGTTTTGTTATCCGACCAAGTAATAAACACCTCTATCTAAACATGATAACAATTGTTTTGTAAGTAAAAGTGAAACACATGTAAGTCTAAAAGAACTAATAACCACATCACCACAAGTGATGAAACATTTCACCTAAAACCTGTGTGATTAAGATATCGTATCAAACGTGGCTTAAACTTGTAAGATGGGGTATTTTCCAGGGTGTTATACAATGCATATCATTACTATGCATGTATCATCTTGCCAGTGTTTTCTGTAGTCCTTACCGGGACTACTTTGCTATCTTTCAGATATCAGGATTCTCTACGCGACCCTCGAATCGAAGACATGGTTTATTATTGTTATTTCAATCTCAGGCAAGTTCATCACTTGCTCATATCCTTTGCAGTACTTCATAACAAACTAATCGCAAAAACTCTATCGTATTACAACCTAGTCTCAAAAGAATGCATGATCCTATTTTTATAATAATATGACTAATTGAATGACTACCCAAGTGGTAGTGTTCTGTTTGGTGGGCGGATGGAACCATGGTAAGATGAATAGGTCAAAGGAAAGTTCCATCTGCATGGGAAAGTATTACCTAGGAATTAACAACAACTACCGTCAGGATTCTTGCGCTGTAAATACCGCGTTGACCATGGGTCTTCTATGGGGGGAGTAAGTCAACTGTGATCTTCTCTCGTTCGCATGTCAACGGGCTCCCAGAGACGTACGTTGTAGGTCTTGCGAGACTACATGCACATGGGTGGGATCCCTTAATTCCCACGGACTCTGGGGCCTATGATGGTCTGCCAGGGGCGCGTAGATCTCCATCGTGAGGGGTGGAATCAGGCGTTCAACCTGCTGGCAGAAATGGGTGGGCATGCGTTGTGCGGAGAAGCACGGTTTGGCTTGGACCAACAACCGGGCCCCACACCTGAGTGGGAGTGGACAGGATCTCAAGCCTGGTTGTGCAACATGGTCTTGGTCGCCCATGGGTAAAGTAACGCACCTCTGCATAGTGTAAAAGGATGTGGCATGTTACCCCCTATTCCGGGAAGGAGCTGCGAACGCCGCAGGAAAGGCAACTCCATGAAGTTCTAGTCCTGTGAAGATCTGGCGGGCATAGTTTTCAGAATTAAAAGCAACCTCTTTAAGAAAGTTTTACAAAACATTGCATTAGCTTATGACTCTTTTGAGTCTAAAGCTGTAGTTAGTGCATCAAACCACCCACTATATATCATGAACTTGTTGATTAACGCTCGTTACTCATTCGTTCCCGTTTGACCCCCTGCTTAGAGTTGAAGCCTATGGAAGTCGTCATCATGAATCCATCGTTACCTCATGAAGCTAGGTGGAGTCTTGTACTACTTAGCCAGTAAAGCATCATCATCAACAACGTTGGTGGAGGAGAAGCTATCAAGGTCTAGGTGAAGACCATTCGTGTACTTAGTTGTTTCAAGCCATAGATTAGGGCTGACATCAGCCATAGTGAATTAGTTTTGAGCTAGAGTTCTTCTCCAGCTTGGAGCTTCGAATTTCTTCTTCTGATATTTCATTTGCAGGAGATCTTCTTGATTCATCAAAGAGACTCGCAAGATTTTGTAATGAAGTTTGTATCCTATAGTTTTGCCTGGTCCTGCTATGTTTCTGTTGTACTACTCTGAGAGATGTAATATTCACAGATAAGTCCTTCCGTGAGTATTATGTCATCGACTTGCGCACTACATATGCAGTGGTGTGTTGGGTCACCACATATGGTATCAGAGCAAAGCGACCTTAGGTTTAAAACCTTTTAGGAGATCTATAGGTTGGTAAAGACTATAGGAATCCATCTTATCTAAACCACATTTCCTACAACTATGATGATCATTCACTTGAGAATGATACGGTCATACTTGTATAGAATGTTTTTACTCAACTTGAGTAAATCTATTTACCTATTCTTTTTACACCTAGGTATGAATAGTTAGAAGATTAGTAAGTATTAGTTTCATTAAGAAAAAGAATTCTGACAGTCGGAGATGATTAAGTCATACCCCATTCTATGAATGAATAGGATGGAGTAGAACATAGTATAGAATAAGGATAGGAGTCAATAATTAGGGATGTTAGAGAATTATGAAGAGTCATTAGACCATGGTAACTATGGGGTATATACCATATCTTTAGTTATCAACTCTAGAGGTGAGTCACTATAGTATAGAATAGAATTAGGAAAAGGCATAAGCATTGATGGAAGCTACCATAATACTCCCACGATGTGATCAACAACATGAAGGATCAAAAGATGCCATGAGAAGATTATCGTGATCAAGATGAAGTAATTTAATTGACATGGTACTTAGTCCTATATGGAACCAAGTTTGACAACAACTACTATAGGATCATTTTGTCTTGGTTTATTCCATTGAAGTAAGGCATGCAATTGGAGCAATTACCGAGGCAAAGAGTGGTTGTGTAGAATAGGATTACAAGGTAATATATACCTACTTTTAGTGTATAGCATTTAAGAGTCTTGGTACTTGAGATGTTTTACTCGAAGTACTTCTATTTCACGTGCTTTTGATGCATGAATGATAAATACATTTGGGATTTATTGGATCTTATTTGGATCTTTGATTGACTAGATCTGTACATGAAGATTGAACTTGATGTGCAAATGCATGTGCAAACACTGAGTTCTATCTTGATGTTACTGGTCTAGAGGGTATAGGATTAGTATGAGAGCGGTCTGAGTTATCAGCAGATTGACACAACCACCAAAGCTCTAGAAGACCAGGAAGTCAAGAAGGCAGAAATCAATGAAGCCACTGATGGGAATGGACCACATTCAGATCTTGTTTGGAGTTGGTGATATACTTCATCAACACATGGAGATCTACCACAAGTGATGCCGAGAAAATCACATGAGTAGTTATATCCTAGCTGGAAACATGTAGAAGTTCGATGAATAAACTCAGAGAGTCACCCCGTAGAAGTTGAAACCCAATTATATAGAAGGACCATAGGAAGTAACCAGTGGAATAGGTTATAGTAACCTATAGGGAAGAATTAAAACTCGAGGAAACTCGAAGATATTTTCACTAAAAATTGAGTCTTAGTCAATGTACACTACGTTGTACAAGTTTCTTTGAGAAGTATTCCTCTTGAGACCATTAGATTCAACCAAATGGAGATCTTACCATAGACGGTATCCAGTATACCGGGAGAGTCTTATTGGTTATTCAACACCTGGTGGATGTACCAAATGTTCTTCAGAAAGTTCTGAGAGATAGGAAACCATACCTATCCATCGGAGAACGAAACCTGGTATCCACTATGTGGTGGAAATACCACGTGTTCTCCGTAAGACCATTAGGAAGGTATAGTAACACAACAGAGTTGTCATAATAACAGGCATAGTATTTGATAAACATCCAAGACAGTGGAAGGTGAACAATAAAGACAAGAGGCTACACATGCCAAGGCCAAGCACAAGAAAAAAGATATGAATAATGGTCTACAGAAGTTCTCTCTACCTATCTTTACGTGAGAGAGGTTGAACTTCGGGACGAAGTTCTTGTTAAGGGGGAGATAATGTAACATCCAAGTGTTTGGGAAGTTATAAGCATCTAAATTTAATAAGTGCATTTGCAAAGCATGCATCTAAAAATACGGGAAATTTTGGCGCGAAAGTTTTAACAAACCAAAGTGACCAATGTTTCACTTGACATTATGAAATAGGTCTAGTTCATCTAGTCAAGAGTACATTTGGAGTGATCTTTATAACATAGTATCTCTACAAACCAAATCATCTGATAAGGCAAACCATAGTTGGTTATGACCAACACTAACCCTCAAGAACCTTAACCACAAGTCTTAACTCAAACACACCAGTGGGACATGACATAATAATTTTATTAACATATTTATCGAATATGTACATATCTCATCAACCATAAAAGAAGTATCTTAAAGAAGAAATAAATCTTCTTAACTACTGTTAAACCTTGACCATTACCTATGATCTTTCCAAACCTCTACGTCAGCATCATGAGTACAAATGAACAATATAAAATAACAACATGACACCCTGAGTAACCAATTAACAACCATGATCTAAGTCATTAAACTCAATAACTTCCACATGCTCATTGTTTCAATCATCTCATACAAGTGAGCATATGAAATCTTAACACCTCAATGAACCATTTGATCCACTTACTATTAAGTCATCATCCCATAAGCATTCCACACTTCTACTCAAATTCAACAAACCTACAACTAAGGTATATATGGATATGACTAAAGAATAACAATAAGTTATAACCTCTACTAGGGAAATTGAATTGAAAGCTAAGTAAAACCAAACATGTATGAACAAGCACATATCTTATGGGAAACCAAATGAGAAGCATATGGAAAGATAATAAAAGCCAGAACTAAATCTTAATCTAGATCTTGTTATTCTGGCTAGACCATAATATCTAGTTTCCCAATCTTCTCTGAATCATTTTGCAAGAGAAGCACCCACAAGAAAAGAGGAACTACCATCAGAAGATCTTCAAGAAGATTATTTAGAGTGTGCTAGAAGTGCTACTCTAACCTACTAAAAGAGTATTTGGAAACTCTGATATCTTTATCTGATCTTATTAACCTCTTGAAATAGTATGATATTCCAATGTTAGTGTTATATAGAAGTAGTTTGATAACAAGCCTTGCAACCTTGTTAACAGATCACTTTTGTATACTCAAACAATTGAGTGTCATACACAAACAAACATAAGATTGAATAATCTGGTACATCTCAGCCAATTGTATATGATTAGTAATTTGGAGGCAAGTCTGGCCCACTTGTTAACAAATTCTTCCTATATGCATATGGCAACTTGATGTCATAAAATGAACCTACATTCTTTTATAATCCTCTAAGTAAAATCTTTGCTTGGAACAACTGGTTGTTTTCACCACAAGGGTGAGATAATTGAAGTTGGAAACCAAGAGAGGAACCTACCTGCAATGGACAAAGGTGATAACAGAAGACTAGTGGCAACTAGAGAGAAGAACATCAAGCAACAGTAGTCAAAAGGAGCAACACTATCTCAGGAAGAATTTATTCAGTAAAGCATTAGTTAATGTTAGAGAATCCATAACCTCTATGCCTTGTCAAACTCAACAGAGATGAGGAACAAATAGTAAATCTCTTAAATGGGAACAAGTATCCAGTAAGAAATAACAACAAGGTAGTGCATCCACATGTCTTGTTATGTGGAGGTAGATTAAAACAAGCTTAATACCTTGTTTTCCAAATCCTTTTCATAGATAAGATTAACAGATGATAACAAAAATTCATCTACACATAAACATACAAATGATCACTTGTTTGTAAAACAAGCATGGGATAATATTCGTACTTGGAACCTGGTGGAAAAAAAAAAGATTTCAAAGCCACTCAAGTTTTCCATTTAATCAAGTACTAAAAACAGCAACCTTTCTTACACACACCTAAGTAAGATGTCAACCAAAAATGGATAAGAGTTACAACTATGAAAATAACAAAGCCTCATAAGAGAAAACAAGTTCATTACCTAATAAATAGAATTTGGTATGTCATGGAATACAAATTCTCTATTAAGTGATTTTCATAACAATGCATAGGACACTACCAAGTAGTTTTACCAAATGATTTTCCAACAGACTAATAACTAAAATTATTCACCATTATTGAAATAACATGATTGTCATGCCATGGTCATATGATACCATGGAGGAAAGAAGATTAAAACTCAATTGAAGTTGAAATGGAGTGTAAATAACAAAAACCACTTAATGTAGCACCCGAAATAAAAATCCAAATATTGCCCAAATTCACCAAAACAAAACATGGTGAGGTTGCAAATTTGATAAGCTTTCCAAATAATAATTTTTTGGTTTACAAATTGGCCCTGAAAACAAAGGTTTTCTCTCAGTTTAGTAACTAGAAGGACTTAGTTGTAAATTTATTAAAACTTCTAGGTGGTTTTCTTGGAAATGTTTAAATCATTCTTTCTTCAACCTCTGGCCAGAAGGCCAGAGGCGTGCCACCGCCTCGGACGCCGCACTTCCACCTCCTCACGGCGGCCCTTCGCTTGGATAAGAACAGAGGAGGAGAGACGTGCTCTCTCTCTCGCTCACTCTCTCGCCTCGTTGTCTCTCTCTCTCTCTGTATTGAACCCCAAAACCTGAAACCCTAGTTCCATGGCCGCCGGTCACCGCCGTCGACTCCGGCCATCCCCGGACAACCTGAGGCCACCACGAGCTCCGCCTTGATGCCCTCTATCTCCCCTGTGAGTCTCGTTTGCTGGGAAGACCGGAGGAGGTCGAATCGGGTCTTCTTCTCCATCACCGGCCGCCGGATGCCGCGGTCGATTCCGGTCGATTCCGGCGAGCCCTTGCTTCCCCGACCTCATCATCGTGTTGCTGGTAAGCTTACAAGCCTTCTGGTGACTTTCGTTTGGTTAATAGGGCTCGTCTGTGTGGAGTTCATCGAGGACCACCACCGTTCGCCGCACTGGAGCTCGCCGCCGACCACCCAAAGACCATATGGTCCAATAACCACCACCCCTGCACTCCCCTGATGCACATGACCGAATGGAACCCACAATTTCACCAAATTTGGGGTAGATCGATGGATTTGTAGCCAACAGTAGCAATCCCCTCTAGGGATGATGCAGTGATGATGTCATCATTGCGTCGTGTACATTTTTTTTATTTTGAAGTAAAATTAAATAGGACAGGTGGATCCCACCTGTCATTTTAAAATAAAAAAATAAATAAAATTTGCTAAATAAATATCTTCTCCTCTATTAATCAGACAAATATGAAAAATATATCAAAGTGTTAAGAAAAATATAATCTAAAAGTTTATCAAGTTTTCAAAAAAAATTGATGAAGTTTAAATTTGAACATTTTTTAATTTAAATTAAATGATTTAAAATAGAGAAAAATAATAAATAATTCATAAAATCAGAAAAATACAAGTTATATATCAAAATGCTCCAAATGACATATGCAACTCATCTATGATGTTTTGATAGTCATTTGATGAAGTTTCATGTGTGCAATATTTTGCTTAGCCATTTAATTCATTTAAAATTAATAAATTAATAACTTATTCAAATATTTTCAGAAAACATAAAATGTTATATCAAATTAAAGAGAAAAGCATTTCCAACTCAAATATGTCAAATATAAAACATTTTTTTAACTTATAAACTCGTTTCTAAACATATAATGGAATTCTATTATATTGCATTATGACAAGAAATAACTGCCACAACATTATTTTCTTTATTAATAAAACCCTCATGTTTTCACACCAACTAAACCTATCATGTAAAATATAATGGAATGTTTGTTGTTTGCTAAGTAAAAGTGAAACACATGTAAGTCTAAAAGAACTAATAACCACATCACCACAAGTGATGAAACATTTCACCTAAAACCTGTGTGATTAAGATATCGTATCAAACGTGGCTTACACTTGTAAGCTGGGGTATTTTACAGGGTGTTATACGATGCATCTCATTACTATGCATGTATCATCTTGCCAGTGTTTTCTGTAGTCCTTACCGGGACTACTTTGCTATCTTTCAGATATCAGGATTCTCTACGCGACCCTCGAACCGAAGACATGGTTTATTAATGTTATTTCAATCTCACGCAAGTTCATCACTTGCTCATATCCTTTGTAGTACTTCATAACAAACTCATTGCAAAAACTCTATCGTATTACCACCTAGTCTCAGAAGAATGCATGATCCTATTTTTATAATAATATGACTAATTGAATGACTACCCAAGTGGTAGTGTTCTGTTTGGTGGGCGGATGGAACCATGGTAAGATGAATAGGTCAAAGGAAGGTTCCATCTGCATGGGAAAGTATTACCTAGGAATTAACAACAACTGTCGTCAGGATTCTTGCGTCGTAAATACCGTGTTGACCATGGGTCTTCTATGGGGGGAGTAAGTCAGCTGTGATCTTCTCTCGTTCGCATGTCAATGGGCTGCCAGAGACGTACGTTGTAGGTCTTGCGAGACTACATGCACATGGGTGGGATCCCTTAATTCCCACGGACTATAGGGTCTATTATGGCCTGCCAGGGGCGCGTAGATCTCCATCGTGAGGGGTGGAATCAGGCGTTCATCCTGCTGGCAGAAATGGGTGAGCATGCGTTGTGCGGAGAAGCACAGTTTGGCTTCGACCAACAACCGGGCCCCACACCTAAGTGGGAGTGGACAGGATCTCGAGCCTGGTCGTGCAACATGGTCTTGGTCGCCCATGGGTAAAGTAACGCACCTCTGAAGAATGTAAAAGGATGTGACATGTTACCCCCTGTTCCGGGAAGGAGCTGCGAACGCCGCAGGAAAGGCAACTCCATGAAGTCCTAGTCATGTGAAGATCTGGCGGGCATAGTTTTTAGAATTAAAAGAAACCTCTTGAAGAAAGTTTTACAAAACATTGCATTAGCTTATGACTCTTTTGAGTCTAAAGCTGTAGTTAGTGCATCAAAGCACCCACTATATATCATGAACTTGCTGAGTAACGCTCGTTACCCATTCGTTCCCGTTTGACCCCCTGCTTAGAGTTGAAGCCTATGGAAGTCGTCATCGTGAAGCCATCGTTACCTCATGAAGCTAGGTGGAGTCTTATACTACTTAGCCAGTAAAGAATCATCATCAACAACGCTGGTGGAGGAGAAGCTATCAAGGTGTAGGTGAAGACCATTCGTGTACTTAGCTGTTTCAAGCAATAGATTAGGGCTGACATCAGCCATACTGAATTAGTTTTGAGCTAGAGTTCTTCTCCAGCTTGGAGCTTCGAATTGCTTCTTCTGATCTTTCATTTGCAGGAGATCTTCTTGATTCATCAAAGAGATTCTCAAGATTTTGTAATGAAGTTTGTATCCTATAGTTTTGCCTGGTCCTGCTATGTTTCTGTTGTACTACTCTGAGAGATGTAATATTCACAGATAAGTCCTTCTGTGAGTATTATGTCATCGACTTGCGCACTACATATGCAGTGGTGTGCTGGGTCACCACATCAGAGTCGGAGGGTGGCGATGTCGGAGTCGCTACACTTGGGATTGACGCAGATTCAGATTCCGCGGGTGTCGGGGACTCGGGGAAGCGTAGTATTCCCTCCTTGCTAGCGCGGAAGTGGAAATCTCCAAACGTCATCTTGATTCCCTTGATCTCTTTGCGTGTTGGGAAACCTAAGAGGATGGTGCGATGAGCACAGCGGTAGGAAATTCCCTTTAGTTAAGAACCAAGGTTATCAATCCAGTAGGAGAAAGAGGACCTTCGGAAGGTTGATGCCACTTACGGTGGTGATGGCGCTTCATCGGTGTTAGCAACAACGTGGAACCTGCACACAACACAACCAAAATACTTTGTCCCAATGGTACAGCGAGGTTGTCAATCTCACCGGTCTTGCTGAAAACAAAGATTAGACGTATAGTGTGGAAAATGGTGTATGCTTGCAGTAAGTAAAGAAAGCAGGAAATAGTAGTGGTTTGTTTAACAGTGTAAGAAAATGGACCGGGGTTCATAGGTTCACTAGTGGTGTCTCTTCATAAAAGATAGCATGTTGGGTGAACAAATTACAGCTGGGCAATTGACAAATAAAGGTTGCACCGTAGTGCACATCATGACATGAAGACTACTATGATATTTAGTGCGGGCATTACAACAATATACATAGACTGTAATCCAACTGCATCTATGACTAATAATCCACCCTCAGGTTATCATCCGAACCCCCTTAGGTATTAAGTTGCAAGCAACAGATAACTGCATTAAACAATGTGTGTAAAGTAAGCAATGATCGTACATGCGGGCACTCACACCGCTGTTTTCTCCCTAGTGGCAAAAACACATCCTCCCCCGTCACGTTTCTGTCACTCGAGCACAGGCGAAAAGGTGGCATAAACCCACTATCTAGCATAAATACTCCCTCTTGGAGTCACTAGCAACTACTTGGCTAGAGCAACCACTAGCAACGGAAAGCATGCAAGATCACAAATAACATATGCAATAAAGACTATAATCAACTTGGAAAACTTCAATATTCATCGGATCCCAGCAAACAGAACATATAGAATTACATAAGATCAATCTCGATCATGATAGGCAGCTCACTAGATCTAAACATGCAGGCATATTAGGAGAAGACAACCATCTAGCTACAACTATGAATCTGTAGTCCAAGGATGAACTACTCACGCATCACTCCTGAGGCAGGCATGGTGATGTAGAAGCCTCCGGTGATGATTTCCTCCCCGGCAGGGTGCTGGAGATAGCTTCAGAACCCCCTGATCTAGGGTTGACGGTGACGGCAGCTGCGGAACTTTTCAGGGATATTTGATCAGGTGTTTAGGGTTTTCCATCCGGGGGGATTAAATACGCGAAGGGGAAAAGGCGGTGGAGCTCTAGGGGGCCCACACCCATAGCTGGTGCGGCCAGGGGGCGCGCCACCCTATGGTGTGGGCCCCCTGGTGCCCGTCTTCGACTCTTCTTCGGTCTTCTGGATGCTTCCGGGGAAAATAGGCGCTTCGGGCTTTGTGGGGTCCAATTCCGAGAATATTTCCAGAACAACTTTTCTGAAATAAAAAACAGCAGAAAATAGGGAACTGGCACTTGGCATCTTGTTAATAGGTTAGTCCCGGAAAACGTGTAAAAATGCTCTAAAGAAGGGAGAAAACATGTAGCAATTGGCATAATATTATCATGGAGCATCAGAAATTATAGATACGTTGGATACGTATCAAGCATCCCCGATCTAAGTTCCTACTCGTCTTCGAGTAGGTAAACGATAAAACACAATAATTTCTGAGGTGGCATGCTACTAACACAATCTTGATCATTCTAAAGTAAAAGCATATGCAAGCTGAGATCATAGAACTTCAAACACAAACATGATAAATAGAACTTTAATAATAAAGCATAGTAATCACTTTGCATCATGAAAAGTATCTTAAATAAAGGATCATGAATAATAATGCAAATAAAGATAAACGTTTGTTCCAAGTATAGAGAAAGCATGGCAAAGTGGTATTTCGCTAGTCCTTAAGAGTGGGACAAAACATAAATGTCAGGACACCTTCAAAGTTCATAAGGAAGACTAGAGAAAATAATTTAAGAACAAAAAAATATCACATCATGAATCAATTATTGATGTTTATGGGACAAATGCACATAGAACTCAGAATGTTAAAATGCTCTCTCAACTGTGCATAAAGTTAGAAGATGGAGACTCAACATAAAAGTAAAAGAAAGGCCCTTCGTGGAGGTAAGCGGGGATTAACTCATGTGCTAGAGCTTTTTATTTTATTAAACAGAGGTATTAAAAGTTTGACACTCCTCCCATCCATCTTTCATAAACCATGGCTAACCGAATCCTCGGGTGCCTGCCAACAATCATACCATGGAGGAGTGTCTATATTTTAGGAGAGGTGTATGTTAATGTCAACGAATGGTAAACAGAAAATACAGTACGTCACAAGCCAACTGGATTCAAAAGAGCGGCTCCCATATGAAGGACGCATCTGGGTAGAAGGTTATCCCTTTTTCACTTTTGTTTACACAATTATGCTTTGACTGATAAATTAGGGGCAAAAATAGTGAGGAGAATTTGTTTGCATTAATTTGGGGCTGGGCACCCCGCTGTCAGCTCTTCTATCATTTGGATAAGCGGATGAAGCCACTAGTCTAGGGTGTGAAATCCAGTCAACAAGTGAGATAAAGATTCTCCATTGACGTCTTCATGAGCAAAAACAAGAACACAAAATAGGAGCAATTTTGCAAGTTTTAAAGGTAGCACATGAGCAATTTACTTGGAGTGGCAGTGAAATACCACATGTAGGTAGATATGGTGTACACAATGGGAAAACTTTGGTTTAAGGGAATTGGATGCACGAGTAGAGCTCATACTCAGTATAGGTGGAGGCTAGCAAAAGACTAGGAGCGACAAATCAAGAGAGCATAAGAGCCATAATCATGCATAGCGACATAAACATCATCAATTAAAGCATAAAAGGTATCACAAGTTCAAAAACTAAGTGGTCATGGAGGCTATTCGTGACTGGTTAATAGTCATAAACATGGTGGGAGCTTGCGCCAAGTCAACCAAATAAAACATTCGAAAGAGAATACCATAAATTTATGCTTTACTATGACAAGAACAACTCATGAATATTTCAATGGCATATTAGACACTCTCAGCTATTTGAGGATATTCATGCTACTCAATAACCACAAGGCTTTAAAACTAAAGTAACATTTAGCATGGCATGAAAAAGTTCTAGCCACAGTCTATACAAGATTCTACTTGCACTGTTATAAATTATACTTCAAGCAGCAGTTTCTTCTCCCAACAAGAACCACACAAGATATGTTTTAACAAAAATACTCTTTATGATATAGAAAGAAAACATGAGAGTACTCACATAACACTACTAAAACTAACAGCTCTGATATGAGATGCATGCAAAACAGGAGCTAAATAAATGCAGCAGCGAGACAAAGATTAAGAATACAAAGTATTCCCATGAAAAAACGAAGCGTGTCACTCTCCAATAAAAGAATGCTGGGGTCCAACCAAGATTATTGAAAAAATAAAAACAAACATAAAGCAAAAATAGAAGACGCTCCAAGTAAAGTACATAAGATGTGACCGAATAAAAATATAGTTTGACTAGAAGTGACTTGATAATTTGTAGATGAAGAAGGGGATGCCTTGGGCATCCCCAAGCTTAGACGCTTGAGTCTTCTTGAAATTTTTTGGGAAGTACCACCGGGGCATACCCAATCTTAGTTTTTTCACTCTTCTTGTCACATCATATCATCCTCTTCTCTTGACCCTCGAAAACTTCCTTCACACCAAAATTCTCACAATCTTCATTAGCAACGTTAGTGCAATAGAAATAATAAATTCACATGGTTCAGTTTCAACACAAGACTAACACTCAAAAACACATTAGCTATTGTCACAACTTATTTTAAAACTCTTTTTGTCAAAAGAACACCGAAAGAAAGAGATTAAGATGCAAATGCAATTATTGGCAGAAATCTGTCAAAACAGGACAGCAGGTAAAGATGATTTTTTTCGAAAATCTTCTGTTGCTCAAATCAAAAAGTGGTCAACCAAGAAAAGTTGCGTATATATCCCAGTATTACGCGCAAAAAGGATTAGGTCATTTTGAATTTTCTGTGAGTTTATACGAAATTAACAGTGGACATCAGAAATCTGTTTCCTGCGCAGAAATCCGAAATATAGTCTCAACTTTCCACTAGAGGCTTTACTTGGCTCAACAAAAACTCAAAAGAAAAGATACAGCGGGGTTTCTAAGGAAATAGACAACACCCAGGTGAAAATAAAACAAAAGTAAACAAAAAAACATACTGAAAACAGAGAAATAAAACGGGTTGTCTCCCGGTAGCGCTTTTCTTTAACGCCTTTCAGCTAGGCATAGAAAGCAACTCAAGTATTTTTAGGTGAAAAAGCATCAACATTATAATTTTCTCTAATAATAGAGTCAAAAGGTAGCTTCATCCCATTTCTAGGAAAGTGTTCCATACCTTTCTTGAGGGGGAATTGGTATTTAATACTCCCCTCTTTCATATCAATAACAGCACCAACAGTTCTAAGAAAAGGTGTTCCCAAAACAATAGGACAAGAAGCATTGCATTCAATGTTTATAACAACAAAATTAACAGGGACAAGGTTATTGTTAACCATAATAAGAACATCATCAATTCTACCAAGAGGTTTCTTCTTAGCATTATCAGCAAGATGAACATCCAAATAATAATGTTCCAATGGTGGTAGATCAAGCATATCATAAAGCTTTTGAGGCATAACAGAGATACTAGCACTAAGATCACACAAAGCATTGCAATCAAAATCATTTAATTTTTTCTTAATGATAGGCTCCCAACCATCATCCAATTTTCTAGGGATAGATGTTTCAAGTATCAACTTTTCTTCCCTAACTTTCATGAGAGCATTGGTAATATGTTTAGTAAATGCCATATTCATGGCACTAGCATTGGGACTTCTAGCAAGATTTTGTAGAAACATAATAACTTCAGAGTTATTGCAATCATCAAAATCAAAATTATTATCATCAAAAGTAATGGGACCATTATCTCCAACATCTCTAAAAAATTTAGCACTTTTATTAGAAGCAGTTTCAGCAATTTGAGGCAATTTAGCACGTTTCACCAAAGGGGTGGGGAATTTGTTAACACCAACTACTTTACCATTGATAGTAGGAGGTTTACTAGCACTTGGAGCTTCAGTTTTACTAGTGGTTGCGATAGTGCAAACTTTAGCAATATTATTCTTTCTAGCCAATTCATCTTATCTTTCCCACCTAGAGATAGTGCAAATTATCTAAGCATGTTTTCAAGATCAGAGGTAGAGCTTTTACTATTATTGTAAGAATTGCCATAAGAATTACCATAACCATTATTAGGAGGATAGGGCTTATAATTTTTTCCACCAAAATTATTTCTATAAGCATTGTTGTTAAAATTATTATTTCTAATAAAGTTCACATCAACATGCTCTTCTTGTGCAACCAAAGAGGCTAAAGGAACATTATTTGGATCAACTTGAACTTTACCATTAAAAAGCATAGACATAATAGCATCAAGCCTTTCACTTAAAGAAGAGTTTTCCTCAACAGAATTTACCTTCTTACCTTGTGGAGCTCTTTCAGTGTACCACTCTGAATAATTTATCATCATATCATCAAGAAGCTTTGTTGCATTGCCCAAAGTGATGGACATAAAGGTACCTCCAGCAGCTGAATCCAATAGGTTCCTTGAGGAGAAATTCAGTCCTGCATAAAAAGTTTGTATAATCATCCAAGTAGTCAGTCCATGAGTGGGAATATTCTTCACCATAGTTTTCATTCTTTCCCAAGCTTTAGCAACATGTTCATTATCAAATTGTTTAAAGTTCATTATGTCACTTCTCAGGGATATAATCTTAGTAGGAGGATAATATTTTCCAATGAAAGCATCTTTACACTTAGTCCATGAATCAATACTATTTCTAGGGAATAATTTCAGTTTAATAATATCTCCATCCACATCTTTATATTTTTGCATCTCACATAGTTCAACAAAATTATTAAGGTGGGTAGCAACATCATCAGTACTAACACCAGAAAATTGCTCTTTCACAACAAGATTTAATAAAACATGTTTAAATTCATAGAAAGCAGCAGTAGGAGCAGGTGGAACAATAGGTGTGCAAATAAAATCATTGTTGTTTGTGCTAGTGAAGTCACACAACTTAGTATTCTTAGAGGAACTCATTTTAGCAGGATAACAGCAAGCAAATAAATAACAGCTATGAAGTAAACTAATTTTTTTTTGTTTTTGATATAGAGAAGCAAAACAAGACAAAAATAAAAACAAGACAATAAACAAAATAAAGAGGTTGAGATTGAGAGACTCCTCTTGCCAGAAGACTTCCTTCTCCCCGGCAACGGCGCCAGAAAAATTCTTGATCGCTTTGCGTGTTGGGAACCCCAAGAGGAGGTTGTGATGAGCACAACGGTAGGAAATTCCCCTTAGTTAAGAACCGAGGTTATCAATCCAGTAGGAGAAAGAGGACCTTCAGAAGGTTGATGCCACTGACGGTGGTGATGGCGCTTCACCGGTGTCAGCAACAACGTGGAACTTGCACACAACACAACCAAAATATTTTGTCCCAACGATATAGTGAGGTTGTCAATCTCACCGGTCTTGCTGAAAACAAAGATTAGACGTATAGTGTGGAAGATGGTGTATGCTTGCAGTAAGTAAATAAAGCAGGAAACAGTAGTGGTTTGTTTAACAGTGTAAGAAAATGGACCGGGGTTCATAGGTTCACTAGTGGTGTCTCTCCATAAAAGATAGTATGCTGGGTGAACAAATTACAGCTGTGCAATTGACAAAAAAGGTTGCACCGTAGTGCACATCATGACATGAAGACTACTATAATATTTAGTGCGGGCATTACAAAAATATACATAGACCGTAATCCAACTGCATTTATGACTAATAATCCACCCTCATGTTATCATCCGGCCCCCCTTAGGTATTAAGTTGCAAGCAACATATAACTGCATTAAACAATATGTGTAAAGTAAGCAATGATCGTACACGCGGGCACTCACACCACTGTTTTTGTAACATCCCTGATTTTTGGAAAGTTCCAAAAATCACAAAAATTTAAAACTTTTTGTTTTCTATTAAAGCAAGCCACCAAAAACAAATAAAACTCAAACACAAATGTTACATTAATTGGTTTTCTAATGCTATTGGAGTTGATAATCCAAATACCTCTGTTTCCTAAAAACCTAAATCCTCAAAACAAATAATTATGCAAAGAAACTATTTACCCAATCTTGCAAACCTTATGGATATAAAATAGTTTTACATAAAAAAGTTGGTTTTCATTTGTTTTCATCTTCTATCAATTGGTAATAAATCATATTTAGTTATTTTATCTATAAAATTCTTCAAAGCCAAACTTAACTACATAACTTTTCAATTACTAAATCAATTATTAAGTAATAAAAGGTTTTGACAAAATCTTTCCTTGTAGGAAAATAACATGGTAACAATATTTTCAAATGTATAGGTCACTCAATATTAATTGGCTATATTTTCTATTAAATTTATATTGCTATTTTGGAAATAACAATATTTGTTATTAGTGGTTTACTCCCATTTTGAAAATAATTTTTTTTAATAATGTTTAAAATAGCACATAAATGTTTTCAATCAAAAGAGTTTATTTTTATAAAATTTTAGAAACAAATTTGAGCTCATTTGGACTTATAAATAAATAGTTATGATTTACTAAAAAAATAGAAAACAGAAAAAGGAAAAGAACAAAAAAAAAGATAACCAGCCCACTACTCTGCCTCCCTATCTCTCGCCCACGTGCGCCCGCTGGGCCCAGCAGAAGCCCCCGAGCCCAACATCAAACGTGCCCAGCCGCAGAACCCAACCCACCTCTCTCTCTGTTTCAGTGACCGACAGGTGGGGCCCACAGATGACGTCAGCGGCGACGTCATGTCGTCTTCAACCCACGAAACGGAAATGCGTTCGTTTCGGCCGAAACTTCCGCGATTGATTGCCATCGTTTAAAGGCGCAATAATCCCTGTCGTTTCCTCCCCTTAAAAGAAACCGAGCCCCTCTCCATTACCCCTCTGGTTTCCAAGCGAATAGTGCCCCATGGACACAGAGATTGCTCGTCGGAGCTGAGATGCACCGCTGCCTTGGAGCTCGATTTCCAGCGAATTGAGGTCGTGCCCGAGCCCTATGCTACCCCTAGCCGACTTCCATTCCCTTGCGAGTATTCCTGACCACTAGTTCGATTTTTTTTGCGCAGCGTTTTAACCCCGTCGAGCACATCTGCAACCGCCGGCGCCATCACCGTCCCTGTCCGTGCGGAGTCATCGACAGAAGCCGTCAACGAGGGCGCAGACCGCGCCATCGAGCTCTCCGTGGACACCCGCGCCACGTGGTCACCTCCGTTGATCCAGAGGATCACCGTGGAGCCATCTCCGATGAGATTCCGAGCTGAGCGCCGCCGTCCTAGCCATTTCTGGTCGATCTTCCGGCGAGGTGAGCTCCTGTCATCTCTATCCGTTGGATCAGTTTTGAATGGCCTAGATTAGAATCACTAGATCGAAGGGGTAAGCAACCGTCCGATCTAGATCCCACGCCCAGATCATTTCGTTTAACCTAGTCAGTTGCCACATCAGCATGCCTAGTCAGCATACAGTCAGCAGAGCCAACCAATCGCAGGAAGCCACGTGGCCTAGTAATTTCTGGATTTTTTTCTCCCGAATAGAAACATTTGGCAATTTTGCAGAATAGTCCCTAGAACTTAGAAACATCATATCTTTTGAAACATAAGGCCAAATTTAGCAAACTTGGACTTTTTGAAATCCCCTGGATCTGTAGAATCTTTTAGCACTGTTCAAATTTAAATTTGAAAAACTTAAATTGGTTCAAATGTAAATATGCTTGTTTGATGAATTTTGGCATAATTCAAATTCTACAAATCCAACAATTGCAAATAAAATATATTTGGGAACCTTAGGATGTGTACTTTCATACATTATGTCCCAAAATAATTTTTGATCAAGTTAAATTTGAATTTAGAATTAATTGGCATGTTTGAGTATTTTTGACATAGATTTAATTCTATAAATAATTTCAATATAGTTCCTTTTGCAAAATTGCTTCTTTTGGTAACCTTGAACCAGAGACATTAGTGCCCAACCATTTTGGACACCCTTGGACCATGAACATGTGTTTTGACCAAAAACCCAACATAGTGATACATCCATTTTCACCATGACTTAGGAATTGTTTTCAACTGTTATTATTTGATGTTATGTCCATTTGGAGCCAAGAAAAGTCCTTAGAATATGTCAAAAGACAAATTAGTTAACCTCAAATACTAGTACAATAGTTTCTATCTACTTCTCCACTCCCCAATTCTTGCTTCAAGATTTCACCAAGTCAGCAAAATGGAGATCAAGACTCAAGCAAGAAGAAAACTTCATTATAAACTTGGTGGCAACATGAAGAGAAACAAGGAAGATCATTGAAGAAATGACTTAGGCTCCATAACAATCTGAAGCATACTCCATCAAGTGCAAGTACATGAAGAAATGAAGAAGAAGACTACACCTCCCATTCTATCCTCTTGTCTCCTTTCTCCTCTATTTTGACTTAGTGATATTTTAACATTTGTTAAATAAAACACTTAGTTGTGACCACACCACTTGGGAAACAACTAGTGAGAAAACCATGAAGACCAAGAGAAGCACCACACCGAGGAAGGAAACAACTTAGATGGCATGATGATGATCTTCAAGAAGGCAATCACATGAGGACTAGAAGCAATCCATACAAGTTTAAGAATAACAAGTTATTTTTTGTCCAACCTTTAACCCAAATGGAAAATCCCAAGACTTTAACTTTTTATATACATTGTTATGAAGTTAGTTGAACCTAGACCTACCCTAAACCAAAATGGAAAGACTAACTTATATCACTCAAATGTTTTGATGAAAATGACTAAGTGTTACACATGGTTATGTGTTACTTTATTTGAAATAGTGAGATCACCTTGGTGAACTCTTGGAACTTCTTAGATAAATATGTTTCCAATAAAGTTTGATCTCTACAAACTCAACCTAGTCCATCCCATGTAAACTCTTGGAAACTACTTAGAATGTATTGAACCATTAGAGAATGAATCTTTTCAAAATCAAACCTTGACCTTGTCCTAACCAACTTGGTTAAACCCCTTTGGCTATGATTGTTGATTTGTATGTTTTCTTCACTTGTATATTGATTGGTAGGATGTTTGTTTATTTTATTATTGTGTACGGAGAGCAACGATCTTTTGTGAAGAGTGTGATTTCTTCACCAACCTCAACAAGGCAAGTAACACATCATTCAACTACCCATTATTTTCTATATGCATTAGTTGATTTTTAGTAGTATGCATGATAGGAGGTTTTACTAAGTTATATTATGCTATGCTATATCCTAGTAGTGTGTAGCCATCCTTATACCTTGTTATTTCAAAGCCTTGGTACTTAGTTGATGCTTTGCCATGCTACATAAATTGTTTTACTTGATGTTGTGAGAAAATTCTAAGTAACAACTTCAATGAACCACCTGGGTGGATTGGTATTGCGGGGCTGTCGAAAGTTGAGTGTCTCCCCGAGGGGAGTTCACTTGAAGGAATTCCACCCAGGAACAAAGTGATCATGATGTTCCCCAAGTTTAGATTGCTTCCAGTGGAGCCTTTAGTCATATGTGCTTTGTCTTGATCAACTAAGTTGCGAGGGTTCAGCCTGGGCTTGACAAGCAGATGTAGCATAATTATAGGTGGAACGGGTCTTGCCATTAGGTTGAATTCTTGCTTCTGAAAGATCTCGTCTCAATCTTCTCCTTTCCCTAATGCACCCAGGGTGTATAGGATGTTTGGGCTGATTTGAGTCTCAAGGTGAAAGTGCACAAGCTCTGCAGAGTCAACAAACTAAGATCTTAGCCGTGTCCTCGGTTATGGACAACTATGAGCAGCTGGACAAGGATGGACGAAAGAATCACATCACCATTTTCAATAAGTAAAATTTTGACCAAGTGAATAGTATTTGTGGTGCTTGGATTTCAGTCCAATGATGCTACCCCTTGAAAAGAAAAGTTGTTTTACAAAAGAGATAGGAGAAAATTTTCTTTATGCAAACTTAGCCAAAACTCCACTCAGCCAAATATGCATGTAGTATTAGTCTTGACATTTATATCCACCATAGTGTTACTTGCCAATACATTAAATTGTATTGACCCCATTGTGGCTGCATATTCCATATTGCAGATGTTTCTGAAGACGGGTGAGGATTTCGTTTAGGATCTCGAGACTATCGCCAACATGTTTTGCCTGTGGCACATGAAGAGGATGGGCTCAATGTTGTTCTATGTTTCCGATGTATTTATTTGCTTTCTGCTAGTCTTCTAAGACTATGCCAGTTGTAACACTATTTTGTAAAGACTCGATCATGCGATGTAATAGAATTGGATGCATTTGCATGATATTTCATTTTGTACTGTGGTGCTAGCAATCGATCCAGGTTCTAGCACAATAACACAGGTATTCCATCTTTATTAAAAGTTGGGATGCTACAAAATGGTATCAGAGCATTGTGTTGCCTGTAGAATTCGAGACCCTAAGTTTGAAAAGACCCTAGGATTGAAAATTTACTATGTTCAAACTTTCTAGAAACAAAACAATCCTCTTAATCTTTCTCATATCCTCTCATCTATTATTCACCTTCAAAATCTTCTTATAGATTACCTACCCCTTGTTTTCTATCAAGGAATGTTTGTTGATGACCATACCATGAAGTGCAAGAAGTATTTTCACCACATGAAGACCTACACTCAAGAATTATTGAAGAACTTCAAGAAAAACATAGACTTCACAACAATCAAGAACACCTCAAGACAGTGAGAGAAAAACCTGAAGAAAAACTCAAGAAGATATAGATGAGACCACCAATCTAGTTACTTTGTTAGAACAATGTTAACGTGTTAGTGCATTGATCATACCAATGAGTGTGGTATGACAATATTAGTTTGTTTTTTTTAAAAAAAACCTTGTTGTTTGGTGTGTTGATTGTATTGCTATGTGTTGTTTGTAAGATGAGTTTCCTTGATCTGTTATGTTTGGATAGGAACCTTCCTTAGCTATCTTTCTAATCTCTACTCTTTCATGCTAAGCTAAACCAAAACCCATACCCATTTACCAACCATATTGGGCTACCACATGAAGTGCAACAACAAACCTTTCACCCAAGAAAGTCATGACTAGTTCTCTATAGAAACACACGCCATACAATTGAGGAATGTCACAGATTTCAAGATCCTTTTGTGTGAAGGAACAATCACATCCATGATCAATGCCAACTACATCATAAGGAGCAACAAGCCAATCAACAAGTGAACCCCAAGTTGCGTGAGCTATGAAGATTTCAGAGCCAACTACACCAAGAGAAGAAATAATAAAGAAACACAATTATCCAGTTTGTGTTACATAAGAGTTTTACGCAACCCACTAGTTGAGAAATGATAGTTAGCTCAAGTTTGTCTTACAGATTTGAAAACTTTCTGTTAGACAAGTGAGGTGACCTAGTGTTATTAAACAAGATTCATCAATCCAAGTACAAGGTAATGATTGAGTGCAACATGGATTGGCCCCCATGGTGACTACTCACATTATTTACTATGAGGAATGTTAAATCTGAGTGACATACCTATTAGAGAGACGACGATGTTAAACCTGAACCATAGAATGGTAGAATACAATAATGACCCTATGTTAGTGTTGCTAAAAACGTACTATTTTCGGTGAGGATCGAGCCAACCTTGGAGGTATCAAACAAATGGAAGATTTTTGCCTGCCATGAGAGCTTCGTTAGAAATAGCATGGTGTTTTACTTCAAGGATGACAACAGCAAGATGGAAGATTTTCCAAGAACATCAAAAGACCAAGTTTAGAGGAACCCAAAGACTCTTGATTGACCCAAAGAGTGACCCCTCAGTGTTGGTTTGTAACTCTACCATGAGGGAAGGTTCTACTCAATCCATCTTGACTTAAACCACACACTCCAAGCTATGTGAATGCAAATATTCTATTAGAAGAGAATCTCGACCCATGGAATCCTAAAACTTGTATACTTGGATTCAAGCCACCAATGCCAACAAGGAGTTGATATTTTCTATGCAAGAATATTATGGATGATGAAGTATGACTCCAACTGAAGATATAGTAAAACCAGCAACCTATTAGACAAGATTTTTAGACTACCTACAAAAGTTTCTTTTAAGGGTGGTAGCCCACCAAGTTGTTCTGGAACCCAATTACCCAATATTTCTTTCTAACCTTCCCAAATCCCGGGACGAGATTTCTTTTAAGGGTGGTAGTATGTAACATCCTTGATTTTTGGAAAGTTCCAAAAATCACAAAAATTTAAAACTTTTTGTTTTCTATTAAAGCAAGCCACCAAAAACAAATAAAACTCAAACACAAATGTTACATTAATTGTTTTTATAATGCTATTGGAGTTGATAATCCAAATACCTCTGTTTTCTAAAAACCTAAATCCTCAAAACAAATAATTATGCAAAGAAACTATTTACCCAATCTTGCAAACCTTATGGATATAAAATAGTTTTACATAAAAAAGTTGTTTTTCATTTGTTTTCATCTTCTATCAATTGGTAATAAATCATATTTAGTTATTTTATCTATAAAATTCTTCAAAGCCAAACTTAACTACATAACTTTTCAACCACTAAATCAATTATTAAGTAATAAAAGGTTTTGACAAAATCTTTCCTTGTAGGAAAATAACATGGTAACAATATTTTCAAATGTATAGGTCACTCAATATTAATTGGCTATATTTTCTATTAAATTTATATTGCTATTTTGGAAATAACAATATTATCTATTAGTGGTTTACTCCCATTTTGAAAATACAATTTTTTTTTAATAATGTTTAAAATAGCACATAAATGTTTTCAATCAAAAGAGTTTATTTTTATAAAATTTTAGCAACAAATTTGAGCTCATTTGGACTTATAAATAAATAGTTATGATGTACAAAAAAAATAGAAAACAGAAAAAGGAAAAGAACAAAAAAAAAGATAACCAACCCACTACTCTGCCTCCCTATCTCTCGCCCACGTGTGCCCGCTAGGCCCAGCAGAAGCCCCCAAGCCCAACAGCAAACCTGCCCAGCCGCCGAACCCAACCCACCTCTCTCTCTGTTTCAGTGACCGACAGGTGGGGCCCACAGATGACGTCAGCGGTGACGTCATGTCGTCTTCAACCCAGGAAACGGAAATGCGTTCGTTTCGGCCGAAACTTCCACGATTGATTGCCATCGTTTAAAGGCGCAATAATCCCTGTCGTTTCCTCCCCTTAAAAGAAACCGAGCCCCTCTCCATTACCCCTCTGGTTTCCAAGCGAATAGTGCCCCATGGACACAGAGATTGCTCGCCGGAGCTGAGATGCACCGCTGCCGTGGAGCTCGATTTCCAGCAAATTGAGGTCGTGCCCGAGCCCTATGCTACCCCTAGCCGACTTCCCATTCCCTTGCGAGTATTCCTGACCACTAGTTCGATTTTTTTTGCGCGGCGTTTTAACCCCGTCGAGCACATATGCAACTGCCGGCGCCTTCACCGTCCATGTCCGTGCGGAGTCATCGATAGAGGCCGTCAACGAGGGCGCAGACCGCGCCATCGAGCTCTCCGTGGACACCCGCGCCACGTGGTCACCCCCGTTGATCCAGAGGATCACCGTGGAGCCATCTCCGACGAGATTCCGAGCTGAGCGCCGCCGCCCTAGCCATTTCCGGTCGATCTTCTGGCGAGGTGAGCTCCTGTCATCTCTATCCGTTGGATCAGTTTTGAATGGCCTAGATTAGAATCACTAGATCGAAGGGGTAAGCAACCGTCCCATCTAGATCCCACACCCCAGATCATTTCACTTAACCCAGTCAGCTGCCACATCAGCACACCTAGTCAGCATACAGTCAGCAGATCCAACCAATCGCAGGAAGCCAAGTGGCCTAGTAATTTCTGGATTTTTTTCTCCCGAATAGAAACATTTGTTAATTTTGCAGAATAGTCCCTAGAACTTAGAAACATCATATCTTTTGAACCATAAGGCCAAATTTAGCAAACTTGGACTTTTTGAAATCCCCTGGATCTGTAGAATCTTTTAGCACTATTCATGTTTAAATTTGACAAACTTAAATTGGTTCAAATTTAAATATGCTTGTTTGATGAATTTTGGCATAATTCAAATTCTACAAATCCAAAAATTGCAAATAAAATATATTTGGGAACCTTAGGATGTGTACTTTCATACCCTATGTCCCAAAATAATTTTTGATCAAGTTAAATTTGAATTTAGAATTAATTGGCATGTTTGAGTATTTTTGACATAGATTTAATTCTATAAATAATTTCAATAGTTCCTTTTGCAAAATTGCTCCTTTTGGTAACCTTGAACCAGAGACATTAGTGCCCAACCATTTTGGACAACCTTGGACCATGAACATGTGTTTTGACCAAAAACCCAACATAGTGATACATCCATTTTCACCATGACTTAGGAATTGTTTTCAACTGTTATTATTTGATGTTATGTCCATTTGGAGCCAAGACAAGTCCTTAGAATATGTCAAAAGACAAATTAGTTAACCTCAAATACTAGTACCATAGTTTCTATCTACTTCTGCACTCCCCAATTCTTGCTTCAAGATTTCACCAAGTCAGCAAAATGGAGATCAAGACTCAAGCAAGAAGAAAACTTCATTATAAACTTGGTGGAAACATGAAGAGAAACAAGGAAAATCATTGAAGAAATGACTTAGTGTCGTGGGATAATCACGGCAGATGTTACCTGGGGTAACTGATCTTGGGGCAAGTCGACACAGGTATTCGGGAGAGGGTTTAGCTCGAAGGAAGACATGGCGAAAGCGATCTAAGAACCGGAGAATAACTCGCCGGATCTCAATATGAATTATGCTGGATACTCGATAATAGGTGTTACAACTATGACCTGGATCTCTCGAGGCTAAGCCTAGGGGTTGGTTTATATAGCACTCATATCCCCCTTGGCTTGCTTTTACAAAGCGCTTCCTGAGTCCTACTCGAACTCTACATACAAACCCTAACTTTCCTTACCGCAACCCACAAACCGGGTTACGAACGTTACCAGCCCTGGGCCTTCCAGAAGTTTCTTTGCCTTCAGCCGGATTTAGTCCAGCCGCCTTTTGGGCCGGGTCACACCTGGGAGTTAGCATACCGGGTTACTATCCCCTCATCAGTAGTCCCCAGAATAGCTTGGGCTTCCAAGATTTACTCTTCGAAGCGATGGCTATTCCCTACAGAAATATTAGATACAAGCACATGAAGATCAAAACGCATCGCATTGACGAATAACCGTGACCGGTACCAAGGAGGCCAGGTAAAAACCCGGCTCTGCCTTGAAGGTTCTTCCTTAATCTCCCAGACTTAAATCTTAATGGGAAACTCCTTGACCCCACATCCTTCTTGATAATTACCGCTGATACCAGGAAGGCAATCTCCCCTTCCTTTTTCACTGGATCATATTGGTCTGTGCATGGAATGCACCTTTCAAATTTCGAAATGACCAATTATTACTCCGCACCCCCCGGGTCTCGACCGTTAGGCTAGGATTTTCCATCCGGGCGGTTATAAAAAAGGGCTCAGGGAACAAACCCAACTCTTAACGGCTCATTTTCCCCATTTCACTCCTTCTCAAATCTGAGCTCGCGGAGTGCCACCACGGAAGCCCCACGCACCTCGCCGGAGCCCATCCGCCGTCGCCTGCGCTCCGCCACCGCGCGACTCACTCCAACTCCCAAATCCGCCGCCAAGCGCCCGATTCGCCGACCAACAACCTCGAAAGGACATCAATCTTGCGCCATCTGTCTCCGCAAAGCTCTACTTCAATCCCCTTTGGTAAGTTCCTCGTATCCCTCAGCTCATCCTCGCAATTTCTCATCTTTTCCTCAGATCAGATCTGAATCAAGTAGTCCGCGATTTCTCGGGCCGCGCCGGATTAGCTCAATGATACTTACCATAAACATCCCCATAGATAGGATTCATAGCTTATATTACTCTCCTAACTCCAGTAGTCATTAACATGGCCATAAACTTAGAAATAAGATCCCCAATCTAGGCTCGGGCCATATAAAATTTCCGCCCTTGTTCTCCCTCCTCAGAAAATCTCACTTCTCCGGATCATTCGCAGATGGTAGACATATAAACACCCTCCTAACTTCTCCAAACATTTGCTGTTACGGAAAGCTCCGTAGATTTTGTAATAGCACACAATACCCGGACACATCGTACTTGACTCGGCAAGGCAATACCCGGTTTGTGCTTAAATTGCCGGTAACTGCTTATCTGCTAACTTCCGAGTTTTTGTTTCTTACGCCCTTTCCTTCAATGTTTTACCAGGTCAATCCCATGGCACCCAAGAGGCAGGGGAAACAGCCGGCTAAGGCTAAATCCACAAACTCCATATCAGCCAATTGGGGGAAATCCTCTGTTACCACGGCCAAACTGGAGGAGTTGGTCGAGCTTGGATCCCTACCTCCCCAGGAAGCTATCCACTGGAGAGTTCCAGGCAACGAAACCCGACCTTCCCCAGCAACGGACGAGGTAATATGTTTCGTTGAACACGTGACCCGGGGCTTCAGGCCTCCGGGTCACCCTTTCTTCCGCGACGTCCTAGACCACTACAAACTCCGTATTTTCGATATAGGCCCAAACTCCATTTTAAACATCTCTCATTTTATCGTTCTTTCCGAGTCTTACTTGTGCACTCCGCCAAGTCTGGCTCTCTTCGTCGAACTTTTTCAGTGCAAGCCGTGTCGCGAAAGCGGAGACGGCGCACTTCTTACTTGCGGCGGGGTTTCTATCCAGCGCCGCAAGAACTCCCTAATGCCCCCTATTACACTCAATTCTCACGTGAAGCACTGGCAGCTCTCATACTTCTACTGCCAGGATACCTCTCCACCCGGCGAAAAGAAGTTGCCGGGTTACTCGGAGGGTCAGCTTGACATCTCCGAGACTTTCAACGCCTTCGCCCTGACTCGGACAGGGAGGCGATCTTGCCTTTGCTAGCTAGGATCTCCATCTTGTCAGCCCGAGGTCTCATCGGGCTAAACCTGGTGAAGACCTGGGTCAGCTTCCGCATCCAGCCAAACTCCATTCGTGAGAAGCTGATGTGCGAATACTCAGGTCTTCCCACGGACCCTATCCGATACTCTCCTAACACCCTTGCTCCTAGTGATATGAACAAGACGATCAAGGGCTTTTTAATAGAGAAGCTCGAGGTGATCCGGAGCATAGCCGGATTAGAACCTTTTACCCTCGAGAATCCAGCCCCCGCAGTAAGTTTTCTACCTTTTGATTTTGACTTCTAACAGCTTACTTTTATTCGCTTCTCTTGACTCGATATTAATCACTATCCTGGCATCTTCTCCTCAGGCCGATGATGACTTTTGGACGGTCGACACCCCTCCTAATTCCGAAGATGCGGAGGAGGAAGACGATGTTGTTAACTCGGATGAAGGTACATACTTGATTCCCTTGTACACGTTACATCCTGCCTTTTCTACTTCTTTATGCTATAACTCGGATATTTTCCAGAGCGAGAGGACCGAAGCGAAGAAGAAGAAACGGACAGCAGGGGCGGGTCCGCCAGCGAGGAGGAAGAGCCGGAGCCGGCCACCAAAACCGGAACAAAGAGGAAATCCCAGAGGATAGCCCTCCAGGTTTTTACTTCATCTCCTTATACTTTGGTTTTTTGTTCCCATAACGTCACTCCGGGGCTAACCCCATCTTTACCCCTTTTGATCACAACAGAAGGAGCCACCTGCGACTAGGCGCCGAGTAACCCGGAACCATCCGGGCAACGAGATCCTTAACCCGGTTGCTTCGTCGCCCCCGGTTCAACACCCTGGTATTTATCGTAAACAAAATTTTCTTTCCGGACATTCCTTTGTAACGTAATCCCAGACCTTTCTTGCCATTTTCCAGTCTCTTCCGGGTCTAGCGGCGGCTTCCCCTCGGACTTCCCAGTGAACACCGGGTAAACTCCTTTCCTTTGAGTTATACCAAACTTTATCACCTTTTCACAACTAACTGCACCTTCGTACCCTCTACAGAGCCACGGTTGTTATTAGCGACGAAGAAGGCACGGAGGCTGAGGTCCAAGTCGAGAATAAGCCGGCCGATGACGCATTCGCTGCAACTGGCGACGAGCAAGCGTCGTCACCGGAGCTGGCTAGGCATGATGCTGGGTATCCCATCGCTTCGCACGCAGGCGAGAAGGAGACGGGAACAACTTCGAGCGCGGGAGGAGGACCAAACTCCGATATTCGGATGACCCGGGTGCCACCTCCTGTTACAAGAAACGCTCCTTTTCCCACTTTCCAGGTACCCGAGCCATCTAACTCGGATAACACTGACTTTAACCAGCTGATGAGCGCTCTTCTCGCCATGAAAGCTTCAGAAGGAAATGTCCTAGAGCGTATGGCTGCAGCACATCAGGTAACTTTTACTTGATACTCCTTATTATACATCCAGTCCCCAAGTCCCGAGTATAATTTTTTTTTGTAATTATCCTCGGTACTTCACATAATACTTTTCGGTAATCATTTCCTCAGAGGAAATACTCTCGTGATATCCGGCTTACAGCTTCACCCGGTCTTTGCAGGCAGAGATTACTCAGTCAGATGAAGCGTTACTTAAGGCTGAGCAGCTCTTGCTGGCTGAAGTTAAGCGTAGGGAGGCCCTTGAAGCGGAGATAAAGACTTTGAAAAAAGATGTCTCCACATACAAGAAGAAGTACAATGCCGCCCAATCCTCGCTGAAGAACTTATCGACTCAGATTACGGACACTTACCGTATTTTGCTAAGTAAGTTTGTTTATTTGCAACTAGCTTGCTTACCTCCATTTTGCCGTTGTAATAATCAAAATTACTGATATGCTTTTGTGTTTTTCGATTGCAGGTGCTAACCTTGCTGCTCCGGAGGAGAATGCCATTACTCAAGTTAAAACTCTGAAGACTGTGCTCCGGACGTTTTTTGCCGGCACGAAACTTTTGCTGGATGCTATCAAGTGGCCTTCTGAGGTATACCCGGGCGAGGAGAACCTTATGCAGGCCTTTTCCACAGCGCCTGGATGGATTGAAATACTGAAGCGTTCGTCCTGCCGAATTGGGATGACCCGGGCTTTAACGCTGGCGAAGGCTTATTTTCCAAAGCTTGACCCGGCGAAGGTAGTATCCGGGTTCCCAGAGTTTAAAGCTGACGGATCCAAATTCAAGCCCCAGGATTTCAAAGCTATACAATCTGCGGTACGTCCTTCAGCCACAGCTTTGGCCGACAAGATGGATCTAAACACGATTATGAGCTCGTATGATTCTGAGGGCAAGGTTATCCTGGTGGAGGCACCCCCCCTATTGATATGTTGGACAAATGGTCGACTGATCTGGCTAGGAGGAAGGAAGAGGCTGCAAAGAGGGAAGCAGAGCTGGGCGTAAAGCCGTCTACCTCTACCCCAGCCGTGCCTCCGCCTGTTCGTCCAGATGTGAAGAGCCTGGGTAAAACTGCTGGCAAGGCCAAGGAGCAAGTCCAAGACTTAGACCCGGAGGACCGCTCTCAGGATGCCGAGTAGGATGCTGCCTAGTGCTTTGCGTTTCTCGAGACTGATATGATTTTTTTGCGGTGCGCCTGTGCACCATTGATGCTGATACTATGACTGTATGCTTGTTAACTTATGATAACTCTTTGCCTCCCCTGGCTTTTGATAATATCGATCCTCGTGTTACGTATAAGCTTATTCTCGATACTTTGAATTTTTGTTTTTGATTCCCTTTTGAGACTCGGCTAACCGAGTATCGGAGGTTTTGATAGACGGACTTTTCTTTAAGTCCCCAATACTCGGGAACTAAGGTTTACAGGCTTTAGTAGTTAAACAGTTTGTTTCTGTTTCGAAGTCCCCAGCCCCCATGACCCAAAGTACGAGCTATGGGGGCGTGGCCTTTCTCAGATGACACACTGCTGTTTACCAAGCTGAAGACCAATAGCTGTTCGCATAAATACTGAAGTCATGCTTAATACTTGTTGAGTTTCCGGCTATTTTAGCCTTATACTCTGCATAGACTTGTGGTTTAGATGACCCTTTTGATTATCTTGTACTATAAGCCGGCTTTCGCGTGGATACCATGTCGTTGCATCTATACGAAAAACAAGATCAAGCAAGCCCCATTGGGCTGCATAGTTTGATTGTAATCGTAAGTGAACAGATCATGCCACTTTAGCGCGAGTCACATCGAGCTTAAGTAAGAATAATCAAGAAATTTGGCTCCTTCGTCCAGTTATAGGATTGCAGCCACACCCGTTTCTACGAGTAATCAGCCCCCATAACTCATAGGCATCATGGCCGGGTCTCCGGGTTTTGTGATTACTTATTGAAGCAGATCACCCCCCGGAGACCTATATTCACGCAATGTATTTCGATGATACTGATGTATTGATAATAACAATGTTACTTACTTGTAACTGAAGCAAAGACCATGATAAGACTCGAAACCATCTTCTTTTATTGATAAAAATTTCTTTTTTGAATCAGCAGGCCGCCTCATTAAAAACCTTCCAGTCCCCGTAGGTACCCTGGTAAGGAAAAGAGTGCGTACGAAACCCGCCGTCGATTACACTGCTTTAGTTATTCTCGGGAATCGGCCTCACACTGGCGTGGCCGATGCTTATTCTCCATTCGCCTGGCCTTTTCATAACGAGTATCGGATTTGCTAGCCAATCCGGGTATACCGTCCTTGAAACGTGATCAGCTGCGTGTGGAAGTACGTCTTCTTCTTCTCTGTTAGGGGATTTGAAAAGATCGCCCCCGATGAAACCTACCATCTTAAGGTCCTTTTCTGCCCTAATTTTTGCTTTGTCCCCTTCAGGGGTTGGCTTTTTTGACGTTGTCCTCTCTTCTAGGTCCACCTTAGAACGGTAATGTTTGAGCTCTTCCTTCCTGCAAGCTTGCTCGGCCATTGCCGCATCTCCCTCATCACATTCAGCTGCTATATCTCGATTTCCATGTATGGTGATGGTCTTCTTAGGACCCGGGATTTTCAGCTGTAGGTACACGTAACACGGTCTTGCCATGAACTTGGCATAAGCCGGCCTTCCAAACAATGCATGATAAGGACTGCGTAACTTTACTACCTCAAAGGTAAGCCACTCGACTCGATAATTATCCTTTGACTCCCCGAAAGCTACTTCCAGCGCCACTTTTCCTTCGGGGCATGCCGAATGACCTGGCACTATCCCGTGAAAAACTGTTGTACTTTTTTGCAGCTGTGATTCCTTTAAGCCCATGCGCAGAAAAGTTTCCCAATATAGGATATTGATACTACTCCCTCCATCCATCAAGACTTTCTTCAGCTCGTAACCGTTGACCTGTGGCGCCACTACCAAAGCTAAGACTCCCGGGTGATCAATCCGGTCCGGGTGATCTCTCCTGCTCCATGTTACCTCTTGTTCTGACCACCTCAAATATCTTGGAACAGCGGAAGAGACCGAATTAACTGCTTGTTTCATTATCTTCTTATCCTTGCTAGAACCTCCAGTAGTGTGCACATGATACTGACCCAGCTGTTTGGGGTTAGCTTGGAAACCTCCCGCTCCCCCTTGGTTGCTACCTTGATTTCCAGCTGGCGGATTACCGGCTGGGGGCGGTCCGTTGCCCAAATTTCCACCTAGACCCGGGCCTCCTCCTCGGCCCGCACCTCGCATGGCTCTGTTCACTTCCTCGTTCTTCCACCTTTGTAAGTCGGCACATTGCTCCAATGAATGATTGGCCCGCTTGCCATTCCTGCTATGCTTCGGGCACGCCATCCTAAATATGTCCCAACTGTTGCTTGGTCTTGGAGGCCCTTGGTAGTGTCCCCCATTGTGATTTCCAGTATTAAAATTCCCTTCGGATCTAGGCCTTGAAGACCCGGCCTCCGTATTGGCTACAAACTCGGAATTCCCTTCAAACGGGCGCTTGTTTTGGCTACTTCCATTATTGTTTGGCGCCGATCCATTGCCGGTTTTCCCGCTGCTACTTGTGTTTGCTTTTGCTTTCTTGTCATCAACTTCCTCCTCTGTGGTATCCGTTGCAGCGTGTTTGTTGCACGCATCCATTAACTCTCCCATTGTAACCTCCGCTGCATTCCTACTAGATTTCATGCGAGTTAGCTTTTGCACTAAAGGAACATACTTACATGTTTTTGCCATAGCTTGTAGCGCATCCTTAGGCTGGATATCCGTAGACGAGTGGAGTATCTCCATAACCCGGCGTACCCAGCTGCGTGCTGACTCTCCTTTCTTCTGAACGCATCTTTCTAAATCATCAATAGTAAATAACTTTCTGCATGTCCCATGAAAGTGCTTGATAAATGCGGTTTTTAGCTCCTCCCACGATTTGATCGATTTTTCCGGTAGATTGGTGAACCATAACTTTGCTGCTCCCTCTGACATCATTAAGTACATGAATTTGGCTTGGAGATTCTCGGATGCGTTGCGAATTGACATTGCCATCTCATAGCTGCTCAGCCACGTTTCTGGATCCATTGTTGGCTCATAATTTACTACTTTCCCCGGTTCTTTGAACTTCTCCGGGTAAGGTTCTGCCCTGATATCGTCCGAGAGGCACTTGGGTCCCGCCAGGGTGGTTGGGGGTGGTCTTACTCGGGAAACACGTGACCCGGCTGGGGGCGCCACGTTGTGCGGCACCACCGGTAACTCGTGCGCTGCAGACCCGGCCCCGGCTCTTCTGGCCCTGGAGCTGTCCACCGCTGCCTGTGCTGCTGATACTGCCGGTACTGTCTGGACGCGCGGTGGAGGCGGCATTTGCTGCTGCTCTTCCCTTCGTTGTGCCGCACTTGTTTGGACATTGCCCTGTTGCTGACTGGCGTACGGCGTCCCATGCTTCCCGCTTCTATGATCCGGATAATTGGCTTGCTGTGCTACCGCGGTGTGTAGCAGATCGATTGCTCGTCGGGTTCCTTCCGCATGAGGCGAGTCTCTTACAGGAATCTGGTTTAACGCGAGCGTTGCTGCATACACGTTGTCCATGGGATTGTTGTAGTGACCTGCTGGGGTACGGAATCGCGACGGTGGAGGCGGCATGGTATTGCCGGCCGTCGCCCCCGTCCGAGGCAAGGGTAACCCGGCTGGCGCGTTTACCGGCTGTGCTCCCGTTGCTAGTTGCGGTATGGTCCCTTGGTTCGCCGGTGGGATTGGCTGATCTTGAGGCGTGAACACCAGGGCAGTCGGGTTAATAACCCCTCCTGTTGCCGGCAGCATAGTTCGGTGCCTTTGGTGCATCCTTGTCGTTTCCTCCCGGAGCCGGGTCTCTCGGTCATCCAATTCGCGCTGCCGCGCGGCCATCCCCTGCCTTTCTGCTTCCACTTGCCTTCTTTGCTGCTCCAATGCACGACGAGCCACGTCCAGGTCTCTTACGCGCTCTGCCGCGTTTTCTGGGGTAATAACTGTGGCCAAGACCGTGGGGTCCAAGATCAAATTATTATCAAACAGAGCCGGGTGGCGCGGATTCGAGGGGCCCGCCCCCGGTGTCCGGTTTGCTTGGAACCCAAACATATTTGTGTGTCGCTCCTCGTCTGCTGGGCGACTGGTGACTGATGCCGACTCTCCATCGACCTGGACCAAGACCGGGTCAACTGTACCTTGCTGTTGGGCCACTGCCTGAGCCGCCCCGACTGGCGCCGCGGCCGCGTTTTCTTGATTGAGATTGGTCGCGGGAGCCGCATAAACTGCAACCCGGCGCATGATGCCCGGTGTAGATTCGTATTGTTCTTCCTCGCTGTTTTCCTTTTCATATCGATCCTCCGATAAATCCCGTATGGACTCGGTATCATCCTCCCTCTCTATCTGACCCGTTGTTCCAATCGACTCTTCTTTTTCCGACCGGATATACGTGTCTTCCCCTGACACAGAATCAGATCCAATATTATCACAATTCGAACTGGAAGTACATACCATACCGATGAAGACGTTGATGCTGCCGACTGTCACGACGGATCCGGTTTCGAGGTGACCCGACTCTGGCCCCCAGCCAGAATCGTCTACCATCTTCTCTCCTTTGCTGTTGACGTAGATTTCTCCGACGATGAGGTTCTTCATGCTCTTCCGAGCTTCTCCCGTGATGTAAACACCTTTGGACGCAGGCCCCACGGTGGGCGCCAACTGTCGTGGGATAATCACGGCAGATGTTACCTGGGGTAACTGATCTTGGGGCAAGTCGACACAGGTATTCGGGAGAGGGTTTAGCTCGAAGGAAGACATGGCGAAAGCGATCTAAGAACCGGAGAATAACTCGCCGGATCTCAATATGAATTATGCTGGATACTCGATAATAGGTGTTACAACTATGACCTGGATCTCTCGAGGCTAAGCCTAGGGGTTGGTTTATATAGCACTCATATCCCCCTTGGCTTGCTTTTACAAAGCGCTTCCTGAGTCCTACTCGAACTCTACATACAAACCCTAACTTTCCTTACCGCAACCCACAAACCGGGTTACGAACGTTACCAGCCCTGGGCCTTCCAGAAGTTTCTTTGCCTTCAGCCGGATTTAGTCCAGCCGCCTTTTGGGCCGGGTCACACCTGGGAGTTAGCATACCGGGTTACTATCCCCTCATCACTTAGGATCCATAATAATCTGAAGCATACTCCATCAAGTGCAAGTACATGAAGAAATGAAGAAGAAGACTCTATTTTGACTTAGTGATATTTTAACATTTGTTAAATAAAACACTTAGTTGTGACCACACAACTTGGGAAACAACTAGTGAGAAAACCATGAAGACTATCAAGACCAAGAGAAGCACCACACCAAGGAAGGAAACAACTTAGATGGCATGATGATGATCTTCAAGAAGGCAATCACATGAGGACTAGAACCAATCCATACAAGTTTAAGAATAACAAGTTATTTTTTGTCCAACCTTTGACCCAAATGGAAAATCCCAAGACTTTAACTTTTTATATCCATTGTTATGAAGTTAGTTGAACCTAGACCTACCGTAAACCAAAATGGAAAGACTAACTTATATCACTCAAATGTTTTGATGAAAATGACTAAGTGTTACACATGGTTATGTGTTACTTTATTTTAAATAGTGAGATCACCTTGGTGAACTATTGGTACTTCTTAGATAAATATGTTTCCAATAAAGTTTGATCTCTACAAACTCAACCTAGTCCATCCCAAGTAAACCCTTGGAAACTACTTAGAATGTATTGAACCATTAGAGAATGAATCTTTTCAAAATCAAACCTTGACCTTGTCCTAACCAACTTGGTTAAACCCCTTTGGCTATGATTGTTGCTTTGTATGTTTTCTTCACTTGTATATTGATTGGTAGGATGTTTGTTTATTTTATTATTGTGTTTTAAATGAATAGATTGTACGGAGAGCAACGATCTATTGTGAAGAGTGTGATTTCTTCACCAACCTCAACAAGGCAAGTAACACATCATTCAACTACCCATTATTTTCTATATGCATTAGTTGATTTTGAGTAGTATGCATGATAGGAAGTTTTACTAAGTTATATTATGCTATGCTATATCCTAGTAGTGTGAAGCCATCCTTATACCTTGTTATTTCGAAGCCTTGGTACTTAGTTGATGCTTTGCCATGCTACAGAAATTGTTTTACTTGATGTTTTGAGAAAATTCTAAGCAACAACTTCAATGAACCACATGGGTGGATTGGTATTGCGGGGCTGTCGAAAGTTGAGTGTCTCCCCGAGGGGAGTTCACTTGAAGGAATGCCACCCAGGAACAAAGTGATTATGATGTTCCCCAAGTTTAGATTGCTTCCAGTGCAGCCTTTAGTCATATGGGCTCTGTCTTGATTAACTAAGTTGCGAGGGTTCAGCCTGGGCTTGACAAGCAGATGTAGCATAATTATAGGTGGAACGGGTCTTGCCATTAGGTTGAATTCTTGCTTCTGAAAGATCTCGTCTCAATCTTCTCCTTTCCTTAATGCACCCAGGATGTATAGGATGTTTGGGCTGATTTGAGTCTGAAGGTGAAAGTACACAAGCTCTGCAGAGTCAACAAACTAAGATCTTAGCCGTGTCCCCGGTTATGGACAACTATGAGCAGATGGACAAGGATGGACGGAAGAATCACATCACCATTTTCAATAAGTAAAATTTTGACCAAGTGAACAGTATTTGTGGTGCTTGGATTTCAGTCCAATCATGCCACCCCTTGAAAAGAAAAGTTGTTCTACAAAAGAGATAGGAGAAAATTTGCTTTATGCAAACTTAGCCAAAACTCCACTCAGCCAATTATGCATGTAGTATTAGTCTTGCCATTTATATCCACCATAGTGTTACTTGCCAATACATTAAATTGTATTGACCCCCTTGTGGCTGCATATTCCATATTGCAGATGTTTCTGAAGACGAGTGAGGATTTCGTTTAGGATCTCGAGACTATCGCCAACATGTTTTGCATGTGGCACATGAAGAGGATGGGCTCAATGTTGTTCTATGTTTTCCGATGTATTTCTTTGTTTTCATATAGTCTTCTAAGACTATGCAAGTTGTAACACTATTTTGTAAAGACTCGATCATGCGATGTAATAGAATTTGATGCATTTGCATGATATTTCATTTTGTACTTTGGTGCTAGCAATTGATCCAGGGACTAGCACAATAACACAGGTATTCCATCTTTATTAAAAGTTGGGATGCTACAGTTTTCTCCCTAGTGGCAACAACACATCCTCCCCCATCACGTTTCCGTCACTCGAGCACAGGCAAAAAGGAGGCATGAACCCACTATCTAGCATAAATACTCCCTCTTGGAGTCACTAGCAACTACTTGGCCAGAGCAACCACTAGCAACGGAAAGCATGCAAGATCACAAATAACATATGCAATAAAGAGTATAATCAACTTGACAAAAGTTCAATATTCATTGGATCCCAGGAAACACAACATATAGAATTACATAAGATCAATCTCGATCATGATAGGCAGCTCACGAGATACAAACATGGAGGCATATTAGGAGAATACAACCATCTAGCTACAGCTATGAACCCGTAGTCCAAGGATGAACTACTCACGCATCACTCTTGTGGCAGGCATGGTGATGTAGAAGCCTCCGGTGATGATTTCCTCTCCGGCAGGGTGCCGTAGACAGCTTCAGAACCCCCCTGATCTAGGGTTGACGGTGACGGTGGCTGCAGAACTTTTCGGGGATATTTGATCTGGTGTTTAGGGTTTCCCATCCGGGGGGATTAAATAGGCGAAAGGGCAAAGGCGGTGGAGCTCTGGGGGCCCCATACCCATGGCTGGTGTGGCCAGGTGAAAGTGCACTATGGTCAACTAGAGGGGGGGTGAATAGGTTGACTACCAATTTTTCTGTTCTTTTCCTTTTAGTAGGGATAAACAAGATAAGATAAGGTTCTTTAGATGTGCAACTAAGTAAGCAACCTATGTGAGCAAGATAAGATACGCAACGGAAGTAAAACGAAAGGTAACAAGATAAACCACAAGTGTAAACAAGGAGACAAGGATATGTTTCCCGTAGTTTCTTCTCAAGAAAAGTACGTCTACGTTGGAGAGGTGGGGAGCCACCTAGGCGATCCTCAATAGCACGGTTGTGCACACCTTATTCTCCTCGAGCTTCTCCGGTGAGGGAGATTCTCGTTTCCACTATGAGGTCGACTTGAAGGCGTTGACCAAAACTTTACACGATCTTGAGGACACTCGAAAAGATGGATGGAGTCTCTCAAGCAAACCGAAGCTTCTTGCAACAAGGTGGAAGCTACAAGCACGAGATCTACTAAGGTTTCTAGGACTCAAGTAGGATTATATATCTACTAGGATGTGGTGGATGGATTTCAAATTCCTTTGGTGGAATCACGGATCTAGGTCTCCTCTAGCTCTCCACGAAGTATCGGAGTGTTTGGGTGGTTGGAGAGGGAGATCTAGGAGGTTGAAGCTTTCATTAATGGTTAGGAGAGACAGTGGGAAATAGGATTTATGAGGTAGGGGAAGGGATTTAAATACCCCTTCCCCAATGTGGCCGTTGAGCAGTCCACGCAGCACCGGAGGTTCCGGTGGTCTTCACTTGCGCGCATGCGCGCAGCTCGTTTGCTCCATTCTGGATTCTTCAGGGCGGAGGCTCCGATGGTGCTGGCGGAGGTTCCGCCCACCGGAGGCTCCGATGGTGCTGGCGGAGGTTCCGCCCACCGGAGGCTCCGCTCGAGCCTCCGGTCGTATGCACCCGAAGGCACTTGGAGCGGAGGTTGCACCGGATGTAGCACCGGAGGCCAACCCCACAGTGGGGCAGTGAAGCCAGCGGAGGCTCCGGTGGTTTTGGCGGAGGCTCCGCCCACCGGAGGCTCCACTGCAGCCTCCGCTCTTAGGCACCCGAAGGTGTTTTTAGCGGAGGCTACACCGGAGGTTCCACCGGAGGCCAGCACCTGGAAGAGCTGGGAAATGCATGGGGTGGAGGTTCCGGTGGTTTCACCGGAGCCTTCGCTACTTGCAAAAATGGCACCCCAACTTTGTTTCTTCGAGCTCTTTCCATTCAAAACATTTTTGTAACCCATTGAGATTGTATACATGATGAACCTGGGAATTTTCATATATATCAAATAGGACCTGCAAATACTCTAAAAATATACATTATTCATACATTTATGTTGTCATCAATCCCTCTTTTTGGTAATTGATGGCAACACCCCTATTTGCATAGTTATAACACACACAACATGGACGGAGCTCCCCCTAGAGATATGCTCCCTTCATGTTGAGATAATTAAACAATATAGATAGCTAAACACATATAATAGTGAGCACATAACAAGTGATAGAATTAAGGTACTAAGTTCACAAGCTCACATAATGCATAACGATGTTCACAACGCACAATAATTAAACAAACAAAGTTTCCAAATAGCCAACTCTCTCAAGCAAGACGAAAGATGCAAATCGAAAACACGCTTGAGAGAGAACCCATGAAAATGCCCGCTCCTAAGTAGATATCTCTCCCCCTTTGGCATCTAGATACCATAAGAGGGAGGATACCGATGCTAACGTCCCTATGATCACTCGGAGGACTTATCCATGCTAGGAGGACGGGCGCGACGGCGAGAGCTGGTGACCTCTTCTCCTGATTCCTCATCAGACCACTCGATGATATTCCCCTTGGAATCCTTGGCTTGCCACTTGTCCCAGTTGGTGATGCTATCTTGCACCGGGGACTCCACAGATTCCCCACTATCACGACGAAACTGACGCTCTGCCTGTGCTGCCTTGAGGTACTTAAGCTCCTTGTCATAGTGAATTTCCCATTGATGTTGCTCAATCTTCTTGTTCACTCGGAACACCTTCTTGAGAGTCCGAGCAATCCACTTCAAGGCATTGTCGGAAGGAGGAGGACGAGAGGTACCACCTTCTTCTTCTTCTTCAGCTTCCTCATCAATGATTACCCGTGGCTTGGCCTTGCCTTTGCGAGCAGCAGGAGTGGGATGCTCGATAGGCTCAGTATGGTCCTTGATGACAAGTCGTTTCTCCGTGTGTGGGATCCAATTAGTGTCATCAAGAGGATATTCCGGGAACTTGTTCTCCCACACATTCAAGATGATCTTCATTATGAAAGGCACAAAGCAAGCATTCTTCCTTTGCACAATGACATGCCACAATTCATTCCAAAGGTAATCAAGCACATCAAGCCTCCGCGTCATACCGGAAAGCCGCTTCTCATGAGCGAGTAGCATGAGGTTCTTGAGGAAGCCTTGTATCTCATCAACGTTCCCCGCCTTTGGGTTGATAGTCTCTCAATAGATACGGAGCATAATGTCATAAGTGGGATAGAGGCCCTTGACAAACCCAACAACAAATTTCTTCCGGTGATAAAAAGGAGTGAGTTGGTCCTTGGGGAGTGATTGAGCATTGGGAGTATGAACACGGAACCATCTGAAAGTGCATTTTCAATATCTCTATGTTTTGTGTGTTTGTTAACAACATGAATGAGTTTTTAACCGTGTGTGCTATTTGCTGAAAGGTTATAATCATTATCAGCACATAAACAGTGTCAAAGAAATGGTGAAGGAGATAAAAGGTCAACGAACGTTTTTCTAGCCTCAAAAAGATCTTTTCAGTGCAACCCGGAATTATTCCGGACCATTCCAGAAGGATTCCGACTTGGCCGCAAATTTCTCTGTTGCAATTTGGAATTATTCCGGGTTATTCCGGGGTCCGGATTGATTCCGGAAGGATTCCGACATGGCCGCGAAAACCTCTGTTGCAATCCGGAATCATTCCAGACCATTCCGAAAAGATTCTGACTTGAACGTGTTTTCTTCTATTGCAATCCGGATTGCTCCGGATTATTCCGGGAGGTTCCGTAATTATTTTGGATTGCACGTCGACTGCGCAGAAAACGGCTAGTTTCTTGGTGGAGCTATAAATAGATGCTCCCCTTCTTCCCCAAGGTGTAGCTCATCCAGAATTAAAGTCCCCATTGATTGAGCTCAACCAGCAAGCTAGATCTCCCATCTCCTCCACCCAAACTTGTTGAAACTTGGAGGATTGAAGGAGAAGCCCCGGATCTACATCTTCACCAACTAGATTTCCATTTTCCCCTCATTAGCTTGAGGGATCTTTGTCTAGGGTTTCCTCTTGTGGAGAACCTAGGATTCTTGCTACTCTTGGTGATTTGTGATTGTTGGGAGCCCCCAATTTGGTTGTGGGTCTGTGCCCCAAGCTTGTTTGTAAAGGATTTGATTCCCGCCTCAAAGGGGATCAATGGTGGAAGGTGGACTAGGCCTTTGTGGCGGGGTTCATCGGAGAATAGGGTGAGGCCTTTGTGGCGTTGAGTAGGCCTTCGTGGCAAGCTCACACCCCTCCAACGAGACGTACTCCCTTAACAAGGAGGAACTCAAGAATACATCGTGTCTCCGCGTGCTTCCTATCGTTTATCTCGTTCCCTTATATTTACTCACTTGTACTTGTTGCATTTATTGTTGTACTAGTTGCATTAGTTGCTATCCTTGTCATATAGGTAAATTCACCTTAGTTGCACTATCTAGAGAATTTACCTTTGTGTCAAGCCTAATTTTGAAGAAAAATTAAAATTGGTCGTAGCACCTATTCACCCCTATAGGTGCCTATACTTTACTTTCAATTGGTATCAGAGCCTCGGCTCTTCTATCGGGCTTAACCGCCTAAGAGTTTAAGTATGGGTGATGATTCGGATACCGAAGGTTTCGTGGCGCCGGTATCCATGAATGATCTCAATGAGTTGAAAAATTCATTGACCTCATCCATAGACACCAAAATCGATGAGTTGCGTCAAGTCTTGATGGAACTCTTGAAAGCCAAAGGACCAGAGGTCACCGCCTCATCTCCTTCGGACAAAATTCCCGAGGGTGCCAAGAAAGGGGTAGATGGTGAACCACCTAAAGATGCTTCCGCTGAAAACTCAAATGAAAAGGGTACGGAAGGAGAGGAAGAATTTCACGCCGTTAAAGGACGTTATTCTCCCGATCCTCCCGTCCCACCTGCTCATATAATCCCTAGGGGAGATACACCTAAAATTGATGCCTTTTATTTCCGTGAAAGGCAAACATGGATACTCACTTGAACTCTTCTTGTATAGAGATTTGGAGGGTCACTCGTGATGGATACAAGCCTCATGACCCCAAGAACCTAACAAGAAGATAAGTCGTAGATTGTCAACTCAACTACACCGCCTTGTCAATTCTTCAACAAGTTGTGGGTCCTAACCACATGCCACATCTTCAACAATATTCCACCGCCAAGGAAACATGGGACGCTCTTGTCGTCATGTTTGTGGGCAATGAGAGCATGCAAAGGAATAGATATGATGCCTTGACCAATGAGTCCGAAGGGTTCTATATGCATGATATGGAGAACCATGAAGACATGTACCAAAGACTCAAGACTCTTGCCGCCGCGTTCTCAAATGTTGGTACCAAGTACATTGATGATGCTTGGATCAAGAGGAAGTACATGATTGCCCTAATGCCATTTGAGGGCACGGACTTGAAGAGAATTCAAGGAAGACATGATTTCCCTTCTATGACCTCAACCCAAGTTATGCAAGAAATGTGCTCCTATCAAGTACAAACCAAGAATGCTCTTGACAACCGTGCTAGGGACATAGGAATTCACAAAGGGGCATCGGTTGCTTTGAAGTCCAAGGTTGTGTCAAGAGAGTTTGAGTATGAAGAAGAAGGCAATGAGGTGTTGGCTCCATTGAAGGATCAAGAGTATGATCCCGTGCTCAAGGATATCATTGCTCTCACCGTGCAATTTTTTTGGAGGAATCCTCCCAAGGCCAAGCAATATGTTGAGGAGAAGACCAAGTCTCGCTATGGCAATGATGGGGCTCAAAAATTGAGGTCTTGCTTCAATTGTCAAGATAAGCACTACTTCATCGCTGAGTGTCCCTATGAAAATAGAGAACTCCATAGTGGCAAGCTCATTCGCAAGGACAAGTCCAAGGTTGAGTACAAGAAACCTCATTTCAAGAAGAAGCCCTTCAACAAGAAGTCTCCCACCAAGTTTGTGCTAGTGACTCAAGAGGAGTATGATTCCGGGAGTGATGAAGAAGAAGAAGAAACCACAAGTGAAGTGGCCGCTCTAGCTATTGCTTCTACCCCATCTTCTTCATCTCTCTTTGAATCCCCCAATGAAAATCATCCTCGCCCAAATGCCAAGTGCTTCATGTCTAAGGCCTCGGAGGTATCACCTTCTCCAAACTCTAAGACCCCAAGTGAACTAGAAAATCTTGTTAGTCTTAGAGTAGAATATGAAATGCTCTCTTTGGAAAGTTTTATGTCTAACATGCAAGGGGAGACCAAGAAGTACTTCGAACATCTCATGAGCCAATTGGGTGAAGCCCAAGAAGCTCTTGAGAAGAAAGGTGAGGTTGAAATAAGGGATGCCGATGAAATAGCATCCCTCTCTATGACTCTTGAGGAAGAGCATGATGGTAGAGTTTCTCTTGAGGAGGAACTTGAATCTATTGTAGAAACTCATAATGAACTTGTTTCTAACATCACTAAGGAACGTGATCTTGCTATTGCTAAATATAAAAAGGCTAAAAATGATAAGGTTGACTTTGGTGTTGGTCATGGTAAACTAACCGAGGAGTTTGAAAAGCTAACCAAGGCTCACAAAACTTTGGAAAGCCAACACTCATCCCTCAAAGAGTTGCATGAACAACTTCAAACTCAACTTAATCAACTTAACAACACTAGCAACTCAACTTCTTCTTGTGATCATGCAAATATTATTGAGGAAAATGCTAGTTTGAAAGATGAGCTAGCAAGGCTTAAGGGCAAAGGCCCTCAAGTTGAGAAAGTTGTGATCTCTACCCCACAAGTGGTTGCCCCGGCCCTCATGTGGTTGTTGCTAACCACAATTGAGTGCACCAAGGCCACAAGTGGGGAAGCAAGGTATTGGCTATGTTGCCAAGAAGAAGAACAAGAAGAAGGCCAAAAATGGTGTTTCGGGTGGTTTTGTCATTAGGGACAACACTACTCGTAGCACTCCCGCACAAGAAAGCAATGTTGCTTCGAGTAGCAGTGACATGAGGGACAACACTATTCGTAGCATCTCCGCGGGAACTAACAATCCACACCATTTCTTATATGTTGATTATTATGGTGTTGTGCAAGCTAAATATGTTGGTCCTATTGAGGGTTTCATTGACTATACCATTTGGGTTACAAAGGCCCTTGTTACTAACATAAAGGGACCCGAGGAATACCATTTGGGTTCCAAAGACCCTTGTTACTAACATAAAGGTACCCTACTCGGGTCCTAACTCTAGTCAATGATCTCTTGCAGGACTATGCTTTCGGTGGGACTAAATGGATAATTCATAGTGGATGCACAAGCCATATGACCAGAAGCAAATAACTTGTGACGGAGTTGCACCCAAATGACATACAAGAAACCGTCACTTATGGAGACTCGTCCTCGTCTAAGGTATCGGGGTTCGTCAAGGTTGTGATTGCTCCCGATATCACTATCGTGAACGTCATGCTTGTCGAATCCCTTGGTTTCAATTTACTTTCCGTCCGCTCTCTTGGAAAGATGGGTTTCTCCATCTTTTTTGATGAAGACATTGTGGTCCTTTTGAGAAGCAAGACTCTTGACGTTTCATACATCGGACATGTTGAAAATGAGTTGTTCGTGGTGGATTTTTCAAAGTCCACCAACTCTCAAACAATGTGTCTTTCGGAAAGGCGGACGTGGGATGGTTGTGGCATTGCCGCTTATCCCATGTCAACATGAGAACTTTGAAAAGTCTTCACAAAGGTGGCCTTATTGTCGGACTAAAAGAAAATGTTTCCTTTTCCAAAGATCGCGTTTGTAGGTCGTGTGTTGAAGGAAATATGCATGATATGGCGCGCAAGGCCAAGAATATTATTTCATCAAAGAGGATCTTGGAGCTTCTCCATGTTGATCTCTTTGGTGCCGTGCCCGAGGCAAGTCTTGGAGGCAAGAAGTATTGCTTGGTGATTGTCGATGATTATTCAAGATACACTTGGGTTTATTTCTTCAAGTGCAAGAGTGAGACTCAACAAACCATCATCGACTTCTCCAACCAAGTGAAACGTCAACACATTGTGCAAATCATGGCTATTAGGAGTGATAATGGTTTGGAGTTCAAGAACTACACTTTGAATGAATTCCTTAGTGAAGAGGGCATTCGTCATCAATACTCCGCCACTTACACTCCTCAACAAAATGGTGCTGCCGTAAGGAAGAACCACACTCTCTTGGATATGGCAAGGACCATGTTGGCGGAGTACACTTCTCCCCAATATTTATGGGCGGAGGCCATATCCACCGCATGCCACTCAAGCAACCGCCTCTACATCCGCAAGGGCTTGGACAAGACTCCATATGAGATCCTCACTGGCAACAAGCCCAACGTCTCCTACTTCCGTGTATTCGGTTGTAAGTGCTTTTATTTGATCAAGGGTGTTAGGTTGTCTAAATTTCAATCCAAAACTTTTGAGGGTATTTTTGTTGGTTACAGTGCCGAATCCCACACTTATAGAGTCTTTGACAAACCCTCACGGATTGTCATAGAATCTTGTAGTGTGGTTTTCGAGGAAAATGATGGCTCCCAAGTGGCGCCATTCCATGTTTCTAATATAGATGTTGAAATGCCTCAAGAAGCCATAGGAAGGATAGGTGTGGGATTTTTCCTCCCCATTGAGGGACACCTTATGGCGACTCGAGAAGGACTATGCTCTACTCAAGTGGAGCCCTCCTCTACAATTGAAGAACAAGCCAAGGAGCCAAGTGATGCACCTAACCAAGAACATGTTGAAGACCCTCCTCTTATTGACCAAGTTACTATGCAAGATGCAACCAATCCTATCATTCATGCTAGTCAAGGTCAAGGACAAGATCAACCATCCTCTTCATCCTCTCCTCAAGTTGAAGCTAGTGTTGAAGATATTATTGTTGATGATGATGATGATGATGATCAAGGCCAAGGTGGTCAAGACGGGGACCCAAATGATCAAGATTATCAAGTGATCCCTCCTCAAAATAATGAGGAGATCGAAGCCCGTCGTGCTAGAAGGATAAGAAGATCTTTGAAGCATATTGATGCCCAAGACAACAAGGTCTTGGAAGATATTCAAGATAGAAGATCCACAATAAGGAAATTGGCACATTTTAGTAAACATCAAGCTCACATATCTATGGTGGAACATAAGAAAGTGTTTGAAGCTCTTGAGGACTCCAATTGGGTTGAAGCTATGCATGATGAGCTCAATAACTTTGAGCGCAACAAGGTTTGGAGACTAGTTGAGAAGCCCAAAGATTGCCACAATGTTATTGGCACTAAGTGGATATTAAATAACAAGCAATATGAGCATGCCATTGTGAAAGTAAAGTATGGGCACCTAGAGGGGGTGAATAGGTGCTACGACCAATTTTAATTTTTAACAAGGTTTAGGCTTGACTCGAAGGTAAATTCTCTAGATTGTGCAACTAATGGTGAATTTACCTATATGGTAAGGCAAGCAATTAATGCAACTAGGAGAACACTTAATACAAAAAGTACTACAATAAATGCTACAAGTACGAGTAAGTAGAGAGCGAGGAACGAGGTAACCGATGGAAGCACACGAAGACACGATGTATTCCCGAGTTCCTCCTTTTTAGGGGAGTACGTCTCGTTTGGAGGGGTGTGAGCTCGCCATGAAGGCCTACTCAACGCCACAAAGGCCTCACCCTATTCTCCGATGAACTTCCGCCACAAAGGCCTAGTTCACCTCTCACTATTGAACCCCTTTGAGGCGGGCATCGAATCCTTTACAAACACTTGGGGCACACACCCACGACTTAATTGGGGGCTCCCAACTCTTCTTGAATCATCACTAGCAACAAGAAGCCTAGGTTCTCCACATGAGGAAACCCTAGGCAAAGATCTCTCAAGTAAATGAGAGGAAAATGGAAATCCGGTCGGTGAAGATGTAGATCTGGTGGTCCTCCTTTAATCCTCAAAGAATCAACAAGTTTGGGTGGAGGAGGAGGGAGATCTAGCTTGGTGGGTGAGCTCAATCAATGGAGGCTTCAATGCTGGTGGAGCTAACCCTTGGGGAAGAAAGAGAGGGGCTATTTATAGCCTCCACTCAAACTAGCCGTTTTTCTGCCCAAACTGCGACCAGCCCGGATTGCTCCAGATTTTCCGGATTCTCGGATTCATCCGGACTGATTCCGGATTGCAACAGAGAAATTCACGTTACAGTCGGAATCATCCGGACTGAATCCGGATTGCAACCGAGAAAATCACGTTGCAGTCGGATTCGTCCGGACTTAATCCGGATCCCGGAATCACCCGGAATAATCCGGATTGCAACAGAGAAAAACGCGTTGCACTCGGACTCATCCGGATTGAATCCGGATTCCGGACTCCTTCGGAATAATCCGGATTGCACTTGGCAAACCCTTTTTCTGGCCCAAAAAAGTTCGTTGATCTTCATTTCTGCACCATTTCTTTGACACCGTATACGTGCTGATTTAGACCAAATCCTTTGAAAAAGTAGCACATACGGTTAGTACCTTCTTCATGTTGTTAACAAACACACAAAACAGCGAGATATTGAGAATGCACTTTCAATCTCCCCCTTTTTGGTGTTTGATGACAACATAAAGATTTCACGGGGATAAATCAATATGAACTAAAGAAATGGTGTCCAAAAAATAGACGAAGTTCTTCCTCGATGTGTGTCGTGAGGCACACACTTCATAGGCTTTGATCCCCCTATGTTTTAGACACCAAGCCGTATAAACAAGTTCATACAACATTCATAGATAATGATAGAAATAATAGCACGCATGATAATAGTAGCATAACCACGGGTAGTGTGACACAAATACGTCACGAGGTTCCATACAAATAATACGAAGTTCCAAACGAAAGAAACGAAATAAAGATACCGGAGCACAAGCCTATAAGATCGAAATCAAAAGGCAAAAGACTTGTGCCCCAACCCTTGCAAAGCCCGTGGAATCCTAATATGGGACTCCTTCTCCCCCTTTGGCATCAAGACGCCAAAAAGGGAAAACAATTCCAACTAACGACCCAAGAAATCACACGTCATCTTCATCTTCATCATCCTCGTCTTCTTCTTCTTCCTCCTCCGGCTCATGAGTACCACCACCACCAAGCCCAACAGCATCAAAGTCATCTTCAGCAGACCCTGACTCCGCATCCTCATCCTCAACATCAGCAGGAGGCACACAAAAGTAGAAGTCCTCGTCATGGATCTCAGGCATCTCAAACGGCACATAGACAGTGGGCTCAAGAGAAGGAGGATCATCAGGTATCTGAATCCCAGAAGCTCGGCGGTCGGAGTTCTGAATGCGGCGGGTCTCCTTAGCCAACTCTCTCGCCTCATGAGCAATTGCCCTGGTGTCACTGCACATGTTGAACATAGCCTTGAAGAACTTGGCAATGCCACTGGGAGGACGCTGAGAGGCACTACCACCACTCGTGGAAGCAGAAGGAGTGGCCATATGTAACATCCCAAGTATGAAAACTTCCATTTAGAATGTTTGATTCTTGTTTAATTAAAGTTTTGCATCATGTCATCATATTCATTGAATTGTTTGCATTTGTTTTACTTTGTTTTCCATTTGTTTGCTTCTGTTTTACTCTGTTTTCACAATTCAAATTCAAACATTATTCAAACATTTGTTTCATACTTGCTCTGTTACAACCTTTTAAATAAAAGTTCAAATAAAAAACAACCATTTTGTTCCATTAAAACATGAGGTTCAAACTATTAAAATTATGGCTTTTAATAATTTATTTAATCCAAACTTAATTCAATTGGTATTTCAAATTCAAATTCCAAACAACACCCAATTTCAAATTATGAAAATCACCAAAACAACTTTAATCAATTGTTCTAATTAAACCATAGGGTTCACCCTATTAAAAAGTTTGTTTTCATTAATAGTCACTTAATAAGCAATTTCTTCCAAATTTGAATTAAATACAAACAGCAAATTAAATTTGAAAATTTTGGAAAATAAAGTTGACAATTAGTTGCTAGTATAAAAACAAACTCAACCACATTTTTTCCAAATTTTTCCTACCCCTAAAACCCATCTAATCCTTCCATTTTCTTTTGCTGCAAAAAAAACAGAACACAAAAAAAATAGAAAAAGGAAAACCAACGCGCGCGCGGAGGGAAACCCACGCGAGCCCAGCCCACTTACCTCCACGCTGGCCCGTACCGGTTCGCCCCTCCTTTTCTCTTTCTTCCCGCGGTACGGCGCCGCATCCGGCTATGCCACGGCGGCAGCAGCCCCCTCCGACGGCCATCCGATGCCCTAGCCCCCTATATCTACCCCCCTAGGGTTCCCTCGATGCCCTAGCCACCACTCCACCCCTTTCCCTCGAGCTCCGCCGTCGTCTGCCCTCTCTCCCCGTCGCAATCCCCTCTCTCTACACCTTGCCGGAGAACCACCATCTGAACCCGAGATGCTCACCTCCACCTCGCTGTGCCACCGTCCCTCCTAGCTACCGAAATCAAACCGCCGCTTCTCCCTCGAGCGTTTGGACACCCTAGCACCCCCGGAAGCCTGCTGGAACCACGCCGCCGAGCACGTCGCTGTCGCCACCGCCGTCGAGCTCACCTCTGCAACGACGACATCGCGGTGAGCACGCGTTCCACATCCCTCCTTGTTCCTCTCCGCAGCACGAACGAGCACAAGCACGCACTCATCCAGCAAGCACCCCCTCGCAGCACGGCACTGCATCGTAGCGTTGATCGCCGCCGGCGTCGTTCCGCTGTCAGGTTCAGTAGCGAGCGCGCAGAAAATTCAGTTAACGCGCAGGTGAACCATAACCTCACCGCATCCCTGTATCTGTCAAAACTGAAAGCGTACTGCAGTGGTTGCAGTGCTAGCGCGAGCGCGGCAGATCCTGGGTTCGATTCCCCCTCCCGCGGGGAAAAACCCCAACTTTTTTGCACGATGCGCTGACAGGGTGGCCCCCCTGTCAGCTGCTGTGTGGGCAGCTGCCACGCGTGCATGCCACGCTGGCCCAGGGCCCAGTGGCAGTGCCCTGGGTTAGCTAGCAGTGCGGTAGAAAAGGTTTTCAACCTTTTCTGTTTTAATCTAAGTCCTTTTAAATTACAGAATGGTCCTCTAATTTAAATTGCTAATAACTTTTAAATTATAACTCCAAATAATAAAAGTAAAATATGTTTGTTGATCCAAATTAAATTATTTATCTAATTAAACCACTTGTTTTCTGTTTTGAATTTTCCAAATGCAATCAAAATTTTTAATTCAAACAATTCATTTGTAATTTGATAAAATCCATAACTAATTCATACTTAATCCAAATAATGCAAATAAAATATGTTTTCCATGCTATTTCAAACCACCTATTTAAATATAAATTTTGTTTCATGGTTTGAATAATTAAAATTGCTTAAATAATTTAAACCTTGTTTAAATCATTTAAATTTGCTAAATTCATAACTTGCTCAAAATAAATTATTCTTGAACATGTAAAATATGTTTTCAAACTAGAAAAGTATAAACTTTTCAAATATGAATTTGAATTTATGTTTGGAACAAATAAAATTCAAATAATATTCAAACTTGTTTTAAATTCATTTAAAACTTGTTTAATCTTGTTTAATTCATAATTAAATTATTGTAATCCCTTTTTCAATAATTGAAACATGTAATCCAACTAAAATTTTGTGTTCTTTTCAAATATGAATTTTGGTATTTATTTGGCACAATTTAAATTGATGAAAAAAACAACTATTTGTGTAATCCCTTTAAGGAACCGAAAAAATTCCCTAACTTAATGAATAAATTTCTAAATTGGTAAACCTCATTTCCAATTGCTTCTATTGTTGTTATTTTGTTGCTTTCCTCATCCATGCATCATACTAATCCACTTTCACCTGTTGGTTAATTGGAAAACAATTGTTTCAACCAAAATTCATGGGCTTTTCATATGCGACTCAAAATTGCATATGTGTCCATTTAAATTGCGTTACCATGTCAACTAGTTTAGTTTGAAGCATCCATTAACTTGACATGCATCATCCCATGATTGTGCACTATGCCATGATATTGATTGTTTATCTTCTCGGATAGACGACGACGTTGAGACAGACGATACTTACGACACCCCTTCTGAGGATCTAGCTCAGTACCAGGCTGCTGAGTTTGCAGGCAAGTTATCACTCGCATGAACCATTGTGTTCCTTTCAACATTGGTTACCGATACTTTCCGTTGTCTATTTCTGCTAGCCATATGTATCGTTGCTTCTGTTACGAACCTATCACATGATACCCTGAACCCTGATATTGCCTCACCTCCAGTCCTATAACCCCGTTGCTTGGGTCCGTGTCTTACTAGCATGCTTAGGGTTATTTTTGCTCGAGTCTGTTATCAGTTACTTTCTGTTATCATATTTGATTATGTTCTGGGGCTCGATGTTAAACAACAACCTGTTAATTTTGAGGTAATAATAATTTGCTGATAAGGCACCGGCAGGAGGCCCGGCGTGGTTTTGAGGCCTGCTAGTGTGGACCCTAATTAGGAAAAGGGTCTTGTCTACTGATCCATGATGAGCGCACTATCCGCATGTGGGAAGCGTGTATGGGCGCCCCCCTCAATTTGATTCGATTCGCATCTCGTCCAAATCACCACACTTAGTTCGGGCTTTCCATTTGATGCACGCATATGCAGGTACGAACCCGAGGCCAGGGTGGAACTTTTGTAGTCGGCATTTAGGGCGGCGTGGTCTTCCAGTGCTATGAGGGTCCCCTTTTCTTCGTGGGGCTCGATTAGCCGCGCACGCAGAGCACGTGGTGCTTTGGGCTTGATGCGAAGAAGAGTTGAGTTGTGTTGAGTGCCCCGCTTGGTGGGAAAGGCCTTCCCATCTGGCGGGTTATTCTTACGTGTACGGCCAAATTGGTGCACCCATGCAGGGATAAATCTTCTCGAGAAGCCGTGTTTTCCGCGGTTATGGTTAACTTGGTGAAAGTACTGGCTAACAAGTACTCAGAACAACTTACACCTAACTAATAATAACTTGACTAGTAATAGAATTATTGACACAATAACTTGAACCATCATTAATCCAACTGTGTGAGTTTATCCTCGGATTGCTTCTTTGGATAAGGGGCGAGATCCAGGATGGGTTTGTTTGGTGGTTAGTGATAGTTGGTTACGATACGCTATCTTATCCCCTTTCTGTTAGCCGGAAGTTGTAGTATGTTCTATAGTTGGTTAGTGCAGCCAGTTGCAACATCTTTTATATCCCTTTCTTCCGTTGAACCCAAGGCATATGTGCTTGGTGTTGACGTGCTACACTTTGGTGAACTGTGAGTCTTGCTTGCCAGTACGTTTATGTACTGACCCCTTTGGGGCTGTGGTTTCCGCACACTACGCTTACGAGGATCCCCGTGACGGCTACTACGTGGAGTTTGACGAGGCTGCTGACGAGTAGGTAGCGGACCCGGGCAGGATCCGAGACATCGTGGATGGGCTCCGTCTTCTTTTCGTTCCTGGCTTCTTAAGCCTATTTGGATTTGTCTGTACTCAGACCCTTTGAATGCTTCCGCTGAGATGTAATGATGTTATGTTGGGACATGTGTCCTCTGGATGATTGTATTTGCTATCTCTGCTCTAGTGAGAGCTATTTGCAACTTATTTCCATCTTTTGTGTCTTAGAGATCTGTTGTGTTATCATTTTGTTCAACGCCGTTGACGTACCATGTGTGTATGGTATGAAGTACGTCAATGGTAGTATCCTGATTTCTATGGGATGGTTTACGTAGACGCTGAACAGGTAGGGGTTGGTTGTCACACATACGTGTGTTGGCCTACTCGTAAGAGATGCGGGTGCCGGTAAGCCCCGTAATCCAATCCACTATTGTTCAACGGAACTGCGAGTATCCTCTAGAAGTCTGGGTGCGACAAATGGTATCAGAGCCTGTCTGCCTGTAGGATCCCTTTTACTGGTCGCAGTTGAGTCTAGAAACTATTTTGTAGCTATATAGGAAAAATGAAACGTGAGAGTAGGAATTCTGCCGTTTTTCTTCTTTCCCCACCCACCCACCCTTTTCTGGTAAGGAAGTGCAACGTTGTTTTTCCCTTCTCACCTAAACTTTCAAGTTAGGATTTCACGAATCCTGGTTTCTCTAGGATAGTTATATCTACTAGACCATAGGAATGGAGGTGGTTGTGACATGATTTATCATGTTGCCTACTCATGATTGAGAACGGAGGCGTGTAAGCCCCGGAAGCAAATCCTCTATCCCTTAAGCAGTAGATATTGATCCTTTACAAGCCCGGATGGGTTTTCCGTAGTACCTCAGGAGTTTTGGTCTCGTGTTTCCCGTTGTTGCTTTGATATCCTGTTCTTCTCAACATCCTTTTCGTCCGTTGAAACCTTGTTGTTGCTTTCCACTTCAGTTCTTCTACCGGCGTCTAATCAAAACTTCCCCGATCATCTGCAGATGGATCTCAGGTTCTACCCGCAGGTGGTTTGGATGACTCGTTGCGAGAGCACTGCCGGTTATCCGGAGATGCTAAGGGACATGGTCACTTATCTGGGGTTCCGTTGGGCACCAGAGTACCAGGTCTACGAGCAGCAACAAGAGTTTGACCAGACCTACTACCAGGCTATCGTCTACATTCTGTCAGATGATGGCATGAGCGTCATCCACCGCTATGAGGCAGTAGGTTCCACAGTGGATATGGCTGTGCAGCAGGCAGCTTATGTGAGTCTCACCGTCCTTCGTGCTGACTACTGGGGATTTGACGATTCTATCTATCGCCACATCCCCCGTGGTTACATCACTTCGGAGGGAGCTCACTTCACTCTCTACGACAACTTGGATGTCTACGAGCATGATAACACCAGGCTGCACACCACCGCTCAGTTTGTGAGGCACAGTGACGCAGTTGCCACCACACTCTCTCAGGAGTTGGCTTCAGTCAGAGAGCAGCTCTACCTTGCTTTGACTCATCTGGCGACGTACACCACAGACTTTGTTGGAGATGAGCGCTTTGCACGTTTCGATCAGCCAGTTGGTCGTCGTCTGCCAGATGCTGGAGGTTACGAGCCGATCAGAGGTCCACTCCTCAACCTCGGTGCTGGTTACACAGGGATTCCACGCTTTGGAGCACAGGGAGTCGACGCTATGTACTTCACCACACCTGGAGTCGCTCTCAGACCACGTCAGATCTATGTGGATCGTCGTTCTACCTATTTTCGTGGGCGTGCTTCTCACCGTACCTCTCGTCGTACTACTCACCGTCGTCCTGCGTGATGAGCATGAGAGTACCGATGTATCCATTCTTAGCTATATTTAGTTATCCTTTGGCTTTCGTACCATGTATTGGTGTGTTGGATATTCTGATGTATTTGAACATGTAATGATGTACCTGTTGGTTATCTATTCATGCGTCGGAATAATCTCTCTTTCGGTTTCCAAGTCTATCTGTTTCTGTTGTTGTGCTAAAATGCATGTCTATTCAGGATGCCGCCAACAAGGAACAACCCGCCTGAGCCACCGCCAATCACGGAGCTGTTGACTCAGATGACTCAGGTCGTGACGCAGATGGCCCAGATCCAGGCTAACCAGCACAACAACCAGAATGCTCCACGAGTCAGCATCAAGGAGTTTCTGTGTCTGGGCCCGAGAGCTTTCGTGGCAACACGCGAGCCTCTGGATGCTGATGACTGGATCCGTGAGATGGCCAGAGCTATGTACATTGCTCACGTTGCTGAGGAAGACAAAGTCAAGTATGCCACCTACCTACTGAAGGGTCAGGCAGCTACCTGGTGGGAGAACTACCAGACCATGAGAGCTGGATACCCAATCACCTGGGGTTGTTTCAGGGATGCCTTCCTGAAGCATCACATCCCAGATGGTCTCATGGAAAGGATGCGTGAGGAGTTTTGCTCTCTCAAGCAGGGCAAGCTGGACATCATTGGCTAACAGAATGAGTTCAATCGCCTCGCTCGTTACGCTGGTGATGAGGTGTCCACTGAGGCTAAGAATATGGCAAGGTTCCGCCGAGGTTTTAACCCGGAACTCAAGTACGCCCTCACCAACATCAAGGCCAAAGACTTCGAGGAGCTCGTGAACACCGCGCTCAATGAAGAAAATGGGCGCAAGGCGTTCGAGGAGTCTCGAAAGCACTCGCGTGAGGGTGGTTCCTCCTCCAACATGACCACCCCTCCGCAGAAGCGCCGCATCTGGGTGCCAAATGCTGCTATCACTAGGGCTCCATATGCCCAAGCTTCTCCAGGCTTCGCTTCCCGCCCACCCAACCCATCTCAGATGCAGGCTCAGAGGTTTTCAATGGGGCAGCCAAGGCCAGATGCACCTCGTGTCGTCACTTGCTACAAATGCAAGCAGACGGGGCACTACGCTGACAAGTGCACTCAGAGGCAGCTACCTGCACCACCACCTCGCCCCAACACCAACCAGGCAATGGTGCGTGCTCCCCCGGTTAAAGCCTTCAACTCCAACAACAGGCCTGTCGGGAGGACCGCGAGGGTGAATCATGTCAAGGTCGACAAAGCTGAGGAAGCTGCTGACGTCGTTCTCGGTACATTCCCCGTAAACTCTAACCCAGCTAAAGTGTTGTTTGATACCGGAGCATCGCATTCTTTCGTGTCAAAGATCTTTGCGACAGCAGTTAAACTACCTTTTGTTGGTTTGGGTTCCCCGCTAGTAGTAAACTCCCCTGGAGCAACTATGCAAACTTCCAAGATCAGTCACGAGAATCAGATCCTAATTGGAGGTCACATATTCCTTGCTTCTCTCATTCTGCTTGGCAATTCTGACATTGATGTCATTCTTGGCATGGATTGGTTGAAGGCCAATAAAGTTACGATTGATTGTGCTCAGAAGTCAATAACTCTGTTCCACCCTTCTGGCCAGATAGACTATTCTCCAAATGAATCAAGTTCTGTTCAGCTTTACACCCTCGATGCTAAACCTCTACCTCTACTCGAAAATGTTCCGGTGGTTTGTGAATTCCCTGACGTCTTTCCAGAAGAGTTGCCAGGGATGCCTCCGGACAGAGCAGTTGAGTTCGTGATCGAGCTTGAGCCAGGTACTGCTCCAATCTCTAAGCATCCATACAAGATAGCTCCTCCTGAACTGAAATTGTTAAAGGAGCAAATCGATATGTACATGGAGAAAGGTTACATTCAACCTAGTTCTTCCGCTTGGGGTTGCCCAACTCTGTTCGTTGCAAAGAAGGATCAAACAAAGAGACTCGTGGTTGACTATCGTCCTCTTAACGAGAAAACCATCAAAAACAAGTATCCAATTCCTCGTATCGATGATCTTTTTGATCAACTTGCTGGAGCCTCAATATTCTCAAAGTTGGACTTGAGGATGGGTTACCATCAAATAAAGATCGGAAAGGAAGATATTCCAAAAACGGCTTTCACCACTCGGTACGGTCTATATGAATACACCGTCATGTCCTTTGGTCTCACCAATGCACCGACGACATTCTCTAGACTCATGAATTCTGTTTTCCATGAATACCTCGACAAGTTCGTTGTGGTATATCTTGATGACATCCTGGTCTACTCAAAATCTGAGGAAGAGCATGGAGAACATCTTCGTCTCACTCTCATAAAACTTCGCGAGCATCGTCTATATGCCAAATTTTCCAAATGTGAGTTCTGGATTCCAGAAGTTGCTTACCTTGGTCATGTCATCTCAGCCAAGGGCATAGCCATTGATCCATAAAAGGTTAAAGCAATTGTTGATTGGAAACCTCCTAAGACGGTGAAGCAAGTCAGAAGTTTTCTTGGCTTGGCTAGCTATTGCCGTCGTTTCGTCCAAAACTTTTCCAAGATTGCCAAACCTCTCACTGATCTCACAAAGAAGGACAAGAAGTTCGTTTGGTCTCCACAATGTGATGAAAGTTTCAATCTCGTGAAGACTAAACTCACTTCTACACCAGTTCTGGTTGGCCCAGATACTACCAAACCTTTCCAGATATTCTGCGATGCATCTCTCCAAGGTCTAGGTGCAGTTCTTATGCAAGAACGTCAAGTTGTGGCTTATGCCTCACGTCAATTAAATGCCCATGAGCAAAACTATCCCACACATGACCTAGAACTTGCAGCAGTTGTGTTTGCCCTCAAGAAATGGAGGCAATACTTGTTGGGTAATCGCACTGAAATCTTTTCCGATCACAAGAGTCTGAAATACATCTTCACTCAACCAGATCTAAACCTCAGGCAAAGGAGATGGATTGAAAAGATTAAAGACTTTGATCTCACCATTTCTTACACTCCAGGCAAGGCTAGTGTTATGGCCGATGCTCTCAGTCGCAAGTCGTATTGCAATAATATCATGATCATGGAAAGCCAACCTCCACTTCATGAAGAATTCCAGAAGCTGAACCTTGGTCTTGTTCCTCAAGGTTATCTTGCGAGCTTGACAGCCAGTCCAACTCTCGAGGACAAGATTCGTTCTGAACAACTTCGTGATGCTGAAATCAAGAAGATGGTAGAACACATCAAAGAAGGCAAGGAGAAATTCAAGTCCTTCTCAATTGATGTCAAAGGAACTGTGTTCTTCGAAGGACGCATTGCAGTTCCTCAAGTTCAAAGTCTCAAAGATATCATTCTCAAGGAGGCTCATGACACTCCTCTTTCCATTCACCCTGGAAGTACAAAGATGTACCAGGATCTTAAGACACTGTATTGGTGGCCTGGCATGAAACGTGAAATTGCTCAATACGTTTCTGAATGTGACGTTTGTCAACGTGTTAAGGCAGTCCATCAGAAAACAGCCGGTCTACTCCAACCTCTGAAAATTCCTGAGTGGAAGTGGGACATGATTGAAATGGACTTCGTCACTGGTTTTCCAAAGTCCAAGAAGGGCAACGATGCAATCTTCGTTGTTATTGATCGTCTCACTAAGGTAGCTCACTTCTTTGCTGTCAAAGAAACAATCTCAGCTAGCCAGTTAGCAGAACTCTACACAGCAAAGATTGTTCCTCTTCATGGTGTTCCATTGGAAATAAGTTCAGACCGTGGAAGCATATTCACTTCTCATTTCTGGAAAAGCTTTCAAGAAGCATTGGGCACCAAACTTCTGTTCAGCACAGCTTATCACCCTCAGTCTCAAGGGCAAGTCGAAAGAGTCAATCAGATTCTCGAGGATATGCTCAGAGCATGTGGTATCTCCTTTGGCATGAAATGGGAGGATTGCCTTCCATATGCTGAATTCTCCTACAACAACAGCTACCAGGCAAGCCTAGGCATGGCACCATTTGAAGCACTCTATGGCCGCAGATGCAGGAGTCCAATCATTTGGTCTGGAGCTGGTGAACGTTCACTCTTAGGCCCTGACATTGTTAACGAAGCCGAGGAGAAAGTTCGCATCATTCGTGACAATCTCAAAATTGCTCAGTCTCGTCAGAAAAGCTACTATGACAGCAAGCACAGGGATATGATCTGTGCACCTGGTGACAAGGCATATCTCCGTGTAACTCCCCTCAGAGGTACTCATCGTTTCAGTGTGAAAGGAAAGCTTGCACCAAGATACATTGGTCCTTTCAACATTCTCTCAAGGCGTGCAGAAAATGCTTATCGTCTTGAACTTCCAGAAAAACTATCCAAGGTGCACGATGTGTTCCACGTGTCACAGCTCAAGAAGTGTTTCAAAGATCCAGATCGTGCAGTTGATCATGATTCCATTGAACTGCAAGATGATCTATCTTATGAGGAGCACCCTGTTCGTATTCTCGATGAGACCGAGCGTAAGACTCGCAACAAGAGCACCAAGTTCTTGAAAGTGCAGTGGTCGCATCATTCCGATAAAGAGGCAATGTGGGAGACCGAAGAGGATCTTCGCAAGAAGTATCCGGACCTTTTCCTTTCTCAGTAGGAATCTCGGGGCGCGATTCCTTCAAGGGGGCGTTTTGTAACATCCCAAGTATGAAAACTTCCATTTAGAATGTTTGATTCTTGTTTAATTAAAGTTTTGCATCATGTCATCATATTCATTGAATTGTTTGCATTTGTTTTACTTTGATTTCCATTTGTTTGCTTCTGTTTTACTCTGTTTTCACAATTCAAATTCAAACATTATTCAAATATTTATTTCATACTTGCTCTGTTACAACGTTTTAAATAAAAGTTCAAATAAAAATAAACCATTTTGTTCCATTAAAACATGAGGTTCAAACTATTAAAATTATGGCTTTTAATAATTTAGTTAATCCAAACTTAATTCAATTGGTATTTCAAATTCAAATTCCAAACAACACCCAATTTCAAATTATGAAAATCACCAAAACAACTTTAATCAATTGTTCTAATTAAACCATAGGGTTCACCCTATTAAAAAGTTTGTTTTCATTAATAGTCACTTAATAAGCAATTTCTTCCAAATTTGAATTAAATACAAACAGCAAATTAAATTTGAAAATTTTGGAAAATAAAGTTGACAATTAGTTGCTAGTATAAAAACTAACTCAACCACATTTTTTCCAAATTTCCTACCCCTAAAACCCATCTAATCCTTCCATTTTCTTTTGCTGCAAAAAAAAACAGAACACAAAAACAATAGAAAAAGGAAAACCAACGCGCGCGCGGAGGGAATCCCACGCGAGCCCAGCCCACTTACCTCCACGCTGGCCCGTACCGGTTCGCCCCTCCTTTTCTCTTTCTTCCCGCGGTACGGCGCCGCATCCGGCTATGCCACGGCGGCAGCAGCCCCCTCCGACGGCCATCCGATGCCCTAGCCCCCTATATCTACCCCCCTAGGGTTCCCTCGATGCCCTAGCCACCACTCCACCCCTTTCCCTCGAGCTCCGCCGCCGTCTGCCCTCTCTCCCCGTCGCAATCCCCTCTCTCTGCACCTCGCCGGAGAACCACCGTCTGAACCCGAGATGCTCACCTCCACCTCGTTGCGCCACCGTCCCTCCTAGCTACCGAAATCAAACCGCCGCTTCTCCCTCGAGCGTTTGGACACCCTAGCACCCCCGGAAGCCTGCTGGAACCACGCCGCCGAGCACGTCGCTGTCGCCACCGCCGTCGAGCTCACCTCTGCAATGACGACATCGCGGTGAGCACGCGTTCCACCTCCCTCCTTGTTCCTCTCCGCAGCGCGAACGAGCACAAGCACGCACTCATCCAGCAAGCACCCCCTCGCAGCACGGCACTGCATCGTAGCGTTGATCGCCGCCGGCGTCGTTCCGCTGTCAGGTTCAGTAGCGAGCGCGCAGAAAATTCAGTTAACGCGCAGGTGAACCATAACCTCACTGCGTCCCTGTATCTGTCAAAACTGAAAGCGTACTGCAGTGGTTGCAGTGCTAGCGCGAGCGCGGCAGATCCTGGGTTCGATTCCCCCTCCCGCAGGGAAAAACCCCAACTTTTTTGCACGCTGCGCTGACAGGGTGGCCCCCCTGTCAGCTGCTGTGTGGCCAGCTGCCACGCGTGCATGCCACGCTGGCCCAGGGCCCAGTGGCAGTGCCCTGGGTTAGCTAGCAGTGCGGTAGAAAAGGTTTTCAACCTTTTCTGTTTTAATCTAAGTCCTTTTAAATTACAGAATGGTCCTCTAATTTAAATTGCTAATAACTTTTAAATTATAACTCCAAATAATAAAAGTAAAATATGTTTGTTGATCCAAATTAAATTATCTATCTAATTAAACCACTTGTTTTCTGTTTTGAATTTTCCAAATGCAATCAAAAATTTGAATTCAAACAATTCATTTGTAATTTGGTAAAATCCATAACTAATTCATACTTAATCCAAATAATGCAAATAAAATACGTTTTCCATGCTATTTCAAACCACCTATTCAAATATAAATTTTGTTTCATGGTTTGAATAATTAAAATTGCTTAAATAATTTAAACCTTGTTTAAATCATTTAAATTTGCTAAATTCATAACTTGCTCAAATTAAATTATTCTTGAACATGTAAAATATGTTTTCAAACTAGAAAAGTATAAAATTTTCAAATATGAATTTGAATTTATGTTTGGAACAAATAAAATTCAAATAATATTCAAACTTGTTTTAAATTCATTTAAAACTTGTTTAATCTCGTTTAATTCATAATTAAATTATTTTAATCCCTTTTTCAATAATTGAAACATGTAATCCAACTAAAATATTGTGTTCTTTTCAAATATGAATTTTGGTATTTATTTGGCACAATTTAAATTGATGAAAACAACAACTATTTGTGTAATCCCTTTAAGGAACCAAAAAAATTCCCTAACTTAATGAATAAATTTCTAAATTGGTAAACCTCATTTCCAATTGCTTCTATTGTTGTTATTTTGTTGTTTTCCTCATCCATGCATCATACTAATCCACTTTCACCTGTTGGTTAATTGGAAAACAATTGTTTCAACCAAAATTCATGGGCTTTTCATATGCAACTCAAAATTGCATATGTGTCCATTTAAATTGCGTTACCATGTCAACTAGTTTAGTTTGAAGCATCCATTAACTTGACATGCATCATCCCATGATTGTGCACTATGCCATGATATTGATTCTTTATCTTCCTGTATTGTTTGTTTGCTTCTTCTCGGATAGACGACGACGTTGAGACAGACGATACTTACGACACCCCTTCTGAGGATGTAGCTCAGTACCAGGCTGCTGAGTTTGCAGGCAAGTTATCACTCGCATGAACCATTGTGTTCCTTTCAACATTGGTTACCGATACTTTCCGTTGTCTATTTCTGCTAGCCATATGTATCGTTGCTTCTGTTACGAACCTATCACATGATACCCTGAACCTTGATATTGCCTCACCTCCAGTCCTATAACCCCGTTGCTTGGGCCCGTGTCTTACTATCATGCTTAGGGTTGTTTTTGCTCGATTCTGTTATCAGTTACTTTCTGTTATCATATTTGATTATGTTCTGGGGCTCGATGTTAAACAACAACCTGTTAATTTTGAGGTAATAATAATTTGCTGATAAGGCACCGGCAGGAGGCCCGGCGTGGTTTTGAGGCCTGCTAGTGTCGACCCTAATTAGGAAAAGGGTCTTGTCTACTGATCCATGATGAGCGCACTATCCGCATGTGGGAAGCGTGTATGGGCGCCCCCCTCAATTTGATTCGATTTGCATCTCGTCCAAATCACCACACTTAGTTCGGGCTTTCCATTTGATGCACGCATATGCAGGTACGAACCCGAGGCCAGGGTGGAACTTTTGTAGTCGGCATTTAGGGCGGCGTGGTCTTCCAGTGCTATGAGGGTCCCCTTTTCTTCGTGGGGCTCGATTAGCCGCGCACGCAGAGCACGTGGTGCTTTGGGCTTGATGCGAAGAAGAGTTGAGTTGTGTTGAGTGCCCCGCTTGGTGGGAAAGGCCTTCCCATCTGGCGGGTTATTCTTACGTGTACGGCCAAATTGGTGCACCCCTGCAGGGATAAATCTTCTCGAGAAGCCGTGTTTTCCGCGGTTATGGTTAACTTGGTGAAAGTACTGGCTAACAAGTACTCAGAACAACTTAAACCTAACTAATAATAACTTGACTAGTAATGGAATTATTGACACAATAACTTGAACCATCATTAATCCAACTGTGTGAGTTTATCCTCGGATTGCTTCTTTGGATAAGGGGCGAGATCCAGGATGGGTTTGTTTGGTGGTTAGTGATAGTTGGTTACGATACGCTATCTTATCCCCTTTCTGTTAGCCGGAAGTTGTAGTATGTTCTGTAGTTGGTTAGTGCAGCCAGTTCCAGCATCTTTTATATCCCTTTCTTCCGTTGAACCCAAGGCATCTGTGCTTGGTGTTGACGGGCTACACTTTGGTGAACTGTGAGTCTTGCTTGCCAGTACGTTTATGTACTGACCCCTTTGGGGCTGTGGTTTCCGCAGACTACGCTTACGAGGATCCCCGTGACGGCTACTACGTGGAGTTTGACGAGGCTGCTGACGAGTAGGTAGCGGACCCGGAAATGATCCGAGACATCGTGGATGGGCTCCGTCTTCTTTTCGTTCCCGGCTTCTTAAGCCTATTTGGATTTGTCTGTACTCAGACCCTTTGAATGCTTCCGCTGAGATGTAATGATGTTATGTTGGGACATGTGTCCTCTAGATGATTGTATTTGCTATCTCTGCTCTAGTGAGAGCTATTTGCAACTTATTTCCATCTTTTGTGTCTTAGAGATCTGTTGTGTTATCATTTTGTTCAACGTCGTTGACGTACCATGTGTGTATGGTATGAAGTACGTCAATGGTAGTATCCTGATTTCTATGGGATAGTTTACGTAGACGCTGAACAGGTAGGGGTTGGTTGTCACACATACGTGTGTTGGCCTACTCGTAAGAGATGCGGGTGCCGGTAAGCCCCGTAATCCAATCCACTATTGTTCAACGGAACTGCGAGTATCCTCTAGAAGTCCGGGTGCGACACCATAGGAGATTTGGACTTGGACCTTGAGTACTCCGGAATCTCCACGCCACGAATGAGAGAGGGAACCATCCTCTTGCCTTTGACCACGGGATAAGAATCCATGATCTCAACCCCAACCTTGTGATTGATGAAACTCTGAATCAGTGGACCATAAGCAGGCTTCCTCTTCTCACAGATCCCAAGGCACACCTCACGGTATATGAAATCCATCACGTCAATCTTCCTCTGGTTCTGAGCCCTAGTGATGAACATGAGGTTCACCATGTAAGCCCTGATGGCAGAATTATCACCAGCCTTGATCATAATGGTGTTGCGGAAGATCTTGGACAACAGATTGTAGTAGGGATACATAGCAGAGTTGAAGGATAGAGTCTTGCCCTGAGCATCAGGAGGATAGCAGAAAGCCAAGATAGAGTTGTCAAACTCAGAATTTTCATGGATTTTGAAACCATGATTAGCATAAGTGAAGGTCCACCTGTATCCAAGAGCCTCAGCCCACTCACCAAAATTGCTAGTGATATTCTGGTCCCCAGTCATCCAAGTCACAGTACGAGAGGCATCACCATGGGAATGGAAAGTGCAGTAGAACTGGGCAATCAAGTCCGGGCAATACTCACACTCAACATCTAGCAGAGGAATCAGACCCATCTTCATAAGGCAACCATGCACATGACAGAGATCACTGTATTTGTGCTGGTTATAGAACTCCATGTCAATCTGGGACTGCTTGCAGACAAGAGGACGAGCAACTGAGTAGAACTCTTCCCAACACTTCAGTTGAAGGTTGGTCCAGAAACGAGGATCATCACAGGTAGTGTCACGAAAGCGGTATGGATTCTTCCTCTTGATATGCTTCCACTGAGGGATAGAGCAACTTGCGAGGTCCAGTGTGGGAACCCTCTCCTCCTGATCATCACGGTTACCACCCCCATGAGCTGTGCGCCCCCTGACGGGACGCGAACCCCTTCCAGCCAACTGCTTCCTCTTGGTACCCGGTTTTGAGCTATCACCTGTGAATAGAGGACATAGGAACAGCAGAAGATAAGTGCATATGCCAAACGGGAACAATAGGAACTCTAATGGTTTGAAACAGTGCAAATTCTCATAATTTCTGGCAGCATCCGGACAAACTCTGGAGGCCCGGAATTTTCCGGCTGAGTCGGACTGGTCCGGATTGAATCCGGGCTCCTCGATCTGACTCGAGAAAATGCCCAATAACTCGAAATTTTGACTTAAAACTGTTCCAAACAATTAGGGGTACCAAAGGGATGATCCTAGAGGTGTTCTAAGTGCTGGAACAACATGGGATTGGCACGAGATTTGAGATGGATCTAAGTCTAGATTGTGATGTGGTTAGACTAGATCTATGAATCCATGGCATCTAGGTACGGATAGGCATGATGAACACGTTGATAGAACTTGGATCTAGATCAAACCCTAGGTGAGATTTCATCTAGAACCAAAAACAACCAACAAAAACGAAAAAGAAGAGATTCCGAACACTATACCTTCCATGGGGGAGTCCTTGACCAAAGGAAGGATCAAACAATCCTCCCTAGGGGCAACGGGGACGAAAACCGCGGATTTTGGTGGCTAGGGCACGGAAGGGGTGGAAAGAGTGGAAAGAAAACTGCCTCCCATGCGTGTGGGGGTATTTATAAGGAAAACTGTCTCGTCCGGAATGGCCTGAAAAAATCCGGCTGCCGGAATATTCCGGACCCAATCCGACCTGCTCGGAAAAATCCGGGCTTGGCCGGAATGAATCCGGGACAGGCCAGAAAAAGGCCAAACGATTCCAAAAAGACAGTTTTGACAAGCTAGGAAAGATGTGCTGTTGTGTGGAGTAAGGCATATGCATAGATGAACATGAGAGAGGACAAATAGAGCAAAACACAAGGGGTTAGATTTCCTAGTCTTACTTCTCGGGGAAAAACAAACAAGATCGAAATAGCAACGAGAAGTAGTATTCGGAAGGATAACACAATAAACCACATCTATATCCAACTAAGAACCAACTCTTCAAACGAGAAGAGGTTGGTGGCCTAAGCCACCATGTAAGAGTTCATGGTATGCAACCGCGAAGATATATCTTGGGGGCATTGCCAATACTCAACATTGAAGCTCACAATTCAACATTAGAAATAGAGAGATAACAATGAATTTTTTTTCTTTGGGCATAATGGGGGGAGGGAGAATCCAATGTGTTAGGATAACACTCCCCCTATGTCCATGCCTACACCTAAGCTCAAACACGTTTCATCTATAGGGGTGTGTGCAAGATCTTCAAGTCAAGCTCCTTGAATCAATCACATTTAGTTCATTCCTCAAGAACAAGAATCTTGCATCATCAAGTGGCTTCGTGAAAATATCCGCGAGATTGTATGCAAATCTCGGATGAAGTGATGGCGAATCTCAACGTGTTTGGTCCTTGTGTATTGCACCGGATTGTATGCAATCTTGATGGCACTTTCATTGTCACACAAAAGAGGCACCTTATCCAAATGAACTCCATATTCCTTGAGAGTTTGCCTCATCCATAACAATTGAGTGCATGCACTTGCGGCGGCAACATACTCGTCTTTGGCGGTGGAGAGTGATATGCAATTTTGCTTCTTGGAGGACCAACTCACTAGGGACCTACCAAGAAATTGGCAAGCCCCGGAAGTAGACTTCCTATCATCTTGATCACCCGCCCAATCGGAATCCGTGTAGCCATTGAGAGAAAATTGTGCCCCCTTTGGGTACCACAAACAAAATCTTGGGGTATGAACCAAATAACGAAAGATCCTATGGACCGCCATTAAATGGCTATCCTTAGGAGCCGCTTGATACCTTGCACACACACCTACACTCAAAACGATATCGGGCCTAGATGCACAAAGATAGAGCAAAGAACCAATCATAGAACGATACAACTTTTGATCCACATCCTTACTCCCTTTTGGATTACGAGTTAGGTGGCACTTGACTTGCATAGGAGATGTCTTGATCTTAGCATCTTGGAAATTAAACCTCTTGATCATATCTTGGGTATACTTGGCTTGAGAAATGAAGGTCCCACGAGCCAATTGCTTGATCTCAAAGCCAAGGAAGAATTTAAGCTCTCCCATCATAGACATCTCGAACCTGTCAGTCATAAGCTTAGAGAACTCATTATTGAAAGCTTGGTTAGTTGATCCAAAGATGATATCGTCCGCATTTAGTTGGAATATGAAAAGCTCTCCCTTTACTCTCTTGGTGAAGAGAGTGGGGTCAATCTTCCCAACTTCGAAACCACGATCATCTAACAACTCCCTAAGGTGCTCATACCAAGCACAAGGTTCTTGTTTGAGACCATAGAGAGCCTTGTCAAGTTTGTAAACGTGGTTAGGAAAGTTGAGATTATCGAACCCCGGAGGTTGCTTAACATATACTGATGGAGGGATGATAACCCGGTAGGCTAACACTAAGGTGAAACCCGGCCCAAAGGGAATCGCGCAAGACCCGGTTCAAGGAAGAGGATTTTCTAGAAGGCCCAAGAAGAAACGTGGGCCTAGTAACCCGACCTTTGGGGTTACTGTTAGGAAACTTAGGGTTTGTGTGCGGTTTCCGGGTAGGATTCCAAGTGTGCCTTGTATAGGAAGCCAGGGAGCCGGGTAAGATATAAGCCGGCTCCTAGGGTTAGGAAAAGGGAGTTGACCAGATATTCGAGTATCCCTGTAATACGAGAGATTGATATTGTAACCTTAGATCGGAGACTCGGCGAATCGATTGCCAGAGCTACCAGATCGATTGATAGCATGATTTCCCCTGAGCTAAACCCTCTCCCAAACATCAGAGTCGAATTGCCCCAAGATAAGTTACCCCTGGTAACGTCTGCCGTGATTATCCCGCGACAGTTGGCGCCCACCGTGGGGCCCGCGTCCAAAGGTGTTTACATCATGGGAGAAGCTCGGGAAAGCATGAAGAACCTCGTCGTCGGCGAGATCTACACCAACCCCGAAGGAAAGAAGATGGCAGATGACTTTGGTTGGGGACCAGAGTCGGATCTGCTAGAAGCTGGATCTATCATCACGATCGGCTGGGTCAACGTCTTCGTTGGCATGGTACGTACGTCCGGTTCAATCCCTGATGACATTGAGTATGATTCTGTGTCAGGAGAAGCGACCTGCCTTCAATCGGACGGAGAAGAATCGGTCGGGACGGCAGATCCGGTAGAAGAGCCCACCATGAAGAGGGAACAGCCGGAGGAGCCGGTATGGACCCTGCGTGGACGGGTCATGAGAGAAGATGATACCGAGTCTATCCTGCACCTGCTAGAGGACCGGTACGAAGAGGACAATTGTGATGAGGAAGAATACGAATCTGCACCAGGCATCGTGCGCCAGGTCACGGTCTACACAACCCCTGCAACCAATCTCAATCAGGGGGATGTGACGGCGGCCGCGGACGAAGCGGCGCGAGCGCTGGCCCAGCAGCAAAATCCGATTGATGGAAACCCGATTATAGCCCGGGTTGACGGAGAGTCGGCTTCGGTCACCAGCCGTACCAGAGAAAGCGAGCGGCAGAGAAACATGTTTGGGTTTATGGCGAACAGGACACCAGGAGCAGGACCTTCGAATCCGCGAAACCCGGCTCTGTTCAACAACAACCTGATCTTAGATCCCACGGTGCTAGCAACGGTGATAACACTAGAAAACGCGGCGGAGCGCGCCCGAGACCTGGATGTAGCTCGCCGTGCATTGGATCAACAAAGGAGAGATGTTGAAGCTGAAAAACAAGGGATAGCTGCACGCGAGCGCGAGCTAGAAGAATTGGAGAACCGGATGCAGGTCCAGTCGACTAGGATTTACAATCAGAGGCACCAAACGAGATTACGGCTGCAGGTGGGAACCTACAACCAGCCGCACTGTTTATTAGCCCTCAGGATCAACCAATTCCGGCTGTGAATCAGGAAACCGAACATCAAGCTGCGACCCTGGGAGGACAGCCGGCAAACGTGCAAGCCGGGCTACCCACGTTGCAAACAGGAATCGCAGCTGGCAATGCAGCACCACCACCACCGCCACGATTTCATACCCCACCGGGTCACTTCAACAACCCCATGGATAACGTGTATGCAGCAACATTGGCACTTGATCGCATCCCCGTAGGAGAGTCACCCCATGCAGCGGAGACCCGACGGGCGATAGATTTGCTACGCACGGCAATAGTCCAGCAGGCCAATTACCCGGATAACAGGAGTGGAATGCACGGAACACCATATGTGAGCCGGCAGAACGGAAATACCGGCAATATCCAGTCGAGTTCGGCGCGGCGGAGGGCAGAGCAGCAGCAAATGCCGCCTCCTCCCCGTAGGCCGGAAACGCCTGCGATATCAGCGGCGCAAGCTATTGTGGACAGTTCCCGAGCCAGGCGAGCAGCAGCCGGGTCTGTGGTACTGGGACCGGTAGCGGTTCCACCTCCCGCCGTACCCGCTGCGGCGTCACACGTTTCCCGAGTGAGGCCAGTACCGGCAAATCTCGCCGGGCCTAAGTGTTTGTCGGACACCATCAGGGTTGAGCCTTACCCGAATAAGTTCAAGGAACCGGGTAAAGTGGTTAATTATGAGCCGACCATGGATCCAGAAACCTGGTTGAGCAGTTATGAGATGGCCATGTCAATCTGCAACGCATCTGAGAATCTTCAAGCCAAATTCATGTACCTAATGATGTCAGAAGGAGCAGCAAAGTTGTGGTTCAATAATCTACCCGAGAAATCCGTCAATTCATGGGGCGAGCTGAAAACTGCCTTTATCAAGCACTTTCATGGAACATGCAGGAAGTTGTTTATGATTGATGATTTAGAGCGATGTGTCCAGAAGAAGGGAGAGTCGGCACGCGGTTGGGTACGCCGGGTTATGGAAATTCTCCACTCGTCCACTGATATACAGCCAAAGGATGCGTTACAAGCTATGGCAAAAACGTGCAAGTACATACCCTTAGTGCAAAAACTGACACGCATGAAGTCTAGCCGGCACGCTTCAGAGGTCACAATGGGAGAGTTGATAGACGCATGCAACAAGCACGCCGCCACAGATACCACAGAGGAGGATGTCAATGATAAGAAAGCGAAAGCCAACGCGGGTAATAGTGGAAGACCCGGCAATGGAGCTGCAGTGGGTAATAATGGAGGAAATAATGGAAACAACCAGCACAAGCGCCCATATGAAGGAAACTCCGAGTTTGTCGCCAATACAGAAGTTGGGTTTGCGAGACCCAGAGCTGAGGGAAATTTCAACGGAGGAAACTTCAATGGAGGAAATTATCAAGGACCACCAAGGCCGGGTAATCATATAGAGGCCTTCAGGATGCCCTGTCCGCGTCATAGCAGGAACGGCAGACCGGCTAATCATTCATTGGAGAAGTGCGTAGATTTACAGAGATGGAAGAACGAGGAAATACAGAAGGCCATGCGAGGTGCAGGCCGGGGAGCAGGACTGGGTCCGGGCGGAAACCCGGGCAATGGCCCACCGCCGGCTGGCAACGAGGAGGTGGTAATCCGGGTAACAATCAAGGAGGCGCTGGAGGTTTCCAAGCCAACCCCAAGCAGCTGGGGCAGTACCACGTCCATACTACGGGGACTTCCAATAAAGATAGAAAGATACTCAAGAGAGCAGTAAACTCAGTTTCTTCAGCTGTTCCGAGATACTTGAGATGGTCAGACCAAGAGGTCACATGGAGAAGGAGGGATCACCCGGAAACAATAGAACATCCGGGTGTGCTGGCTTTGGTAGTTGCACCACAGGTCAATGGTTACGAGCTGAAAAAGGTTCTGATGGATTGTGGGAGTAGCATCAATATCTTATATTGGGAAACCTTCCTACGCATGGGGCTCAAGGAGTCTCAGTTACAGAAAAGTTCTACAGTTTTTCATGGGATCGTGCCGGGTCATTCAGCATGCCCAGAAGGAAAGATCACTCTAGAGGTTGCTTTTGGAGAATCGAAGGACAATTTCCGAGTGGAGTGGCTCACGTTCGAGGCGGTAAAACTGCGCAGTCCTTATCACGCGCTGTTCGGAAGGTCGGCTTACGCCAAGTTCATGGCCAGGCCGTGCTACGTGTACCTACAGCTAAAGATACCGGGTCCCAAGCGAACCATTACTATACACGACAACCGGGTTATAGCAGCCGAGTGTGACGAAGGAGATGCGGCAATGGCAGAACAGGCGTGCAGAAAGGAAGAGCTCAAGTATTACCGGTCTCAGGTAGACCCGGATGATAGAACAGCATTGAAAAGACCGAATACGGAAGATGAGAGAGCAAAATTCAAAGGAGCACAGGACACAAAGATGGTGGCTTTCGTCGAAGGTGATCCCTCCAAGCAATTTGCTATAGGATCTAACCTAGACAGTAAGCAGGAAGAAGCACTTATTGAGTTTATTCGTGGTAATCAAGATGTTTTCGCTTGGAAGCCTAGTGATATGCCGGGTATCCTGACCGAGTTAGCTGAGCATAGTTTGCATGTTGATCCCAAGTCCCGGCCTGTGAAGCAGGGCCTGAGAAAAATGAACGAGGAAAGAAGAAAGGCTATAGGAGCGGAGATAGCTCGGCTCCTTGCAGCCGGCTTTATCATGGAGGTCTTTCACCCGGATTGGCTGGCAAATCCGGTTCTGGTGATGAAAAAGAGCAACGAGTGGAGGATGTGCATAGATTACACGAGCCTCAACAAACATTGCCCAAAGGATCCGTTTGCCCTCCCAAGGATAGATTAGATTATAGACGCAGTGGCTGGAAGTGACCTATTGTGTTTCCTGGATGCTTATTCCGGGTATCACCAGATCAAGCTCAAGAAGGAAGATTGGGAGAAAACATCATTCATAACCCCCTTTGGGGCTTTCTGTTACAAAACCATGACTTTTGGGCTAAAGAACGCTGGCGCAACATACCAACGGTGCATTCAGAAGTGTTTCGAGGATCAGATTGGACTCAACGTTCATGCTTATGTTGATGATGTGGTGATTAAAACCAGGAAGGCAGAAACATTCATTGAGGACCTAAAGGAAACGTTCAGAAATTTGAGAAGATGTCAGATGAAGCTTAACCCCACAAAGTGTGTGTTTGGAGTGCCAGCAGGAAAGTTACTCGGTTTCATTGTTTCCGAGAGAGGAATTGAGGCAAACCCGGACAAGATTAAAGCTATTGAGAATCTGAAAAAGCCGGAAGGCCTGAAGCATGTTCAAAAGCTTACAAGATGTGTAGCAGCATTAAGCTGGTTTATATCCAGGCTTGGAGAGAAGGCAATACCTTTATACCGGCTCTTGAGGAAACCGACAAATTTGTTTGGGACCAAGAGGCGTTCGAAGCTCTGAAAAAGCAATTATCTGAGGCACCGATTCTGGCGACACCGGGTCCTAAAGAGCCCATGCTGTTATACGTTGCGGCCGGGCCCCGGGCGGTTAATGCCGTGGTTGTTGTCGAGTGCAAAGATGATGGAAAGGATCACCCGGTACAAAGGCCGGTTTATTATGTGAGCGAAGTACTATCGGAAGCAAAGCAGCGTTACCCACACTAGCAAAAACTAGTTTTCGGGGTCTTCATGGCCAGCCGGAAATTGAAACCATATTTTCAGGAACACCCCATAACAATGGTTAGCTCTATACCAATGGCAGATATTATCAGAAATTCAGACGTGAAAGGTAGAATAGCCAAGTGGGCCATTGAGATGGGAGATTATCACATCAACTATGAGCCTCGATCTGCAATCAAGTCCCAGGCTTTAGCTGATTTTATCAATGACTGGACTCACACAAGCATGCCCACAATGATGCCAAGTTCCGAGTCTTGGGTGATGCACTTTGATGGTTATAAGCAGTATGAGGGGTCAGGAGCTGGGGTGGTTCTCACATCACCCAAAGGCGACAAATTGAGCTACGTGTTGCAGATTCACTTCGATTGCTCCAACAATGTGGCCGAGTATGAGGCATTATTACATGGATTGAGAATAGCAAAGGAGATGAACATTAGGCGAATATGGTGCTACGGAGACTCGGATCTCGTGGTACAGCAGGTCTCAGGAACTTGGGATAGAAAAGATGCAACAATGGCAGCGTATCGCAGAGAGGTGGACAGGGTTGCCGGGTCTTTTTCCGGGTATGAGGTGGAACATATTGACAGGCGAAAGAATGAGGCAGCAGATGCGCTCGCAAGACTCGGCTCGCGCAGAGAGCCGGTTCCACCTAACGTTTTCCTGGACGAGTTATGGCGGCCTTCTGTTAAAACTGAGTCTGAGGAAGAGGCGGCTAACCAAGACCCGGATTTGGAGCTCGTGGCCACAGTACGTGCTGTTCCCGAGTGGACAGAGCCGTTTTTGGCCTACCTATCACGAGGCGTGTTACCATCACAGGAAGTTTTAGCAAGGCAAATTCTGAGACGAGCAAAGGGCTATTCTATTATCAATGGAGAGTTGTATAAAAGAAGTGCAGCAGGAGTCTTTTTGCACTGTGTAGCACCAGAAGAAGGCCGGCAGATTTTGAAGGAGATCCATGAAGGTGATTGTGGGCATCATGCCTCCACAAGATCCATTGTGTCCAAAGCATATCGACACGATTTCTTTTGGCTCACGGCCTTAGCAGATGCGGAGCGCCTGGTAGCAAGGTGTGATGGATGTCAAAGGTACGCTCGCCAAACCCACGTGCCGGCTATGGAGTTGCAAACAATCCCGCTGACCTGGCCGTTTGCTGTTTGGGGTATGGATATGGTGGGCCCCTTCCACATGTCACCGTGCAAAAAGACTCATCTTTTGGTAGCTATTGATAAGTTTACTAAGTGGGTTGAAGTTATGCCAGTTACCAATTGCGAAGCAATCACAGCAGTCAAGTTCCTGAAAAGGATCATCTATCGGTTTGGATACCCTCACAGCATAATAACAGACAATGGAACCAACATGTCCTTAGGTGAGATGGAGAAATTTTGCGGGAACAATGGTATCCGGCTTGACGTAGCCTCGCTAGCCCATCCACAAGCTAATGGACAGGTGGAGAGGGCGAATTAGGAGTTACTTCATGGGTTAAAACCACGACTGCGAGTCCCGTGCATCAGAGCTGCTGGAGCATGGGTGGAGGAGTTACCATCAGTGGTTTGGGGAATTAACACCACACCTAACAGATCTACTCAGATGACCCCGTTTTCATGGTTTATGGCGCAGAGGAAGTATTGCCGAGTGACATTATCCATGACTCACCCCGAGTGTCGGCTTATGTCGAGGTGGAAAATGAGAAGACCCGGCAGGATGCCGTGGATATGCTAGAAGAACACAGGGATCAAGCCTTGGAGAGATCAGCCATATATCAGCAAGATTTGAGGAGATACCATAGTCGGCGAGTCAAAACCCGGGTCTTCCAGGAAGGGGACCTGGTATTGCACTTGGTACAGTCCAAAGAGGGAAAGCACAAGTTATCTCCACCATGGGAAGGACCGTTCATCATAAGCCGGAATTTGCATAACGGATCATATTACTTGATAGATGCAAGGAAAGAGTCGGATACCGTCAATGACACCGCTCATACCACTTCATCTATGCAAGAGAGGGAAAGACCATGGAACGTGGCTCAGCTATGTCCCTACTACACTTAGCATAGGCTAAGTTTACAAGTTGAATTACACGATGTAACAGGCAGCACGTTTCAGACGCGCTCTTTTCCTATCCAGGGTACCTAAGGGGACTGGAGGGTTTTTAATGAGGCGGCTTGCTGACCTAACTTTTCTCATATCAATAAAGAGATGGTTAAACTATGGTATTGCTTCTTTATTATTTATTTCTGTTAAGCTTTTACCTTTCTGTTTTTTACTTTCCATTTTCTATCTTATCAGGTAAGCATTATTTATTTGTTTATAGTACATTAGTTCTATATTTTTCCTAAGATTGCATACATAGGTCTTCGGGGCTGATTGCTTGAATAGCACAGTTGCAAACTCAAAGACCCGGCCACGATGCCATTAAGTTATAAGGACCGATTACCTGCAGTAAGTACGGTTACAATCTTATAACCGGACAATAGAGCCAAATTTTCTTGATTTCTCTTGTTTAAGCTTGATGTGACTCGCAAAAATATGGCATGCTTTGCTAACGTGTAAGCACAATCAGTCATGATGCCCAATGGGACTTGCCTGACCCTGTTTTTATAAACTTATAGCAGCATTGAATATCCACGCGAAAGTCGGATTACAACAAAGAGGATCAAAAGGGTCATCCAAACCACAGGTTATGCAGAGTACAAGGTTAACAGCCGGAAACTCACAAAATATTAAGCATAACCTCAAACCTACGTGAGTAACTCTATGTTTTGGGCCCTAGCAAAAACAATTTGCTTTTTTGAAAACTACAAATCCCCAGACTCGGAAATTCGGGCCTTGGGGACTTGGGAATTTGAGAAAAGCACCAAATTGTTTAGCTGTTAAGCTTAAAAACCCAAAAAATCCGAGTCTTGGGGACTTGGGGACTTAGGAAATAAAGTCCACTTGTCAAAATCACCGAGACCCGGAAACCGAGTCTCACAGAAGGAAATAGAGCGAAAATCAGAAAAGCAGCAACAAAGTTCAAGACTAGGAAATAACACATCAAGGTGAGGGGCCAGAAGGGCCACCAAAAGCTATTAAAGTTTAAATGTATTACAAACCAAGGAAATTGTATCGAAAAGTGCACAGGCGCACTATTAAGAGAATAATTGTATCAGGCATATTACATAATGCCTATTGGCCGAATAAGTGTTTGAGGCGGGAAGTAGTGAAACTTCACTCGGCGCCCATAGCCGAGTCATCAACGTTGTCCTTGGCGGCCGGGTCTGTGGAACGCTCATCGGTGGTCTTCTCCGCTCCCATGTCCGGGTTAGATGCAGTATCGGCCCGGGCTGGAGGAGGGACAACCGGCGTAGAGGAGGAAGGCACAGTATCGGCCTCAGCTTTCTTCTTGGCAGCTTCCTCCTTCCACTGTTCCAGCATGTCAAAGGGCTTAGGCAGATCCGATTGAATTGGCTTGTCACTTGCATCATAAGGTGGAGTGATCTTGCTTACATCCAGTTTGTCGGCGATCAGGCTCGCCGAGTGACGCACCTGAGTATGAATGGCCTTGTAATCCTTACCAGTGAACTTGGAGCCGTCATTGTTGAATTCGGGAAACCCGCCCACGAGCTTTGCCGGCTCAAGCCTACGAAAATAGGCCTTGGCCAGAGCAAGCCCGCGGGTTACCCCAATCCGGCACGATGAACGCTTCCAGTGGTCGATCTAGGCGGGGATGGTAGAACATGCATCAAGCAAATCGTGCAAACCATAGTAACCCTTACCCGGCCACTTCACAGCCTCCAAAGTCTACTTGGTGCCGATAGTAAGTTGCCGGATTACGGCCTTCAGCGTCTTCAATTTCTCAACATCATCTTCATCTGGGGCTGCCTCGCCCGGACCTACAGAGTAACAGAAAAGTTAAAGCACTGAAACCCGGATGATAAACCTTACGGAATGATAAATCCGGGTTATAATTAGTAAGTTAGAAATTCTTACCAAGTAGAGTGCGGTAAGTGTTGGCAATCTGGGCCGAAACTTTCTTCAGTGCACCCTCAGCAGTTTGGGCCCTTTTCTTATATTTTTTCACATCCTTGTCAAGATTTGTCACATCAACTTCTAGCTCTTCACGTAACTTTGTCTCGACCTCGAGGAGCTTGTTGGTTTTTGCCAACACCTCCTCAGACCGGGTCACGTATGCCTGTGAGAAAAGAAAAGGAAAAGTTAGTCGGATAAAAGATACATCCGGGTATGGTAAATTATACGGTTATAAAGTACCGAGCAAACTATGCATAGTTCACTTGGAACTTGGGGACCATGTGAATATACAGGATATGTTGTTTAAATTACCTGGTGCTTAGCTGCCATGGCTTCCAGAATATCCCTTTCATTAGTCTTCAGGGAAAAGAGTGCATCTAGCATTCCTTCAAAGTCCAGATCACCGAGTCTTGGCCTGGAGGAGCTGGGGTTCTGATCACCCGGAGGCGGGGTCCTTTCCTGCTTAGGAGAGGTTATCCGGGTTGCCTGAGTGTTAGGAGTGGGATCACCCCTCCGCGATCCCAGGATCTCGACATCCTTGTCCCCGGGTGTGTGCGTTGGCATGGGAAACTCGGCCTCCTGCTCGGTCGGATCTTTCAGCAAGTCTTTTTCTTCTTCTTCTACACCGCCAGCCGCGGTCTTCGCAACGTCTTCCGGATCCTCTGTAGCCGGGTTATCCATGTCCATGTCCTCTGGGTCACTAATCGTGACCTTGGCCCTGAGGAAGAGAAAGAAATAGTCAGTATATGGTGAATGAAATATACGGAAAAAGTTAGTGTATTGAGTAGCAAGAAAAGTAACTCACCTGGTGTTCACGACGAAATCTGGTGGGAGATCGTTGCTAGACCCGGAAGAAGCTGACAAAGAGTTGGAAAGTGAGACCCGGATTTGTTCGGCTAGTGGATGATTTGGAGAGGGACATCTTCGAGGAAGGTGGGAAGAACGAGTTTGGGGAATACCGGCTCAGCGAGCGGGGGACGAAGGGATGCCCGGGTGAAGAGGATCGTCACTCGGAGAGTTCCGGGTTACCCTACGCTTGACTGGGGCGGGTTCCTTCAAGTGTGATGAATCGATCAAACGTTGGTTAAGTTCACACATGTTAGCGTACGAGTATGGTTTGGAGGCAATAGAGGAGTAAGGCACCTTGAAGACAACTCCCCGGGTCCTCCTCTTTGCCCCAACCTCCACTTCTGGCTCAGCTTCGCTCTCATCCGATTGTGTATCCTATTTGTCCTCTAGCTCTGGCAAGCAAGGTACATTGTTGGTAAAGAGGAAAAAGTTGGCCTAGATAAGATAACAAAAAAGGAAACGAGCGAGACTCGCATATTACCTTCATCAGAATCAGCCGGCTCCTCGTCCTCTTCCGAGTTTTCGGAAGGGGGAGGGGTATCTATCTTCCAGAAAGTGTTGTCTTCCTGAGAGAAAAATACAGTGACAAAAGTTAGTGATTGTACAAAAAAAGTATCAGTCGGGTAAAGGAGTGATAACCGGTTCTTACTGCTGGGGCCGGGTTATCGTGTGTGAAAGGGTCCAAGCCGACTATGTTCCGGATCACCTCCAGCTTCTCGGCCAAGAAATTTTTCATGATCTTGTTTGCGTCCAAGGCCGGGTAATTCTTCTCCGAGTAACGGAGAGAATCGGTAACGTGCCCAGAATAGCTGCACATGAGTTTGGGCCGGATGCTATTGGGTTGGATCCGGCAACTTACCCAGGTTTTGATTAGATTGAGCCCAAGAAGACCCTGGGCCGGGAGTACAGCGAGTTTATTGAGGAGAGGTTGGATAGACTGCCTCTCGGCCTCAGAGGCGAAAGAGTTGAGATTATCAGAAAGATCTAGGAGGTTATCGGTGAAACCCGGCAACGGCTTTTCCTCGGCTGAAGAGGTGTCTTGGCAATAAAAATAAGTTTTCTGCCAATGTTTGACGTGGGAACTGAGGTTCAGAGTCGGCATGAGGGAATTTTTCCGCCTCTGGATGGAGACCCCTCCACAGACTAGGAGGGCCCCATCGCCGCTCTCTCGGCTCGGCTTGCATTGAAAGAGTTCAAGGAAAAGAGCTAAATTTGGCGGAATGCACAGTTATGATTCACATAGAACTATGAAGTGAGTAATGTTGAGCATAGAGTTGGGGCCAATGTCAAATACCCGGAGCTTGTAGTGGTCCAGAATCTCAGGGAAGAAAGGGTGACCCGGGGGCGGAAACCCCGGATCACGTGTTCGACAAAAACTACCACTTCGTCAAGACCCGGAGATGGCCGAGTTTCCTCTCCGGGTATCCTCAAGTGGATCTCCTCCCGGGTGGGCAGAACACCCGACTCCGCGATCTCGTCGAGCTTAGCTTTTGTCACATTCGATCTTGCCCAGTTGGCAGAGATCGCTTGACTCGGCTTTTGCTTGTCGGCCGGGTGTTTCCCCTTCAGCTTAGCGCTGGCTTTAGGAGCCATAAGTGTAGATCTAAAAAAGAGGCAAATGCAGAGTATAAATATCGGGAGACCCGGAATTACAGTTATCCGACTCAACGAGAAGTACTTGCAAAAAGTTTAGCAGATTGGATCTTATCAAGAACGTGCAGAGGAAAAATGCGCGATTGCAAACAAGGAAAGGTGTTGAAAGGCGTGAATGTGGGATTAGCTAGGAGCAGGGTGTGGAAGGTACGGGATTAGGCATACTCAGCTAGTTGGGAACAATGGAGAACTAGAAAGTGAAGCTAGATCTAATCTAACCGTGGAATCGGGATTTGAAATCCAAGGAATTGAGGAACTCACCGGTTGAATCGAGATAGGCACGCGGCGGCGGCGGATGGCTTGACGGCGGCGGCTCCTTGGGATCTCCGGTGGATTGCTTGAGGGCGCGGTGGTGGAGATCGACGGCGGCGTGACTGGTGCGAGCAGTGGCAGCCGGGCGGCGGCGGCGTGATTCCGGTGGCGCGCTCGCGGGCGGCACAACGGCGCTGCTGGTACGGGCTCGAGCTCGAGGTCGCAAGCGCCAAGGAGGAGTGGATGCGAAGAGATAAAGGAGGAAGATGAGAAATGAGTGCCAGATCTAAAGGGTGACCCTTGGGTGCCTACTTATAGGTGCGGGGGGAAAGTGACCTAGGTTTAGGCGGCGAGAGCGAAAATTTCGGAAAAATATCGTTCGGCCGGATATTGTGGGATAAGCATTAAAACGCCCGTTGCGAGATATCCGGAAGGGGATTGAAATGGATTGCGAGCATAATATACGGACTGATTGGTAGTGGAGTGGGTCCGGGTCTTGTCATGGTTTCTCGGAGTGTTGACCCGGGAAACTAATGTTTGACTCGGGGAAAAACCGGGTTACTATATGGACCCCCTACAGAGCAAGGCCTAGCTGTTATCAAAGCATTCTAACCCGGTATTCTAGGAATTTGTGTATCTATTGTTTTGCAGGGAATAGCGTGCGCTTCATGGTTGATCCCGAGAAGCCCAAGCTATTCTGGGGACTACTGATGGAGGGATGATAACCCGGTAGGCTAACGCCAAGGTGAAACCCGGCCCAAAGGGAATCCCGCAAGACCCGGCTCAAGGAAGAGGAGTTTCTAGAAGGCCCAAGAAGGAACGTGGGCCTAGTAACCCGGCCTTTGGGGTTACTGTTAGGAAACTTAGGGTTTGTGTGCGGTTTTCGGGTAGGATTCCGAGTGTGCCTTGTATAGGAAGCCAGGGAGCCGGGTAAGATATAAGCCGGATCCTAGGGTTAGGAAAAGGGAGCTGACCAGATATTCGAGTATCCCTGTAATACGAGAGATTGATATTGTAACCTTAGATCGGAGACTCGGCGACTCGATTGCCAGAGCTACTAGATCGATTGATAGCATGATTTCCCCTGAGGTAAACCCTCTCCCAAACACCAGAGTCGAATTGCCCTAAGATAAGTTACCCCTGGTAACGTCTGCCGTGATTATCCCGCGACATATACCTCCTCTTTTAGTGGACCATTCAAGAAAGCACTTTTCACATCCATTTGTTGCAATTTGAAATTATGAGAGGATGCATAAGCAAGGAGGATATGGATGGACTCAAGGCGAGCCACGGGTGCGTAGGTTTCATCAAAGTCAATGCCTTCAACTTGAGTGTAACCTTGAGAAACCAATCTTGCCTTGTTCCTAATGACAATGCCATGCTCATCTTGCTTGTTCTTGAAATTCCACTTAGTGCCAATTACATTGTGGCAATATTTGGGCTTCTCAACCAATCTCCAAACTTTGTTGCGCTCAAAGTTATTGAGCTCATCATGCATAGCTTCAACCCAATCGGAGTCCTCAAGAGCTTCATACACTTTCTTAGGCTCCACCATAGAGATATGAGCTTGATGCTCACAAAAATGTGCCAATTGCCTTCTTGTGGATCTTCGAGTTTGAACATCTTCCAAGACCTTGTTGTCTTGGGCATCAATTTTCTTCAAAGCTCTTCTTATCCTTTTGACACGACGGGCTTCGATCTCCTCATTATTGCGAGGAGGGATCACTTGATCATCTTGATCATTTGGGTCCCCATCTTGACCAACTTGGCCTTGATCATCATCATCATCATCAACAATATCTTCAACACTTGCTTCAACTTGAGGAGAGGATGAAGAGGATGGTTGATCTTGGCCTTGACCTTGACTCGCATTAGTGAGAGGAGTGGGTACGACTTGCGGAGGCACTTGGTCAATGAGAGGAGGGTCTTGAACATGTTCTTGGTTAGGTGTAATAGTTGGCTCCTTGGCTTGTTCTTCTATTGTAGAGGAGGGCTCCACTTGTGTCAAGCATAGTCCTTCTCGGGTCGCCATAAGGTGTCCCTCAATGGGGCGAAAAAATCCCACACCCATCCTTCCTATGGCTTCTTGAGGTATTTCAACATCTACATTAGAAACATGAAATTGCGCCACTTGGGAGCCATCATTTTCCTCGAAAACCACACTACAAGATTCTATGACAATCCGTGAGGCTTTTTCATAGACTCTATAAGTGTGGGATTCGGCACCGTAACCAACAAAGATACCCTCAATAGTTTTGGATTGAAATTTAGACAACCTAACACCCTTGATCAAATAAAAGCACTTACAACCGAATACACGGAAGTAGGAGACGTTGGGCTTGTTGCCGGTGAGGATCTCATATGGGGTCTTGTCCAAGCCTTTGCGTATGTAGAGGCGGTTGGAGGAGTGGCATGCGGTGGATATGGCCTCGGCCCAGAAATATTGGGGAGAAGAGTACTCTGCCAACATGGTCCTTGCCATATCCAAGAGGGTGCGATTCTTCCTTTCGGAAACACCGTTTTGTTGAGGAGTGTAAGTGGCGGAGTATTGATGACAAATGCCTTCTTCACTAAGAAATTCATTCAATGTATAGTTCTTGAACTCCGAGCCATTATCACTCATAATAGCCATGATTTGCACATTGTGTTGACGTTGCACTTCGTTGGAGAAGTCGATGATGGTTTGTTGAGTTTCACTCTTGCACTTGAAGAAATAAACCCAAGTGTATCTTGAAAAATCATCGACAATCACCAAGCAATACTTCTTGCCACTAAGACTTGCCTCGGGCACGGCACCAAAGAGATCAACATGGAGAAGCTCCAAGATCCTCTTTGATGAGATAATAGTCTTGGCCTTGTGCACCGTGTCATGCATCTTCCCTTCAACACACGACCTACAAACGCGATCCTTTGCAAAGGAAACATTTTCTTTTAGTCCGATAATAAGGCCACCTTTGTGAAGACTTTGCAAAGTTCTCATGTTGACATGGGATAGGCGGCGATGCCACAACCATCCCAAGTCCGCCTTCCCGAAAATACACATTGCTTGAGAGTTGGTTGACTTCGAAAAGTCCACCACAAACAACTCATTTTCAACATGTCCCACGTGAGCGACGTCAAGAGTCTTGCTCCTCAAAAGGACCACAATATCACCATCAAAAAAGACGGAAAAACCCATCTTTCCAAGAGAGCGGACGGAAAGTAAATTGTAACCAAGGGATTCGACAAGCTTGACGTTCTCGATAGTTATATCGGGAGCCACCAGAACCTTGCCAAACCCGGATACCTTAGACTTGGACGAGTCTCCATAAGTGACGGTTGCTTGGATGTCATTTGGTCGCAACTCCGTCACAAGATCTTTGCTTCCGGTCATATGATTAGTGCATCCACTATCGAGAATCCATTTAGTCCCACCGGAAGCATAGCCCTGCAAGATCATTGACTAGAGTTAGGACCCGAGATGGGTCCCTTCATATTAGAAACAAGGGTCTTTGGAACCCAAATAGTATAGTCAATGAAACCCTCAATGGGACCAACATATTTAGCTTGCACATCACCATAATAATCAACATATAAGAAATGGTGTGGATTGTTAGTTCCCGCGGATGTGCTACGAGTAGTGTTGTCCCTCATGACACTACTACTCGAGGCAATGTTGTTTGCTTGAGCGGGTGTACTAGGAGTAGTGTTGTCCCTAATGAAAACCCACTCGAAGCACCATTGTTGGTCTTCATCTTGTTCTTCTTCTTTGCTACATAGCCTAGACCTTGCTTACCAACTTGTTGCCTTGGTGCACTCAATTGTGGTCTAGCAATGACCGCATTAGAGTTAGGGGCAACAACTTGTGGGGAAGGGGTCACAAACTTCACACCTTGAGGGCTTTTACCCTTGAGCCTTGCTAGCTCATCCTTCAACCTAGCATTTTCCTCAATAATATTTGCATGATCACAAGAAGAAGTAGATGTGCTAGCATTGTTAGTTTGATTAAGTTGAGTTTGAAGTTGTTCATGCAACTCTTTGAGGGATGAGTGTTGGCTTTCCAAAGCCTTGTGAGCCTTGGTTAGCTTTTCAAACTCCTCGGTTAGTTTACCATGATCAACCCCAAACTCGACCTTATCCTTTTTAGCCTTTTTATATTTAGCAATAGCAAGATCACGTTCCTTAGTGATGTTTGAGACAAGTTCATTATGAGTTAATTCAATAGATTCAAGTTCATCCTCTAGAGAAACTCTACCATCATGCTCTTCCTCAAGAGTCATCGAGAGAGATGCAATTTCATCCGCATCCCTTCTCTCAATCTCACCTTTCTTCTCAAGAGCATCTTGGGCCTCTCCCAATTACCTCATGAGATGCTCAACGTAATTCTTGGTCTCCCCTTGCATGTTAGACATAAAACGGTCCAAGGAGACCCTTTCTTCTTCTTCTTCTCTAAGACTAGCAAGATGTTCAAGTTCACTAGGGGTCTTAGAGTTGGGGGAAGGTGATACCTCCGTGGCTTTAGCCATGAAGCACTTGGCATTATGTTCAGGAAGATCGTCATTGGGGGATTCAAAGAGGGATGAAGATGATGGAGTAGAAGCAATAGCTAGAGCGGCCACTTCACTTGTGGTTTCTTCTTCTTCATCACTCCCGGAATCATACTTCTCTTGAGTCAAGAGCACAAACTTGGTGGGAGACTTCTTGTTGAAAGGCTTCTTCTTGAAGTGAGGTTTCTTGTACTCAACCTTGGACTTGTCCTTGCGAATGAGCTTGCCACTATGGAGCTCTCTATTCTCATAAGGGCACTCCGCAATGAAGTGATGCTTATCTTGACAATTGAAGCAAGACCTCACTTTTTGAGCCCCATCATTTCCATAGCGAGACCTTGTCTTCTCCTCAACAAATCTATTGCCCTTGGGAGGATTGCTCCAAAACTTTTGCACAGTGAGAGCAATGAGATCCTTTAGAACGGGATCATAGTCTTGTTCCTTCAAAGGAGGCAATGCCTCTTCTCCTTCTTCTTCATTCTCAACCTCTCTTGACAACACCTTGGCCTTCAAAGCAACGGATGCTCCTTGGTGCATTCCAATGGCCCTATCACGGTTTTCAAGCGCATTCTTGGTTTGCACTTTGTAGGAGCACATCTCTTGCATCACTTGAGTTGAGGTCATGGAGGAGAAATCATGTCTCCCTTGAATGCTCTTCATGCCCGCACCCTCAAATGGCATAATGGCAATCATATACTTCCTCTTGATCCAAGCATCATCAATATACTTGGCACCAACATTTGAGAAGGCGGTGGTGAGAGTCTTGAGTCTCCGGTACATGTCCACGTGATCCTCTCCATCATGCATATAGAACCCTTCGGCCTCATTGGTCAAGGCATCATATCTATTCCTTTGCATGCTTTCATTGCCCACAAACATGACGACAAGAGCGTCCCATGTTTCCTTGGCGGTGGAATATTGTTGAGGATGCGGCATGTGGTTAGGACCCACGGCTTGTTGAAGAATGGACAAGGCGGTGTAGTTGAGTTGGCAATCTACGGCTTCTATTCTTGTGATATTCTTGGGATCAAATGGCTTGTACCTGTCACGAGTGATCCTCCAAAGATCTATACAAGAAGAGTTCAAGTGAGTCTCCATGTAATATTGCCATTCACGGAAAGAAAAAGCATCAATTTTAGGTGGGTCTCCCCTAGGGATTATATGAGGATGAGGAACGGGGGGGTCGAGAGAATATCGTCCTTCAACGGCGTTATATCCTTCCTCTCCACCCGTGCCTTTCTTTGTGGATAGTTTGGCGGAAGCATTTTTAAGTGGATCACCATCTACCCCTTTCTTGGCGCCTTCCGAAGGAATTTCCGGAAGGGAGGATTCGACTACCTCCGGTCCTTTGGCTTTGAGGAGTTGTGCCATTAGTTCACGCAACTCATCAAATTTGGTGTCTATGGATGAGGTCAATGAGGTTCTCAATGCATTGAGATCATCCATGGTCACCTTGTCAACGGACGGTTCGGTATCCAAATCATCTCCCATACTAAAACTCTTAGGCAGTCAAGCCCGATACAAGAGCCGAGGCTCTGATACCAATTGAAAGTAAAGTATGGGAACCTATAGGGGGGTGAATAGGTGCTACGACCAATTTAATTTTTAACAAGGTTTAGGCTTGACTCAAAGGTAAAATCTCTAGATAGTGCAACTAATGGTGAATTTACCTATATGGCAAGGAAAGCAATTAATGCAACTAGGAGAACACTTAATACAACAAGTACTACAATAAATGCTACAAGTACGAGTAAGTAGAGAGTGAGGAACGAGGTAACCGATGGAAGCACACGGAGACACGATGTATTCCCGAGTTCCTCCTTTTTAGGGGAGTACGTCTCGTTGGAGGGGTGTGAGCTCGCCATGAAGGCCTACTCAACGCCACAAAGGCCTCACCCTATTCTCCGATGAACTTCCGCCACAAAGGCCTAGTTCACCTCTCACTATTGAACCCCTTTGAGGCGGGGATCGAATCCTTTACAGACACTTGGGGCACACACCCACAACTTAATTGGGGGCTCCCAACTCTTCTTGAATCACCACTAGCAACAAGAATCCTAGGTTCTCCACATGAGGAAACCCTAGGCAAATATCTCTCAAATAAATGAGAGGGAAATGGAAATCTGGTCGGTGAAGATGTAGATCTGGTGGTCCTCCTTCAATCCTCAAAGAATCAACAAGTTTGGGTGGAGGAGGAGGGAGATCTAGCTTGGTGGGTGAGCTTAATCAATGGAGGCTTCAATGCTGGTGGAGCTAACCCTTGGGAAAGAAAGAGAGGGGCTATTTATAGCCCCCACTCAAACTAGCCGTTTTTCTGCCCAAACTGCGACCAGTCCGGATTGCTCCGGATTTTTCCGGATTCCCGGATTCATCCGGACTGATTTCGGATTGCAACAGAGAAATTCACGTTGCAGTCAGAATCTTCTAGACTGAATCCGGATTGCAACCGAGAAAATCATGTTGCAGTCGGATTCGTCCGGACTTAATCCGGATCCCGGAATCACCCGGAATAATCCGGATGGCAACAGAGAAAAACGCGTTGCACTCGGACTCATCCGGACTGAATCCAGATTCCGGACTCCTCCGGAATAATCCGGATTGCACTTGGAAACCCTTTTTCTGGCCCAAAAAAGTTCGTTGATCATCGATTTCTTTAGCATTTATTTGACACCGTATACGTGCTGATTTAAGACCAAATCCTTTGACAAAGTAGCACATACGGTTAGTACCTTCTTCATGTTGTTAACAAACACACAAAACAGCGAGATATCGAGAATCCACTTTCACATTGTCATAAGGAACAAGGCAAGGTTGGTAGCTCAAGGTTACACTCAAGTTGAAGGCATTGACTTTGATGAAACCTATGCTCCCGTGGCTCGCCTTGAGTCCATCCATATCCTTCTTGCTTATGCATCTTCGCATAATTTCAAATTTCAACAAATGGATGTCAAAAGTGCTTTCTTAAATGGTCCATTAAAATAGGAGGTATATGTTAAGCAACCTCCGGGGTTCGAGAACCTCAGCTTCCCTAACGATGTCTACAAGCTCGATAAGGAGCTCTATGGACTTAAACAAGCACCACGTGTGTGGTATGAGCACCTTAGAGAGTTGTTGGATGACCGTGGTTTTGAAGTTGGGAAGATCGACCCCACTCTCTTCACAAAGAGAGTAAAGGGAGAGCTTTTGATATGCCAACTCTATGTGGACGATATTATCTTTGGCTCAACTAACAAAGCTTTCAATAATGAGTTCTCAAAGCTTATGACTGACATGTTTGATATATGTATGATGGGAGAGCTTAAATTCTTCCTTAGCTTTGAGATCAAGCCATTGGCTCGTGGGACTTTCATTTCTCAAGCCAAGTATACCCTAGACATGATCAAGAGGTTTAACTTCCAAAATGCAAAGATCAAGCCATCTCCTATGCAAGTCAAGTGCCACCTATCTCGTAACCCGAAGGGTAAATATGTGGACCAAAAGTTGTATCGTTCTATGATTGGTTCTTTGCTTTACCTTTGTGCATCTAGGCCCGATATCATTTTGAGTGTAGGTGTGTGTGCAAGGTATCAAGCGGCTCCTAAGGAAAGCCATTTAATGGCGGTCCATAGATCTTTTTGTATTTGGTTCATACCCCAAGGTTTGGTTTGTGGTACCCAAAGGGGGCACAATTTTCTCTCAAGGGCTACACGGATTCCGATTGGGCCGGTGATCAAGATGATAGGAAGTCCACTTCCAGGGCTTGCCAATTTCTTGGTAGGTCTTTGGTGAGTTGGTCTTCCAAGAAGAAAAATTGCATATCTCTCTGCATCGCCGAAACCGAGTATGTAGCTGCCGCAAGTGCTTGCACCCAATTGCTATGGATGAGGCAAACTCTCAAGGAATATGACGTTCATTTGGATAAGGTGCCTCTTTTGTGTGGCATGAAAGTGCCATCAAGATCGCCTACAACCCCGTGCAACATACAAGAACGAATCACGTTGAGATTCGTCATCATTTCATCCGAGACCATGTGGCAAGAGGTGATATTGCACTATCTTATGTGCCCACCAAGGACAATCTCGCGGATATCTTCACGAAGCCACTCGACGATGCAAGATTCATGTTCTTGAGGAATGAACTAAACATCATTGATTCTAGGAGTTTGACTTGAGGATCTTGCACACACCCCTATAGATGAGACGTGTTTGGGATTTGGTGTAGGCATGGACATAGGGGGGGTGTTATCCTAACACATTGGGTTCTCCCTCCCCCCATTATGCCCATAGCAAAAATTCATTGTTATCTCTCTTTTTCTAATGTTGAATTGTGAGCTTCAATGTTGAGTAATGGAAATGCCCCCAAGATATATCTTCGCGGTTACATGCCATGATCTCTTACATGGTGGCTTAGGCCACCAACCTCTTCTTAATTGAAGATTTGGTTCTTAGTTGGCTACATTTGATTTTTAAGGTTATTTACTTCTCTGAATACTATTCCTCGTTGCTATTTGCATCTTATTTGTATCTTTCCCGAGGAATAAGGCTAGGATTTACTAACCCCTTGTGTTACCTTGTCCATTTTTCTTATCATTATGTTCATCTATGCATATGCCTTACTCCACACTAAGACACACTGATCCTAGACATTTACACTGCCAGTTTCTGGTCTTGTTTGGAGCGAATCCTGGATAGGCTGAAATTATTCCGAAAAAATCTGAGCCAGCCAGAAAAATTCCGGATCCTTCCGGAATAATTCCGAGCCGATCGGATTATTTCCGGGTCATTCCGGGACTGACAGTTTTCTGTCTATAAAAGGCCCAGCATGCACGGGAGGCAGTTTTTCTTCTCATTTTCCCCTCCTCTCGTGCCCTAGCCACCAAAACTTTGCTGCATCCGTCCCCGTTTCCCTTAGGTAGGATTTTTTATCCCTCTTTGGACAAGGACATCCCCCATGGAAGGTATTTTGATTGGCATCTCTTCTTTCTCGTTTTTGTTGGTTGATTTTGGTTCTAGATGAAATCTCACCTAGGGTTTGATCTAGATCTGAGTTCCTATCAACTTGTTCATACTTGGCTAATCTCCTTACCTAGTTCCCATGGTATCTTAGATCGAGTCTAACCAACTTCCAATCTAGACTTAGATCTATCTCATATATGTCTCTCCCACGATTCCCCACACATTAGTTCAAATCTAGGATCTTGTCTAAGGTCTTCCTTAAGTTTGGTGCATTTTGTAAGCCAGGAAATCGAATTTTTGGGGATATCTCGAGTCAAATCGAGGGTCCCGGAAAAATTCCGGATCCTGTCGGAATAATTACTGCACCCGGAATAATTACTGCACCCGGAAATCGAATTTTTGGGGATATCTCGAGTCAAACTTTATGGAGATTTTTTTTTCCCGTTTGGCATATGCACTCATCTATTGCTACTTCTATGTCCTCTATTCACATGTGGTGGCGGCTCTCGTACGGGTACCAAGAGGAAGTCCTCCGCTGGAAGGGGTGCTCACCCTCAAAGGTGTCGCACCTCCGGCTATTGTGCCGGGAGTCGTGAGGATGATTAGGAAGAGAGGCTGCCCAAAGGGGATCTGAAGTCTTTCTCTATCTCTCAGTGGAAATCTATCAAGAGGAGGAACCCTTACCGTCTTGTTGAGTCCACTTGTCAAGATCCACGTTTTTGGACTAACCTTCAGAAAAAGACTTGGGATGATTTCTACTCCACACATGATCCTCTTGTCTGTGAGCAGGTGCAGATTGACATGGACTTCTATAATAGGCACAAGAATGGTGATCTTCGTCATGTTCATGATTGCTTGGTAAAGCTGAATGTGGCACCACTTCTGGAAATTGAGTGTGAGTATTGTCCGGACTTGGTGGCTCAGTCCTATTGCACTCTCCACTGCACTGGTGATTCCGTGCGCACTATGACTTGGATGTCTGGGGAAGAGAAGATCACTAGCAACTTGTGTGAATTTGCTGATTCTCTGGGTTACAAATGGAAGTACACTTATGGTCATCATGGTTCCAAGATTCACGACAACTCAGAATATGACAACTCCATCCTGGATTTCTGCTATCCTTTTGATGTACAAGGCAAGACTAGGCCATTCAACTCCAACATGTACCCCTACTACAACCTTATGTCCAAGATCTTCCGTGCCACCATTGTGGTCAAGGCCGGTGACTACTCAGCCATTAGGGCCTATATGGTGAACCTCATGATGCTCACTAAGCCCCAAAATCAGAGGAAGATTGATGTGATGGACTTTCTGTACCGTGAGATATGCATTGGGATCATGGAGAAGAGGAAGCCTGCTTATGGCCCGTTGATTCAGAGGTTCATTAATGCCAAGCTGGGAGTTGATATCATGGATGAATTTCCAATGGTCACGGGCAAGAAGATGGTGCCTTATCTCATTCGTGGTATTGAGATTCCTGAGTACACCAAGGCCAAGTCCAAGACACCTCTAGATACTCCTTCTGCTTCTTCAAGTGGTTCCTCTCAGCGTCCCTCTAGTGGCATTGACAAGTTCTTCAGGGCCATGTTCAGTATGTGCAGTGACACTAGGGCGATTGCCCATGAGGCTAGGGATTTGGCCAAGGAGAATCGCCGCTTTCAGAACGCTGACCGTAGAGCTGCTGGGATAGAAGTGCCTGAAGATCCTCCATCTCTCACGGTTGTCTATGTTCCCACTGAGATGCCCGGGATACATGATGATGATTTATACTTTGGGGTGCCTCCAGCTGATGTTGAAGATGAGGAATCTGTTGAGGATGACTTTGATGATACTGGCAACCGTGGAGATCATGAGTATGAAGAGGAGGAAGAGTAAAAGGAGCACCGCGGGGGAGATGATGGCGCCGAGTGATCTCTTGGGACGCTAGTTGGACTCGTTTTCCCTTTTTGGCATCTTTGATGCCAAAGGGGGAGAAGGAGTCCCCTATTAGGATTTCACGGGCTTTGCAAGGGTGGGAGCATGAGTCTTTTGCCTTTCTTTTTCGATCTTATAGGCTTGTGCTCCGGTTTCTTTAGTTTCCTTTTCGTCTTTGCAAACTTTTTATTATCTGTGTGGAACCTTGTGACTTGGTTGTGTCACCATATCCGTGATTATGCTACTATCATGCTTCCTTACATTATTGTTATCTATTGTATTGTGAACTTTTTTAGACTGCTTGGTGTCTAAAACATAGGGGGAGCAAAGCCTATGAAATGTGTGCCTCACGGAACACATATCGAAGAGGAGCTCCGTCTATTTTTTGGAGACCATTTCTTTATGTTCACCTTGTTTATCCCCGTAAATCTTTATGTTGTCATCAAACACCAAAAAGGGGGAGATTGAAAGTGCATTTTCGATATCTCTATGTTTTGTGTGTTTGTTAACAACATGAATGAGTTTTTAATCGTGTGTTCTATTTGTTGAAAGGTTATAATCATTATCAGCACATAAATAGTGTCAAAGAAATGGTGAAGAAGATAAAAGGTCAACAGACATTTTTCTGGCCTTAAGAAGATCTTTTCAGTGCAACCCGGAATTATTCCGGACCATTTTTGGAAGGATTCCGACTTGGCCGAAAATCTCTCTGTTGCAATTCGGAATTATTCTGGGTGATTCCGGGGTCCGGATTGATTCTGGAAGGATTCCGACATGGCCGCGAAAACCTCTGTTGCAATCCGAAATCATTCCGGACCATTCCGGATAGATTCCGACTTGAACGTGTTTTCTTCTGTTGCAATACGGATTGCTCTGGATTATTCCGGGAGCCAGAATTATTCCGGAAGGTTCCGGAATTATTCCGGATTGCACGTCAGATGCGCAGAAAATGGCTAGTTTCTTGGTGGAGCTATAAATAGATGCTCCCCTTCTTCCTTAAGGTGTAGCTCATCCAGAATTAAATTCCCCATTGATTGAGCTCAACCACCAAGCTAGATCTCCCATCTCCTCCACCCAAACTTGTTGAAACTTGGAGGATTGAAGGACAAGCCCCGGATCTACATCTTCACCAACCGGATTTCCATTTCCCCCTCATTAGCTTGAGGGATCTTTGCCTAGGGTTTCCTCTTGCAGACAACCTAGGCTTCTTGCTACTCTTGGTGATTTGTGATTGTTGGGAGCCCCCAATTTGGTTATGGGTGTGTGCCCCAAGCTTGTTTGTAAAGCATTCAATTGCCGCCTCAAAGGGGATCAATAGTGGAAGGTGGACTAGGCCTTTGTAATGGGGTTCATCGGAGAATAGGGTGAGGACTTTGTTGCGTTGAGTAGGCCTTCGTGGCGAGCTCACACTCCTCCAATGAGACGTACTCCCTTAACAAGGAGGAACTCGGGAATACATCGTGTCTCCGCGTGCTTCCTATCGATTATCTCGTTCCCTTATCTTTACTCACTTGTAATTGTTGCATTTATTGTTGTACTACTTGCTATCCTTGTCATATAGGTAAATTCACCTTAGTTGCACTATCTAGAGAATTTACCTTTCTGTCAAGCCTAATTATGAAGAAAAATTAAAATTGGTCGTAGCACCTATTCACCCCCTCTCTAGGTGCCTATACTTTACTTTCACCATCTATTGTCAAACCATGGGTCACTAGCAAAAGGTCCATGATCCAGGTAACCGCCAAGAATAACTCCAACCACGGACCACTTGATAGTGAGCTTCTATCCCTTAGTCATCCAGATGAGATGACGCTCTGTTTCATTGGCAAGGTGTACAGTAGCCAAGAAATCACAAACCAATCCCTCATCATAATCTTGTTGTACTTGCATAATGGGAGCAAGGCCAAATGCATCAACAATTTCCAGGGCTTCTCCAAAGTAATCGGGCTTCCTCTCCATATGACCAAAGTTGATAGCGTGTTGAGGGGCAACATTCTCCTTGGTCTTCCTCATAAGGATCCCATGATAAATTTGAGCTTGAAAAACGGTGTGGAATCGTGGGTCCTTACCCCGGAACTGTGGCATCAAGCGGTTGCGATCAACAATATATGGGTTCTCGCGACGAGTCGCCAAGAACACTCCCTTGGACACTTGAGAGGCAGATTTCTCTTTGCGAGGCAAAGTCTTCTCGAGAGCCGGGAATCTTGACTTGCGCTTGGGCTGAGATGGATCCAAAGTCTCCTCCTTTTCATCAACTCTTGGAGTCCTGCGACTAGCCACACTCTTGGAACGAGTGCCCTTGCCCTTGGAACCGGAGGCATCTATGAAAGAGATATAGCAAGAAAAGCATGAAGAAGAGGTAATGGTCAAGTTTATATGACGCACAAATCCGAGAAACAAAGATATGAGGAGCATTAGGGATGGATAACAAAGGGGGTAGGGCATATGAACAAATCCACCCTAAGAACCAAAGTGATTCATGCCTAATACTCACAATATAGGTTTCTAGGGTTCGTACTCGTGATTTCCTACTCCAAAACCTAAATCCATTCATCTAGATGTGAAGAACATGTGGCTCCTAGTGCTTCCCCATCCATCAACTAGATGGGAGAGAGAGCTACATACCCGCATCCATGGTGGAAGGTGAGGGAGGAGGAAGATCCCGGAGCGGTCCAAGACAAGGAGGAGGGAGGGCCTCCCGGTGGTGAAGCACTCTTCCCGGCGGTGGAGACGTAGGAGGCGGCGGCGGTTTGGAGGAGGAAGAGGGAGGGTGAGTGGGGGAAAAAATAAGATCTTAGATCTTGTTGACCCTGCTCACCCTAGTCTTATCCCGCAGAACCGCAGCGGGCGGAGCCTCCGGTGGTTTCACCGGAGGTTCCGTCCCCCTGTCCACGAGGCGCTGTGCAGTATAGAACCGTTGGGCGAATTTCGCACCAGCGGAGGTACAGGTGGGCTCCGGTGGACAGGCAGAGTGGAGCCTCCGGTGCTTTCACCGGAACCTCCGCCAGACCCAGTCTTAGCACGCCGAGATTATAAAAACGAGAGCATTCCGATAGAAATAGTCTTTTGGGCAAAGGGGTCTTGGGTTGGAAGATTGTAACTGTCATACGAGAGACATTACTCGATGCGGGTTCGCAAGATGCAAAGAAATAAAAGCCGAACCCGCACAATTTTCAAGGGGGAATAGTATGTGCGTGAAAGAGCCCAAAATAAAAACAACTCCGAGAGGAGGAGGTCGGTGGCCGGAGCCACCATGTTTGAGTGTGTACTTTGGCACCACGAAGATGTATCATGGTCCCAAAAGTACTACTCAAAATTAAGCACAATGAGTCACAAAATGACTAGATATGCAATGATGAGTTGATTTTTGCATAATAAGAGGAGTGTACACTCATGAGTTGAGTGACGCTTCCCCTATGTCCATGCCTACATCCAAACTTAATAACACCTATAATGAAGGTACATATGTAAGGTTTCAAGTGATGTTGGGAGAATCGATGACATTTAGTTCATTCCTCAAAGCTCGAAATCTTGGTTCATCAAGGGTCTTCGTGAAGATATCGGCAAGTTGATCCTTGGTGGACACATATGAGAGATAAATATCACCCTTCTCAACATGATCCCGAATAAAATGATGACGGGTCACAATGTGCTTCGTCTTGGAGTGAAGAACGGGGTTGTAGGCGATCTTGATAGCACTCTCATTGTCACAAAGGAGGGGAACCTTGTCAAAATTAATACCATAATCCTCCAAGGTTTTCCTCATCCAAAGCAATTGGGAACAACAACTTGCCGCGGAGATATACTCGGCCTCGGTGGTGGAGAGAGCACTGCAGTTTTGCTTCTTTGAAGACCAACATAATAAGGAACAACCAAGGAATTGGCAACCCCCGGATGTGGACTTCCTATCCGTCTTCTCTCCCGCATAATCCGCATCCGAATACCAGATGAGCTGAAAACTTGAACCCTTGGTATACCAAAGACCAAAATTTGGGGTATGAACTAAATATCGAAATATTCGTTTCACCGCTTCCAAATGACTTTGGCTCGGAGAGGCTTGAAACCTTGCACATTTACCTACACTATACATGATATCCGGTCTAGATGCACAAAGGTAGATCATAGAGCCAATCATGGAGCGGTATACCTTTTGATCTACCTCTTTACCGTTGGGGTCGGGTTTCAAGTCAGTGGTTATGGACATGGGAGACTTCATAGGCTTGGCATCATTCATATTGAATATCTTGAGCATGTCTTGAGTGTATTTGGCTTGTTTGATGAAAGTTCCTTCATGATATTGATTCACTTCAAAGACAAGGAAAAACTCCAATTCTCCCATCATAGACATCTCAAACCTATCGGTCATAAGCTTGCAAAACTCCTCATTGAACAAAGTGTTAGTAGACCCAAAAACGATGTCATCCACATAGAGTTGGCATATGAATAAGTCACCTCCAACCGTCTTGGTAAAGAGGGTGGGATAGATTAAACCAACATTAAACCCACGATCCACTAGAAACTCTTTAAGGTTCTCGTACCACACACACATGGAGCTTGTTTAAGTCCATATAGTGCCTTGTCAAGTTCATAGACATAATCGGGGTGGTTGGGATCCTCGAAACCCGGAGGTTGCTTAACATATACTAACTCACTAATGGGACCATTTAGGAAAGCACTCTTAACATCCATTTGTTGCAACTTAAAATTATGATGAGATGCATAAGCAAGTAAGATGCGAATGGATTCAAGACGAGCTACGGGGGCAAAGGTTTCACCAAAATCAACACCTTCGACTTGAGAAAACCCTTGAGCCACCAATCTTGCCTTGTTGCGAATGACAATACCATCTTTGTCTTGCTTGTTCTTGAATACCCATTTGGTGCCAATAACATTCTTGCAATCCTTGGGTCTTGGAACTAACTTCCACACTTTATTGCGCTCGAAGTTATTGAGTTCATCATGTATGGCTTCAAGCCAATCTTGATCTTCGAGAGCTTCATAAACATTCTTGGGTTCAATGAAAGAGACAAAAGCATGAGCCTTGCTAAAATCCGCCAATTGCTTTCTGGTGGAAACCCTTCCACAAACTTGCCCAAGTATCTTGTCGATCGTGTGACCCGCTTGTTCAAGATTCTCTATCCTTATCTTTGCTCTACGAGCTAGTATCTCCTCCAAAGATTCTTTGGATATTGCTTGAGAATCACCTTCTTCATCGGAGACATGTCCATCTTCATCTTGGCCTTGATCATAGGTGAGTGAAGGATCACCACTAGGTTGAGCTCTCTAAGCAATGGTCGGACTTTGATCATGACTTTGATGAGAAGTTGGGCCTTGATCATTATCTTGGCCTTGATTACTTGCTTGACCTTGATCATTAGCTTGAGGGCTTGGTGCATTTTGTTGGGTATCTTGTGTATTAATAGGTGTAGTCAATGGCTCCACTTTAGTGGGGCATAGTCCTTCTCCCTCCGTCATCCGGTAACCCTCAATGGGAATTATTTCACCAATCCCCATTCTTCTTATGACGATGGGAGGAATTGCATCTCCTACAACACCATGATCTATACGCCCCCCTTGGGAGCCGTTATCCTCATCAAACACCACGTCTATAGCTTATTCAACTTGTCCGGTGGACTTGTTGTAGACTCTATAGGCGTGCGCGTTTGTGTCATAGCCAAGAAAAATACCCTCATAAGATTTGGTCTCAAATTTTGACAAACATTTACCTTTCTTGCGAATGAAGCACTTGCAACCAAAGACCTTGAAGTAAGATACGTCCGGTTTCTTGCCTGTGAGAATCTCATAGGGAGTCTTGTTCAAGATCTTGCGGAGATATAACCGGTTGGTAGCATGACAAGCGGTGGAGACGGCTTTGGCCCAAAAGTTATAAGGAGAAGAGAACTCCTCAATCATTGTCCTAGCCGCATCCATCAAAGTCCGGTTCTTCCTTTACGCAACACCATTTTGTTGTGGGGTATAGGGAGTGGAGAATTTATGGCAATGCCCTCTTCACTAAGAAAACCCTCAATGGTATAATTCTTGAACTCCGAGCCATTATCACTCCGTATGGCCAATATGGAAGCATTGTGTTGGCGCTCCACTAGAGTGATAAACTCGATGACTCTCTTCTAAGTATCACTCTTCCTCTTGAAGAAATACACGTAACAATATCTTGAATAATCTTCCACAATCACCAAGCAATACTTCTTTCCTCCGATACTATCATAAGATAGTGGACCAAAGAGATCTAAGTGAATGAGCTCGAAAATTCTTGTGGTGGAGATATTAGTCTTTGTTGGGTGAAGTTCTCCGTGTTGTTTTCCAAAGGTGCAAGAACTGCACACACGATCTTTAGCAAACTTAGCTTTGGTTAGTCCTAGAACATGATTGCCACTTTGAAGGTCATGCAACATTCTCATATTGGTGTGGGCTAACCGGCAATGCCAAAGCCACCCCCATCAACTTTAGCCATTAGGCATGTCGCGGCATACATGTCTCCTTTAGAGAAGTCCACTACATACATGCCATTCTCGACAAACCCAACGAAGGCTACTTTAAGAGTTGTTTCCCAAGTGACAATCACATTCTCTTTATTAAAGAAAGATGTAAAACCACAATTTGCAAGTTGAAGAACGAACATCAAGTTATAGCCAAGGGACTCAACAAGGAGAACATTCTCAATTGATAAATCATTTGAGATAGCCACCTAGCCTCGTCCCAATACCTTAAGATCGAACTTGTCACCAATAGTGACGCAATTGAGATGAGGTAATGGAGTTTCAATATTACTCATTGTGTCATTGCTTCCGGTCATGTGTTGGGATGCACCATTATCCACTGTCCATCTACCCGACCCGGAAGCACTTCCCTACAAAAGATCTATTTCTTGATTTAGGTACCCATCCTTCAATGGGTCCTCTTTTGTTAGTAACAAGGGTCTTAGGAACCCAAATAGTCCAATGATAATCGTCACCATAAGAAGTACCAACATATTTAGCATAAACATGAACATCTATAGATTTCATAAGGACATAATATGGGTTATATTTTCCGACGAAATCATTGTGAGTGATGCTCCCCCTAGAGGTATCACCACACACAATGGCGTTGGTATCCTTCTCCTTGGTCAACTCTCCCTCTTTCACAAAGACAACATTTTGAGAGGAGGACGTGACCTTCTTGGATATCTTCTTTGACTTGGCAACAAAGCCAAGTCCTTCCTTCCCTTTCTTGGCTCCTTGAGAGCTTATGGCGTCATTGAGAATTTTCTCTCTTCCTACAATGTTAGTCGTAGTGCAAGAGGTAGGCATGATAACAATGCTATTAGAAGAAGATATCACTTCTTATTAGATTGTTGAGCTAGAAGCTTATTTCGAGACTTGGTGAGTTTGTCATGAATTTCTTTAAGAGACATGAACTCCTTTTCTAGTTTTTCATGACGCTCAACAAGTTCCTCATGAGCTATTCCTAGCTTCAACTCCTCTTCTTCAAATATTTTAAGTAAAGCAAGATATTTTTCATTATCTTTCCTAAGTTTGGAAACACTAATGGCATAAGTCTCCTCTAGACTAGATAGTCTCTCTTCAAGAGAGGCTCTCATGGATCTCTCTTTCTCAAGAGCTTCTACAGGCTCATTATCATTGTTATCATGGCCACCATCATGGCTTTCCAAGGTCATTATTATTTACTCCTTCTCATCTATGAGAGATTTAGCATCATCAAGTTGCCTCAAAAGGGCCTTTACCTTTTCTTTGGTTTCACCTTCAAGACTACATAACCAAGAGCCTAGATTCTTGGCCTCCTCATCATCAACAATGTTTTCAACACAATCCAATAAGGAGGGAGAACTAGTAGCAATAGACTTGGAGGTGGAAGATATTACCGTGGTGGCTTTTTCCATGAGACATGTAGGTCGGATCAATGCCTTCTCATTGGGGGATTCAAATAGAGAGACTGCTGAAGAGGAATTCATAGCTATGGCGACATGGGACACACCTACGACTTCATCTTCTCCTTCATCTCAGGAGTAGTATGTTTCCAATGTGGGTCCTTCTTGAGCATATAGAGCCCTTGGGACTCTTTTAGCAAGATTCTTGTTTTGTGGAGCTTTGTTCTTGTCCTTGCAAACAAGCTTCCCTTCATTCTCTTCTCTTGGCTCAAAAGGACACACATTGACGAAGTGATTTGCACTTCCACAATTGAAGCATGTCCTTGGCCGCTTCCCCTTCTTATTGTAGATCTTGTTTCTTGAAGGTCTAGGAGCACCGGCCTTGTGAGCCTCCCATCTCTTCCAATAACCATGCATGGAAAGAGCGATGCACTTATTAGCACCCTTGTATGTGTCTTCATAGTCCTCATCATCCGCATCCACTTATTCTATCTGTGTCGAAGTTCTGACTCCACAAATCCCTCAGGTGACCCTATCGGGTTTCGACTAGGAGAAGTCATGAGCGCTGGTGAAATCGTCGGCTTGACAGGGGGGCGAGATTTACCCAGGTTCGGGGCCCTCGAAGAGGTAAAACCCTTACTCCTGCCTTCTGCTGATCTGTATTGGATGATTAGATCGGTTACAGGTTGCTCGAATCGAGAGTAGATCTCGAGTTCCGAGGCTTTTTGGTCGTGCCGTATTACCTGGTCCTCTCCTTGGGGGCTCTCCTGGCCTTATATAGATGGCCAGGTCTCGAGTTCTACCCGGAGAGGACTCAAACCCTAGCTGGGTCGGTTACAAATTCCCTAACTTAACCCGCAAGTTGATGCAGGTGGGCTCCACATGGGCCTTCTAGAGTACTCCAAGGGCGCTTCCTTTTGGGCCTTGACCAGAAGGCCTGAGAGGGGGTGTCCTTACTCGCAGGGTCCAGGATCCATATCTTCGTCAGTAGCCCCCGAGCGCGTGCTTGACTGGGGTTTTTCCAGTCGAGTAGGCGGTCAAACTCTTCTTATTTTAATGGAAGATTGCTCTGACAGTCATTGTTTTTCCAAAGGGTGTGTTCCCTGTATCATGGGTCATCATGCTCGAGTATCGAGCAATATAAGTGCCTGTTTTTACGGCTTTTTTCGCAGAAGGTTGTGGCACAGTAGCTTGGCTCTCCCGAGAGATCGGGGCCAATTAATTGCGACTAGGGAAAAAGCATTCCTGGCCTACTCAGATTCGAGACCTCCGACTCGAACCCGATAAGGTGATTGTTGCGACTGGGCCGTTGTGGACTTATCGAGTCGAACTTAACCTATGGGGATACCCGGCGCGTCCGCTAGGATTTTTCTTCGTGTTGTTGACACGGAATTATACCGGAGGACGCAGCTTTTGAGTGCGATTCCAGGCCCAAAAGAAAGATCTTTTTGGGTCTTACCTTCATATTCGAAGAATACGGCATCCGGATGTGCCTAGTCGGCTGAACAATCCAGGTTTTTATGATGTAAGATGATCATGTGTAGGAGAGGTAGGTTTTTCCTACCCGATTGATTTGTTTGAGCTCCATACGAAAGAATCTTCGTGCTGGAAAAAGAAATTAAGCCCGTATGAAAGAGTTTTCATGTTCGGGATGTTGTGCCCATACGAAAGAGTTTTCGTGCATAGGGTATTTTTCTCTTGTTCGAAGAGGTCTTGCTCTATGAACTGTTCATAGAAAAGTTGCTTTTATCCGAAGGAATTGATATTCATACGAAGATAATTTCGTGTTTGAACTTCCACTCGAGAAGATTTTGGTTTTGAATGACGAATGCCATGACGTCATGACGCACTCCTCTTCTCCCGATGGGACGTGACGGAGTGGCAGCAGAAGGTGGCCCACCTTGTCGGCTTTTTGACCGGGAAACGAGACGTCGTTCCCGGTTTTTACGCGAGACGTGCAGTAAATGCGCACGATCTTCTGTTAAGATCGTGGCACGAAACAGCGCTGGGCCGCCGCTTCGTTTCATCCTCACGCGTGGCGGCCGCGATAGGCGCCACGTAGCGCATCGTACGGCTGAGATCGCTTCGCCCCGTGTATAAATACGGGTGTTAGCGCTGCGGTAAAACTTTCCCAGCTCTCTGTCTTCATCTTCTTCCTCGCGCCCATCTTCGTCTCCCCGCGCTCGAGCTCTCGCTGCAAACAATGGCTGGCGGAAAGAGACGCGGTGCTGCCGGTTCCGCATCCGGTGAACCTTCCGCGCAACCCGCGCCCCGCGCCGGCGACTGGCGTTCTCCCAACACCACCGCAAAAAGCATCAAGGAGATGCAGCGGGAGGGGTTGCTGCCGGCGGAGACGGAGAAGCGAGTCCGCCTCGGGAAAAAGGAAGAGGTACCCAATCCTCAATCGAATGAGCGCGTGGTCTTTGTGGACCACGTGACTCGAGGCCTTTCTTTTCCCCTTCATCCCTTCTTCCTCGGGTTGCTGTGTGTCTATGGCATACAGCTTCACGATCTCCCCCCGAACGCGGTGCAGCACATCACGTGCTTCATCGTGTTCTGCGAATGCTATCTCGGCATTCGCCCGCACTGGGCGCTGTGGAAGGCGCTCTTCAAGGTCCGGATCTTCCGCGAGAAATCGCGGGTGGAATCCGAGCTTGGCGAACCGCTTCGCACCGGCGGCTTCGAGATCCAAGCTCGACAAGAAGGCAGCTACTTCAACATGCATTTCGTCGACTCCGCCCAAAGCTGGCGGAAAAGGTGGTTCTACGTCATCGACAACAGCTCGGGTGGGATTGTAGAGTTCCACCCGTTCGCTGTTCTGACCAGGCGAAAGTCTTGGGGGCACAAGATGTCAGCCGAAGAGACTCAGACCGTTGCGCCTTTACTCGCGAGAGTAGCTGCTCTTCGGGATCAGACCGCGGGAGTTGTGCTCAACGGGATGCATCTGGCGAGCATCTTTTTGAAGCGCAGGATCCAACCGCTCCAACAAAGGCCCTCCGCCATGTGGGAGTATCAAGGTTCAGAGGATCCCAGTCGAGTAAGCCGCGAGGAACTTTCGAATGTAGAATTCGAGAAGAAAATCGCGGGCATCACCCGACTGAAGGTGGGGGAGAAATTCCCCGATTTCTCTGTTGAAGCCTTCGCCGCTTCAAATCCTCCCCGCAGCCGAGCAAAAATCTCAGACAGCTTCCGAGCAAGAATAGCGGCTTGCTCGCTAAAACGAGAGAGTCGTACCTTTTTGCCCGTGGAGGGGTCGACCGGAAGAGCTGTGTACGCCTCCTCCAAACCTTCGACTCCATGCGCCAGAGCGAATTGTATCGCGGTCTTCGCACCAGATTCCGCCTGTGCGACCGCGAAGGCATCCAGAAGTTTGCCTTCTGAGAAGACCTTCAACAGATCATCTAGCGCGGGTGCAGGAGTGGCGTTGGCGAGGAGGCGACCGTGCAGTTGCCCCAGCACTTGAGTTGCATCATTGATCATGGAGAGAACTCCATCAGCGTGCCTTTTGAGCTGGGCAAGTGTGTCGGTTACCACATCCACCCGCTGGAGCCCAGGGATTTCTAGAGGAACATCCAGAAGACCTGCGAAGGAAGGAAAGAATACTTAGCAAAGTACAGCGAAATGAGGAATCAAAGTCGCAAAATCCCGGCACACTTACCCGCGAAGCGCTCAGCAAGGGGACGGAGGAACCCGACAATGTCGCTGTCGGCCTTACTGCCAGCTTTCTCTAACTCCTTCAAGGACTTCCGCGCATCTGCAAGCTGTCGACCAAAATCTTCTGACTGCATGCGGGAAGCCTCTAGCTCTTGTCGAATGGCCGTCAGGTCAGCCTCCCGAGCAGTTACCTGCTCAGAGAGTTTGACCTTTTCGGATTCTGCAAATTCAAGTCGAGCTGCAAAGAGATGCTTGTCAAAAACTCAAGAATGAACGGAGTGCGGAAGACAGGGAAACAATAAAGCTCACCCTTGAGAAGAACGTTTTCAGTCTGAAGTCGGCTACGGTCCGCTCGAAGCGACTCGCAATCCGACTCGGCGAGAACGACGCGGCGACCGATCGCCGCAAGAGAATCAATAAGCGACTGCAAAAGTACGAAGACAAAAGAGTTAAAAGGGATTAAAATAGAGTCTGTACCCGATTATTTACAATCGACTACAGCCTCGGGGGCTACTCCCATCGGGAGCACTGCCGTGCACCCGATAAAAATGAAATCATGAAGAGGAATTAAACTAGACTTTGAGCCTGTGGCCGATCGCATGCGATCGACTACAGCCTCGGGGGCTACTCCCATCGGGAGCACTGTCGTGCACCCGATAAAAATAAAAAATGGACGGAAGATGAAGTTTACCTGGCCGGAGGCGCGAGACAGCGGATCCGCAGAGCTATCCGTCACTTCCTTAGAAGCAGAAGCCCTGGCGGCAAAGCTGGGAGCTTCACGTACCATCGTCGCGGCTTCGGGGGCTGCTCTGGGGGAGTTTTGGACGGTGCCCGCGGTGGGAGTTTCACCCGCGTCCTTGGCCTTGTTCCTCTTCTCGGGAGGAACGGCAGCGGCGTACCTGCGAGGACTGATCGTCTGCAGACTGCATCGAAAGATAGAAACAATCGATATTGAAGCACAGAAAATGTTCGACCAAGATTAAGGAAGAAGCTGGCTGTAGTCGCAAGGGACTTGCTTTGTAAGTAGTGCAGCCCCCGTGTCTTTTTCTTCCATGTTTCCTTATCTGACTGAGTGTGTTTTTGTCTTCAGTCGTTAATCCGGATGACAGGGAAGAAAAGCAGTGGGTAGAGAATCACATCCTTCAAGGGGCTAGTAGCTCCAAACCTCATGCGAACAACTTTTGGTCTGATCGCAGTCGGGGGTTTGTGATGGCCGCCTTGAAATTTCGAGTCCGCCAGGCGAGAATTCTCGTGAGTTCTTTTCACGAGGTCTTGGTTGCGATGAACGCTGCATTTTATCCACTTGAAAAAGGTCCCGAGGACTGGGGTTATCTTCTCAGTTTGTTTGGACGTGAAGGAGAAGTTCACGCGTGTGTACGCAATCAGATGACGTGCGGCGCGATTGTAGCTCTCTCTTTTGTCCGCATATGGCATCCTGAGATAGATATTAACTTCGTTGCTCGACGCCCAGATTATGCAATCGAGGATATCTCGCCGTATTATGATGCTGTACGTCCTGCGGCGGAGAAGATTATCCGAATGACCTCTGAAGAGGTAGATAGAATTTTGGCGACTGAGAATGCTCAGCACTTTGACTGATTTTCGGATGTAAATATCCTGTAATCTGTTTATAGTTTGTAAAAAACTGTTGTAAGGTGTATAACCTTGTATTTGATGTTGTTTCTTTGTGATGCTTAGTTGTAGGGTAGCCCCCGTGTGTCTTAGGGGGTGTGTACCTGTAACTTGTAGCATGTAAAGAATGAAAAGCTTCGAGTGAATACGATGAAGGAATCGCGTCTTTATTGCAATGACTGAGAAGCCATGTATTCAAACTACAGGACTGACTAGTATAGCCTTATTTTTGTTGTGATAACAAATAAACCTAAGGATAAAATTTGCGGAGGTGTGCAATGTTCCACGGATTGGAGTAAACCCCTCCGGTTGCTGGATTCTTTAGCCTGTAGGCTCCGCCTGGGATGACTTCATGTATGATGAAGGGTCCTTCCCAAGGTGGCTCGAGCTTGTGTCCTTCCTTCTGTTTGAGCCGCAGCACCAGGTCCCCAACCGCGAATGCTCTGTGGCGTATGCGGCGACTGTGATAGTTGCGCAAGGATTGCTGATATACTGCGGATCTTGCGAGTGCGATGTCGCGCATTTCGTCGAGTGCATCCATATCTTCTGCGAGCGCCTTGTTGGAAGTTTCTTCGCTGTAGGCTACAACTCGTGGGGCGCTGAATTGAACGTCCTCGGGAAGGACTGCTTCTGCCCCGTATACCATGAAGAATGGCGTGTATTTCGTCGATCGATTAGGAGTTGTGCGCAGACTCCAGAGTACGGAGGGTAGCTCTTCCGCCCAATGTCCTGCGGCGGGGTGTAGACGATCGAGTAGTCGCTTCTTGATGCCCATCGAAACTAATCCATTGGATCTTTCAACTTGTCCGTTCGTTTGCGGGTGAGCGACTGAGGCAAATTTGAAATTGATGCCTTTTTCTTCGCAGAATTGTTGTGTCTCCTTTGCTGTGAAATTTGTACCGTTATCTGTAATGATGCCGTGTGGCACACCAAATCGACATACAATGGAGTCGAGAAACTTGACGGCGCATTGGGCGCTTGCTGAGGTTACTGGCATAGCCTCGATCCATTTGGTGAACTTGTCGACTGCGACCAGCAAGTGTGTGTATCCACCTGGCGTGGACTTGCGTAGTGGCCCAACCATATCTAGCCCCCATTGTGCAAAGGGCCAGGCTATTGGTATCATGTGTAGTTCCGTAGCAGGGGCGTGTGGCCTTGGTGCGAATCGTTGGCAGGCGTCGCGTCGTTCGACCAGGCTTTTTGCATCATTGGCTGCTGTTAGCCAGTAAAATCCTGCTCGGAAAGCTTTTCCCATTATTGTTTTCCAGCTAGCATGATGTCCGCAGTCTCCTTGGTGTATGTCCTGGAGCAATTCCTTGCCATCTTCGGGTGCGATGCAACGCTGAAGTATTCCTGAGATACTTTGCTTGTATAATTCTCCATTGACTACTCGAAAGGATTTGCTACGCCTGATTATCTGTCGAGCCTCACGTGGGTCGGCCGGGAGCTGTCTGTGGAGCAGGTAGTCGAGATATTTCTGCGTCCAGACTGGCTCGATCATGAAAACCTGTCGTGATATATTGTGAATAAGCTCGATAAGCGCGACCTGCGGGTTGACCTCTGTTTCTGGCGCTGCTGCAGCTTTCTTCACTTTGACTGATCGTTTGATCATCCGTTCGAAGTATATTCCTGGTGGTATAGGTGTATTGGTGGAACCCATGTTTGCCAGTCTATCTGCTTCTTCGTTGCTAGATCTTGCAATGTGTTTCAGCTCGCAGCCTTTAAAGCTTCCTTCGAGTAGGTTGTACATGTCACGATATGCGACCATGTTTTCAGCGATGGCGTCGCATTCTTTCATCGTCTGCTGCACTATGAGATTGGAATCATCGTAGATCATTAATCGGGTAGCTCCACAGGCGATTGCCATCTTCATCCCGTGCAACAGGGCTTCATATTCTGCGTCGTTGTTTGAGGCTGGATCATCTCGTGGAAAGTCCAGTCGCAGGACGTATTGTAGCTTGTCTCCCCGAGGCGAAATAAGAACGATTCCAGCTCCTGCTCCTTCGTTTCTCTTGGATCCGTCGAAGTACATTATCCAATTGCTCGTGTACTCGGGTGGTCCGGGCGTTTGTAGCTCTGTCCATTCGCTGAGGAATTCCACGAGTACTTGAGATTTGACTGCTTTTCGCTCTATGTAGGTGATGTCCCAGGCGCCCAGCTCGATGCTCCATTTTGCTATTCTTCCGGATGCCATAGGGTTGTTCATGATTGTCCCGAGTGACGCATCATTAACCACTGTAATGGTATGTTCCTGGAAATAATGTTTGAGCTTTCGGGCTGTGAGAACAACTCCATACGCTAGCTTCTGATAATGAGGGTATCGTTGCTTGCATGGCGAGAGCACTTCGCTGATGTAATATATTGGTCGTTGGACTCCGTATGCTTTGCCGTCTTCAGGTCGTTCGACCACGATTGCTGTGCTGATGACCTGGTTTGTAGCGGCTAGGTATAGTAGGAGCGGCTCCCTTTCTTGCGGTGTTGCAAGGACGCGCCTGCTTTGCAGCGATCGCTTCAGGTCTGCGAACGCTTGTTTAGCTTCGGGTGTCCACTCGAATTTGTCCGTCTTCTTTAGTAATTTGTAGAAGGGTAACGCTTGCTCCCCCAATCGTGCGATGAACCTGCTTAGGGCGGCTAGTCGTCCTGCGAGCTGCTGGACTCCGCGTAGATTGGTGGGCTCCTTCATAGTCAGGATGGCTTGTATTTTTTCCGGGTTGGCTTCAATGCCTCTGGCGGATACCAGGTACCCGAGGAGTTTTCCTGCAGGGACGCCGAAAACGCATTTGGTCGGGTTGAGTTTGATCCGATATGCATTAAGGGCGTCGAACGTTTCTCTGATGTCCTCGAGGAGTGTGTCCTCTACTCGAGTTTTGATGACGATGTCGTCGACGTACACTTGTACGTTTTTGCCAATGAGATTGGCGAGGCATCTTTGCATGCAGCGCTGATATGTTGCGCCTGCGTTCTTCAGCCCGAAGAGCATTGTCGTGTAGCAGTAGACACCGTGGGGTGTGATGAATGCCGTCTTCTCTTCGTCTTCCTTTTTTATTCGGATCTGATTGTATCCCGAATAGGCATCCAGGAAGGAGAGGCGTTGGCAGCCTGCCGTAGAGTCCACGATTCGTGGTAGAGGAAAATTGTCCTTGGGGCAGTGCTTATTCAGCGATGTGTAGTCGATGCACACCCGAAGGATGTCCGTGTTCTTCTTGGGGACCAGCACCGGGTTTGCCAACCAGGTGGATATCCTGATCTCCCTAATAAAGTTGGCGGCTAGCAGTCTGTTTATTTCTTCTCCAAGCGCCTTCTGCTTGGGTTCTGAGAATCGTCGAGTCGTCTGTTTGATGAGTTTGGCATTAGGAAAGACTTCGAGTGAGTGCTCGGCAAACTCCCTGGGTATTCCTGGCCTATCTGAGGGCTGCCAGGCACAAATTTCCCAGTACTCACGGAGGAGTTTGACGAGCGCGCTTTCCTATGCTGGCGAGAGGGTTGTGGAAACCATCGCGGTCTTGGCGGAATCCGTCGGGTGCACTTGGTGCTTGCGGGTGTCGCTGTTGGCGCTGAATTCCAGTTCAGGCGCGTTCTTCTTCGTGAGGGGCATGACGGAGTGGTCCGTGGTTTTTGCCAGCTCTTGAAGTTCTTCTTGCATCCCGAAAGATTTCGCGATCTCATTGAATTCTATGTCACACTTGTTTGACTTCTGGAAGTCTCCGTCGATGGTGATCACACCGTATTCGCCGGGTAGCTTGAGTTTCAGGTACGCGTAATGTGGTACTGCCATGAATCTGGCGAACGCTGTTCGGCCAAGGATGGCGTGGTACTGTGAGGGCCAGTCGACGACTTCGAAATCCAGGGATTCCCTTCTGTAATTGCTTGGAGAGCCCAGTACAACTTCTAAGTTGATTGTTCGGAGTGGACGGATTGCCTTGCCCGGAACTATCCCGTGGAAGGATGTTTCTGATTCCGTTAGGCCGTCCAGGTTCTTGTTCATTCGACGGAGTGTATCCGCGTAGATGATGTTGATTCCACTGCCGCCGTCCATGAACACGCGGGCCAGGTCGTAATTTCCGATTTGAGCCTGGATGATGAGGGCGGCGTGTCCTGGTCGATAGACTTGTGGTGGATGGTCTTGTTTCGAGAACGTGATGGGCTGATCTGCCATCTTCAGGTACTCGGTCTTTGTTGGCGGTGTCTGCACTGCCATGCATAGTTTCCTTGTGTTAGTCTTTTGAGCTCTGCGAGAGGGGCATACCTTCTGTATCATCGCGAGTTGTCCTGCTGGATTCGGGTATGCATTGGCTCCATTGTTTTGTGGAGGTGGCGCAGGTAGTGCGGCTAGCGCCATGTTTGGGTTTGCTGGTGGAGGAGGTGGTGGAGGCGGCTGGAATTGTTGTCCCCCTCCTGGCAGCGGCGGGTAGTTTTGAGTGGATGCGAATCTTTTCCTCGCGAGAGAATCCGAGATGTCAAGAAACTTTCGACAATCTTTGAGGAGGTGTGTTGCCTTAGTTTTGCCCGTGCGCTTATCTGTAAACAGGTGTAGCGAGCAGTATGCATCAAGATCCTCCTCGGGGGACTTTTCTTCTGCCTTTGGTTTCCATTCGCGACTTCCGCGGCGGCCAGGGTCGCGGTTTCGCGTGAATTCTGCCGCCACTAATTCCTCCCTGTCCTCGTGGTCGTAGTATTTCCTTCTTTTTCTTCGCCCATGACGGTCGTCTTCATGCGTGGGCGACGATGCTCTTTCATTGCGTACCGCGTCTTCTCCGTTAGCCCATTTTTCGGCTATGATCATTAGCTTCCCAATGGTTTTGGGCGCAACTCTGCCTAGCTCTTCTCGAAACGCGGTTCTTCTCGCTCCTTTGGCGAAGGCCTCAATCGCCACTTCTTCCGAGATGGTTCCTGCGGTGTTCCTGAGTGTGGTCCACCGCTGGATATATTCTCGTGTGGATTCGCCACTCTTCTGTTTGCACGCTCGTAGTTCTTCGATTGTGGCTGGCCTCTTGTACGTCGACTGGAAATTTTTGCAGAAATCGTGGTGCAGGTCGTCCCACGATGCGTAGCAAGATTTAGGTCTTCTTTCCAGCCAACTGCGGGCCGCGCCTGTAAGATGCAAATTGAGGTATTGCATGGCTGTGTTCTTGTTCCCACGTTGGCATTTTACTGCCGTGAGGTAATCGCTTAACCACTGGGAGGGCTCGAGCGAGCCGTCGTATTTAGTCACCTCCGTGCTGAGCTTGAACCTCTTGGGTAGAGGTGCTTCTCGGATGCTGCGAGCGAAACAGAGCGCTCCACAGGTTTCGTCGTCTGAGGACCTGGATGAGGAGCGTTCGCGATACCGTGAAGCTCTCGCCCTATCCACCTTCTTTTGGGCGAGATCTGATCGCGCGTCGTATTCGGACCGGTCGCGGTCGTTGTCTTTCCTTGGTTCTTTGCTTCGCTTTCTCGAGCGGCTGCTGTGGCGCCGCGAGCTTTTGTCTCTCGGGCTGTCGTCGCTGCTGCTTCGACTGTCGCCGCGACGGCGGGCTTCTTTTCCTCGACCACGCCGTGGCGATTTGTCTTTCCTCGGGGATGAACTTCTGTGTCTGCGAGGCGTTTCTTTATCCTTGTTTTTCTCCTGTCGCTCCTTCTCCAATTCTTCTTCGGTCTTCTTGCGATCGTGGGAAGCGAGCCTTGCGGCTGCCAATCCTAGTCCTTTGCGAATTTGCTTGTACTGTTCCACCCGAGGGTCGCTGTCCGTCGGTTGGTTCATCTGCATGTAGGTTGCTGCGGCTAGGATCGCGGCAGCTGGGGTTTGCGGATAGACATTGCCGTCATCGTCGACCCTCATGAAGGAAGACGTGGTCGACCTGTCGGTCGCAGTCACGGATTCGTGGCCCCTTGACGATGTTGCGTGTCCCTTCCTCGCGGGTCGGGTACCGACTGAGGGTGCAAGGGACTGTTCGACTCGACGCAGGCTTGATTCATCCGCCGCTCTTCTGCGACGGGCTAGATCCGCCCGGGCTTCTTTGATGTTTGAGGCCGCTCTTACTAGGTGGTAGTGGTAGGCGGTTAGGTCTTCTTGTGAGGCTCCTGCCGCGGGCGGCTGGCTCCGCCGCATGGCCTCCTTGGCCCTCTTCCAGGCCTCCCGCGAAACGCCGATTATATCGCGCTCGGTTGCGCTGTATTCGGTTTCCGAGGGTTGTTCCGATCCTGCCATGCAGACTTGGGCCAGTCGTGGCTCGAGCGTCCTAGGCGCAGATCGGAAGGCTTCCCGTACCCGAGATGGTTCCTCTGTCGAGAGGGCGTGGTAGTCGACTGTGTTGAAGCGGATGGACTCGCCACTTTTCTCCATAGGGAAGCGCGAGTTGACGGCTCCAGATTTAGGTTCAGATTCATCCGAGAAGTGGAGGATTCCGTCTCTGTTCGCCATGAAGTTGAAGCTTCCGAACGTCAGGGTGACGCTCTTCTCCAGATCCTCGAACACCGGGCGTGATTCCGGCGAGTGAGGCGTGACTATGACGGATCCGATCCGTACGGGATTGTTCGGAGCCGTAGTCGATGGTTTCCAATGGGAGTTGGATGTCGATGAAGCCGAAGATGCCGGTGATCCAACGCCCGCGCTCCCCACGGTCGGCGCCAATTGTCGAAGTTCTGACTCCACAAATCCCTCAGGTGACCCTATCGGGTTTCGACTAGGAGAAGTCATGAGCGCTGGTGAAATCGTCGGCTTGACAGGGGGGCGAGATTTACCCAGGTTCGGGGCCCTCGAAGAGGTAAAACCCTTACTCCTGCCTTCTGCTGATCTGTATTGGATGATTAGATCGGTTACAGGTTGCTCGAATCGAGAGTAGATCTCGAGTTCCGAGGCTTTTTGGTCGTGCGGTATTACCTGGTCCTCTCCTTGGGGGCTCTCCTGGCCTTATATAGATGGCCAGGTCTCGAGTTCTACCCGGAGAGGACTCAAACCCTAGCTGGGTCGGTTACAAATTCCCTAACTTAACCCGCAAGTTGATGCAGGTGGGCTCCACATGGGCCTTCTAGAGTACTCCAAGGGTGCTTCCTTTTGGGCCTTGACCAGAAGGCCTGAGAGGGGGTGTCCTTACTCGCAGGGTCCAGGATCCATATCTTCATCAATCCGAGCAACCGCCTTGACTTCAAGGCGAGGTTTGGATACTTTCCAACTCCTCTTGAGCGAGCGAGAGCATCATACACGCTCTTGTGAGATAGGGATATGGCTATGAACTCACTAAGAACACCAATGGAGTTGAGGGAGTTGTAGTCCGATCTTGTTCGAATGCTAGTGGAGAGATTCTTCTCGAAAGGAGTTATGGCCTTGACAAACTTCCTCTGGATCCACTCATAGGAGATTTCCTCTATTCCAAAGTCCCTCAATTGATTTCCAAGGGTGACAACTCTTCTATATAGCTCCTCGGGACTTTCATCTTCAAGCATAACGAAGTTCTCGGACTTGTCAAGAGCAACATCATACATGGATGATTGGATGCTAGAATTTCCTTGGAACAAGGTGTCAAGTTTATCCCAAGCCTCCTTGGCAGTCTTGATACCGCGGATGTGTTCAAGATGTTCTCTTGGAAGAGCCTTTTGGATAGTGACAAGAACGGTCTTGTTGAGTTGAAATTCAACGTCTTCTCTTGGAGTCAAGTTGCTTGCATCATGAGGATGAAATCCATGGAGTATACTTCTCCACAAAGCGGTGCAAGATCCTGAAATATGAGACTCCGTATCGAACTTCCAAGAAGAGAATTCATTAGTGTTAAGCATGGTAGGAACTCCAACGTTAATCATGTCTGGCATTGTGGCAATGGGATAGATAGAGTCATAATTTGGAGGTGGTGGAACTTTTGAGTTAGACCCCGAACCATTAGCCGATTGAGACTTGGAGCCTTCCGAGCTCCCGCCGCTCTTAGCCTTTTTATCGGCTTTTGCCTTGGCTAAAACAATGTTAGATTCCATTTCGGCGATGTCCGGAATGGACTCATCATCCGAGCTAACATCATCGGAGGTGAGAGGTGGTTCCTCGGGCTCCTTGGTTTTCCCCATCATGGCCTCCAACATATTCTTTATGCTAGAAACCTCTGAACCAACACTAGAGCTAACCTTCGACAATTCGGTTTGTATGGTTCCAACCGTTTCTTGTAGGTTAGTTATAGTGTCGGCCATTTTGGCGATTTCCGCGCTAGAACCAACGGGCTCATTTTCATTGACCATTATACTCTTAGGCGGTTAAGCCCTTAGCAAGAGCCGAGGCTCTAATACCAATTGAAAGTGCACTATGGTCAACTAGAGAGGGGGTGAATAGGTTGACTACCAATTTTTCTTTTCTTTTCCTTTTAGTAGGTCTAAACAAGATAAGATAAGGTTCTTTAGATGTGCAACTTAGTGAGCAACCTATGTGAGCAAGATAAGATACGCAACAGAAATAAAATAAAAGGTAACAAGATAAACCACAAGTGTAAACAAGGAGATAAGGATATGTTTCACGTAGTTCCGTCTCAAGAGAAGTACGTCTACGTTGGAGAGGTGGGGAGCCACCTAGGCGCTCCTCAATAGCACGGTTGTGCACACCTTATTCTCCTTGAGCTTCTCCGGTGAGGGAGATTCTCGTTTCCACTATGAGGTCGACTTGAAGGCGTTGAACAAACCTTTACATGAGCTTGAGGACACTCCACAAGATGGATGGAGGCTCTCAAGCAAACCGAAGATTCTTGCAACAAGGTGGAAGCTACAATCACGAGATCTACTAAGGTTTCTAGGCCTCAAGTAGGATTCTAGATCTACTAGGATGTGTTGGATGGATTTGAAATTCCTTTGGTGGAATCACGGATCTAGGTCTCCTCTAGCTCTCCACAAAGTTTCAGAGTGTTTGGGTGGTTGGAGAGGGATATCTAGGAGGTTGAGGCTTTAATTAATGGCTAGGAGAGAGAGTGGGAAAAGCTTAGCATTTATGAGACAGGGGAAGGGCTTTAAATACCCCTTCCCCAATGTGGCCGTTGAGCAGTCCATGCAGCACCGGAGGCTCCAGTGGTCTTCACTTGCGCGCATGCGCGCAGCTCGTTTGCTCCATTCTGGATTCTTCAGGGCGGAGGCTCCGGTGGTGCTGACGGAGGTTCCGCCCACCGGAGGTTCACTGGAGGCTCCGCTCGAGCCTCCGCTCGTATGCACCTGAAGGCACTTGGAGCGGAGGTTGCACCGGATGTAGCACCGGAGGCCAATCCCACAGTGGGGCAGTGAAGCCAGTGGAGGCTCCGCTGCAGCCTCCGCTCTTATGCACCCAAAGGTGTTTTTAGCGGAGGCTACACCGGAGGCCGGCGCCTGGAAGAGCTGAGAAATGCATGGGGCGGAGGTTCCGGTGGATTCACCGGAGCCCCCGCTACTTGCAAAAATGGCACCCCAATTTGTTTCTTCGAGCTCTTTCCATTCGAAACATTTTTGTAACCCATTGAGATTGTATACATGATGAACCTGGGCATTTTCATATATATCAAATAGGACCTGCAAATACTCTCAAAATAGACATCAGTCCTATAGTCATCAATTATCAAAACGGAAGATGATCTTCACCGGGGGGGAGGGGGCGCCACCCTATGGTGTGGGCCCCCTGATGCCCGTCTTCGACTCTTCTTCGGTCTTCTGGATGCTTCCGGGGAAAATAGGCTCTTCAGGCTTTGTGGGGTCCAATTCCGAGAATATTTCCAGAACATCTTTTCTAAAATAAAAAACAACAGAAAACAGGGAACTGACACTTGGCATCTTGTTAATAGGTTAGTCCCGGAAAACGTGTAAAAATGCTATAAAGAAAGGACAAAACATGTAGCAATTGGCATAATATTATCGTGGAGCATCAGAAATTATAGATACGTTGGAGACGTATCAGCCCTCCTCGAGACCGCTGAACGTCGGGCGGAAGGCCGGAGAGTGGGGCGTGTAGTCGAAGGCCCCAAAGCAGATTGATTCGGCGGAGTCAATGATCCGGAGCTCAGATTTGAACTCGATGCAGATGAGACCGGTGAGGCCGTAGATCCAGCGCTTACAGTTCCCACAGACGACGCCAAATGTCTCTTCCCCGACATATCCCCCTGGTGGCATATTGGGGGTTTCATGATAGGAGACGGATGAGCATTGGTGGACTCGATGGTTAACAGTGGGACACAGTTTACCCAGGTTCGGGGCCCTCGAAGAGTTAAAACCCTTACTCCTGCTTGTCCGGATTATATTGATAGTGTGTTAATGCATGTAAAATGCATACATGAACTTTGCGTATTATTACTTGTTTTTCCTACATATTAGCAACTTATATTCATGTTTTATAATGATTTGGGGGATTTTCTGAACAATCCCCCTTCTTTTGGTTCTAACCCTGTTTTTCCAGAAAATGTACTTTTTAGTGTTTCAGACTTTCCGGGAGCTTCCGGACTCCAAAAAGGGCAAGGCCAAAGAGCACGGTTCAGAATTTTCGATACGAAGACCATGGGCCAAAGTAGAGGGCCAAAAGGCCAACCAGGTGGAAAACAGGACCCTCCACGCGGCCAGATTCCTTGGCCGCGTGTGGGGACCCCTTTTTGCCCACGTGGCTCCGATGTCGTCGATCATTCTTCTCCCGAGTGTCTCGTGACCTAAAAACGACTATATAAAGGGTACCCTGGCCTTTTCGAGGAGGAGGCGGCGCCGAGAGACGAAACCACGAAACAGAGAGACAGAAGGCTGCCGCCGGAGAAGATCGGAGGGGGGGAAACGCCGCCGGGATCACCCCCGGAGGGCTCCACCCCCTTCGGCGTGTTCATCATCAACGTCTACAGCAAGATCAGCTCCATCTCTCCACTGTAATCTCTTGGCAAACACGATGTATGATGCAATACTATATTCCCTTGATGTATTGTTTCTCCCCGTCTATGTTTGAGTAGTGAATTGTTCTTGGCAATGGTGAAATAGTTCGTTGATTGGTTGCATACAAGTTTGTTATCTTCTATGATTGTCTTTATGTACAATATATGAGTGCACGCATATGTTGGGGAATGCATGTAAGGTGATCACCGGTAGCATAATGGAGTGGTGGTGACTTGGGAGTGACAGTAACCTGAGACCGAGCCACAAAGTTAAGTTATTGGGGGATATATATATAGGGGACCTTAGAACGTAAGGCTATGGTGGGACTTTATGTCTTAATCAATCTTGTGCAGTCATTTACTTGGCCACATGATCCATCATAAGGGGCTGTAGATCATTTACTTGACTATACCTATTCATGGCTCCTTCCTAGAATAAACAACTAAGACTAAAACATGTGCTTCACTAATTGTGACAACCACACGAACGAAACACCTATTGCTAGAACACTTGCTCCCTTGAGATACTTGAGATATTTGCTGCTTGCTACTTGTGAAACTTGCTTAGAAACTTGCTTTAGAAACTTGCTTTAGGATTACTTGCATTTTAAACTTGCTTCACTAGTTACTAGACAAACCACACTCCACGTCACTTGCTTTTAGTTAGTTAGTTCCTTTTAGTCAAACTTATTGCTTTGCATAAACAGCCATATAAGAGGGTTATAGGGCTTTAGAGAATAGATAGCTTACCTTCAGCTCCTCGTGGGTTCGACACTCAAATACTTATCGAAAGGTACTACAATTGATCTCCTGCACTTGGGAGTCATCAAGCACTTTTCTGGCGCCGTTGCCGGGGAGCGTTGTGCTAAGATTTTATTCTTGTTTGCATTGCATACTAACATATAAACCTAAAACACACAAAAAAAATTATAAAATGGAAACAACCAAACAATTTTAGAACTGTATAATATCTACCTTGAATTAGGACATGAAGTGTTTGAGGAGAAATTGAAACATTATTTGCACAACAATCATATTTGTGGTAGTACTAATTCTTTGAACACCTTTATTGCTAAGGAAAACCTTGAGCTTGGGGAAGTTTGTCTTGATGAATATGATATTTTTAGTCCCCCTACTATTGAGGATAAAAATGATATACTTGCTGATTCTATGGAAAGTTTTAAGCTTGGGGAAGTTGGTTTTGATGAGCATGATATTTCTAGTTCCCCAAGCTTGGAGAGAAAATTCACTTTGATGATACTATGCCTCCTATATATGATGATTGTAATGAAAATTATGAATGTTTAACTTCCACTATCACTAATGAGGATTTTACTTATGTGGAGAGTAGTGATTCTTTTATGCATGTGGCTCATGATAAGAATGTTTTATGTGATATTCATATTGTTGAATCTATTCATGATGCTACTGAAAATTATTATGAGAGAGGGAAACATGGTTACACATATTTCAACAATATTAAGTTTCCCCTCTTTATGCTAAAAGTATTGAAGTTGCACTTGATCTACCTTTCTATGCTTGCTATTATGTGCTTCTTTTATTTGTTTCATTACAAAATGCCAATGCATAGGAAATGGGTTAGGGCATCTCCAGCCGTCCCCCCCAGAGCCCCCCAAGGGGCTTTTTTCGCGGCGGAAGCGGCGAATAGCGCCGCTTCTTCACCACTCGCCCCCCCAGAGGCCCAAATAGCGCCGTTTCGGCGCTATTTGGCGCCGCGGCACCCAGGCCGAACCCAGCCCGCTGGGTTCGGCCTGGGGGGGCGAAACTGCGAGGCCGCGCGGGCGGGCCAACGCTGTCAGTGACGCGCCGGGAAAGCGCGGGAACGGAAACCCCCGCCCGTGACTTCCTTCTCGGCGCCCGCGCCGTCAAAGGCTGCCGGAGGCGGCGGCCAGTGCATGCAGCGGCGACACGCGTGGCCAGTCAAAGTCCACCGGATTAATGGCGGTGCGGCAGCGGCGACACGCGCGGCGACTGGCCCAGCCAGGCTATAAAAACGGTGGCCGCGCCCTCCCCGTACGCACATTCTCGACCCCTCCTCGCCGAGCAGCACGCCGGGCTGCACTCCTTCGAGACCTCGCAGAACGAGGACGCGTACCGCAAGGTGCGCGGCGTCCTCGAGCAGGCCGCGGCGGTGGCGGAGGCAGCCGCCGTTCGAGCCTCCCTGGAGACGCACCAGCGGGAGGAGGCGGCGCGAGCGGTGCGCCGCCAGATGGCCCGGCGGGCTGCCTCCGTCGAGCAGGAGGGCGTCATCGCCCTCTACGAGGCGCAGCGTGAGTTGGCGCTGCAGGGTGAGCGGCGGCGCAACCGCCCGCCCTCTGAGCAGGCGCAGCTGCACCGGCTGCGCCTGCAGGCCCGAGCGGAGCGGGCGGAGCAGCGCCGTCTCGCCGCGGCGAGCCAGGACGGAGCTGGACTCTCCAACCAGCACCGCCACGACGAAGACGACGAAGCGTAGACGTAGGCGTAGCCATCGCGTAGTATCCGCTGTTTTTAGTTTAAATTTATCGTTTTAGCTTTAAATTCGCGCCGAATATGTACGCAGTTTCAAATTTCAATAAAATTTCGACTAGTTTTTCAACTGCGTTTGTTTGGGCCGATTTGTTGGGCTCGGGACGCGACTGGGAAACGCGCCCCCCCCAGGTTCCAGAATAGCGCCGTTTAGCGCCGCGGCGGCGTTTTGGGCCCTGGGGGGCGCAACGGCTGGAGATGCCCTTAGACTTAAAAATAAATTGTTTAATATTTTTTGGTGTGTTCCTTATGCTTTAATTTCCTATTCGGTTTGAGCACACATTTATATCTTTACAACATGTAAAATGCCTTTACCTATTGTTATGTATCATTTAGTTTAATATTTTCATTTTATAAAAATTTTGGGAAAGTAAATGAGAAGTATGAGTAATGAAGAAGTTGGGGTCGACCTTGAACATGTGTTGTTCATGCCAATGAAACCATTGCAAAGTCTCTATCATTAAAACTTTTTCTAAAGCTAAAAACAATAAAAATATTAGTTCACTACTGTAACATCACATTTCTGTCTTATTTCTCATCTTAAATGGCAAGAATAATCTTATATGAGAGATAGGATTAAACAATAGTAATTAGCTGTCAAGAAAACAGATTCCTGAACTTCACTGCGAAAAATGTTTAAAATCACAGAAGTGGAATTTTGACCTGGTAATTTACGACAGCAATATTTAGTTATCACTACATATTTTATTAGTTTTAAGTTTTCTGATTTGAGCAACTTAAGTGCCTCTAAAAATTCACTCTTTACAGGCTGTTCAGTTTTTGGCAGATTATGTCTTTATTTTGCATTGCTCTTATTAATTGTGTTTTGTGTGGTTCTTTTGATCAAGGAGCAATGCACAACTGTAGTAACAGTAGTTAATATTTAGAATAAACTCATGATGTGTCTTTTCTGTACCTATGTGGATTTTTATTTATAGAGGCACTAACCCCTCTAATCAAGTTTTATGTTGAGATTTGTGTAAGAAATTTTTTTGAGGAGGAAGAGTTGAGTGAGATGAACAAAGATCAAGATGGACAACCAATCAAGCTTGGGGGTGTACCCCTAGGCTCACCCTACATGTATCAAATAAGTACAAGAATCCAAGCTTGGGGATGCCGAGCCACCTCACTCCAACCATCATGATGTTAAGTAAGTAAAGCCTAGCTATATGGCTATAAAGAATGCGCTTTACGGGAGGCAACCCGGTTGTTTTTGTTTGGATTTTCCTAGTGTCCTCTTGCTGTCTCAAGATATTAGTTTTTTTTTGTTTTAATTCTGGAGTTTTCAATAAAGAGTCAAGTCAAACCCATTTGGACTTATAAGTTGCTATCCTAGTGCATGAAATTTCTGTTTTAGCACGAGTCTGCTCACTGTATGATTTTACGTTTTTTATTGGTATGTAGGATTGAGCTAATTTTTTAGTATGTTCTGCAACTTTTCGTCCTCTGTAAGATCAAAAATTGTCTTAATTTTTTGACGAGTCTAGCTTAGGGAAAAACGTTCGTTATGCTGCTGTTGCTTTTCTGGACAGATTCTGCCTTCTTTTGTTTTATGCACTCTTTGGGCTTGGGAATCGAATTTCCATGATTCTTTCAAGCAAGAGAGTGAACATACAACATAATGAACCTTATTGTCTATCTACTGGAGCATTTGATTTGGAATTTTTCACAGCAAGCATGTGATTTGTTTGTCCTTGCTAATCTCACCCCACAGAAAAAGAATGGGAGAAACATGTTTCGTGAAGTTTTTTCACAAGGAATAGAGGAGCTGCGCCTCAAGACATCAAATAATGGTGAAAGCCATAAGATTGGGGATGTGATGAACACCCCACTGGAGCTACACTATTTTGGTTAGCACACGTCTACTTTCTGTTTTTCTAAGCAAAGCATTTATCGTAGAGACTTGAAGCGTCTAGTTTTTATTTTTATTTTTGTTTTGATAAGACCACACCCATCATTTTATATGAGATTGAGCTACTGGAGTTTGGGGTTGGAATGTATTGGATGCTAGTATTATGACTTGGAATAGGGATGCCATGGTTGATTTGAAGAGCTACATATGTTTGCATGATTTATAGGCTTTTTATGTGTAGAAATTTGCAATAATGTTGTCTTGAGCTATCTCTTATTCATGTCCTTGATGTTAATTGCTGGTTTATTTAGTTTGTCATGAAATGAGTAGTTCTATGGACATATGCATGCATAGTAGCTGGTCAACTATCTCCCTTTTGCTAGCCAAAAATTTAAAAATTCCAACAAGTAAAAACTTGTTTCCAACACTCCTTAGCCAAGTATTTCCAGTGAGTCCACCATATCTTCCCATTAGTTTCATTGCTATTCCGAGTATGTTCACCATGTTATTGTGTTATTTATGTTCTAAATTAAGATATTCACTTTATTAATTGTCATGGGTTGAACTTGGGATAGGACTCTCACGAACTTTTGAAGGCACACTTTACTTTTTATGCATCTAATAAACATGACCCAATAATGGGAGCCACAAGTTTTGCGTTTGACAAGTGTGTGGTTGGGAGCTAGCTATAAACGTGTATCACCGGAAAGCTTTCAACATTGCACAAAAATTTACATTTGGTTGATATCATGTACTTTTGTTTTTGGACTCCTGCCATGCCGAAATGAAATAGAGGAATAGTAAGTTTTGATGAGTAAGTATCTATATGACTAGAGAAACGAATTGGGCCGCTAACCTAAGCCATGCTTTATCATGGTGAAAATTTACTTACAGCTTGAGTGACTCTACAACACATCCTACAATAAAATAAGAAGCTATGCATAATAGTGAATGAAAATAAAAAGGATGATGAGTCTACTCCGTTTGTTTGTCTTGTCATTGTGACATGGGCTTGTTTCCATGTCATGGGGCAAGAGGTACCTCTTTGCGGTTCTCTATGATGTCATTAATACTTATTATGATTGTACAAAGCTTATTAGGAATCTTAAGTTGAGTAATCATGGAGTAGGTTTTCACACTCACGGGGCATGAGGCTTTCAACCACCTTGTCATTCACATTACTTCAACATTCACCATTTAAGATGCTATTGATAAAGGGGCAATGAGAGTCCTAGATCAATGGATACCACATTTCAATTAGTAATTTTAGTTGAATAATTTAGAGGCTAAATAAGACTTGATCATGTTTTACCTCTACTCAATTTTCTCCAAAGTGTCCACCATATTTTCTATTTTCCATTATGCTATTCTTTGACCAATATAGGATTTTATTTTTCATTTTGTGTATGCATTTGGTCCATAGTGCTTTTATTTCATTATACACTTTGTGAACTTTCATGAAGCATCTTTGCTTGCATATTTGATATTTCTTATAACATGAATTGTATGTTTCTACTCATCTACATTATGAATCATTTGATTATATGTAGCATGAATAATCTTCTTTGATATTCCATGATTGTTTTAAAATGCAAAGTCCATGTTAGTTTTATCACCTTCATACTCGAGGACGAGTATGGGTTAAGCTTGGGGATGTTGATGCATGTAAAATGCATACATGAACTTTGCATGTTATTACTTGTTTTTCCTACATATTATCAACTTATATTCATGTTTTATAATGATTTGGGGGATTTTCTGAACAATCCCCCTTCTTTTGGTTCTAACCCTGTTTTTCCAGAAAACGTACTTTTTAGTGTTTTAGACTTTCCGGGAGCTTCGGGACTCCAAAAAGGGCAAGGCCAAAGAGCACGGTTCAGAATTTTTGAGACGAAGACCATGGGCCAAAGTAGAGGGCCAAAAGGCCAACCAGGTGGAAAAGAGGACCCTCCACGCGGCCAGATTCCTTGGCCGCGTGTGGGGCCGTCTTTTTGCCCCCGTGGCTCCGATGCCGTCGATCTTTCTTCTCCTAAGTGTCTCGTGACCTAAAAACGACTATATAAAGGGTCCCCTGGCCTTTTCGAGGAGGAGGCGGCGCCGAGAGACGAAACCACGAAACAAAGAGACAGAAGGCTGCCGCCGAAGAAGATCGGAGGGGGGGGGAAATGCCGCCGGGATCACCCCCGGAGGGCTCCACACCCCTCCGGCGTGTTCATCATCAACATCTACAGCAAGATCAGCTCCATCTCTCCACTGTAATCTCTTGGCAAACATGATGTATGATGCAATACTATATTCCCTTAATGTATTGTGTCTCCCCGTCTATGTTTGAGTAGTGAATTGTTCTTGGCAATGGTGAAATAGTTCGTTGATTGGTTGCATACAAGTTTGTTATCTTCTATGATTGTCTTTATGTACAATATATGAGTGCACGCATATGTTGGGGAATGCATGTAAGGTGATCACCGGTAGCATAATGGAGTGGTGGTGACTTGGGAGTGACAGTAACCTGAGACCGAGCCACAAAGTTAAGTTATTGGGGGATATATATAGGGGACCTTAGAACGTAAGGCTATGGTGGGACTTTATGTCTTAATCAATCTTGTGCAGTCATTTACTTGGCCACATGATCCATCATAAGGGGTTGTAGATCATTTACTTGACTATACCTATTCATGGCTCCTTCCTAGAAGAAACAACTAAGACTAAAACATGTGCTTCACTAATTGTGACAACCACACGAACGAAACACCTATTGCTAGAACACTTGCTCCCTTGAGATACTTGAGATATTTGCTGCTTGCTACTTGTGAAACTTGCTTAGAAACTTGCTTTAGAAACTTGCTTTAGGATTACTTGCATTTTAAACTTGCTTCACTAGTTACTAGACAAACCACACTCCACGCCACTTGCTTTTAATTAGTTAGTTCCTTTTAGTCAAACTTATTGCTTTGCATAAACAACCATATAAGAGGGTTATAGGGCTTTAGAGAATAGATAGGTTACCTTTAGCTCCTCGTGGGTTCGACACTCAAATACTTATCGAAAGGTACTACAATTGATCTCCTGCACTTGGGAGTCATCATGTGTTACAATGGCGAGTGTCGTGGTCGCGAGAGATAGATTGGATCTCAAGCGAGCCAAAGCCTATGGTGGAAGAAAGATTAGATGTCATACTCCGGGGGTTCTCCCATCCTTTATATAGGAGGTTGGGTCCTGAATACGGACCCGGTAGGTTACAAAACCCTAAGTTACTATTGGTTGCACATCTGATTCTTGTACCGCAAGTCTCGCGTGTGGGTCATAGCTGAACCTTCTAGATGATCAGGGTGGCTCCACATGTTGGGCTTCCGCGTGTAATTGGACCGGGTAGGCCCGTTAGGAGGACACAGGAAGTATCCCTACTTCACCGGCAGCGTGGCCCGTCATGGCCGCTTCCGCGAGGATGGTATCCCTACTTCACCGGCGGCGTGGCCCGTCACGGCCGCTTCCGCGAGGATGGCTAACACACGAGGGGCTCACGAGCAGTGGAGAAACGATAGGGAGTTGTGCGAGCAACTCCGAGATCTCGAATGGCCTTCAGCAGCGCTCAACGGCGCAGGGGACGTAGCCAGCGGAGAGATCGAAACAAGGGCCTGTTGACGGCTGGTCCTTCGATGCGACGCAAGGGTAGCAGGTGAGTACACTTTGAGCTACAAGTAGGTTATACATACAGGTACGAATCAATTTGATGAGGGGATTATGAGCAGCGTCATGGCTGAGTTGTCAATCACCCTTTAACCTCCTTTTAGGGACACCTAGATTACAAGATTGAGAAAGTTGATAAGAATGCAAGTACAACTCGGAGGGTTGCAAAATACAGGAAAAAACATACAAAAAAATTCATTCGGAGATGCGAAAAATTGATCGTCGTCGTGTAAGTGTAAAGGGTACTTTGAAATGAGTTATGAAATACATATATGGAATTAGCATTAGGATGTGAAAAGTGGGATATCTTCCTCTAACCCAAAGGGTTAATCTTTTTTGCGACAAATTTCAGGGCTTTATTATTCAATCACAGCTCCAACGTTGACAGCAATAACACTGGCAACGAGGAAACTAGGTGGGGTTTCCATCCAACACTCTGTACCCTTCTGAGTGCAAGCAAACTTGGCACAAAGGTGGGCCGACATGTTAGATGATCTTATTACATGATGAATAACAAAAGAATGAAACGTCGAAGGGTCGATTTCTTCTAGAATTGACGCCACAATTGGCACGCGATTTCCACAGATGTACCACATCCAAGCAATCTGTCTCCAATACGTCTGTTGAGAATACTCGCTTCTCCAATATTCTTACCCCTTGTTTGGACGTAAGAAAAACAGTTTGGAATTGAATTGGACTGGGAATTCCAAATCCAACTTGGAAAGGAAATGGTTTCAAATTCCAATTCTATTGTTTGGTTGTACATGGTATTTAAGGTTGGAATCAAAGGGTAGCACCCAATTACAATTCCTGTTTGGATGTACAAACCATGGAATTTGATTTTTTTGAGTTTGGGCAATAAAAAATTGTCTACCATGTATGAAAATACTATGTTTATTTTTAAATGTTTATATATTATTTTGCACATATAATAATAGTAAAATATTCTGAATCCGATTAGAACAAAAACATGACCCATGATGATCTATGGAAAACACGTATGGGCAGCTTTGATCTCCTAAAATCTCCCACAAAACTTTGATCTCCTAAAATTTCCTATAACCTGCAAAACTGAAACAAAACTATGTATTAGCAACACACAAATTGTAGGTCTATATGGTGTTCCATCTTCTATACTAGCAATGCAAAAATCTGTATTCTATTTTACTCTCCACACTCGCGGTTGTTCCATGTCCCGCTCCAATACGGCAAGAACAAAAATCGACCACCACAGTCCAATGTTCGGTTCCACTATGGGAAAAAAATCGAGCCACCTAGTGTCAGTCGTTCCCTGCCATCATTCCCAGCCACCTACTGCCACCATGGCTGGGATAAAAGGAAGAGAGTGGAGGGGATGTATGGGAGGGAGAGGACAGAAGAGACTGGTGGGGAAGGAGCGGACGACTCACCAACGGTGGCGGCCTTCGGTTCCCTGCCACCGTCGATCCCCACTGTCGTCCTTGCCATCCCTTTGCATCTAGGGTTTGGGAGAGCCACATACAGCACCATGGTTGGGAATAGAAGGAAGAGGAGGGAGGGGGATGGTTGGGCCGGAGGGAGAGGAGGATGGAGACGGGTGGGAGAAGGGGCGGGGTGAGCAGAGAACTCACCGCCGGCGGCGGCCTCCGTTTGCGGGCAAGAGGAGCGAGCTCCTTTCCGCTTGTTCTTTCTTAAGCGAACCAGTACGCGGGGGTGCGGGGGTGGGCGATCGGAATTTTTCCGAGCCTTTCCTGGCTCCTGCGCCCGGAATCGTTCGGCGTGGCTGGGAGGCGTGCGGGTGGGTTAACTGGAATTGGACCAGTTTTTCTGACTACAATTTCTATACCACTCCAAACACTGGAATTTGGCCGCTTTTCCGACATCCAAACAGGGGGTTAGGGCAATTCTTTTCCTCTCAAATTGCCTCCTAGTTCGATTTTCTTTTACGAATACGCTTCAATCAAAGGCCTACTCCACGTGATTGTGTGGGCTATCATATGAGAGCTCTGTGACAGGCCCAGATAAGATTCGGCGGGGTATCTGAGAGATGAACGGGAACGGGCCAGGAATGCGCGGCTTTCTTCTTAGCCCTCCACGTCATCTTCTTCTACGGTTGAAGCCCTCGTCCATTTCCGTCCACCACCGCACCCATAGGCGGCCATCGGTGTCACTACGCCACTCCGGCCCCACACGACAGAGACAGCAGCGGCAGTACAGTATGGCGCTTCGCGCGGCGGAGCTCCGGCGACTCCTTCTCCGCGGCGAGGCGGTCCTCCCGCTCCCGCTCGCGTCGCGCTGCCGGCCGGCGAGCACGGCCGCCCGCGACGACGAGGCTGCAGGAAGCAACGCCTACGACGTGCTCGGGGTAGGAGAGACGAGCTCCTCCGCGGAGATCAAGGCCTCCTTCCATCGCCTCGCGAAGGAGACCCACCCCGACGTCGCTGCCGCGGCCGGTTCCCGACGGTTTCTTCAGATCCTCGCGGCCTACGAGGTATCTGTTCTATTTTGCTTTGCCTAGTAGTACGAATGCATGATGTAGTAACTAGTCAACCTCGAACCGCCCTGGATTCTAATTTTACTTGCAACATCCGGTTCTGAACTGTGTAAAAAGATGTCAAATTGGGGATTCGCCCAATTTAATTGTTCATTTCCCCCCGCAATAAATGAATAAATTGTTCATTTGGGAGGTACAAATTGCTTCGGTGCTAACTTTGCGCTTGCATAGCATAGGTCACTTCATTACAGGGCAAGAAGCTATCAGTGAAAAGTCCAGAATTGTATTTTGCATACTGCTCACCAGCTCACGAGCCTTCTCGCGGTGTTGCAGATCCTATCCGATTCGCAGCGAAGGGCTCATTATGATAGCTTCCTGCGTTCACAGAGGCTAGTTATACAGAAGCATCCTAGGCCATCGCAACGTGTTTATCCATATGGATATGGTTCAGGCATTGTGGCGCCTAGAGAAAGTAATGTTGTTGAATGGCTTAAATGGTATAGGCTTACTGTTGACGACATTGTCACGAAAAAGAGGATTGCGACGGGCTCAAGTTATTTTGATAGGCTTGAAAGTGAACTGTACTCTGCAATCCACACTGCATACTATGGTCCAGAGGTCGAGTCCATGGATTTCCTTCCTGATTGCTTTGAAGCCGAGGAGAGGTCTGTATATGAGACCCCGGAGCTGTTGCACCTTGTATCAGGCCGTGATCTGTTTGGTGTTGTTAGTCTAGCTGACGACATCCGAGAGCTGTCAGATGCTTGTCGTGATAAGCTGGCATATTCTGGTTATGGAACTTCCGGGGTTACTCCAAATGTTACAATAAACTCGGAGAAAGATTCAGTACCTAGTCCTGTAAATATTCACAAGAAAGCAAATGTAGATACTGATAGCCCCCCATCAGATGCCTACAAGGATGTTGAATTGCGAATCTCTGGGAGAGTAGTGGCCACCGCAAATAGGAGGCTCAAATGCAATTGCATTGACAAATCAGACGTGGAAGATCACATACATGTGTTTCTTGTTCCAAATGAAGTGGTTTCATCTGATGTGACACAAGAGCATCTCCTTCTCGGAACAATCACTGGGTTGGGCACCTCTGGGGAGGAAGGATCCTGCTGTGTCTATGATGGCCGTGGAACAGAGACCCATGTAATTGTTAAGCATAGGACATTGATGGTATGCGTACCTTTCCCTGATTCTATAAATCAAGTACAATGAGTTAGCTTAAAATATATGTATGGCTCCATGTAGAATTCAAGTGGCACTTTTGTACACCACATTGTTGTTTTAAATGCTGCTGCAAATTTGTATAATGCAGGTTAAACACATGCACTGGTATCAAGTTGGAGACAAAGTTTCACCCTGTGAATGTCGATGTAGCAGGGCTCGGTTGCCACCTAGCAGGTATGCGTTTCTTTCTATGTTCCCCTGTGGCTGTGGGTTGCCCTCATGCTTCATATTATGGAACCGTTGGAGGTTTTTCCTTACGAATAATAGCTCATCTTGTCATTATCTTTTTGGACATGTGATTTCATGTATGTGGAACATATAAAGGATACCACAGGAAGATTGAGGTGTCAGTTGTGGTCAAGTGTATACATGCTAGCAAGGACACTGTTGTAAATCGCTAATTTTCTGTATCTCTCAAATTACAACCATGAAGAACATTGTAGCTGTACACTCTCATTTATGGCCGAAGAATTTGAATTCCCTGCAAAACACTCAATCAAAGCAAATTCACTTAATTTGGAAGTCAAGTGTGAGAGCATGAAGTGTCTTAGTGGAAGTACTGGGTAGGATGATCTTCAAATAGGTGTTCATTTCAGAGTTGCTATATTTTGGAATGATATGCATGTTCACTACTAGTGAATATAATAATCTTTGCCCCATCAAACAGTAGTGATTAAAGAGCCGTACTACTACTTAACCAGTAATTTGTTCGTCAAATGGATTTAGTGTACTGCATATTCACCTGCAAATATAGATAGAAATCAATCCTACCCCTTAAAATAGTATAGAATATGGCAATAGTAAGCCTTCTTATATTGTTCTTCCTTTGCAGGTATTGGCTCTTTGAGCCGCGCTGTTACATGCATGATACTGGTGGTTGGTACATCGAGACATTTGGGAGAGACAAGAAAGGGAGGACTGTTCCATCACCGAGACAGTGGGATAGTGTCAATGAACAATCTGAAAAGTAAGCTTTATAGTTACTGTATTTTGGCTTGTTTGGTTGACGATCTTTCTTTTCTCTAATTACATATGCATAAACAGACAGATAAGTTATTGTTATCCAGGTTGGTAATTTCTCAGCTTTGCAGCTCTTTCATATTATGATATATATATTATTCGAGATTTACTTTGCACAAAACCTCATAAGATGTATTCACAATGAAAATCTATCGAAACTGTTGCTTCTGGATTTGTTTTGTAAGTTAGTTGCAACTTGCAATGTTTATTAATTCATTTTGGTCAAGACTTAACTTTATAGTTTGTAGACAATTACATGTTTCGCTCTGTATATTGTACGTATTCATATATTGCTTCACTGTGCACTTAGATTCTCTTAACACCAAAATCGCAGGAGATTGCATCCAGCACTGTATCTGGTGGCTCTGGCATACAGATCTCTAGACCTTGAAGATGCCCAGAGAAGAAAATGGAGCATCGGGAATTTCCTAGAGCTGCAGTTATCTCATATTCGTCAGTTAAGCGAAAAAATCTTTGCTGGGAAAAAAGGAGTTGATATGGGATCATCATGAGAAATGAGTAGCAGTTTTAGGAATTTGATATCCTTTTTCGGCAATTTCTCTAAGCTGTGCTGCCATGCTTTGAGAAGTTGTAGCTATCTAGCATTGTGGCACTGGATAAGGAATTAGGGACATATTAATGCAGCTCTCTACAAATCATGGCCAGAACTTTATCACGGTGTTCACTGTTCTCCATGGTTGATGTCGGCTGGACGACCATTGGTTAGCTGACCACACACATCGGGAAGCGCCTCAAGTAGGAGGAGGTCGGGCTGGCGACGGGCATCAGCATGATGCATGTCTACAGCACAGGAGGCGGCGCGACGGCTTGACGAGGGAGACCGTGACATGCAGCACACAGGCGAGTCTGTCGCGGCCGCCGTCTTGTGAATGTACCTCGAGGGTACTGCTGCCAAGAAGCCAGTCGTGAAGGACGTGACAACGGCCACCAGCGTCCACCAGGTGTGAAGAATCCTTGCTGACATGTTTCAGCTGAAAGGCGCGTCCACCATGTTTGGTTACTACAAGTTGATTGGTTCTGTTCTTGGTTTATTGATGTCTGTGAGTACTCGACAGTTTGACACCATGTCGGAAGGATGCAGCTGAATTGTTACTTTGTATTTTTCGTTTCTCTCAACAACATTGAGTGTTATCATGAGTAGTGCTGCACAAAGGAGAAGAAGCGAAGCTGATCATCTGTATGTACTTAAGTGGAACTTAGATGCTGTTTCGGAATGATACTGTAGGAATATTCAGTTTGTTCTTCAGATATACGGAGTACAGTGGCTGGATCATATACGGAGAACTCTTTCAGAATATGTTGTTTATTTATTTATTTTGCGTGTCGTCTTAAACTTTTTAAGACTTGATGTGGCGGCCAAAGTACTACTGTATCTGTACTACCTATGTTCCAAAATATGAGACGTTTTGGTAGCCTAAAATGGCCTACCAAAACATCTTATCTTTAGAATATAATTTCTTAGGAGAACCAATGACAACTGTAAGCTCGTGAGGTGTTCTCAAAAGTTTGTACATCTGTATAGATATCTACAGAAAGCAGAGAGTATTGTAAACACCATATATTTGTATTGATATTTGGCCTAAACATTCGATTTCCACGTGGTTGGCAGAGTTACCAACTGAACTTTATATAGTAAGCACTTGTTAAATGAGTGGTAGGTTGGTTTACAAGTTTTTATTTTGAGTTAACGCACCGGCATGGTGAACGTGTTGGCTATGTATCTATATTTCCCTAATTTTTTTCTGTGCGTGCTCGGTCTCTTTTATTTCTTTCTTTCCTCAACTACGCTTCATCTCCGATTCCATCAGATATTTGTAGGCGGGGTTAAGCCTTGTGTAATGTCCGGGGTATTTTCCTCAATTAGATTTTATTGTTTGTTTTCCTTTTGCATCATCATGTCATCATGCATAGCATTGAATTTTGTTGCACTCTATATATATATATATATATATATATATATATATATATATATATTTTCTTCTTCTATAAAACCTAATTCAAGTTTAGAAATCAAAATGATTTGGCATGTTAAAGAAATGTTTAATTGGCTTTTAGATAGCCTCTATTTTAACATCTAATTATTTTGGAATTTTCTATATGAAATTATTCCTGCAAAAACTAATTTTCTAAATTATGTGATAATTTGGGAAAAAAAATCAAAAAAAAATCTTTGGAAGAGGGCAGGCCAGCCCACCACGGCCAGCCTGACCCATCTCCCACCCAACCTAATACACCCAGGCCACACACGCACACACACGTAAACACACGCACACACGCGACACAGAACGCACACCGCACGCACGGGAGGGGATCGATCGATCCCCTCGTTCCTCTTCCTCCCGTCGCCTCCATCCTCCGCCTCCCTCCTGGCCCCCCTCCCGTCCGAGCTCCGGCCGTCCCTCGCCTCCTCCCTCGACGGTGTCGCCGGCCTGCCTCCCTCCCGTGGCGACCGCGCGCCCGGCTCCTGGCTCCGCCCCGGCCGCTCGCGCACGACGGCGAGCTCCGCCTCCACCCGCAGCAACTCCGGCACGGGAAGGGAGCCGGCCTCCCGCCCCGCCCTGCCTCCTTCGAGCTCGCTCGGGAGCCCTACAAGCGCCCCTTCCCCGGCCCCGAGCAGCCCCGTCGCCAAGCCCTTACCACCTCTTCGCCATCCTCTACTCCGTGCAGGTCGCCGCCGTGGCCGCCGTGGCCTACCTCCAGCGCCCTCCTCCGCTCTCTGGTGTGCTCCTCCCCGTCCAAGGCAACCTCGAGGACCCCCACCTCGCTCTACACCCATGCCTGTCACCTTCCATGGCCACTGCTCGCGCCATCCTTGACGCACAACAGGTGTTTGGTGCCATGTCCGCAAGAAGACCAGTGCCCGTCTGTGCATGTGTTTCGTTTGTTCTGGCCGAGGCCTTCGCGCCCGTGTCGTGGATGACCGTGAAGCTGACAAGATCTTCCCGAAGCCGTGCCCGCAACATGTTTGACGAAAGTCCCACACGAGGTGTGGCGTTGTTCTCCCGTGTGCGTGACCGCCTTCGTGCGTGTCCACCTGACCTCGACAAGACTCCTGGCGACAAGTCTGAGACCGTGACGACGCCAAGATCGACCCCGACCCGTACCTCGTCGCCTAGTCCGAGCACCGGAACCGCCAAGATTCCTACCCGATGCGACAAGCACCTCGACCACGACTACTCCCTCGACGAACCGTGAACGACTACATCGCCTTCGTCGTGTTCGCTTTGCGTTGGCCGCCTTCGTGCGTGCCGTGAAGATTGGGACCGACATGTCCGCCACCAACCTCGAAGACAACGATGTTGCGGATCGCCCACGACTACTACGACTACTTCGACGACGATGACCGCGTGATTCGAGAACGACTACTTCCTCTACGGCGTGAACGACTACCTCCACGACGATGACCCTGGAACGACTACGTCCTCGATGTCGACTACTTCCCCTGCTACAACTACTTCCACTCCTTCCTCTATGTCGACTACGTCCTCTACTTCCTCCTCTTCTTCTACTTCCCCTACACCCCGAAGACACCGGCGCCGAACCCGAAGATCCTCTCCACACGTGCGAACCCAAACCTTAAATCCCCTATACCTATACGCCCTATTTTCTACAACATGCAATCTATTTTATAAATATCATATCATCATGTTGCATCGCATTTTGTGGGTTCGGGTAATAGTAATGTCACTTAATAATTAAATATGGAATGTATCGGGATATTTCTATTTACCTTGTCCCTATTCCATTTAAACTTGAGTAGCTCATCTATATATTATGTCGCCATATTAATCCAACATTTAAATTGAGGGGTAGATAAATAACGTGCACCGAATAATTAAATTGTTGGAACCCAGGTTCCACTTAATATTGCCCCGTGTGTTGCATCTCGCATGTCATGCATATAAAATAGGATCATGCCGGTTCTTTTGCCCTAGTTGTAATTGTTGCATCCGTGCTTTCTTTTAGTGCTTCGCTTCTTCTCGGATAGGACGTTGAGATGATGTGAGCAACGACAAGTTCTTCGGATATACCTCTACTTGCTGGATTCCAGGCAAGTATACTCACTTGCTGCCAAATGGCTGCCTTTCATCACTTGTTACCGATTCTTTCCGTTGTTCTTATGCTAGCCTTATGATTCGATGCTTGTGTCTCGATCCTATCATATGTTTACCTTGCACCCATGATATAGCCTTCCTTCCACTTCCTATTAACTGTTGTTTGTTTACCTTGTTGGCCCTCGTGTCGTAGTTGCATGCTTAGTATTGTTTGCGCTCAAGTCTTGTTTTCCGTCTTATCACCTGTTTAGTCGATAGTTGGGTTTCAATTCAATCAACTTCATGTTAATGTTTTGGGTAATAATAATTTGATGATAAGGCACCGGCAGGAGGCCCGGCGTGGTTTTGAGGTCTGCTAGTGTCGACCCTAATTAGGAAAAGGGTCTTGTCCATTGATCCATGATGAGCGCACTAAATGCATGTGGGAAGCGAGTATGGGCGCCCCCCGCAATTCTGATTCGATTCGCATCTCGTCCAAATCGCCTCATTTAGTTCGGGTTTTCCATTTGCCGCATGCATATGCAGGTGCGAACCCTTGGCGCAAGGGTGGAACTTTTGTAGTCGGCATTTAGGGAGACACGTTCTTAGAGTGCTATGAGGGTCCCCTTTTCTTCGTGGGGCTTGATTAGCCGTGCGCTCAACTGCACGGGGTTCTTTGGGCCTGATGCGAAGAAGAGTTGGGTTGTGTTGAGTACCTCGCTTGGTGGGTTGATCCCCCGTCTGGCGGGTTATTCTTACGTGTACGGCCAAATTGGTGCATCCCTGCAGGGTTAAATCTTCTCGAGAAGCCGTGTTGTCCGCGGTTATGGATGACTTGGTGAAAGTGTTGGCTAACAAGTACTCAGACAAATTACACTTAACGATGATAACTTGACTAGTAATATAGATCACCTCCACCATAAAAATGAATGTCACCTTAATCAACAGTGTGAGTTTTCCTTGGGTTGCTTCCTTAGTAGGGGGTAACATTGGATGGGTATTGTTTGGTGAGTAGTTGTAGTTGGTTCTGATACGCTATCTTATCCCTTTCTTTTAGCCGGATGTTGTAGCGACTCTCTGTAGTTAGTTAGTGCAGCCCGCTGCCGCTTCTTTGCAGTAATCCCTTCCTTTCTGTTGTACCCAAAGTATTGGTATCTTGTGATGATTGGTTACGCCGGTATCTTGTGAGTATGGGTTATCCACTTGCCAGTACTTAACCGTACTGACCCACGAATCCTTTTCCGTGGCTGCATATTCCACATTGCAGTCAACAGGTTTGAAGTCTGACGACGTTAGCTTGGGAATTCCTCCGGCTTGGCCTGGGCAGGGATTGGACGCCATCGGTTATCTTCAGGACTCTTAGTCCAATTTGTATCTTGTCCGTAGCCGGACGCTATGTTGTTCTTCCGATGTTATTTGGATCTTTGTATTGTATCAGTTGTATCCTTGACTCGTTTGAGTCTTCTTGTATATATCTTTTCTGTTGTTGTTGCGGAATATTCGTGAACTGTTGTAATGTTATCACAAGTGGCAACCTGGAATCGGTTATTATGTGGATTTTGGCGGGAATGCTGAAATCTGCATAGTGCCCGATCTCGGGGCGTCACACCTTGGCTATAGAGGCTTATCGGTTATGTTGTATATTACTTTGTTAATTTTGCAACAATAGGAAGACACTTAGCTTGTTTTTAGCGTTTTCTAGACAATATGTTGCTAAAACTTAGCTAGTACTCCCTCCGTATCAAAATATAAGATGCTTTAGCGTTTTTTAGACAACACAACATAGAGAATGGAGTATATATTAAAATGTAAGGGGAACATACAAACACAACAAAAAAGTATACATAGAGAATACAACTACTTCCGCCAAAATACACGGAAGACCCGAGAGAATAACTAATGAACATAAACATCCGTATTTACCTTTCTACTTGCCAAGGTCATCGAAAATACTCGGGAGACGCCCATGCCTCTCCATCCCTAGATATGGGGTCACTATGAGAGTTCGCCGACTAAGAAACTTAAGTCTGCTCGTCGCACACATGTGAAAGAGCATTTTCATCCTTATTATTTTGATGTTTGTTGACAACACAATGAGCACTCCAATGTGTGCTAAGTGTTGCAGGGGTTTACATTATTTTGATCATGTTAATATCATTTATGTTCCCCTTTGTCTGTGCCAAAAGATACCCCTCGAAGTTTCAAGAAAAATTAGACATTTTTGTCCGGTACTACCGGTGATTCCTGGGGCTGGAGATTTCGCGCTGGTGGTTGCTCTTCTTCAACGGGCGGTATTACCGTCTTTGCCCGGTACTGTCGCACAAGGCGGTACCACCGGCTCTGCCCGGTACTGCCGTTGTATCCAGAGCCCACTGCTCTCTCCAGGGTCTCAGGCATTGACGTGCAACGATACTACCGGACTGACTCGGAAGTGCCGGAAAAGGCGGTACTACCGTGGTCGCCCGGTAGGCCGGTACTACCGCCTGGTCCAGAGCATGGGAGTTGCTCGCAGAAGAAGACGGAGGTCCCTGTCCCGGTACTACCACCCTCGTGCAGTACTACCGGCTTTGGTCTCTAACAGAAGATTTCTGCATTGACTTCGCTCGAAGATTTCTACGGCCAGCACTACCGGGTTAGGCAATAAATGACCAAACGGTCAGATTTGATGAATGGGGTATAAATACCCCTTCCCCTTCTTCTCCAAGGGGTTACCTAGTCCAGTGTTGAAGGCACCATTAATTGAGCTCACCAAAAGGTAGATTCCACCGGTCAAAATGCTATTAGACAAAAATCAGTTTAAATTGTTGTGAATGTCCCACGATTGGTAGATTTTTGAAAAAATCGTCAAGAACGGTACTGAATCGCAACATGTGTCTCAAATGTGGTAGATTTGTGTAATTTACTCCTATCGCTGTTAGAGATGCTCTTACCAAAATCCAGCTACGAAGCAAAAGTGTACTGTACTGCCACTTGATTCACGCATGCGTGTGAGCGCGTGAGATCAGCCTATACCACTGCGATGCGCCGTACAGTACTAACTAACTAACGCACGCTCGCTCGCCCTGACTCGGTTCACATTAATTTCGGCATCCATTTCCACGACGCCTAGAGAGAAGACGACCCGCCTCCCGAGCTCTCGCCCCGCCTTCGTCGTCTCCCCTCACACGCCCATCACCAGTCGAGACTCGAGAGCCCATAGGCGAGCCCCCGCGCGCGGGTATGAAGGGCGGCGGAGCCATCAGGAGCGGCGGCGGTGGCGGAGGCGGGGGCCTGATGCGGACGCGGCTCCGGCTCCCCGTGGTGCTCATCTCCTGCTCCCTCTTCTTCCTCGCCGGCTTCTTCGGCTCCATCCTCTTCACCCAGGTAACGCGGCCGCCGTCGTCGCGCTCGCCGTGCCTCTCGGATTCGTCGCGCGCGAGCTTCTGATCTGGGGTGGCTCCTCTGACGGTTGTAACGTGGCAGGATCCGCAGGGTGAGGAGGACGTGGAGCGGCCGCTGCGGAGGGAGCAGCTCATGGAGGCGGTCTGGCCGGAGATGGCGTACGGGGAGTCCGGCGAGTCCGCGCCTTCCTTGATCCCTTACCAGGTAATGCCCCGTTCTGATTCCCTCGCTCCCACACTCGCGTCTGATTTCGTCGTCGGTTATTTTTCTTCGGAATTTTAATTTAGGCTTGCGGTGCCGGTGACTACTGACTTGTGTTGGCGTGCGTGGTTATCACGTCAGAGATGTGCGTTGCATTTAGCGGCGACATTAATTCCTCCTTGGTTTGTCCAATTCGACAGGGCGGTTTGTTCTGAGGACCACGTGCTGTTGGGCTAACTTGTTGGTACAGAGTACCAGCTGATTTAGAACTTACTATTTGTACAACGAATTTAGTGTGAATAGTTTGATACGTAGTAGTAGCCCTAGTTTTAAAAACCGAACCGGACCGGCGGTCCGACCGGAAAAACCAAGAATCGAAGACTTGTCCGGTTTTTTAACAAGCCTTGGTCTTTTAGTAAAAAACCAGAAAAATAAATTAAAAATGGTGCATAAAAAAGGAATTGAACCCTTGACCTTGACTTAAGGTCCACTACAAGCTCATCAACCATCTATGCTAGCACCAATTTATGATAATTTAGTGCATTGCATCAAATATTATGTGTACTCATATGTTTCGAGGTCAGAATTTTGAAAAATTAGCTTAAATATTCCGGTTTTTTGTCGCAAATGAACCGATGAACCGGCGGTCCGACCGGTGAAAACCTGAACCGACAGCCACGCCGGTTCAATTACCGGTTTGGTTTTTTTAACTATGGTAGTAGCGTTTAAGCTGGCGGTTGTTGGCTGGCATGCAATTCTCATGGGCTTGGGTGTAGTCTGTAAATGTGCAAGATTATCACGCATGTGGAATTTCACGACCTTTGTGCATCACAACATTTTACCAACAAATGTAAGAGGTGTGAACTATGTGAGCAGTACATTGCGCCTGTAACCACGCATTTTTTCCTCTTGTGTGAGCCTTCAGTAACTGCCTCTTGTGTGGTCTAGCTATGTTCCTATTACTTGTGGAATTGCCCTATTGTGTGGGGAATATTTTTTTTTAGAGAAGTTGTTACAGCAAAGTGACACTGTTTATCTAGTTTGTTGTGACACGTGGTCTATAAATTGGAGATCTGCGCTGGCGATTGCCTATTGGGTACTTCGAGGATCCGTTAGGTGGGAAAGATAGAACTACTAATTTTCATTTCTATAGCACATGTACCTAATAAATGGTACCAGATCCCTAAGTATACATGCATCTCATGTCGGGAAAGTTTAATATTAACCTATCTCCATGTGCACCCTTTCATGAGTTTGTGCACTTAAGTCTCAAAACATTTTGAAAAATTCTCAAAAAGAACATGATATTACTAGGCATGTTTACAAAAAAATTGAGGAAAAATTTATCATATTCCTGTATGCATTCTTATCTCATGTTTTGCTTCGTACTTTGCTGTCTGCTATCCTAGCCCCCCTGAAGAATGGCCACACTAATTCCTTTAAATAAGTTGCACAGAGCCTTTTTGTTGTGTGTGGCATGTTTTCTTTCTGCTTTACTTAATCTGGGCTACATAAATCAATGCTGCCTTTACCCCTTTCAGTTTCTTCCGGAATCTGGTCGATGTTCCTTTAGTAATGTAAGTGTGATCTCTTGAGCAGATTCTGAGCTGGCAACCTCGTGCATTGTACTATCCACAATTTGCAACATCAGAACAGTGTGACAATGTAGTAAAAACCGCGAAGGCACGGCTTAGGCCATCAACATTGGCCTTAAGGAAAGGAGAAACCGAGGAGACTACCAAAGGAATAAGGACAAGGTAACTCTTGAACGAACTCCTTACTTACAGTCCTGGAGAATCATCATAAGGGTTAGATAATTTGACCAGTCAGTTAGAGACCAGCAGATAATCATTACTGTTTTAAGTTGCATACATTAGTCTGGTTTTAAGTGTAAGATGTAAATTCCAAGCAAACGATGTTGGCTCAGCTCTGGTATCTAATAATTGTTTACTTCTTTTACTCTTATAGTACTCAACACCGTCTCTCCACCATTAGTACCCTCAGGCAAAATACTCAACCTCCTAGTTCCACAATATTCAGATATTTTGAGATGGCCTATTAGGGATTGTGAAATGCCAAATATATGGCGAGGTACTGTTCCGAGATTGAGTATTAGAGTAGAGTATTACATCTGGAACTGCTGAGCTTTCTTATTAGGGGTGTTCCTCGCGGTTTTGGTCAACCAATTTCAACCCGTGAAATGACTAGCATTTTTTCAAATGCTCAAACCTTGTACAGAAGTACTACTCTCGTTTTGGCTTCACTGTCCTAGAATGCAGTAATTTATCCGTCTTGTAGTTGGAACTTAAATTATGCATTGCCGGTGCAACTATGAGTATAAGTATAACCAAACCCTTACGGCCTTTTCTGAATTTGCAACGAGCTAATGATTGTATCATATTGCCAAACAGCTCAGGCACATTCCTCAGTGCTGATGAAGATCCAACTGGGGCCCTTGCAGAAGTTGAAAAGAAGATTGCAAAGGCTACCATGATACCTAGGAGTAATGGAGAGGTACTATAACGTAATTTAGTGATTACATACCACATTCAATTCCATTTCTCCATAAATTGGCAGTGTTTGCTACTAAACCAGATTTTGTAACGTGATGTTGGCAGATGGCGAGTTTCTGTGTAAAGAATGGAACCATTATCTTCATCATATGCAACGATAACTTAAAAGATAGATTTACTCTCTGTTGTTAGGATTAGCAGGAACATGCACGGTGTTATGGTTTTAGACTGTCCATGTCATACATAAGTTATCTACTTTTACTTGGTTGTTTCTCTTTGCTTGAGCTTTTTTTCTCATGTTGATCTACTCATTGTTTCTTGAGTGTAATTGTTGGCTTTCATCCCCATTGAACCTTCAGGTTCATACCTATGTGACATGTATCCTTGAAAATAAGTCAGAGTTCTTGAAAGAAATAAGAAAACAGCCTCTTCTGTTGCAATATTTCACTGATAAACTGGTTATGTTTGTCATATGTTGCAGCCCTTTAACATCCTCCGCTATGAGATTGGACAGAAGTATGCTTCACACTATGATGCATTTGACCCGGCTCAGTATGGTCCACAAAAGAGCCAGCGGGTATGTTCTAGTTTCACTTGCATTCTGCTTAAATTGCAGCTTTATTGTTTCTTAAAGTTGAGCAGAATGATTTCCTTTTACAAATTCAGCATAGGGTATAGAGGTTATTTCATATGTTAGTGAAGCTTGGGTAAGGGAACCGGACTGGCCCTTAGCCCCTATTCATTATTTAGACGGGGAGCCTGGTTGGAGTCCTGACATAGCAAGTTTATCTCACATAATTTATCCCCTGCATTCCCTTTCCCTTCTGTTTGTCTTGTTGATTTTGCACAACTGAGGCACACTCTATGTCACGATCTGCAGTCTGTTTGATTGAACACTGAATAAAAGTTGGACTTCAGTTACATGATTCAGTTGAAGAATATAATTAAGGAATCATTGAACTGCATTTCCACAGGTGGCATCATTCTTGCTCTATCTCACAGACGTCGAAGAAGGTGGAGAAACTATGTTCCCATATGAGGTGGGCGTTAAGGAAATTTTCGCTATTCACTGTTCCAGTAGATTCTAAAGAATTCCTTGTTGATTTACAGAATGGGGAAAACATGGATATAGGCTACGACTATGAACAGTGCATCGGCTTGAAGGTAAAACCAAGGAAGGGCGATGGCCTCTTGTTTTACTCCCTTATGGTAAATGGCACCATTGATCAGGTACACGCAGATTCGACTTTCCCTGCAAGATATATCTAGAATTACATCATGTTCGTGATTTTGGTATAATATTTAGACCATATGGCCCCAAAGCCAAATATCTCTGTGGATTTCTAACTCTGCTGAGGATGTGTTGCTGTTTTCAGACTTCACTCCACGGAAGCTGCCCGGTGGTCAGAGGAGAGAAATGGGTCGCCACAAAATGGATTAGAGATCAGAAGGTGTAGATGAGGTTAAACGGGCTCGACGTCCCAAATAGATTACACGCACATAGCAACCGTTTTTGTACACGAGCATGTACTCTTACACTACATCTATTCAATTGATGGGCTTTTCATGAACTAGTGGTAGAAAATGGATCGACTTTTGTCACAGTTATATGTGCTTGTTGATAGGTCTGCCAATATAATAATCTAGGTGGCTGATTAGTTAACAAGTCTGTATCTGTTGTTTGTTTCCACCACCTTAGATTGATGATCCTCTTAAAAAAAAAGACTGTTAATCCTTCCGGCAGCAAATATGTCAGGAAGTGTGCTGCTGCATGGTCGCCTCATCGCCTGCGTGGTCATAAGGCTGGTGCCAGTGCGGGAGAGAGCGGGGGTGAGAGGGGAGCCGCGGGCGACGGCAGCATCGCCTGGCGAGAGGGGGCGGTGTCGCCCGGATACCGCCCGCGTTGGCGGGGCGAGAGGGCGGGAGTGGGGCGATAAGGCGGGCGAGAGGGGGCGGCGCGGTGGCACGCGCGGGCGATAGCGCGGGGGGAGAGGGGAGAGCGGGGGGGCCGGTAACGGCTAGCTGACGTGACGCCCCCTGATTGGTCCACGTCAGCTAGCCGTTGGGGGGAGCCGTTGCTGGCTAAAAAAAAGCCAAAAGAAAAAAAAACAAAATTTCATCTCCACCCCTATAAATACCCCCCATACCCCTTCACTCACTCCACACCATTTCATCATCTTTCTCTCCCTCCTTCTCTCAAACCATCTCCGCCATGTCGGGTTGGACTCCAGATATGACCTCGTACACGGATCTCTTGCAGTCCGACGGGTCACAACACATAGAAGATGTCTCTCCCACACATCGTCGCTCCAATGCCGGTTCTTCGCCGCATCCCCGAGTGTTATACTCATCCAGCACACCACCTTCGGGGACATATGGTCCATACGGTCAACCTCCGGGTCCATATGGTTCATACCCTACTCCTTGTAACATCCCAAGTATGAAAAACTTCATTAGAATGTTTGCTTTTTGTTAATTCATGTTTTGCATCATGTCATCATAATGCTTTGCATTTGTTTTCCATTTGAATTTCAAATCAAAATTCAAACCTTTGTTTCATACTTGTTCTGTTACAATTTTTTTCAAATGAAACATTCAAATCAAACATCCAATTGTTTCCAATAAACTTAAAATTCCAAACCTTTTAACTTGCTTCTTTTCAATAATTCAATTAACACCATTTTCACCCAAATTCATTTAAATTACAAACAACAACACAATTTAAATTTTTGAAAAACAAAAAGTTGCACAGCTGGGCTTTTGTAATAAACAACTCATAAAAAATTATCACCAAATTTTTAAAACCCCAAAAGCCTTTCTATTTTCTCTCCTTTTCCTTTCTTTTCCTTGCAGCAAAAAAAAATAATACAAAAAAAAGAAGAGGGGAGGGCAGGCCAGCCCACCACACCCCACGAGCCCAGGCGCACCCCCTCACGTTGTCGTCTTCCTCCTCTGTACGGAGACAGAGGAGGGAAGACCTCCCCCACTGGCAGGAGCTCCACCTGCCTCCTCCCCTCTACTTAAGCCTCCGGGGCGGTGCCCTAGGGTTCCCCTCTCCCTCCTCCTCCATCTCCACCGCCGCCATTCCCTCTTCCTCCCTTCTCCTTCTCTCTGTAATTTCTTCTCTGTACCTTACCATGGCCTCCATGGCCGGATGCTTGGAGCTCCCCTCGCCGTCGCCCTAGGCCACCTCGACGTGTGTAGACTGTTGGGAATATGCCCTAGAGGCAATCATGTATGATGTAATTCCCACTGTATTCATAAAGTTATTAAGTTGTCCTTGTTTTGAACATCTGATATATGTCATTGAATATGTGATTCGATTGTGGAACTATATATTCATGTTGTTCATACTAGATTGTCCTTGGTTATTTAGGTTGTGCTGGACACACACCCTAGACTAATGTGAGTGTTGGCTGATGACACGGTTCCACTTGTCATGGGCATGGTGATGTCATTCCAACGTTCACGGACTTGGCTAAAGAGTTTAGCAAGTCGGACCGACCCACATTGAGATGGAACGACATTTGCATGTCTCAATCAATGTAATCCTTACACCTGAGGTTATCGCACAATCCGAGTTGTGGATCACCGACTTAGGTTCTGTTAAACGTTGTTCTGTGACAAGGCAACTATAAAGGCAGAGTTCAGGTCGAATGAGAAGCAAGCTGCGTGATGTGGATAATCAAGATGGGATTTTGCCCCTCCGAATGGAGAGATATTCTCTGGGCCCTCTCGAGTGATATGATTCAGGAAGCATGGCCATGCGCGACTCAGTTAAGTGTTAACTGTGTCGGTTGACTAAGAGTTAGTCAGATGAATCACATGTCACAGATCGAGAAGAGAGTTGAGCTATTGAAGGGATGACGATAAATCGCCTATAGCTCGACAAGGTATATCGTGAGGCAAAAGGGACTAAGATGAATATCACATTGAAAGGTATGTCGTCATGACTCAATGGTACTTGGGAGTCGGCACGTTCTGCTAGGAGCCGCTACCGATTGATCGATTGGGAGTTGGACTCCAATCGTGTCCAAGTCGCCATGAGCCTGCAGGGTCGCACACTTAAGAGCGGGAGCAAGTATTGGTCGGGTTGGACCCGAACCGGAAATGGACTGGTTTTGTGAGTCAGACTCACAGAGGGAATGAGCCACGAGTGTTGTGAAGCCCATTACCATACGCTATATAAAGAGGGGCGCAGGTTGCCCAGCGGGCACGTTAGTCCACTCTCCCATGCGTTGGGAACCCTAGCCCCACTCAGTCCAGCCGCCGCACCGGACCTAGCAGTCCCCCATCGGAGATCCTCCTCGTACGTGTGGATACCGGCAGAGGTGATGTACGTTCAGCACTTCGACGTTCGAGGGATTGGATCGGCCGGACCGGATCGTGGGACTGCACTGCCCCGACGCGCTTCATCGATAATCCGCAACCGCACGTCTAGTGGTAATCATCGTGGCCTTCTACCTCGGCTAGATCTTGGATGCATCGCGTAGGAAAAGTTTTTGTTTATCTCTACGCGTTCCAACAGTGGTATCAGAGCGGTAGCTTCTGGTATTAGGCCCGAGATCCGTACATATGTGATATGTAGTTAGCGTTAGATGTGATCTAATTGCTGTTTTGGTGGTCGGTCTATGAGATAGATCGGTTTTGTACAAGGTTGATTGGATCAATCGTACTCGGGGTTAATGGATGATCTGGTTTCCGTGATCATACTGCTAAGGTCGTGAAACAACTTACCCCTACCGGTCGGTTTCCGCCATCGGGGTATACCGTGACACATAAATCCAGTTGCGGCGATCGAAGATCAAAGAGTTTGGTCGAATCGGAATACAGATCAGATTCGGGTAAAATCGTTTTATCCGATGAAGAAATCCATGATCGGGACCGCCGGCTTCGCCCTGTCGTAGCGCCTTAGATGTCGTTGCGAGTTTCACAACGCCGGTAGATACCGTATCTATGCATAACTTGTTTTTGCAGGAAGTTGTGAATGGTATGGCTTATATGCATGTGATGTGTGTAATCCATACATGATCTGCGTATCATGTTTATGTCAGCCGGCTGGAGCCTAGGTGCTGTCATTTTATTGTATACCGGCCTGCGTGTCGGATTCTCTATGTAAATTTTCTTTACTAGCTAGTGTAGCTTGTTGGAGAACCCGGTGACATGCAAGTCGATGTACAAGTCGGCTACATGGAGTAAGATGGCACGTGACAAGAGTTGGCACGAGTCGACTTACAAGATTCGTGGAGATGGAAATCACCATGAAGAGAGCCATACCATTTCACATTATAATTGCTTTATTTGTGTTATTGTTATGTCTCTATTTACCTCTATTTAGATAGTTGGTAGATTCTTTAATCCCTCAAAGAAGGTCTAGTCGGTCGCCCCGCCAGTGCTGCACCATCACAAGTCGGACATTCTTGGTAGTGGGCTCATAAAATTGAGGTGCTACCAATTCTTTCCGGTTAGGTGGGTTTGAGTCGGACTCTTACAAGCAGAAGCACTTGGTTATCTAGACGAGTCCATCACAACGGTTGTGGGGCTCGGGGCGAGGTAGGTTGGGAGCCGGGGCATGTGATGTCACCCAACTAACAGGAGTCGTATTGGATACGATTGGCAAGGTGTTGCCTACCTAGATCACTTGACGGCTAGCGGTGATGCTAAAGCTCACTAGTCGACTTGCTTATTTAGGATCTTGAATCACTTAGCAACCATCGGAGGGATGTTGGTTCTAGTGGGAGCATAAGTATTAAAGCGTTTAATATGCCTGCTCTTTTATGAATACATGTCTTAAGTGTTTTTGCGTATTTTCTGTTGTAGATCAATGGCACCTAGCAACCTTCCTCAGTTGTCCACTTTTGCGTTGAGGTCAATCCTAGAGAAAGATAAGCTTAATGGAACTAATTTCACCAACTGGTATCGTAATCTGAGGATAGTCCTCAAGCATGACAAGAAAGAACATGTTCTAGAAACTCCACTTCCAGATGAGTCTGATGACGATGCGACTGTCGCTGTCATAAATGCCTACCGTAAGACTAGAGATGAGTCTACGGAAATCAGCTGTCTTATGCTTGCACACATGGAACCGGACTTGCAGCAGCAGTTCGAAAATGTTGAGGCCTACGATATGATCGAAAGCCTCAAAAGTATGTTCCAGGCTCAGGCAAAGACCGAGAGGTATCAAGTCTCTCAAGCTTTGCTGGGCTGTAAGCTGAAAGATGGCGATCCACTGAGTCCGCATGTAATCAAGATGATTGGTTACATTCAGTCTCTGGATCGACTGGGCTTCCCAATTAACGAAGAGTTCGCTACTGATATAATTCTGAACTCTCTTCCTAGTGCGTATGGTTCGTTCATCTCGAACTACCATATGCATGGTATGGATAAGAGTATCACTGAATTACATGGGATGCTCAAAACGGCAGAGGCTGATACCAAGAAAGGCACCAGTCAAGTGTTGATGGTGCAGAATAAGGCTAAGTTCAAGAAGAGTTCTTGGACTAAGAAGAAGAAGGATAAGTCAGGAGGTAGCACCCATGGCCCTGTCCAGAGTGCTTCCTCAAAGACTAAACCTTCTCCTACAGCCGGAGCCAACTGCTTCTATTGCAAGCAAGATGGCCACTGGAAGAGGCACTGCACCAAGTATTTGGCTGACAGAGCCAAGAGTGGAGGTGTGACTTCCAACTCAGGTACGATTGTGTGCAATGTTATAGACATTTATCTTGCTGATGCGCCTAATAGTTCTTGGGTATATGATACCGGATCAGTTATTCACATATGCAACTCGTTGCAGGGACTGGTAAGAACTAGGAGCGTGGCAAGAGGAGAGGTTGACATTCGGGTCGGCAACAAGGCGAGAGTCGCTGCGTTGGAAGTCGGCACGATGCAACTTCATTTACCTTCAAGATTTATTTTGGAACTAAATAATTGTTATTATGTTCCAGCGCTTAGTCGAAACATTATTTCCGCCTCATGTTTGATGAGACAAGGTTATGAGTCGAATATTAAGAATAATGGTTGTTCTTTATATTTGAAAGATATGTTTCATGGCTTTGCACCCGTTCAGAACGGGTTATTTATTTTAAATCTTGATAGTGAATCGGTCTATAACATAAATGTTAAAATGTTGAAACCAAATGATCTGAATATGACTTACTTTTGGCACTGTCGGCTTGGCCATATCAGTTTGAAGCGCATGAAGAAGCTCCATGATGATGGACTTCTAACTTCGTTTGACTTAGAGTCATTCGAGACATGCGAATCATGCCTACTAGGCAAGATGACCAAGACACCTTTTGCAAGGAGTTGTGAAAGGGCGTCCGACCTGTTGGAACTAATACATAGTGATGTATGTGGACCAATGAGCACGACAGCTAGAGGTGGTTATGAGTACTTCATTACCTTCACTGATGATTTGAGTAGGTATGGATATATCTATTTAATAAAACACAAGTCGGAAGCCTTTGAAAAGTTCAAGGAATTCCAGAGTGAGGTACAAAATCAACTCGGCAAGAAAATAAAGTTTCTACGGTCGGACCGTGGGGGCGAGTACATGAGCCATGAGTTTGATGACCATCTAAAGAGTTGTGGAATAGTTCCTCAACTCACTCCGCCGGGTACACCGCAGAGAAACGGTGTATCGGAACGGAGAAATCGGACCTTGTTGGACATGGTACGATCAATGATGAGTCGGACAGATCTACCTTTATCATTTTGGGGTTATTGTCTAGAAACTGCAGCTTTCACACTAAACAGAGTACCATCAAAGTCAGTAGAGAAGACACCACATGAGATGTGGACGGGCAAAAAGCCAAGTTTGTCTTTTCTTAAGATTTGGGGTTGTGAGGTATTTGTCAAGCGACTTCAGTCGGACAAGCTCACGCCCAAGTCGGATAAGTGTATTTTCGTGGGGTATCCGAGGGAAACCTTGGGGTACTACTTCTACAACCGGGAAGAGGGCAAAGTGTTTGTCGCTCGGAATGGTGTCTTCCTTGAGAAAGAGTTTCTCAGTCGGGAAATCAGTGGGAGCACGGTGCAACTCGAAGAAATTCGAGAGGAACCAGCTAGGGGCGAGTCGGCAATGGCCTTGGAGGCTGAGCCGGTCGTGGTACCTACACCGGTTACAACACCTGAACCTCGGAGATCTGCCAGATTACAGAGTGCTCGAGATGTTTTACTGTTAGACAGTAATGAGCCGGCAACTTATTCGGAAGCGATGGTGGGATCTGATTTCGAGTCATGGCTTGGAGCCATGAGATCCGAGTTAAAGTCCATGGATGAAAACCAAGTTCGGAATTTGGTTGATCTGCCTGACGGTGCAAGACCCGTCGAGTGCAAATGGATCTTTAAGAAGAAAATTGATATGGATGGAAATATTTCCGTCTATAAAGCACGACTTGTCGCGAAGGGGTTCCGACAAGTTCAAGGAGTTGACTACGACGAGACCTTGTCGCCCGTAGCGATGCTTAAATCAATTCGGATCATGTTAGCCATAGCAGCCTATTTCGACTATGAGATATGGCAGATGGATGTCAAGACGGCTTTCCTTAATGGAAATTTAACTGAGGACGTGTATATGATACAGCCCGAAGGTTTTGTCGATCCAGCTAATGCTGACAAGGTATGCAAACTTCAGAAATCCATTTATGGGTTGAAGCAAGCATCTCGGAGTTGGAACATTCGCTTTGATGAGGTAGTCAAATCGTTTGGCTTCATCAAGAGCGATCATGATTCTTGTTTATACAAGAAGTTTAGTGGGAGCAAAGTAAATTTTCTAATCTTATATGTGGATGACATATTGCTGATTGGAAATGATGTCATGATGTTGCAAGAAACCAAAGAGTCATTGGAAAGGAGTTTCTCAATGAAGGATTTGGGTGAGGCAACTTACATATTAGGAATCAGGATCTATAGAGATAGATCAAGGCGGCTCATTGGATTGAGTCAGAGTACATATCTGGACAAAGTTTTGAAGAAATTCAAAATGCAAGAGTCCAAGAAGGGATTCTTGCCGATGTCCCATGGCATAAAACTTAGCAAGACTCAGTGTCCTTCGACGACTGATGAGCGAAGTCGGATGAGTGTGATTCCGTATGCTTCGGCAATAGGATCTATCATGTATGCCATGATTTGTACTAGGCCAGATGTTTCCTATGCTCTAAGTGTTACGAGCAGATACCAGGCTGACCCTGGCGAAGCCCACTGGGCAGCGGTTAAAAATATCCTTAAGTATTTGAGAAATACTAAGGAAATGTTCCTAGTTTATGGAGGTGATGAGGAATTCAGTGTAAAGGGTTACACGGATGCGATTTATCTCACCGACTCAGATGATTCTCGTTCGCAATCTGGATACGTGTTCGTAATGAACGGAGGAGCTGTGAGTTGGAAGAGTTCCAAGCAAGATACGGTGTCTGCATCTACAACAGAGGCTGAGTATATTGCTGCCTCAGAGGCGGCAAAGGAAGCTGTTTGGATCAGGAACCTCCTGATAGATCTTGGTGTGGTTCAGGGCGCGTCCAATCCTTTGGACGTATATTGTGACAACAATGGTGCTATCGCACAAGCCAATGAACCTAGACAACACCAGAAGAACAAACATATACTCATGCGGTACCACCTCATTCGCCAGTTTGTCGAACAAGGTGATATCAAGTTATGCAAAGTACACACGGATGCAAACATTGCAGATCCGTTGACAAAGGCGCTACCACAGCCTAAGCATGAGGCGCACACGAGAGGTATGGGCATTAGATGCCTAGGCATATGATGCCAGGATGATTGACTCTAGTGCAAGTGGGAGACTGTTGGGAATATGCCCTAGAGGCAATCATGTATGATGTAATTCCCACTGTATTCATAAAGTTATTAAGTTGTCCTTGTTTTGAACATCTGATATATGTCATTGAATATGTGATTCGATTGTGGAACTATATATTCATGTTGTTCATACTAGATTGTCCTTGGTTATTTAGGTTGTGCTGGACACACACCCTAGACTAATGTGAGTGTTGGCTGATGACACGGTTCCACTTGTCATGGGCATGGTGATGCCATTCCAACGTTCACGGACTTGGCTAAAGAGTTTAGCAAGTCGGACCGACCCACATTGAGATGCAACGATCAAGTCGTCATTTGCATGTCTCAATCAATGTAATCCTTACACCTGAGGTTATCGCACAATCCGAGTTGTGGATCACCGACTTAGGTTCTGTCAAACGTTGTTCTGTGACAAGGCAACTATAAAGGCAGAGTTCGGTTCGAATGAGAAGCAAGCTGCGTGATGTGGATAATCAAGATGGGATTTTGCCCCTCCGAATGGAGAGATATTCTCTGGGCCCTCTCGAGTGATATGATTCAGGAAGCATGGCCATGCGCGACTCAGTTAAGTGTTAACTGTGTCGGTTGACTAAGAGTTAGTCAGATGAATCACATATCACAGATCGAGAAGAGAGTTGAGCTATTCAAGGGATGACGATAAATCGCCTATAGCTCGACAAGGTATATCGTGAGGCAAAAGGGACTAAGATGAATATCACATTGAAAGGTATGTCGTCATGACTCAATGGTACTTGGGAGTCGGCACGTTCTGCTAGGAGCCGCTACCGATTGATCGATTGGGAGTTGGACTCCAATCGTGTCCAAGTCGCCATGAGCCTGCAGGGTCGCACACTTAAGAGCGGGAGCAAGTATTGGTCGGGTTGGACCCGAACCGGAAATGGACTGGTTTTGTGAGTCAGACTCACAGAGGGAATGGGCCACAAGTGTTGTGAAGCCCATTACCATACGCTATATAAAGAGGGGCGCAGGTTGCCCAGCGGGCACGTTAGTCCTCTCTCCCATGCGTTGGGAACCCTAGCCCCACTCAGTCCAGCCGCCGCACCGGACCTAGCAGTCCGCCGTCGGAGCTCCTCCTCGTACGTGTGGATACCGGCAGAGGTGCTGTACGTTCAGCACTTCGACGTTCGAGGGATTGGATCGGCCGGACCGGATCGTGGGACTGCACTGCCCCGACGCGCTTCATCGATAATCCGCAACCGCGCGTCTAGTGGTAATCATCGTGGCCTTCTACCTCGGCTAGATCTTGGAAGCATCGCGTAGGAAAAGTTTTTGTTTATCTCTACGCGTTCCAACATAGACCCCGGGAACGGAACGCCCTCGACGTCCTCTCCCTCCTCGCTACCTCGACGAGGGCCGGGAGGCACGGGATCGCCACCTTTCGCCGCCGTCAAGCCGCCGTCGACCACCTCTCCGCCTCCCTGTCGCTGCTTCCGCTCGAGCTCCGCGGTGAGCACTCGCTCTCCCCTCTCTCCTCTCCCCTCTCCCCCTTCTTCTTTCCCTCCGCGGCCAGCAGGCGCCCACGCCCGCGCGCGCCCAAGCCCTCGCACGCCGGCAGCGATCGTCGCCGTCGTTCTCCTTACCGATCGGATGCAGTTGCCTGAACATGGTTCAGTTTTCGTCAGGCCCCGCACCTTTGCCTCAAAAACCCGCACGCCTTTCACCTTTCAACACAGCCGCAGCAGCCCACTGGTTAGCACCCTGTCGCACGCCCCAGCAGCCCCGGGTTCGAATCCCCTTAGGCACAAAGCCAACCCCTTTTTTCCTCTTTTTTCTGTTATTTCTCGAATTCCAGAAAACAGATCTGAACCCTTATTTGTAAAATCCATAACAATTTGAATATTGCTACAATTTTGATGATTCAAGTTTCTGTGGATTCATAATCTTGTGCTCTTTCTATTAGTAACAAAATTGCAACATGTTTCTGTATTAATTTTTGCACTAAATAATTAAATAAAGAAAATGCACTTAAAATTTGAAACTTTGGAATTTTATAACTTGAGTTGTGTTCATCCAATTTGAGCAAACTTGGGATCTAAAAATGTGTCTTGACAAACTCTACACATTGGTATTTTATTTGGTCACAATTGAATTAAATTTGAACATGTTTCCCTCTGTTTACTAAAAGGGGCAGAATAAAAATGACTATGAAAAATTGCATAATAAATTCAATAATGATCCAAAAATTATGTTCAATAGCTCAAAATGTTCAGTGAAACATTTGCTACATGTTTTCAACCTTTTCAATACAATTTGTTTACTGTTTTTCCTAATTAAAAGTGGTGCAATAATTCAATGCTTTAATTAAACCTTTTAAATTGCAAAATTCATAATTTGGTCAAATTCATAACTAATTCAAATTTAATTCAAATGGCACATGTAAAATATGTTTTCCATGCAAAATTGAATAATCTTTCCAAATATAAACTTTGTTTTCTATTTTGAATAAATTAAATTGCTGAAAACAACTGTTTCTTAATTAATGCATTTAAAATTGTCAAATTAATAACTTGTTCATTTTAAATCCTTTTTCAACAAATGAAATATGCATTCCATCTAATTTTTTTTGTTCTTTCCAAATATAATTTTTGGTTATCTATTTTGAACAATTAAAATGGGTGAAAACAACAAATGCTTGTGTAAATCATTTAAGAAGCCAAATTTCATAACTTGATAAATAAAATTCCAAACTTGGTAAACACCTTTTCAAATTGAAGCTATTGTTGTTTTCTTATTGTTTTCCTCATCCATGCATCATTCTAATCAACTTTCACATGATGGTTAGTTGTAGATCATTTAATTCAACCTTAATACATGGGATTTTCTATATGCAACCCAAATTGCATATGGTTCCATTTAATTATGTTACCATGTCAACTAGTTTATCTTTGGTGCATCAGTTAAATTGCCATGCATCATCCCATGTTTGTGCATTATGCCATGTTATTGATTGTTTGTCTCTCTGCGTTGTTTGTTTGCTTCTTCCCGAATAGACGACGACGTTGAGACAGACGAGGTTTACGACACTACTTCAGAGGAGTTAGCTCAGTACCAGGCTGCTGAGTTTGCAGGCAAGTATTCACTCACCTGAACCATTGTGTCCTTTCCACACTGGATACCGATACTTTCCGTTGTCTAAATCTGCTAGCCCTAAGATTCGTTGCTTGTGTTCCGATCCTATCACATGTTATCCTGTAACCCTGATATAGCCTATCCTCCACACCTACAACCCCGTTGCTTGTTGCCTGTGTCTTACTAGCATGCTTAGGGTTGTTTATGCTCGAGTCTGTTGTCCGTTATTTCTGTTACCATATTTATTATGTTCTGGGGGCTCGATGTTTAAACAATAACCTGTTAATGTTTGAGGTAATGCTAATTTGATGATAAGGCACCGGCAGGAGGCCGGGTATGGTTTTGAGGCCTGCTAGTGTCGAACTCAGGAAAAGTTCTTGTCCTCTGGATCCATGTTGAGCGCGCTAACCGCATGTGGGAAGCGTGTATGGGCGACCCCGCAACTCTGATTCGATTCGCATCTCGTCCAAATCGCCACAATTAGTTCGGGCTTTCCATTTGATGCACGCATATGCAGGTACGAACCCTCGGCGCCAGGGTGGAACTTTTGTAGTCGGCATTTAGGGCGGCGTGGTCTTCCGGTGCTATGAGGGTCCCCCTTTTCTTCGTGGGGACTCGATTAGCCGCGCACGCACAACACGTGGTTCTTTGGGCTTGATGCGAAGAAGAGTTGGGTTGTGTTGAGTGTTTTGCTTGGTGGGTTTGATCCCCATCTGGCGGGATATTCTTACGTGTACGGCCAAATTGGTGCACCCCTGCAGGGTTAAATCTTCTCGAGAAGCCGTGTTGTCCGCGGTTATGGATGACTTGGTGATAGGGCTGGCTAACAAGGATTAGACAACTTACACCTAATTAATGATAAGTTGACTAGTAATAGGCTTATTGACACAATAACTTGAACCTTCACTAATCCAACTGTGTGAGTTATCCTCGGATTGCTTCTTTGGATAAGGGGCGAGATCCAGGATGGGTTTGTTTGAGGTTAGTTATAGTGGGTTCCGATACGCTATCTTATCCCCTTCTTTTAGCCGGAAGTTGTAGCGTGTCTCTGTAGTTGGTTAGAGCAGCCTGCTGCCGCACTTTTGTATCACCTATTCTTCCGTTGAACCCAAAGCATCTGTACTTGGTGTTGCCGGGTACACTTTGGTATCTTGTGAGTCTTGCTTGTCAGTACTTGTCTATACTGACCCCTTTGGGGCTGTGGTTTCTGCAGACTACGTTTCCGAGGATCCCCATGGTGGCTACTACGTGGAGTATGACGAGACTGCTGACGAGTAGATAGCGGACCCGGGCAGGATCCGAGACATCGTGGATGGGCTCCGTCTTTTCGTTTCCGGCCTCTTAGGCCTATTTGGATCTTGTCTGTACTCAGACACTTTGGATGCTTCCGCTGTGATGTAATGATGACTTGTTGGGACATGTGTCCTCTGGATGATTGTATTTGCTATCTCTGCTCTAGTGAGAGCTATTTGCCACTTATTTCTATTTCTTTGTGTCTTAGAGATTTGTTGGGATATCACTTGTTCAAATGCCGTTGACGTACCATGTGTGTATGTTATGAAGTACGTCAATGGAAGTAGTCGGATTTCTATGGGATGGTTTACACAGACGATGAATAGTAGAGATTGGTTGTCACACGTTTACGTGTTGGCCTACTCATATTGAGATGCGGGTGCCGGTAAGCCCCGTAAGCCAATTATCTACTGTTTAGCGGACTGTGAGTATCCTCTAGAAGTCCGGGTGCGACAAATGGTATCAGAGCCTGTCTGCCTGTAGGATCCCTTTTACTGGTCGCAGTTGAGTCTAGAAACTATTTTGTAGCTATATAGGAAAAAATGAAACGTGAGAGTAGAAATTATGTTCTTTTATTTCTTTCCCCACCCACCCTCCCTTTTCTGGTAAGGAAGTGCAACGTTGTTTTCTTTTCTCATCTAAACTTTCAAGTTAGGATTTGACGTATCCTGGTTTCTCTAGGATAGTTATATCTACTAGACCATAGGAATGGAGGTGGTTGTGACATGATTTATCATGTTGCCTACTCATGATTGAGAACGGAGGCACATAAGCCCCGGAAGCAGATCCTCTATTCCTTAAGCAGTAGATAGTTATCCTTTAGAAGCCCGGATGGGTTTTCCGTAGTACCTCAGGAGTGTTTGGTCTCGTGTTTTCCAAATGTTGCTTCGATATCCTGTTCTTCTCAACATCCTTTTCGTCCGTTCAAACCTTGTTGTTGCTTGCCACTTCAGTTCTTCTACCGGCATCTAATCAAAACTTCCCCGATCATCTGCAGATGGATCTCAGGTTCTACCCGCAGGTGGTTCGTATGACTCGTTGCGAGAGCACTGCCGGTTATCCGGAGATGCTGAGAGACATGGTCACTTTTCTGGGGTTCCGTTGGGCACCAGAGTACCAGGTCTACGAGCAGCAGCGAGAGTTTGAGCAGACCTACTACCAGGCTATCGTCTACATTCTGTCAGATGATGGCATGAGCGTAGTGCACCGCTACGAGGCAGTAGGTTCCACAGTGGATATGGCTGTGCAGCAGGCAACTTACGTGAGCCTCACCGTCCTTCGTGCTGACTACTGGGGATTTGACAATTCTATCTATCGCCACATCCCCCGTGGTTACATCACTTCGGAGGGAGCTCACTTCACTCTCTACGACAACTTGGATGTCTACGAGCATGATAACTCCAGGCTGCACACCACCGCTCAGTTTGTGAGGCACAGTGACGCAGTTGCCCGCACACTATCTCAGGAGTTGGCTTCAGTCAGAGAGCAGCTTTACCTTGCTTTGACTCGTCTGGCGACGTACACCACAGACTTTGTTGGAGACGAGCGCTTCGCACGTTTCGATCAGCCAGTTGGGCGTCGTCTGCCAGATGCTGGAGGTTACGAGCCGATCAGAGGTCCACTCCTTAACCTTGGTGCTGGTTACACTGGGATTCCCCGCTTTGGAGCACAGGGAGTCGACGCTATGTACTTCACCACGCCTAGAGTCGGCCTCAGACCACGTCAGATCTACGTGGATCGTCGCTCCACCTACTTTCGTGGGCGTCCTCCTCACCGTACCTCTCGCCGTACTCCTAGCCGCCGTCCTGCGTGATGAGCATGGGAGTACCGATGTATCCACTCTTAGCTATGTTTAGTTATCCTTTGGCATTCGAACCATTTATGGTGTATTGGATATTCTGATGTATTTGAACATGTGATGGTGAACCTTGTGGTTGTCTATTCATGCGTCGGAATAATCTCTCTTTCGGTTGCCAAGTCTATCCTTTTCTATTGTTGTGCTAAAATGCATTTCCATTCAGGATGCCGCCAACAAGGAACAACACGCCTGAGCCACCGCCAATCGTGGAGCTGTTGACTCAGATGACCCAAGTCATGACGCAGATGGCCCAGTTCCAGGCTAATCAGCACATCAACCAGACAGCTCCACGAGTCAGCATCAAGGAGTTTCTCAGTCTGGGCCCTAGAGCTTTCGTGGCCACACGCGAGCCTCTGGACGCTGATGACTGGATCCGTGAGATAGCTAAGGCTCTGGAGATTGCTCACGCGGTTGAAGAAGACAAGGTCAAGTATGCCTCCTATCTGCTGAAGGGTCAGGCAGCTACTTGGTGGGAGAACTTCCAGGCCATGAGAACTGGGATGCCAGTCACGTGGGATTGTTTCAAGGAGGCCTTCCTGAAGCACCACATTCCAGATGGTCTCATGGAAAGGATGCGTGAAGAGTTCTGCTCTCTCAAGCAGGGCAAGTTGGACGTCATCGGGTATCAGAGTGAGTTCAATCGCCTCGCTCGTTACGCTGGAGATGAGGTGTCCATTGAAGCTAAGAAGATGGCAAGGTTCCGCAGAGGTTTTAACCCGGAACTCAAGTATGCCCTCACCAACATCAAGGCCAACAGCTTCGAGGATCTCGTTAACACCGCGCTCAATGAAGAAAATGGGCGCAAGGCGTTCGAGGAGTCTCGCAAGCACTCGCGTGAGGGTGGTTCCTCCTCCAACATGATCACCCCTCCGCAGAAGCGCCGCATCTGGGTGCCAAATGGTGCTGTCACTCGGGCTCCATACGCCCAAACTTCTCTAGGCTTCGCTCCCCGCCCACCCAACCCTGCTCAGATGCATGATCAAAGGGCTTCAATGGGGCAGCCAAGGCCAGGGCCCCCTCGTGTTGTCACATGCTACAAGTGCAAGCAGACGGGGCACTACGCCGACAAGTGCACGCAGAGGCAGCTACCTCCACCACCACCTCGTCCTAACACAAACCAGGCAATGGTGCGCGCTCCCCCGCCTAAGGCCTTCAACTCCAACAACAGGCCTGTCGGGAGGACCGCAAGGGTGAATCATGTCAAGATCGACAAAGCTGAGGAAGCTCCTGACGTCGTTCTCGGTACTTTTCCCGTAAACTCTATTCCAGCTAAAGTGTTGTTTGATACCGGAGCATCACATTCTTTCGTGTCAAAGATCTTTGTGACATCAATTAAACTCCCTTTAGTTGGTTTGGGTTCCCCGCTAGTGGTCAACTCCCCTGGAACAACTATGCAAACGTCCAAGATCAGTCACAAAAATCACATTCTAATTGGAGGCCACATATTCCTTGCTTCTCTCATACTGCTTGGCAATTCTGACATTGATGTCATTCTTGGTATGGATTGGCTGAAGGCCCATAAAGCAAGGATTGACTGTGCTCAAAAGTCAATAACTATGTCCCACCCTTCTGGCCAGATAATCTATTCTCCACATGAATCAAGTTCCATTCAGCTATGCACCCTCGATGCAAAACCTCTACCTTCACTTGAAAATGTTCCGGTGGTTTGTGACTTCCCTGACGTCTTTCCAGAAGAGTTGCCAGGGATGCCTCCGGATAGAGCTGTTGAGTTCGTGATCGAACTTGAACCAGGTACTGCTCCAATCTCTAAGCATCCCTACAAGATAGGAACTCCCGAGCTGAAGTTGTTGAAGGAACAAATTGATATGTACATGGAAAAAGGTTACATTCAACCTAGTTCCTCGGCTTGGGGTTGCCCAACTCTGTTCGTTGCGAAGAAGGATCACACAAAGAGACTCGTTGTTGACTATCGTCCTCTTAACGAGAAAACCATCAAAAACAAGTATCCAATTCCTCGTATCGATGATCTTTTTGATCAACTTGCTGGAGCCTCAATATTCTCCAAGTTGGACTTGAGAATGGGTTACCATCAAATAAAGATCAAAAAAGAGGATATTCCAAAGACAGCCTTCACCACTCGCTACGGTCTATACGAATTCACCGTCATGTCCTTTGGTCTCACCAATGCACCGGCGACCTTCTCTCGACTCATGAATTCTGTCTTCCATGAATACCTCGACAAGTTCGTTGTGGTATATCTTGATGACATTCTTGTCTACTCAAAATCCGAGGAAGTGCATGAAGAACATCTTCGTCTCACTCTCATGAAGCTTCGCGAGCATCGTCTCTATGCCAAGTTCTCCAAATGTGAGTTCTGGATTTTAGAAGTTGCTTACCTTGGTCATGTTATCTCTGCCAAGGGCATAGCCATTGATCCAGAAAAGGTTAAAGCAATTGTTGATTGGAAACCTCCAAAGACGGTGAAGCAAGTAAGAAGTTTTCTTGGCTTGGCTAGCTATTGCCGTCGTTTCTTCCAAAACTTCTCCAAGATTGCCAAACCTCTCACTGACCTCACAAAGAAGGACAAGAAGTTCGTTTGGTCTCCACAATGTGATGAAAGTTTCAATCTCCTGAAGACTAAACTCACTTCTACACCAGTTTTGGATGGCCCAGATCCTACCAAACCTTTCCAAATATTTTGTGATGCTTCTCTCCAAGGTCTAGGTGCAGTTCTTATGCAAGAACGTCAAGTTGTGGCTTATGCTTCACGTCAGTTGAACGCACATGAGCTCAATTATCCCACTCATGACCTTGAACTTGCAGCAGTTGTGTTTGCCCTCAAGAAATGGAGACAATACTTGTTGGGTAATCGCACTGAAATCTTTTCCGATCATAAGAGTCTGAAGTATATCTTCACTCAACCAGACCTAAACCTCAGACAAAGGAGATGGATTGAAAAGATCAAAGACTTTGATCTTACCATTTCTTACACTCCAGGCAAGGCTAATGTTATGGCCGATACTCTCAGTCGCAAGTCATATTGCAATAATCTCATGATCATGGAAAGCCAACCTCCTCTTCATGAAGAATTCCAGAAGCTCAACCTTGGTCTTGTTCCTCAAGGCTATCTTGCAAACTTGACAGCCAGTCCAACTCTCGAGGACAAGATTCGTTCTGAACAACTTCGTGATGCTGAAATCAAGAAGATTGTAGAACACATCAAAGCAGGCAATGAGAAATTTGAGTGCTTCAAAATTGATGACAAGGGAACTGTGTTCTTCGAAGGACGCATTGCAGTCCCTCAGATTCAAAGTCTCAAAGATGTCATTCTCAAGGAGGCTCATGAAACTCCTCTCTCCATACACCCTGGAAGTACAAAGATGTACCAGGATCTCAAGACACTGTATTGGTGGCCTAGCATGAAACGTGAAATTGCTCAATACGTTTCTGAATGCGACGTTTGTCAACGTGTTAAGGCAGTTCATCAGAAAACAGCCGGTCTTCTCCAACCTCTGAAAATCCCTGAATGGAAGTGGGACATGATTGAAATGGATTTCGTCACTGGTTTCCCAAAGTCCAAGAGGGGCAACGATGCAATCTTCGTTGTCATTGATCGACTCACTAAAGTCGCTCACTTCTTTCCTGTCAAAGAGACAATCTCAGCTAGTCAGTTAGCAGAGCTCTACACAGCAAAGATTGTTCCTCTTCATGGTGTTCCATTGGAAATAAGCCCAGACCGTGGAAGCATATTCACTTCTCATTTCTGGAAAAGCTTTCAAGAAGCCTTGGGCACCAAACTTCTGTTCAGCACAGCCTATCACCCTCAGTCTCAAGGGCAAGTCGAAAGAGTCAATCAGATTCTCGAGGATATGCTCAGAGCATGTGGTCTCTCCTTTGGCATGAAATGGGAGGAATGTCTTCCATATGCTGAATTCTCCTACAACAACAGCTTCCAGGCAAGCCTAGGCATGGAACCATTTGAGGCTCTCTATGGCCGCAGATGCAGGAGTCCAATCAATTGGTCTGGAGCTGGTGAGCGTTCACTCTTAGGCCCTGACATTGTTAAGGAAGCCGAAGAGAAAGTTCGCATCATCCGTGACAATCTCAAGATTGCTTAGTCTCGTCAGAAAAGCTACTATGACAGCAAACACAGGGACATGGTCTATGCAGCCGGTGACAAAGCATATCTCCGTGTAACTCCCCTCAGAGGCACTCATCGTTTTGTGTCAAAGGAAAGCTTGCACCAAGATATATTGGTCCTTTCAACATTCTCTCAAGGCGTGCAGAAAATGCCTATCGTCTTGAACTTCCAGAAAAGCTATCCAAGGTGCACGATGTGTTTCACGTGTCACAGCTCAAGAGGTGCTTCAAAGATCCAGGTCGTGCAGTGGATCATGATTCCATTGATCTGCAAGAAGACCTCTCTTATGAAGAGCATCATGTTCGCATTCTCGATGAGGCCGAGCGTAAAACTCGCAACAAGAGCACCAAGTTCTTAAAAGTGCAGTGGTCTTATCATTCCGATAAAGAGGCAACGTGGGAGACCGAAGAGGATCTTCGCAAGAAGTATCCGGACCTTTTCTCTTCTCAGTAGGAATCTCGGGGCGCGATTCCTTCAAGGGGGGGGGGCGTTTTGTAACATCCCAAGTATGAAAAACTCCATTACAATTTTTGCTTTTTGTTAATTCATGTTTTGCATCATGTCATCATAATGCTTTGCATTTGTTTTCCTTTTGTTTTCCCTTGTTTTCCATTTGAATTTCAAATCAAAATTCAAACCTTTGTTTCATACTTGTTCTGTTACATTTTTTTTCAAATGAAACATTCAAATCAAACATCCAATTGTTTCCAATAAACTTAAAATTCCAAACCTTTTAACTTGCTTCTTTTCAATAATTCAATTAACACCATTTTCACCCAAATTCATTTAAATTACAAACAGCAACACAATTTAAATTTTTGAAAAACAAAAAGTTGCACAGCTGGGCTTTTGTAATAAACAACTCATAAAAAATTATCACCAAATTTTTAAAACCCCAAAAGCCTTTCTATTTTCTCTCCTTTTCCTTTCTTTTCCTTGCAGCAAAAAAAATAATACAAAAAAAAGAAGAGGGGAGGGCATGCCAGCCCATTTGGGCCAGCCCACCACACCCCACGAGCCCAGGCGCACCCCCTCACGTTGTCGTCTTCCTCCTCTGTACGGAGACAGAGGAGGGAAGACCTCCCCCACTGGCAGGAGCTCCACCTGCCTCCTCCCCTCTACTTAAGCCTCCGGGGCGGTGCCCTAGGGTTCCCCTCTCCCTCCTCCTCCATCTCCACCGCCGCCATTCCCTCTTCCTCCCTTCTCCTTCTCTCTGTAATTTCTTCTCTGTACCTTACCATGGCCTCCATGGCCGGATGCTTGGAGCTCCCCTCGCCGTCGCCCTAGGCCACCTCGACGCGTGTAGACCCCGGGAACGGAACGCCCTCGACGTCCTCTCCCTCCTCGCTACCTCGACGAGGGCCGGGAGGCACGGGATCTCCGCCGTTCGCCGCCGTCAAGCCGCCGTCGACCACCTCTCCGCCTCCCTGTCGCTGCTTCCGCTCGAGCTCCGCGGTGAGCACTCGCTCTCCCCTCTCTCCTCTCCCCTCTCCCCCTTCTTCTTTCCCTCCGCGGCCAGCAGGCGCCCACGCCCGCGCGCGCCCAAGCCCTCGCACGCCGGCAGCGATCGTCACCGTCGTTCTCCTTACCGATCGGATGCAGTTGCCTGAACATGGTTCAGTTTTCGTCAGGCCCCGCACCTTTGCCTCAAAAACCCGCACGCCTTTCACCTTTCAATACAGCCGCAGCAGCCCACTGGTTAGCACCCTGTCGCACGCCCCAGCAGCCCCGGGTTCGAATCCCCTTAGGCACAAAGCCAACCCCTTTTTTCCTCTTTTTTTCTGTTATTTCTCGAATTCCAGAAAACAGATCTGAACCCTTATTTGTAAAATCCATAACAATTTGAATATTGCTCCAATTTTGATGATTCAAGTTTCTGTGGATTCATAATCTTGTGCTCTTTCTATTAGTAACAAAATTGCAACATGTTTCTGTATAGTTTTTGCACTAAATAATTAAATACAGAAAATGCACTTAAAATTTGAAACTTTGGAATTTCATAACTTGAGTTGTGTTCATCCAATTTGAGCAAACTTGGGCTCTAAAAATTTGTCTTAACAAACTCTACACATTGGTATTTTATTTGGTCACAATTGAATTAAATTTGAACATGTTTCCCTCTGTTTACTAAAAGGGGCAGAATAAAAATGACTATGAAAAATTGCATAATAAATTCAATAATGATCCAAAAATTATGTTTAATAGCTCAAAATGTTCAGTGAAACATTTGCTGCATGTTTTTAACCTTTTCAATACAATTTGTTTACTGTTTTTCCTAATTAAAAGTGGTGCAATAATTCAATGCTTTAATTAAACCTTTTAAATTGCAAAATTCATAATTTGGTCAAATTCATAACTAATTCAAATGGCAGATGTAAAATATGTTTTCCATGCAAAATTGAATAAGCTTTCCAAATATAAACTTTGTTTTCTATTTTGAATAAATTAAATTGCTGAAAACAAATGTTTCTTAATTAATGCATTTAAAATTGTCAAATTAATAACTTGTTCATTTTAAATCCTTTTTCAACAAATGAAATATGTATTCCATCTAAAATTTTGTGTTCTTTCCAAATATAATTTTTGGTTATCTATTTTGAACAATTAAAATGGGTGAAAACAACAAATGCTTGTGTAAATCATTTAAGAAGCCAAATTTCATAACTTGATAAATAAAATTCCAAACTTGGTAAACACCTTTTCAAATTGAAGCTATTGTTGTTTTCTTATTGTTTTCCTCATCCATGCATCATTCTAATCAACTTTCACATGATGGTTAGTTGTAGATCATTTAATTCAACCTTAATACATGGGATTTTCTATATGCAACCCAAATTGCATATGGTCCCATTTAATTATGTTACCATGTCAACTAGTTTATCTTTGATGCATCAGTTAAATTGCCATGCATCATCCCATGTTTGTGCATTATGCCATGTTATTGATTGTTTGTCTCTCTGCGTTGTTTGTTTGCTTCTTCCCGAATAGACGACGACGTTGAGACAGACGAGGTTTACGACACTACTTCAGAGGAGTTAGCTCAGTACCAGGCTGCTGAGTTTGCAGGCAACTATTCACTCACCTGAACCATTGTGTCCTTTCCACACTGGATACAGATACTTTCCGTTGTCTAAATCTGCTAGCCCTAAGATTCGTTGCTTGTGTTCCGATCCTATCACATGTTATCCTGTAACCCTGATATAGCCTATCCTCCACACCTATAACCCCGTTGCTTGTTGCCTGTGTCTTACTAGCATGCTTAGGGTTGTTTATGCTCGAGTCTGTTGTCCGTTATTTCTGTTACCATATTTATTATGTTCTGGGGGCTCGATGTTTAAACAATAACATGTTAATGTTTGAGGTAATGCTAATTTGATGATAAGGCACCGGCAGGAGGCCGGGTATGGTTTTGAGGCCTGCTAGTGTCGAACTCAGGAAAAGTTCTTGTCCTCTGGATCCATGTTGAGCGCGCTAACCGCATGTGGGAAGCGTGTATGGGCGCCCCCCGCAACTCTGATTCGATTCGCATCTCGTCCAAATCGCCACACTTAGTTCGGGCTTTCCATTTGATGCACGCATATGCAGGTACGAACCCTCGGCGCCAGGGTGGAACTTTTGTAGTCGGCATTTAGGGCGGCGTGGTCTTCCGGTGCTATGAGGGTCCCCCTTTTCTTCGTGGGGGCTCGATTAGCCGCGCACGCACAGCACGTGGTTCTTTGGGCTTGATGCGAAGAAGAGTTGGGTTGTGTTGAGTGTTTCGCTTGGTGGGTTTGATCCCCATCTGGCGTGATATTCTTACGTGTACGGCCAAATTGGTGCACCCCTGCAGGGTTAAATCTTCTCGAGAAACCGTGTTGTCCGCGGTTATGGATGACTTGGTGATAGGGCTGGCTAACAAGGATTAGACAACTTACACCTAATTAATGATAAGTTGACTAGTAATAGGCTTATTGACACAATAACTTGAACCTTCACTAATCCAACTGTGTGAGTTATCCTCGGATTGCTTCTTTGGATAAGGGGCGAGATCCAGGATGGGTTTGTTTGAGGTTAGTTATAGTGGGTTCCGATACGCTATCTTATCCCCTTCTTTTAGCCGGAAGTTGTAGCGTGTCTCTGTAGTTGGTTAGAGCAGCCTGCTGCCGCACTTTTGTATCACCTATTCTTCCGTTGAACCCAAAGCATCTGTACTTGGTGTTGCCGGGTACACTTTGGTATCTTGTGAGTCTTGCTTGCCAATACTTATCTGTACTGACCCCTTTGGGGCTGTGGTTTCTGCAGACTACGTTTCCGAGGATCCCCATGGTGGCTACTACGTGGAGTATGACGAGGCTGTTGACGAGTAGATAGCGGACCCGGGCAGGATCCGAGACATCGTGGATGGGCTCCATCTTTTCGTTTCCGGCCTCTTAGGCCTATTTGGATCTTATCTGTACTCAGACACTTTGGATGCTTCCGCTGTGACGTAATGATGACTTGTTGGGACATGTGTCCTCTGGATGATTGTATTTGCTATCTCTGCTCTACTGAGAGCTATTTGCCACTTATTTCTATTTCTTTGTGTCTTAGAGATTGGTTGTGATATCACTTGTTCAAATGCCGTTGACGTACCATGTGTGTATGTTATGAAGTACGTCAATGGAAGTAGTCGGATTTCTATGGGATGGTTTACGTAGACGATGAATAGTAGAGATTGGTTGTCACACGTTTACGTGTTGGCCTACTCATATTGAGATGTGGGTGCCGGTAAGCCCCGTAAGCCAATTATCTACTGTTTAGCGGACTGTGAGTATCCTCTAGAAGTTCGGGTGCGACACTCCTCCTTATGCATACCCCCCCACCACCTCCACATGCTCCACCTACAGGTAGCGGGAGTGGGACTCTACCTCAGTACCCACCACCTCCGTACGGTTCATACGCTCCACCTCCGTACCCCCCACCACCTCCTGAAGCCAGTGCTCAAAGCGACGGGTCCGATGCCGCGGAAACAATGGTACCAAAGCGTCCAAAGAGGCTCGAGTGGAAAACTGCGGACGAGGAAAAACTGGTACTTTACTTACCCGTCACATATTTATTTCGGAGTTGGTTTTTGCTTGGATTTTTCACTAAAACAATATCTATTTGGTGGTAGGTTCATGCTTGGGTTTTTCACTCCAAGGACTCTGTCGCCGGTAATTGCAAGACCGGCGAAAGTTTTTGGGGTCAGATAGCTGCGACCTTCAACTCTACCTCCGATCCCGCCCGCCATCGGACCGGGAAGCAACTGAAGGATCATTGGAACGTCTACAACCGTGAGGTGTCCTTGTTCAATGCATACCACATCCAAGAATCAGCGGTACGTCAGAGTGGAGCAGACGATGCAATGGTCTTGGAGGCGGCAGAGGCGAGGTACGCAAATGACAGTAGAGTGACTCAGCCTTTCAAACGCTTCAAGTGATGGGAACCTGTTCGCAATGAAGCGAAGTGGAAAGGACAACATGGTCCTGGTAGTGGGACTGATTTCGGTTCCAAGAGAACCCGTCTGGGGGTTTCTGGTGACTACAGCTCTAGCGAGGCGACGGAGGAGGAGCAGCGTCCAATGGGCCGCGATAGGGCCAAGGCCGCGGCATGTAAGGATAAGGGAAAGGGAAAGAAGAAGGGGAAGGAATCCTCATCAAACAGTGAGGCAGCAAGTGCAACCTTCAGGATGAAGAACATGTGGACTGGTTTAGTGAAGGCTAAGCTACTGAAGCAATGGAACAAATTGCAAGACCGATCAACCGCCGACATGAACGAAGCAGCAAAGCGCAAACATGCGAAAGCCCTCCAGATGGTGGAAAAAGAGTTAGGGCTGGAAGATGACGACGACGAGGAGGAGGAGGAGGATTAGAATTTTTATTTATTATGTAATTTTTACAATTTATTATGCAATTTTATTAATTATTATGTAATCGGTAACAATTTTAGTTGAATAAAATAATTTCCTTGCATTATTTTGAATGTTTTCATCTCAAAATTATATGTTGATGTGGAGGAGAGAGAAAAGCTGATGTGGCAGAGAGAGAAGTGAGAGCGGGGGCTATAGCCCGTGCACTGGCACCGTGCCGTGAGAGTGGCGTGAGAGTGAGGGGGAAAGCTGACGTGGCGGGGCTATAGCCCGTGATAGTGGGTAATGCACTGGCACCAGCCTAAGGGCTGGGATAGGCTGGGAGCAAGATACTACAATTCCTGTTGTTTAAACGGTTTTCAAGCGGGAAAGAGCACTTGATTTTACGATTTATTTCCATATACGTTTGAAGTTCCAAACGCTCACCTTCAAATCATTATAACTCCAGTTCTATTGTTTCTTTTTTACTATAGCCATTGCTGAAAGTACAATGTTACAGTGTTGTATTACAAAAATCACACAGATTAATACCAATAAAAAATAGTCCCGTACATTTGACTGCTACCACAAAGTGCCACGCCATAAACCATTGCAGAGAATTTGCTACCCTTGTTGCAGAAATTAGGGTGCTTTGAAGTTTACAAATATAAGCTTACAAGCTCTTTCGGGTTTGTCCATGTAGCGATTAAGACCGTCATCTCAGTCGTAGGACGGATAGTTGGATCAAGTTGGGATCGAAACAGTTCCAACATGTGATGATCAGTAACAATTAGCAACTGCTCCACTTTACACGGCGCACACTGAATGTTATTGTGCTCGTGTCCTGCTGTTCTCCGCAGCTTTCACTTGATGGAAGTATGGATGCGCCTGCATATATACATGTTTGCAGCATATTAACCAACAACTCTTAGAGTACATGATTCATGTCATAAAACCTTGGATGTGTGAAATCATTTCATCAAAATCCAACAGATAAGCAAGTCTCAACATATGGTCAAATGGATGGAACATACTGTCTGCAAATAATTGGAAGTATACTAGGTATGTGCAAGTGAGCAGTCACGCACTAATCAAGTAAGATAAGGCTGAGAACACTTTATGAGAATATATGCAGGTAAGAAACTGCAAATTTGTTACTCCCTCCGATCCAAAAATAGAGTCGCGGAGAAAGGGCTGACTAAGTGCCAAACGTACAGTACAAGTCCCAACATGCAATTAGGATCGGAGGGAGTATCGAGTCCAACGAAACAAAACTAGCACCCCCTTGAACTGTAACAAAGTTTATCACTTACCATAGCTTCACGTGCGGTGAGTCTATCTTGGTGATCATAGCGAAGAAGCTTATCGAGGAAATCTATGGCCTACAAAGATGCACGAAATTATGCAGTCAAGCAGAGAAGTTACGATCAGGCATACACTAGTAATGCGAGTGCCATTAGCTAACCTCAGGGGATACTAGATGCTGGTTATCAGCATTGATGAACTTTGACCACGGTTTTCTGTTGTGCCTTTGAGATACATAGAATGATGGAAAGGTCTCTTAATCTTCAAAATAGAAGGGTAAGGTATCAACGCTCCCAAGCATGCAACTTACCTTCCAACAAGATGTTCAAGCTGAGGGTCAAGCTCAATGTGGTACTTTTTTAAATAAGCATTCAGCCCGTCTGTTCCAAGTACCTGAGAATCAAGGTATTTAGTGTCTAAGTTATCATGGTTTTATTCCATATTAAAGCGAGCAGCAAACAAAAATAAACAAAACAGGCAAGGCAGGCATAACATTGGCAAAGCTGTTATGTTATCTGGTTGTTGCGTTAGTTCATCTCAGCAGCAAATTGGTTCTGCACAGAGCATTTTTTATTTGAGACGAGATGAACATAAGCCGTGACGGAGCAAAACAGACGGTGTTGGGTGGTCCTGGCAATGGGCTGGACGTGCTGGGTGATAACGTATTCCTTGATTATTGAGCGAACTACCTTAAGTCTCCGATATAGTAGATGGATCTTCCATACAATTCAGTGTTCTCTAATCAGATTGAACAATTTTATCTAACCTGACTGAGCAATCTTAATCCTAACCAAACTCAAGAACACAGTATCCATAATCCATTGCACGCTAAAGAAAACAGGTTACATATAAGTTTTAACAACAAAAATCAAAACCCGAGGTTAAACCACTATAACACTTCTAGCAAGCAGCCTTCTATTACCAGACATATATCAGATACCAGAATCAAACTGAGACTTACCTTTGCAATTTTCACAAGTTGGTCGTGGTTATCATGGCCATAGAAGAATGGCTCCTTCCGAAATATCTGTAGCCATGACACATCGGTAGCAAATGAGTCAACGTCAGTACATCCAGGGTACACACAAAGTATTCATCCCAGCATACATACCATCCCAGCAAACATGCACCCAAGGCTCCACATGTCCAGAGAGTAATCATAATCTTGCAAATCAACAAGAAGTTCAGGTCCCTTGAAATACCTGAATTAAATGGAAAAAAAATTCTTCTGTCAGATATTAAAAATCAAACATGAATGGAAATAATAAATAAAAATCAGAACATGCGGCTTAGATTGGATTAACACTTCAATAATAATCAAAAAATTGAAGGATATGTGTATATGCAAGTATACAGGCCAGTTGACAATAATGGTAACATGAAGAATATGTTGTAGTGACAAAACATGTTTCTTTATCATTTGCTCAGATTTCTACAATTATGATTTAATTACTTCGTTGCTTAAATTTTAGAGCATGAAAACATCACCCAAAGAACTCCGTTAGGCACTCAAACAGTAACGGTGAGTTCAAACCAAGTAAATTAATCTGCTCATATGTTGCTTCTGGTTGTGGAGTCAACATAATGCAAATTCCCTTACAGTATACCATATCCTTAAGTTATCATCAACGGAATACACATGATCAAAAGAGTTTAATCCAATTCAGTTGTGAAGCAAGACCGTCTCAAAATAAGTCTCGTTGAAATGGATGTATCTAGATGCATTTTAGTGCTAGATACATCCATTCCAACGACACTTATTTTCAGACGAAGGGGGTGGTATATTTTTGCAGGAAGCAAGAAATAACATAACCCAACAAGTGGTAGAGTTGTATCTACACAAACCTTGAAGCAACACGGACATTGTATTCTTTGCCTGGATGATAGAACTCAGCCAGACCCCAGTCTATTAAGCGAAGTTTTCGAAGCTCGTGATCTATCATAACATTATGGGGCTTAACATCCCGATGCATAATGCCTTGTGAATGGCAGTAATCTAATGCCTGTAACAGTAGAACCATGAATAAAAAGGAAATATTGTCACAAATAGCAACTCACTTGGTGCTGTCACCTGTCAGTTCTTACTTAAGAAAATAGATCATAATAATACTCCCATCACATGTCTGAAATCATGACCGTAAGGGACTGAAATATACTAGCAGAGACATAGCCCTTATCTTGCACAAAATGATTCTCGCTGATGACTGAATTCTTGAAAGCAGCACCTTTAAGAATACTAGAATTTCATAAATGGTGTCTTATTAAATCCTACTCCCTCCTTTCAACAATAGATGACCTCCATTTGTCTAAATATAGATGTTTTTAGACATGTTTTAGTGTCTACATACATCCATATCTAGACAAATGGAAGTCATGTATTGTTGAACGGAGCGAGTAGATCATAAAGCGCATTCATGATTCAGGGCCAACTCTTTTATCAAGTGTTAATTCTGAACTTGGAGTTGCTAATACATTTGAGTTGATTATATATAAAGATTATTTCAAGCAGTTCACACTCAAGATTAATGATACTGATTTAAAATACCAGGTGTAATTGGTGCATAAATAAATAAAATATATGCAGTTACAACATTCCAAAAGAATAATAAATCTCTTTATGTCGATACAGAGACAAAGTGTTTTAGTAAACACCATAGTAAAATAAGTTAGGAAGGAACCTTTAGTAGCTCGTATAGGTAGTAGCGAATATCATAATCTGTCAATGTGGGATAGAGCACTTTAAAATCTGTGTTGTTGACATATTCAAAGATCAAGCTGGGAGTCTTCGAATGTTGATCTCTGACAATATCAAGCAGTTTCACAATATTTGGACCTCCACAGATGTTCTGAAGTATTTTAATCTCCCTTTTGATCTGTATATAAACATATGAAGGTAGGTTAAGAACTTCATCACCAAGAAAGTCATTTTTATTTAATGAAAGTGCAAGGCATGATATGGCAAGAATATCCTTCAAAGCAGCAAATGCATATGTAGATTTTTTATCTTCGAAAGGTTACCCGGTGATTTAAGATCAAACAGATAGTATAATCTTATTGTTTTCCCAGTGAATATGATCAAACAGATAGTATAATCTTAAAAATAGATCCAAATTTATAATCACACAGAGATGACATCAATTAAATTGTCCATTTCGTGGGTCTGAACATAATTGTTTTTGGCTCTTCTCAGTAAAGCGCCCTACTTTGCAGGAGGTGGTGTCCCTTGCCTTTGAAGATGATGCCGTATGGGAGGCCAGCAGAATGTGTAAAGGGAATCAATGCAGGGTCTTTGGGAATTCTGTTGTTTTTATGTTCTTAAAAGCAAAGCCGCCATGTTATTATGGTCGCCTTTTATTCTTCTTACTGACTCGGCAGTGCTCATAAATTTTGCGACCAACATGCCAAGCATCTTGTGTGCCTTTTGAGGCATGACAGATATGCTGGCACAATGGCAGGTCTACAGCACAAACTGACAAATAAAAAATAGCTAAGAGCGGTCAAAAGACAATGCTGGGACTTGGCAAGGACGCTGAGAGGAAGACTATGACACAGCTGGTCTCTCACACTCACAAATTCTGGGCACTACAGGGTAGTCGAACAAATTCTAGAAGTTTTTCGAGAACTCCATGTCTTCTAATACTGTTTGCTTAATTGATTGTGTTTCTAGCTCATATTTCCTTGGTTGCTCGCTCTAGCCTACCCCAACTTGTTTGGGACTGAAAGGCTTGGTTGTTGTTGTTGTTGTCTGTTTAGTTGCTACTTGCTAGATGGATACTTCCTGGATCGAAAAAATCTCTACAGTTCAAAATGCACGTGAGTAGCTGATATTCTGATACCTCAATAAAAGTTAAAGATCCATCAATAGTACCTTCTTTTTCTTTACAGGCTTGAGTATCTTTATGACACACTTCTCGCTATTATTAACATTGATGCCTTCAAACACTTCGCTATACTTACCTCTTCCAACTTTCCTGACAACTTCATAGTCATCTTGCTCACTGGTTAGAGATGCGGTTAATCGTTAGCAAGATAATACTTCCATGGTAACATTAAAAACATATAAAAGGTTGTATCCAATTACCAACCGCTAAAAAGAAGTAAATTAACCAAAAAAAGGATAATGAGGATAACTCTTAAAAGTTAGTTGTAGAGTGAGGAAGTTGCAAAGAGAAGACATGTAATCTTAAGAGAAGTCGATGTTGTAGACAATGTTCACATGTTTTTCCTTACAGTTTTTCATGAAGTTCGAGCAGAACAATGAGAACTTTTAAAACTTAAATACAGACAACACCATCTACAGAGTACAGAACCGAAGATATTACGTAATCTTCGCAATGCCATGTCCAAATGAATAAGACAGTTTTTTTTTGTATATTTCCTAAGTGAGAACAAAACATGTGTCGTGAAATTTGACTTGTCAGTCCTTGATGAAATTGCAAAGTACACATGCCGCTTTTGCACTAGAGTTTGAGAGATAAAGAACATAATAGATAACCGGGTCAACACAGAGGAATTAACAATTGGGTATACCCTGGTTGTACAAAGAAAACTTGTGGGCATAGTCCTAGCTGTCCTTCACATATGCCCTACAATGCATAAGCATCCAAATAATGTACATATATGTTGATCAAATGAGGGTTATCAAGTAAAGATGATATAAAAAGTAAAGGACCAACCCTAGCACCATGGATGATAACTCGAGATCTCCACTTATGGACAGGTTCCATGGATGCATGGTGCATATTATATAGGAAGAGACCCATATCAAGTGAGGAGATCAATAATTATACGTTGCTGTACATGGCAACATGCAAAAATTACATGGTTGACTTAACCAAAACGAAATCTAAGAAAAACTGATTGGTTATACGCAACAAAATCTGGAGGAAGAATCCATAAAATTTGTCTTCCGTTGATCCTTCTCCCTCCAAATTTTGGCGTGTACAAGCAAAATCAGATTCACTCCAATTATGGTTTTTTTAAGTCAAAATCACGTAATTTCTGCATTTGTGCCATACATGGCAACATATGATCCGTACTGATCTCTTGAGTTGATATGGGTGCATCGCTGGAACCCGTCCATCACCGGAGATCTCGAGTCATCATCCCTGGCATTATGGTTCCTTCATTTTTTTGTCTCTTCGCTTAATAATCCTCATTTGATCAACATACATGCACATGATTTTTGAATGCTTATGCATTGCAGAGGCAAAGATGAATGTCGGCCAGGACTAATGTCCATTTTACTCAATCTTACGACCGCCTCTGCATGACCCAGCCATACAGGTATACACAATTGTTAATTTCAATGTTGTGATAAACATCGATCCTGTTATCTGCTATGTTCTTCGTCTATCGACCTCTGAAACTCTCGTGCAAAAGGGGCATGCGAACTCTGCAACTGCATCAACAAGTTGATGCTAGACAAATGGGGTGAAAGATAATGCTAGACAAGGTCAAAAAGCAATATATTGCCAAGTTAAACTCCATTCTTCAATCTAGATTTGAAATATCGAAATCCCATTGCTAACTCAAAGTGATATGCTCAATGGAACTCTCACATTCTCATAAGCTTTATTTCGAAAGTAGCAAAGCAATATTTAGCATGGGGTTTTAAAATAACCGGCACTATTACGTTCATATTCACAAGCACACACACACAAGCTGCAATTCCCCAATCACACGCTGCAATTGACTGCGATCAAAGATAAACCGGCGAATCTCACTAAATTTCTAGTGGAACAAACGACTATCCTTGCAGCCACAGTGTGAATAACCCAGACCGCACACTAACCGAAATTGACAGGCATAGAAGCAAACCATCCTTCGGTTTCCATCTACTCTAATTCACAGCTTAGAGGCAGACAGATCATAAAACTTAGCTACGGCTGCTGATTAGGACAGGACGCCAGCGTCTTACCCCCACTGGACGGTGAGCGCCTCGTAGTCCCAGTACTCCTTGGGGCGCACCACGTTGACGTCGGTGTAAACCCTCGCCTTCGACATGTTTGGCCTGGACCCCTCGGCGGCCGGAGCGTGGCGAGGGGACAGGGCGATGAAGGAGGAGGCTAGGGCGGCTACGACGACGGCAAAGGCGGTCCGAATTACGCTGGCTGGTGGGCGTGTCCTCGGAGGGGCAACGCTCATGCGTCCATCGCCGGCGGCTAGGGTTTCCGGCCGAAGGGTGGGTGGAAGGGGAGAGACGGGTGAAGCCGAATCTGATTTTAGCGTGGAGAAAGAGGTGGAGGGGGATGGAGACTGTGGAATCTGTTGGCGTGCCGACGTGGGTACGTTCTCGGAAAAGAATTGCGTATTTTATTTATTTATATAAGTTTTCCAATGCATTTCTATCAATAAGGAAAGTTATGTAAAAGGAAGAAAATAATTACAGCATAAAATAGAAAAGATAAATCTATCTAATTCTCTAGATATGCTTCGTGGCGAAACTCACACCCCTACAACGAGACGTACTCCCCTCAAAGGAGAAACTCGGGATCACATTCTTGTCTCCGTGTGTTTTCGTTGTCGGTTACCCCGCTCCCTCTTTTTTACTTTGAGTTTGTATCTTTCTTGTCATATAGTTAAATTCACCTTAGTTGCATATCTAGAGAATTTACCTTTGTGTCAAGCATAAATTTGAAGAAAATTTAAAATTGGTCGTAACACCTATTCACCCCCCTAGGTGACCATACTATCCGCTCAAAACCGTCTCATATTCTAAACCCTAGTATGACGTACGAGGGACATGCCAAGTCATGGATTTGACAGGCACTATGTCTTGCCGACTGTACGACGATATTGTGGGAGGCGTGGTAGACCGGCTCCTCCGTCTATGCTGCCTCGCCTCTGTCTTGTCGTGGTACTGACGACGTCGGGTGCGACGGGCGACGCCGCTCTATATGATGCCCATACCTTCCATGTTTCCCTTGACCTCTGATCGTCAGTTTCATCTTGGCAGTCGGCGGGTTGATTGCTCTGATTGAGCGGAGGACCGGCTAGCTCTCCATCCGGCCCTCTTGACCTCTCCCATCGGGAAGAGGCGATGTTCAACCTTTGGCCCATACAGCCGGTTGAGCCTCGTGGTGAGTTGATGCGTGTGGACATACGTTCGCTGGGAGACCCGAAGAGGAAGGTATGAAGAGTGCAGCAGCAAGTTTTCCTCAGAAAGAAACCAAGGTTGAATCGACCAGTAGGAGAAGAAATCACTTCTGAAGGTTGTTGATAACTGATGTTGGTAGGACGCACTACCGGCTCAGCAGCAACGTGGAATCTACACACAACACAATCAAGATACTTTGCCCCCAACAAGACAGTGTGGTTGTCAATCTCACTGGTTTGCTGAAAACAAAGGATTAGACGTATAGTGTGGGAAACGGTGCTTGTTTGCAGGGAAAGAAATGAGAATAATGATTGCAGTAAAAAGAACAGTGCTTGCAGTAGGTTGTATTATCAGTGTAAAGGAATGGACCGGGGTCCACAGTTCACTAGTGGTTCACGCCGGGCGTTCGGGTTTTCCCGAATTTTCGGGTCGGGTTATTCGGGAAAAAAGTAATTCGGGTTTCCATAAATGATTCCCGAAATTTCTCTAAAAAAGTTGCTACCCGACAATTCGGGTTCCCGAATATTCGGGTTCGGGTTCGGGAAATCCCGTATTTCCCGAAATTCAGAACTATACAGAAAACATACATAAATAGATCACATATTTTACAGCATTTCCATAGCAATTTTGACAGGATTTCAAGAACTCGTCGAGGATGGAGACGTCAGGCTGAGGAAGATGCAGTGGAACTCTTTGATTCGTCGGGTAGGGACTTGAAATTTGCAGCAGTGTCGTGGTGCGGCGATGGGTCGTGGCTGACGGAGGGTGGCCGGCGGAGGCAGTCGCACGCTGCTGTGGCCGGTGGTCCTCGGGCGGTCGGGCTTGTGGCAGCCGCGGGCATAGCACCCTCTGGTTCTTGCCTTCCTAGTGGATTGGGGCCAGGGGAATTGGCGCCTTGGCGGCGGCCGGGCGCCGGCACAGGCTAGCATATGGCGGCGGCGGCTGATCTGCTCGGTCGTCGCATCGACTGGCGGGCGACGGCGCTGTACTGGTGGATGGCGGCTGCCTGGGTTGGGGTCGGGGGTAGCGGTTGAGACTTGAGAGAGAGAGAGATCGAGCGATTAAGGGCACGGGAGACTGGGAGCGCACGTGGGGTGTGGGTGGGCTGCACTGGGCCGTTGGGCTCTGTCCTCTGCCTAACTTTTTTCGGGAATTTCGGGATGTTCGGGTGTGACGGCAACATTCCCGAATTTCCCAAATAAATTTCGGGTTTTCAGATTATCTACCCGAGAAAGTGATCGGAAATCTCGGGTTCGGGCTATTCGGGATCGGGTTCGGGCTATTCGGGTGTCGGGTTCGGGAATCGGGAAATATGCCCGGCGTGACTAGTGGTGCCTCTCCATAAAAGATAGATAACACGTTGGGTAAACAAATTACAGCGAAATAAAGGTTGCACCGTAGTGAATATGCAAGACATGATGATTACTATGAGATTCATGCGGGCATTACAACATAACTCATAGACTCTAATCCAACTGCGTCTATGACTAATAATCCACCCTCAGAACGTAATCCAAGCAGACTTCGGGTATTAAGTTACAAGCAATAAATTATTGCATTAAGTAAAGTGTGTAATGTAAACAATAAAATTATTCTTAGACAAAGCATTGTCGTTTTCTCCCTAATGGCAACAACACATCTCCCATCCGTTATTTTTCTGTCACTCGAGCACGGATGAAAGGGAGGCATGAACCCACTATCGAGCATAAATACTCTCTCTTAGAGTTACAAGCATCAACTTGGCCAGAGCATCTACTAGTAACGGAGAGCATTGATACGTCTCCAACGTATCTATAATTTCTGATGTTCCATGATGATATTATGACAATTGCTACATATTTTCTCCCTTCTTTATGTCATTTTTATCGATTTTTCGGACTAACCTATTGACAAGATGCCACAGAGTCAGTTCCCTGTTTTCTGTTGTTTTTAGTTTTAGAAAAGTTGTTCTGGAAATATTTTCGAAATTGGAAAATTCTAAGCCCGGAAGTCTTAGAATTCCTGAAGGTTCCACGGAGTCCTGAAGAGACCCGGAGAGGGGCCTCAGGGGCCTGTCGGATATATACCGATTAGGGGTATATCCGGCATTGTCCTAAAGAGACAGATTACCAGGGTGGCATGTTGGTAATGGATCACAGTCCATTAGGCGGCCCAGTAAGATGATGCGCAGAAGCCGCATTCTAGAAGAACCCGGACCACGGCCCAAAGTGGTACGGCTTGGAGGAGAAGACGGTTTCCTAGTTTCCAAATTAGATACTTTCCGTAGTCTTCTAGGTTTCCTTTCCGTAAACCCTAACCCAGCTATCTATATAAAGCCGGACGGGAGAGACGAAATACGGAGAATTAGCTACAAGCCAATTCGCCGAGAAATTGATCCTCGCCGAGTTAGCAAAACCCTACTCACATTGTAGTTTGTATACTTCAGCCTTCAGCCCTGATTTAGTGAGATTTCATGAGTAGGAACGTTGCCTAGTTGCGCCGTACCGAACCTGGGTAAACTTGGTGTTCTCGATTGCTGTACTACCACGTCCCTCCACGTCTCTACCCGTAGGCTCATGGCACCCCCCGTCTATGAACTCTACTACGATGTCTCGACAGTTGGCGCCCACCGTAGGGCCAGCGACGTCAGGCGTTATGTTTCGATCGGGGATACTCGGCGGAATCGACGGTACCATAATTGTCGGAAGCTTGGAATTCAACAACGACGTCGGCCGCTTCCTCGACAATGGATCGTACATGCCAGCACGGAATCATCTGGTAAGTGCATGTGTTTTACCGATTGGATCTGCAAACATCTTTATCGGATTAACTTCAGAAGCAATGGGATTCTGTGGTGGAAGCAAATTTATCCCACCCGCCCCATACCTAGTTGAAGAAAACTATGATACCGGATTCTGCTCAGATTGCCAAAACCCCGAATTCGCTGCCTCTTCGGAGATGCCTGCAATCAGATCTCGGTTCATTGGCATGGTGCAGTCCGAGGTCGCTGAAAACACGGAAGAAAGTAATCCCGTGGAAGAAGCAGAAAACAACAATCCCACAGAAAAAGTGGAAGATCCGACGCCCGTCAATGAAACGACGAACTCGTGAGCCGACTCCGTACTAGCTGCCATAGAGGCAAGATTGGAGTCGGAACCTGGATCTGAAGACATAGGTTCAGAAGACGAAGATGAAGACGCTTTCGAAAGAAAGGTCAAATCTATGCAGGGGAGCTTCCATGAAGTACTTGTGGCAAAGCCGACTAAAAACTCGGATGCCGAGGAAGATGAAGATCCCAGAACACCTCCACCAGATGAGGAAAGAGAGGATGGCGAAACCAGTCCCATCTATCCTGATGTCAAGGAATTGACAGAAGAAGAACCTGGAAAAAAAGCCTCCCTCTTCCAAGAAGAAAAAGAAGACTGCTAAGAAACTCCAGTACAAACTCCAGAAGAAGAAATTGGCAGATACTGCCAATCAGAACCTGGAAGCAGGAGGAGGAAGCGGAGTCACACCTATGGAGAAGAAAAAGAAAGAAATCCATGTTCCCCAAATGTCGGAACGGGATGAGACCGATCTGATCAAAACCCCGGTTGGACCGTACGAGCCACCGGAAGTGTTGGAAGCCAGAAGTCAAGCCCTTATGCGGCAGCAACAACAACTATTCCGATCTCAAGAAAATCTCCTCAAAGCCCAAGCTACTATAAAAGCAAAGCAGGAAGAAATTAAAGAATTCAAAAGACGGAATATGTCCGGGATAAAACCCACGAGATTACCCGGAATCGCAAGGCCGGATGTGCTGCCAACAAAAGAACGGTTGCAAAACCCTTCTTGGCAAAGACAGGTTGATGGCGTAAACGCTAGGGGCGAACGCATCTACAAAACCGCAGCTGAAAACGGGGAAGCCGCGTTCGCCATCCTTAATGACGATCTGTACTCCAAAGACGAAAAGCTTCAGGGAGTGTATGCTTTCCTGGGAAAAGCATTACAACAGCAACAACGAGGACAGGCAAGATCGGGGAAGTTGCACGACTACTCGGCCCTATGCAAAACCGCCACTTGTGTCGCTGGAGCACCTGGACCAGGCGAACCTGGAGCTTCAGGCGATTCTAAGAAAAAGAAGGGAGATCCTAAGAAGGACAAGAAAATACCGGACAATAGGGATGAAGCGTACAGAACGGGATCCCATCTGCCGAAAGGTGGAAATAAGCCCCTCGACCAAAAGGATCGGGAGGAACAAAACCGGAAAGATGGAAAAATGATGTCGCATCCGAGACGCCCAGCTGAAAAAGCCGGAAGATATGAAAATCCTCACAGACGTGAGAGATCCCGTACTCCTCCTAGGAACAAAGAAAGGCCAAGGAGTAGAACTCCACCTTATTCCAAAGGGCACTATAATGGACGAAATAGGGATAATCCTGAAAGAGCGCATTCGCGCAACAATGGGCCAGAAAGGAGCAGATCCCCCTCTGTCCATTCAGTCGGCAGATATTCCGCTCACGTCGATAAGGCGGAAAGAGACGACCTATACTTTGGATCTAAGTGTTTCACTGACATTATCCGAAGAATAACCCTACATTCTGGATTTTCCAAAGTTGGTCCAACTTACCAAAAGTACACCCGAAGTACAAACCCGGATACATGGCTCTCAGATAACTATACTGCCGTTCAGATCAACAAAGGGACGGACCTAGAAGCAGTGAAATTTCTCCCCCTAATGTTGCAGGATGGAGCCAGAGATTGGATCAACGGGCTTCCGTCAAGAACCGTGGGTAGCTTGGATGATATGGCTAGAGTATTCGCTCAGCATTTTCGGGGTACGTACAAACGCCCTAAGAGCATCAACCAGCTGAATCGATGCGTCCAGTTTGAAGACGAGTCGTATGTTGACTTTATATCAAGATGGACAACAATGAAAAATAGCTGCTCTGGAGTAAGTGGTGTACAAGAAATGCACGCTTTCATCAATGGACTAAAGCCCGGCCTCGTACCATTCATGGTTGGATCAAAGGAGCACAAAGATCTTGGATCTATGCTTACCACCGCCAATGAGCATGCAGCGGCCGAAGATGATATCAGAGCGAGAGGTGGAAATATTGACACTTTGGTTCAGGCCAAAAAAGACACCTCGTTCTGAAAAGAAAGCTACTCTAGAGGCGCAGGCAAAACCCAAAGAAGTAAATGCAACCTTTGGAAAGGACAATGGCAGCAAACGGAAAGGAAGAAGCACATAACCTATCTCCTACTCTAAGGAAGAGCGGGAAAAGATAAAGTCATAAAACGGTGTCCACCATTCGCAATTTGGGAGGCCTACCCATACAAATGCACAGTGCCGCCTCAACAAGCATATGAAGGGCACTGCAGGATCCGGGAACAAAGGAAAGAACTCCAAGAGGAAGTTCAGCAAGCAAAAGCCGGAAGTTGGGAAAGAAGAAAGTGAATCGGACACTAATGATAAAATCCAGGAACAACAGCGAAAAGGCGAGCCAAAATTCCCGAGAGTTGAAGGAGAATGTAACCTAACTTTCCTGGCAACTCCCTCAGCAAAGCAGACAAAAAGGACACTTCGAGAGATCAACGCAGTTGTTCCACCAACACCAAAGTACTTGAAGTATTCAAATACGCCAATTACCTGGGATCAGTCAGATCATCCCGGGAACATCCCAGAACCCGGCACGCATGCTTTGGTCGTAAGTCCTATTGTTCAAATCACTAGGCTCAAAAGAGTGCTGATGGATGGAGGATCTAGTATCAACATCATGTGCCTGAGTACATTGAAACAGCTACATATTTCTGAGACTCAGCTCAGGCACAGCAATATACGGTTTCATGGTATTGTTCCTGGCAGGCAAGCACAATCCCTAGGAGAAATTTCCCTTTATGTAACCTTCGGAAGTAGAGAACATTTCCGCCAGGAAAAAATCTCATTCGAGGTGGTGCCGTTAGAAAGTGTATACCATGCAATACTCGGACGTCCAGCTTTCGCCAAGTTCATGGCAAGATCATGTTATATTTATAACAAGTTGAAGATGTCAGGGCCGAAAGGCGGAGTAATTACCATAGCCGAAGATTACAAATTGGCGAACAAGCTGGAGAAAGGAAACGCCCTTTGCGCTGAGCAGGTCATCGCAAGGGAGGAATTGAAAGAGCTAGCTAAGGATGTTTCGTCGATGGAAATGTCGTCAGGAAAAGAAAGTCGGAAGCCGGCAGATAGCTTCAAGGCATCGGAAAACACAAGACATGTTATCCTAGATCCCAAAAATCCGAAAAAAATTGTCATAGTGGGAAATGGGATGACCGACAAATAGGAAGACGCGCTCATCAAGTTCCTCCGTGAGAACTAGGATATTTTTGCCTGGTGTCCTACGGACATGCCGGGAGTACCCAGGGAAGTTGTTGAGCATCAACTGAAAGTGATTGCAGGTTCCAAACCCGTCAAACAAGGTCTTCGTCGTTTTGATGGAAGAAGACGGAACGCTATAGGCAAGGAAATCATCCGGCTTTTAGCAGCTGATTTTATCCGGGAAGTCATACATATTGATTGGTCTGCGAACCCAGTATTAGTCCCGAAGAAAGACGATATTATTCTTAGGATGTGTATAGATTACACCGGCTTGAACTAATTGTGTCCAAAAGATAGGTTCTCCTTACCACGAATCGATCAAATAATAGATGTCACTGCTGGCTCTGAGCTTTTATGCTTTTTGGGTGCTTATTCCGGGTACCATAAAATACGTATGAAGGAGGAAGATCAAATCAAAACTTCCTTCATAACCCCGTATGGAACGTACTATTACATAACCATGCCTTTTGGCCCGAATAACGCGGGTGCAACTTACCAGCGTTGCATGCAACGTTGTTTGCATAGTCAAATCGGCAAAAATGTCCATGTTTACGTGGACGACATTGCCGTAGTTTCCAAGGAAAAGGATACACTCCTTGAAGATCTACGAGAAACTTTCGAAAATTTGCGCACTTACAAAATGAAGTTAAATCCATTAATGTGCGTATTCGGGGTTCCCTCATGAAAGCTTCTAGGTTTTATCGTTTCTCATAGAGGAATAGAAGTAAACCCGGAAAAGATCAAAGCGGTCTTGAATATCACAAGGCCTATGTGCTTAAAAGATGTTCAAAGATTGACGGGTTCTGCAGCCGCCGTAAGCAGGTTTATAAGACGGCTAGGTGACAAAGCTCTGCCATTATACAAATTATTGAAGAAATCCGACAAATTTGAATGGACAGAAGAGGCGGACAAAGCATTAACCCACTTGAAGGAAACTTTGATGAAGCATTAACCCAGTTGAATCGACTCTGGCGGCGCCGGAGGCAGCGACCTCCTCGCCGCCGAGAATGGTGGTTTCTTCCGCGGGCTCGGTGACGAGAGGCGGGGGAGGCACGGTAGATGACGATGGCACGTTCTCGGCCACGGGAGACAGATCCCCGCGAACCGAGTCGCAGGCGTTTCCCTCCGGCGCGTTTTTTGGTGGTGCGGACGGGGGAGTCGAGCTGCGGGTCAAGATCATTAACGATCGACTCAATGTCCATGGCGGCGTTGGTTGCGTCTGCGGCGCGGGGAGATTCTCCGTCGACCATTGTCGAGCGGCACGGCTTAGAACCGGATCCTCCGATGATTTCTTCCGGGGAAGTCTTGAAACTTGCTCTCTGCTCTCGCTCTCTCGAGTTTTGGCTCTCTGGCTATGGCGTGGGGGCTTGAGGAAGGAGGTGAAGCGGAAGGGTGTCCGGCGACCCCGAGTCAGCTATTTATAGTCGGGGATGCGCTGAGATTTGTTGCAACGGCTATTTTAGCCGTTGGATCGCTGACGCGTGCCATGCCCGAGATTTCCGGGAAATGAAGAGATAAAGTGATAAGTGCTATCTCCTCGTTTCCCGTGAGAATCTGTCAGAGGATATGTTTCAGGGTTTTGACTGAACCCAAACGTCCGTGATGTCAGCATGATTTCATCGTTGACATCATGAAGTTCCTTCTCCACGAAGACTTGTGGAAGAAAAAGCCGGATTTTTATAAAATCCGAGTTATACGTCAGGAAGTTTCTTCTCTATGAAGGCTTGTGGAAGAAAAAGGCGGATTTTGGTGAAGTCTGAGTTATGTGTTATGAAGTTTTTGGGAAAAAGAAGAATCGAGACAAAGCGCAAACATTTCTCGGAAAATAATGCAAAGTGACGAAAAGAGGCAGAATGAAGTCCCAATCCTTCTTGGGGGCTAATGTCGAATATATACCAATTAGGGGTATACCCGGCATTGTCCTAAAGAGCCGGATTATCAGGGTGGCCTGTTGGTAATGGATCATAGTCCATTAGGCGGCCCAGTAAGCTGATGCGCAGAAGCCGGATTCTAGAAGAACCTGGAACACGACCCAAAGTGGTGCTGCTTGGAGGAGAAGACGGTTTTCCTACTTTCCAAGTTAGATACTTTCCGTAGTCTTCTAGGTTTCCTTTCTGTAAGTCCTAACCCGTCTAACTATATAAAGCCGGACGGGAGAGACGAAATACGGAGAATTGGCTAGAAGTCAACTCACCGAGAAGTTGATCCTCGCCGAGTTAGCAAAATTCTACTCACATTGTACTTTGTATACTTCAGGCTTCAACCCTGATTTAGTGAGATTGCAGGAGTAGGAACGTCGCCTAGTTGCGCCGTACCAAAGCTGGGTAAACTTGGTGTTCTCGATTGTCGTACTACCACGTCCCCCACGTCTCTACCCGTAGGCTCATGACACCCCCGTCTATGAACTCTACTACGATGTCTCGACAGTTGGCGCCCACCGTGGGGCCAGTAACGTCAGGCGTTATGTTTCGATCGGGGATACTCGGTAGAATCGGCAGTACCATAACTGTCGGAAGCTTGGAATTCGACAACGACGTCAGGCGCTTCCTCGACAATGGATCGTACATGCCAGCACGGAATCATCTGGTAAGTGCCTGTGTTTTACCGATTGGATATGCAAACATCTTTATTGGATAAACTTTAGAAGCAATGGGATTCTGTGGTGGAAGCAAATTTATCCCACCCGCCCTATACCTAGTTGAAGAAAACTATGATACCGGATTCTGCTCAGATTGCCAAAACCCCAAATTCGCTGCCTCTTCGGAGATGCCTGCAATCAGATCTCACTTCATTGGCATGGTGCAGTCCGAGGTCGCTGAAAACACGGAAGAAAGTAATCCCGTGGAAGAAGCATAAAACAACAATCCAACAGAACAAGTGGAAGATCCGACACCCGTCAATGAAACGACAAACTTGGAAGCCGACTCCATACTAGCTGCCATAGAGGCAAGATTCCGCTACAATTTCCTGTTTTCTTTACTTACTACAACCATACACTATTTTCCACATTATACGTCTAATATTTGTTTTCAGCAAGACAAGTGAGATTGACAACCTCACTGTACCGTTGGGAAAAGGTATTTTGGTTGTGTTGTGTGCAGGTTCCGCATTGTTGCTGACACCGGTGAGGCGCCATCACCATTGTCAGTGGCATCAACCTTCCGAAGATCCTCTTTCTCCTACTGGATTGATAACCTTGGTTCTTAATTGAGGGAAATTCTTACCGCTGCACTCATCACACCCTCCTCTTGGGGTTCCCAACACAGCATCAACGTTTGCATCAAAGAATTTCTGGCATTGTTGCCGGGGATTCAAAGCCATCAAGAAGCAACCACTCCCTCGTCAACTCTGCAAGCAACAAGAATTTATGGCGCCGTTGCTGGGAAGAAAGAAGTTTTCTGGAAAGGGGAGTCTCTCACTCTCAACCTCTTTATTTTATTTATTGTCTTGTTTATATTTTTTTGTCTTGTCTTGCTTCTTTATATAAAAAACATACAAAAAAATTAGTTATTATTCTAGTTGTTATTTTTGCTTTCTCATGCTTTCTATCAATGTTTGATGTCTTTGAAACTAGATCTTATAGGAAAGGTGGGTTCACAGATGAACAACAAAAACATTATAAGAAACACCACTTGTCACAAAAAGGGATACACTTATGGGAGCAAATTAATAAATTGCATGACTATGCTAAAAACTTGTGCTCTACTTATAATGTTACTTATTGCTTTGATAAATCTTGTTGCTGTAGGAGGTATAAACACCTCCCTTTTCAATGTGAGTATAATGATAATGTTACCATATCTTCTTATGTTAAGGGAAATTATGAATTACATGATGTGGAACAAATTTAAGAATTTATTGCTTGGAAGGGTGCATTCGAAATTGCCTATTTGCTTGAAAGTATTGATGATGCACCTTATAAATATGAGATTTATGCTATACTTGAATATTGCTTTGATAATTACAAGGATTGTAATTACTACATGATGGAATATCTTAATAAATTATCTCAACCTAAGGAAGTAACGGATGCCTTGCAGGAGCCTATGGAAGAAGAAATTGTTGAATCTGGAAGCTCATTGGATGAAAAAGAGGAGGAGAGTGATGATCAAGAGGAGGAAGAATGGAGATACCCATGTCTACCCCCAATGATAGTAACTCTTTAACTCATAAATTATTTGATGAAATTGATACTTGATATACTTGTGACCTTGATACTACTATGAATGAAACTTGTGAGAATGATATTGCTACTATTATGTGTGATAATCCATGCTACTTGGATAAATCTTATGATAATGCTTTTGATGATGGTCCTATGTTACTTGATGTTATAAATTATAATGATACTAAAAATATTATTGCTATAATGTGTCCCATAACTTTTAAGAGTGATCAATCATCTTGTTTTTCTATTGCTAAAAGTGGGAAAAAAGAAGAGCTGATTTTAAATTTTGATCCCACTATTTTTGAGCTTGATATGAATTGTCTGCTTTTAGACCATGACAAACATGATTTATGTGATAATTATACTGTTGACTCTGTTTATGATGCTACTGAAAATTATTATGAGAGAGGAAAATATGGTTGTAGGAATTTTCATGTTACTAAAACACCTCTCTTTCTGTTGAAAGTTTTGAAGTTGCTCTTGTTCTATCTTCCCATGATTTCTAGTTTAAGTTTCTTTAATTTATTTCTTTACAAGATTCCTATGCATAGGAAGTGGGTTAGACTTAAATTTGGTTTACATTTTATTCATGATGATGTCTTTTGCTTCAATTCATATTTCTTATGTGAGCATCCACGTGATTCCACTTTTCTGTGCCTAGCTGAAAGGCGTTAAAGAAAAGCGCTACCTGGAGACAACCCGTTTTATTTCTCCGTTTTCAACCCGTTTTACGTTGTTTTCTTTTATTTTCTTTGCACCTGGGTGTTGTCTATTTTATTATCAACCCTTCTGTATCTTTTCTTTTGTGTCTTTGTTGAGCTAAGTAAAGCCTCTAGTGGAAAGTTGAGACTATATTTCGGATTTCTGCTGTCCACTGTAACATTCGTATAAAATCACAGAAAATTCAAAATGACCTGAGTTTTTTTGTGCGTAATCCTGGGCTATATACGCAACTTTTCTTAGTTTAACACTTTTTTATTTGAGCAACATAAGATTTTCTAAAAAATCGTCTTTACATGATGTCCTGTTTTGACAGATTTCTGCCAATAATTGCATTTGCATCTTAATCTCTTTCTTTTGGTGTTCTTTTGAGAAAAAGAGTTTTAAAAGAAGTTGTGACAGTAGCTAGCGTGTTTATGAGTGTTAGTCTTGTGTTGAAACTGAACCATGTGAATTTATTATTTCGATTTCACTAACGTTGCTAATGAAGATTGAGAGAAGTTTGGTGCGAAGAAAGTTTTCAAGGATCAAGAGAAGAGGATGATATGATGTGATCAAGAAGAGTGAAAAGCCTAATATTGGGTATGCCCCTGTGGTACATCCCAGCAAATTCCAAGAAGACTCAAGCGTCTAAGCTTGGGGATGCCCAAGGCATCCCCTTCTTCATCAACAAATTATCAGGTCACTTCTAGTGAAATATATTTTTATTCGGTCGCGTCTTATGTGCTTTACTTGGAGCGTATTTTATTTTTGCTTTCAGTTTGTTCTTATTTTTGCAATAAGCTTGGTTGTACCCCATCATTCATTTATTGGAGAGTGACACGCTCCGCTTTTTCATGGGAATACTTTGTATTCTTAATCTTTGTTTGGCTGCTACATTTGTTTAGCTCCTGTTTTGCATGCATCTCTTATCTAAGAGTTGTTAGTTTTAGTAGTGTTATGTGAGTGCTCTCATGTTTGCTTGCTGAATCATGTATAGTATTTTTGTTAAAACATGTCTTGTATGGTGCTTGTTGGGAAAAGAAACTGCTGCTTGAAGTAGAATTTTTAATGGTGCAAGTAGAAGCTTGTATAGACTGTGGCTAGAACTTTTTCATATCATGATAGATGTTATTTTAGTTTTATAGCCTTGTGGTTATTGAGTAGCATGATTAGCCTCAAATAGATGAGAGTGTTTAAGGTGCCATTGAAAGAATCATGAGTTGTTCTTGTCATAGTGAAGCATAAATTTATGGTATTCTCTTTCGAGTGTTTTATTTGGTTGACTTGGCGCATGCTCACACCATGTTTATGACTATGAACCAGACACTTATAACCTCATCATTTAGTTTTTGAACTTGTGGTGCCACTTATGCTTTGATTAATGATGTTTATGTTGTTATGCATGATTATGGCTCGTATGCTCTCTTGATTTGTCGCTCCCAATCTTTTGCTAGCCTCCACCGTACTGAGTATGAGCTCTACTCGTGCATACAACTCCCAAAAACCAAAGTTTTCCCATTGTTTCCGCCATACCTACCTACATGTGGTATCTAACTTCCACTCCAAAGTAAATTGTTCATTGGTTACCTTTACAGCTTTCAAAATTACTCATGTTTTGTGCTCCTGTTTTAGCTCATGAGGACGTAAATAGAGAATCTTTATCTCACTTGTTGATTGAACTTTCACACCATGGACTAGTGGCTTCATCCGCTTATCCAATGATAGAAGAGCTGGCAGTGGGGTGCCCAACCCCAAATTAATAGCAACAAATTCTCTTCACTATTTTTGCCACTGATTTATCAGTCAAAGCATAATTGTGTAAACAAAAGAGAAAGCGGGATGAACTTCTACCCAGATGCGTCCTTCTATGCGAGCCGCTCTTGTGAAGTCTAGTTGGCTCGTGACGTACTCTATTTTCTGTTTACCATTCGTTGACATAAGCATACACCTCTCTTAAAATATATACACTCCTCCACGGTATGTGATTGTTGGCAGGCACACGGGGATTCGGTTAGCCATGGTTTGTGCAAGATGGTTGGGAGGAGTGTCAAGCTTTCAATACCTCTGTTTATTAAAATAAAAGCTCTAGCACATGAGTTGATCCCTGCTTCCCTCTGCGAAGGGCCTTTCTTTTACTTTTATGTTGAGTCTCCATCTTCTAACTTTATGCACAGTTGAGACAGCATAGTTGCCATTCTGAGTTTTATGTGCATTTGTCCCATAAACATTATTAATTGATTCATGATGTGTTATTGCTTGTTCTCTAATTATTTGTTCTAGTCTTCCTCATGAACTTTGAAGGTGTCCTAACATTTATGTTTTTCCCCACTCTTAAGTACTAGCGAAATATCACTTTCCATGTTTTCTCTATACTTGAAACAAACATATATCTTTCGTTGCATTGTTATTCATGATCTTTTATTTGTGTTACTTCTCATGATGCAAGGTGCGTGGGGATGATTCCTGGACCTATCGGGTGAGCCTACCCAGTCTAAGGCCCAAGACCTTGGCCAAAAGAGAGGTTCTATCCCGCGGTTCTAGAAGGCCCAACAGAAGCCCACCCGTAAGACTTGCGGGTCAAGAAGGAAAGCTCCTACCGAACTAGAACTAGGGTTTGTAACCCCCCCGGACGCGGTTTGAGACCTAGCCACCTATAAAAGGCTAGGAGAACCACCGGGAGGGGGGGATCCAATCTACTTTTCACCACCATAGCCATAAGCTCGAGATTAATCTCTCGTCTTGCGCACCCACCTTGTAATCGATCTACTGATAATACAGATCTCAAGAGCAGGAGTAAGGGTTTTACCTCTACGAGGGCCCCGAACCTGGGTAAAACGGTGCCCCCTGTTAGCCAACGATTGTCGCTAGTGCCTACTCGTTCTCTTAATTGAAACCCTATCGGATCATCTGAGGTACTTGTTGATACGAGTAATCGACAATTGGCGCTGTCTGTGGGAATACATCGGGCGCTGAATCCACGACGTTTTGAGCCTCATCTTCGCCAAACTTCAGCTGGAGCCCTAGATCATCGACTCCATCGGAGCCGATTCGCTTCGGGTCGCTCATCTACGCGCCCCACTCGCCGGAATCACGCCCGATATTCAGCGAGCTCGAGAAGAGCGTCAGCCTGACGTTCGGCAGCTTCCACTTCTACGCCAGCAAGGCGGGGATCCTGCACTTCCCCGACCAGATCGGGATCGGCGAGTCGGACTCTGAATCTGTCTCCAGCCCGGCGACCCTCGAGTCGCCACCTGATGACGCTGGTCGCGACCCAGCGCCTAGCAGCGACTCAATCTGCCGCAACACGCGCGATTTCCACACAATCACAGCTGAGGAACCCTCCAGATTCGGTGAAAGTTATCGACACACGCCTAGGACTCAAGAGCCATATCTAGCCCAAGTATGCATGGCAGGATGATGACCCACAAGTATAGGGGATCGCAACAGTCTTCGAGGGAAGTAAAACCCAAATTTATTGATTCGACACAAGGGGAGCCAAAGAATATTTGTGAGCCTTAACAAGTGAGTTGTCAATTCACCTGCACGTGAAAGTACTTTTGTTCGTAGTGGTTTATCAGTAGTACTAGTTTTATAGTAGAAGCAGTAGTGAAATAATAGCAGCAGTGGAATGAAAACAGCAGCAACAGTAGTGTTTGAAGTAAACAACAGATTAAATACTATAGGCATAGGGATGGATGAACGGGCGTTGCATGGATAATAAAGTTCTAATAATGATCATGTCAGGGGCATTGCAGATAAATATGATAAAGCATCCAAGCACTAAGTAACCATAGACATGTGTTCCGTAAATAGTCGTAAATGCTCGCAATGAAAACTTGCACAACATCTTTTGTCCTACCAGCCCGTGGCAGCGGGACCTCAAGGGAACCAATGGTACTTAAGGTGTTCCTTTTAATAGAACACCGGAGCAAAGCATTAACACTCGGTGAACACATGTGATCCTCACATCGCAGCCATCCCCTCCGGTTGTCCCAATTTCTGTCACTTTGGGGCCTCGGGTTCCAGACAACGATATGTGTAAACAACTTGCAGGTATGATCAAGAAACAATAATTATCATCATGATTCAATGACATGTTCAGATCTGAGATCATGGCACTCGGGCCCAAAGCGGCAAGCATTAAGCATAACAAGTTGCAACAATGTCAATAGCACTAACAGAGGATACTAGGCACTATGCCCTAACAATCACGACATTATTACATGAACGATCTCAACCAATCCCTACCACCCCCTTCAGCCTACAACAGGGAATTACTCACACATGGATGGGGGAAACATGGATGGTCGATGGAGAGGCGTTGGTGATGACGATGGCGATGATCTCCTCTACTTCCCGTCCCGACAGGGTGCCAGAACAGGAACTTCTGATCCCCGAATCGAGGTTTGGAACGGCAGCGACGCTCTATTGTGTTTCTGTGGAATATGACGAACCACCTCGGGTTTTAGGGTTGGAGGCTACTTGTAGTCGAAAGGGGAGTCCGAGGGGGGCTCGGGGGGGGCCCATATCCCTAGGTGGCGCGACCTAGGGGGGACCCGCGCCAGGGGGTGTGGCCACCCTGTGGCTCCTCTCCTAGCCCCCTTCTGGATCCCGGGGTCTTCCGGGGTGAAAACATCAATGGGCTCTTTTCTGGCCATTTTCCCGAAAGTTGATTTTTCTGCACAAAAACAAGACACCAAGGTAATTCTGCTGAAAACAGCGTTAGTCCGTGCTAGTTGTATTCAAAACACACAAGTTTAGAGGAAAACAATAAGAAAAGTGTTCGTAAAAGGAGATATGTTTTCGGCGTATCAACTCCCCCCAAACTTAGCTTATTGCTTGTCCTGAAGTAATTCAGTGACAACTGAGTGCGATAAAAGACTTTTACGAACCCATTTGTTTCATGTGATGTAAATATACTCACTATATGATCAAATACTTAATTATGCTCATGATAAGATAAATGCAAGATACTGACACTTAGTAGCTATGCAAACCATGAAGGGATAACAACATATTAATAATAGACAACATGAAGCATAACTATTTGCAAAACATAAATGCCAGGGCACCTCTAAAGTTCAAGGAAAGACTAGAAGTAAAGATACCAAATATGCAAGTATCAAGAATATACCACAATCAACCATGCTTTGGGACAAACACATTACACTAAGAATGATAATATGCTCTCAAGAAAGTGCTCAAAGAATAAGGCGGAGACTCAACATAAAAGTAAAAGAAAGGCCCTTCACTGAGGGAAGCATGGATCACTCATGTGCTAGAGCTTTGTATTTTATTAAACAGAGGTATTGAAAACATTTTTAAGAGTGGTGTATGATTATGTCAACGAATGGTAAACAAATAATACAGTACGTCACAAGCCAACTGGATTCACAAGAGCGGCTCCCATGGTGAAGGACGCAACTGGTGTAGAAGGTCATGCCTCTTTCTCTTTTGTTTACACAATTATGATTTGACTGATAAATCAGGGGCAACAAGAGTGAAGAGAATTTGTGTGTATTAATTTGGGGCTGGGCACCCCGCTGCCAGCTCTTCAATCATTTGGATAAGCGGATGAAGCCACTAGTACAGGATGGGAAATCCAATCAACAAGTGAGATAAAGATTCTCTATTTACGTCCTCATGAGCTAAAACAGTGGCACAAAACAAGAATAATTTTTAGCAGGTTTTAAAGGTAGCACATGAGCAATTTACTTGGAGTGGCGGTTCAATACCACATATAGGTAGGTATGGTGGACACATTTGGCAAACTTTCGTTTTCAGGGATTTGGATACACGAGCAGAGCTCATACTCAGTACAGGTGAAGGCTAGCAATAGACAGGGAGCGACAATCAAGAGAGCAACAACTATCATAATCATGTTTGCGACAAAGTAAAATTAACTGAGGCATAAAATTGATACTAGAACTCTTAAGGTAAAATAAATCATCGAGGCTTATTGACTTTTTGTTTTCAGTCTTAACATGTGCGAGCATGTGCCAAGTCGATTCAAATGAAACAGTCAGAGGAGGCTACCACAATGTCATACTCTTCTCATGAATAGAAAAATGCGAACAAATATTTATGCGAGATGTCATTTACTATTAATAAATTGGAACAAAACATGAGAGAGCATGAACTATTAAACAACCATTAAGTCACATATATCTTATACGAACAAACTAAGCATGCTCACATAGATGGATATATATACAAAAATGAAAGCAAATAGAGTTCATACCAGCCTCTCACCACAACTTGAATTGTCGTATATCGTCATTATTGATCTTCACTTGTGGCTCGAATAATATATAATGAAAACCAAACTCCAATGGAATCACAGACGACTGTTGAACTCTGCAACAAACTTTACAAAACCAAAGAAGAACAACAAATATTTTTTGGGTTCTTTCAATTAAAGCATGAACAAAAAGAGAGCAAGCAAACAAAGCAAAAAATCTTTTTGGATTTTCAAAATGAAACAAGACCAAAAGAAAGCAAACACCAAACAAAATAAATATTTTTGGGTTTTTGAATATTAAAATACAACTAAAGAATAAAGCAAACCAAATAAAGAAACTAAAGAAACAAACAAAGAGAAACAACAGGAATATTTTTGGTCTTTTTGTGTTTTGGAAAGCGAAAACAAAACAATAAAAACAAAAGGAATGAAAGAAACGAAAACAAACGAAAGAAACAAAAAGAAGCGAAAGAAAAGAAAAAATGGATATACAAAGAACCGACCGAACATGATATATAAATGAGTGTGATGTCGGTATACCTCCCCCCAAGATTAGGATTTTGGCCTAAGTGGAGATCAATCAAAGCGCGGGAAATATTCCCACTGCGGTGGGTCATCCCTCACGTGGTCGTACTCGGGCGCATAAGAAGAGGATGATGCAGCTGGCGCATAGTCATATCCGGGGTGCCGGTATGGGATCCCCGTGGCGTCGTAGGGCTGGACGAAATCACCATCGCCCCCCTCGTCGGCGTCCTCCCCTTGCTGGGTGAGATGCTCAAGGTATGTGTCCAGCTCACTCTCAGAAAGCTCCCATCCTTGCCTGTTATTAAGATCAAACAAAAGAGGTGCGGGCAAAAGTACTTCTCTAACAGTTTTAACAACTCTCCACCTGGATCGTTTGGAGAAAGTTAATTCAAAAGATAAATTATGTAAGTGAGCATGGGTAGAAAGAAACTTATGTTGAACCATGGAAACAAGATTAAGCCTCTCTATAGGAAACTGAAAGTCTAGAGGGTGTGGCTCCAAACCATGCAAAGCTAACAAGCGCGAGGCAATAAGACCTCCACAAACTCCGCCCTTCTCATGGTTATGTGAGAGACAACAAGCAATCAAAGCGCCAAAGTTATAAGACCTATCGTCTCAAAGCAGCAGCAATAAACGCCAAATCATAAACAGATAACTTGCTGGCAGTTTTCCTAGCTAATACACATTTAGAAATGAAGTAGGCAAAGTATCGAATTCTAGGGAGTTGAATTTCACGAATTTTACCACTCTCCCCTATGAAGCTTCTGCCTTGGCAAATCTCTCCATATAAATCCAGTAGTGGTTTGGGCTGCCCACTTATTTTCTCACAAGACCCCCACTCATGTACCTTAATAGCTGCACAGAAAACACTAAAAGGTAGGCTCACAACTTTATTATAAATCTTATAGTGGACCATTGGGTTAATTGGAGACCATTTAAAACGGAAATCCTGCACCATAGACATAGTTAGTTTCACATATTGGATAGGCTCATCCTCAATAAAACGCTCCAAGCCTGCATTATGCACCAGAGTGTTAAAATCCTATAGAATTCCTGTAACTTGCATAAATTCTCGACACATGTAGATTGATGGGAACACCCTCTCTTCACGGTGTATGAGCATGACCTCATGCACCTCCAACTCATGCTGGTTTAGTTGATAGGCTGTGACGCCCCGGGATCGGGCACTATGCAGATTTCAGCATTTCCGCCAAAATCCACATAATAACCGATTCCAGGTTGCCACTTGTGATAACATTACAACAGTTCACGAATAATCCACAACAACAACAACAACAGAGGAGGTATATACAAGACGACTCAAACGAGTCAAGAATACAACTGATACAATACAAAGATCAAAATAACAGCGGAAGAAACAACATAGCGTCCGGCTATGGACAAGATACAAATTGGACTAAGAGTCCTGAAGATAACCGATGGCGTCCAATCCCTGCCCAGGCCAAGCCGGAGGGATTCCCAAGCTAACGTCGTCAGACTTCAAACCTGTTGACTGCAATGTGGAATATGCAGCCACGAAATGGATTCGTGGGTCAGTACTATTAAGTACTGGCAAGTGGATAAACCATACTCACAAGATACCAGCGTAACCAATCATCACAAGATACAAATACTTTGGGTACAACGGAAAGGAAGGGATTATTGCAAAGAAGCGGCAGCGGGCTGCACTAACTAACTACAGAGACGCGCTACAACATCCGACTAAAAGAAAGGGATAAGATAGCGCTACAAAACCAACTATAACTACTCACCAAACAATACCCATCCAGTGTTACCCCCTACTAAGGAAGCAACCCAAGGAAACTCACACTGTTGATTAAGGTGACATTCATTTTTATGGTGGAGGTAATCTATATTACTAGTCAAGTTATCATCGTTAAGTGTAAGTTGTCTGAGTACTTTTTAGCCAGCACTTTCACCAAGTCATCCATAACCGCGGACAACACGGCTTCTCGAGAAGATTAACCCTGCAGGGATGCACCAATTTGGCCGTACACGTAAGAATGACCCGCCAGATGGAAATGCCCTTCCACCAAGCGAGGCACTCAACACAACCCAACTCTTCTTCGCATCAAGCCCAAAGAACCCCGTGCAATTGAGCGCACGACTAATCAAGCCCCACGAAGAAAAGGGGACCCTCATAGCACTCTAAGAACGTGTCTCCCTAAATGCCGACTACAAAAGTTCCACCCTGGCGCCAAGGGTTTGCATCTGCATATGCATGCGGCAAATGGAAAACCCGAACTAAATGAGGCGATTTGGATTTTAATTGCCCAAGTTATGAATTTTGCAATTTAAAAGGTGTAATTAAAGTATTGAATTATTACTCCAATTTTAATTAGGCAAAACAGTAAACAAAGTGCATAATTGAGAAGTACAGGAAATTTTGAGTGGAAAACATACTTTATATGTTGAAATTGGATTTAAATTGAATTACTTATTCAATTTTGAAAACTAGGAACTAATCTGCAATTTCTGGAAAGATAAGTAAAAGAAACCGGGCAGGAAAACATTTTGCACCGGGGGGGGGGGGGATACCCACACCGGCTGACAGTGGGCCAGCGCCATCCTGGCGCTGACTGGGCCGAGCTGGAGACCAGCTGGCCTCGGGAGCCTATGCCAGGTGGGCCCAGCGCCCATGCGAATAATTCGCAAAAAAGGGGCTGCGGCTTGCGCCCGCGGGGATTCGATCCCGCGCGCTAGCGCTGCGCGCAGCAAGGGCCAAGCCACTGGGCTAGCTGTGCGAGTTGTGATTGAATACAGTTCAGACATTACAAGAGGTAGGCAAGGCGCGTTAACTGAACTTTCAATCTGAAAGTTTCAGACTGCGAACAGAATCGACGACAGCGGACTGAAGAACGACGGGGACGACAACGATCTCCACGAGATCTTCTCAGGCTTGAGTGCTGGGTGTGGAGGTGTACATGATGTAGGTGGGGGGGTGTGGATGTGAATCTCACGCCCGATCAGGTACAGGGAGCAAGCTGCACCTGCATCAGCTCGGAGACGTGCTGGCCGTCCCGGCGGCGAGGCGGACGAGGCCGACGACGAGGCATCCAACCATAGAGGCGAAGATGAGGACAACGAGGGTGTCTGGGACGTGCGGCTGCTCACCTTGGGGTGGGATGGTGCAGCAGCTCGGCTTGGAGGAGACGACATGGACCGGACGGGGAAGAAAACGATGGCGCCCTGGATGTACTCCTCGCGGACGGACGACGAGCTTGACGAGGATGGAGCCGTGCCCCTGGTGCCTTCCGGGTTCTGCTCCTGGTTGCCGATGATGGAGGATGGTGGTGCGGTTCCGTTCTGATCGGCGGTGGTCCCTCTCGACGACTACGGCACCGGCTCCGCGAGCTCCCATCTCCATCCAAGGTTTCATGGTGGTCGGATAAGAACAAGTCATAGGAGGCAGAGAGGAGGGTGGCGGCGGCGATGGAAAAGGGAGGGAGAGAGATTGGTTAGGGTTTGGGGAAGGAGGGAGGCGGCTTTAAGGGAGAGAGGAGGAGCAGGTGGAGGAGGGGTCCGGTGCAGTGGTGGTGGTGATCACGCTGCCTGCGTGACCCTCCGAGGAAGACGACAAGAACGTACGTGGCCAACAGGGTACGGTGGGGTGGAGTTGGATCCGTTAGTGTGGCCTGGTGGGCTGGCCTGCCTAGTGCCCACACAAAGTTTTTTTTCTTTGTTTTAGTTTTATTAATTGTCCAAACAAATAAATGAGGTTTGCAATACTACTAGCATTAGTTTTGAGGCATAAAAATAATTTCAGAAATTTTAGAAAATAAGATTTGATGAATTTTAATTAGTTGGCAAGTTTTAAATGCATGCAGATGCATGATGCTATGATGCGAAAAGGAAAACAAACAATTTCTATTTGGGGGAAAAACCCCCGGGTGTTACATAGGCATTGTGCTCCATCTCTGAATTTTTTTAATAATCATCACAAAAAATAATTTGAAGCAACTATAAGGTGGAAACTACCATAGGGACTTATATGAGAGCTAAACATACATCAAAAATATATTATTTCTACTCAAATCAAGCATGAAAACTCACATAAGCTGTCACCTACAGTACCAAAATACTCAAGAAATACTTCACTAAATACAATTCTACTTGGATCATCGGAGGAGTCACATACCGGAGATCAAACACACCAAAAATCAGCACAAATGATGGGTTGAAGAAGGAGATCGAAAATCCAGAGGAAGAACAGTAAGAACACGGGTTCCAGGAAATGTTTTCAGCTTTGGGGGTGAGAGAGAAGACTTGGGCAGTGGAGAAAGTAAGTGGAGGGCCAGGGGCCCCACACCATGTGCTGGCGCCACCAGGGGGCTGGCCGCGCCACCCTGGGGTGTGCCTTCCTGGTGGGTCCCCTTGGGGTCTCCCAGGTGGCTTTCTGCCTCATTTTTTACGTAAAAATTTATTATAATTTTTCTGGATTTTTTCGAGAAACTTTATTTTTGAGGTATTTCTAGAATTTTAATAATTAATAAAAACCGAGAAAACGAAAGTGAAAAGGTAGAAAACAAAACCAAACCAGCACTACATAGGTTCTATGACACTTTCATGAAAGAATATCCAAGGAAAACAAAGGTGGTAGTGGTGAAAACAAAAGTATGAGTGGTGAAAACATGCATAACTTCAGTAATCAGAGTGAAAACATCAGGAAAACATGCATAAGGATGGTGGAAAACATGATTGCACTCAAGTAATAACGTGATAACAGAAGAACATGGTTAAAACATAATGGGAAAGGTGAAAACATAGTGAAAACATTGCCCATTTCATTTAAAATCATTTTGTTAACAAGGGTGATCAAGTCTTGCTACCAAAATAATTTTATATGAAACAAAACTTTGTTTCTCACTAAATACTCATGTTACCTCAACCTTGATAGGCATAGTCCCGATCATAATAATTTCATATTCTTTTGGTGGCTTTGGAATAGGACAATAAAATTCTCCAATCTTGATGGTCTCAACATTTTCAATGGAATTTAGACCATATTTTCTGTCAATCTTCTTGGGAAAATAAACAGTGTGATCTTTATCATTAACATTAAAAGTAACTTTCCCTTGGTTGCAATCAATAACAGCCCCTGCAGTATTAAGAAAAGGTCTTCCAAGAATAATAGACATATTATCATCTTGAGGCATTTCCAACATAACAAAGTCAGTTAATATCAGACAATTATTAGCAACTTGAACAGGAACATTCTCACATATACCCACAGGAATAGAAGTAGATTTATCAGCCATTTGCAAAGATATATCAGCTGGTATCAATTTTTCTAGGAGAAGTCTTTTATAGAGAGTAAAAGGCATGACACTAACTCCAGCTCCCAAATCACACAAATCAGTTCTAACATAATTATTTTTAATAGAACATGGAATAGTAGATATACCAGGATCTCCAAAAGCTTCTCAGGAACCTTGCCATTAAAAGAGTAATTAGCAAGCATAGTGGAGATTTCCTCATTAGGAATCTTCCTTTTGGTAGAGACAATATCTTTCATATATTTTGCATAAGGAGGTAATTTAATAGAATCAGTTAAAGTAATTTGCAAGAACAAAGGTTTCATCCATTCACAAAACTTGTTATAGTGTTCTTCTTCCTTAGATTTGTGTTTCTTATTAGGAAAAGGCATTGGTTTTTGTACCCAAGGTTCTCTCTCATTACCATGTTTATTAGCAATGAAATCCTCCTTAGTATATTTTGCAGTTTTAGTTTGCTTTTCAGGTTCAGCTACAGGTTCTTCTTTATCAGAAGCATCATTCTTTTCATTACCACTTTCAGTTTCAGCATCAGAGACAGATATACTATTAGGATCTTTAGCAAGTTCAGAGGATTCTGCAACAGTTTTATGTTTCTTCTTCTTTTTCTTCTTAGTATGAATAACATTATCATTAGTTTGCTGAGAATCTTGTTCAATTATTTTAGGATGTCCCTCAGGATATAAAGGATCTTGTGTAGCAATACCACTTCTAGTTCTTATCTCATAAGCATGTTTTTCTTTAGAAGCATTAACTAGCAAATCTTTTTGCACTTTAGCAAGTTGATCAATTTGAGTTTGAACCATTTGAAAATGTTTAACAAGCATTTTAACATCATTAGAGGTTCTTTCTATAATACCATGCAAATCATTAATAGCTTTAGAGTTTTCCATTAGGTGGTTCTGCACTCTCATATTAAAATTATCTTGCTTAATGACATAATTATCAAATTCATCTAAGCATTGATCAGGAGGTTTTCTATAGGGAATATCTCTACTATCAAAATATTGGAGAGAGTGTACCTTAATGGAGGGTGAGAGGGATTGGCTTACATAATTCTTCTATAGGTGGAAGATTCTTCATATCTTCAGATTTAATACCCATCTCTTTAAGAGATTTCTTGGCTTCTCTCACCACTTCATCATTTAATTCAATCATTCCCCTCTTCTTGGGTGTTGGTGTTGGAGCAGGTACTGGAGTAGGGGTCGGCTCAGGCTCAACCATAGTCCAATCATCATGATTTTGGCTTATTTTAGCCATTAATTCCTCAGCTTCTTCTAGAGTTCTTTGCCTGAAAACACAACCAACACAAATATCCAGGTATGTCCTAGATTCAACAGTTAGTCCATTATAGAATATATATCAAGAAGTTTATTATCTTCTAACTTATGCCCAGGTGTAGCCCTAACTAAAGAACAGAACCTTGCCCAAGATACAAACAATTTCTCTTCTTCCAATTGCTTAAAATTAAATATACTTTGTAAAGCAGCATGTTGAGCAGTAGCAGGAAAATATTTCTGAAAGAAAACATTAACCAAACCAATAGGACTATCAATAGATCCAGGAGACAAATTGTTAAACCAAGTTTTAGCTTCATCCTTTAATGAGAAAAGGAATATTTTAGCAACAAAGTAGCTACGTTTCTTAAGATCATCAGAGAATAAACTACTCAAAGAGGAGAGCTCATTCATATGTTTCATAGCACTTTCATTTTCAGTTCCACAAAAAAGGTTCTTTCTCAACAATAGATATATAAGATAAATCAAGAGAGAAATCATATTCGAGCCACAAGTGAAGAGCAACAATGACGATCTATGACAATTCAAGTTGTGGTGAGAGGCTGGTATGAACTCTATTTGCTTTCATTTTTGTACATATATCCATCTATGTGAGCATGCTTAGTTTCTTCGTATAAGATATATGTGACTTAATGGCTTCTTAATAGTTCATGCTCTCTCATGTTTTGTTCCAATTTATTAATGGTAAATGTAATGTCATATAAATATTTGTTCGCATTGTTCTATTCGTAGAAGGGTACGATATTATGGTAGCCTCCTCTGACTGTTTCATTTGAATCGACTTGGCACATGCTCACGCATGCTAAGACTGAAAACAAAAAGTCAATAAGCCTCGATGATTTATTTTGCCTCAGAGTTCTAGTATCAATTTTGTGCCTTAGTTAACTTTACTTTGTCGCAAACATGATTATGATAGTTGTTGCTCTCTTGACTGTTGCTCCCTGTCTATTTCTAGCCTTCACCTGTACCGAGTATGAGCTCTACTCGTGCATCCAACTCCCAAAAACCAAAGTTTGCCAAATGTGTCCACCATACCTACCTATATGTGGTATTTAACTGCCACTCCAAAGTAAATTGCTCATGTACTACCTTTAAAACCTGCTAAAAATTATTCCTGTTTTGTGCCCCTCTTTTAGCTCACGAGGACGTAAATAGAGAATCTTTATCTCGCTTGTTGATTGGATTTCACACCCTAGACTATTGGCTTCATCCGCTTATCCAAATGATAGAAGAGCTGACAGCGGGGTGCTCAACCCCAAATTAATACACACAAATTCTCTTCACTCTTTTTGCCCCTGATTTATCAGCCAAAACATAATTGTGTAAACAAAAGATAAAGAGGGATGACCTTCTACCCAGATGCGTCCTTCACATGGGAGCCTCTCTTGTGAATCAAGTTGGCTCGTGACGTACTGTATTGTCTGTTTACCATTCGTTGACATAAGCATACACCTCTCTCAAAATGTTTTCAATATCTCTGTTTAATAAAATAAAAAGCTCTAGCACATGAGTTGATCCCTGCTTCCCTCTACGAAGGGCCTTTCTTTTACTTTTATGTTGAGTCTCCATCATATTCTTTGATCACTTTCTTGAGAGCACAATGGTCATTTTTAGTGTGATGTGTTTGTCCCAAAGAACGGTTGATTGTGGTATAATCTTGAGACTTGTATCTTTGATATCTTTACTTCTTGTCTTCCCTTGAACTTTAGAGGTGCCCTGGCATTTATGTTTTTCCCCACACTTAAGGGCAAGTGAGATTCCACTTTATTAGATCCTTTTATGAATATTACAATCTTGCAAATAGTTATGCTTCATGTTGTTTATTATTAATGTGTTTTTATCTCCTCATGGTTTGCATAGCTATTAAGTGACAGTATCTTGCATGTATCTTATCATGAGCACAACTAAGTATTTGATCATATAGTGAGTATATTTACATCATATGAAACAAATGTGTTCGTAAAAGTCTTTTACCGCACTCAGTTGTCACTGAATTGCTTGAGGACAAGCAATAAGCTAAGCTTGGGGGGAGTTGATACGTCGAAAATGTATCTCCTTTTCCGAACACTTTTCCTATTGTTTGCCTCTAAACTTGTGTGTTTTGAATGCAACTAACACGGACAAACGCTGTTTTCAGCAGAATTACTTTGGTGTCTCGTTGTTGTGCAGAAAAATCAACTTTCGGGAAATTGCCCAGAAAAGACCCCATTGGCCTTAATACACCAGAAGACCTCGGGAGCCAGAAGGAGACCCGGAGAGGGGCCAGGAGGTGGCCAAACCACCCCCGACGCCCCCTAGGCCGCGCCAGCAGGTGGTGTGGGCCACTCCCACACCCACTCGGTCTCCCCTTTCGACTACAAGTATCCTTTAACCCTAAAACACGAGGGGTTCGATAGTTTTCCAGAAAGAAGTCCGTAGCTCTGCCGCCACCCCGAACCTCGATTCGGGGATCAGAAGTTCCTGTTCTGGCACCCTGCCGAGACGGGGAATTGGAGCAGATCATCACCATCGTCATCACCAACGCCTCTCCATCGACCATCCATGTTTCCCCCATCCATGTGTGAGTAATTCCCCCGCTGTAGGCTGGAGGGGATGGTACGGACTGGATGAGATCGTTCATGTAATAATGCCGTATTGTTAGGGCATAGTACCTAGTATCCTCTATTAGTGCTATTGACATTGTTGCAACTTGTTATGCTTAATGCTTGCCACTTTGGGCCCGAGTGCCATGATCTCAGATCTGAACATGTTATTGAATCATGATGATAATTATTGTTTCTTGATCATACCTGCAAGTTGTTTTCACATATTGTTGTCCGGAACCCGAGGCCCCGAAGTGACAGAAATTGGGACAACCGGAGGGGATGGCTGTGATGTGAGGATCACATGTGTTCACGGACTGTTAATTATTTGCTCCGGTGTTCTATTAAAAGGAACACCTTAATTACCAGTAGTTCCCTTGAAGCCCCGCTGAAAACGGGCTGGTAGGACAAAAGATGTTGTGCAAGTTCTCATTGCGAGCACGTACGACTATTTACGGAATACATGCCTATGGTTACTTAGTACTTGGATGCTTTATCTTATTTATCTGCAATGCCCATGTCATGATTATTATATGAATTATCTTATCCATGCAACACCCGTTCATCCATCCTTATGCCTACAATATTAAATCCCGTTGTTTACTTCAAACATCACTGCTGCTGTTTTCATTCCACTTCTGCTATTATTTCCGTACTGCTGTTGCTATAAAACTGTTACTACTGATAAACCACTTCGAACAAAAGTACTTTCAGGTGCAGGTGAATTGACAACTCACTTGTTAAGTCTCACAAATATTTTTTGCCTCCCCTTGTGTCGAATCAATAAATTTGGGTTTTACTTCTCTCGAAGACTGTTGCGATCCCCTATACTTGTGGGTGGTCATCAGGGAGGCCCGAAGACATCGTCGAACAAAAGCAAGCTGATACCAAATTGGTAGAGGCTAGGGTTCTACCGGGTCTCGGACGTAGGTTGTAGGGGTGGAAGTGGGGGCGGCGAGGCTGGAGGCGCGCTTACAATTGAAGGGGTACATGTGTTTATATAAGAGGCTAGCTACTCGAAACCCTAGATAACTTGGGTTAAGCCCTTAATTCGGCCCACTATTGGGCCTCTTCCATGTATACTGAAGCCCGACCATAACATTCTCACTGTTACAACCTCTATTAGAAAAGAATATAGCATACAAATCGGTGTATTTCATATATTGCTCGGTTGTCCGCTTATAGTTTCAGTAGTAAAGACTAATTTTGTGCTTCGATTTGCTTCACAACCGGAAGAATGGCAAATGGCCTGTTGTTAAAAGTTTGGCCACCATGTTTTTGTTGGTGAAAAAATTAGAAGAATCCCACATTGTTAACATATGCTAGCTAAATTACTATTGGATGCCCTGAATTTTTCTTATAATGTCAATCAAACATACTAGCTAAATGTAACGCTTCTCCAATTAATGAATGTCAGCCTTGAAGGCTTGACTGACTTTGGTGGCTTCTTGGCCCAAATTCAATTGAGCGCCGATCGCCTCCGGCTGTTTGGCGTGACCTGACCCGACGTGGGGCTGCCATAGTACGATGTACCGAAGGGTTTACAACTCTTTGTCATTTTAAGTGTTGAAGCTCTTCATGAGTGTCCATCTTTTTTCGCCGTGCATTTTCCTTTTGTTACCATTTTTTAGATATGTTGCAAAAGGTAAACATGGATAGATTCTTTGTAGTACGTTCTAGCGACCTTGTGCTCCATAATTTCATCGTATGTATGTATGTCCAAGAGTTTATTTTATTAGTTTTGTGTGCAAGTAAGCAAAGCAAGCGGGAGGCAACATAGACTGAGTCCACCCTCCCCACCTCCCTCCACCCCCTTGAGAGTCCACCGGCGCCGACGCCGTTTTCCGGCCATCCCTGCCGCTGGCGCGTGCGCTAGTCGGTATGGTGATGACTTAGGGTGCCGGCCCCCTTTGTACAGAGGTAAACTAGGTTTTCTTAGCAGTTGCTGTTCTAGTTCTTCGTGTAGTGGCGTTCTGCCGTTCGGGGTTTCTACGCCGGTGAGCCCGATCCTCGCCGGGGTGGTGTCGCTGTTGCTGCTCTCAACCTTCGTTCTCTCGTGGTGGGAGGAAGTTTCTTGGGAGTTGGCAGCGGGATCCCGTCTCCTGCATAAGATCGACGGGGAGGCTCCAGATCTGGAGCTCTCTCGGTTCCCCTTCGAGTTTTTTGAAGCTGTTGTGTGTGTCTCTCTGCTGACCGGCCGTGGAGGCGAGGGGCGGACCGGAGACACTACTGCTGCTTCCATCTTCTTCGACGGGAGCCAGGGTACCTGCTGCATCGACGAGCAAACAATGCGAAGCAGCTGTTGCTTACGCATATCCGGGCCAAGAGGGTGGCTCATTTTCTACCTCCGCGATGGAGGCCTGCTGGAGTATCCGCCGGGGCTCGTCGCCGTCCAGAACGCAAGTGGTTTGTCCCCGCGTTTCGGCCGGCAGCTGGCGGCGCTGCTCCTTCGCCGGCTCGGGAGAGTTGCGAGCAAACTGGGCTCCGTCCTCGGCGCTTCTGGCCTGGAGGACGCCGGCGAATCGAAGGTGGAGGGGAAGCTGGACTCGATTGATTTCTATCTTCTGTTCCAGGGTTCTCTTTGTATATTTCCGGTCCTTTCTTCGAAGTTGAAGGTCTATAGGGCAAGTTTCGTTAGGGACCTGGATGTAATTTGTACCCACCTCTTGTAATCCTGCAGCTTCTGGGGTCTTCGACCCCCAAATATGTACAAAAAAAAAAAAAAAAGCAAAGCAAGCGTTCAAAATTCAGCTCCATAATTTGATAGAACAGCTCGGACGAGGAGGCGCAGCCTCTAGTTGATCTGTCAAAAGGAAGGGGATATAGCTAGTGTCCAAATGGCCTAGAATGACATGGTTACTGCGAAGGTAGACGAATACACTGCACCAGACACGAGCTCATGTCAACTCTTTTATCTTACCAATCCACACGATTAAATTGAACAAATATATATGCTCCGGATCACGAGCTCATGTCAACTCTTTTATCTTGCGAATTGAGCTGATGTCAACTCGTCGGGACACGAGACGCGCGTGCCCGCGCGCAAACGTCGGCTCGGTGCACGTCGTCATGTCCGCCCTCACCGTGCATAAATACTGCATCTACTCGCCTGGTCGTACCCATCCATCTCATATATATCCAGTGCTCCAGTTAGCCAAGCCAAGTACCATGGGCTCCAAGGTCAGCGTTGTGTGGTCTCTCCTGCTCGCCGGGCTTTTGCTGGCGGCGGTGGCGGTGGAGGCGGATGACTGCATAGAAAGATGCATTAATAAGAGGTTCGAGGACTTCACTGATTGCTATAATAGGGAGTGCCGGGGGAGGCTTGCGGCTGCCGAGGAGAGCACCGGCGCCCAGTCCGCCGCCGAAGACAACGCCCGTGCTGTGAACTGCCCTCTCCACTGCAAGCCCTTAGAAGGCGAAAAGGCGGCGTGGAACGTGTGCATGTTCGACTGCACGAACAAGATTGCAATGGCATGATCACGCCACCGGCGCCGGCCGGCAGCTGGGAGACGACGGCGGGAGCTACCCTTCCGGTGGTGTGATGCTGGCTTTCTGCTGGGTGTTTTGAGTGAGCTCCAAGTTTGTTTTGAGTCATGTCATAGTCCGCTGTGTGTTGTAGTACGGAGTATGTTGTTTTTGTGTTGCTTTGCTTCATGTAGCTAGCTGCAAGTTTACAGGTCGATGCTAGCGTGCGCGTTTAGGGCCCGGTCCACCGGTCGTTGTTTAGGTGTATCGATCGGGCTTGTCTCAGATCTGGCATCTGTTCCATGAAATAAATGTGGATTTGCTGAATCACAGTCGAGGGGTTCTGCGACTTGTCAGGTGCTATAGGTACGATATGATCTGTCCGACCTTTGTCCTACGGACTACACAAATTGTCGGGCTCGATCGGCTGGTGTGCGACATACATCCGTGTCCGTTTGATTCACCATCATACCTACTTCATCCATTTTGAAATGGCCAATGTTGAGCATCCTCTGGTGGATGAAAATCTAATCCTCCTGCTCCCTTAACGGACACGTGTCCTAAAAAAGCCTTCAAAATCTGTTTTTGCTGCATAATTCCTGCTTTTGCTACACAACTCCTGTTTTTGCTGCCGAGAGCAAAAAGTGGACAAAACATAAAAAAAAACTTGCGCAAATATTTTGTACTACTACAGCAAAAACGAAAAGTAATTGCAGCGAAAAATTGAATTCGCCGGAGACATTGCCGGTGACATTATAGCAATTTTTTTTGTAGTATTATAGCAAAGTCGAAAAACAATTATAGCAAAAAAAATTCTATTATAGCAAAAAACTGAGCTCGCCGTAGACATTTTTAGCAAATAATTTATACTACCATAGCAAAGCAAAAGGACAACTGCAGCAAAAAATAGATATGAGCAGTACGTGGACAGTAAACGAGTGGATGAGAGCGACCGTGGTGAGAGATAAGGTGTATGGCGGGCCCGCCTTAGTTGACGGTCACGTTTCTGACGCCACTGTCAAACGCGTGTGCGTGCTCCATAGGTAGACCCGTGCATTGAGTCCTAAGGAGAGGCAACATGTGTGGGCCAGGGACGTTTTCTTTTACGAGGAATCTTGGACGCGTGGCACATGCAGCCAACGGAGGATGCGCGTCCGTGATCCTCCGGGTTAAAGCCATCGTTTCCCTTTTGAATGGTTACTGTTCCGGTGCGCTAGTCTTTCGGGGGCTTAGCACAACAATTTTCCGTTTGTCTACTACAACAAGCTCTACTATGACAAGCTTTTCCCGGCTCCAATGAGGGAGGGGTGAGAACGACGGCGCTCCTTCGGCCAACTTCAGTGTTAGGATTCTTGGTACCGTTGTTGATGATCAATAGATTGGTTGGCTATTCGGAAAAAAATCTCCTCTTAATTGGGCAATTGGGCTTCTTAACTCGTGGGCTCATATCACCCATGTGGCCGAGTGGGCTAATCGGTCAAGGTAAATTCTAAAAAAAAGGGTGGCAATCGGTCGAGATTTCACGCAGATAGACAGACTTCTCGGCATGGAACCACATAAAAAGGGAACTTTTAGAGGGCGCTCAACTTACCGCAATGCGTGTCACTACGAGAGAGAGAACGGTAACATGGATTAAAGGTCTCCAGTGAGCTCACATACCAAGGAGGAGGAGAAAAGTTGGGCATCGCAATGGAACATGAAGGAACCTTAGTTTCTTAAGGCTTTCTTGTGGAGGTTGGCACGGCCAACGGAAGATGTCGTGCACCACCGAAACATGGTACCACATGACATGTGTGTAGTATGTGGCGAGCAGGACTCCCGGTTGCATTCTTTGATCAAATGCCATCAGGCGAGGAGTGTATGAACTTAAGCACCAGAAGAAATTTATGACTCTGCGATCAACGTACAAGAACCACATGCTAGAGGGTTCCCAGCTGAGTTCTACAAAACCTTTTGGGAGGTGATTAGGATAATTTAATGGCTATGTTTGTTAAGTCAGAGCAAGGCAATTTAGCGTTGTTCAAACTGAATTTTGGGGTCATTACTTTGTTAAGAAGGACAATGCCGTGCAGGTTCAACAATATAGACCGATATGCCTTTTCAATGTCAGTTTCAAATATTCACAAAAGTAGGTACTAATCGTATTACCAAAATTGTGAAAAAGGTTATTAGGCCGACTCAGTCGGCCCGGGGAGACACATTTTGGAGGGTGTGGTTATCTTGCATGAGTCCATCCATGAGCTAAAAAGGAAAAAAAGATGGATGGTGTTGTTTTTAAAATTGATTTTGAGAAATCAAATGATAAAGTAAAATGGCCTTTTCTCCAACAAGCATTGCGTATGAAACGATTTGCACAACAATTGTGCAATTGGATTATGCAATTTGTTCAGGGAGGAAGCATCGAGATACGGGTTAATGATGACACGGGTCATTATTTCCATACAAAAAGAGGTCTTCGACAGGAAGATCCCATGTCTCCTTTGATGTTTATATAGTAGCCGGTATGTTAGCTATTCTTATAGGAAGAGCAAAGGAAAATGATCAAATAGGTGGTCTTATTCCTCACTTAGTGGATGGGGGATTATCTATTTTACAATGTGACGATGATACTACATTATTCATTAAATATGATCTAGAAAAGGCGGTTAATATGAAATTAATCCTTTCCATTTTTGAACACCTTTCGGGGTTCAAAATAAATTTTAACAAACGTGAAGTTTTTTGTGTGGAAAGGAAAAAGAGGTGGAGGATCAGTACAAGCAGATTTTTGGTTGTGAGGCTAGTTCTATACCTTTTAAATATCTTAGGATTCCGATCCGCTATAGGAAACTTCGTAATGCTGAGTGGAATCCCGTAGAATGTTGATTCAAAGACAAACTTGAATGCTGGAAGGTTAAGATGTTGTTCTACGGGGATCGTCTTGTCCTTGTTAAATTCAGTTTTAACAAGTTTACCAATGTCCATGCTATCTTTTCTTGAAATAACCAAAAAGGTTAGGAAAAGACTTGACTTCTATAGCTCCCGCTTTTTTGGCAGAGCCATGAAACCAAAAGGAAATATAGGTTAACTTAGTGAAACATGATTTGTAGACCTAAAGATCAAGGTGGTTTAGGTATTAAAGTGCTGGAGCTGAAAAATAAGTGTTTTTAGCAAGTGGCTTTTCAAACTTTTAAATAAAGAAGGGGTCTGGCGAGAGTCGCGACATAATAAGTACCTTGATAGTAAAACTTTTGCTCAATTGGAAGCACATCCTAATGATTCTACGTTTTAGAAGGGCCTCATGAGAGTTAAGAAAGATTTCTTTCATAGAGGATCTTTCAAAGTAGGTGTGGGGAAACCATAAGGTTTTAGGAGGACACTTGGTTGGGTAATTCTCCATGAAAAGGTCAATATCCATTGCTATACAACATTGCGCATCACAAGCATATTTCAGTTGATGATGTAACAATGCGCCTCCTATAAATTTAATTTTTAGAAGAGAACTTGTTGGAAATAAATGGAAAATGTGGACACACTTGTGTCTTAGGCTAATGGATATTACTTTGATTGATTGTAACATCCCAAGTATGAAAAATAGCCTTTAGAATGTTTGCTATCTGTTATTTTATGTTTTGCATCATGGCATCATGTTGATTGCATTTGTTTTGCTTGTTTTCCATTTGTTTTCCTCTGTTTTGCTTTGTTTTCCAACTGTTTTCATTTGTTTTCCTTTATTTTCTATTTGAATTTCAAAACAAAATTCAAACCTTTTGTTTCATCCTTGTGATGTTACAATTTCCAAAATGATAATTCAAATCAAAACCATCAATTGTTTCCATTAAAGTTGTGATTCCAAAACTGTTGTTTTGTTTCTATCAAAAATTCATTTAACACCAAACCCCTTTCAAATTCAATTAATTTCCAAGGCAACAACCCTTCTGAAAGTTATGAAAATTGCAAAACAAATCAATCATTTGTTTCCATCAAACCATAAGGTTCAAACTATTTAAAATTGGCTTTTAATAATTTAATCAATTCAAATTGCTTCCAAATTCAAATCAAAAACATCAAACAGCACCCAATTCCAAATTGTAAAAATTACCAAAACCTTGCTACCCCTTTGGTTGCTAATTAAACAATAGGGTTCACCCTATTAAAAATATTGTTTTTAATAATAATCACTTAATCTCCAAAATCTTTTAAATTGGAATCAAATTTCAAACAGCACCCAATTGGAAAATTATGAAAATTACCCAAAACATTCTAATCTTTTGTTTCCATCTAATTCAAACTAAAGGTTCATGCCATTTAAATTCCTGTTTTTAATATTTCAATCAATAATCAAAATCATTCCAAATTTGAGTTAATTACAAACAGCAAGTTGTTTTTGAAATATTTGGGAAACAGAAGTTGACATTTGGTTGCTGTTGACCTAGTCAACTAACACAAAAAATTTCTAAAATTTTACTAACCCTAAACCCTAACCTTTTCTTCCTAATTCTTGCAGCAAAAAAAAACAAATAGAATAAAAAGAATAAAAGCTAGCAGGGAGAGAGAGAGAGGCCCAACCCAACCTTTTTTCCCCAGCCCAACTCCCCCTAAGGGCCCAATACCCTTTTCCCCAGTCGTCTTCTTCGTACGGTCACCATCCAGCACCCCCATGTAGCAGCAGAGGGAGCAGCAACGGTGATCTCCACCTCCCCCTCCCTATAACTCCATGCTCCTGCCCTAGGGTTCCCCTAACCCTAGTTCTCTCCCTCCTTCTTCCCTCTCACCGCCTCCACTTCTCCCTCCCCTCCATCTCTCTTCTCTCTGAACCCAACTGAACCTGCACCACCGATTTTTTTTCCCTCCGTCTTTCCCCGGCGATCGCCGGAGTTGTGGTCGTCCTCCGAGCGCGCTAGGGCCAGTAATGGAACCCCCCCGGCCCCCTCTTCCTCCTCCACCCTCCGGCACGGGCCGGGAGGGCTCAGGCCGCCGCCGCCATGCTCCTCTCGCCGCCGTGCGACCCCTGCAGCGACTCCCTGTCCGCCCCGACCTCCTCCTGCCGCTCGAGGTGAGGCACCCCACCTCCCCTTCCCTCTCGCTTCCCTCCCTCCTTCCTCTAGGCCACCGCACCCCCGCAGCACCCCACACCACAGCGCACCATGGCGCCCATCCGGCGAGCACCTCGCAGCAGCCATCGCTGCGATCTCTGTCAAAGGTAGTGCAGCGATCTGAACTGTACAATGTTCAGTTAACCCGCACCAACACCTTATCCACCCCCCACCACCCTTTCAGCCACCAAACAACTCACTGTCCCTAGCGCTCGCCCTGGAGGTCTAGGGTTCGATCCCCCTAACCCACCTTTTATTTCTGCGTTTTCCTTTTTTTCTGCCCAACTTTCAGAAAGTCAGATCTGGACCATTAACTCTAAAATCCATCTAAAATCCATTTTTGCTCCAAATTGGATGATTCAAAATCCTGTGGATTCATAATTTTGTGCTCCTTCTAGTAATGTCAAGTTTGCAACATGTTTCTGTAACAATTTTTGCACTAAATAATTAATTACTGAAAGTGCAATAAAATATGGAAACTTTGGAATTTCATAACTTTAGTTCTACTCATCCAATTTAAGCAAACTTGGGCTCTAAAAATTTGTCTTAACAAACTCTACACATTGGTATTTTATTTGGACACAATTGAATTAATTTTGAGCATGTTTCCCTCTGTTTACTAAAAATGGCATAATAAGAATGATTATGGAAAATTACATAATAAATTCAATAATTCCCCAAAAATTATGTTTGATAGCTTAAAATGTTCAGTGAAACATTTGCTACATGTTTTCAACCTTTTCAATGCAATTTGTTACTGTTTTGAATATTCTAAATTGGTGCAATATTTGAAATCTTGCTTAATTCATTTAATTTTGCAAAAATCATAACTTGGGCATAAACATTCCAATTTCAACAAACTAAATATGTTTCCAATCAACTTTTCATGTACTTTCCAAATATCAATTTTGTTTGCTGTTTTGAATAATTTAAATTGCTGAAAACAACTGTTTCTTAATTATTGCATTTAAAATTGCCAAATTAATAACTTGCTCATTTTAAATCCAATTTCAACAAATGAAATATGTTTTCCATGCAAAATTAAACCACCTTTCCAAATATAAATTTTGTTTCATGTTTTGAATAATTAAAATTGGCTAAATAATTTAAACCTTGTTTAAATCATTTAAAATTGTTAAATTCATAAATAATTTATTTGAAATCCATTTTCAACAAGTGAAACATGTAATCCACCCAAAATCTTGTGTTCTTTTCAAATATGAACTTTGTTATCTGTTTTGAACAATTTAAAGTGGTGAAAACAACAAATGCTTGTGTAACACCTTTAAGGAACCAAAATTCCATAACTTAATAACTAAAATTCCAAACTTGGTAAACCTTATTTCCAATTGATTCTATTGTTGTTATTTTTCTGTTTTCCTCATCCATGCATCATGCTAATCCACTTTCACCTATTGGTTAGTTGTAAAACAAATGTTTCAACTTAAATTCGTGGGCTTTCCATATGCAATCCAATTGCATATGGGTCCATTTAATCATGTTGCTATCTTGTCAACTAGTTTATTTCTATGCATCAGTTAAATTGCCATGCATCATATCATGTTTGTGCATTATGCCATGTTATTGATTGTTTCTCTCTGCGTTGTTTGTTAGCTTCTTCTCGGATAAACGACGACGTTGAGACCGACGATACTTACGACACCCCTTCTGAGGATCTAGCTCAGTACCAGGCTGCTGAGTTTGCAGGCAAGTTATCACTCACATGAACCATTGTGTTCCTTTCAACATTGGTTACCGATACTTTCCGTTGTCTATTTCTGCTAGCCATATGTATCGTTGCTTCTGTTACGAACCTATCACATGATACCCTGAACCCTGATATTGCCTCACCTCCACTCCTATAACCCCGTTGTTTGAGCCCGTGTCTTACTAGCATGCTTAGGGTTGTTTTGCTCGAGTCTGTTACCCGTTACTTTCTGTTATTATTTCATTATGTTCTGGGGCTCGATGTTAAACAACAACCTGTTAATTTTGAGGTAATAATAATTTGCTGATAAGGCACCGGCAGGAGGCCCGGCGTGGTTTTGAGGCCTGCTAGTGTCGACCCTAATTAGGAAAAGGGTCTTGTCTACTGATCCATGATGAGCGCACTAACCGCATGTGGGAAGCGAGTATGGGCGCCCCCCTCAATTTGACTCGATTCGCATCTCGTCCAAATCACCACACTTAGTTCGGGCTTTCCATTTGATGCACGCATATGCAGGTACGAACCCTTGGCGCCAGGGTGGAACTTTTGTAGTCGGTATTTAGGGCGGCGTGGTCTTCCAGTGCTATGAGGGTCCCCTTTTCTTCGTGGGGCTCGATTAGCCGCGCACGCACAGCACGTGGTGCTTTGGGCTTGATGCGAAGAAGGGTTGAGTTGTGTAGAGTGCCCCGCTTGGTGGGAGGCATCCCATCTGGCGGGTTATTCTTGCGTGTACGGCCAAATTGGTGCAACCCTGCAGGGATAAATCTTCTCGAGAAGCCGTGTTTTCCGCGGTTATGGATTACTTGGTGAAAGTACTGGCTAACAAGTACTCAGAACAACTTACACCTAACTAATGGTAACTTGACTAGTAATAGGCTTATTGACACAACAACTTGATCCATCATTAATTCAAATGTGTGAGTTATCCTCGGGTTGCTTCTTTGGATAAGGGGCGAGATCCAGGATGGGTTTTGTTTGGTGGTCAGTTATAGTTGCTTACGATACGCTATCTTATCCCATTTCTGATAGCCGGAAGTTATAGCAACTCTGTAGTTGGTTAGAGCAGCCAGTTGCAGCATCTTTTATATCCCCTTCCTTCCGTTGAACCCAAAACATCTGTGCTTGGTGTTGACGGGTTACACTTTGGTGAATTGTGAGTCTTGCTTGCCAGTACGTTTATGTACTGACCCCTTTGGGGCTGTGGTTTCCGCAAACTACGTTTCCGAGGATCCCCATGGTGGCTGCTACGTGGAGTATGACGAGGCTGCTGACGAGTAGATAGCGGACCCGGGCAGGATCCGAGACTTCGTGGATGGGCTCCGTCTTTTCGTTTCCGGCCTCTTAGGCCTATTTGGATCTTGTCTGTACTCAGACATGTTGAATGCTTCCGCTGTGATGTAATGATGTTATGTTGGGACATGTGTCCCCTGGATGATTGTATTTGCTATCTCTGCTCTAATGAGAGCTATTTGCAACTTATTTCCATCTTTTGTGTCGTAGAGATCTGTTGTGATATCACTTGTTCCAATGCCGTTGACGTACCATGTGTGTATGTTTTGAAGTACGTCAATGGAAGTATCTGGATTTCTATGTGATGGTTTGCGCAGACGATGAATAGTAAGATAATGGTTGTCACACGTTTACGTGTTGGCCTGCTCATATTGAGATGCGGGTGCCGGTATGCCCCGTAAGCCATTTATCTGCTGTTTAACGGACTGTGAGTATCCCCTAGGAGTCCGGGTGCGACAAATGGTATCAGAGCCTGTCTGCCTGTAGGATCCCTTTTTACTGGTCGCAGTTGAGTCTAGAAACTATTTTTGTAGCTATATAGGAAAAATGAAACGTGAGAGTAGGAATTCTGCCATTTTATTTCTTTCCCCACCCACCCTCCCTTTTCTGGTAAGGAAGTGCAACGTTGTTTTCCCTTCTCATCTAAACTTTCAAGTTAGGTTTTCACGTATCCTGGTTTCTCTAGGATGGTTATATCTACTAGACCATAGGAATGGAGGTGGTTGTGACATGATTTATCATGTTGCCTACTCATGATTGAGAACGGAGGCGTGTAAGCCCCGGAAGCAGATCCTCTATTCCTTAAGCAGTAGATATTGATCCTTTAGAAGCCGGATGGGTTTTCCGTAGTACCTCAGGAGTGTTTTGGTCTCGTTTTTCCCGGTGTTGCTTCGTTATCCTGTTCTTCTCAACATCCTTTTCGTCCGTTGAAATCTTGTTGTTGTTTTCCACTTCAATTCTTCTACCGGCGTCTAATCAAAACTTCCCAAATATCAAGTCTATCTGGCCAGAAAGGTTGTTGTTGTTTCGAAAACTACCAGGCTATGAGAGCTGGCATTCCTATCACCTGGGGTTGTTTCGAGGAAGCATTCCTGAATCACCACAATCCAGATAATCTATTCTCAAAATGAATCAAGTTCTATCCAGCTATAAACCCTCAATACAAAACCTCTCCCTTTACTTGAAAATGTTCCGGTGGTTTCCAAATTCCCTGACATCTTTCCAGAAGAGTTGCCAGGAATGCCTGTCATCTTGAACTTCCAGAAAAACTATCCAAGGTGCACGATGTGTTTCACGTGTCACAGCTCAAGAGGATCTTCGCAAGAAGTATCCGGACCTTTTCTTTTCTCAGTAGGAATCTCGGGGAGCGATTCCTTCAAGGGGGGGCGTTTTGTAACATCCCAAGTATGAAAAATAGCCTTTAGAATGTTTGCTATCTGTTATTTTATGTTTTGCATCATGGCATCATGTTGATTGCATTTGTTTTGCTTGTTTTCCATTTGTTTTCCTCTGTTTTGCTTTGTTTTCCAACTGTTTTCCTTTGTTTTCTATTTGAATTTCAAACCAAAATTCAAACCTTTTGTTTCATCCTTGTGATGTTACAATTTCCAAAATGATAATTCAAATCAAAACCATCAATTGTTTCCATTAAAGTTGTGATTCCAAAACTGTTGTTTTGTTTCTATCAAAAATTCATTTAACACCAAACCCCTTTCAAATTCAATTAATTTCCAAGGCAGCAACCCTTCTGAAAGTTATGAAAATTGCAAAAACAAATCAATCATTTGTTTCCATCAAACCATAAGGTTCAAACTATTTAAAATTGGCTTTTAATAATTCAATCAATTCAAATTGCTTCCAAATTCAAATCAAAAACATCAAACAGGACCCAATTCAAAATTGTAAAAAATACCAAAACCTTGCTACCCCTTTGGTTGCTAATTAAACAATAGGGTTCACCCTATTAAAAATATTGTTTTTAATAATAATCACTTAATCTCCAAAATCATTTAAATTGGAATCAAATTTCAAACAGCACCCAATTGGAAAATTATGAAAATTACCCAAAACATTCTAATCTTTTGTTTCCATCTAATTTAAACTAAAGGTTCATGCCATTTAAATTCCTGTTTTTAATATTTCAATCAATAATCAAAATCATTCCAAATTTGAGTTAATTACAAACAGCAAGTTGTTTTTGAAATTTTTGGGAAACAGAAGTTGACATTTGGTTGCTGTTGACCTAGTCAACTAACACAATTTTTTTCTAAAATTTTACTAACCCTAAACCCTAACCTTTTCTTCCTAATTCTTGCAGCAAAAAAAAAACAAATAGAATAAAAAGAATAAAAGCTAGCAGGGAGAGAGAGAGAGGCCCAACCCAACCTTTTTTCCCCCAGCCCAACTCCCCCTAAGGGCCCAATACCCTTTTCCCCAGTCGTCTTCTTCGTACGGTCACCATCCAGCACCCCCACGTAGCAGCAGAGGGAGCAGCAACGGTGATCTCCACCTCCCCCTCCCTATAACTCCATGCTCATGCCCTAGGGTTCCCCTAACCCTAGTTCTCTCCCTCCTTCTTCCCTCTCACCGCCTCCACTTCTCCCTCCCCTCCATCTCTCTTCTCTCTGAACCCAACTGAACCTGCACCACCGATTTTTTTCCCCTCCGTCTTTCCCCGGCGATCGCCGGAGTTGTGGTCGTCCTCCGAGCGCGCTGGGGCCGGGAATGGAACCCCCCGGCCCCCTCTTCCTCCTCCACCCTCCGGCACGGGCCGGGAGGGCTCAGGCCGCCACCGCCATGCTCCTCTCGCCGCCGTGCGACCCCTGCAGCGACTCCCTGTCCGCCCCGACCTCCTCCTGCCGCTCGAGGTGAGGCACCCCACCTCCCCTTCCCTCTCGCTTCCCTCCCTCCTTCCTCTAGGCCACCGCACACCCGCAGCACCCCACACCACAGCGCACCATGGCACCCATCCGGCGAGCACCTCGCAGCAGCCATCGCTGCGATCTCTGTCAAAGGTACAGCGCAGCGATCTGAACTGTACAATGTTCAGTTAACCCGCACCAACACCTTATCCACCCCCCACCACCCTTTCAGCCACCAAACAAGTCACAGATCAACTGGTCACTGTCCCTAGCGCGCGCCCTGGAGGTCTAGGGTTCGATCCCCCTAACCCACCTTTTATTTCTGCGTTTTCCTTTTTTTCTGCCCAACTTTCAGAAAGTCAGATCTGGACCATTAACTCTAAAATCCATCTAAAATCCATTTTGCTCCAAATTGGATGATTCAAAATCCTGTGGATTCATAATTTTGTGCTCCTTCTAGTAATGTCAAGTTTGCAACATGTTTCTGTAACAATTTTTGCACTAAATAATTAATTACTGAAAGTGCAATAAAATTTGGAAACTTTGGAATTTCATAACTTTAGTTCTACTCATCCAATTTAAGCAAACTTGGGCTCTAAAAATTTGTCTTAACAAACTCTACACATTGGTATTTTATTTGGACACAATTGAATTAATTTTGAGCATGTTTCCCTATGTTTACTAAAAATGGCATAATAAGAATGATTATGGAAAATTGCATAATAAATTCAATAATTCCCCAAAAATTATGTTTGATAGCTTAAAATGTTCAGTGAAACATTTGCTACATGTTTTCAACCTTTTCAATGTAATTTGTTACTGTTTTGAATATTCTAAATTGGTGCAATATTTGAAATCTTGCTTAATTCATTTAATTTTGCAAAAATCATAACTTGGGCATAAACATTCCAATTTCAACAAACTAAATATGTTTCCAATCAACTTTTCATGTACTTTCCAAATATCAATTTTGTTTGCTGTTTTGAATAATTTAAACTGCTGAAAACAACTGTTTCTTAATTATTGCATTTAAAATTGCCAAATTAATAACTTGCTCATTTTAAATCCAATTTCAACAAATGAAATATGTTTTCCATGCAAAATTAAACCACCTTTCCAAATATAAATTTTGTTTCATGTTTTGAATAATTAAAATTGGCTAAATAATTTAAACCTTGTTTAAATCATTTAAAATTGTTAAATTCATAAATAATTTATTTGAAATCCATTTTCAACAAGTGAAACATGTAATCCACCCAAAATCTTGTGTTCTTTTCAAATATGAAATTTGTTATCTGTTTTGAACAATTTAAAGTGGTGAAAACAACAAATGCTTGTGTAACACCTTTAAGGAACCAAAATTCCATAACTTAATAACTAAAATTCCAAACTTGGTAAACCTTATTTCCAATTGATTCTATTGTTGTTATTTTTCTGTTTTCCTCATCCATGCATCATGCTAATCCACTTTAACCTATTGGTTAGTTGTAAAACAAATGTTTCAACTTAAATTCGTGGGCTTTCCATATGCAATCCAATTGCATATGGGTCCATTTAATCATGTTGCTATCTTGTCAACTAGTTTATTTCTATGCATCAATTAAATTGCCATGCATCATCCCATGTTTGTGCATTATGCCATGTTATTGATTGTTTCTCTCTGTGTTGTTTGTTAGCTTCTTCTCGGATAAACGACGACGTTGAGACCGACGATACTTACGACACCCCTTCTGAGGATCTAGCTCAGTACCAGGCTGCTGAGTTTGCAGGCAAGTTATCACTCACATGAACCATTGTGTTCCTTTCAACATTGGTTACCGATACTTTCCGTTGTCTATTTCTGCTAGCCATATGTATCGTTGCTTCTGTTACGAACCTATCACATGATACCCTGAACCCTGATATTGCCTCACCTCCACTCCTATAACCCCGTTGTTTGAGCCCGTGTCTTACTAGCATGCTTAGGGTTGTTTTGCTCGAGTCTGTTACCCGTACTTTCTGTTATTATTTCATTATGTTCTGGGGCTCGATGTTAAACAACAACCTGTTAATTTTGAGGTAATAATAATTTGCTGATAAGGCACCGGCAGGAGGCCCGGCGTGGTTTTGAGGCCTGCTAGTGTCGACCCTAATTAGGAAAAGGGTCTTGTCTACTGATCCATGATGAGCGCACTAACCGCATGTGGGAAGCGAGTATGGGCGCCCCCCTCAATTTGACTCGATTCGCATCTCGTCCAAATCACCACACTTAGTTCGGGCTTTCCATTTGATGCACGCATATGCAGGTACGAACCCTTGGCGCCAGGGTGGAACTTTTGTAGTCGGCATTTAGGGCGGCGTGGTCTTCCAGTGCTATGAGGGTCCCCTTTTCTTCGTGGGGCTCGATTAGCCGCGCACGCACAGCACGTGGTGCTTTGGGCTTGATGCGAAGAAGGGTTGAGTTGTGTAGAGTGCCCCGCTTGGTGGGAGGCATCCCATCTGGCGGGTTATTCTTGCGTGTACGGCCAAATTGGTGCAACCCTGCGGGGATAAATCTTCTCGAGAAGCCGTGTTTTCCGCGGTTATGGATTACTTGGTGAAAGTACTGGCTAACAAGTACTCAGAACAACTTACACCTAACTAACGATAACTTGACTAGTAATAGGCTTATTGACACAACAACTTGATCCATCATTAATTCAACTGTGTGAGTTATCCTCGGGTTGCTTCTTTGGATAAGGGGCGAGATCCAGGATGGGTTTTGTTTGGTGGTCAGTTATAGTTGCTTACGATACGCTATCTTATCCCATTTCTGATAGCCGGAAGTTATAGCAACTCTGTAGTTGGTTAGAGCAGCCAGTTGCAGCATCTTTTATATCCCCTTCCTTCCGTTGAACCCAAAGCATCTGTGCTTGGTGTTGACGGGTTACACTTTGGTGAATTGTGAGTCTTGCTTGCCAGTACGTTTATGTACTGACCCCTTTGGGGCTGTGGTTTCCGCAGACTACGTTTCCGAGGATCCCCATGGTGGCTGCTACGTGGAGTATGACGAGGCTGCTGACGAGTAGATAGCGGACCCGGGCAGGATCCGAGACTTCGTGGATGGGCTCCGTCTTTGTGTTTTCGGCCTCTTAGGCCTATTTGGATCTTGTCTGTACTCAGACATGTTGAATGCTTCCGCTGTGATGTAATGATGTTATGTTGGGACATGTGTCCCCTGGATGATTGTATTTTCTATCTCTGCTCTAATGAGAGCTATTTGCAACTTATTTCCATCTTTTGTGTCGTAGAGATCTGTTGTGATATCACTTGTTCCAATGCCGTTGACGTACCATGTGTGTATGTTTTGAAGTACGTCAATGGAAGTATCTGGATTTCTATGGGATGGTTTGCGCAGACGATGAATAGTAAGATAATGGTTGTCACACGTTTACGTGTTGGCCTGCTCATATTGAGATGCGGGTGCCGGTATGCCCCGTAAGCCATTTATCTGCTGTTTAACGGACTGTGAGTATCCCCTAGGAGTCCGGGTGCGACATTGATGTTCGTGATGTGTTTCAGTGGAAATTGACTCAAAATTATATGTTTACAGTTAAATCTATGTATGAGGATTTAATGGATGGACATGCTAGATTTATGCGAACATACTTATGGAAGCTCAACATTACTTTGAAAATAAAGATCTTCATGTGGTTCCTTAATAGAAAGGTATATCCTAGTAAAGAAAATGTTGCAAAGAGGAATTAGAAAGGTGATACTCATTGTTCGTTTTCTGGAAATAATGAGACCATTAATCATTTATTTATATCTTTCCCTTTTGCGAAACTTGTTTGGCGTGTGGTGTTTTGCACCTATAATATACTTCTTCCAACTAATATTACAAATATGTTCAGAAATTGGTTGAATGAGATGGATAAAAAGACCAATGATAGAATTCGTATCGACATTTCGGCTATTTGGAATTGTATGAACAATCTTATTTTTAACAGAAAGGAACATTTTCATGTCTTAAAGGTTATTTATATGGCGGTGCACTGGATCTAGTTATGGGTTTCCTGCTTCCTTTAGACCAGCGGGAGCTTATGGTGGATGGGTTCACAAGACTACTCTCGGTGGCACATGATTTTTTCTCTCGGCATAGGTGGCAGCATATTAGTAGACTTCCGTAGTATTCTATGTGCTTTTGGTTGTGTTGGTGAAAGCCTGTGTTGTTGATGCTCTGGTTTTTGAGTTGTAAAATGAATTAAGACTCACAAATAATCAATAAAGGCTGTATACACCTCGATGAAAAAGATGGGGTGCCCCATTTCAAAAAAAATGCTAGAGGGTGGCTGACAAAGGCTTTTAAGTCTCTGTCACAAGAGGAAACGGCTGGATTGGTCGTCACTCTTTGGCGTGCAAGAGGGAAGATTATTCACGAAGGTTTGAATCAAATACCCTTATCTACGCATTGTTTCATAGAAATGTTTATTGTATAACTGAACGTGATGGCTCCTCCACCTGCGGGAAGCTCATTGAGATGACCAAGGTGGATTCCACCACCAATGAGCATGGCCACGGTTAATGTTGATGCCGCTATAACAATGAATATGCCAACAATGCTAATTGCAGCAGTAGCTCGAGGATCGGCATGAGAGTTCCTCGATGCATCCTCGGTGACCATTGAGGAGCTGACTGATCCTGAAGCATTGGAAGCGTTGTGATATCTGCTACACGTTACTACTCTTCTAGACTATGTTGGGCCTCCAAGTGGATAGGTTTGTAGGACAACCATAACTTTTCCTCAAGTGAGCAACCCAAGGTTTATCGAACTCTGTGAGATATAGGTTGAGTTTATCCCTCTCAAGCAACCGTGCAATTAAGATATAAGAAGTCTCTTGTGTCTCCAACACATCTAATACATTTTTCTGTTGTATAGGTGCACTAGTTGGGCGAAAACATGATAAAATATGGGTAATATGGATGGTAAAACAAGCTATAGTAAATCTGTAATAAAAATGGCTGCAAGAAAGTAAGTAGTAAAATTGAAAGTAAATGGTGTCACAATGATGGAAAATAAGGCCTATGGATCATACTTTCATTATTGTCAATTCTCAACAACATTAGCATAATTAAACGCATGATATTTCCTCTCACACCATGCATGGAAGACATAGCTCGAAAATTGTTTCCAGTGGATCAAGAAAGATGAGAATCGCGTAGGGCTACATAAGCACACCTTAAAGTTCACATTCCCGTCAATGAACACCCCAACCATGTCACTGCGACCATCCAAAGATAGTACTAATGTAAGGTCCCCCAGAACCACTATTCAAGGACACCTCCGATATGCATACATTCACGATCCCAGATCACACCAGTCGTGAACAACATATCAAGTTGGTACACAGATACAATATCCATTACACGATTACACAAAACACTTACAAAAGAGACATGGTCACATGACCAAGTCCACACAACTGCCATGCAGGTCATACACACAACACACACAGCGGAAGACTAAACACACACAAACGTAGTAGAGCCCAAGTCACGCCTTAACCTACAGGCTGCTGACCGGGAGACGATCCTAGTTTGCAAAGCCATCAGCGTAGTACTCCTCCTTGTAGTTCTCCTTCCGAGACTCCTTCCCAATGTATGGCAAGTAAATACCAGGGACAAAACCAATATGAGTACATTTGAATGTACTCAGCAAGACACCCATCATATAGCTTACCAAAATGCAAGAATGCTTATATGGTGTAATAGGTAGGCTATACATAGGGTTCACTATCCATGATATATGAAAGATATATCATAGTTGATTTTGAAAATCTCTGTATCTTTGTTGAAGAAGATACTTCAAAAGAAAATAATATAGTTTTCTTTCTCTTGTAGATATCACATGTACAAGAGGTTTTGTAAAACTTTGTTAAAAGAAAGTTTTCTCTTTGCAAAACTTCTTGGAATCAACTTCCAGTTTTTGTTTAGAAAAGAAATATTTTCTTTGCAAAACTTCTTGTAAAACAACTTCTGGTTTTTCATCAACGGTACCTCAACGGTACAATTTTTCCTCCTTTCAATACTTCATAAGTCCAACACCTTTTTGAAAACATTGAAACAATGCTAGCTACATGGCCATTCAACTGCCCATACCCGAGAACGCGGCTATTCCGAATAGTACTCTGCAGAGGTGTACACAATCCACCAGATCCAGTACATCCGCCGTGAACAACCACGGACTGTAACAATAGTATGTAAACATCAGAAAACTGATCCTAACCATCCACTATGTTCAAGCTAGAATGTGTCTATCTCTTCAGTTGAGTGTAATCTCCCTGGCACCAGGTCCCACCCTGCCACGGCAGGAGACTCAACTGTCGCACCCCGGGGGTAACTTAATCCCTCACTTTGTATGTCCCGTATATACCACCTAGCGACAATCGATTCGAGGGCACGACGACCCTTATAGCAAATTGAGATAGAACACACACTAACAAGAACAAACTTCAAGTTAAGCCCCGTGCCCATGTTGGGGTAAAGTGGCAGTACGGTAAAGGTTGTCCGGTGAAGACTAGGTTAAGTGTCATTTTTTAAAACACGTTTTTCCCAAAAATCACCACTTCAAGAATCCTCCGGTGAGTAAGGCTTCGCCTTCCCACCGGGTTTCCCATAAAGCCTTTGTGTTGCAAACACATACTAGGATGTCCATTAGGGACTTATACTTTTGGTGGTAATAAATACCATATGGTGGCTATGGGCTTGGTAACATCAAGTATCTACTACTGGCATAGTAATGATACATAATATTAATAGTAGTAGTCACTCAAAAATAGTTTTTGGAAATCAAAATTTTGTAAAACTTTCAGAATTTAAACATGCATGATAGATAATGATAAGTGTAGTAGCAAGCATCAGGATGGATTGCCTCAAAACTCTTAGTGTCCCTGGCCTTGAAGTAGCTTGAACTTGACGCACAGCTCCACAACTGTTTCTTCTTCTCCTTCGGTTTCTAACATCGTAAAAGAATATAAGTCACACACTCAGAACTAAAGAACAACTTATACAAGCACAATCACTCAAAAGATTATCGAGAAAACTATCTCACAAAACTCTCAGGGTACAAAACTGTCGCCAGACAAAAATATGGTTGAGAAACCATATCCCACATCTTACATACCATATATGAAGTGGGTGTACCACTCTCATAATAAGATGTTCAAGAAGCTAAAAATATAGCTTGTGGGCAAAAAAAAGGTGAGGCTACTAAAATAATAACAATCAATCAAAGCAATACCCATGGCAGTGGGTATTAACAACACACAAGCAATCATCACCAAACAAGTTCATGACTAAACTAATGCATAGATAACAAGGTACTACACAACAACAACAATAACACTAGCACAACAATAGAATAAGTATAATACTCATGCTAAGTCAACCAATTAGACAATTTCCAAGCACAAGGCAAACATGCTACAGATGAAAAGGCTAGTTATAGACTATGCTTACGTCTACTCAAAGTTATGGAATCCATCAATCATGAAAATAACCAAACAAACCAGTGGCTCAACCAAAGGTAACAAGTCATAATATACACGCTAACACACAAGCATTACAAGGGATAATAAGGCTAGAACATACATAACAACAGGAGTCCACTAATAGCATATTAGTATGGGAATTCTACACAAGCATGCCATAAGAAATAATTTTATTCTACAACTAGTAGCAACAAGAAACTCCACAAGTCATGGCATGATAAAATAAGGGATAACATCCTAAACATGCTAGGATAAATCATACACTCATAAAATAAAAGAAAACAATACTAGAGCAAACTCATAATTTCTAGTGGTGACACTAGTTCACCACTAGAGAAGCAAACATCACTACAAGGGTGCATGACTCTAATCAAGCAAGGTACGAAGGTAAAAACCTACTAACAGCACACAACACCTTACACATGCTAGTAATCATAAACACCAAAATAAACTTATGAAAACATCTACTAAGAAAGCATCAATCCATTCTAGTAATACATGCTTTTCTAACCAATTAAATAGCAAACAAACAAAGTACAAGCTACACAACCAGTAGCTATGCACTTACCACAATATCAACTAAACACTTTAAAAAATCCAAACACTCAATGAAATCCATTCTCAAATAATTTATCAATCACTAGGAAAACATTCTATTTGCAAACAATATTCAATTTACCAAACAGTACTGAAACATTCCTTAACATGATACTCCTAAGGGATTATTATGTTAACATAAACCACAACTAAACATACTAGTATTCACAAAGAAATACTAAGCACTTAAACCAAACAAGTAAAAAAAAAAACCATTTTCCTTGGTGGAAAATACTAGACAAACATATAGTAATGCATGCTATTTTCACACAAGTGTATGGTTGGGGATTTGCATCCCTAACCAAAATGAAATGGGACCAGTGGGTTATGGTACCACTAATACCAAGACATTTAGAAGTAACAAAGCCTCTGGTCACACATGAAAAATTTAATATAACAAAGCAATCAATACATGGCTATTCATACTAGTGAAAACAAGCAACAAATGTTACACATGCTTTGCTATAAAATAAGGTGCAAGGTAACAGAGATAATAGCATAAAAAAACAGTACCAAAATGGTACTGGACTCAACTCAAGCACATCAACACTTAGGTAAAACAATCCTACAAATATTGGTTCACCCAATACATCAAATAATAAAACTAGGAAAATAACAATTTCTACTTCTATTTCTATTTTACTTTCCAAACAAGCACACACTTTCTAAGGTAGATATAATGCAAGTAAACAACCTAATAACAAGTGATAACACATCTATTCATGCTAGGAAACAAGTCTCAAGCAATCAAACAATTTATTTCAAACAAGTGCACACATAGATAAGAAAACAGAAAAGATGCTATTTCTAAAAATGCTCACCAAAAATAATCTAAGGCTCCAAAAATTCATCCAAGATAGAATCTGATAGATATAAACATAAGCAAACTCATCCAATTGGATTAACCTCAAAAATCATTTTTAAACTCCTTCTAAAAATCCTAGAAAAGCCTACTGGTCATTTTCCAAAATGGACGGAATTTCTATTTGGTAACTCACCTTGATGTGAGGACAAGTCCTATGGATAGATATATTCACTAGCTATCCAAACAATTTAGTTTTACCAAAATGGATACAAATTCCAAAAGTTATGCCAAAAATGGCTAAAAAGATAGTCTATGGCCAAACAGTTATTGCGACAAAAATAAAAGTCAAAACTTAGAGCTATCAAGTTTATATGGTTAGGAAAACATATAAGTAGTGCCATGAATTTTGGTTGATTTTATTTTGCAATAAAAGTATTTTTCACAAGCTCAAAGCAACAAACAATAATCTGCACAGATTTAAAAAGAAAAGAAAATATCAGAACGGGCTGTGGTTCTGTGGGTGCGGCCCAGCTAGGTTCCAGGCGCAGTCCAGCGCAGCGCGCGTGCGCAGAAACGCGCGGGAATGGTCGGATTCAACCGGGGCCGTCAATCAGAAGATCGAGGGTTCCTATTCATCTCCTTCCCCACTCCCTCTCTCTCTCTCTCATCGGGTACACACGGAGGAGCGGGGACGGCTGGTTGCTCACCGTGGGAGCTCGACGGGGGCGGGCGCATGCTCGGGGAGGGTGCTGGGGTACATAGGGGTGGAGGGGGGTCGAGATGGCGGTCGGTGGCGGCGTCAAACGGCGGAGCCGAGCGGTGCGGCGGCGACCACGACGGCGGCGGGGTACCTTCAAGCGAGAGGACGAGGGGGAGTGTGAGGGAGGTAGCCAAGGTCGCGGGGAGCTCTTTGAGCGCAACCAAGAGGGTTCGGGGGCACGGGGTTGTGCAGCACAACCTCGGGGAGGTGGCGGTGACCGGCGGCGAGATCTTCCCCGTGGAGCTCACTCGGGCTCACGGGCTGGTTCTGGCGGCTACAGGCGAGAGTGAGGGGGTGTGGGAGTGTGGTGGTGCAGGGGACTCGAAGGGGGTGGCTTTATTCCACGGGTATGGACCGAAATGGCCATAGTGCCCTCGGGTTCATGCCAAAGGTTGGCATTGGGGCGTCCAGAGGCAAACCTAGAGTTGGCATTGCCAAAAATTGGTGTCAAAGGCCAAGGAGAGCCAAGGGACAAGTCAAGGGTGCCCTTTGGGAGCTAGGTGAGCCAAAGCCAAGACCAAAGAGGTCAAGGTATGGAGACCCATACCTAGCCACCTCATCTTGTCTCCTCTCTCTTCTCTCACTTGTTATCTTCATCCACAAGGCTTCTAGAAGAAAACAAAAGCATCCTAGGTCGAGTGCACACCCTAGTCAACACACTAGACAAAACCTCACTTCAAAATTTGCAAGAAAAAGCCAAGAAAACATCTGTCCAAAATTGTATCTAGCACTATTCAAAAATTCAGAAAATTCAGTTAACACTTAGGAATTTTTCTAAGTGTTCAAAAACAGTAAAATGAGCAAAAAGTTTGGATTGTTTTCAGAGAACAAATGAATTCCAAAATTTGTTTTCCAAGTTGGAGTTTGTTAAACATGTTGTAAAATTTCAGAAACATCTTTTAAAACAAATTTGAAATAGTTTAAGCCTATGAAAACAATGTGGGAATAGGTGTACTTTCTGTTTTTCTCTGTTTTCTAAAAATGTCTTTTTCTTCCTTATTTTTCTTCCACAAAAACAACAAGCAAAAGATCATTTTTAATGTTCCAAAAATCAAACCAAGATTATAGATTGGTAGTCCATATATCAAGGAACAAATAAAAGTCAAGAAAACATAAAATAACATTTTATAGCCTAGTGAAAACAAAGGTGGAAAACAGGTACTTGGCTATATTTTCAGGGAATAGTTTCTATAGAAAACTTAAAAGAAAACTTCCATAAATCATTTTGAAATTTTGTTTTCTTGGATCCAAAAATGTTAAAAGTTTATTTTAAGATGCAAACAAGAATGATCCAAGTCTTGGAATAAAAATCCAGTCATGTAACATCAGGGAAAACAACAGGGAGAGTTATAGAATTGTTTTCAGGAAAATTTGATATTGGTTTTATAAAGAAACAAAACTTGTATTGAAAATATGATTAAGATCATAAACACATGTTGGTTCAAACAAGCATGTTGTTAGAAAAAAAATTGTTGGCCCTAATTTTTGTCTCCTTGAGCAACATTACAAGGTTCCAAAAACTGGGGTGTGACAACTAATAAACACCACAACCTATCTCTTGAATAGTGTATTTCTAGTCAATCTACAGCACCCGCGCTGTCACCTTGGCACTATAGACATTATAGTAAACACAAGCATAAAGAAATATCATGATTCCAATTCAACCCAACAAAAGTAAGAATAACTTCATGATAAGTATCCCTCTAATTCAAGGTCCATAGAGTCACACATGGCACTCGCATTGTCACCGTGGCACCGTGGAACAAATGCTACTCTAGAGAATTATACTAGATAAAACCAATTGAGTACATCGAATCCATTACATAATGAAGGGAAAACATTATAGATTCAAAAATGATAACATAGCACATGAAAAAAATCAAGATCAAATCATGAGAGAGAGAGGTAACCACATTGCTACTAGCACGAGCCCTTGAAAGTGCATTCTCGACATCTCGCTGTTTTGTGTGTTTGTTAACAACATGAAGAAGTTACTAACCGTATGTGCTAGTGTGTCAAAGGATTTGGTCTTAAATCAGCACGTATACGGTGTCAAAGAAATGGTGAAGAAATCAAAGATCAACGAACTTTTCCGGGCCAGAAAAAGGGTTTGCAAAGTGCAATCCGGATTATTCCGGAGGAATCCGGAATCCGGATTCAGTCCGGATGAGTCCGACTGCAACGTGTTTTTCTCTGTTGCAATCCGGATTATTCCGGGTGATTCCGGGATCCGGATTCAGTCCGGACGAATCCGACTGCAACGTGATTTTCTCTGTTGCAATCCGGATTCAGTTCGGATGATTCCGACTGCAACGTGAATTTCTCTATTGCAATCCGGAATCATTCCGGATGAATCCGGTAATCCGGAAAAATTCGGAGCAATCTAGGCTGGTCGCAGTTTGGGCAGAAAAACGGCTAGTTTGAGTGGGGGCTATAAATAGCCCCTCTCTTTCTTCCCCAAGGGTTAGCTCCACCAGCATTGAAGCCTCCATTGATTGAGCTCACCCACCAAGCTAGATCTCCCTCCTCCTCCACCCAAACTTGTTGATTCTTTGAGGATTGAAGGAGGTCCACCGAATCTACATCTTCACCAACCGGATTTCCATTTCCCTCTCATTTACTTGAGAGATCTTTTCCTAGGGTTTCCTCATGTGGAGAACCCAGGCTTCTTGTTGCTAGTGGTGATTCAAGAAGAGTTGGGAGCCCCCAATTAAGTTGTGGGTGTGTGCCCCAAGTGTTTGTAAAGGATTCGATCCCCGCCTCAAAGGGGTTCAATAGTGAGAGGTGAACTAGGCCTTTGTGGCAGAAGTTCATCGGAGAATAGGGTGAGGCCTTTGTGGCGTTGAGTAGGCCTTCGTGGCGAGCTCACACCCCTCCAACGATACGTACTCCCCTAAAAAGGAGGAACTCGGGAATACATCGTGTCTCCGTGTGCTTCCATCGGTTACCTCGTTCCTCACTCTCTACTTACTCATACTTGTAGCATTTATTGTAGTACTTGTTGTATTAAGTGTTCTCCTAGTTGCATTAATTGCTTGCCTTGCCATATAGGTAAATTAACCATTAGTTGCACTATCTAGATAATTTACCTTTGAGTCAAGCCTAAACCTTGTAAAAAATTAAAATTGGTCGTAGCACCTATTCACCCCCCCTCTAGGTGCACATACTTTACTTTCAATTGGTATTAGAGCCTCGGCTCTTGTATCGGGCTTAACCGCCTAAGAGTTTTAGTATGGGAGAAGATTCGGATACCGAACCGTCCGTTGGCAAGGTGACCATGGATGATCTCAATGCTTTGAGAAATTCATTGACCTCATCCATAGACACCAAATTTGATGAGTTGCGTGAACTAATGGCACAACTCCTCAAAGCCAAAGCACCGGAGGTAGTCGAATCCTCCCTTCCGGAAATTCCTTCGGAAGGCGCCAAGAAAGGGGTAGATGGTGATCCACTTAAAAATGCTTCCGCTGAACTATCCACTAAGAAAGGCACAGGTGGAGAGGAAGGATATAACGCCGTAGAAGGACGATATTATCCCGACTCCCCGTCCCTCATCCTCATATAATCCCTAGGGGAGACCCACCTAAAATTGATGCTTTTTCTTTTTGTGAATGGCAATACTACATGGAGACTCACTTGAACTCTTCTTGTATAGATGTTTGGAGGATCACTCGTGATGGATACAAGCCATTTGATCCCAAGAACTTAACAAGAAGAGAAGGCGTAGATTGCCAACTCAACTACACCGCCTTGTCCATTCTTCAACAAGCCGTGGGTCCTAACCACATGTCGCATCTCCAACAATACTCCACCACCAAGGAAACATGGGACACTCTTGTCATCATGTTTGTGGGCAATGAGAGAATGCAAAGGAATAGATATGATGCCTTGACCAATGAGGCCGAAGGGTTCTATATTCATGATGGAGAGGATCATGTGGACATGTACCGGAGACTCAAGACTCTTGCCACCGCCTTCTCAAATGTTGGTGCCAAGTACATTGATGATGCTTGGATCAAGAGGAAGTACATGATTGCCATTATGCCATTTGAGGGCGCGTACATGAAGAGCATTCAAGGGAGACATGATTTCTCCTCCATGACCTCAACTCAAGTGATGCAAGAGATGTGCTCCTACAAAGTGAAAACCAAGAATGCGCTTTACAACCGTGCTAGGGCCATTGGAATGCACCAAGGAGCATCTGTTGCTTTGAAGGCCAAGGTGTTTTCAAGAGAGGTTGAGAATGAAGAATAAGGAGAAGAGGAGTTGCCTCCTTTGAAGGAACAAGACTATGATCCCGTTCTAAAGGATCTCATTTCTCTCACCGTGCAAAAGTTTTGGAGCAATCCTCCCAAGGGCAAGAGATTTGTTGAAGAGAAGACAAGGTCTCGCTATGGAAATGATGGGGCTCAAAAAGTGAGGTCTTGCTTCAATTGTCAAGATAAGCACCACTTCATTGCGGAGTGCCCTTATGAGAATAGAGAGCTCCATAGTGGCAAGCTCATTCGCAAGGACAAGTCCAAGGTTGAGTACAAGAAACCTCACTTCAAGAAGAAGACTTTCAACAAGAAGTCTCCCACCAAGTTTGTGCTCTTGACTCAAGAGGAGTATGATACCGGGAGTGATGAAGAAGAAGAAACCACAAGTGAAGTGGCCGCTCTAGCTATTGCTTCTACTCCACCATCTTCATCCCTCTTCGAATCCCCCAATGACGATCTCCCTCAACGTAATGCCAAGTGCTTCATGGCTAAGGCCACGGAGGTATCTTCTTCCCCCAACTCTAAGACCCCTAGTGAACTTGAACATCTTGCTAGTCTTAGAGAAGAAGAAGAAAGGGTCTCCTTGGACCGTTTTATGTCTAACATGCAAGGGGAGACCAAGAAGTACGTTGAGTATCTCATGAGGCAATTGGGAGAGGCCCAAGATGCTCTTGAGAAGAAAGGTGAGATTGAGAGAAGGGATGCGGATGAAATTGCATCTCTCTATGACTCTTGAGGAAGAGCATGATGGTAGAGTTTATCTAGAGGATGAACTTGAATCTATTGAATTAACTCATAATGAACTTGTCTCAAACATCACTAAGGAACGTGATCTTGCTATTGCTAAATATAAAAAGGCTAAAAAGGATAAGGTCGAGTTTGGGGTTGGTCATGGTAAACTAACCGAGGAGTTTGAAAAGCTAACCGAGGCTCACAAAGCTTTGGAAAGCCAACACTCATCCCTCAAAGAGTTGCATGAACAACTTCAAACTCAACTTAATCAAACTAACAATGCTATCACCTCTACTTCTTCTTGTGATCATGCAAATATTATTGAGGAAAATTCTAGGTTGAAGGATGAGCTAGCAAGGCTCAAGGGTAAATACCCACAAGTTGTGAAGTTTGTGACCCCTTACCCACAAGTGGTTGCCCCTAACTCTAATGCGGTCATTTCTAGACCACAATTGAGTGCACCAAGGCAACAAGTGGGCAAGCAAGGTCTAGACTATGTAGCCAAGAAGAAGAACAAGAAGAAGAAGAGCAAGAAGAAGACCAACAATGGTGCTTCGAGTGGTGTTGTCATTAGGGACAACACTACTCCTAGTAAACCCGCTCAAGCAAACAACATTGCCTCGAGTAGTAGTGTCATGAGGGACAACACTACTCGTAGCACATCCGCGGGAACTAAAAATCCACACCATTTCTTATATGTTGATTATTATGGTGTTGTGCAAGCTAAATATGTTGGTCCTATTGAGGGTTTCATTGACTATACTATTTGGGTTCCAAAGACCCTTGTTGCTAATATGAAGGGACCCATCTCGGGTCCTAACTCTAGTCAATGAGCTCTTGCAGGGCTATGCTTCCGGTGGGACTAAATGGATTCTCGATAGTGGATGCACTAATCATATGACCGGAAGCAAAGAGCTTGTGACGGAGTTGCGACCAAATGACATCCAAGCAACCGTCACTTATGGAGACTCGTCCAAGTCTAAGGTATCCGGGTTTGGCAAGGTTGTGGTGGCTCCCGATATAACTATCATGAACGTCATGCTTGTCGAATCCCTTGGTTACAATTTACTTTCCGTCCGCTCTCTTGGAAAGATGGGTTTTTCCGTCTTTTTCGATGGTGATATTGTGGTACTTTTGATGAGCAAGACTCTTGACATCGCTCACGTGGGACATGTTGAAAATGAGTTGTTCGTGGTGGACTTTTCGAAGTCAACCAACTCTCAAGCAATGTGTCTTTTCGGGAAGGCGGACTTGAGATGGTTGTGGCATCGCCGCCTATCCCATGTCAACATGAGAACTTTGCAAAGTCTTCACAAAGGTGGCCTTATTGTCGGACTAAAAGAAAATGTTTCCTTTGCAAAGGATCGCGTTTGTAGGTCGTGTGTTGAAGGGAAGATGCATGACACGGTGCAGAATGCCAAGACTATTATCTCATCAAAGAGGACCTTGGAGCTTCTCCATGTTGATCTCTTTGGTGCCGTGCCCGAGGCAAGTCTTGGTGGCAAGAAATATTGCTTGGTGATTGTCGATGATTATTCAAGATACACTTGGGTTTATTTCTTCAAGTGCAAGAGTGAAACTCAACAAACCATCATCGACTTCTCCAACGAAGTGCAACGTCAACACAATGTGCAAATCATGGTTATTAGGAGTGATAATGGCTCGGAGTTCAAGAACTATACATTGAATGAATTCCTTAGTGAAGAAGGCATTCGTCATCAATACTCCGCCACTTACACTCCTCAACAAAATGGTGTTGCCGAAAGGAAGAGTCGCACCCTCTTGGATATGGCAAGGACCATGTTGGCGGAGTACTCTTCTCCCCAATATTTATGGGCCGAAGCCATATCCACCGCATGCCACTCCTCCAACCGCCTCTACATCCGCAAAGGCTTAGACAAGACCCCATATGAGATCCTCACCGGCAACAAGCCCAATGTCTCCTACTTCCGTGTATTCGGTTGTAAGTGCTTTTATTTGATCAAGGGTGTTAGGTTGTCTAAATTTCAATCCAAAACTATTGAGGGTATTTTTGTTGGTTACGGTGCCGAATCCCACACTTATAGAGTCTATGACAAAACTTCTCGGATTGTCATAGAATCTTGTAGTGTGGCTTTCGAGGAAAATGATGGCTCCCAAGTGGCGCAATTTCATGTTTCTAATGTAGATGTTGAAATACCTCAAGAAGCCATAGGAAGGATGGGTGTGGGATTTCTCCGCCCCATTGAGGGACACCTTATGGCGACTCGAGAAGGACTATGCTCTACACAAGTGGAGCCCTCCTCTACAATAGAATAACAAGCCAAGGAGCCAACTATTACACCTAACCAAGAACATTTTCAAGACCCTCCTCTCATTGACCAAGTGACTCCGCAAGTCGTACCCACTCCTCTCACTAATGCGAGTCAAGGTCAAGGCCAAGATCAACCATCCTATTCATCCTCTCCTCAAGTTGAAGCTAGTGTTGAAGATATTTTTTGATGATGATGATGATGATGATCAAGGCCAAGTTGGTCAAGATGGGGACCCAAATGATCAAGATTATCAAGTGATCCCTCCTCGCAATAATGAGGAGATCGAATCCGTCGCATCAAAAGGATAAGAAGAGCTTTGAAGCATATTGATGCCCAAGACAACAAGGTCTTGGAGGATGTTCAAACTAGAAGATCCACAAGAAAGCAATTGGCACACTTTTATGAACATCAAGCTCATATCTCTATGGTGGAACCTAAGAAAGTATATGAAGCTCTTGAGTACTCCGATTGGGTTGAAGCTATGCATGATGAGCTCAATAACTTTGAGCGCAACAAAGTTTGGAGATTGGTTGAGAAGCCCAAAGATTGCCACAATGTTATTGGCACTAAGTGGATTTTCAAGAACAAGCAAGATGAGCATGACATTGTCATTAGGAACAAGGCAAGATTGGTTGCTCAAGGTTACACTCAAGTTGAAGGAATTGACTTTGATGAAACCTACGCACCCGTGGCTCGCCTTGAGTCCATCCGTATCCTCCTTGCTTATGCATCCTCTCATAATTTCAAATTGCAACAAATGGATGTGAAAAGTGATTTCTTGAATGGTCCACTAAAAGAGGAGGTATATGTTAAGCAACCTCCGGGGTTCGAGAATCTCAACTTTCCTAACCACGTTTACAAAATTGACAAGGCTCTCTATGGTCTCAAACAAGCACCTCGTGCTTGGTATGAGCACCTTAGGGAGTTGTTAGGTGATCGTGGTTTCGAAGTTGGGAAGATTGACCCCACTCTCTTCACCAAGAGAGTAAAGGGAGAGCTTTCCATATGCCAACTATATGTGGACGATATCATCTTTGGCTCAAATAACCAAGCTTTCAATAATGAGTTCTCTAAGCTTATGACTGACAGGTTCGAGATGTCTATGATGGGAGAGCTTAAATTCTTCCTTGGCTTTGAGATCAAGCAATTGGCTCGTGGGATCTTCATTTCTCAAGCCAAGTATACCCAAGATATGATCAAGAGGTTTAATTTCCAAGATGCTAAGATCAAGACATCTCCTATGCAAGTCAAGTGCCACCTATCTCGTAATCCAAAAGGGAGTAAGGATGTGGATCAAAAGTTGTATCGTTCTATGATTGGTTCTTTTCTCTATCTTTGTGCATCTAGGCCCGATATCGTTTTGAGTGTAGGTGTGTGTGAAAGGTATCAAGCGGCTCCTAAGGATAGCCATTTAATGGCGGTCGATAGGATCTTTCGTTATTTGGTTCATACCCCAAGATTTGGTTTGTGGTACCCAAAGGGGGCACAATTTTCTCTCAATGGCTACACGGATTCCTATTGGGCGGGTGATCAAGATGATAGGAAGTCTACTTCCGGGGCTTGCCAATTTCTTGGTAGGTCCCTAGTGAGTTGGTCCTCCAAGAAGCAAAATTGCATATCACTCTCCACCGCCGAAGCTGAGTATGTTGCCGCCGCAAGTGCATGCACTCAATTGTTATGGATGAGGCAAACTCTCAAGGAATATGGAGTTCATTTGGATAAGGTGCCTCTTTTGTGTGACAATGAAAGTGCCATCAAGATTGCATACAATCCGGTGCAACACACAAGGACCAAACACATTGAGATTCGCCATCACTTCATCCGAGACCATGTGGCAAGAGGGGATATTGCACTATCTTATGTGCCCACCAAGGACAATCTCGCGGATATTTTCACGAAGCCACTTGATGATGAAAGATTCTTGTTCTTGAGGAATGAACTAAATGTGATTGATTCAAGGAGCTTGACTTGAAGATCTTGCACACACCCCTATAGATGAAACGTGTTTGAGCTTAGGTGTAGGCATGGAAATAGGGGGAGTGTTATCCTAACACATTGGATTCTCCCTCCCCCCATTATGCCCAAAGCAAAAAAATTCATTGTTATCTCTCTATTTCTAATGTTGAATTGTGAGCTTCAATGTTGAGTATTGGCAATGCCCCCAAGATATATCTTCGCGGTTGCATACCATGAACTCTTGAACTCTTACATGGTGGCTTAGGCCACCAACCTCTTCTCGTTTGAAGAATTGGTTCTTAGTTGGATATCTTGTGGTTTATTGTGTTATCCTTCCGAATACTACTTCTCGTTGCTATTTCGATCTTGTTTGTTTTTCCCCGAGAAGTAAGACTAGGAAATCTAACCCCTTGTGTTTTTGCTCTATTTGTCCTCTCTCATGTTCATCTATGCATATGCCTTAGTCCACACAACATCACATCTGACCTAGCCTTGTCAAAACTGTCTTTTTGGAATGGTTTGGCCTTTTTCTGGCCTGTCCCGGATTCATTCCGGCCAAGCCCGGATTTTTTCGAGTAGGTCGGATTGGGTCCGGAATATTCCGGCGGCCGGATTTTTCCGGGCCATTCCGGACGAGACAGTTTTCCTTAAATACCCCCACACGCACGGGAGGCAGTTTTCTTTCCACTCTTTCCACCCCTCCCGTGCCCTAGCCACCCAAAATCCGCGGTTTTCGTCCCCGTTGCCCCTAGGGAGGATAGTTTGATCCTTCCTTTGGTCAAGGACTTCCCCATGGAAGGTATTGTGTTCATCATATCTTCTTTTGCGTTTTTGTTGGTTGTTTCTGGTTCTAGATGAAATCTCACCTAGGGTTTGATCTAGATCCAAGTTCTATCAACGTGTTCTTCATGCCAATCCTTACCTAGATGCCATGGATTCGTAGATCTAGTCTAACCACTTCACAATCTAGACTTAGATCCATCTCAAATCTCATGCCAATCCCATGTTTTTCCAGAACTTAGAACACCTCTAGGATCATCTCTATGGTACCCCTAATTGTTTGGAACAGTTTTAAGTCAAGATTTCGAGTTTTTGGGCATTTTCTCGAGTCAGATCAAGGAGCCAGGATTCACTCCGGACCAGTCCGACCCGGTCGGATTTTTCCGGGCTCAGCCGGAAAATTTCGGGCTTCCTGAATTTGTCCGGATGCTGCCATAAATTCCGAGAATTTGCACTGTTTCAAACCATTAGAGTTCCTATTGTTCCCGTTTGGCATATGCACTTATCTTCTGCTGTTCCTATGTCCTCTATTCATAGGTGACAGCTCAAAACCGGGTACCAAGAGGAAGCAATTGGCTGGAAGGGGTTCGCGTCCCGTCAGGGGGCGCACAGCTCATGGGGGTGGTAACCGTGATGATCAGGAGGAGAGGGTTCCCACACTGGACCTCGCAGGTTGCTCTATCCCTCAGTGGAAGCATATCAAGAGGAAGAATCCATACCGCTTTCGTGACACTACCTGTGATGATCCTCGTTTCTGGACCAACCTTCAACTGAAGTGTTGGGAAGAGTTCTACTCAGTTGCTCGTCCTCTTGTCTTATGGTCCACTGTTTCAGAGTTTCATCAATCACAAGGTAGGGGTTGAGATCATGGATTCCTATCCCGTGGTCAAAGGCAAGAGGATGGTTCCCTCTCTCATTCGTGGAGTGGAGATTCCGGAGTACTCAAGGTCCAAGTCCAAATCTCCTATGGCCACTCCTTCTGCTTCCACGAGTGGTGGTAGTGCCTCTCAGCGTCCTCCCAGTGGCATTGCCAAGTTCTTCAAGGCTATGTTCAACATGTGCAGTGACACCAGGGCAATTGCTCATGAGGCGAGAGAGTTGGGTAAGGAGACCCGCCGCATTCAGAACTCCGACCACAGAGCTTCTGGGATTCAGATACCTGATGATCCTCCTTCTCTTGAGCCCACTGTCTATGTGCCGTTTGAGATGCCTGAGATCCATGACAAGGAGTTCTTCTTTGGTGTGCCTCCTGCTGATGTTGAGGATGAGGATGCGGAGTCAGGGTCTGCTGAAGATGACTTTGATACTGTTGGGCTTGGTGGTGGTGGTACTCATGAGCCGGAGGAGGGAGAACAAGACGAGGATGATGAAGATGAAGATGACGTGTTATTTCTTGGGTCGTTAGTTGAACTCATTTTCCCTTTTTGGCGTCTTGATGCCAAAGGGGGAGAAGGAGTCCCATATTAGGATTCCACGGGCTTTGCAAGGGTTGGGGCACAAGTCTTTTGCCTTTTGATTTCGATCTTATAGGCTTGTGCTCCGGTATCTTTATTTCATTTATTTCGTTTGGAACTTCGTATTATTTGTGTGGAACCTCGTGACGTATTTGTGTCACCCTTCCCGTGGTTATGCTACTATTATCATGCGTGCTATTATTTCTATCATTATCTATGCATGTTGTATGAACTTGTTTAGACGGCTTGGTGTCTAAAACATAGGGGGAGCAAAGCCTATGAAGTGTGTGCCTCACGACACAAATCGAGGAAGAACTCCGTCTATTTTTTGGACACCATTTCTTTAGTTCATATTGTTTTATCCCTGTGAAATCTTTATGTTGTCATCAAACACCAAAAAGGGGGAGATTGAAAGTGCATTCTCGACATCTCGCTGTTTTGTGTGTTTGTTAACAACATGAAGAAGTTACTAACCGTATGTGCTACTTTGTCAAAGGATATGGTCTTAAATCAGCATGTATACGGTGTCAAAGAAATGGTGAAGAAATCGAAGATCAACGAACTTTTCCGGGCCAGAAAAAGGGTTTGCAAAGTGCAATCCGGATTATTCCAGGGGAATCCGGAATCCGGATTCAGTCCGGATGAGTCCGACTGCAACGTGTTTTTCTCTGTTGCAATCCGGATTATTCCGGGTGATTCCGGGATCCGGATTCAGTCCGGACGAATCCGACTGCAACGTGATTTTCTCTGTTGCAATCCGGATTCAGTCCGGATGATTCCGACTGCAACGTGAATTTCTCTGTTGCAATCCGGAATCAGTCCGGATGAATCCGGGAATTCGGAAAAATCCGGAGCAATCCGGGCTGGTCGCAGTTTGTGCAGAAAAACGGCTAGTTTGAGTGGGGGCTATAAATAGCCCCTCTCTTTCTTTTCCAAGGGTTAGCTCCACCAGAATTGAAGCCTCCATTGATTGAGCTCACCCACCAAGCTAGATCTCCCTCCTCCTCCACCCAAACTTGTTGATTCTTTGAGGATTGAACCAGATTTCCATTTCCCTCTCATTTACTTGAGAGATCTTTGTCTAGGGTTTCCTCATGTGGAGAACCTAGGCTTCTTGTTGCTAGTGGTGATTCAAGAAGAGTTGGGAGCCCCCAATTAAGTTGTGGGTGTGTGCCCCAAGTGTTTGTAAAGGATTCAATCCCCGCCTCAAAGGGGTTCAATAGTGAGAGGTGAACTAGGCCTTTGTGGCGGAAGTTCATCGGAGAATAGGGTGAGGCCTTTGTGGCATTGAGTAGGCCTTCGTGGCGAGCTCACGCCCCTCCAACGAGACGTACTCCCCTAAAAAGGAGGAACTCGGGAATACATCGTGTCTCCGTGTGCTTCCATCGGTTACCTCGTTCCTCACTCTCTACTTACTTGTACTTGTAGCATTTATTGTAGTACTTGTTGTATTAAGTGTTCTCCTAGTTGCATTAATTGCTTGCCTTGCCATATAGGTAAATTCACCATTAGTTGCACTATCTAGAGAATTTACCTTTGAGTCAAGCCTAAACCTTGTTAAAAACTAAAATTGGTCGTAGCACCTATTCACCCCCCTCTAGGTGCCCATACTTTACTTTGAGCCCTATGCTCCGCGGAGGACTACTGAAACATTATCATAGTGAGGAAGAGAGAGTTGTTGATGGAGAGGTGCAGCGCCGATGAGATAGAAGCGGTGGAGGCCACGGCGTCGGCGCCGGCCCCTGGGAGCCCCTTCTTCCTTGGTCTTGGTGCTGCAATGCAGGAGACTCTCCCCTCTTGGTGGCTGCCACAAAATTAGGGTTTTTCTCTCCTTATATGTGATGGTACAATGTTCTCCGGAATTCCGATGGATGGACCCTAGATTCAATGGCTCTTGGTCACCTCTAGAACCTTCATAAGGACTCTTCATAGCCCCCATGAGGCCCCAAAGTCGTGGCTTCGCCGAATTCATCAAATATGGCAATAGTTGGACTCATTCTCGTAATCCCATAATTAGATATTTGTCCTCCAGTAAAACGGGTCCATAGGTCACGTCCAAACTCTGTTTTGAACAAATTTTTAGTCCAGAATTATCAGAAGAAAATTCTTCACACTTTTTACGTGTTAGAATTTTACATTGGACGTCATCTCCGGGGTTCAAACTGACGATCTATAAAAACAGCTGGTGGACATATTTCAGGAAAGTCAGAGTCCTTCTCCAACAAGTCTCCTTTTGTGTTTTCTTGTCAAAATCCAATTAATTCCTGCACATCAAAGTATTAAACAAGAAATTATGCACTTTGCAACCATAAATATGTTAGTACAAATAAATGATAGAAAACATAGAGAATTGAGTAGAAAATAAGCATGGAGAATAAAAAAAATGATCCGAAATAGGTTTGGAACGTATCACGTTGGCCTGTAGAGAAGGAATGGCTTTGGTCGCAGCTACTTCTGCAGCATCCGAGTCGCCTTAGACTGATTCAATGTGATCTGATATATTTATGGCGGAGGAAGGGACTTGTATGGCCATATTGTATGGGAGCTCAAGATGACAACCACCATTTTTCAGCTGGTGCAGTTTGTGCACGAAGGGAGGCCGCCGAACACCGACACACATTGTCTAGCATGGAGCTTAGTTAATCAAGATTTAGGCCAGCAAGTGTGGTTCCAAACTGCACCTGAGGGTGTTCTACTCATTACAACACCGTGAATAAGTGGTGTGAGTTCTAAAATTAACCTAGAAGCTACCGGATGACCTTAAAACCTGGCTTGAAAAGGGCCACCTTTGGGCGCCTTTTGTGTGCCTCTATACTCGGCAAGAGACGCTCTGTGGGGTGTCCTCTCCCGCACGGTTTTCTCCCAACACACTAAGAGCATCTCCAACTCGCCAACTTATTTGGTCTGGCCGCGTCCGATTTCATACACGGGCGGCAAAAAGTGGCCCAACGCGCCGACCCATTTGGGAAACGGATGCGTCTAGCGGCTGATCGGGTGTCCGCGCACCCATTGTTGGACCAAATTTGGAACGAAAATGTGTCCATACAGACACAGGTAGATGTCGCATCTCCGTCCCCACAGTCCTGGTCAAAGCTCACCCCTCGCCTCCTGGATCCACGAGTCAGTGACCCACCACCCTTCCTGTACCTCGAAGGTCCTATCAAATGACCGCATGCGGTTGGAGATGGCCACCACACCACTCCATAGTCCCCACTGTGCTCCCCAGCAGCCAACACCCACCCAAACCCTACACACCACAGCCGCCAGCGATGCCATGGGGCTCAGCTGGAACCGCAAGACGAAGAACGATAGCGTGGCCGGCAAATCTAGGCGGTGCGCGACCACCCCTTCTTCTCCATCACAATTATATATATGTAAAAAGGTCGTTTATGTCCTATCCCCTTATATATGTATGCAATATGGACTTCTAGGCCCGGTATTAATATAAGAATAAAAAATGAAGCGGTTCATACTCGTTGGGTTTAGTTGGCTGGGTGGCAGACATAGCTGAACTTTGTTGTCCGTTTGGCGACTCAAACGAATAAAACCAAAACGCATACGGACACTAACTGGGCCACCGCGTTGGAGATGCTCTGATCGCCGTGCTCTAGAGAAGCGGGAGGGAAGGAGTGTGCTCTCATGCAAGAGATTCTACGCATTTTCGTAGGCAAGAACAATAAATGTGAGGAGAAACCTTCTCCTCACATTTATTGTTTTTGCTAGGAGCACACATAGAGGACTGCGTTTATTGTTTTCCTAGGAGCACGCGTAGAGCTTGACTCTTGCATGAGAGTCCACTTCTTCTCTTTTTACTTGTCTCTATCCTTCATGTAGACCAAAGTATCGTGCTAGCGGGCTTATGGCATGCTATTTTACTTGCTCTTAGCTGTTTGAAGCCAATCTAAAAAATATTGATATTTTAATGATTGGATTTCCTGTACTATTCCTACGGTGTGGCCAAAGGCACCTCCATTATCAATTCGTGTGGATTGACATTCCATAGGTGGGAGATGTCGTGCATCCGAATCCTTCATTTTTCCAAAGAAGGCCTGAATCTAATTGACCTCTTTCAAGGGCCCAGATCAAGAAGAGAATAGTTATGCTCAATCAATTTAGTTTTTTGTTGAAACTATAACGTAAAACTGGCTCAAATGGCCTGGTTATGATACATTCTGTTGTCATGAATTTTTTTATGCTAAACAGGGGCATGTGTTGCTTAGAGCATCTCCACTCGTGCCCTCCAAAGACCCCCCAAAACCCTTTCCCGTTCGGATCGCCCCAAGTTCGCCCACTCGTGCCCCCTAAAGCCCATTCTCGTCCGGACACACCCCAACTCCTGTCTGGAAAACCGAGGCAAAAGTCGTCTCCTAGGAGTTGTGTTGGGGCGTCCGTACGAGAAGTTTCGTCGCCCGCACCAACAACATGTCTCCACATGCTCCCTCTTTCCCATCCTCTCTCTTACAGAAATGTCACGGTGGCCACGTCCCCCTCTGCCTCTTCTGGCCGCCATCCTCGCTATGCTCCGCCACAAGTATGCACGGGGCAGCCTTCCTCGCCCCCCTGCTCCGTACCTTTAGCCTGACGTCCAACAGCGTCGGCCGAGCTGCAGCTTCTCCGCTCGCTTTCTCCGTCCACACTAGCATGGACTCGTAGCCTAGGCAACCGCGCACGAGGGCCCCTGTCACCCGCGCCCGTGCAGGCACCGGAGGTCGACGAGGAGCCGAGGACGTCGGGTAGCAGATGACAACGTGGCTAGGAGGAAGGAAGGGAGAAGGAGACGGCAGACACCGTGGCTCGGCGGGGAGGAGCTCCTCGACGTCGAGATGTAGAGGTGCAAGGGTGCATCAGCACGCCTGCATGGGATCCCGTTGCACCTGTTCCTGAGGGTGTGTGATGCAGCGCGGCCCATCCCACTGGGCATGTCTCACACTCCATCATACATCAAGTCATCATGGATTCAAAAGGTGAACTTCTTCCTCTTTGAGAACCCATATACGTCGCCTTTGGATGGTATACTACTTGACCATCGATCCTCTTGCATTCATAGGTATGTCACGATGACTATGGATGGGAGGGGAGATGCCGAGGAAGCCCAGGACTCAAAACCATCCAAGGCGCACACTTGGAAGAGGAGAAGCAAGAGAAGAAGAGGAGTTGGAGTCCCAGGCGGCGGTACTACCTCCAGCTCCGGCGGTACTACCGCCAAGCCCTAGCAATCGGTACTACCGCCAGAAGAACCGGGAGGAGTACTGCCAGCCCCAAAATGCGTACTATTTCCATCCGTACTTCACTCATACCGATACACTACTACTGCCAGAAAACAATCCACCCGAGACGCCACTAGTACTAACGCCCCCGGCAACGGTACTACTGCGACCTTCGAGGTTCCGGTACTACCGCTGCCCCTACCGGTACTACCGCTGTCTGCGTGCAGACTTAGGGAATATTCCCCTGTATCCCTCTCTCGCCTACCCTCACCTAACCTCTTTGTACTTGGCACTATATATAGGATCTTCCTCCCTCCTAGATGAGATAGAATTGATGTAAGATAGAATTGGTCCTTGTGCTCCCCCTCCCATGGTGAGAACCTCCCCCATGGGATCCATGACTACTCCATAGATTCATGTATAGGATTGTATCAAGATTTTCCAAGTATTTACTCTTTCAACTCTTGCTTCCGGTAGTTCTTGCCAACCTTCCCCTTGTGTATTTTGTTGGATCGGCAGACCAGCTGGTGAGAGGAATCGGTTCCTTGGTTATTGCTATCCTTTCCCCTTGGGAATAAGTTAGTTTCACACCAATCTTTCTCAACTGACCCTTTGGCATCTAATGGCATGGTGGACTAGCCATGAAGGTACATCGGTTTCAATTAGCGTGTTGTTGACTAGGTTTTGCGATCCCTCGTAGGCTCCACGGGTTATCCTCCGCTTCGTGTGTGTGAGTTCATCGTGTTACTCGTGTTCTTCCCAATATGTCCACCTCTCGTGCGTAAATCCGTGAAGATTGGGACAACCTAGAGGCCAAGCCTATATCATCTGGTACTAAGAGCAAGGTTAGCACGGATTTGACACACTCTTTCGCCCAATTTTTTCTTGTTCTTACCTAAATCCGAAAATTTCCAACAAAAATAGCCCCAAATTGCATTGGGATTGATCTGTGGTTTTAGTGCGTTTTGGTAGGTTTTGATTCATAGATCCGCTGTGATACTTGTTGGTCTACCTTTCTTCGCATTCCCCTGGCCTAATTCCATCATTCCCCCCTCCGATTTGCTGTTTTCATCGAGCTTTTCCGCCAAAATCGCGTCCCGGAGATGAACAGTCCGTACAGAAATTTGCGCAGCGGTACTACCGGACCTGGGACATTAGAGGTACTACTGGGACCTAGAATAAGGTACCGGAGACCTGTGAGCAGCGGTACTACCGTCACCTGGAGAATGCACACGGAACAACAATTCTGCTTCACGGTTTTGGGCATAACTTCTCACTTGGGACTCTGTTTTGAGTGATCTTTGGCTCATTTCGAAGCCATGAAAACCATCTACATAACCATTGCAGGGGATCCATCTTCCATTGGAGCAAAAATTCATGAGAAAGCACGAAAGTTTCCATCCTAAAGGGTGAAGATCGTCAGAGAGAAGTATAAACATCCTGAATCTTTTCCCTCTTGCCATTCCTTTGTGAGCCAAGATACCTTGTGATTACCTTACCTATTGAGGATAGTTCATCTATGATTTCTTGGGATTTGCACACTGTACCATGTATTTTCCGAGCGACTGTTGTATTTGCTAGTTCATATAGTTTCATATGTTGGCACAAAATGAGTGAGCAAAAAGCGAAAAAGAAGAAGAGAAAAGAGAGAAGAAGGAAAAGGGAAACCACCACTTGTCATTCCACTTGTAGGAAGCGCGCAAGATCTATGAACATCTTGTGGGTGGTGCATTGTGTGCAAATCTTTTAGCCCACCAATAAATTGAAATCGAACTAGTGGTTCTCCTTATATTTGTGAAACACGAGATTTATAGTCTTCACTAGGATCATTTGGTTCTTTAGCTCACATTTTGTTTGCATTAGTCCCATTTATCTCCGCGCGTGTGTTTCCATATATATTTTGGAGATTGACATGTTGTTGCTTTGTGATCATCGTGGTTCTTTACTTGCCATTACAATATCTTGGACTCGGGTTGTTCCAATTGCTTTCCACTTGCCTTACCAATCAACACGTAAGCCCTATGTGTTTTGGAGCTTGTTTTTTTGGATCTTTCAAACTCAAATCACTTCATTCTTTTTGTCCATTAGTTTCAATACTTGCTAAAAGGCGAGGTTTGAACTCTTAGGTTGCTTCCACTCTATAAATATACTTGTGCTTGTGAGTAACCATGTATAGTGAGAGAGAAGCATATGTAGGTCCTGACAACCATGATGAGTACATGATGAGCCACGACAACTACGAGCAAGGCATAGATGACTACCACCACGACATGGACATCCACAACGACTATGATGCCTCATCCATGGAGGACATGGTAGATCACCACTCCTATGAGCACGACATGATGGATCACCACTACAACGAGCATGACATGGTGGACCATCACCACTACTATGAATATGACATCGAGCTCTACGCCGACTATTCCTCCATGAACATCATCGACATGGCAGAGCACCATACCAACCATAACAACTTCGACTCCATGAGCTCCAACGACATGAACCACTACTACAATTTTGACACCGCGATCTTAGATGAAGTGATAGAGCCGTACTACACCAACTACACATCCACAAACATGGAAGAGTTCTACAACAACTTTGACTTCGACATGGAGGAGCTCTCCTACAAAAACTTCCTCTCCAAGCTCCGAGGTACAAGATATCATATGTCCTATGGTTCATGCTCAAGAACAAGGAACTTCAAGGAGAATTCCAAGGCTAACACGAGACAATGCCCTTCAACCTCAAGATGGTGCCACGACAAGAAATTTGACAAGTTGGCAAAGTCAAGATTGGCACCTTCAACATCAAGACGGCGCAACAAGAAGGCCATGAGACAAGAAGGCTACACCCCATCACCTTCAAGACGGTGCCACAAGAAGGACATCGTTGAGGCTCCATCAAGAAAGAAGGCAAAGAAGCCAAGGTATCCAAATGACTTTCGATGTCACCCCACCCATGAGCAACGAAAACGCCGCAAGCTTCGCCGTCAACAAACTTCAATATCCAAGTTGGCACTGATGGCGCAGATCGTGCACTCGTTGGGAGACCCCAAGAGGAGGGTGTGATGAGCACAACAGTAGGCGTTTTCCCCTTAGTTAAGAACCAAGGTTATCAATCCAGTAGGAGAAAGAGGATCTTCGGAAGGTTGATGCCACCGACGGTGGTGCTGGCGCTTCATCGGTGTCAGCAACAACGTGGAACCTACAAACAACACAACCAAAATACTTTTCCCCAACAATACAGTGAGGTTGTCAATCTCACCGGTTTTGCTGAAAACAAAGATTAGACGTATAGTGTGGAAAACAGTGCATGCTTGCAGTAAGTAAAGAAAGCATGAAATTGTTGTGGTTTGTTTGACAGTGTGGAAAATGGACCGGGTTTCATAGGTTCACTAGTGGTGTCTCTCCATAAAGATAACATGCTAGGTGAACAAATTACAGCTGGGCAATTGACAAATAGAGGTTGCACCGTAGTGCACAATATAACATAATGACTACTATGATATTTAGTGCGGTTATTACAACAATATACATAGACCGAAATCCCTCTGCATCTATGACTAATAATCCACCCTCCGGTTATCATCCGAAGCCCCTTAGGTATTAAGTTGCAAGCAACAGATAACTGCATTAAACAATGTGTGTAATGTAAGCAATGCTTGTGCACGCGGGCACTCACACCGCTATTTTCTCCCTAGTGGCAATATCACATCCTCCCCCGTCATGTTTCTGTCACTCGAGCACATGCGAAAAGGAGGCATGAACCCACTATCTAGCATAAATAATCCCTCTTGGAGTCACTAGCAACTACTTGTCCAGAGCAACTACTAGCAACGGAAAGCATGCAAGATCACAAATAACATATGCAATAAAGACTATAATCAACTTGGCATAAGTTCAATATTCATCGGATCCCAGCAAACACAACATATAGAATTACATAATATCAATCTCGATCATGATAGGCAGCTCACGAGATCTAAACATGGAGGCATATGAGGAGGAGACAACCATCTAGCTACTTCTATGGACCCGTAATCCAGGGATGAACTACTCACGCATCACTCCGAAGGCAGGCATGGTGATGTAGAAGCCTCCGATGATGATTTCCTCTCCGGCAGGGTGCCGGGAGACAGCCCCAGCCAAAAAACCCAACTCTGCCTTACGTAAAGTTGCCAGAGTACGAATAAATATTCACGATTTCTGACACAGAATCCCCTAGAAGGGTCTATTGGAACTGGTTCTCTATCCATGGAATCTCATCCATCATCCATACATAACGTATTGGGCTGCGGAACTTTTCAGGGATTTTTGATCAGGTGTTTAGGGATTTCCATCCGGGGGGAATAAATAGGCGAAATAGCAAAGGCGGTGGAGGCCAGGGGCCCCACACCTATAGCTGCACGGCCAAGGGGAGGCCGCGTCACCCTATGGTGTGGCCCCCCTCATGCTCGTCTTCGACTCTTCTTCAGTGTTCTGGATGCTTCCGGGGAAAATAGGCACTTCGGGCTTTGGGGGGTCCAATTTCGAGAATGTTTCCAGAACAACTTTTCTGAAACCAAAATCAGCAGAAAACAGGGAACTCGCACTTGGCATCTTGTTAATAGGTTAGTCCCGGAAAACGTATAAAAATTCTATAAATAAGGGAGAAAACATGTAGCAATTGGCATAATATGATCATGGAGCATCAGAAATTATAGATACGTTGGAGACATATCAGGCATCCCCAAGCTTAGTTCCTACTCGTCCTCTAGTAGGTAAACGATAAAACAATAATTTCTGAGGTGGCATGCTACTATCATAAACTTGATCATTAAAATGTAAAAGCATATGTATGATGAGATCATAGAACTTCAAACACAAACATGATAAATAGCATAACAATCACTTTGCACCATGAAGAGTATCTTAAATAAAGGATCATGGATAATAATGCAAAGAAAGATAAACGTTTGTTTCAGGTATAAAGAAAGCATGGCAAAGTGGTATTTTGCTAGTCCTTAAGAGTGGGACAAAACATAAATGCCAGGACACTTTCAAAGTTCATGAGGAAGACTAGAACAAATAATTTAAGAACAAATAATATCACATCATGAAGTAATTATTGATGTTTATGAGACAAATGCACATAGAACTCAGAATGAAAAAAAATGCTCTCTCAACTGTGCATAAAGTTAGAAGATGGAGACTCAACATAAAAGTAAAAGAAAGGCCCTTCACAGAGGGAAGCAGGGATCACTCATGTGCTAGAGCTTTTTATTTTATTAAACAAAGGTATTAAAAGTTTGACACCGTGGAGGAGTGTCTATTTTTTTTAGGAGAGGTGTATGCTTATGTCAGCGAATGGTAAACAGACAATACAGTACGTCACAAGCCAACTAGATTCACAAGAGCGGTTCCGATGGTGAAGGAAGAAACTGGTGTAGAAGGTCATCTCTCTTTCTCTTTTGTTTGCACAATTATGCTTTGACTGATAAATCAGGGGCAAAAATAGTGAAGAGAATTTGTTTGTATTAATTTGGGGCCGGGCACCCCGCTGCTAGCTCTTCTATCATTTGGATAAGGGGATGAAGCCACTAGTCCAGGGTGTGAAATCCAATCAACAAGTGAGATAAATATTCTCTATTGACGTACTCATGAGCAAAAACAAGAACACAAAACATGAGTAATTTTGAAGGTTTTAAAGGTAACACATGAGCAATTTACTTGAGGTGGCAGTTAAATACCACATGTAGGTAGGTATGGTGTACACAATGGGAAAACTTTGGTTTAAGGAGTTTGGATGCACGAGTAGAATTCCATACTCAGTACAGGTGGAGGCTAGCAAAATACTGGGAGCGACAAATCAAGGGAGCATAAGAGTCATAATCATGCACAACGACATAAGCATCATTAATTAAAGCATAAGCGGTATCACAAGTTAACAAACTAAGTGGTCATGGAGGCTATTCGTGACTGGTTCGTAGTCATAAACATGGTGTGAGCATGCGCCAAGTCAACCGAATAAAACATTCGAAAGAGAATACCATATATTGATGCTTTACTATGACAAGAACAAGTCATGAATCTTTCAAGACATATTAAACGCTCTCAGCTATTTAAGGCTATTCATGCTACTCAATAACCACAAGACTTTAAAACTAAAATAACATTTACCATGGCATGAAAAAGTTCTAGCCTCAGTCTATACAAGCTTCTACTAATACTGTTATAAATTCTACATCAAGCAGCAGTTTTCTTTTCCCAACAAGCACCATACAAGATATGTTTTAACAAAAATACTCTTTATGATACAGCAAGAAAACATGAGATTAATCATACAATACTACTAAAACTAATAGCTCTGATAAGAGATGCATGCAAAACATGAGCTAATTAAATGCAGCAGCCAAACAGAGATTAAGAATACAATGTATTCTCATGAAAAAGCGGAGCGTGTCACTCTCCAATAAAAGAATGCTGGGGGTACAAACAAGCTTATTATAAAAATAAAAATAAACAGAAATAAAAAATAAAAGACGCTCCAAGTAAAGCACATAAGGTGTGACCGAATAAAAATATAGTTTCACCAGAAGTGACTTGATAATTTGTTGATAATTTGCTGGGATGTACCACCGGGGCATCCCCAAGCTTAGGATTTTCACTCTTCTTGATCACATCATATCATCCTCTTCTCTTGACCCTTGAAAACTTCCTTCACACCAAAATTCTCACAGTCTTCATTAGTAACGTTAGTGCAATCGAAATAATAAATTCACATGGTTCAGTTTCAACACAAGTCTAGCACTCAAAAACACATTAGCTATTGTCACAACTTCTTTTAAAACTCCTTTTCTCAAAAGAACACCAAAAGAAAGAGATTAAGATGCAAATGCAATTATTGGCAGAAATCTGTCAAAACAGAACACCAGGCAGAGATCGATTTTTTCGAAACTCCTCTGTTACTCAAATAAAAAAAATGGTCAGCTAAGAAAAGTTGCGTATATATCCCAGGATTAAGCACAAAATAGCTTAGGTCATTTTGAATTTTCTGTGATTTTATATGTAATTAACATTGGACAGCAGAAATTTGTTTCCTGCGGAGAAATCCGAAATATAGTCTCAACTTTCCACTAGAGGCTTTACTTGGCTCAACAAAAACACAAAAGAAAATACGTGCATGCACACAAAATAAAACAAACTAGAACTGAATGAAAACAGAGAAATAAAATAGGTTGTCTCCCGGTAGCGCTTTTCTTTAACGCCTTTCAGGTCGGCATAGAAAGCAAGAAAATGCTCACGTAAGAAATACGAGTTAAGAAAAAGAGAGCATCAAGAAGCAAGTATAAAAAAAAGTCTAACCCACTTCCTATGCATAGGAATATTGTAAAGAAGCTCAAAATAGAAATCATGGGAAGGTAGAACAAGAGCAACTTCAAAACTTTCAACAAAAAGAGAGGTGTTTTAGTAACATGAAAATTCCTACAACCATATTTTCCTATCTCATAATAATTTCCAGTAGCATCATGATCAAACTCAACAACATAATTATCACATAAAGCATGTTTGTATGAAGGCACACAATTCATATCAAGCTCAAAAATAGTGGGATCAAAATTTAAAATCAGCTCCTCTTTTTCCCCACTTTTAGCAATAGAAAAGCAAGATGATTGATCACTCATAAAAGTTATAGGACACATTATAGCAATCCTGTTTTTAGTAGCATTATGATTTATAACATCAAGTAACATAGGACCATCATCAAGAGCATTATCATATAAATTTTCTAAACAAACTTCCTCATTATCATGCATATCAATAGTTGGAAAAAATAGAGGGTTCTCACAGGATTTATCAAAGTAGCATGTATTATCATAAATAACAGTAGCAATATTATTCTCACAATTTTCATTCATAGTAGTATCAAGGTCACAAGTATAGCAAGTATCAACCTCATCTAAAAGAGATATTTCAAAAGAATCAATTGGATCATCACAATTATGAGTTAAAGAGTTTTATCATTGGGAGGTAGACATGGGTTCCATTCTTCCTCCTCTTTATCATCACTCTCCTCCTCTTTTTCATGCAAAGAGCTTCCAATTTCAGCAATTTCTTGTTCCATAGTTTCCTACAAGGCATTAGTCTCTCCCTTTGGGGGAGAGAATCTATCAAGATAACCCATTATGTAGTAATTACAATCCTTGTAATTATCAAAGCAATATTCAAGTATAGCATAAATCTCATATTTATAAGGTGCATCGTCAATACTTTCAAGCAAATAGGAAATTTCGAATGCACCCTTCCAAACAATAAATTCTTCAATTTGTTCCACATCATATAATTCAAAATTTCCCTTAACATAAGAAGATATGGTAACATCATCATTACACTCACATTGAAAAGGGAGGTGTTTATACCTCCTACAGCAGCAAGATTTATCAAAGCAATAAGTAACATTATAACTGGAGCACAAGTTTTTAGCATAGTCATGCAATTTATTAATTTGCTCCCATAAGTGTATCCCTTTTTGTGACAAGCGGTGTTACTTATAATGTTTTTGTTGTTCATATGTGAACCCACTTTGCCTGTAAGATCTAGTTTCAAAGACATCAAACATTGATAGAAAGCATGATAAAGCAAAAAATAACAAATAGAATAAGAACTTCACTTGAAAATACTTGAGTTGCTTTCTATGCTATAAAGTAAACTTTTTTTTGTCTTTTTAATATAGAGAAGAAAAACAAGACAAAAATAAAAATAAGACAATAAACAAAATAAAGAGGTTGAGAGTGAGAGACTCCCCTTTCCAGAAGACTTCTTTCTCCCCGGGAACGGCGCCAGAAAAAGTCCTTGATGGTGTAGATCGTGCACTCGTTGGAAGACCCCAAGAGGAGGGTGTGGTGAGCACAGTGGTAGGAGTTTTCCCCTTAGTTAAGAACCAAGGTTATCAATCCAGTAGGAGAAATAGGATCTTCGGAAGGTTGATGCCACTAACGGTGGTGCTGGCGCTTCACCGGTGTCAGCAACAACGTGGAACCTGCACACAACACAACCAAAATACTTTGCCCCAACGGTACAGTGAGGTTGTCAATCTCACCGGTCTTGCTGAAAACAAAGATTATATGTATAGTGTGGAAAATAGTGTATGCTTGCAGTAAGTAAAGAAAGCAGGAAATTGTTGTGGTTTGTTTAACAGTGTGGAAAATGGACCGTTGTTCATAGGTTCACTAGTGGTGTCTCTCCATAAGCATAACATGCTGGGTGAACAAATTACAACTGGGCAATTGACAAATAGAGGTTGCACCATAGTGCACATTATAACATGATGAATACTATGATATTTAGTGCGGGCATTACAACAATATACATAGACCGAAATCCATCCGTCTATGACTAATAATCCACCCTCAGGTTATCATCCGAACCCCCTTAGGTATTGAGTTGCAAGCAACAGATAACTGCATTAAACAATGTGTGTAATGTAAGCAATGCTTGTGCACGCGAGCACTCACACCGCTGTTTTCTCCCTAGTGGCAACATCACATCCTCCCCCGTCACGTTTCTGTCACTTGAGCCCAGTCGAAAAGGAGGGATGAACCCACTATCTAGCATAAATACTCCCTCTTGGAGTCACTAGAAACTACTTGGCCAGAGAAACCACTAGCAACGGAAAGCATGCAAGATCACAAATAACATATACAATAAATACTATAATCAACTTGGCATAAGTTCAATATTCATCGGATCCCAGCAAACACAGCATACAGAATTACATAAGATCAATCTGGATCATGATAGGCAGCTCACGAGATCTAAACATGGAGGCATATGAGGAGGAGACAGCCATCTAGCTAATGCTATTGACCCGTAGTCCAGGGATGAACTACTCATGCATCACTCCAGAGGAAGGCATGGTGATGTAGAAGCCTCCGGTGATGATTTCCTCTCCGGCAGGGTGCCGGGAGACAGCTCCAGAACCCCCTGATCTAGGGTTGACGACAACGGCGGCTGCGAAACTTTTCGGGGATTTTTGATCAGGTGTTTAGGGTTTTCCATCCGGGGGGAATAAATCGGCGAAAGGGCAAAGGCGGTGGAGGCCAGGGGGCCCCACACCTATAGCTGGCGCGGCTAGGGGGAGGCCGCGCCACCCTATGGTGTGGCCCCCCTGATGCCCGTCTTCGACTCTTCTTCGGTGTTCTGGATGCTTCCAGGGAAAATAGGCACTTCGGGCTTTGTGGGGTCCAATTCCAAGAATGTTTCCAGAACAACTTTTCTGAAACCAAAATCAGCAGAAAACAGGGAACTCGCACTTGGCATCTTGTTAATAGGTTAGTCCCGGTAAACGTATAAAAATGCTATAAATAAGGGAGAAAACATGTAGCAATTGGCATAATATGATCATGGAGCATCAGAAATTATAGATACGTTGGAGACGTATCAGGCGCCAAGACAATCTACAAGACTATGGCACAAGAAGAGAACATCTACACCAACACTCCAAGTGCGCGATGACTACCCCACACACAACATGGCGGCGAGCGAACATAAAAAGGTGTCTCCTCATGTGCCACCATAACAAAGGCTACCCATATGCAAGTCGTGAAGGATCTATTCCATTCCATGGATAAGACCTTCGAAAAGTACGAGCATGCTACTTTCAATGGTTGCAAGATCTCGAGAATGCCATCGACAAGCACTCCAAGCGTCGTTCAAGACGGAGACACAAGAAACGTGATCACACACGTGAGGCCACCACCAAAAGGGCTTGCACATGGCTAGAGGAATACCTGAAACAAGAAGGAGGAAGAGAAAGACCTCCCATATATGATGATGATGTTGGTTTGAGCACCTCTCCCAACAACACCATGAGCCAACTTCAATATGAATACCTCTTATGCCCCATATGCAATGGACATGGCCTGTGATGTGGGATTGCCAAGGCGGAGACCAAGATCGTGAGTCAAGTGAAGAGGTTGAGCATGGAATTTTTCCTTCAACAAAGGAGGCGTATGGAGTTGAGGATATGGAGCCTACCCCTATGTGCATGTGTTATGAGATGGTACCAATCCCATGTGAGCATGAGAGCCACTTAGCCCACATGAGTGTGAGTGAATGTGAGATGAGTGACTCCACCATATGTGAGATTGAGTGCATCATATTTGAGGGCATGAGTGATACACCACATGAGTTAAGAAAGGTAGTTGATAGGTCATGTGAGGCCATTTCAAATTCTAACAACTTATCTTCTACCTCTAGTGTGTTTCCTCATGATGTGCTAGGTTCCATGGATTATGAGACACCACTCCTAAAGACGGTGCTCCCTATGGATAAGAAGATGTACATTGTGGATGAAAGTGATGCCACCCATGTCTACATCAAGATGGACGAGTCGGCCATATGGAGGCCCCTACTACCATAACACCTACTTCATATGAGAAGGACGACAAAGGTATGGGTGTTGATGCGACCATGATCCCACTAGTGGACATGATGAATGATGATTGCTTGCATGTTATGGATGACCCCATTTTTTATGATATTGACATTAACATGATTTTCCCCAAGTGCTTGCATTTCTCTCCTATTGTTGCATCCAAAAGGTCGAAAAATTATTCTTTCAATTGTTTGGTTTGCAATAATGTTGCTATGCTTGATAAATATTATGCCCTCATAGCATCCTCATTTTATGGAGATTTTTTTGCTTTCCCTTGTTGAGATTGCTCAACCCTTCATATTGCATTTTGACCATCCACACGTTTCATACTTCATATTTGATTTTTATGTGTTTGGTATGTGCGCATGAAGAGACATGTCATAATAGATGATGTGTTCATTTAGCACAAACAAAATTTCTTCATTTGGTTTTTTGTGTGTTTGAGTACCCGCATGCTAATGTCAACCTCAATCGAACATGATTTTACAAAATAAGCTCTTGAGAGTATAATAAAATGGTATTGCGAATCGAACCCGACTCTAATACCTGTCTCATGTTTTACATGAAACACTTGAAAATTTGATCTTTCCTTTGGTTTGTTTGCAAACATGTTTGTGATATTGTTCTCCTTTGTGACAAGAATGATTCCTTGATCTTTCATATAGATGATCTATTGTTGCAACAAGTATGATGAACAATTGTTCTCTATGATGGTATTCTTGCAACCATAATGATACTTTGAGCATGTATTGTCATGAGTGTTTTGGTTTCCCTTCCATTGGTGTTGCAATAAAAATGTTGAAAAAATGCTCTTTCCTATGCTTTGCTTGCACCCATGATGATAATATTTGGGGAATTCTTCATCTTGTGTTTTTGCCAATCTCTCCTCTTATTGCAACAAGGATTTTGGAAAACCCTCATTTCGAATGCTTTATGTGCAACTCTTCTAACTTTCATGGAGCTTTTGTGGTCTCACATTTTGAAGATGTTTCAAAGAAGTGTTTGCACATTGACCTTGCATATGCACTAGATTCCATATATTTGTGTTGTGCTAATGGTGCTATGAACAAGAACGGACATGTCATCAATGATGTGATCCTCTATCTTGCACACACATGGTTTTCTTAGTCTTTGTTGTGTAGGTTCTATCTTTGGATGAGATGGCATGCGTGGCTACATCCCCACCTTTCTATGACTAGGGATCTTAAGGACAACAACATCGACATCTTACTAAGGTGCATTACCTCTACTTAGAAACACATGCTATGAGCTTCAAGAGTTGGCTACTCTTTGAGTGTTGTTTTGTCTTTCTTGTGAGCTTGGTAGGTTACATGAAGGCCAAAGGAACATTGAAGAGATGCCATACCCTTTCCATCAAGAAGGACAACATGGTGACTTCTCTTTCAACGACAATCCATCTACCTTCCCTACATGTTGATGATGAGTTAGCGTCGAGGACGACTCGTTTTCAAGAGGGGGAGATGATGCAGCGCGACTGTCGGATATATGCCAACTGGGGGTATATCCGGCATCAGCCAAAGGCCGGATTACCAGGGTGGCCCATAGGCAATGGAGCAAGGTCAATTGGGTGGCCCAGTAAGCTGACGCACAGGAGGCCGGATTCTAGAATAACCTGGATCACGACCCAATACGTGGTCCGACTTGGAACATTGCAATCGAAAGAAGAGACAGAGAATAAGGGTTCGAATAGCTAGAAGCCAACTCGTCGGGAAGTTCATCCTCGTTGAGTTAGCGAAACCATACTCACGATTGTACTTTGTATACTTCAAGCTTCAGCCCTGACTTAGTGAGATTGCATGACTAGGAACCCTGCCATAGTTGCGATGTACCGAACCTGGGTAAAACTTGTGTCCTTATTTCTAGTACTTTGACGTTTCCACCCATGGTTCTACCAGTAGGCTTATGGCACCCCCGTCCATGAACCTAACTAAGAATACTCGACAGTTGGCGCCCACCGTGGGGCCAGCGGCGTCGGGAGTCATCAATTTGCATGTCTCACACTCCATCAGATCAAGTCACCATGGATTCAAAAGGTGAACTCCTTCCTCTTTGAGAACCCCTATATGTCGCCTTTCAATGGTATACTACTTGACCATCGGCCATCTTGCGTTCATAGGTATGACAAGATGAGTATGGATGCGAGGGGAGATGCCGAGGAAGCCCAGGACTCAAAGCCTCAAAGGCATACGCTTGGAAGAGGAGAAGGAAGAGAAGAAGATGAGTTGAAGTCCCAAGCGGCGGTACTACCGCCTAGCCCTAGCAAGGGGTACTACCGCTAGAAGAACCAAGAGGAGTACCGCCAGCCTCAAAATGCGTACCGTTTCCAGCGGTATTTCACCGGTACCGATACAGTACTACCGCTACGAAACAATTCACCCGAGACGCCACCGGTACTACCGCCCCCGGAAGCGGTAATACCGCTGCCCCGACCGATACTACCGCTGCATGCGTGCAGACTTAGGGAATATTCCGTATACAACTCTCACCTACCCTCGGCTACCCTCACCTACCCCCATTGTAATTGGCACTATATAGGCCCTTCCTCCCTCCTAGGCGAGATAGAGTTGATGTAAGATAGAATTGGGCCTTGTGCTCCCTCTCCTATGTGGAGAACCCCCATGGGATCCATGAATACTCCATAGATTCATCTATTGAATTGTATCAAGATCTATCCAAGTAGCTACTCTTTCACCTCGTGATTTCGGTAGTTCTTGCCAACCTCCCCCTTGTGACTTTTGTTGGATCGGCGGACCGACCGGTGAGCGGAACTGGTTCCTTGGTGATTGTTATACTTTCCCCTTAGGAATCTGTTAGCGTCACACCAATCTTGCTCAACTCACCCTTCGGCATCTATTGACATGGTGGACCATCCGTGAAGGTAAATAGGTTTCAATTAGCATGTTTTTGACTTCGGTTTGCGGTCCCTCGTAGGCTCCACGGGTTATCCCCCACTTTGTGTGCGTGAGTTCCTCAGGTTCTTCCCAATCTCCCCGCCTCTCGTGCGTCAATCCGTGAAGACTGGGCCAAGCCTATATCAGTGCGGCAGCAACGCGGTAGGTGTCAGTTGCTCGTCGTCATCGCAGGGGTAAGGGCCGAGCGTGGTCGGGAACCCGTCGAAGGTGAGCGAGTTGATTGACCCCTGCCTCGCCAGCGCGGCGCCCCCGATGCTCCCTTGACCTGACTCCGTGAGCTAGCTTAGCTCTAAAGCATGAAGCAGCGGGAATCCCTCGTGGCGCTCCACTCCTCCGCGCACTCATGCTTCCCGCAACCTCCCACGACGCCGTCATCGTGGCCTTGCCGCCGCGCAGCCTCCCATGACGCTGTCGTTGTGCCCTCGCCACCACGGGAGGAGAAGCAACATCAGCAGGCGATGAGGCTGGTTGGATGCGACAGACAAGTGTTAACAATTCACAAGACGGTAACGACACGGGAGCTGATACAACAGCATCCGCATCACCTGGTTTGCCGCTCCGACGCGCTAATCATCAGGAAGAAGACCCTGGACGTTACCCCTGCAGAGGAGCTGTAACCCTTGCGTTCATCCAGCGTCGTGCTCGGCGTGCCCGCAGACTGTTTGTCGAAATGCTGAAGTTGTAAAGAGGAAAAAGAATCTATCCGACGGGGGCTCTGACTGAGCTCGGCGTGCCCACAGTTGTTTGTCGAAATGCTAAAGTTGTAAAAAGGAAGAAAAATCTATCCGGAGAACCGTAGCAGTTGACTCGTCTGGACACTCAAACCATAAGAAATCACAGGCTGTTTGTCGAAATGCTGAAGTTGTAGAGAGGAAAAAGAATCTATCCAACAAGGGGGTGTGACTGTGCTCGGCGTGCCCACAGCTGTTTGTCGAAATGCTGAAGTTGTAAAAGGGAAGAAGAATCTATCCGGAGACCTGTAGCAGTTGAGTCGTCCGGACACTCAAACCGTAAGAAATATGTTGCATCCGGATACCAAATGGGGAAGACGACTGGAGATGCTCTTTGAACATATCCACCGGAACCCATCAAATTCGTGTCTGGCACCCCCCCAATTGAACCCCTTTTGGGGGGGCATCAGACCTATGTCCGCGGATTTGGTGGGCGTGCTCCGCAGCGGCGCCCCCAACCAGCTAACCCCCAAACGGCAACCCTGTTTCGGTTTTGATCAAAATATTTTTTATTTGATGAAAACACTCGATAAATTAGGTAAATAATAATTGTAAAAAACACAAATACTTCAAAAGTTATTACAATAATTTAAATATTTCAAATTATTCAAATTCGTACGAACAAATTTTTGTAATCGAACTACTCGTTAGTTCTCATAACCCACAAGTGTGTCACAAGATCAGCCTGAAGTTGATAGTGAACTCACTCATCACGAATTTCCTGATAAACACCAAGAAATTTATCAAACTCAGCAGACACGCCCGATTGTGATCCGCAAGAGGGTCCTGAAAGTCGAATGGCTCATCGAACTTCATTCCGATGTCTCGCTCACTCTCGATGATCATGTTATGCATGATAATACAATAGTTCATGACATTACATATTTGATCTATCGACCAAGATAGACAAGGATACCTTACCACAACAAGCCGTGCCTGGAGTACACCAAATGCTCTTTCCACATCTTTCCAGACGGCCTCCTGTTTCTTTGCAAAAAAATTATTTGTCTCACCCTCAGGGTCATTGATTGTCTTCACAAATGTAGACCAATTGGGGGTATATGTCATCCGCTAGGTAGTACCCTCTATCGTACTCACGTCCATTGATCGAATAGTTGCAGCCCAGAGCATGTCCTTCACCTAGTCTCTGAAATATCGGAGAGCGTTGCAACATGTTGATGTCATTGTGAGAACCGTCCATTCCCAAAAAATGAATGTCAAGTCCAAAGATAGTAATCAGCCACAGCCTCAAGCACAACAGTGCACTTTCCGTGGTGACCATCTTTGTACATCCCTTGTCAAGCAAATGGATAATTCTTCCCACTCCAATGCATGCAATCGATGCTTCCAAGCATCCCAGGAAATCCTCTTACTTCTCCTTGTGCCAATAAACGATCCGTGCTTGCTTCATTTGGTGATCTCTTATACACGGGAACAAACACTGCAACTACTGCGTTGCAAAATCAAAATGTGGCTGCAACGGCGGTGGTCCCAGACATACGAAGATAGTCGTCCAATGAATCTGCAGGGGCTCCATATGCAAGACATCGTATTGCAGTCGTGCATTTCTGAAGAGATGAAAATCCTAGAAGCCCGACGCAGAGTCTTTTTTTCAGCTCAAAGTAGTCGTCATACTCCCGAACCCGTGCACAATTCGCCTGAAGACTTCTCTGTTCATTCGAAAACGCCGGCGAAATTAATGAGATAGGTTTGCCGGCGTGTCCGAGAAATAGTTGGCCCACAAGAGTCTGTGGCCAGTTTCCCTTTGTCGGTTCTTGTTCGTCCTGCTCCCTTTCCTTGAGCCTCCATGCTTTGGCTCGGCTGCCTCCACTGCCATCGCCTCTAACAGATCCGCCATGACCATCTCATTCTCCTCATCGTCTACAAGGGCGGTGGTCTCCTCTCCCATCAGTTGGCAAAACATGACCTCGTTGTCACTATCCATACTATATTGGACAAAACCTAACCATTAGCCGTGAGCTAAACAAGTTTAGCGGCGGTTCATCGACCTATGGCAAACGGCCGAACAACTCCTGCAGGGTGGAAGCGAGGAAGAGGCGAATGCGGTTGAATGACATGCGACGGCGCGCGAAAACGACGGGAAACGGCGACGAGTCGGCCAACGTCGTACGTGCTCGACTCCTGCGTACAGTTGGCGACGACAAGGGTGCCGACGATGGTGCGAATCTATGGCGAGAGAAGAATGGGGGAAATGACTATCGGCCGGTGCGGGTTTGTCTCTATGACGGGCGGGGGCCGCCTGTCGGGTGGGGTGACCGGAGAATGTCTGGTCGCCCCCAGGAATGCCCCCAAATTTGGCGGATGGGCTGGAGGGCCGGACACAATGCTGCGGCAGGTTTTTTGGTAGTCCAGTCCCCATTGGGCCTTTTAGGGTGCCCGTGGAGATGCTCTTAGAGAGAGAAAAAAATTTAAGAGCGCAATTCTGCTACAGTATTTTTTATCAGCAGAGGATGAAGGTCCTCACTTAATTTGATTGCTTACTGCAACCCCTGGCTGGCTGGCTGTTACAACTGAGACGGTGACGACTTGCGTACCCACTTAAAACCAAACCAAAAAACATACGTGCACCGAGAGCTAATCATGCTTAGCTTCACCTGAAAAGCACCTACTACGTACATTCTCTTCTCTCTTTCTAGAAAGTTGCTCCTACATTCTCCTCAAACCGTTAATTATTTTTGGATTACCTTAATCCTCATGACTAAGCTGGAACCGAAGAAAACATAGTACTCCTAGTACAACTCGACAAACAGGAAGTCAAACTGCCTGCCACTAGCTAGCTACCAGACTGACGGAGACGGTACGTGCATGCGCCGGCCGGCCGGTCGTTTTCCCTGCGCGACTGCCAGGCTTCAGGCCATCCGGAGGCTGAGCCAGTGGAACAGCAGCGGCGAAGGCTGCTGCTGCTGCACCGCGCCGTCCTCCACCTGCACCACAACGTCGAATCCCGCCGGCATCCGCTTGTGGTACGGCGAGCCCGTACCGACCATCTGGTTGCGCGCCTGCCACTCCCGGCCGCCGGTGAGCGTGTCCGACTCCGTCGATGAGGACGAGAAGCTCTCCCCGGGGGAGCAGTGCCCGTTGCTGTACCGCTTCTTGGCACCGCTGCCCACGGCGAGCGTGAGCTCCAGCTCCGCCTCCTCGTCGTCAGTCGCCTCCGGGCTCAGCTGCGCGGCGTACTCCAGGGCGGCCTGCTGCGCGGCGCGAGGCGTCGCCGCCGCGTGGGCGTGGCTGCCGCGGTGTGTGGCGGCGGGACCGTGCCACTGCTGCTCGTAGGTGCACACGTCGAGCGCGCTCGCTCTGTGGCCGTAGTTCCACTCGGCGCCGCCGGAGCCGTTGGGGGAGGCCGACAGGTTCCTCTGCTGGCTCTTGATCTCCTTCTTGAGGTCTCGCATCAGGAGCTTCTGAATTCTGTACAGGCGATGGAGGTCGTGAACCTGCAAATTAATCAAACGTCAGAAATGCATTGTTCGTTTAGGCAAAAATTCGAAGCATTTTGAGCATCGGCGTCTTACCTGCTGCCTGAACGTTTCTTCATGCTTCAGCATGGCCATCTTGAGCGTGTCTTTGTCGCAGTGCCCGATGACTTGTTCCATCGGCATTGTTGTGCAGAGATCTCCTGACTTGTTGCTCTGTTTCTTCCTTTCCGGACCTGCATGGAGAAACAGATAAGACTTTGCTCCAACTGTTTTCAACTGTACCGTATCTTTTCAAACAGAAATGAACTTGAACAAAATAGTGGGCTGAGCTTTGGTACAGTGAAGACACACAATTGGAGGTGGGAAGCTAGGATCAAGAATCGAACAACAGATTCAGATAAGAGACGAAGAACAGTGCATGGCATGAGAATCTCTATGTTGGCTTTCTGAAAGTAGCAAGACACCAGGAGTAACAGTATTCCGAAACAAGTCTTACAAAAAATTATGCCTACATATGTATCAGAGGATCAAAGGAAAAGCCTGAAAAAGCTTAAAAATGATTGAGCAGAGAACTGATGAAGACTGATGATCAAGCGAATCGAAGGGGAGGAGAGGAGAATTGAGCTCATTTCTCACCTGCTAGTATCAATTAGATGTCAGAGAAGTGACTCAAAGACTGAATCCCACTGAGCTCTTAACCGTCGCCACTACTACCAGTCGACCTTTCTTTCTCCTCTCGCTCTCAGTTCCTGATCATTGTATGGTTCCAAAGGCCGCAGGCTTTCCCTTTTATACACACAAGCCAGCAGACCATCATCCCCTCCATCCATCTCTCCCTTTCTCCTATCCTCTCTGAAGGAAAAAAAAAAGCAGGAGGAGACAAGACACGAATGATGTAAGATTCCTTTCACAGTCGTAGTCGTAGTATTTTAATGAGGCCTGCGTCGCGGGCAGGCATGCCGAACGAGAGAGTATCTTTGGTTCTCCGGAGAGCGTACCCTTGCATGCAGCTGAGCTGAACGAGCAGCAGAGGGGACAGGACTGGCGGTTGAGTAAGGAACGGACCACCTAGAATCACATGCCCAAGTGTGCCGATCATGGATCTGTCGATGGGGAATTACTGTTCCTGAAATGGAGAGTAAAAGATTGTTGCTCACTGACTGACTGAGAGGAATACGGGCGTGATGCGAAGCTTTTTTGGAGCCAAAATGATGGCGCTGGGAGTAGCTTTGGGATGACACGCCAATGCGTCGTCACTCGGCTTTCCGATCTAGCGATGTGCGTACAAGATGTCAACAGCAAAAAACTCTGTGGTGCTCCTGTTTTTATTTTCGAAGTTACAGCTTGGGTAGGTACTCCATCCAGTACACTGTACACACATGACATTGCCAACAATCATACTACTAGTAAACAGCAAATTCAAATTGAAATTCACTGGGCATATTCTTTTCTTGTTGTTGCAATTCCAAGAGTTGTAGTTGAAGTTCCAGCCATACAGTACTAGCTAGGAAGAGAGGCAGATCGTCAACTAGTAATCTGGCATTTGGTATTCGGAGTTGGGACACGAGAAATGCTTTGGCGGTTTGGCCAAGTTGTTACATTACATAGGTTGTCACTGCAGTTGCACGCCGGCAGCAGTACTTCAGTTCTGAAGCCCTGACTGCTCTCCTCAAAGGACATGTTATTTGACTGCTAGTGCAGGAAAACATTGTATTCTCCGTTACCAGTGTAACTGATCAACGCGATGTACAACATTAATGTTTTTCCCTGTGGACCATCAGTGGGTCATTAACCATGCACGGTTTGATCCAGTCGGGTCAATGACCCTCTCTGTCCAGATTGCTTCAGAGGCAGGCCCCGGGCAAGTGGTCCAGCTCCGGCCATTGTTCTCCACCTCTGAACCTCGCATCGTACCTGAGGTACACTCCTACGCCCATACACTAATGGCACTCGCCGGCAGCAGCCAGTACTAGAATAATTAGGAAAAGAAAGCGTTGAGACGGGACAAATTGTGTGTTAGCAGAGGCTAAACAAAAAGTGACTTTTTATCTCTCCTCTATTTCAACCATCATGTCATACCCATAGGCCATATGAGTAGGGCCTTGTAGGGCAAGCAAGTTAACCTGAGTGCGGTTCCAAGAAAAGAAGTGTTGAAAGGGAGCTGGGAGCCCTGATGATGATGCACATACCAGAGTCAACAAAGCAATCGAGCAATGTCTGATGGCCGACTTTAGAAAAATGTCCGGTGAACAGGCTGAGTTTGAGTTTTGTTTTTGTTTTTGCGGGGATCAGTGGATGAGTTAGTAGCAAGCAAAGCTTTGTCCAGTTGGCTAATGTCTTGGATTAGCCGATCAAGTTCAGCGGTCGCGACAAATTGTTTCCAAATCCCTATGATCACGCAAGGTTAAAATAAGGTGCAGCAGGTGGATGTAATTTTGGGTTATTAGCCACACCGGTAGAGTAGGAGACTAGCTGGTAGCGGTAGTCTTTTCAACGGCGCTGTGCAGCAGCGTGGGAGGGAGAGCCGGCCGACAAGGGCGCACGCGCTGCCGCGAGGGGGAGGCGCACACAGCCCAGGTCGTGGGACCCGCGACTTCGATGGGCCTAGAGAACATCGCTACGCCCGTGGGTCCGGTTTCCTGGACCGGCCTAGATTCTCACTGCCGTCTCATCCGCTCACTTGCGCTGCTTGGAGCTTAACATTCCCTAAAAGAAAAAGGGAAACTTGGAGTTCAAACAAGTGAGGACCCAGACCGCATATGAAGAAGCCATGATTTTGTAAGGCACTCGTGTCGCACAACCATAACCTGTCAGAGCATGTACCTCTTTAGATTGGAAGAATTCCATATGAATTTTGGAGCATTCTAACTCATAGAAATTTTTAGACTTTGGATTATTGAGTGCACCAAATTTCTAAGGAATCTATTCCTATGCCTTTTATTCCATAGAAATCTCAACATAAGCTTAAACTTTTTTTTTGCAAAGTCCAATGCACCCACACTCTATCTCTCTCTACTCTCTTCTTATTCCTGCAAAGTTCCTGTGTTTGCTTCATGTGCATCATTCAAAGGTATTTAGAAAATTTCTGTGTTTTGAAATCCTATAGAAATTGAAGTGCATGAAATCTGAATTATGTATTTTTTTCTATTCCTACGTTTCTAAAATCCTACAATCCAAAGAGGCTTAACCGGTACTCATTTATTTTGTGTCTAGCATCCATAGAGCCATCTTCGAGGACGTCGGACATGTGTCCGTAGATTTGGTGGGCATCGTCCACCCACAGCGACGACCGCCAAACGCCGACCCCAACCGATAGACATATTTTCATCCAATTTCTATCTAAAAACTCTTGCAACTTAATAATTTAAATTTGTAAAGTTCGTACAATTATATCATCGTGATCAAACTACTTATTAGCACTGATAACTCACAAGTGCGACACAAGATCAGTTTGTAGTTGCTCGTGAGTTCCCTCGTCACGAATTTTCTGACAAACACTGAGGAAATCATCAAACTCGGCAGACACGCCCTGTCGAGTCTTCTTAGTCAGGTTCATGGCCGGGGGTGCCATAAGCCTACTGGTAGAACCGTGGGTGGAAACGTCGAAGTACTGGAAACAAGGACACGATTTACCCAGATTCGGTACGTCGCAACTATGGCGGCGTTCCTACTCCTGCAATCTCACTAAATCAGGGTTGAAGCATGAAGTATACAAAGTACAATTATGAGTATGGTTTCGCTAACTCGGCGAGGATGAACTTTCCGGATGGCTTCTAGCTATTCGAACCTCTGTTCTCTTGTTCTTGTCTCTTACTCCCGTCCGGCTTTATATAGATAGCTGGACTAGGGCTTACCAGAAAGGAAACCTAAAAGACTATGAAAAGTATCCTATTCTTGGAAAGTAAGGCACCCGGCTTATTCTTCGAGCCATACCACGCAGTGGGCCGTGGTCCGGATTCCTCTAGAATCAGGATTCCTGCTGGTCAGTTTACTGGGCCGCCCAATGAACCTGGCTCCATTACTTGTAGGCCACCCTGGTAATTCGGCCTTCGGCCAATGCCGTACATACCCGGTGTTGGTATATATCCAACAGTAGCCCGCAAGGAGAATTAAGACTTCATCTTGCCGCCTTTTGTCGATTTGTATTCTTTCCAGAAATGTCGGCGCTTTAGTCTTGAATCTTCTTTTATTGAAACTTCTAATACCAAACTCAGATTTCCGAAATCCGGTATTTCTTCCATGAATCTTCGCAGAGAAGGAACCTCTAACGTATGCGAGAAAATCATGCTTACGCCGTGAACGTTTGGTCTCAGTAAAAAGACTGGAACTGTATCTTTGACAAATTTTGCGCGAGAAATAAGGAGATAGACATTATCACCATGTCTCCTCGTATCCCGGATTTCTCGGCGTGACACGTGTCAATCATCCAATGGCTAATTTAGCCGTTGGAACGAATCTCGGCGTAAACTACTATAAATAGCCCGCCTTGGCTCCTCCGGCCATTCTTCTTCCTCCTCAACTCCCCCGAGCACTTCCAGAGCACCTTGCGCACTCCGCGATTTTGAGAGAGAAGAGAACGAACTAAAAACTCACCGGCGACCCGAACATCGGCGGCCGGAACTCGATTCCTCCACGAGCGCGCCGAAGATTCCCGTGAGCGCATCGGCAGGCGGAGACCTTAGCTCCGTGGCCGGAACCATGCCGCCACCCTCTTTTGTTCCTTCGCCTCCTCCCGTCTCCAAATCGGGAGACGGGGAAACTTCTGCACACGCCGGCGAAACTGTGGTGGCTGTCACCACCACAGGAGGCGAGGAAGAAGAAGGCGAAGTTTCCGGCAATTGGATTCAGTGCAACACTGCACTGGCTCTAATGAGGAGTCTGGAAAAAGACGGCTTCCTCGCCAAAGACAAATGGCGGGTGGACGAAGATGACATCGAGCCACTACCGAAGGACGGGGAACGGTTCGTCCTCGCCTCTCACCTTTTGAGAGGTATGGGTTTCCTCCTTCCGCCTTCTTCCTCCAAGTTCTCAATCATTATGGGGTTCAGCCCCATAATCTTCCTCCCGATTCCATTCTTTACATTGCAAGCTTTCAGGCATTGTGAGAAGAGTATTTAGGTATAGAACCTAGATTAGAATTTTTCCAGTACTACTACTTCAATGTGAAGCGCAACACCTTGGACGGTGTTCTCCCAACTTGCGGGACCATTTCATTCAACATGCGTAGATTCCGTGAGATATGGTTCCCGAAAATCAAAAGTTCAGAATCCGTCAAATTCTGGACGGGTTCTTTCTTCTATCACCCGGATGTTCCGTTTCCTGTAAAGAAGACGGGCATTCCGCCTTTCGAAAATTCTTCCGCTACCCCCAGGGACAACTGGGCTTTTGACGTAGTCCAGGTTCTTCCTCCGGACCTGCTGTGTATCAAAAGGCGGATCGCAAAACTCGTCGTTTCTTCTCCTCATTTAACCGGCATGGACACAGTCCTTTGCTGGCTCGGAAGGAGGATTCAGCCTCTCACTTTCCACGTCGGTCGTCTTCTTTGCGAGTACGCGGCGCCGGAAGACACGATGGGGTGACCAATAAGGCTATGTCCCAGAAGGACTTCAAGAAGCGCGTCAATCATTTGGTGGCCACTCGTGATCAATACGAGGAAAGCGTACCAATGTTTAACGCCAAAAATCCTCCTCCCAAGGTATGCTTTTTTCTTCTTTCTTTCGGGGAGGTTTTCATACTTTGCCGTTCACGAATGTATATAAAATCTTATCCTTGTTTTTGGCAGCTTGGGACTCTCACAGAGGATCAACTTGCTTCTGCTGAGGAGGAGTTGAAAGTAAAACCCCGCTTTTCAGCGGCCGATGGACGCAAGCACAAGAAAATTTCTGCGTCACCGAAGTTATTGATCTTGACGGGGTTCCCGTCGCAACTTACAGGTAAAACTTGGAATATTTTTGCATAGTTTCCTCCTTTTTTTTCACAAGGTTTTCCTCTGATTTTTTGTCAGCTTTTCCTCGTTTTCAGCCTTTCTCCTGTCCCTTTGAAAGGAAAAGGCCGGAAGAAGCTAAAGGCCGCTGCTCGCCGGGGATCAAAACATTCCCCTGCCACTGCCACGGATACACCAGTAGCAGGTGGAGCAGGAGACCATTCCGCCCCTCTAGAGGATTTTGACTTTCTTCCTCAAAACCAGCCCAGCCAGCCTGATGCGCCCACTCTGTACGCGCGGGAAAGGGCGGAAACTTTTGAAGGAGGGTCTTCCCTCGTCCAGACCAACGAGGAGATTCCTTGTTTTGACGAGAAGTTCAAGGTAAAGCAGGAAATTTGCTTCGATGAACACGGTTTCCACTATATCGTCCTTGGCCAAAAGGTGGCTTAATTGTGCGGAATAATTACACTTTCTCGCCTCGGCAGGTCATTCAATACGGAATCCACTATATCGGGATTTAATTCTCGGAATACTCCAAGTAGTTCACCAAGATGCTCACCGAGCTGCAAAGGATGAACCGGGTATATCTCTAGAACCCAAGTATTAAGACGGAAGCATTCTTTTCGTTTTAATACTTTTCAACTTTGTCTGCTTATCTTTCTAACAAGCCTTTTCCTTTGTATGCTTTCAGCAAACTGCTGAGAGCATTAACGTGGAAGTTTTCGACAAACTCACCATAAAAAACCACGAGGTGAAATCCCTCCTTGGTATCATGAATGAGAAGGACTCGGAAATTGCCGAGGTTGAAAACCAGTTTAGGGAGAAGGCTGGTAAATATCTCATACATTCCTTTCTTTTGGTATTGATCTTGCGAACTTTTCCTTTAAGTATTTTTTTTCGCTAAAATCTTTTTTTGCCTTCTTTTCTTTTCTGCCTTATTGGCTGAAGCTCGGCAACTTGCTGCGGATGCTTGGAATGCCCAAAATCTCCACAATCAGAACTTGTACCTTCACAAGATCAATGTGAAGCCGCAAAAAAGATTTGGAGGAAAGCCAACTGGAACTGGGTTTGTCCGAATCTCAGCTTTCTTCGCAGGCCGAGAAAGACAGAAGGACCATCCAGGACCTGGAAGCTGGTCTTCATCTTCGGCTTGAGGAGGTCGCCGAGATGGACAAGATCCTTGGTAAGTTTTTGACTTTTACCAGTTTTCTCATTCATTTGCTCAAATGCATACTTTGCATTTGAATTCTTGACATACACTTGCTCTTATATACTTTGCAGCAGAAAGTGATCCTTCCTCCTCTCGTATCGACTGTATCCGAGATTACGGAGCCTTTATCGATGAAATGAAGAAATCTGGAAGGAAACTTATTAATAAGTGCCTTTTGGATAAGAAGGATGATTACTCAGACATAGGACATCTGCCTGACGCTTTCGCAGATGTTATCAACCAACGCGAAAGCTGGATGAAATCTGCCGCCCGTGGTGGAGTGCGTATGGCCTTAGGGCTCATGAAGTTGCACTATCCCCAGGGGTATACTAAGACGCAGAGGGTTGTGATCTTTGACTCCATCAAAGGGCATGCCTCCAAGATAGCTCGTATGGTTTCTACCATCGCATTCTACCCGGAAGAAGAAATCCCTTCTACTCCAGAGAATCCGAGCGATAGTAAAGGTGAAGATGATGACGACAACTTTGTCGATGTCATCTTGATCCAAGCGCTGCAATGCTAGAAGCGAATAGAATGCATTACTTTCTTCTTGTTATGTAATATTCATATGTAATGCATTCTATTATTTTGTATGAATATAACTATCCTTTTGCGTTTATGAACAACTTTGCAAGTTTAAAAATTTGTCTTCCTATCCTCTAAGTTCCCTGGTTTATATGCTTTGACTTTCCTTTGTGTTTAAGTGACTCCAAAAATATGAAATCTTCACGCCAAGTGACCTGGTTAAGTAACCATTCAGTCTAAACTCGGAATCATGGATCATACTTTGGCACTTTACTTACTAGATCAAGTGACCCAGTAAAACAAACAATCAGATAATACTTAGGAAAATGAATGAGTTTAAGAATATGAACTCTAGGCACGCATGCACAATCTGGTGTTCTATAGCCTTTTTAGGCTAAAAGCATTCAGTTTTATAACTCCGAGGATAGAGAAAAAATTCGGGTTAACATTGAAGCAAATTGAAGGATCATTGGGAAATAGAAAAGACGGAAACATGCTTTTAACAGAAAAGACAGAAAACAAATTGCATGGTTTTTCGACAGACTTTATTTCATGATTTTAATAATGTTTACATACAATTGAACTAGGTATAGAAAGTACGTAACTGTTGGATGCTCCAGGGTCTGTTTGTCTCTCCTAGCTCTACATCTATGCTTCTTTTCCTCTTGCGATTTGAATTTTTTGGGCCATCTTCAGTATCCCGAATGTCTACAAGGTAATATGATCCATTTTCATAGCTTTGCTAATGAAAAATGGTCCTTACCAGATTGGGGCTAACTTGTGCTTTCTTTCTTGCACCAACCTTAGCACTAAATCGCCTTTTATGAAAGAGCGATGTTTGATTTTTTGGCTATGATATCGCCGTAAACCCTGCTGATAAATGGCGGATGTTTGCAGCACATGCTCTCGTTCCTCTTCTAAGAGATCGACGACATCATGTCGCGCACTTTTGGCATTCGTCTTATCGTATGCCTGCACTCTGGGGCTATCATGGATCATGTCCGTTGGGAGCACTACTTCTGCACCATAAACTAGGAAAAACGGCGTTTGCCCCGTTGATCTATTCGGTGTTGTTCGTATGCTCCAAAGTACGGAAGGCAGTTCTTCTACCCATGCTCCAACTGCTCTATGAAGAGGAGTTTCGAGTCTTGGGCGTATACCTTGCAAGATTGAACTATTCATATGTTCAACCTGGCCATTGGATTGTGTGTGCGCTACTGGTGCAAGATCAAGGCGAATTCCCGTTTGCCGGTAATATTTTGCCAACTCTCCAATTGCAAAGTTGGTCCCATTATCCGTGATTATGCTATGTGGGATGCCATATCTCATGACTATGTCTATGATGAAGTTTCTGGCAGTCACAACGTCAAGTTTTTTGATAGGTTTAGCTTCCACCCACTCGGTATACTTATCTACTGCAACAAGTAGGTGCGTGAGTCCGCCTCTTGCAGTTTTGAATGATCCCATCATATCGAGCCCCCAGACCGCAAATGACCATGTTATGGGAATGATCTTGAGCGCTTGAGCCGGCATATTCGTCTGCTTGGCGTAATAGTGACATCCAGCACATGTGTTAACTATGTGCTCTCCGTCTGTCTTGGCTGTAATCCAGAAAAACCCTGCAAGGAATGCTTTCTTGACTATGCTTTTTGATTGAGCATGATGTCCGCAATCTCCGACATGAATTTCTTGCAGTATTTGACGTCCTTCTTCCGGCGAAATACAACGCTGGAAAATTCCGATAGTACTACATTTATACAGGCAACCATTCATTACCATGTATCCTTTGCATCGGCGTTTTATATGCCTTTGCAAGACTTCGTCTGCTCCGTCCGGGAACTTCTGATCAACTAAGAAGTTCAAGTATGGAATTGTCCAATATGGGATAACTGGCAGAACTTCTATTGACTCAGATATTAAGGGATAATCAACATCTTCGCCTTTTATTGATGGTTCGTACAATTGTTGAACGAATACACCAGGTGTCAATGTTTTCACCCTTTCCGAGCCCATATGGGCTAGAGCATCCGCGTTCCAGTTTTCTTCCCTTTTGACGTGGTTTACCTCAAATCCTAGGAAGCAAATGGCGAATTCATCGACAGTTCTCCGATATTTCGCCATTATGGGTCTTTTGGCATCCATGTATGGTTAAGTTGATGCTGCACTAAATCCGATTCTCCATAGTATCATATGCTTTTGACACCTATTTCTTGTGCAATATGCAAGCCGTGAAGCAGTGTTTCATATTCCTCCACATTGTTACTGGCGTTGAAGTGGATCTGTAATACATACTCCATTATGTCGCCTTTTGGAGATTTTAGCAGCATACCTACACTATCACCTTCTTTAATTTTGGATCCATCGAAATACATGATCCAATATTCCGACTCCGGCATTGCTGTGTTTTCTATAGCTTCTGTCCAATCAGCTATAAAGTCTGCCAACACCTGGTATATAATTGTCGTCCTGGGTTGATACTTAATGTCAAACGCAGCAAGCTCAATGCCCCATTTGGCTACTCTTCCTGTTGCATCCGCATTGTTTATAATATATGATACGTCCAAAACGTATCTCCTTTTCCGAACACTTTTCTTATTATTTTCTTCTAAACTTGTGAGTTTTGGATACTACTAACACGGACTAACGTTGTTTTCAGCAGAATTACCTTGGTGTGTCGTTTTTTGTGCAGAAAAATCAACTTTTGAGAAAATGCCCAGAAAAGACCCCATCGGTCATAAAACACTAGAAGACCCCGGGAGCCAGAAGGGGGCCAAGAGAGGAGCCCGGAGGGGCCACACCACCCCCCGCGCCCCCCTTGGCCGTGCCGCCTGGTGGTGTGGGTCACCCCGGGACCCCCTTGGACTCCCCTTTTGACTACATATGCCCCGTAAACCTAAAACACGATGGGGGTTTGTCATATTCCATAGAAACACAACAGAGCGCTGCCGCCGACCTAAATCGGCTCTAACGCAAACAGCGCCAACCTAAAACATCCTTTGGCATATACACCAGTCAACGTAGGTCGGCTCCAATGCAAACGACGCCGACCTAGGTCCACCCCAACACAAACAACACCAACCTATGTTTTTTGTGATTTTGACGGTCGCCGAGCTACACAACGTCAGCTCCATACTCGTTGACGCCGAACTAAGACTAGCCACAATGGGGGTAACATAGGTAGTATCATGCGTGCCATGTTGGTAAAAATCTGAGGTGGCAGTGCAATTAATGAGCAGAGAGGTGATGGTGGTATCATAGCTAGATACCGTAACACAACGCATTACGAGACAAGATGAGTCTACATAACAATACATGCAACACTATATGATACCACAAACATGTTACTACCCATTGTGGGAGTAGTAATATAGACTAGTATCATATGCATGATACTAGTGTATGTTATTCTCCATTGTGACTAGTCTAAGGGCCAGATTTGAAAATAGTTTCACAAGAGGCCATATTCAACATTAGTTTTGTCCGAGGGCCATTTTTGGGAAAAAATACTTTAACGTGGGCCCTCCGATCTGGATCTAATGGCCCGAAATAGACCCGAGGCCAAGAGTTACCTCGTATGGCGACGGGATGGCCAAAAATAGCGAGTACAGAGGCGCGGCGCTCGGGATTCAATGGCGGCGAGGCTCCGGTGGTCCTCGAGCTCAACGGAGAGCACGGCGACGTTCAGCGCAGCACAATGAACTCAAGGGTGGCCACGCCGTGCTCGGGGACGGAGTCTGTCGACGACGACGCGTGGACAGGGATGGCGCAGACTCTTGCGAGATGCAGACATGTATGGCACCGTCGATTCTTGCGCCAAAAAAATCGAAGAAGAGCTTAGGGACGAGCGCACACACACGAGGAGGCGAATGGGGCGCCAAAGGGCGTAAGGGGGTGGCTACGGTGGCCGGAATCCACGAAGACGGCTTACGGTAGAGGGCGATTTCGGTGAGTGATTCGGCGAGCGTGGGGGCGAGATTTGATGGGGCGAGGGAGAGAAAAGGGAGTGGGGGAGCGGGGCTTTAAGAGGATGCTCACGGGGCAATCAATCGGGGCCAGACTTGGAAGAAATCAAGGAGAGAAATTTCTCCTTCATTTCGGTTTGAAATGACTCGAAGAGGAACAAGATGATGATGACGTCGGCTGACTTCATCTTTTCTTTTCTTTTTTATTTTATTTCTGTTTTTGATATATTTTGATTAATAAATCCATTTAACCTCAAATTAACTTCTAACGATTTGTAGAAATATAATCTATCATTTGGAAACATATTTTGGATGTTTCCAGCACATTTCAATGTTTATATTTGGCAAATATAAATAAATCAATAATAGTACTTAATGTTATTTTTTAATTAGAATATAATAAAAATATTTTATTGTTTAAATAAAATTTCAAAGACATTATACATGTCATATATAATTTTCAAAGTCATTTTACCTAATTTTCATATTTATTATTTTTACGATATGAGTGATTTACTAACAGCAACTTAATGCTATTTTTATAAATAGAAAATTCAATAATTATATAAGTGGCTTAATAAAATTCAGAAAAATTGCTCAAGCTATAATATTGTTTTGAAAGTATTCTTTTATGTTATTTTAAGGGCAAAGCATTTTATGTTCACCCCTTTTGGTTTAAAACTTGGGATAACAACTAATAATTATTATAAATATATTTTATTCACATAAAATATTTTTGAGGCTTGGAACATCGAGTGTGGATTTGTTAAACCCAGGGGCAATACCACCCCACTTATTGTCGTCCGATGTTCGCCTCGTGATTCTTACAATGATGTCATGTATCTGGCAAGACCTACATAATTAGCTTCGTAACCCTCATCAACTCACCTAAAAGGTTGTAAACCTGTGCATATAGCGTTGACATTGTCAGAATTTGCTTAGCATTCAGGACAATATCAGTGGAGTGCATATTTACTAAGTGAACCATGCATTATGTCCAAGACTGGTGGGACACGGATGCACGGACTATTAGCAGTGTTTGTATCGGTCCCTAATCACTCTGGTTCATAAAAGACAACAAGTGAACTGTGCATGTGGTTGAAATCTCAAAGATGATCTAACGATAATGGAAGGGGTGGTATTGCCCCTGGGGGGGTAACTCCACATTTCCGTGAGAACATTATTAAAGGTTATAAATCTTTTATTTTAGTTGCCATAAAATATTTTTAAAGTGATATTTGAATTGAAAACATTTTCTGTAATAAGGTTTGCTAAAGAGAAAATATTTTACTTTATGTAAGGAATATTCATTTTGAAAAGGCTTTAGGGTTTATGGAATAGGGGTATATTGGATTTTTAATTCCAATAACATTGTAATAACAATATTATTTTATTTATGTTTTTATTTCAATTGTTTTTGGTGGCTTGCCTTATCAAGAAAACAAAAGTTTTTTTTTATCGATTTTTGAACTTTCCAAAAGTCAGGGATGCTACAGACTACCACCCTTAAAAGAAATCTCGTCACGAGATTTGGGAAGGCTAGAAATAAAGATAGGTTTGGGTTACTTGGGTTCGAAAGCAACTAGGTGGCTACCACCCTTAAAAGAAATCTTTGTGGTGTCTAATTCCATTAGCTTGGAGTGTAGCTTGATTCCAGATTGGCTTGAGTAGAACTTTCCTTCGTGGTAGAATTGCAAACCAAAATAGTTTTGTTGAACTACCTTTGACAAAGAGGGTTCATTCTTTTGGCCAATAAAAAAACAAGTTGGGAGGATTTCACAACATCTTCTCATTTTATTAAAATGGGAACACATTTCTCAAACATTCATTATATTTTATTATACATGGAAGCATTCTCTAAGGAACATTTTATTTCTACAATAAAACTGAGTATAAGAATCCTTCTTGGACTGATACTTCTCGAAGCTCCTCATGTCTTCCTGTAGAATGTCATGTTCCTTCCTTCTCCTTTTCTGGGAATTTATTGGCATAATGCCCTTTGTTCTTGCATCTGAAGTGCATCACTTGGCTGATGTCTTTGTAGACGGGATTGGAGTTGTTCTGAAATTTCTTCTTCCTTTTTGGTGGTATTAAATTGGCCATCATATCTTCATACTGTTGTCCAGTATACTCCACTACATTGGCTGATAGTATCGGTTGCTTCTTGGGGCAATTCCTAGATAAATGTCCATGTTCTTCACAAGAATAGCAACATTTGGTGATGGGTTTGGCTGAATATGGATGTGGTGTAGTATTGGATCCAGTATAACCCTTGACATGGTCCATCTGAATAGTATCCAGCTTGTGTTTTCCCTTCACTTCTGGTTCTCCTAAGTTCTCTTGGATTGCACAAAGCATTCCTAATTTGGCAAGTTATCAAACTTGTTGTCCCATAGGGTAAAGTGGACATTGTGTTGGAACATGTGTTGTTCCTTCACACAAAAAGCAAGTAACTTGGGTGAAGTATTCTTCAGTTGAGTTGTTTGCATCACCATGGGGCCACTCATTAGGACAATCTTTTGAATAGTCTCCTATCTCTCCTCTAGTTTTGCAGGCTTCGAGTGTTGACAACAATTCTTCTTCTGTCTCCGGTTTATCTCTACCTATCAAGGGAAGATTGTTTTCACTATTGGCCATGTTTTGGGACATCATCTGCACTAGCTTCGCAGGCTTTGAGTGTTGACAACAATTCTTCTTCTGTCTCCTGGTTATCTCTACATACCAAGGGCTGATTGTTTTCACTATTGGCCATGTTTTGGGACATCATATGCACTATCTGAGATTGAGTATCCAACTCTTGTTGAATTCCTGGGGTTAACTCCATATTGGGGTTGCTGGCTTGACTCTGGGTCATCAGTTGTATCAGCTGAGTCTAAGCTTCTAGTAGCATCTACATTGCTATTGACTTCTCAGGGTTGTTGGAATTTTGGTTAGGCATCTGTTTGGGATTTTAGAGAAGATGATTAGAAATTAGAAATATCTAAACAAGGTTCAACAAACAATCTAGTATTGTCATGCCACATAAGTCGACATGATCAATACACCAATCGTGATTCGTGTCTCACAATTTTATTTTCTCTCATGGTGATCTTCTACTTGAACAAAGTTGACACCTTTTTGCTTTAATCTTCCATGATATGTTGTCAATGATCCATCTTCACGGTGGTCTACAGGGTCTTAGTCATCCCCAACTCCTTTTGGAGGCTTCAATCTCTTCATTTGCTTCCTTGAGGTCCTTCTGAGTATTGTGAAGTCTCCACTTGAGTCTTTCTTCAAGTTCTTCAATAGAACTCCATATGGAACTTCTTGCTGAATTGAACAATGAAGTATGCATTATCGTGTTGGTAAACATGGACTTTCCTCTTATCTTGTGGTCGTGTTCCTTGTCTTTGTACTAAATTTGTACCGACCAGTTTTCAAGACCATCCTCCTCATCTATGTAGGGAAATCCTCTATAGAGGAATGCTCCTTCAAATCCTATGATTAGCAGTGTCTTTGGAAATTCTATATCACTTTCCAGGGTCATGGTCATCACTGGCCCCTTCTTGATTGATTCTATGAGACGGGGCATTTACAAGAGAAGGCATTTTAGAATGTGAATAATAGATGAGAGGATATGGGAAAGAATTAGAAATGCACGAAACGAGTAAAATAATTAGAAATTATTATGTCTCTTTTCTATGGTGATCAACAGATTATTAACAACTTATAGTAGATTGGATATTCACTATAGTGAGAAGGACTAACACTCACAAGCCAATCAGAGAACATGTCTCATGTCCGTGGACATGTAATGTTTGTCAGGTTCGCTTCATCTCACTATGCCGCTAGGATCGAAAATACTCTAAGGAGATAATAACATGATAAAAAAAAAAGGGTTTCCAAATCTAATATGTCGAATCCTACATGCAACAGAGTGCTCTGATACCATTTTTAGCGTTCCCACATTTAAATAATGCAAGAACAACTGTGTTATTGTGCTAGTACCTTGATCAATTGCTAGCACCACAGTAATAAATGAAATATCATGCAAGTGCGTCAAACTCTATTACATCGCATGATCCAGCCTTTACAAAATAACATATAGCTAACATAGTCATAGTAGACTAGCAGGATCCAAAGTATTACAACGAAAAACATAGTACAACATTGAGCCTCATATTCTTCATGTGCTATAGGCAAAACATGTTGACGGTAGACTCGAGATCTGATGTCTGCGCACGCTTCTATACTTGTAGACAGTGTTGGGCCTCCAAGTGCAGAGGTTTGTAGAATAGCAGCAAGTTTCCCTTCAGTGGATCACCCAAGGTTTATCGAACTCAGGGAGTAAGAGGTCAAAGATATCCATCTCAAGCAACCCTGCAATTAAGATACAAGTCTCTTGTGTCCCCAACACACCCAATATACTTGTCAGGTATATAGGTGCACTAGTTCGGGAAGAGATAGTGAAATGCGAGCAATATGGATGGTTATAAGTAATAATAGCAATCTGAAATAAATATAGCAGCAAGCAAACATGTAGCAGAATAGGCGGAAAACGGTGTTTCAATGCTTGGAAAAAGGCCTAGGGATCCTACTTTCACTAGTGGACACTCTAAAAAATGATCACATAATTGAATAACTAAATATCTTCTCTTCACTATGCTACTCTAAACCCTCTCCGGTTGGATAACGAACACTAATCATTGGGTAGGGCTACAAAAAGCATTGGTTAAAGTAAGCATTCCCATGTCTAGTTAACCCCACGCTGTCACTATGAGCGCCCTTGAAGGTACTAGACAAACACCACAATTCATATAGGAGACACACACGATGTACACACTATCACCTTCACACCGCGGGACAAGGTGACGCCAAAGTTCATATTAATAAAACACTTGAGTAGCACAAGATAAAGAGTAGCATCTACTTATTCAACTAGATTACAAAGCTCACGATCTCATATAGATCACACCATGGGAGAGAGAGAGAGATGAACCACATAGCTACCGTAGAGCCCTTAGCCTCGGGGGATAACTACTCCCTAATCATCATAGGAGACAACAACGACGATGGAGATGGCGGTGGAGTCGATGGAGATGGCTTCCGGGGGCACTTCCTTTTCCCGACAGGGTTCCAGAACACAGATTTGTCCCCCGAAACTTGTCGGTGGTGGCGGCGGAGCTACGGGTGTATTTTGTGGAAAAGGTCGATTCTTTTAGGGTTTTCCCTTTGGGAGATTAAATAGGCGAAAGGGCAAAGGCGGTGGAGTCATTGGGGACCCACACCACCCCCAGGCGTGGCCAAGGGGGGGCGCCACCCCATGGTGTGGGCCCGCTGAGGCCCCTCTCCGGGTCTCTTTGGGACTCTGTGGAACCTTCGGGAATTCTAAGACTTCCGGGCTTCAAATTTTCCAATTCCGAGAATATTTCCAGAACAACTTTTCTGAAACTAAAAATAGGGAACTGGCTCTGTGGCATCTTGTCAATAGGTTAGTCCGGAAAATCTATAAAAATGATAAAAGGAAGAGATAAAACATGTAGCAATTGGCATAATATCATCATGGAACATCAGAAATTATAGATACGTTGGAGACGTATCAAGCATCCCCAAGCTAAGTTCCTACTCGTCCTCGAGTAGGTAAACGATAAACAAAATAATTTCTGGGGTGACATGCTACCACCCAATCTTGATCATAAAAATGTAAAAGCATATGTAAGCTGAGATCAAAGAACTTTAACACAAACATGATAAATAGAACTGTAATGATAAAGCATAGCAATCACTTTGCATCATGAGAAGTATCTCAAATAAAAGATCATGAATAACAATGCAAAGAAAGATATACGTTTGTTTCAAGTATAGAGAAAGCATCGCAAAGTGGTATTTCGCTAGTCCTTAAGAGTGGGGCAAAACATAAATGCTAGGACACCTTCAAAGTTCATGACAAAGACTAGATAAAATAATTTGAGAACAAGCAATAACACATCATGAATCAATTAATAATGTTTCCGGGACAAATGCACATAAAACTCAGAATGGCAAAAATGCTCTCTCAACTGTGCATAAAGTTAGAAGATGGAGACTCAACATAAAAGTAAAAGAAAGGCCCTTCGCAGAGGGAAGCAAGGATCACTCATGTGTTAGAGATTTTTATTTTATTAAATAGAGGTATTAAAAGTTTGACACTCCTCCCATCCATCTTTCACAAAACATGGCTAACCGAATCCTCGGGTGCCTGCCAACAATCACATACCATGGAGGAGTGTCTATATTTTGGGAGATGTATGCTAATGTCAACGAATGGTAAACATAAAATAAAGTATGTCACAAGCCAACTAGATTTCACAAGAGTGGCTCCCATATGAAGGACGCAACTGGTATCGAATGTCATCCCTCTTTCTCTTTTGTTTACACAATTATGCTTTGACTGATAAATCAGGGGCAAAAATAGTGAAGAGATTTTGTGTGTATTAATTTGGGGCTGGGCACCCCGCTGCCAGCTCTTCTATCATTTGGATAAGCGGATGAAGCCACTAGTATAGGGTGTGAAATCCAATCAACAAGTGAGACACCACATGTAGGTAGGTATGGTGGACGCAATGGGAAAACTTGGTTTTAGGGAGTTGGATGCACGAGTAGAGCTCATACTCAGCACAGGTGGAGGCTAGCAAAAGACTGGGAGCAACAAATCAAGAGAGCATAAGAGCCATAATCATGCATAGCGACATAAACATCATTAATCAAAGCATAAGCGGTATCACAAGTTCAAAAACTAAATGATCATATAGGCTATTAGTGACTGGTTTATAGTCATAAACATGGTGCGAGCATGCGCCGTGTCAACCAAATAAAACATTCGAAAGAGAATACCATAAATTTATGCTTTAGTATGACAAGAACAACTCATGAATCTTTCAATGTCAGATTAAACACTCAGCTATTTGAGGCTAATCATGCTTCTCAATAACCACAAGGCTTTAAAACTAAAATAACATCTAGCATGATATGAAAAAGTTCTAGCCACAGTCTATACAAGCTTCTACTTGCACCATTAAAAATTCTACTTCAAGCAGCAGTTTCTTCTCCCAACAAGCACCATACAAGATATGTTTTAACAAAAATACTCTTCATGATACATCAAGAAAACATGATAGAACTCACATAACACTACTAAAACTAACAACTCTTAGATAAGAGATGCATGCAAAACATGAGCTAAATAAACGCAGCAGCCAGACATAGATTAAGAATACAAAGTATTCCCATGAAAAAGCGGAGCGTGTCACTCTCCAATAAAAGAATGTTGGGTTCCAACCAAGCTTGTTGCAAAAATAAAAAAAACTTAAAGCAAAAATAAAAGACGCTCCAAGTAAAGCACATAAAATGTGACCGAATAAAAATATAGTTTCACTAGAAGTGACATGATAATTTGTCGATGAAGAAGGGGATTCCTTGGGCATCCTCAAGATTACACACTTGAGTCTTCTTGGAATTTTCTGGGATGTACCTCCGCGGCATCCCCAAGATTAGGCTCTTCACTCTTCTTGATCACGTCATATCAACCTCTTCTCTTGACCCTTGAAAACTTCCTTCATACCAAACTTCTCACAATCTTCATTAGCAACGTTAGTGCAATCGAAATAATAAATTCACATGGTTCAGTTTCAACACAAGCCTAACACTCATAAACAAATTAGCTACTGTCGCAACTTCTTTTAAAACTCTTTTTCTCAAAATAACACAAAAAGAAATAGATTAAGATGCAAATGCAATTATTGGCAGAAATCTGTCAAAACAGGACAGCAGGTAAAGATGATTTTTTTTTCGAAAATCTTCTGTTGCTCAAATCAAAAGGTGTTCAACTAAGAAAAGTTGCGTATATAGCCCAGGATTACGCACCAAAAAATCAGGTCATTTTGAGTTTTCTGTGATTTTATACGAATTTAACAGTGGACAAAAGAAATCTGCTTCCTGCGCAGAAATCCGAAATATAGTCTCAACTTTTTTCACTAGAGCCTTTACTTGGCTCAACAAAAACACAAACGAAAAGATACATCAGGGTTGCTAAGGAAATATACAACACCCAGGTGCAAAGAAAACAAAGGAAAACGACGGGAAACGGGTTCAAAACGGAGAAATAAAATGGGTTGTCTCCCGGAAGCGCTTTTCTTTTAATGCCTTTCAGCTAGGCACAATGATTTTTAAAAGATGCTCACATAAAAATAAGAGTTGAAGCACAATAAGAGAGCATAAATAAGCAAATATAAAACACATTTAAGTCTAACCCACTTCCTATGAAAAAGAATCTTGTAGAAAACAAGTCAGCGAAACACAAAGTGGCTAGCATAGGAAGACAAAATAAGTGCAACTTCAAAGTTTTCAACATAAAGAGGGGAAACTTAATATTGTTGAGATGCATAAAACCATTTTCCCTCTCTCATAATAACCTTCAGTAGCATCATGAATAAAATTAACATTATAGCTATCACATAAAATATTCTTATAATGAGACACATGCATAAAAGAATTAATACTCTCCACATAAGCATAGTCATTCTTATTAATAGTAGTGGGAGAAAATTCAACAAAATAGCTATCATTATTATTCTCATCACCATAATGATTAAATATAGGAGGCGAATTGTAATTATAATTAATTTTTTCCTCAATAGTAGGTGGACTGAAAATATCATATTCATCATTGTAAACAGGTGGAACTAGAATACCACAATCATTATAATCATCATATATTGGAGGCAAGGTATCATCAAAGAAAATTTCCTCCTCAAAACTTGGGGGACTAAAAATATCATATTCATCAAAACTAGCTTCCCCAAGCTTAGACTTTTCCATAGCATTAGCAATAATGGTGTTTAAAGAGTTCATAAAATTCCATAGGTTTTTTTAATTTTCTCTTCAAACACTTCATGTCCTAACTCAAGATAAAGATTCTAAACTTCTCTCATATTTTTGTTGTTTTCCATTAAGCCTAACTAGTGAAAACAAGAAACAAAAATATTTAATTGCAGAATCTAAAGGAAATAACTTCGAGCACTCACACCCGATGGTGTGAGTATCTTTTACCTTACCTCCCCGGCAACGGCGCCAGAAAAGAGCTTGATGTCTACACACGCTTCTATTCTTGTAGACAGTGTTGGGCCTCCAAGTGTAGAGGCTTTATAGAATAACAACAATTTTCCCTTAAGTGGATCACCCAAGGTTTATCGAACTCATGGAGGTAGACGTCAAAGATATCCCTCTCAAGAAACCTTGCAATTAAGATACAAGAAGTGTCTTGTGTCCCCAACACACCCAATATACTTGTCAGGTATATAAGTGCACTAGTTCGGCGAAGAGATAGTGAAATGCGAGTAATATGGATGGTTATAAGTAATAATAACAATCTGAAATAAATATGGCAGTAAGCAAACATGTAGCAGAACAGGCGGAAAACGGTGTTTCAATGCTTAGAAACAAGGCCTAGGGATCCTAATTTCACTAGTGGACACTCTAAAAAATGATCACATAATTAAATAACTAAATATATTCTCTTCACTATGCTACTCTTAACCCTCTTCGGTTGGATAACGAATACTAATCATTGCGTAGGGATGCAAAAAAGCATTGGTTAAAGTAAGCATTCCCATGTCTAGTTAACCCCACGCTGTCACTATGAGCGCCCTAGAAGGTACTAGACAAACACCACAATTCATAGAGGAGATACACACGATGTGCACACTGTCACCTTCACACCGCGGGACAAGGTGACTCCAAAGTTCATATTAATAAAACACTTGAGTAGCACAACATGAAGAGTAACATCTACTTATTCAACTAGATTACAATGCTCACGATCACATATAGATCACACCATGGGAGAGAGAGATGAACCACATAGATCCCGTAGAGCCCTCAGACTCGGGGGAGAACTACTCCCTCCTCATCATAGGAGACAGCAACAGCGATGGAGATGGCGGTGGAGTCGATGGAGATGGCTTCCGGGGGAACTTCCCCGTTCCGGCAGGGTACCAGAATAGAGATCTGTCCCCCGAAACTTGTTGGCGGTGGTGGCGGAGCTACGGATGTATTTTGTGAAAAGGTCGATTGTTTTAGGATTTTCCCTTGGGGGAGATTAAATAGGCGAAAGGGCAAAGGCGATGGATCCCTGGGGGCCCCACACCAGCCCCCTACGTGGCCAAGGGGGGCACGCCACCCCATGGTGTGGGCCCCCCTGAGGCCCCTCTCTAGGTCTCTTCGGGACTCAGTTGAACCTTTGGGAGTTCTAAGACTTTCGGGCTTCGAATTTTCCAATTGCGAGAATATTTCCGGAAGAACTTTTCTGAAACTAAAAACAACAGAAAAGAGGGAACTGACTCTGTGGCATCTTGTCAATAGGTTAGTCCGGAAAATCATTAAAAATGACATAAAGAAGGGAGAAAACATGTAGAAATTGCCATAATATCATCATGGAACATTAGAAATTATAGATACGTTGGAGACGTATCAAGATCCTAAATGAAATCCTCACTCGTCTTCAAATTCATTTATAGGATGGAATATGCAGCCACAAGGGGGTCAATACAATTTAATGTATTGGCAAGTAACACTATGGCAGATATAAATGGCAAAAACTATATCTACATGAATATTTGGCCAAGTGGAGTTTTGGCTAAGTTCGCATAAAGCCAATTTTCTCCTATCTCTTTTGTAAAACCATCTTTTCTTTCAAAGGGGTGGCAACATTGGATTAGGATCCAAGAACCACATATAATCTTCACTTAGTCAAAATTTTAATTATTGAAAATGGTGATGTGATCCTTACGTCCATCCTTGTCTAGCTGCTCAAATTTTTCCATAACCGGGGACACGACTAAGATCTTAGTTTGTTAACTCTGCAGAGTTTGTGCATTTTCACCTCTTGTCTTCAATTAGCCCAAACATCCTATACACCCGGAATGCATCAAGGATAGGAGATAATTGAGACGAGATCTTTCATAAGTAAGAATTCAACCCACTGGCAAGACCCGTTCCACCTATAATTATGCTACATCTGCTTGTTAAGCCCAGGCTAAACCCTCACAACTTAGTTGATCAAGACAGAGCCCATATGTTAAAAGGATGCACTGGAAGCAATCTAAACATGGCGGACATCATAATCACTTTGTTCCGGGGTGGCATTCCTCAAGTGAACACCTCAGGTATTACCCCTGAGGAGACACTCAACTCTCATCAACCATACAACCAAATCCATCCAGGTGGTTCATTGAAGTTATTACTTAGAATTTTTCCACAACATTGAGTAAACAAAATTGTAGCAAGGCTAAGCATCTACTAAGTACTAAGGCTTCAAAATATCACAGTAAAAGGATGGCTATACACTACTAGGATTTTGCATAGCATATAATAATAACTTAGTAAAATTACCTATCATGCATATTACTCAAAACTCTAGTAATGCATAGTAAAATAATAGGTGGATGAATGGTGTGTTACTTACCTTGTTGAAGTTGGTGAAGAAATCACACTCTTCACAATAGATCATTGCTCTCCGTACAATATATACATTGAAAACACAATAACAAAATAAACAAGCATCCTAGCAATCAAACACACAAGTGAAGAAAACATACAAAGCATCAACATAGTAAAAGGGTTTTAACCAAGTTGGCTAGGACGAGGTCAAGGTTTTAGTTAGTAGTGATCAACTTTATCGAAAACATATTTATCCAGGAATTTCCAATAGTTCACTAAGGGTGATCACACCACTTATTAAACCAAAGGAACACATGACATGGTTTGGCTAAGTTTTTCAATTTTTGATTAAGGCTGGTCTAGGTTCACTCCATGACAACAAGGTAAGAGGAATGTTGTGATGAGGTCTTGGGATTTTACATTTGGGTATATGGCTGGGAATAACAAACTTGATGTCAATCAACTTGCATAGTCGTATTGTTACTCCAAGATTCACATTGTTGGTCTTCTTGAAGATTATCTTCAGGCTCTCTTGTAGCTTCCTTTTTAGTGTGGTGGCTCCATGGAATCTTGTAGAATCCTCATGGTTTTGGGACATAAGTCTAAACTCACTAACTTGTTTAGCATATGATGGAAACCTAGGGTCTGATCTTGATGGAATGTTGGGTAGTTTCTTATTGAGGGAAACAAAGAGTAATGGGGGAGAAAATGTTGTAACAACTATAGTGATCACTCCACTTGGATTTCTTCTTCTTCATCATCTCTGGATGAGTAATCTTCTTGTTATTCCTTCACTTCTTTGCGTTTCTTCTAGTTGTGGTGAATTCTATGTCCTTCTCTAAGTTCTTCAATGATCTTCCAAGTTGTGCTCCTTGTTGACTTGAAGAAAAATCATCTAAAGTGCCCTCTAATATTTTAGGGACTTAGTCTTCTAGAGAAGATAAGAAATTTTGAGGGGTAGATAGTACATATGGGTACTAAGGTTCAAAGTTCACTAGTTGGTCTTATATGTGACTGACACATACTAGGGACTTGGTCTTGGATTCCAAAATGGCCATAACAACAATGGTAAAAAGATAGAAACAAATCTAACGCATAAACAACTAAGTGGACCACTATGATGGGTTTTTGTCTATACATGGATGTGGTTCAAGGGTGCTAAAAAGGTTTAGGTACCGATGTCTCTGGTTCAAGGTTACCAAAAGGAACATTTTTTTCTTAAGGAACCATTTTCAAATTAGTTATGGAATTAAATCTATGTCAAAAATACTCAAAAGGACATTTTAAATCTACATTCAATTTTAATTTATTCAAAAATTATTTTGGGACAAAGGATATGAAAGTACACATCTTGAGGTTTTTAAATATATTTTATTAGCAATTTTTGGATTTATAGAATTTAAACTATGCCAAAAATCATCAAACAAGCATATTTAAAGTTGAATAAAATTAAGTTTGAAAAACTTAATTTTGACAGTTCTAAAGGATTCTACATGCCATGGGCTTTTAAAAAAGTCCAAGTTTACTAAATTTGGAGCTATGGTTGAAAAGATATGATAATTACAAGTTATAGGGACTAATCTGCAAAAGTGCCAATTAAATTCTATTCGGAAAATAAAATAGAAAACTGAGTGGATAAGGCTAGGCTATGTGGCAGCGTCTGATTGTCCAAAGTTGCTAACGCGGCAGCTGACTAGACTGCTGGCTAGGCCGACACGGCGTATCTCTACAGGTGGATACCTCTTCGCTAAGTGGTTTAACATGGGCCCTCCGATCTGGATCTAACGACCAAAAATAGATCCAGGTCCTAGGGTTACCTCAGACGGCGGCGGGACGGCCGGAAATAGCGAGTACGGTGGCGCGACGCTCAGGATTCGATGGTAGCGATGCTTCGTTGGTCCTCGAACACAACGAACTCAAGGGTGGCCAAGGAGTGATCGTCGATGGCAGTTGTCAATGGCATGGCGTGGATGGGGACAAGGCAGTCTCCTGCGAGAGGCAGACGTGCATGGTGGCGTCGATTGCTGCGCCAAAAAATCGAAACGGAGCTTAGGGACGGGCGCACGCACACGGGGAGGCGAATGGGACGTAAAGGGGCGGCAAGGGGTGCCTATGGTGGCCGAAATCCATGAAAACGGCCGGCGCCAGAGGGCGACTCCTGCGAGCGATTCAGCGAGCGTGGGGGCGAGGGAGAGGAAAGGGAGCGGAGGAGCATGGATTTAAGGGGATGCTCACGGGGCAATCAATCGGGGCCAGAAACGGAAGACATCAAGGAGACTAATTTCTCCTTCATTTCGGTTTGAAACGGCTGGAAGAGGAAGAAGACGACGATGACGCCAGCTGACGTCATCATTTCTTTTCTTTTTTATTTTATTTATTTTTTATATCTTTTGATTAATAAATCCATTTATCCTCAAATTAACGTCTAAAGAAGTGTAAAAATATAATCTATAATTTGGAAACATAATTTGGATGTTTCCAACACATTTCAATTTTTATATTTGGCAAATATAAATAAATCACTAATAGTACTTAATGTTATTTTAAGATTAGAAAATAATAAAAATATGTTATCGTTTAAATAAAATTCAGAGACATTATACATGTCATATAAATTTTTTTAAAGTCATTTTACCTCATTTTCATATTTATTATTTTTAAGATATTAGTGATTTTCTAATAGCAACTTAATGCCATTTTTTTAAATAGAAAATTCAATAATTACAAAAGTGGCTTAATAAAATTTAGAAAAAATCCACAAGCTATAATATTGTTTTCAAAGTCTTCTTTTATGTTATTTTCAAGGAAAAGCATTTTATGTTCACCCCAAATAACAACTAATAATTATTATAAATATCTTTTATTCTCATAAAACATTTTTGAGGCTTAGAACATTATTAAAGGTTATAAATCTTTGATTTTATTTTCCATAATATATTTTCAAAGTAATATTTGAATTGAAAATATTTTATGTAATAAGATTTGCTAAAGAGAAAATAATTTACTTTATGTAAGGAATATTCATTTTGAAAAGGCTTTAGGATTTATGGAATAGGGGTATATTGGAGTTTTAATTCCAATAACATTGGAATAAAAAATATTATTTTATTTATATTTTTATTTCAGTTGTTTTTGGTGGCTTGACTTATCAAGAAAATACAAGTTTTAATTTTTAGTGATTTTTGAACTTTCCAAAAATTAGGGATGTTACAACAAGAGGGCCCTAAAAGTCGAACTGCTCACCGAACACCATTCCCACGTCTTTCTCGCTCTCGATGATCAGGTTGTGCATGGTAATACAAGCGTTTTGATCTAGCGACCATGATAGAGAAGAGTAACTGATCACATCAAACTGTGCTTGGAGTACACGAAATGCCTCCACGTCTTTCCAGACAACCTCTTACTTATTTACAAAATTTCCATTTGTCTTACCAATAGGGTCACGGATTGTCTTCACAAATGTCGACTAGTTGGGATATATGCCATCCGCTCGGTAGTACCCTTTATCATAATCATGGCCATTTATCCAATATGTGCACTCCGGAGTGTGGCCTTCAGGTAGTCTGTGAAACACCAGAGAGCGCTGCAGCACAATGATGTCATTGTGAGAACCGGCTATGCCAAAAAAATGAATGTCAAATCCAAAGGTCGTAATCAGTCACAGACTCAAGCACAACAGTGTACTTTTCATGATAACCAACTTCATACATCCATTTCCAAGTGATTGGACATTTCTTCCAAGTCTAGTTCATGCAATCGATGCTTCCAAGTATCTCGGAAAATCCTCTTGCTTCTCCTTGTGCCAATAGACGAGCCGTATACGCTATATATGGTGCTCTCTGATACTCTTGACCAAATACTGCAACTACTCCTTTGCAAAACAGAAATGTGGCTTCAACGGCGGTTGTCTCAGACATACGAAGATAATCATCAAACGAATCTGCGGGAGCTATGGCAGCCGTGCATTTCTCAAGGGAAGAAAATCCAAGAAACCTGGTGCAATCCCTTTTCAGCTTGAAATAGTCATCATAATCCCGAACACCGTGCACAATACGCCTAAATACTTCTGTGTTCATCCTAAAACGCCACCAAAATTCATGAGATAGGATTACCAGCGTGGCATAAAAGTAGTCATCCCACAAAAGTCTGTGGCCCCTTTTACGATTCTTGTGTGCCCTGCATCCTTTCATTGATCCTCCATGACTTGGATCGGCTTTCATGGCGAGCGCCTCTAACAGAGTCGTCGTGACTAGAGCATTCTCGTCGTCGTCTGCAAGGGTAGCCCCCTCTCCCATCGTTTGACAAAACATCATCTCGTCGTTGCTATCCATACTCTATTGGACAAAAGCGAAACATTAGTGGAGAGCGAGAGAAGTGAAACGACGGTTCATCGACCTATGGCAAGCAACCAAACACTTTACCTGTGGGGTGGCAGGGAGGTAGAGGCGGATCCAGCTGAATGACATGCGGTGGCTCACAAAACCGATGGGGAACAGAGGCGAGTGGCGGCAAATCAGTCTACGTCGTACGTGCTCAATTGCTGTGGGGAGATGTCGATGACAAGGGTGGCGGCAATATGCTAATCGCCGAGGCGAGGAAATAGCAGAAGGATCAGAGACAAATGACTAGCGCCTATACGGGCTTCTCTCTATGACGAGCGGGACACTGTTGTCAGGTGGGCTGACCGAACAATGTCTGGCGCCCTAGGAAGACACTGAAGTTTGGCGGGTGGGCTGGGGGTGTCGGACATAAATTTGATGGGTGGACACGTTTGGTGGTGCCGTTGTGGGCGGTTTTTTGGTCCGCACCCCCAATAGGCCACTGGGGGGCCGTTTGGGGGGTGGGGTGCCGGTGGAGATGCTCTGAAATGTTTGCATGATATTTGAATTGAATTTTGCAGCACCGAGAAAAAACCAATTTTTGGTGGAAACAAATACGTGACGGCAGTTCCGGGTCAATGGCAATATGTACCCATTTCCCGCTTACCCACCGGGTTTTCACCCATTAGGTTAAGGGTTTGGTAAGAAATATTTAACTATGGTAAGAAAATATTTAAAAGAAAGTATGCCCAATGGGTTAAGCGGGCGGTGATGTGGTAATGCGGAACCCAGACATAACCACTTACACGACTAAATTTGTATACACCGGTAGAAAATAGGCCTTCAGTCCCGGTTCGCAAAGTCCATTAGTCCCGGCCGCGCAACCGGGACTAGATATGCGCTACTAAAGACCCCCTATAGTCGCGCCACTTACGGACCGGGACTAAAGGCCCATCCACGTGGGCGCCCGGAGTCCGTCGGGGCGGAGGACCTTTAGTCCCGGTTCTCGTGGCTAACCGGGACTGAAGGCCTCGTCCGCAGGTTTAGGGTTTTAGCCCCCCTAAACCTAGTTTCTTTTTAATTTGTTTTGTTTTATTTCTTTTATATTTTATTTTGTGTTTAATTTTAATTTTGATGAAGTTTCAGTACACATATATATATATATATATTTTACGCTACTATATACATGCATATATGAAATTTCAAACAAGAAGAATTCAATAGGAATATATAATATATATTCAATCTCGGGTGACCATATACAACTTCGAACAAGTTTCCATATACACAATTAATATGGATGACCATACACAACTTCGAACAAGTTTCAATCTCGGAGATGCATATAAGTATCATCGTCGGTGGACGCATAGTGTTTTCCTTCAGGATCGATGACATGACTAAGGAAAAATCCTGCTATTTCCTCTTGAATTGGTCGGAAGCGAGCTTCTGGACTAAGCGTCCTCCGCAAGTTATTGAGACTCTTCCGCGTGCTCTCCGACTTCTTCCTCTCAGGGGTTTCTTTCCGTATATTCTCACAAACATAGTATCCACATAGATTGGTCCCCGGTGGCTGCTTATCCACACGAAGCATATTTTTAAATTCTAGCTGATGTTTGAATCCACCGACATTTTCTTTTGAGAACCGTCTCCAAACTCTACAGTGCAAAGAAAATTAAATGAACAAGGGAGTTATTAGCTACTGCATATTAGGAAATGAACAAAAGAGACCGATCGATATAGAGCGCAAATGATTGAAAATAATTACCTTTGCAGCATTTTTCTCATGTCGATCCAAAGCTTTGGATCTGAATTCATAGAGTCCATGATAAAAACTGTGGAGGTGTGAAGTTCAATGTTTAGCAGCATCCAGTGGAACCTGCGGACACGTTACATGCATAGTCATGCATAACTTATCGATTAGACATACCATCCATGGTGTAAACAAAAGAGAATGGGCACAAGAGAGAAACACTCACCCAAAATGGTAAGGAAATAGAATATGACTTTTGAGTTCATGCTTTTTAAGAAAATTGTACAAGTCTTTCTCCACGTCTAGGGGTTGACGCTCTAACATAGTTCCATTAATGATTTGTGGGTCAATGAACCCAACATCATGGATAAGTCTTATTTTGCATTCCCAAATCTTCAATCTGCATAATAGCGTACGCAACAATATAGTTAGGACAATATATATATATATATATTTAGTGTAGGCAATGAAGAACGATATGAGGTAGAAATAAATCACTTACAGAACGTAGCAACTCAGGATAGATTTGTCGAGCTCGCGCAGATTGAACAGCTCAAATAATTCACTCATCTCAACTGCTACAGAGTACTTTTTGGTGTGATGCTCCTCTGTAACATCCACATAAACAAATTCTTTGTCGAACCATGATATGAAATGTTTGTACCAACGTAGCAGACTTTGCATTAGTGGTGGTAGACTCTTTTCCTGCGTAGCCTCGACGAGAGGCCCTTTCTTCACATATTGTAATGCTACCTCAGCCATTGACGCATCGTCCAGGCCTAACAAGGCACGAAGAGACATACCCACCTCGGATGCATTTTTCATGGCAGTAGCTACAGTCAATCCCATTGCTGCCGCAGCTGCTCTGACCTCGGGGTCCTGTTCCGGACCGGCTTTCGCTATGAGCGGGGGGATCGATTGTTTACTCTGCATCCCGAGCTGGTCAACTTGTTTATCGCTTTTTTTCCTTTCTTCTTTCTCCTCCGGCAATGCTTGTGCTTGCCTACGAAGTTCACTTTCATAGTCTTTAGGCAAATTCTTCTCAGCTTGGGACGGTGTCGACAAAAAACTCGTAGCCCACTTCTGTACCGGCGGAGGGTATACTTCCTTGGGCTTAGGCTCCCTTAGCGCCTTCTTATCGGCCTTCCATTTGTCATAGTGAGCCTTCGCGGCCAATTTTGTTTCAGCATCACTAAGTTCCCAAGGCCTTGGGGGGATAGGCTTCAGTGATGGCTCCGGTACCCGTGTGGTCTTAGGTACATAAGGCTCCGTGTTAATAGTCAGCTTCTGTTTCTTCGCCGGAGGAGCAATGGGGGGCGACGACAGCTTATCCGCCGGAGGAGGAATGGGGGGCAACGACTGCTTATCCGTTGGAGGAGGAATGGGGGGCGACGGCTTCTTATCCGCCGGAGGAGGATTGGGGGGCGGCGGCAGCTTATTCGTCGGAGGAGGATTGGGGGGCGACGGCAGCTTATCCGCCGGAGGAGGATTGGGGGGCGGCGGCTGCGTATCCGCCGGAGGAGGATTGGTGGGTGACGCCTGCTTACCCGCCGGAGATTGTGGATCGGGGGACGGCATCGAATGGCGTGATAGAGGCGTAGGTGAACCAGCACCACCACCACCACCACCACCACCTGCACCATCGGAGGGGGGTGGACTTGTTAGCCTTGGCGTCTCGCCTGGAAACACTATGTACTTCTTTTTCCATAGAATGAACTGGCGCTTGACATCTCCAAGTATTCTCTCCCCTTCGGGTGTATCTATGTCAATCTCCAGGTCCTCAAACACTTGGAGTATGTCTTCCACCGTGACACGAGCATAGCCATATGGAATGGGGTTGTTGTGGTGGAGTGCTCCAGGTGTATAGGGTAAAGCACTGCCGGTAGCTACCTTCGTGCAAATGTTCCCCACGGGATAATGCAGATCACATTCTTTCATCTCCTTTACATCATCCACGGGGTAGTGAGGCTCTGGTGCACGACTCTCGATCATCGGTGCATCAGCACCTGCAGGCGGGGCCTCCGTGGAAGCCACGCTGCTTCTCCGCTGATGCTGGCTTCTGAGATCCACTTCATGATCTTCATGCGGCCCTGCAGCCGTCGATCTTTCTTTCTCAAGTATTCCATGCACGGTCTGCTTCAACTCACTAACTTCCGATGCAAGCTTCGCCAGAAGATCTGCATCCCGGTCCGTCTTTCTCTTACGGCTTCTGTAACAGTACGGGTCATTTTCCTGGGAAAACCCTACTTTCCACGGCATTCTGCCTTTGCCTCGTATATGTCCTCCGTGTTCAGGATTCCCGAGGGCATGGGTCAGTGCGTCTCTCTCTCTCTGTTGAACGTGATCAAGCCCTGTTGAGCTTTGGCTATTGCGTCAATAAGGTGTTGGGTGGGAGCAAACAATTTCTGCCGATGAACACACGCCCTGTCTCCGGGTCTAGCGACCCCCCATGCCCGTACCACCACATTTTGGCTCTTTCGTCCCATCCCTCTGTACCTAGAGGGATTCCTCTTGCCCTCAGGCCGTCCTCCATCTTCTGCCACTTAGGCGCCGAAACGCGGTATCCTCCTGGCCCCATAACATGATGGTACTGTTTCTTATCCGCATTAACCTTATTTTTTTCAATATTTCCTTGAAATGCTCCGATTTCTTCTGCGTCACAAATTCTGGCCAATCAGCTCTCAGTTTCTCATGTTGTCTAGTGAAAATCAGAGTCTTGCCCTTGCTGACATATTCACGGAACAATTTTTTCTTGAAGTTCCGGAATGCTTCGGCCATCTTCTGAAGAGCGAACTCTTTGACTAGCCTCCTCCTCTGACGTCCACCCGGAACCTCGTTATCGAATTCATCTTTTTTGTTGTATTCCAGAGGTAGAATGAAATGTACCATAAGCTTTCTCCACAGATCCTTTTTCGTTCTATTGTCAACATAACTGAAACCAAGACGTGATTTCTTTGGCTCCTTCCATTCCTGGACGGTGATCGGGACGTTGTCTCTAACAATGACTCCGCATTGGTTGATAAACTTTGTGGTGTGCTGTAGGGGCCACTACTAGGAAAATGGCTATAGGAGTGATGATACCCGTGACGCACATCACATTTGGCGCGTCACGCCTATTACCCGCGGCGCACCACGTTTCTGCGCGTCGCGCCTAAAGGCATAGCCGCGGCGCACCAAATGGAAGGCACGTCGCGCCTATGTGTGGGGCCGGGGTGGCGAGCCTCCGAGGCATACCCGCGACGCACCAACCCAGCGGTACGTCACGGCTATGTTGGGTAGCCGCGGCGCACATTCCGGTGGTGCGTCACGGCTATCTTTTCCACGGGTGCGCCGCGGGTACCTATCTTTGGTGCGCCACGGATTAGTTACGCGTGACGCACACAGCTCTGGTGCGTCACGGCTATAGGTGGTATAGAGAGAGAGAGGCGCTCGGTCGTTTCCTTCTCCAATCTCTCGATCTGAAATCGCGATCGAGATCTCTGTAGCCACCATCGCCGCCACCTTCGTCGCCTCCCGCCTCCTCCCTTTCTAGCCACTGCCGCCCTTTCTTCTCTCCACCGCACGCCTCCTAGCCCCGTCGGCCCTAGCTCGCGTCCCTAGCCCCTTCGCCCACCACCGTGCCGTCCAAGAGCAGGAGATACCCGCCACCGCCGCGCCGCGCCGTAAGGAGGAGGAGGAACCCGCCGCGCCGTCCAGGAGCATCGAACCGCGAGGAGGGAGCCGGACCGGGACGCCAACAAGCACCTCCAACGAGCATCGTTTTCGCCATCGCGTGAAAGGTGAGTCCATCCCCCCTTCTTCCCCACCTCCGACTAGCACCATATAACGGCCTAGCTGCTACCCTCCTCACCTCGTGGGGAGGCAGTCCAAGAAGCGGGAGACGAGCCACCGGTGGTGGCGCAGAAGCGCGCGCCGGCGTGTGGTGGCCAGTCGCTGATCCTCCATTGAGCCTGGGCGTCCATTGACCGAAACCACGGCACAGTTGCAAGTTCCTGTGCTCGTGCTCATCGTAGTTGTTCCTGAAGCGTCCAAATTTCCGTTATGCCTGCGTCCAAATAATGCCTGATCCATTCTACTGAGTATAACATGTAAAGTTGCATGTTTAGAATTCTTTGCCCTGGCACCAATGTAGAGCCACCAGCTAAACTCTTGTTAGTGTGCATCCTAAAAAGCCTTGAATAGCTCTTAAAATCGTGTTGGTGCAGAGGTAGGGTATAATTGACATCTTCTTGATATTAATCCATTCTCTTTCTCGAAAATATATTTGCAGTGGAAAGAAATGTGGATTCTAAAACCCACATTTCACAAGAGTAACATTATTATCTAAGTAAATTTAGTTACAGAGGAAATAGAGTTAGTAGATTGTAACTGTTCTTGTTCCTGTTCCTGTTTATGTTGCAATAGAGTTTGAATGGTCTTTCAGATATATCTCAAGAGTTCTGTGCAGTTTGGTTCTGCCCAGAAATGTATTGGCAATTTGCACTTGTGTGGCAATGTAGTTTGGCATAAACTCTGCCTGCTAGCAAGGGCTCTTATTAGTTTTTTTTCTTAACACTCAGCTGTTTAACTGGGGCGATCACACGAGCAACTCAGCTCTAGCTTCAAAATCAGCTAGTAGTACTGACAGCATCTGATGCATGCCTTGATTAATTAATGTAGGGAAGTTCCAGCTTCGAGTTAAATTCAGTTGGGATCGTATCCTGACGCTTTGCTGTTGTAGCATCAACTGCTTAATATAGGTTTGGACGTTTTGCTCATCATCCTCATCAGAAGATTCCTATCCAATTGGCTAGTGACTAGCAGCGAGTGCTAACTAGTTAATTTACCCATGAATGACTAGCTCACTTACAGCTTACAGCGATTTCCCAGCTGTTGTGCTCACCTGCATCTAGCTGCAATGTGTTTTATTATTTAATTTGCCTCCTACTTTTAATTGCTTAGAACATAACAGTGCACAGTAAGAAGACTGATTATTATTTAATAAGCATGCAAACATGTCATAACAGTGCACAGTAAGTTAGGAATGGCAAGTTGATCAGGCCTGCTACTTCAGTTCCTAGCTTGGCCTTGTGATGATTCCACTGGATCTGTGATTTCACTGGTTCCTGGTGGTTGGATTAACTTGTGGAGATTGATTTGTGGTGAAGGTTTTTGTTGTATGTGCTTGAGCTGTGTGCTTGAATCATGTTTTGGAAATCTGTCCGGCCATCGAGCCGTTTAAAACTTTGCAGGGAATTCAAATGAGTTGCCCATTTTCGCCGAAATGTTGATTAATTTCCGTTTCGGCGAGAATCGGGCACTCTAGTGTTAGAAAATTAGCAAAGGTCATGCCGAAATTTTCCCGTGAATTTAGGACTTAGCCGTTACAACACAATGATAATCATGCTCTCTGTTACAACACAATGATAATCCTAGTTTCCTTTTCTTAATTAAAAGGAATCCTTGTTTTGTGATAGCTATGCTCCTCTAACCTCTATGTGTACTTTCTTAATTAAATAGAACATGGCTTGCGAAGTATGTCGGTCTCGATGTGCCGAAGGACGATTCACTGGGGCTTCTTTTATGCTTCAACTCCACGACGGTGACGTTGATTCGTTGGTAATTAACAATTCTTTTTATGTTAACTTGTTCTTTCGTTTTACTATCTAGCTTGAGACTTGTGTTTATTAACAAAATATTCTTTATATTTCTTTTTTAGATTCTACCATGCAATATTCGCGAAGAATTCAACGAGTTAGTTGGCAGTAACGTTGACTTCAATGTTCACGGGACCACCTACATTCTTCGAGTGAAAAAAGAAAGAACGAAGACCTACTTCTGCGGGCATGCATTGCAGGCTCTCATCGCCACGTACAATTTAAGCGGAGGTGATTACATTCACTTCTCTATGGAAGGACCGCAACCTCGCATCAAAATTGTGTATATGGGCGGGATTGCGAGCGAGGATGGCGGGAGTGAGGAGGAAACTGAGAACACCGAGGATATGGACACTGAGGATGATATGGACGAGGAGGACCCATGGAAACATGTGGTGGTTGCTCAAAGAGCGAATCTTAGCGAGTTTGAGAAGGACCGTGTCCTTCAGAAACTTGCCCAGATAGATAGCTACATCGGGTCCCCTTTCGTGCATCGCATCACCAACACTAACATCTCCAATGGACATGTCATGGTATGTTTCTTAACACTTTCTTATTCGTATAGTTGCTTATGTTCTTAACACTTTCTTATCCGGTATTTGACATTGTGCTTTTATTCTTTCTTGGAATTGTGTGTTGTAGAAAATACCTTTGGCGGTAGCGGACAGTGCTGGCATGGAGCATATGGGTACCATTGGAGTACGCCGTGGAGAATCAGGACCTGTCACCGTAGTTCCGATCACCAGGGAACGCTGATGGTCGGGTCATCCTCAACTCTCAAGCATGGAGGCAGTTCCATTCCGCAAGAGGTGGTATGGAGGTTGGCCGAGCTATTCTGATCACCATGAGGGATAGTGACATCGCCAACTTGGACATGATGATGGTCATCGACTACATCCGCGCCCGCTAGATAGATTATGTGGTGATGATCAAAAATATGTAATATGGTTGTTTTCGAGACTAACTCCTGGATTTATTAGTAGTATATATGTTTGTTTTCTAGACTATGTAATATTTCTGCTATGAAAATTTATTCTATCAATTGCATACCTGTGTTTGAGCTATTGATATTCTTCTGTATTTTGTGTACTGACATTCTTCTGTATTTGAGCTGTATATACCTGTATAAATACGGTACTGTCTTTTTTAAAAAATATAGCATAGAATAGCCGTGACGCACCTAAATTACTAGCCGTGGCGCACCTTCGGAGTTAGGCGTGACGCGCCACGCAATAGCCGCGGCGCACCGTGCCCGTGCGTCACGGGTATAAATAGGTGCGTCACGGATAAACCAATAGGCGCGGCGTGATAGCCGTGACGCGCCCTGGTGCGTCACGGATAAGCGAATTGGTGCGTCACGGGTAAGCTTTTTCCTAGTAGTGGGCTTGCCGGTTTTACCGACTGATTCGATGGTATATGTTTCTCCTTCTTTCACCGCCCTAGATTTGCCACGCTTTGTCGTACTCGATCCGGCCGAGGGCTAAAATAAGAAAGAGAGTCGCGCGCGTTAATGCATATGTATTCACATTTCAGTAAGTTTGTATCACGAGATGCTCAATGTGTGTATATATATATATATACCTCGCCGGAGGTGGTTGGTCTTTGCAATTGGAGATCGTCGTTTGTCGACGGTTCACCTTCGTCGACAATGTCCGTTCCTTCACCCTCTTGATCATCGACAATGTCCGTTTCTCCACCTTCTTGATCATCAAGGTTCAGATAAGAAGAGACTACATCATCTTCTGGGCCCGGCACATAAGGGATCTCGTTGGCTATGATGTCGAATATATAACCTTCAGCCTCCTGATCCGTAAGCGGCAAGGCTCTATTGTCCACCATATGTCACTCCTGCAGACATGCATGTAGTAAAAATTAATTAAGTATATAGGAGACTTAGCAAATATTATTGTAGAAGGAGGGAAAACATATTGCTAGCGTTTTGGGTGGAAGAACGATGACCACCGCAGGGGGAAAACCATACTTTAGAGGTGTGTCCAAGATTAGTTGCTCAAATGACTTGGAGAACCCCATAGCTAGGTTGCATTTGTTTTCCTCGTCATTTTGGTATATTACACTTAATATTCTGAATTTATTGAATTAAAACTTATTTTCATTATTTTAATGAATTTAATTCAAATTCAAATATGGTCTCATTTTGAACTTTGTCAAACATGATTGAAAATTTATATAAACAGATAGCTTACATTTTTGTGAACATTTTGCATATTTTTCCATAATTTTTGGAATTATAAATTAAAAGTTATTTAATTTAGAAGATTTAATTATGTTCTGTAATTCCATATACAGTGGGCCCCACGTGTCACGATGATGTCATTAAAAAAAACCTCGCCAACACGTGGCCAGGTGACGTCATGATGACGTCACCCTGGCGTCACACGGTGGCCGGCGGTGGCAGTTTCGGCTCTCGGGTCTCCGGCGATTCCGGCCACGGGGGAGGGAACGGAGATGGGGAGAAGGCACAATCACTGTGGTGCTCGCCATGGGGGAGGGAACGGAGATGGGGAGGAGGCCACGGTCACTGTGGTGCTCGCCGGCGGCGAATCTGGCCGCGGGAGCGAGCGAGAGGGCGGCGCGTTCGCGGTTCGTGGTCGTCGTTCGAGGGCGGCGCGTTCACGCGCGGTTCGTGGTCGCCGTTCGAGGGCGTTGGTTCGAGGGCGGCGCGAGGCCCGCGGGGAACCTACCGGAGACGGCGACGGGGCGGGGGCGGAGCAGGGTGGAGGCGGTGGAGAGAAGGGCGCGGCGACGGCGAGGGCGACGGCGACAGCACGGTCCTCTCGCAGAGTCTCTACGCGGGCGACGGCGACGGAATTGGCGACGGAATCGGGGCAGAAGACGAGCAGGGCGCCGGCGCGAGGAAGACGAACGTTTGGGACTTAGAAATTTTTGGGGGCGGGAATATATAGGGCCAGCCTTTAGTACCGGTTGGGGACACCAACCGCGACTAAAGGTCCCCTCCAGGTACCCTCTGCGGGCCTTTAGTCGCGGTTCGTCTCTCCAGCCGGGACTAAAGGTACCTTGAGTCCCGGTTGGTGTCATGAACCGCGACTAAAGGTTTTTCGCGGCGTTTTCGTTCCCGCGCGGAAAGAGCCTTTAGTCCCGGTTCGTGTCACGAACCGCGACTAAAGGTGGTTTTTCAAATACTTTTTCTTTTTCCAATCTTAAAAATACAAATAATATATCAGAAAATTTAGAAAAATAAAACTAATTCTTTTTAAAATCTTAAAATACAAATAATATGAAAATTCAGAAAAATAAAACTATTTCATTTTAAAATCTTAAAAATACAAATAATATATCAGAAAAATTCAGAAAAATAAAACTACTACATTTTAAAATCTTAAAAATACAAATAATATATCAGAAAATTCAGAAAAATAAAACTACTTCATTTTAAAATCTTAAAAATACAAATAATATATCAGAAAATTCAGAAAAATAAAACTACTTCATTTTAAAATCTTAAAAATACAAATAATATATCAGAAAATTCAGTAAAATAAAACCCCTTTAGTCCCGGCATGTTTTATCAACCGAGACGAAATGGTTAGGGTTTTGTTCCATCCATTCAGAAAGATTCACACACATCTTGAATATATATATAGATAAAAAAGACAGTACATAATGGCAAGAGTGGATCTAAACCTAAACGGAGAGCATAGATGCATGATCGATCTACATAATGGCAAGACACTGTGGATTTGATATCTGCTAGTCATACTCCTGCCTAGGCCTATAGTACTACGACTCGTAGTCGTCGTAGTCGCCGCCGTCGTCGTCACTATCGTCTGACGGTGCTCTGCACTCCCTCGGAGGATCACGACTCCAGGACTAGGCTTGAGGGTAGCGCAGGCGGGGGATATCGCCGGCCCTGATGTAGTCCATGACGCTCTGTAGAGTCCGGCCGGACCACCATAGCCGACGATCGGCCTCGTGAAAGTTCCCAGGAGGCAGACCGTCCTCCTCATACCTGGCGAGCGCCCTCTCACGCCGATTGATGAAGAAGGCATCCCAAGTATGCTGGTTATCGGGATGCCAACTGGGATTCCTCCGCTGCTCCGGCGTGAGCTCGTGGTAGTAGTGGTTCGTGATGGCCGCCTGACGCGCCACACCTTGAGGAAGAGGAGGGACCGGCACTCCTCCGGCGCTCAGCATCCAACCGGCGGGAACGTTATAGCCGCACGGGCAGGGGTAGTTCGAGGCGGAAAGTGCCTCCGCCTGGATGCATGTTAGAGTGGGTACGGTAGAAGCCATGAGAGAGTGGTGAGTTTATATGTGTTTATGCCAATGGTGTGGCAATGCATACATATATATAGCGAGAAGAAAACATCCCTTTAGTCCCGGTTGGGGACACCAACCGGGACTAAATGGGTTAGGGTTTCGTTTGGACCAATCAGATAGAATCACACGGATCGTGTGTTTCTTTCAAGCACTTGTGAGTCGTTGATCCGGGGTGTGTTTCTTTCGAGCTGTTGTGAGCCGTTCGATCAGGGCTACGGTGTGTTTCTTTCGAGCTGTTGTGAGCCGTTGGATGAGGGTGTTTCTTAACCGTTGGATCAAAACCCTAGCACAACACTTTGTGAGCCGGAGGACCCTATATATAGCCCACCTTCATACACCGGTCAGTTCATCGAGCAAATACAAAACATCCGGATTCGCCATCATACGTCCTGCCGTGCATTTGGTATGCATATTGCACCCAATAGCCACAGTGGGGCTGTATGATGGCGATACCGATTGTTTTGTTCTACATCCCCCTTTAAGGTTTGATACATCATATATTCAGTTTATCGAGAAAATACAAAACATCCGGATTCGCCATCATACGTCCTACCGTGCATTTGGTATGCATATTGCACCGAGTAGCCACGGTAGGGCTGTATGATGGTGATACCGATTGTTTTGTTCTACAACCCCCCTTTAACACATCCATCCATGCTTGGGTCAGTGTTCACTTTGAGCTCGGGTAGTAATGTGCAACTATTTCCTTGGTTGTGTTAGGGTGGCGCGTGGCGCGGGAGTTGTGACGCGTGGCCAGGAGGGCGCGGTATAAACTGTCGCGCCTCGAGCGCGTCTTCTCCTCTCCACGCGCCCACTCCTCTCCACGCACCCACTCCTCTCCATGCACCGTCGCGCTTCCACCATGCCTCCGAGGAGGAACAGCACCACCGGCTTCCGCGGCGTCCGAGCACGGCAGAACGGAATGTTCAGCGCAGATATCCGCTGGGGGGACGACCGCATCCCCCTCGGCTCCTTTGCGACGGCGGCGGAGGCCGCCTGCGCCTAGGACGCGGCGGCCTGGCGCCTCAACCGCCCGCGGTCGCTGATGAACTTCAACGACTGCCACACCGTCTGGGAAGCGGAGGCCAGGGCGCCGAAGCCGCATATCGTCACTGCCGCCGACCACCTCCACCTCCGTCACCGCGCGTTTCATGGCCTAGTCGACGCCAGGGAAGACCGCGTCGTCCGCGAGTATTACCGGAACAACCCGGGGGAGGAGAGCGCCGACGAGGAGCTCTGGCAGACCCGCGCGGCTGAGCGGGCGGAGCGCCGCCTCGAACGCCACCTCGCGTTAGATGCCGCTCGGGAGGCGAGGACGAAGGCGCTGCAAGAGCTTCGTCGGGCCGACCACGCCGGCGAAGTCTGGGCCTCCGACGATCCGAGCTAGAGGCCTATCTCGGACATACCATCATGCACCTCCGATGACGACGAGGAGGTCACCGACGAGTTCGCCGACGACGATGACCCGGAGGAGGTCACCGACGAGTTCCCCGACGACGACGAGGAGGAGTAGTGTTCGTCTGTTCTCTCTTTTTAATAAAAGAATTTGTATTCCGGCGAGAGTGCGGCGCGCTAGCGCGTCTGTTTTCTGTTTTTAATAAAAGTTATGAAATCAGATATTTTATCTCACAAGGTTTTGAGACATTTAAGTAACCTTCTGTTTTCCATGTTTTCCACTCGTTGTCTCAAATATTTTGCAAAGGAGTTAGTCTTAAACACATCAGAGATAATATAATTCACATGATCCATTCAAAAAAGTTTGGTACAATAAATTATTACACATCAATTCTTCCCTTGTGTCCCCGCTTTCTTACGATTTGGCCGTATCCATGGAGCATCCTCATCATTTAACTTAATGCTTGGGTCAGTGTTGACTTTGAAGGGCGGAATTTCACCAAACATATTATAATCTTCTGACATGTCTGTCTTGTCCTCCACTCCCACGATGTTTCTTTTCCTGAAAGAACAATGTGGCGCTTTGGATCATCGCATGATGTACTGATCGTTTTCTTATATTTCCATTTCCTCGGTTTGCTACTCATGTCCTTCAAATAGAAAACCTGAGCGACATCTTTGGCTAGGACGAATGGTTCGTCAAGGTAACCAAGATTGTCGAAATCCACCATTGTCATTCCGTATTTCTCGTCCACCTTTACCCCACCTCCTGTTAGCTTGAACCATTTGCACCGGAACAAAGGGACCTTAAAGGAGGGTCCATAGTCAAGTTCCCATATCTCCTCTATGTAACCATAATATGTGACCTTTTGCCCAATCTCGGTTGCTGCATCAAAGCGGACACCACTGTTTTGGTTGGTGCTCTTTTTATCTTGGGAGATCGTGTAAAATGTATTCCCATTAATCTCGTACCCTTGGAAAGTCGTTATAGTCGAAGATGGTGTCTTGGCCAACACGTACAGCTGATCTCCAACATCATTGTCATTCATTAAATGTTTTCGCAACCAACTGCCGAAAGTCTCCATGTGGGCCTTTCTAATCCATGATTCAGGCTTCCCCGGGTTGTCCGAGCGTAAAATATTCTTGTGTTGCTCGAAGTACGGAGCCACCAAGCTCGAATTTTGCAGAACTGTGTGGTGTGCTTCAGTCATAGAATGACCGTCCATACATATCGTTGATTTCCTTCCGATCGTGCCTTTTCCACTTAGTCTCCCCTCGTGCCGCGATTGAGGAATACCAATCGGCTTAAGGTCAGGAACATAGTCAATACAGAACTCAATTACCTCCTCATTTCCATAGCCCTTTACAATGCTTCCTTCTGGCCTAGCACGGTTACAAACATATTTCTTTAATACTCCCATAAACCTCTCGAAGGGGAACATATTGTGTAGAAATACAGGACCGAGAATGAAAATCTCTTCGACTAGGTGGACCAGGAGGTGCGTCATAATATTGAAGAAGGATGGTGGAAACACCAACTCGAAACTGACAAGACATTGGACCACATCATTCTGTAACCGTGGTAGATCTTCTGGACTGATTACCTTCTGAGAGATTGCATTGAGGAATGCACATAGCTTCACAATCGCTACTCGGACATTTTCCGGTAGGAGCCCCCTCAAAGCAATCGGAAGCAATTGCGTCATAATCACGTGGCAGTCGTGAGACTTCAGATTTTGGAACTTTTTGTCCGCCATGTTTATTATTCCCTTTATATTCGACGAGAAGCCAGACGGGACCTTCATACTTCTCAGGCATTCCAAAAAAATGACCTTCTCTTCTTTCGTAAGAGCGTAGCTGGCACGACCTTGAAACCATTCCGGATGCCGGTCATCTGGGTCTTTCAAAAGTTGCTGGTCCTGCCGTGCTTCCTTTGTATCATTTGTCTTCCCATACACGCCCAAGAAGCTTAGCAGGTTCACGCAAATATTCTTCATAACATGCATCACGTCGATTGCAGAGCGGACATCTAGGACTTTCCAATACTGTAGCTCCCAAAATATTGATTTCTTCTTCCATATGGGTACGTGCCCGTCAACTCCCAGCGGAACTGATTGTCCGCTAGGACCCTTTCCAAAGATGACTTTCAAATCCTTGACCATATCAAATATCTCAGCTCCAGTACGTTCCGCAGGCTTCGGCCGGTGATCTGCCTTGCCGTTGAAATGCTTGCCTTTCTTTCTTACGTTATGATTTCGGGGAAGAAATCGACGATGACCCAGGTACACGTTCTTCCTACAATTATCCAAAAATACACTCTCAATCTCATGTAAGCAGTGCGTGCATGCTTTGTATTCCTTATTTGACTGTCCCGAAAGGTTACTGAGAGTAGGCCAATCGTTGATGGTTACAAAAAGCAACGCTCGTAGGTCAAATTCCTCTTCTTTGTGCTCATCCCACACAGGTACACTAGGTCTGCCCCACAACTGTAAAAGTTCATCAAATAATGGCATTAGGTACACATCGATGTTGTTGCCGGGTTGCTTCGGACCTTGGATGAGCACTGGCATCATAATGAACTTCCGCTTCATGCACAACCAAGGAGGAAGGTTGTAGATGCATAGAGTCACGGGCCAGGTGCTATGGCTAGAGCTCTGCTCTCCAAAAGGATTCATGCCATGAGTACTTAGACCAAATCTTATGTTCCTTGCGTCAGCTGCAAAATCTTTGAACTCTCTGTCGATCTTTCTCCATTGCGTTCCATCAGCGGGGTGTCTCAACTCCCCGTCGGACTTACGGTCCTCTTTGTGCCATCGCAACAACTTCGCATGCTCTTTGTTCCTGAACAGACGTTTCAACCGGGGTATTATAGGAGCATACCACATCACCTTGGCGGGAACCCTCTTCCTGGGTTTCTCGCCCTCAACATCGTCACCAGGGTCATCGCCTCTGATCTTATAACGCAATGCAGTGCATACAGGGCATTCATTCAAATTCTCGTATGCACCGCAGTAGAGGATGCAGTCGTTAATGCATGCATGTATCTTCAGAACCTCTAAACCTAGAGGGCAGACAACTTTCTTTGCTTCGTACGTACTGGCGGGCAACTCGTTATTCTTCGGAAACATATTCTTCAACATTTTCAGCAAATTTTCAAATGATGAGTCAGCTACACCTTCCCGTGCCTTCCATTTCAGCAAATCCAGTGTGCAGCCCAGCTTTTTCAGACTATTGTCGCATCCTGGGTACGGCGACCTCGTGTGATCCTCTAACATGCGATCCAAATTCTCCCTCTCCTTGTCAGTTTCGCAGCGTCTCCGTGCATCAGCAATGGTCCGACCAAGATCATCAGCGGGCTCATCATGTGCCTCTTCTTCACCTTCACCAAAACCTTCCCCACCTTCAGCATCATCCTCCATGAAAGCCTCATGATAGTTGACATCGATATCATCCTCTTCTTCATCTTCTTCCATTCTAACCCCTATTTCTCCATGCTTGGTCCAACAATTATAGCTTGGCATGAAACCGTGCCGAAGCAGGTGCATGTGAACGACTCTTGAGGAGGAGTGACCCTTCTGATTCTTACATTCAGCACATGGACAGATAATAAAACCTCGCTGCTTGTTCGCATCTGCCACTACGAGGAAATCTTTCAAACCCGTAGTGAACTCGCCAGAGATTCGGTTACCGTACATCCATTGCCGATTCATCTGCATTATTATTATATAAAGTATATAATTAACCATCATGCATTTGTTAAACTAACTAGCTAGAAATAATACAAATCATGAAAGGTTCAAGTTGCTAACCGCGATCGCGGAGGAAAAATAAATGAAAAAGCTCAAGTGTGGCTCGGACACTTCATATCATGTGTGTTTCATGCTCTCGGGCATTTCATCGAACACCTTGTGTGCATAGGAGGAACCAAAAGCAAACCCACCACCCCTTGTGAATATTGTGAGTAGAAGTGACACCAAATGTGGCCAAGTGCAGCCAGCTGAGTCCTATATATAGGGATGGGCTTTTAGTCCCAGTTGGCCTGGACAACCGCAACTAAAGGCCTTCGGGGCAGCCTGAGGACCTATTAGTCCCGGTTGGCCTGGCCAACCGGGACTAAAGCCCCTCCCGTCCGCCAGTTGTGGACCGAGCGCGCTCGGCCCAGACTGTTGGTCGCGGGTCTCCTACCGAACCGCGACTAAAGACCCCTATGGTCGCGGGTCGATTATTTTGGGAACTAATGGGGGCGTATGGAAGGCCTATTTTCTACCAGTGATATGACATGTGCTTATGTAGTGATATGTGGGTCCATGTGGCTATTTTTCACTTGTGTTTACTCTGAAGTGTCAACTATATATTATTATAATTTCATGTAACTTACGTAGAGTTGTAATGTTGTCATTTTTTATATATGTTATGTTATTATTTTCATCTCTATAGTATATTTTTGCTATTTTAATGTCATTTCCATGTACGTTGTGTTGTTCATTTTTATACGTTGTGTTGTTTTTGTTGTTTATTTTCATATAAGTGTGTGGTTTTATCGAAACGATGAATGAATGATTACACATGTCGTTGTTTTTCTTATATGTTTTGGTATTATATTGCCTAGTTGAGTTGTTACGTGGGTGCACGTACGGGTTTTTAATACCCTGACGGGTGCGTGTATGGGACAAAATATGTACCCTGGTATGGTGTGGGGGTGGGGGAGGGTAAGATACAAAAGACGGCGGTGTGGGTTTGGTTAAGCTCTACGAACACCCAAGGGGACAGTTGTCATCCGTATCCAGGACAAAACAAAATTTCCAGAACCAATTGTACTGGAATTGCTTTATCTTTAGCTGGTGTGGCACAATCAAGCCCAACCTTCTCAATTTGTTCGAACTCAATCCTATCCAAAGAAAAAAAGGTTATATCCATTTCTTTGTTATGTGATCCACTCATCATCATGTTATACTTGGACAATATATACCTGATTATTCCACATTCCCAAAAAAGGGTAATGAGTTGTATGTGAGAGTTGTATGTGACCAGTTCATTTTTGGCGATATTTATACCAGATTGGAGGGAGTTATATTTATAGACATTACAATTTTATTGTTGGCTGGTTGTGTTTCTCTAAAGTTCAAGGGTTTTTTGTGTGCTGCCATCGGTTTCTCTTGTATCTATGTTCGTGTTGTATTGGCTATGTATTTATTTCCCGCCCATGCCTCCCATGACCAGAGGTCGATATGGGCTAGGGCCTGATTATCTTCTTTTGTTTGCTCCATGTGACTCTATTTGGACGTTGCCCGGAAGGTCCAGGCGCCCATCGGGTCCGGGTTGCCTGAAATCAGTCAACAACAATTATAGTGGTTGTGGTATAAATATCTTTATCCTTCATTTTAAAGGGTACAACTTTCATACCCACATTGACTCCGCCATTGTTGAGCATATAAATTTTGACTCCGCCACGTCCCACCACTTGATCTTTCTAATATTTGAGATAAAAGAGAGAGGTACCCTCGACATACTTTTCCATCAAAAAGAAGTTGATCCCCCATCTTGAGTAAGCTTGGTTTGACTACCCTTGCATTTGTGGGGAGCGTTGGGTTTCGTGCTATCCAAAAAACAAATTCTATGGGCCAGCACAACACCACAATCTCTATCAAGGTGCGGTAACAGAGTGTTACCCTTGACGACCGTTGATGCCGCGGAAGATCACCGTCACTAATGCCGACTCCCACAGTTAGGACTCCTCCTACCCGCCTGCCGACTTCTTTGGATGGGACACCTCCCAGCCACAAGCCGACACATGTCAACTGTATCTATAATTTTTGATTGTTTCATGCTTGTTTTTTACTATTTTTTCATGTTTCTATTATTATTTCATATCATTTTGTAACATTTTTTAGGACTAACCCATTAAGAAGATTCCCAGTGCGAGTTCCTATTTTTTCGTGTTTTTTGTTTTAGAAAGTTCTATAAGAAATAGGGAATCCACGGAAAAATCCCAAAAAAATTGGAAAGTCATTTTTTTTTGTGGAGGACACGAAGTTAAAAAAATATCAGCTTGAGGCAAGGGACCAGGGTCCCACACGGGTCAGAGGCGTGGGCCAGCCCTAGGTCGTGCCCCATTGCCGCATGGGGCCCATGTGGCCCCCTAGGTCATTTTTTCTCCTATAAAACCCCCTTGACCTAAAAACATCAGGTACAGATAAATTTTCCATGAAATATCAACAGAGCCGACGTCATATCGAAACATAATTCGAGCGTTCTGGAGCCTTGTTCCAGACCCTGCCGGAGGGGCGAATCATTACTGGAGGCCTCTTCATCGCCATAATTACCTCTAAGGTGATGCTTGAGTAGTTTGTCCTTGGACTACGGGTCCATAGCAGTAGATACATAGTTGTCTCTTCTCCTTGGATACCACGTAAAGATCTTATGAGATTCCTAACATGACCGAGATTGATATAAACTGATCTCTATATGTTGTGTTTGCTGGGATCCGACGAATTGCGATTTTTTATAAGATTGTGCATGTTTCTTATGTATTATTAGCCTTTTTTGAGTTATTGCATGCTCTCCGGTTTGTTTACTACTTTGGGTAAGTGATTACTTGAATCTCCAAGAGGGATTTTATGCTCGATAGTGGGTTCATGCCTCCTCCATGCCTGAACATGATTGAGAGAAACTTCTAATTACAAATATGTGATGTTGCTACTAGAAAATCGGTGTTTATGTATAATAATTCATTATAAATATTGCTTAAATTACATATTTTGCTTAATGCAATTGTCCGTTGCTTTCAACTTAATACTTAGAGGCGCGTGTTGGATAGTGGTCTCCATGTGGAGTATTAGTCATAGATGCATACTGGATAGTGGTCTATATATGTCTACATGAATATTTTCATAAACATTCTACACTGGTGGAGAACAGGTCAGTAGCACCGGTTTGTAAGGGCATTTGGACTCGGATACAAAACCGGTGCTACGTATCCGGGACTAAAGGCCCCCCCTTTAGAACCGGTCAGCCACCAACCGGTTCTAAAGGCCTCCACGTGGGCGCCGAAGAGCGCGCGCAGGCGGAGGACCTTTAGAACCGGTTGGTAACACCAACCGGTCCTAAAGCTTTTTTTTTCTCTTTTTTTTTCTTTTCTTTTCAGGGTTTCCAATTCCGTATTTAGGGTTTAGGGTTTAGGGTTTAGGGCGTGTTCCGTATTTTCAGGGTTTCCGTTTACGTGTTTCCGTTTCTAAAGAAGGCAATACGTATTTTCAGAAAACACGTAATCGGAAATACGTATCCGGAAACACCGATTCCGTGTTTACGGTTAAGTGTTTCCGATTCCGTGTTTGCGGTTAAATGTTGATGCACCAAATAAAAGTACATATATATATACATGTAACACGAAGTAATCGACCGAGAATTACATAATCTGAAGTTCGTTTTGAATAGCTGTATACTTGCATAGAGAATGGAGCTGGCTATAATTGGTTCATAGGATGGAAAAGTTCTCCGTCTTCTGCTATGACTTGCGTGAGAAGAAATCCTGCCAATTCCTCTGCAATAGCCTTGCAACGGTAGATTGGTCTGAGCTGCGCCCGCTTTCGTGCCATCTTGAAAAGAAGTAGATGAAAACAATTAAGTTATGAACAAAACTAAACATAATTAATGGCAACATAAATAAAGTTGTGAAGATCCGGTTACGTACCTCTAGATTTCTCCTAGTACGGGATTTCTCATTGATCGTCCTGTGAATGAACTCGCAAACGTAGTATCCACAATAATCAGTTCCCTGTGGTTGTTGCGGGACTTTCTATATACGAGAAACATAATTCAGTCAAATTAATAATAATCAAGAGAATGGTAATGGTATTTAAATCAGGGTACGTAGTACTACTTACTTTGTTAATCTGAAAGTTGAGAATGTCTGCCCATGTACCGGGTTCTTCCTTGATGAACATTTGCCAAACCCTGGGCGACAAAAGAAAAATGAATAGAAGAGTTAATTATTACTTACTTGATATCAGGGAATGAACGAAAAAGAGGCCGATGAACGAAAGAGGCCGATATATATATACTTTTGAAGCATCTGACGCGCGGTCTTCCATGTATCAGCGCCCCAGGTTAACGAGTCCCAGACTTCAACTTGTCCTTTATCGATTCTAATGATGAACAATATGAAGTGGCCGCTGCGCACGTGTACACACGCAGTCATGCATACTCATCAATTACACTTAACATCAGATAAGCAAAATGGAATGTGTACAAGACAGTAACACTCACTTGAATCCGTAGGGCCAAAGTATTTCTTTTTTGGTACTTTATCGCTTCAAAAACCTTAGCAAATCACCGGTGTAGTCTTGTTGAACCTTTCTACTGTGTTTTGATGATACGAATACGGGTCAATGAACCCAAAGTCCCAGATTCCTGCCAGTCTGCATTCACGAATCTTCATTCTGCATAGTAGCGTACAAAAAGAATGTCGTGAGTGATAATTATACGGGCAACGAACGCGAGCTTAACTAAATAATTAAATTACACAAATAAATCACTTACAAACAGTAGCAGCTGAGGATAGACTTGTCGAGGGAACGTTGATTGTACATCTGGAAGAAATCATCGAACCCAAGCTCGACACCGTAATCTCCGAAGTAGTGTTGATCCTGAACTTGAGCCATGATACAGTCTCTCTCCTGCCTTGCAGCCTCCAAGTACCAATCATGTAAACTCCGTAGTTGGGTTGTTAGATCAGTAGGATTTTCGACCAGAGGGTGCCCGGGCTTGTATGTATATACCACATCAGCAATAGCGTAACCCACGTCGCCCATGCGTGGACCGGACACTGAAGCCTGGTCAGATAAGACCTTGAGCGGGGCAATTGACCGTGCTTCTTGTTGTCCGAGCTGGGGAACTTGTTTCCCGCATTTCGTCTGCTCCGCCTGCTTCATCTCCTCCGTCTGCTTCTTCTGTGCGGTGTGCGTCTTCTCAATGTATCGTTCATAGTCTGAAAGGGGCGGCGGTGGCGGCGGTGCAGGATAATATAAGTTGTCGATGGTCCGCTCAATTTTCCACTTTGGGATGTCCTTCAGAGTTTCCTTCCAGGTGTCTGGAGGGGGCTTCCGGGGAAACTGTGTGAACCATGCTCTGGTTTTGGCTTTCACGACATCGCTTAGTTCCTCCGGAGTCATCAGGCCTGGTAACTTCGGCGGAGTCTCGACTTTCTTAGATTTCCTTGGTCTCTTCTTGGGAGGAGTCCCGTTTCTTCTGAACTTCAGCTTCCGCTTTGCCGTACCCGTAGTGGGCGCATCCGTCGGCTCACGGGAGTGCACGGGCGATGGAACCTCGGCCTCGGGCTCCCAATCTTCGTTGTGGGGTGGACTTGGAGGTTCGTTGGGGGGTGGACTTGGAGGTCGTGCATTCTCTGTACGAAAGTGAAAAAACTATTAAAAATAAGCTTACATGTGGTGCAACATTCAGTAATTGATGGAGGTATATATGGTGCATTTGTACCTGGAGGAGTCGGTGGCCTTGGCGCCGAGTTAGGAAACACGATGTGTTTCTTATTCCACAATATGATACCAAGCTCCATTTCTCCCAGTGTCTTCTCGCCTTCACCTCCAGGAATATGGAGCTCAATTGAATGGCATCCCGGCGTAATTGTTGACAACCCGACACGAGCATGGGATGCTGGAATCTGACCACCATGGTAGGTTGCTCCAGGTTGATTCGGTAAAGCATAGCCTGACGCCACCCTGAAGGATATATTCCCCATTGGCATATGTATCTCACAGTTTGTCTTCTCCGTGATATCATCCACGGGGTAGTGAGGCGCCGACGGTTCGACTGCACGACCGTCTTCTAGCTGCATGTGCGTGGAACCAACGCTGCTTCTATGCTGAGATGGGACGGCATCTGCTACATGATTGTCTTCTATTTGCAGCTGATCAGGTGCAGGACGATGTTCTACCTCCTCTTCAGTGTCAGGTAGAGGGTGTCCCCCTTTCTTCAAGAGAAAATCCACCTTTTGTTCTAATGTCGATATCCGTTCACTCGTCTTTTTCTTGCTTCTATCACGGCTTCTGTAAGTGGCAATGTCCGCTGCAAACCCTTGGCTCCACGGGGTATCCGCTCCAAAGCCTCGTGTTCGTCCCCACTTTTCGGGGTTCCCGAGTGCCCTCGTCAGCTCGTCGTTCTCTCTATCGGGAACAAAAGTTCCTTTTCGAACAGCTTCTATTGCCTTCTCTAGGTCTGCTACGACTTTTGTTATTTTTTCCGACCATGGTCCCTGAGCAACAATCATCCCAGTCTCAGCGTCCAACGTTGCCCCATGCGCGAACAACCAGAACTTGGACCTATCGGGCCAGTCATGTGTCTGTGGAATGATACCTCTTTTCACAAGCGCAGCTTCATAGCTTCGCCACCTAGGCAGGGCAGTCATGTAGCCACCTGACCCCAAAATATGGTGATATTTCTTCTTCTTCGCATTCTCCGAATTTGTGGCCGATCGGGATGCAAAGACACCCGATTTCTTGTACGCCTTAAAATCATCCCAAGCGTCTCTTATCTTCACTAGGTTCCCAATGAAAACTGGATCTTCGTCCTTATATTTCTTCCACAGTTCTTTCTTCCACCTCTGGAATTGTGTGGCCATCTTCTTCAAAGCCCACTGCTCGACTTTCTTCTTCTTATCGCTCGCTACGCTGAAATTTTGCCATAGCGTTTCGCAAAGAATTTTTTTCAATCTTTCATCGACATAACTAGCTCCAACGTTGGCCCGGTCTTCGGCTTATTCCATTCTATTAAGTTGATCGGGACCAGGTCTCTTACAACATCTCCGCACTGATTTACGAATTTGCGATAAGTTTCTGGGGGCTGCAGTGGTTTGCCATCAGCAGCAACTGTATCGATCGAGAACCTTGCGGTATCTTTCAACCTTGCGGCCGGGCCTCGTTTGGACTTTGTCTCAGTACTTGCGCTAGCTGTTCCGGAGGGCGCCTAAACGGGAAAATAATGATTCGTTAGTAAGTGCAATACAAATTAATTGTTGCGTGAACAGTGACTTGAGATATACATTGGCAGAGTTTGTTCTGGAGGGCACTTCTTCATCCTCGACGTTGTCGTCGTCATCATCTACTACATCTTCTATATTCTGATCTCCTTCGCCGGAGTCGTTCAAAAATTGATTGCTAAACGCTTGTCCACCGTCGTCATCACGATATATGGCCGTTGCATTATTAAAAATCATCTCGCACATTAATCTTTCCTTCTCCGCCTCACCCATTCCCGCGAGTTTATCGGCGTGCGGATCATGTGCAGGTTCTTGGGGATCCATAGCTCAACACCTGCTAGTAAAATTTATAAAATGAAGAACACTTAGCGAAATTTTCATCGGGCACTTGGCGAAATTATTTCATCGGACAGTAATAAAATAATAGTTCTGGACATATTAATGAAATAATAGTTCTGGACACACCAAGAGTTACATAGCTCGGGTTGATTTTTTAAACCCTAATACATCACGATCGAATAATATCACTTATACATAGTCTCGATCGTGACATCTCTCAAAATAATTAACTCCGACCGGGTCCTAAGCCGCGGGGTGCTGAGTCACGGGTGCTACGCATCCATAGATAAGGAACCCTCATAGGGTCATAGCTCACGTGGTAAGGAACCCTCCGAATAATCGACCAACTGCTGCTATACTGGCTATCGAGCAAGTACATGTAGCGACGGACGTGCTCGTCCTCCTCCCTGATACGCTGTTGTACCACCTCCTCAGGGGCCGGCTCTCTCCGCACCGAGCGTGGCCCACGCGATGGCCACCAAAGAATATCCGGGTCGACCACGTCACCCGGATTTCTCACCAAGCCGCGTGCCCCGGTACTAAGGAGCTCCCAATGCCAGCCTGGCGGGGCCCAGTCCCGGACATCCCCCGGCGGGTCCAACAAAGACATGAACTAAAAACCTGCCCGGACTAAGTAAATATTCCATAATTAAGTAAAATACCTTAGTGTTTCTAACTTAGTAAAAAATAGTAAATTGAGAAATATAACAGAAATAAGATGAAAGTTAAACAGGAACAATATGGTAACTTAGTGAAAAATTTTAACTTACTGAAATTATATATATATTCTAACTTTCTGAAATTTTCTAACACAAACTTAGTGAAATTTTCTAACACAACATTCTAACACAAAAATTCTAACACTAAACAAAATTGTAAAAACAAAATAAAGCACTAAAAAAATCTAACACTAACTCTAAAAATTTCTAACACTAAATTCTAACACTAACACTAATAACTCTAAAAAAATCTAACACTAAATCTAAAAATTTCTAACACTAACACTAACTCTAAAAACAATCTAACACTAACTCTAAAAATTTATAACACTAAACACTAACACTAACTCTAAAAATTCTAACAGTAAAACAAAATTGAAAAAAACCGAAATAAAACTTACCTAGCTAGGCCGGCGACGGCGATCGAGGGGCGAGAGGCGGGGCGGCGGAGGCGGAGGCGAGACGGAGGCGCGACGGAGGCGGACGGCGACGGCGCGACGGAGGCGGACGGCGACCGCGGAGGCGCGACGGACGCGGGGCCGCGCGGGGGATCGACGGCGACGGAGACAGAGATAGCGGACGGAGGCGCGGCGGACGGAGGCGAGGCCGACGGAGGCATGGCGGACGGAGGCGAGGCGGACGGCGACGAGGCGGACGGAGGCGCGGCGCCGGAGCAGGGCTTCGCCGTACGTGGTATAGGAGAAGACGCGCGAAGGGAAATGAGCCAAATTTTCAGAAGTCCTAGAGATATATCCCCACTACAGGCCTTTAGCACCGGTTTGTGTTAACAACCGGTGCTAAAGGGTCTTTAGCACCGGTTGCTAACACAAACCGGTGCTAAAGGCCTGTAGTTGGGGCCACACCCAGACTGCGCGCCCACTACAGGCCTTTAGCACCGGTTTGTGTTAGCAACCGGTGCTAAAGGTGTTAGTACAAACTGCCCGCCTCCCGCGCGCGGCAGTTTTATTGCTACAGTGCGCACCGGCCCGATCGCGGGTCTCTGTTTCTTCTCTTCTTCCTCTGTCTTTTCTTCTTCCTCTCTTGATCTTCCTCCACTAAGCACCATGGCTGAAGTTTCTAAGAGATATGATGTGGCCACACCATGCGGCAAAATTCTCGACCTGTTCTACACCAACAATTGCGAGGAGCTCCCCGGTGCTCTTGGGTATTTGACCGATCTGTATTTCTCCTCTCACGAAGAACACCGGTTTTTCGGGCTTGATTTAGAGTATACGGCGGATAAACGGAATGTTGCAGTCATCCAGATTGCATTCAAGGAGGCCGTTTTGGTCTTCCAATGGTCAAGGTAACGCACACGTACAATCTTGCATCTTCGATTTGTTTGTTGCATTTGAAGAATACATGTGTTGCAATATATCTAACACGTACACGTATCAAATTTTTGTTGTTGCAGTAGTTCAAAGCATTCTCCGGCACTTGTTGATTTTCTTGTCAACAAGGGGTATGACTTTTGCAGCGTTGACAACATGCAAGACCGTCCGAAGTTGATGCGCTTGGGTATTGTGATACCTGAAGATCACTACATTGATCTTCAGGATCTTATCCATTTTGCTGATTTGAACAGGCCGAAGACCGGGATGGCTCTCATGGCAACTGCCTTCATCCACGAGGGCTACGAAACCATGAAGACTGATTTCCCCTCGAAGAATCACTGTTGTGGGAGAAGAACCCACTGGACTGGACCAACATCAAGTATGCAGCCATAGATGCATACGTCTCCTACGAGTTGTTCCGCTTCTACTCGACGGATCCATAGATGTTGTTTGTGTACCGCATCTTGTGTTCGATATATGCATGTAATGGATATATTAGTATGTAATGTATATATTATCATGTAATGTATATATTATTATGTAATGGATATTATTTCTATATTAATTCCTAGCTATACTATTTCTATATTATGTCAAACACACATTTCAAAACAAACAAACAAAAACACATCAAGAAAACAAAACAGAAAAACTACTGTTTCTGTATATGTGATCACTTACCCCAGGCGCACCGTACACAACATGCGCCTGCGGTAAAGCTCTTATCCCACGCGCATTTCTTGACTGTGCGCCTGCGGTAAAGTTACCCTAGGCGCATTTTGCTGTTTATGCGCCTGTGGTAAGTTAGGGTGGGTTATGAGTAAGGCAAGGAAAAGTGAGAGCGCAAGTGATACATCGAGCATATATATCGTGGATACATATATATAGATTGATTTAGCGAGATACCATACATGTAGATTGATTTAGCGATTGCCGCAGTGTCGCGGGAATACAAATTCTTTTATTAAAAAGAGAAAACAGACGAACACTACTCCTCGCCGTCGTCGTCGGGGAACTCGTCGGTGACCTCCTCCGGGTCATCATCGTCGCCGAACTCGTCGGTGACCTCCTCGTCATCATCGGAGGTGCATGATGGTATGTCCGAGATAGGCCCCCACCTCGGATCGTCGGAGGCCCATACTTCGCCGGCGTGGTCGGCCCGACGAAGCTCTTGCAGCGCCTTCGTCCTCGCCTCCCGAGCCGCATCTAACGCGAGGTGGCGTTCGAGGCGGCGCTCCGCCCGCTGAGCCGCGCGGGTCTGCCAGAGCTCCTCGTCAGCGCTCTCCTCCCCCGGGTTGTTCCGGTAATACTCGCGGACGACGCGGTCTTCCCTGGCGTCGACTAGGCCCTGAAACGCGCGGTGGCGGAGGTGGAGGTGGTCGGCGGCAGTGATGATCTGTGGCTTCGTCGCCCTGGCCTCCGCTTCCCAGACTGTGTGGCAGTCGTTGAAGTTCATCAGCGACTGCGGGCGGTTGAGGCGCCAGGCCGCCGCGTCCCAGGCGCGGGCTGCCTCTGCCGCCGTCGCAAAGGTGCCGAGGGGGATGCGGTCATCCCCCCAGCGGATATCTGCGCTGAACATTCCGTTCTGCCGTGCTCGGACGCCGCGGAAACCGGTGGTGATGTTCCTCCTCGGAGGCATGGTGGAAGCGTGACGGTGCAGAGGGATGAAGAAGAAGCGCTCGAGGCGCGACAGTTTATACCGCGCCCTCCAGGCCACGCGTCACAACTCCCGTGCCACGCGCCACCATAACATGGATGGATGTGTTAAAGGGGGGTGTAGAACAAATGCACTGAGTATATGATGTATCAAACCTTAAGGGGGGTGTGGAACAAAACAGACGGTATCGCCATCATACAGCCCGACCGTGGCTACTGGGTGCATATATAGGGTCCTCTGGCTCACAAAGTGTTGAGCTAGGGTTTTGATCCAACGGTTAAGAAACATCTCATCCAACGGCTCACAACAGTTCGAAAGAAACACACCGTAGCCCTGATCGAATGGATCACAACAGCTGGAAAGAAACACACCCCGGATCCAACGACTCACAAGCGGTTGAAACAAACACACGATCCGTGTGATTCTATCTGATTGGTCCAAACGAAACCCTAACCCATTTAGTCCCGGTTGGTGTCCCCAACCGGTACTAAAGGGACGATCCGTTTCTATTTTTCTTCTTGCATTTCTTCTGATTGCGCCGTAACCATGGAATATCTTCATTATTTAACTGAATTCTAGGATCATCTTTGACTTTGAAGGGAGGAATTTCATCAAATTTAATGTAATCTGATAACTTACCCCAGGCGCATATTACAAAGTATGCGCCTGTGGTATAGATCTTAGCCCAGGCGCATATTTTGTCTGTGCGCCTGCGGTAATGTTACCCCAGGCGCATATTGCGGTCTATGCGCCTGTGGTAAGTTAGGGTGGGTAATGAGTAAGGCAACGAGAAGTGAGAGCGCAAGTGATACATCGAGCATATATATCGTGGATACATATATATAGATTAATTTAGCGAGATACCATACATGTAGATTGATTTAGCGATTGGTATACTAGCCCGCCGGTACTTTGTTTCTCACTTTTAAAAAATACATACATATATCGCGAGTATTTCCCTCTGTCAACCTTTCGTCACAATCTTACGCTTGCCTTTCTTGGTTGATGTTGAATACGTGACTGCCATACCGTGACTTCTTCTGTCTGCCTCTGTAACAACCGGTCGTCACAATCTTACTCTTGCCTTTCTTGGTACCGGTTGCGGTTAACAACCGGTGCTAAAGGGTCTTTAGCACCGGTTGTTAACGGCAACCGGTCCTAAAGGCCTGTACAGGGGGGCGCACATTTCTTTTTCTTCTTCTTTCTGTTTCCAAAGGGGTGTGTAGAACAAAACAAACGGTATCGCCATCATACAGCCCAACCGTGGCTACTGGGTGCATATATGCATACCAAATGCACGGCTGGACGTATGATGGCGAATCCGGATGTTTTGTATTTGCTCGATGAACTGAGTATATGATGTATCAAACCTTAAGGGGGGTGTGGAACAAAACAGACGGTATCGCCATCATACAGCCCGACCGTGGCTACTGGGTGCATATATGCATACCAAATGCACGACCGGACGTATGATGGCGAATCCGGATGTTTTGTATTTGCTCGATGAACTGAATATATGATGTATCAAACCTTAAGGGGGGTGTGGAACAAAACAGACGGTATCGCCATCATACAGCCCGACCGTGGCTACTGGGTGCATATATGCATACCAAATGCACGGCCGGACGTATGATGGCGAATCCGGATGTTTTGTATTTGCTCGATGAACTGAGTATATGATGTATCAAACCTTAAAGGAGGGTGTAGAACAAAACAAACGGTATCGCCAGTATACAACCCCGCAGTGGCTACTGAGTGCATATATGCATACCAAATACACAGCGGGGCGTATGCTGGCGAATCCGGATGTTTTGTATTTGGGAGATGAACTGAACGGTGTATGAAGCTGGGCTATATATAGGGTCCTCTGGCTCACAAAGTGTTGAGCTAGGGTTTTGATCCAACGGCTAAGAAACATCTCATCCAACGGCTCACAACAGCTCGAAAGAAACACACCGTAGCCCTGATCGAACGGCTCACAACAGCTGGAAAGAAACACACCCCGGATCCAACGACTCACAAGCGGTTGAAACAAACACACGATCCGTGTGATTCTATCTGATTGGTCCAAACGAAACCCTAACCCATTTAGTCCCGGTTGGTGTCCCCAACCGGTACTAAAGGGACGATCCGTTTCTATTTTTCTTCTTGCCTTTCTTCTGATTGCGCCGTAACCATGGAACATCTTCATCATTTAACTGAATGCTAGGATCATCTTTGACTTTGAAGGGAGGAATTTCATCAAATTTAATGTAATCTTCTGACATGTCTGTCTTGTCCTCGACTCCCACGATGTTTCTTTTCCCTGAAAGAACTATGTGGCGCCTTGGCTCATCGTCTGATGTATTCGTTTCCTTATCTTTTGTTTTTCTCGGTCTGCTAGACATGTCCTTCACATAGAAAACCTGAGCCACATCATTGGCTAGGACGAATTGATCATTGCCGTACCCAAGATTCTTCTGATCCACTGTTGTCATTCCGTACTTCGGGTCTACCTTCACGCCTGACAGGTTGAACCATTTGCACCAGAACAAAGGGACCTTAAAGGAAGGTCCGTAGTCAAGTTCCCATATCTGCTCTATGTAACCATAGTATGTGACCCTTTGCCCGTTGTCGTCTTTTGCATCAAACCGGACGCCACTGTTTTGGTTGGTGCTCTTTTTATCTTGTTCTGCCGTGTAAAATATGTTACCATTTATCTCGTACCCTTTAAAGGTCAATACAGTCGAAGATGGTTGCTTGGCCAACAAGTATAGCTCATCTTCAACAATGTTGTCATTAATCAGACGTCTTTGCAACCAACCTCCGAAAGTCTTCGCGTGTTCTTTAGCAATGAAATCTTCAGGGCGCTCCGGATATTCCGAGCGTAAAATATCCTTGTGTTCCTGGATATATGGAGCCGCCAAGCTGGAATTAACTAGAACTGTGTAGTGTGCTTGACTGAAAGATGGCTCGTCCATACATGTTGTTGATTTCTTTCCTAGCGTGCCTTTTCCACGCAGTCTCCCCTCATGGCGCGACTGAGGAACCCCGATCGGGTTCAGGTCAGGAATAAAGTCAACACAAAACTCAATGACCTCCTCTGTTCCATAGCCCTTGACCATGCTTCCTTCTGGTCTAGCACGGTTTCGAACATAATTCTTCAAGACTCCCATGAACCTCTCAAAGGGGAACATATTGTGTAAGAATACAGGACCGAGAACGGAAATCTCTTGGACTAGGTGAACTATGAGGTGCGTCATAATATTGAAAAAGGTTGATGGGAACACCAACTCGAAGCTGACAAGACATTGGACCACGTCCTTCTGTAAACTTGGTAGAGTTGCTGGATCGATTGCCTTCTGAGAAATTGCGTTGAGGAATGCACATAGCTTCACAATGGGTACTCGCACGTTTTCTGGCAGAAGCCCCCTCAATGCAATCGGAAGTAACTGGGTCATGATCACGTGGCAGTCATGAGACTTAAGGTTTTGGAACTTTTTCTCTTCCAGGTTTAGTATTCCTTTTATGTTCGACGAGTAGCCAGACGGGACCTTGATACTACTCAGGACTTGGAAAAAGATCTCCTTCTCTTCCTTGGTAAGAGCGTAGCTGGCAGGACCTTTGAAATTCTCTGGATTCATCAGGTCGTCTCGTTCGTGCATACGTTGGTGGTGCAGCCGTGCTTTTGGTGTATCTCTCGACTTCTTCCCATGCACGCCCAATAAGTTTAGCAGGTTCACGCAAATATTTTTTGTCACGTGCATCACGTCGATCGCAGAGCGAACCTCTAGGAATTTCCAATAGGGTAGTTCCCATAATATAGATTTCTTCTTCCACATGGCTACGTGGTTGTCGGCGTCATTTGGAACAGATTGTGCGCCAGGACCCTTTCCAAAGATTACTTTTATATCTTTGACCATGTCATATATATCAGTACCTTTAGGGAGGGTTGGCTTCCTCCGTGTATCTGCCTCGTCTTTGAAATGCTTTCCTTTCTTTCTTACGAGATGCCTGTCTGGAAGAAATCGACGATGCCCCGGGTACACATTCTTGCCTATATGTATACTTTCTGTCTCGCCTAAACAGTGTGTGCATGCGCTGTATTCCTTGTTTGACTGTCCTGAGATGTTACTAAGAGCGGGCCAATCATATATGGTAACAAACAGCAACCCTCGTAGGTCAAATTCCTCTTGTTTGTACTCGTCCCACACACGTACACCTTCGTCAGCCCACAACTCTAAAAGTTCATCAACCAGTGGCCTCAGGTACACATCAATGTTGTTGCCGGGTTGCGACGGGCCTGGGATAAGCACTGGCATCATAATGAACTTACGCTTCATTCATAACGAAGGAGGAAGGTTATAGATACATAGAGTCACGGGCCAGGTGCTATGACTGCTACTCTGCTCCCCAAATGGATTCAGGCCATCTGTACTCAGACCAAACCTTTAGTTTCTTGCGTCATGTGCAAAGTCCTCGTACTTATCGTCGATGTTTCTCCACTGCGACCCATCAGCGGGGTGTCTCAGCATATCGTCTTCCTTACGGTCTTCTTTGTGCCATCGCAATAACTTGGCATGCTCTTTGTTTCGGAACAAATGTTTCAACCGTGGTATTATAGGAGCATGCCACATCACCTTGGCAGGAACCCTCTTCCTGGGGCGATCGTCGCCCTCAACATCACCAGGGTCATCTCGCCTGATCTTATACCGAAATGCACCGCATACCGAGCAGGCATTTAAATTCTCGTGCTGGCCGCGGTAGAGGATGCAGTCATTGATGCATGCATGTATCTTATGCACTTCCAATCCTAGAGGGCAGACAACCTTCTTTGCTTCGTATGTACTGCAGGGCAGCACGTTATTTCTTGGAAGCATCTTCTTCATTATTTTCAGCAGGTTTTCAAATCCCTTGTCAGATAATCCATTCTCTGCCTTCCATTGCAGCAATTCAAGGGTGGTGCCCAGTTTTTTCTGGCCATCTTCGCAAGTTGGGTACAACAATTTTTTGTGGTCTTCTAACATGCGCTCCAACTTCAACCTCTCGTTTTCACTTGCGCAGTTTATGTGTTCTTCACGAATGACCTGACGAAGATCATCATCAGACTCATCAACAATGTCCTCAAGTTCAGGCTTGTCTTCCCCCATTTCAGTATCACCGTGTTCATCGAACATAGGATAATTATCATTATCCTGTTCTTCTTCATTGTCTTCCATTATAACCCCTCTTTCTCCGTGCTTGGTCCAACAAAAATAACTGGGCATGAAGCCTTCTTGCAACAGGTGGGTGTGTATGGTTCTTGAGCTAGGGAAATTCCTCTTATTCTGGCATTTTTTACATGGACAAAAAATTAATCCATTCTGCCTCTTTTTCTCAGCCACATTGAGAAAACTATGCATGCCATTAAGGAATTCAGGACGACGTCGATCACTGTACATCCATTGCCGGTTCATCTGCATTATATAAATTTATCAACAACCATTATGCTAAATCATAATGACTAAATTAATTAATTAATACAAAAAGTTCATCACACGTTAATACCAAACTAGCGTATAGTGACCATACATATATAGTTCTCAGAAAAATACACACTGAAACCATCCATAAAAACTCTCTCTAATTAATGCATTTAAAAACAACAACAAATGCGATCAAAATCGCAACAAAGGTAACAATTGACCCGACGACATAATGATACCAAGCCTCTTTACTAATTGCATATTTCCTAATCTTTCTAATCTTCAGGCGCATTGCGTCCATCTCGCTCTTGTGACTATCGACGACACCGGCAAGAACCTTTTCCAAGGTCATCTTCTCTCTTTCAGTTTTTTCCAACCTTTCTTCAGTTTTTTTCAATCTTTCTTTCAAGCCAATATTTTCTTGTTCAACTAAGTATAACTTCTCAACAATAGGGTCGATTGGCATTTCCGGTTCCACTACCTCCTATATAAAAATATCTATGTCAAGTTGGTCGGCGTAAGTAATTGTCGTATAATCAGGAAATGAAAATATGTAGTGAAAAAAGATAATATACCACATCCGAATCATAGACTGGACGAGGGCCAATGGGGACGGATATCAAAACCATGGCTCTAGAAAATTATATACAAGTAAATACGTAAATCATACAAATCAAAATTTGTTTTGGTAAATAAAAACAATAGGCTCACCAAGGTTGTGTCGGTGATGGGGCGATCGACGGTAGTGAGGAAGGGGACAAGGCGCGCGACACTAAAAAAAGCACAAATCATAATTAATTTTGAGCTCAAATTGCATCAATTTGTATACATAACAAAATGAATAACAAATTCTAGCTTAGCTAGGCATTTCATCAAACACCTAGCTAGCACAACAAAAATGAAATGAGCAAGAAAACGAGCAAAACTTGCAATGCCGGAAGAGGGAACGTTGATGCTAACCGTAGAACCGATGGGTACCAACAATCTTGACAAATGGTGGAGAAAATGGGGATGGATTAGACCTCACAAGAGGAAGGAGAGAGCAAAAATGGAGTTGAGCTAGAGCTGGAAAAAATGGAGCTGAGCTCGGGGTGGTATATATGTAGGGTTTAGGGGAGGGCTTTAGGACCGGTTTGTGTTACAAACCGGTTCTAAAGGATATGACAGCGGGACCCGCAGTAGCTGCAAAAAATGAGAAAACCTGTAACACCGGTTTGTGATACAAACCGGTTCTAAAGGGTCTGCCCCTGGGCTCCCCTCCCTGCAGCAAATGACCCGCAAGGCCTTTAGGACCGGTTTGTGTTACAAACCGGTCCTAAAGGCCTTGCGGCCATTTGCTGCATGGGTGGGGCCCAGGGGACAGACTCTTTTGAACCGGTTTGTATCACATCCGGTTCCATTGTGCTTGGCTCAGTGCCCTGTTTTCTACTAGTGCTAGTTATTATAATATGATTGTTGCAATTCTATCAATAACCTAGTCGTAATTTGCTTAGCTAACATGTTGGTTTGGTATCTTAGAAAAGACATCACTAGTGAAAGTATGCCCCCCGGTTCATTCTTTTACATTGATTACAAACTCGTTTACTTGATTTATACTATTTATGGCTTGCTGGTCCATGTTTATAATTATTTATTTCATCAATATTTTCCACACTATATGTTTAATGCTCTGTTTTTGCAAGATGGGAAGATTGACATCCTTCCTAGAAATTTGGGGCAAATGATAGTTGTGTTTTGTGTGTAGATCCACTACAAACCTTGTTGAAGACGTGAAATCTTACTGTTCGATAACCTTGCACTAGTAGGAAAAAGGCTACCCGTGGCGCACCAATTTGGACATCTGTGGCGAACTCGTGTGCGCCAGTACTGTCACGCCACTGGTAATGACCTACTTGTGGCCCACAATGGATGTGCGCCACGGCTAAGCATACATAGTTGTGGTGCATGCATGATAAAGTTTGCCACGGGTAATGTTGTACCAGTGGCGCGTTAGCTGGGATGTTCGCCATAGCTATGTCATACCATCGACGTTCTTTTCTTAATGAACCACAGGTATGATCTTAGGGAGCAAAAAAAATTAAAATTATACCATATGATTTGCGTTGCACATAAAAGCTGCACCAAAACAGATATTTTCGAATTGCACAAAAACAGATAAAAGCTGGATGATTTCCAAATACGAAACATAATAGCAATCTACAATTGAACTACGATAATCAACTAAAGAACATAATTTGATATCCGTAAACAAAGGAAAGTGTCAATAGCATCGAACTAGAGATAGCCACTCTTCTCTTGGTACCTAGCTAGCTGATCTTCTGGACACCTCTCATTCTGGATAACGAAGAAATGTGGGTTGATGTTAGAGTTTGGATTTTCATGTGTGTAGAAGATGAACTTGCCCTCTTCCTCGATATAGAACTTTCACTTCATAGCAGTTGTCATCTCCATTTCTTCGGTAAACTTTCTCCAACCACTGCCAAAGAAATGTCCGGTTTATGTCATTAGTGACGATTAGTTTGTAACAGAGGTCCAGTCTTGAGATCTTGACCAAGGTCACCTCAAATTTCTAGTGGCGGAAGTGGACTCTAGCTTTGCAAGTGATGGTCTAACATAAAGAACATAAATTAGACATGAAAGTAACACATGTAAACATGAATTATACATGACACCCAAAAGGTCTCATACAAAGAGTGCATATCATAAAATTCCAAGCGTGGGAACTAAAGGAACAAGAGTTATATACAATAGATGGTATTGTATATACCACTAGATCCTTTAGACACACACTCGAATTGATAACGCTCAGTAGTTTAATCATTGGCCTAATAACTAGATGTTGAATAATTATGATCAAGAACGCACAAATTGATGATTTAAAACCAATGTACACACCATTCTAATTCGATAGCACATTGGAAGTACGGCAAAAAACTTTTGGTCATGCCGCCGTCAGTGCCACAATCAACACACACGTCCATTTTCTACAGTAGTTCATTACACAAAAATAAATTAAGAAACATAAATTAAATAGGTCATCCTAAATGAAACACATCAATTTAAACCAACTTAAATCTATCAACACAGAGAAAAAACTGGGATACTTATTAAATAGAGCTCTCCCTAAAAAGAGAATCATTCTAACCGGAACTCAATTTCAAACCAATTTTGAAGAGATTCACAACATATTGTGCATGTTACAAGGCAGTACACCTCATGGTGATCAGTTCGGGCATAAAGATAAGGATTTCTGGACTTCTTTGAAAATAAATAATGTCACATATGTATGGGCTAGTGAGATCATAAAAAAGTTGGAGCCTTTTGTGCACATCCGTAACGGTGACTTGAAGTCACCGTTATGGATGTCCACTAAAGAGTCCGACTTTTTCCTAATCTCACTAATCCCTGTGATGTTATTTAATTGCAAAGAAGCCACGAAACCCCTGTCTTCTTTGGATCATACTTTCCCGGATCACCATCACGTGTAGTATCTCATAACAACACAATATGTTGCTAAACTATTCAAAATTGTTTTCAAATGGAGAATCGGATAGAGTAATTCATTTTTGGTGGCAAACTTTAGAAAGATTTTTTCCAAAATTTATGATGGCTAATTAACAAGGATGGTGCCTCATACTTAGAGGTTGGACACATAATCCCCAAGGATGGTGTAAGTGAGCCAAGTAGGATGCACAAAATTTGTATTTGTGCATATCACAAGGCTCGCTCAACCCATCTTGTGATCACATAGTGTCACAACAATTTAATCATCGACATTCGAATAAACAAATGAAAGTAAATAAAAATGAATTGGATTTGAGCCTCATACTTAATTTGGACACATAATACCCAGGGATGGTGTCAGCGAGCCAAGTAGAATGCACAAGATTTGTATTTGTGCATATAATGAGGCTCGCAAACCCCGTCTGGGGGGTGGGGGGTGGCATGGGCAGCGTCCTCCTCCGTGGCGCGGTCGCGGTGCGAGTGTGTGGGGACTGCGGTTAGAAATGGAGAAGGTGAAGAGAGGAGGCCACGCTTGGCGGTTAATAAACATGGTTAAAGTTACCCACGGTGCACAGTTGCACCTGTGCGCCATGGGTAAGAGATTTAGCCGTGGCGCAAAGGGTTGGAGTGCACCGCTAGTTGTGTGCGGTCTGTTTGTCTGTCTGGGGGTCAAAATACTAGTGGCGGACATAAAATGTGTGCTCCAGTAATATTTATATAGCCATGGCGGACATCAAGCCATGTTCGCGACCAACATAATTGTCGTGCCCGTGTAAACTTTACTTGCGGCTCATTGTTTTTGTTTGTTCGCCACCAGTGGCAATCCACCTATAAGTTTTTGCCTACTAGTGTTGGTCTCATATACTGAGAGAAAACTTAATTCTATGCTATATCACACCTTCCTATTGGGGTTCCCAACGGGTGTTGAATGTACACCGCATCATATGGCTACAACAAGGTAACCACGCGTACATGATGAGCGTCTCTGTGCACCCTGCGAGGCTCTAGTACGCGACATTAGAGAACCATCTTGATTTATAAGTTGAAGTTTTCCGGGCGTCCTCTAGACTATCTAGAAGATTTAGATGTTCCGGCATCACTTTCGTATGAGAGATGGTGGTGTGGTTCGAGAGGGTTGCTGCTGTGGTGACTCTTACCTATCAATTTATGACAACCCTTTGTCCAGTCAAGGGGCTTTGCCTTTATAAGTATGCAAATATGGCGCTACATGTTACATGACATGCCATGCAAGACAACACTTGTCAAGCATCTTGACACATGTCGGCTTCAAGATATGCAAGACAACACTTGTCAAGCATCATGACACATGTCAGGCGCCATGCATGACTGTCATGACGACACAAGGTGGGGACATGTGGCATCCTTATTCCTTCCCGTACCTTCCACAAGTTTAAAAAATGTCTCACATCATTATAGACTCTTCTAGAACTTGCGTATATTATTCTTGATTATTCCGAACACCTCCAAGATCGTCTATGATATTCCAAAATCTTTTCAGGCCATACAAAACACTTCATTAAATCCTTCTCTAATTTTATCTATGTCGGAAACATGTTCTATAAGATGCTAATCCGTTAGGAGTGTTGATCCTTCAGCTTAGAAATAATGCAAACATGAATTGAAAACTAGTCCATGTCTATAACAAACAACATGATCTAGAGAACCATGAGAGGTCCCACCTTATCAACTTATATCCTTTACCATGTGAAACTTTTAGTTACGTTTGCCAATACTTTTACTTCATCATACTTTGCCCAATCCGAGGTGAGACATTGTCGGTATCCCATGATCAACTCCTTCATTACTGTACCTATTTAACCTCGTTTCTTGACATGAATCTTTTACCTCTATTCCATATTCCAATGTCCACATGACTATCTCAGAGTCACATATCAATGCAGCCGAAAATGGACATTGTAATAAACGAGAGGGCCAAATTTGTATTTCCCCATCGCCGAAGGAGTAAATCCTAGTATTGATATTTCCACCCCCCTCCCTCAAGATACTTTTTGATATATCAAAAGACACTTTTATATTTTTCTAGTTACAGAGTAAAGGTTGGTGTACTCACAAGTACACATATGGTATCTGAGATTTCGATAATCTCATGGTCTAAGAATGTCTAGAAAATGTGAACTTATTGCATGAGTAATTACTGCCAACAATTGCCGATGAGTATCATAGCATATCAACGGGTCTTTCGAACACAACATTGCACTAACGCTATGTCCTCATGATTATTGGCGTCCATATAACTCCTTACTTATGCCGATGGTTAGGAAAAATGAACAATTTCATAATCCATGAATTAGTTGAAAGGTTGTCACTTGGTGTGGAGAGTACATAGGAGAACAAGGCTAGATCTGCGAGAAATCACGTGAGTTTGGTTTGCCACGCCTCTGCAACGGAGATGAGAGTCCTCCCAAGGATTTGAACTTTAGGATACATCGTCATGTCTTTGTCTCGTTTTACTTTGGTTATTTCTTTACTCCCTTTTACTTAGTTGTATCTTGTATTATAGCATATACGATTGTTCATCTAGTTTTATTTTATGGTCACATTATTTATGCATAACTATTCCTAAAATCAACCAAATTGATTAAGATTTGTAGTCTTCTATGACCCTTCCCTCTAGTCGTCATCTTTGACCATTCAGTTAAGAGTTAAAGTAAACAAGTCGAGCTTGCGCCGATCCAAATACCGAATCGTTGGATTCTACCAAGTTTTTAAAAATTAGAATAGTTGTCTATCTCAGTCTTATCTTTATTTGTCATGTGGCTAAGAGATTTTTTTGAGGGTACACTACAGGAATGGCGGGCTACTCCGACTTCCAGAAGTCGCCGACATAGCCCGTCGGCGTAACAAGGCGTAGGCATAGCCTCCAATGCCGCCGGTGTTGGGAAAACTGTCGGCATACATGATTTTTTCCCAGTTTTTTTGAAATTTTCAAAATATTTGAATTGTTTAGTCGGTTAATCGCACGGGAGATATATTTATCTTTATCTCTAAACATGCTTAATATCAATTTAAATCGCTCATTTCCTCACTGTTCACCCATCCTTAGACTACTCTAGCGCCAGTACTTTTAACTTTTTAGTTCTTTCCCTGTGAGCTTCCTATAAACAACGTAGAGTTTGTCGACAATAGGATCATATCAATCCTATTAATCCTTTGAACCATAATATCACACGTTTTTAGTTTTTGAATCCAAAAAACTACTTAAGTAAAAAAGTAGTAATAATCTTGAATTCAAATGACGATAAAATGAATTTTAATTTATTTTATTGTGCCTTTTCTTATTTAATATTGAATAATTCATATCTACAAATTCGTAATTCAAAATTCGACGAATAATATGTCTAAATTGATCAGAAAAATGATAGAAATCCGAATATGACACCCATATAATCTTTTTCATCGTGTATAGGACTTTACTAAGTGAGAGGGGTCCAAAAATGAGAAGAATCCAAATATGTCCAAATCGGAATCCAGAAATAAGGACAAACATGCCAAACTTAGGCACAAAATGATCAAACCATGTTAGAATGGGCCAAGATTTGGCACAACAGAGCACAATGGTATTGAAAACAAACATAGACATGGGCTTGGTGTGTGTGGTAGAGAGTGACCCCTAGGAAAATTAGGCGTCGAAACTAGGCTTTCTTGGAAAGCATGCTAAAATTGGGCACAAATGGTCAAACCATGTTGGAATAGTCTAAGATTTGGCACAGTGGAGCACAATGGCATTGCAAAACAAATATATCCCCGTGTTTGGGTTGTTGGATGTGTGGTATAGGGGACCCCTAGAAAACTTAGGTGTCGCAACTAGACTTTCTCGGGAAACATGCCAAACTTGGGTATCAAATGATCAAACCGCGTTGGAATGGGCCAAGATTTGGCGCAGTGGAGCACAATGGCATTGAAAACAAACATAGCCCTTGGGGGGTGTTGGATATGTTGTATAGGGTGACCCTCAGAAAAGTTAGGTGTCGAAACTCGGGAATCTGGTGAAACATGCCAAATTTGGGCATCAAATGATCAAATCATGTAGGAATGGGCCAAAATTTGGCACAATGGAGCACAATGGAATTGAAAACAAACACAGCCCTTTGTTTGGGGGTGTTGGGGTGTTGTATAGGGTGACCCTCGGGAAAGTTACATGTCGAAACTAGGGTTTCTAGGAAAACCTGTCAAACTTGGACATCAAATGTTCAAACCATGTTGGAATGGGCCAAGATTAGGCATGGTGGAGCACAAAGGAATTGCAAACAAATATAGCCCTGTGTTTGGGGTGTAGGGTGTGTTGTATAGGGTGACCCTCAGGAAATTTACATGTCGAAACTAGGGTTTATAGGGTAAACATGCCAAACTTGGGCATCAAATGATCAAGCCATGTTGGAATGGGCCAAGATTTGGCACAGTGGAGCACAAAGTCATTACAAACAAACATAGCTCTGTGTTTGGGATGTTGGGTGTGTGGTATAGGGTGATCCTAAGGAAAGTTAGGTGCCGAAACTAGGGTTTCGGGGGGGGCATGCCAAGTCTGGTCATCAAATAATCAAACCATGTTGGAATGGGTCAAGATTTAGCACATTGGAGCATAATGGCATTGCAAACAAACATAGCTCTGGGTTTGGGGTGTTGGGTGTATGGTAGAGGGTCACCCCTAGGAAATCTTTTTCCGGCAAAACCCTAAACTTTTGCTCGGATTACTATAAGATATTAAATCTGCAAATTCAAATCAATCATAGAATGAACAAGTCTCAATATGTTTTAGATCGTAAAGATAGTGTGGCTCACAAATCAATATAAGTGGGGAAGGCGCAGAATGTTTATACCTTTCATCAATGATCTTCACCCTTTATTGTTGGTTCTGTACTTGCTCATGAACTTTTTTGAAGAAGAACGTCAAAATCCGAATTCAAATACAAAGTTATGCTCAAAACGGTGAGTAAGTCAAAAACAGTTTTTCTGCGCGAGCTATGTCTATGGCAATGTCGTCGCTATAGATACAAAATGAGCTATGTCGACGGCTAGCTCAAAAATTACTACGTCGTCGGCCCTGCCCGTGAGCTGGCCTGTTCACCCCGACAAAAAGTTGTCGGCGTAGCTGCTTGCCATCGGCATAGCGCGTCATTCCTGTAGCGGTATGCTAAGAGAAAATTTGTTCCTTATCGGTGAGAACAACACCATTTATGAGCTGTCAACACGCTGAGGTGTCAAAAGTATAGGAATTAAGGAACCCCAAGAAAATCTAGATCAGAGTATCTAGGTAGGGTCTATTAATGCAACTCTAAGATCAGTGTTCACAAGTTGTGTGCATCGGATAGTATAGGGGCTGGGGGTTACACTACAGGAGAGGCGGGGGTCGCCGACGGCCGGACGGTACGCCGACGGCCAAAAGTCGGGGCCGTCGGCGTACCAGTGGGGGAACGGGGGGCGAGCAGAGAGGCCGTCGGCGTAGGGGGAGCCGTCGGCGTAGGGGAACGTGCCCGACGGTGGCGGTCGGCGTAGAGGGAACCGTCGGCGTTTATTTCCGTTATTGACCAATGCGAAACAGGCCCCCGTTTTCCCCACCCGGCCCCCACTCCCAACTCGCCCCCAGTGCCCTATCCCAACTCGCCACGTCGCCCCACTCCCAACTCGCCCCCAGTGCCCTATCCTATCCCCGACCCCGAGCTCCCCGCCATCCGCCGCCACGACCTCGCCCCCCGCCGTCACCAACTCGCCCCCCGCCGTCCGCCGCCACCACGTCGCCCCCCGCCGTCACCAACTCGCCTCCCGCCGTCCGCCGCCACCACGTCGCTCCTCCCTCCTCCGCCCCACCCCGCCGCGCTCCTCCCTCCTCCGTCGCCCCGCCCCGCCGTGCTCCTCCCTCCTCCGTCACCTCGCCCCGCCGCCGCGCGCCTGCCCCGCCACCTCGTGCCCGGCCGCCATGTCGACCACCCCGCCGCGCCCGTCTCTACCCACGTAGCGGCCCGCCGTCCTCCCGGCTTCACCTTCGCCAGCGGTCCGCGCCGCCACCACTCTCGCCTCGCCGGAGCCACGAGGGCCTTCACCGCGGCAGTAGGATTCGGTAGGATTTAGGTTTTTTTTCAAAAAAAAATTCTCTGTTTAGTGTTAGTACTATAATTAGGTACTGTTAGTATAGGGTGTTAGTATAATTAGGTACTGTTAGTATTATTTGCAACTAGTAACTCGGTTTCGCTCTAATACATATTTATTTTATTTTAGCCAATTCAAGAATGAAATGTGGCCGGGAACGGTGGATCTCGATGAAGCCGAGCTGGAAATTCTTCTGAAAGAGGGTGCCCCCGGAAATAAAAAATTCACGGCTTGGTTCAGGGAAAAGGTAATTTCTAGCCTGCCCCCCTACCTTGCAATCCGTGTCTTCTCGTTTTCTATTACACATAACTAATACACTGAACTTGTAGGGAGCTAATCCCAACGTTGTGATGTCCGATGAGTTGAGATGTGTCTCCGAAGGATGTAACGGTAGAGTCGAGGCGTATGAGAAGTATGATGTGAATGGGTATCGCTTCCATACGGAGTTTCACCAGAACAGTCGGCCTAATGCAAAAACTATGAATACCGGGGTCTTCACTAAAGGAGCCGGTGAGTTTGACTACTACGGAAGGTTACAGAACGTATATGAGATGACGTACAATAATACGAACATAGAACTCAAGCTCGTTGTGTTCAAATGCCACTGGTTTGACCCAAAGCATGGACAGAAAAGTACTCCTTCCATTGGGTTAGTTGAAGTGAAGCCTTCAACCACCTACAGCGGATCCGATGTCTTCATTGTGGCCCACCAAGCCAAGCAAGTTTATTATTTGCCCTACCCATGTCAGAAAGAGGGACTCAAGGGCTGGGAAGTCGTGTTCCAGGTGTCGCCACATGGGAAGCTACCTATGCCCTCTGACGATGATTATAACAACATTAACCCCAAAACATACGAGGGAATTTTCTATCAAGAGCAAGAGAACTTTGGAGACTTTGACATACAAGGTCTCGAGAATCTCGAAGACGATGCACCGACAGGGGGTGAGGTAGTGGTGAATATAAAGGACATAGACATCCTCAACAAGTTGGAGGAGGAAAATGAGAGCGATGATGAGCCTCCACCGTGCGAGGAGCCTCCAATTTACTTCAACCGTGATAGTGGTGTTGATAGTGACAATGAGAACCTAAGAACTAATTATGAGAGTGATGATTCGTGGTGAGGGTCTTTTTATGTCTTTATTATGCTTAGTATTTATCTTGATGCTTAGTATTTATTTATGTCTTTATTATTCTTGGTATTTATTTTCTAACATGCTTCTTAATTGCATTACATCTATATGCTTACTGTTTACCCTTTCTCAATGCAGGTGATCCACCAATATGAGCCAAGGCAAAGAATCATCGGGCAGTTTGCTGAACTCGCTGCGCCAGAGGAAGACTACCAAAAGTGGAAGGGAGCCTATTCCGAACCCTAGATACCCTACTGATGAGGGTGGGATCAGAGGTCGAGGACGAGGGGCAGCTGTTGTTCCACTCCCTCCGAGGGGAGGACGAGGTCGAGGTGGAGGACGAGGGCGAGGTGGCGGACGAGCACTACTAGAGGGTGGTGACATACCCTCCGCTTCTGGCGACGTGGCTTCACACTCCCGTGAGTTGGCGTTTCGAGACGAGGAGACGCAGGGGACGGTGTCTGGCGGCGAGGGGACGGTGTCTCGTGGCGAGGGGTCCACGAAGAAGCCACGGATTCGTGGGGAAACGACTGTCCCTGATGAGTCCAAGATGCCTAAAACCGAGGAGGAGAAAGTCATCATTGAGCCTAACGACGTTGAGTAAGTTACTATACTAATGTTTGACATGCCATTTCATTTGTACCAAAACAATTTGACATGTACTAATGTTTTATTATTCTGCAGGAACTGGAGCTGGCCAGCGGGGGGCCATCCTCCTAACACTTTGCTTGCAGCTCTGATTAGGAAGTACTGGCCGGGCTTGTACACTGTGGTCCCCAACGGCGAGAAGAAGCTAGCCCGCCATTGGGTAGACTATGAGGCCGCCGCTTGCCCGGGCTTCGAGACAGCTGCTGACGCTGTGATCAGCACGTTCTGGGTAAGGCGAGGTTTTCCAATTACGTCCGTAGTTGATGCCCCCACCATGCTAACTCTTTACTCTCACAATCTTTTTATGCATGTTTACAGAGATTCTTTAGGGTTCTTCCGGAGCATCAGGCCTCGGCGAACAAGACTGTGTTGGGGGCATGTAAGAAGCTGACACGACAGCAGTTCTACAATGTAAGGAATACATGCATGAATCAATTCAGTTCCGAGAAGTTCGGCAAGACGGCGCCGAAGCATGAGACTGTGAGTGCAAAGCCTCCTATGACTTTGGAAGATTACGTCGCGGTAAGTCAAAATTGTCAATGGTATCATATGTTGCTGCTAAACTGCAATTTGCATTATCTGTTCTTCAAAATGAGTCTTGAATTTTTCAGGTTATGCCCCAGTGGGCCGATGGTAAAGAGGACGCATGGAAGGCGATGGTGACATCAATGTGGCTCGGGGAGAACGAGGAGTTCAAAGCCTTAAGCGAGCGCAACAAGGCAAACCGCGGCCACGAGGGGACACACTGTGCGGGAGCCCGCCACCATGCTAGCTTCAAGAAACATTTTGTATGTGCACACATTGAACAACATGCATTTATTCCCGTCATGTTTCTATCTGGTATGCATAACATTTCTTTGGCGATGCAGGAGTCCATCACGGGGAATGTCCCTATTACGCCGATGGAAGCATGGGAGAAGATGAGGATCAAGAAGGCCGATCCATCCAAGCCCCAGCCCTCGCTTCCAGAGTACTTCGGCAACGCCAAGGAGGACATAGCTAGTTACACGACGGCGTTCCAGGGTTTTCATCCTCACGTGGATAACCCTATTCAGGAGGAGACCGACGTGAGGGCTTTGGTCGTGGGCGGGCGCGGCAGGGAGCATGGCCGTCTTCGCTGCCTTAACCAGGTGATCCCGCGTACTCCCGAGTTGAGCCTCACGCGTATCAAGGCCACCCTCACCGTCGACGGCCCCGTTGTCCCTCCTCCTCGACAGACTTCCAAAGCTCGCGCCGAAGTAAGTTCTTCTCAATCTCATTCCCTTTTCCTTAGTGGCTAACTTGACGAGATTCAACTTACATCGAGATTCATATTTCTTGAAATTGTAGTGTGCTATAGGCGATGCCTACGATGCAGCTATGGCGGAGTACAGTCTTAAGTATGCCGAGTGGGAGGAGAAGCAAAGGGCCTATAAGGTCTGGGAACGAGCGCGCGATGATGTAAGTTTCACCATTTTCTTTCTGCAAATGATGACAAGTCTTACTTCCCTCTACTTTGAACCTTTATTTCTGCAAAGTCTAACATCAAAAATATCTTTTAGGCGAACGAGAGGTTTTATTCCACTGGAGAGCGGATGACAATACAAGTTCCGCGACCACCTATGCCTGATATGCCGCCACGGTTTCCAACGAAGGAGGAATTCACTCGCGTAGCCTACGTGAGTACACCGGTAAGTTATATGTCAAACCAGTCGTTACCGCTGTCATGTGCCCGCCATGTTATAGTTGCTAACTTCTGCTAAAAAATGCATGTAGGGATCGGGACACTCCGGGGCTACTCCCTTCGGCCGTGCTGATGACTCGCCAAGTCGCACGATCACACCGTTTCATCACGCTCCCGGTGCATCGTCGAGTCCGTCGCGCGAAGCCGATGCCCGTGCTACTCCCTCGCCGAGTTCCGGGCATGGTTCGACGGCGGCTATCTAGCGCGGAGTGTCGCCTATTCTCACTCGGTCCGAGATGGGCACTTCGAGCTCCCGCGAGATCTAGCTAGGATGATGATCTTTGTATCGCACTATCGATGATGTTCGGATGATTTTGTACCTTGTACGATGTTTGGATGATATGGATATGATGTTTGGAACTTCTTTGTATCATTTTTATCATGTTTTTAAATTTTCTGCAATTAAAATTGTATGAAAATGTGGCCTAAACAAAACAGCATGAAAAACAAAACAGCAGGGAAAAAAAAATGTCAGAACGTTCCTATAGGCCGACGGCCTAACCGTCAGCGTCTAGGAAAAAGGCCCAGCGCGCGCACGTACGGCGGCCCATAGGCCGACGGCAGTACCGTCGGCGTCCTCGCGCGCACCGGCCCGTGGCCCATAGGCCGACGGGGCGGGCCGTCGGCGTCCTCGCGCGCGCGCGATCCAGCGGCGCCACGTGGCCCATAGGCCGACGGGGTGGGCCGTCGGCGTCTATTCAAAACGTAACCGTTCCGTTCCGACAGGTGGGCCCTACGGGTAGGCGATACGCTGACGGGCTCTGGATACGCCGACGGGATTCCTTATACGCCGACGAGCCAAGAGGCCGACGGGAAGACGGCGACGGCCCCCGTCGGTGACTCCAGACGCCGACGGCAGATCGAGTTTCGCCGACGGCTGGCCACCGTCGGCGTCTTGACTGTCTCCTGTAGTGTTATCTTCAAATTTGAAAAATAAAATGAAGCCAGCAATAGCTATGGAAAATATTTCGAAAAAATATGGCTTAGCCTTTTGTGAAAAAATGGGTGCATATATCAGACCAATGGAAATATGTTACAAAAACTGGGTGCAGCGCATGCGTGTGTATAACTATCTTGTAGATGACTTAATTTTCTTTCATTCTTTTTGTACCTTGTAGTTATGCTTTTCGTCAAGTTTTCATTATACATTCATATTCATATGAGTACGAGATCAGAAAATTCACTCTCAAATAATGTTATGCGAGATTATTATGTCCTGTAAATATGCTCAAACGCACGAGAAATGGTACATGTTAGCTTCTTTCTCCATTACGACAGCAAGCCATACAAAATCCATGCACTATGTCGATAAGTATGCAAAGAAAACTGTGGAGGAAATGGAAGGGTTGACAAGCTTAAAGAATGGATCAAAATGAGCAAAAACAGCGGAAAGTTTGTGGAAAGAGGAGAAAGCCGCTGTCCTGCTTGTCAACCTTTTGCCCCTAGTAGTCATCTGCCAAACAAGTAATCACTTTGGCACGTAACAGCCGGGCAAGTAGCTTTTTACTTACTGCTGAACTCAGTGTGCATCACTGTTCTCTGCACGATCCACAACACTATACAACACACACCGGAGCTGTGCTCTTATCCCATTCTGCCTTGTATTTTTTTTTTATAATCTTGACAGTCGCTGCGGTGGCTAAGTAGCAAACAATAATTGGAGTTTTTGTATTGGATAATGGATTAAGCATATGCGTAACATCGACTTAACTCCAGAAGTAGTGTCTTGTTTTACTGATACTGTGGTGAAATGGTAGTAATGATTAGAGATCTGCATGCTTGGCAGCAATCCAGAGGCTAAACCTAGATGCTTAAATTCAGTGATGAACTTTCCCCAAAAGCACATCGATCCTGGCAACCTAATTCCCTGGTTCTGTTAAACAATTATCGAGCCTGACCTGCACGAGTTCCATCCGGCAGCACCTGACCTCATCATGCCATGTAAAACCCTAACATTCCACTCGTGCCTAGCGCCAAGGTAGCCCTGCTCATGCCATTAGGGGTCATCATGGAGATGGCCAGGAGTCAGGGCAAGATGAATAGTAGTTTCTTAATCACCGGAAGATTATTTTTAAGTGATGACATGATGCTTGAATGTCAGGATTACTCAATTTACATATCTTCTCTTGTCTCATTTTTTTAAAAAGGGTGAAGCCCGGCCTCTGCATAAAGTGATGCGCACAACCTTATCTTCTCTTGTCTCATGGCGGAAAACAAGGTTCATCCAGTTTCTCCGAGACGTCTATTTGTACTAGACACCAAATTTGTTGAACCCGCATTGAAAAAACACACACACACACACACACTTCCATGCCAACAGTCAATAGCATCATTTTGTCAAGAGTGAATTTCACATTTTACTCAATATTTGCTATCCTCTTACGGTGCTACTGTTTACCTCGCTAAATAATTTCTGCGTATTTCAACTAGTTACATTGTGTTAGGTTTTACCCTATTGAACCATCCGAATCGTTTCGATTTAATTACCAAACAAAACTCACTCTTCTAGCTCGTACAACAAGTTGGGGCAAGTTGCGGGCCGCACTCGTAGTCGTGGCAAATTTAAATGGTTTACGCCTCTCGGTTGTCGCCCGGTCATAATCTCAGGGAACTGTTCAATACGGCAAAATTTGACACAATGTAACAACTTCGGCATAATACCTGGTGAAAAATTCTAAAAGTGGTGACATTGCTACAAATTTATAAAAAAGGGTTAAAACATAGAATTCACTCTTTTATCGAATTCAGGTACCACATAAATAAGCAGGACGTACCAGTGCAGCTGAAAGCACATTTCGGGTCGGTGTGAGCCCTACCAACATACATGGTCTAACATGCACAATCATGCAAATGCAGTCTTCAAAAGAGCATATGTATACTATGACCATAAAGGGTTAAAGCTAGACAGCAAAAGCACCACGGATCGGAACATGCGTCTTGTAGCCCTCCTCGCAAAGCGCGACGCCGGCCGGACGCAGACGACGGTGCTCGCTTTTGATCGGCGAAAACGAAAGAGCCCACAGGCAGCTTGCAGCGGTAGGCGTGCATGGGCCCTTGGACATGCCGCTCTCCTTTAAGGAAAGCACACACGAAACCATGGAGCCCAAAGGCTGAAAGACCGACGCGATCTCGACATCACAAAGGCATACGCATGGCTAGTCTCGTGCCCCTCTGCATGGAGATCGATCCATGTGCAACACCAAATGTCAAGTTTCAGACTTGCTCGTCCAAGAATGGCTCGAGCGCTCCTGTTTACAGCATGTAGGAATTCGAAACTGAACTTTCGTGTGAACAAATGGAATGCTGAATTCACCTCGCCGTGTCGTGGAAAAATTCATTCTTTTGAAAAAGACACCCAATTCTGAATGTCGAAGTGTTAAAATTCGACACGTTCATGGCTGCATTGCACATATAGGTAGACCTTGTTGACATCTCGCGGGCCAAACAATATGCATATGACTGAAATGTGGAAATGGTGTGTTTGCTTGCTTGTTGGTTTTCTCACGATATCAACTATTACAAATGTAGTACTTCTTCTTGACAAAGAGTACGATAAAACGGAAAGCTATTTTGGCTCCCGAGCACGAGTGAACATGTTGTTTTGAAAAAAAAATAAAGATTTAAAAAATTATGAAAAAATGGATGTCAAGTATGTTTTATCGTATAAGCATGCAATTTTACAACGTGAAATTAATTTTACCATGATCTGCACAAAAATGACAAAATCTGAACATTTGAAAATGCGTACTATCCACTATACTCAGATCAGCACATTTGTCTTTGTTTTTGTTTTTTTAGATCAAAGTATTTCGAATTGAAATTTTACACGGTTGTGGAAGACATCATTGACAACAACCATGTTTTTTTTTCAGATTTTAAAAAAGACTTCAAATTAGATATTTTTTTTTCAAACTGAGCGATCACTAGTGCCCAGAAGCCTGCACGCGTATTGTGATGCGTTTTGCCTATTGCCTTTGACCGGGATGCAAAACTTGGCAAGTTCAAAACCATGTACTGGGCTTTCAGTGTAAGCTAGGCAAATGCCTTCTCTTGGACCGGGCCAATGGCCAGACTAGACTTGGGGTCATGTTCCTTTGATTAGCCTTTTCCCCCCTAAAGATAGCAGACAAGCAATACATAATCGGTCAACTGTGTGTTCAAAAAAAAAAAATCCGGTCAACTGGGAATGGATAGGGATAGCCATCTTTTGTACTAGTATTGTTCTAACCGTATATCTGTTTGTATAAAGTACGTCAACTTGTTCGTACAATAAATTAACCACCACGCGCGACCATTGAGAGGAAGCATGTGCTGCTTTGCGCCCGTTATTAGGCCGGTGCCAGTGCACCGCCCGTTATAGCCTCGCCACGTCAGTTTTTACCACACTCTCATCCCACTCTCGCCACACTCTCACCCCACGGTGCCAGTGCACGGGTTATAGTGTCAGCTCTCACTTCTCTCTCCTCCCTACCGTCCCCACTAGCACCACTCTTGTCTCCCTCTCGCCTCCAACGCTGGCGGTAGCGGGCGCTACCGCCGGGCGGTGAATCCCTCGCCCCGCGCTACCGTCTCGCCCCACTCTCGCCTGCCTATCGTTTTGCGGCGGGCGGTATCGCCCCGCCTCTCGCCCGCGTTGGCACCAGCCTTACTCCAACCAACTCGATGGGGATTTGGTGCACCTGGCACCAGTTTCCTACCAACTAGAACTTTTTTTTATAAGTTTCAAAAAATTATGAAAATAAATTTAAATATTGCCAAGGGTGTATCCTACGAATGTCAAAAGAAAAAAAACAATTATAAATACTTTGTATTTTGAGCTCCAAAAAAAGTGTGATCTAAATATGCCTATTTCAAATTCCTAAATTTTAGCATGTTTTGTCATTTTAGTATAGCCCATAATACTTTATATTTAAAATTGAAATTTTGCACGTTTGTGAGATACACCATTTACTATATTTAGATTTTTTTGTCAAATTTTTTGAAACTCATAAGTATTTTTTTTTTTCTAACGGGCCGAGCACCGGTGCTGAGGAGCACAAAAAACTTTCCGCAACTTCCTTCGATATTTCCCTAGACAATGATGTATGACAAGTTCCGTACAAAGTGTTGAAATGGTTTAACAAGGCTTGCTGATTTTTCCCCCCGAAATTCACTCAAGGTGGCCTACTAATTTTCCATGAAGTTGGTTATTTTTGTACTGAAGCGGTTGCTCTGTTATGGCATATGATCATTTTCAACTCTGGTAACGCGTAGCGTGTGTCATTGATGTCGAGCAACTGGCAGTGGCTACAAATTCTTACATGTTGATGTAAGGGATACATTGTGAAATAACCCCACTTGTTGGCTACTTGGCTTATAGAATGTTCTTAGGACGGAGTCATCAAGCATAATTGGTCCTAGACTTTATGGCCGACGTACAATGGGTGACCAATCATTCATCCTTAAAGAACATGGTCAAAGAATTTTTCATTTATGAAAAAAATGATATTAAATTATTAGGTCAAATTAATGCAAGGTGACAGCTAGTAGGATGCTTAACATTTGAGGCAAACGATTCATGATCAAGCAGGGAACGAAAAAATTCATGGTCATGTAGGTTTGTCGGTTGAAAAATACTAGCTTTCCAAATAGATGATGCCATCTATTCAAAGCTCGATTTCGGAAATTCGAAAGCATATGCTCTCAAGAGGGTCAAAAGCCATTTTATATTTATTTACGTTCCCACAAGGTCTGTAAATAAGATCCCGACTAGATATATTTTGACGCCGTTTTTCTTTGTTGTAGTTTTTGTGTTGTATTGTTGTACGTAGTGCATTTTCCACCAGTTTCTATTATGTTTTTGTACTGTATATTTCTGCAACATATTTCGCGTTCCATATTTCTACAAAATTTATATGGTAGCTATAGTAACGTCTATCTTCTTCATTTTTTGTGCTACATTTTATACCTCGACTTTTAACAATTAGTAGACAAAATGGGAAAGGGACATATCAAGAAACCTCTAGTAGCAACCGGTATGCACTCTCTTGCTTAGGGCATCTCAAACAGCATACTCATATTTCCCTTGATACCCAAAACCGGATCCAAGAGCATACACGAAACATCACAAATACTCGTAATTCATGGGTAGGTACCCGTATTTCCCATTCAAATACACAAATATGGGTCTCTTGGATATCCATAATATTGGTGCAAGTAGCAGAATTTAAAAATTTCCGACCTACGTAGCACACATGATCTGTTATCAAGGTACGGGAGAGGATAGATCTGATCATTACCAACACGGAGCGCGCAACGTATGTCGATGACGATGTCGGTGATGCCTGATGAAGAGCCCCGCAGCTAAGCCTAGCGTTGGGACTGTCGCTGTCTCCCCATATCGTTCCTTATGGATCCAGCAGAGTGAGGGTATCACGTGCTACCCCTTTGAGAGTTCGCACACGTACGTCTGTCAAAGTCCGGTTGCGCTTCGCCGTCCAGGGCTAATCATTACCGTTTTACCATTAAGGTGGAGAGATCCCAACACATGGGAAAGAGAGAGAGATATAGATTAAAGCTAGATCTAATCGGGAGAGGACATCTCAAACCCAATTAGAGGAAGCTTTAATTCGATTAGAGGGGCTCTAATTAGAAACCCAAATTAGACCCTCTAATCAACTAGAGAGAGTCTTGAGAGTCAATTGTGTGTTTTGCATGAAAGGTTTGGGGTTCTTTTTATAGTTGGAGGAGGGCGGGGGCAGTTTCCTTGGGGAGAGGGGGTCCTACTCCCAATCCAAAGGGGTGCCCGCACCAAGTAGGAGGTGGTCGCACCACCCCTCCTAGGGCATCTCGGATTGGACTCCTAGATGGAGTCCAACACCCCCCCCCCCCTTTCCTTTCTCCCTTTTCCTCTTTTCCTTCTCATTTATTTCTGAAATAAACCAGGGAAAAATCCTAGGGGATGGTGGTGAGCATTGTGAGGCCATGGGCCCCACCTGGCAGCCCCCAAAATTGTGTCCGGCCATAGAAAGAAATTTCTCCCCCCTCCGGTACTCCCCTTCTCAGGTTTTGCCCCAAACTCTTCCAGAACCCTCTGACCCCTATAGATAAAATCATCGACCTTATGTAACAATGCCGAAAACATATTCCTAGTATCTCGGGACATCTCATGCCCCCCTGTCGCGGGATATTCACGGCAGACGTTACCGGGGGTAAGTTAGGTTGGGGCAAATCGACTCTGATGTTTGGGAGAGGGTTTAGCTCAGAGGAAATCATATCGACTGGAGATCTGGAAGCTCGGGCTGCAATGTCGCCGAGACTACGATCTAGGGTTACAAATATCGACTCTCGTATACTAAAGTACTCGAATATTTGGAGAGATCTCTCTTTTCTCTGTCCCAGGAGCCAGTTTATATATCACCCGACTCTCTGGCTTTCTATACAAGGCACACCTGGAATCCTGCCCGGAATCCACACGTAACCCTAGGTTTCCTAACCGTGGCCCCGAGGGCACGGATTACAAGATCCATGCTCCCTTTTAGGCCTTCTAGAAACTCCTCCACCTTGGGCCGGGTCTCGCGTGACTTCCTTCTGGCCGGGTCTCGTTCAGGTATGGGCCTACCGGGTTATCATCCCCCCAACAGTAGTCCCCAGAATAGCTTGGGCATCTTGGGATCGACCATGAAGTGCATGCTATTCCCTGCAAAACAATAAACATTCATATCCATAACATGCCGGGTTAGATTGCTTTAACTATAGCTAGGCCTGCTCTTTGGGCGGTCCATATAATAACCCAGTTTCATTCGAGCCAAGGTATTATTTCCCGGGTTAACACTCCGAGGAACATAGCATAACCCGGCCTCCATTTCTCTATCGGCTAGTCCGAGTAACAACGTCTCAAATCCGATTCTCTTAGCCAGCCTAATTTGTAACACCTGGGGTGTTACCCTAATAGAAAGTGTTGGTTTCCTTTTGCTTTGCATCATATGCATCACATGAGCATTGCATTCTGTTTTTCAAAGCAACCCAAAAATTCAAACACAATTGAAACTTTCCCACATGTTAAAATTCCCAATTTCAAACTTGCAAACTCAACCACTCAATTGTTTTTCAATAATTTGAAGTTGTTTTAATCCAATTGCTTGTTAATAAAATGTTCCCTGTTATTAAAACCCTAGTGGCAATTCAAAGAAGTCAAAGCAACTCAATCTTATTTATCATATTTCAATTTGGCAAACTAATTAAATCAAATAATGCTTGTTTAATTGCTTGAACTTATTAATAGAATTTGTTTGTTTCCAAAATTCCCAAAACCAAACTTTATTTAACTAACCTCTGCTTTTGGTTATTGTTTTGCAAATTAATAAAATCTAAATTATCTAATAAACCACCCCAAAACCCCTATCCTTTCTCTCTCTCCCTTTTATTTCTTTTTTTTTTACAAAAAAATAAATAAATAATAAATAAAAGGAAAACCCCAAGGGAGAGGGGCAGACCAGCCCAACCCCTTTTCTTTTCTTCCCCCCCAAGCCCATTCCTTTCCTTTCTTTCTGGCCCACCAATTTCTTTCTGTCGTCTTCTTCTGCTGTACGAACCACCACCGAGCCATCCGATCAGCTCTTCCCTCATGGATGCGCTGCCGTACCAGGCACCAGCGCCCCTTATAGCTCAACCTCCCCTACCCACCTAGCCTAACCCTAGCCTACTCCTTCCTCCTCCTGCGCCGCCAACCCCATCTTCCCCTTCGTCTAGCTGCCGATCTCCTGCTGCTACTGAACTCTGCACCCCCCCCCGTCAGAGAACCACCGACAGACTACGGCCACCATCCCCTCGCCATGATCCTCCTCGGGCCAAGCCAGCCACGGGAATGGAGCCCCCGTGGCCTGGCCTTCATCTTCCCTGAAGGCGCAGAGGCGAGAGGAGGCCCGAGGCGGCGACGCCGTCCAGGTTCTTCCTCCGCCGCCGAGCCTGCTGCGCCACCGCGACCTGAACGAGGTGAGCGTCCACCGCCCCGTGCCCTCTCCCCTTGCTCTCTGCACGCCGTGCACGCACCCTCACGATCGCTCACTGCACACGTCGAGCGGCCGCACGTGGTTCTCCGGCGAGCGATCGAACCCCTGCTGCCGGTCGCTGCAGCCGTCCTGTCGAGTTCAGCCATCGCCTGTACAGATTCAGTTAACTGAATCGAATTCAGTTAACAGGCGAAAGACACCTCTTATTTCCCCGCGCCCCTATCCTATCACCAAGCCACAGCAGCCGCACTGGCACGGGCCTCGCGCGCACTCGGGACAGACGCGGGTTCGAAACCCAGTTGGAGCACACTGCTCCAACTTTTTGCGGAATTTTCAGCACAGGGCGGGGCCCATCTGTCACTCTCCCTTAGCACGCAACCGCGCCAGTCAGCGCCGAGTGGCCCTCGGGCCCGCGCGTCAGCGGCCGCGGCTGGGGCCACTCCCGGTGAGAACGACCCCAGATCCAGATCTGGATCTGGCGGTTTGCAACTAGGCCCCTGCCTGTCTCCTTTTTGCACCTAAGCCCTCCTTTTCTCTGTTTTCATCACATTCAAGGCCCTGCCTTTTGCAAATAAAACCTGAATTTCAAATGTTCACAACTTTCAAACCCTAAATCCAAATAATACAAATTTTATATGTATCCCACTCCAAATTTCCTGAACTTTTCAAATATCACATTTGTTTTCTGTTTTGAACTTTCAAAATGCAATTCAAATTTGAATTCGAATAATTCAATTGTAATTTGCAACAATTCATAAATAATTCATATTAATTCCAAATCCAACAAATAAAATATGTTTTCCATACCATTTTGAATATCCTATTCAAATATAAAATTTGTTTTCTGGTTTGAACAATTTAAATTGCCTAAACCATTTAAATCTTGTTTAATGCAATTAAAAATTGTTTAATATTGTTTAATTCATAATTAAATAATCCTAAGTCCAATTTCAAAATGTGAAACATGTAATCCAACTAAAATTTGGTGTTCTTTTCAAATACAAATTTGGTTAATTGTTTTGAACACTTTAACTTGATGAAAACAATAATTGTTTGTGTAACATGTTTAAGTAACCAAAATTTTCCAAACTTAATAAATGTTTTCTTAACTTGTTAACCTTCATTCCAATTGCATCTAACCTTGTTATCTTATTGTTTTCATCATGCATGCATCATGATAAACCACTTGCACATGTTAACTAATTATAGATCATTGCTTCAACCTTAACATGTGCATCCATATGCAACTCACCTTGCATAATGGTCCATTAAAATCTGTTTATCTTGTCAACTAGTTCACCCTGATGCATCTTTAAACCTGTCATGCATCCATATCTTGATCATGCTGGATCTTTTGCCGTAGTAGTAATTGTTGCATCCGGTGTTTGTTCGAGGTTCGTTGCTTCTTCCCGGATAGGACGTTGAGATGATGTGAGCAACGACAAGTTCTGCTACCTTGCGGGATCTCAGGCAAGTATACTCACTTGCTGCCATATGGCTGCCTTTCACCACTTGTTACCGATTCTTTCCGTTGATTCTTTTCTGCTAGCCTTAGTGGTAGTTGTTTCTGATATGAACCCATCACATGAATCCCTTAACCTTGATATTGCCTCACCTCCATACCTACAGCCTTTGTTTGTGCCTGTTCTTATCTAGCATGCTTAGGGTTGCTTTTGCTCGAGCCTGTTGTCGGTTACTTCCTTTACTATCGTACTATTATTGTTGTTACCGTACCGGGGGCTCGAATGTTAATCAATCAATCCTGTTAATGCTGCTGTTAATAATAAGTTGATGATAAGGCACCGGCAGGAGGCCCTTTGTGGTTTTGAGGCCTGCTAGTGTCGACCCTAATAGGAAAAGGGTCTTGTCTACTGATCCATGATGAGCGCACTACCCGCATGTGGGAAGCGAGTATGGGCGCCCCCCTCAACTGACTCGATTCGCATCTCGTCCAAATCGCCGTACTAGTTCGGGTGTTCCATTTGCTGCATCATACGCAGGTACGAACCCTTGGCGCCAGGGTGGAACTTTCGTAGTCGGCATTTAGGGCGGCGTGGTCTTCCAGTGCTATGAGGGTCCTCCTTTTCTTCGGGGGGCTCGATTAGCCGCGCACGCACAGCACGCGGTGCTTTGGGCTTGATGCGAAGAAGGGTTGGTTGTGTAGAGTACCCCGCTTGGTGGAAGTGCATTTCCATCTGGCGGGATATTCTTGCGTGTACGGCCAAATTGGTGCAACCCTGCAGGGATAATCTTCTCGAGAAGCCGTGTTTTCCGCGGTTATGGATTACTTGGTGAAAGTACTGGCTAACAAGTACTCAGGACAACTTGAACCTAATGATAACAATCTTACACCCAATGATTAACAAATTGACTAGTAATAGGCTTATTGACACAATAATCTGAACCATCATTAATCCAACTGTGTGAGTTATCCTCGGATTGCTTCTTTGGATAAGGGCCGAGATCCAGGATGGGTTTGTTCGAAGTTATCTTTCAGTTGGTTACAATCCTCGATCTTATCCCCTTTCTGTTAGTTGGAAGTGGTAGTATTCTCTCTGTAGTTGGTTAGTGCAGCCTGCTGTCACTTATTTGCAATAACCCCTTCCTTTCCGTTGATCCTAAAGTATTTGTATCTTGTGATGACTGGCTACGCCGGTAACTTGTGAGTATGGGTTTTATCCCCCTTGCCAGTACTTAACCGTACTGACCCACGAATCTCTTTCGTGGCTGCAAATTCCAAATTGCAGTCAACGGGTTTGAAGTCTGACGACGTTAGCTTGGGAATCCCTCCGGCTTGGCCTGGGCAGGGATTGGACGCTCTCGGTTATCTTCAGGACTCTTAGTCCAATTTGGATCTTGTCCGTAGCCGGACGTTTGTTTCTTCCGCTGTTATTTGGATCTTTGTAATGTATCAGTTGTAACCCTGGCTCGTTCGAGTCATCTTGTATCTATCTGTTTCTGTTGTAATTGTGGATTATTCGCGAACTATTGTAATGTTATCATAAATGGCAACCTGGAATCGGTTATTATGCGGATTTGGCGGGAATGCTGAAATCTGCATAGTGCCCGATCTCGGGGCGTCACAAAATGGTATCAGAGCCTTGGTTCCGATTCCCGAGATTGTTTCGATACGAATGGTTATCGAAGCAACGGGTCCGCAAAGCCTGTAGGATAACCTCGCTAACGGTCGTTGTTTCTAGAGTGTCAAAAACTATTTCTGCTAAACTATTTTGGAAAAACATCTCAATAGGATTCTTGTTTTCTCCTTATCTCTATTCTATTTCCTCTCCCATCCTATTTGTTTTGGAGTCTCACCCTTGTCTATCTCTCAAAGTGTTAGGATCCTACGTGGGTGGACGTTTTCTGAGCCCTTAACCTAATAGGTTCGATCATCGGAAGATTCCTGGTGGAAGAACATCGTCGTCACTCCGAGCAAGAATCCCTTGTTAGTGGTGTCGAGGAGATCAACTGGAAGCACGAAGAATCGATAGTCGAATTTCTTTCCCCTCCCGGGTTAGCAGGTGGATTGCGAGGGCGCAATCCCTTGTTAGTGGTGTCGTCTGTAACACCTGGGGTGTTACCCTAATAGAAAGTGTTGGTTTCCTTTTGCTTTGCATCATATGCATCACATGAGCATTGCATTCTGTTTTTCAAAGCAACCCAAAAATTCAAACACAATTGAAACTTTCCCACATGTTAAAATTCCCAATTTCAAACTTGCAAACTCAACCACTCAATTGTTTTTCAATAATTTGAAGTTGTTTTAATCCAATTGCTTGTTAATAAAATGTTCCCTGTTATTAAAACCCTAGTGGCAATTCAAAGAAGTCAAAGCAACTCAATCTTATTTATCATATTTCAATTTGGCAAACTAATTAAATCAAATAATGCTTGTTTAATTGCTTGAACTTATTAATAGAATTTGTTTGTTTCCAAAATTCCCAAAACCAAACTTTATTTAACTAACCTCTGCTTTTGGTTATTGTTTTGCAAATTAATAAAATATAAATTATCTAATAAACCACCCCAAAACCCCTATCCTTTCTCTCTCTCCCTTTTATTTCTTTTTTTTTACAAAAAAAAAATAAATAATAAATAAAAGGAAAACCCCAAGGGAGAGGGGCAGACCAGCCCAACCCCTTTTCTTTTCTTCCCCCCCAAGCCCATTCCTTTCCTTTCTTTCTGGCCCACCAATTTCTTTCTGTCGTCTTCTTCTGCTGTACGAACCACCACCGAGCCATCCGATCAGCTCTTCCCTCATGAATGCGCTGCCGTACCAGGCACCAGCGCCCCTTATAGCTCAACCTCCCCTACCCACCTAGCCTAACCCTAGCCTACTCCTTCCTCCTCCTGCGCCGCCAACCCCATCTTCCCCTTCGTCTAGCTACCGATCTCCTGCTGCTACTGAACTCTGCACCCCCCCCGTCAGAGAACCACCGACAGACTACGGCCACCATCCCCTCGCCATGATCCTCCTCGGGCCAAGCCAGCCACGGGAATGGAGCCCCCGTGGCCTGGCCTTCATCTTCCCTGAAGGCGCAGAGGCGAGAGGAGGCCCGAGGCGGCGACGCCGTCCAGGTTCTTCCTCCGCCGCCGAGCCTGCTGCGCCACCGCGACCTGAACGAGGTGAGCGTCCACCGCCCCGTGCCCTCTCCCCTTGCTCTCTGCACGCCGTGCACGCACCCTCATGATCGCTCACTGCACACGTCGAGCGGCCGCACGTGGTTCTCCGGCGAGCGATCGAACCCCTGCTGCCGGTCGCTGCAGCCGTCCTGTCGAGTTCAGCCATCGCCTGTACAGATTCAGTTAACTGAATCGAATTCAGTTAACAGGCGAAAGACACCTCTTATTTCCCCGCGCCCCTATCCTATCACCAAGCCACAGCAGCCGCACTGGCACGGGCCTCGCGCGCGCTCGGGACAGACGCGGGTTCGAAACCCAGTTGGAGCACACTGCTCCAACTTTTTGCGGAATTTTCAGCACAGGGCGGGGCCCATCTGTCACTCTCCCTCAGCACGCAACCGCGCCAGTCAGCGCCGAGTGGCCCTCGGGCCCGCGCGTCAGCGGCCGCGGCTGGGGCCACTCCCGGTGAGAACGACCCCAGATCCAGATCTGGATCTGGTGGTTTGCAACTAGGCCCCTGCCTGTCTCCTTTTTGCACCTAAGCCCTCCTTTTCTCTGTTTTCATCACATTCAAGGCCCTACCTTTTGCAAATAAAACCTGAATTTCAAATGTTCACAACTTTCAAACCCTAAATCCAAATAATACAAATTTTATATGTATCCCACTCCAAATTTCCTGAACTTTTCAAATATCACATTTGTTTTCTGTTTTGAACTTTCAAAATGCAATTCAAATTTGAATTCGAATAATTCAATTGTAATTTGCAACAATTCATAAATAATTCATATTAATTCCAAATCCAACAAATAAAATATGTTTTCCATACCATTTTGAATATCCTATTCAAATATAAAATTTGTTTTCTGGTTTGAACAATTTAAATTGCCTAAACCATTTAAATCTTGTTTAATGCAATTAAAAATTGTTTAATATTGTTTAATTCATAATTAAATAATCCTAAGTCCAATTTCAAAATGTGAAACATGTAATCCAACTAAAATTTGGTGTTCTTTTCAAATACAAATTTGGTTAATTGTTTTGAACACTTTAACTTGATGAAAACAATAATTGTTTGTGTAACATGTTTAAGTAACCAAAATTTTCCAAACTTAATAAATGTTTTCTTAACTTGTTAACCTTCATTCCAATTGCATCTAACCTTGTTATCTTATTGTTTTCATCATGCATGCATCATGATAAACCACTTGCACATGTTAACTAATTATAGATCATTGCTTCAACCTTAACATGTGCATCCATATGCAACTCACCTTGCATAATGGTCCATTAAAATCTGTTTATCTTGTCAACTAGTTCACCCTGATGCATCTTTAAACCTGTCATGCATCCATATCTTGATCATGCTGGATCTTTTGCCGTAGTAGTAATTGTTGCATCCGGTGTTTGTTCGAGGTTCGTTGCTTCTTCCCGGATAGGACGTTGAGATGATGTGAGCAACGACAAGTTCTGCTACCTTGCGGGATCTCAGGCAAGTATACTCACTTGCTGCCATATGGCTGCCTTTCACCACTTGTTACCGATTCTTTCCGTTGATTCTTTTCTGCTAGCCTTAGTGGTAGTTGTTTCTGATATGAACCCATCACATGAATCCCTTAACCTTGATATTGCCTCACCTCCATACCTACAGCCTTTGTTTGTGCCTGTTCTTATCTAGCATGCTTAGGGTTGCTTTTGCTCGAGCCTGTTGTCGGTTACTTCCTTTACTATCGTACTATTATTGTTGTTACCGTACCGGGGGCTCGAATGTTAATCAATCGATCCTGTTAATGCTGCTGTTAATAATAATTTGATGATAAGGCACCGGCAGGAGGCCCTTTGTGGTTTTGAGGCCTGCTAGTGTCGACCCTAATAGGAAAAGGGTCTTGTCTACTGATCCATGATGAGCGCACTACCCGCATGTGGGAAGCGAGTATGGGCGCCCCCCTCAACTGACTCGATTCGCATCTCGTCCAAATCGCCGTACTAGTTCGGGTGTTCCATTTGCTGCATCATATGCAGGTATGAACCCTTGGCGCCAGGGTGGAACTTTCGTAGTCGGCATTTAGGGCGGCGTGGTCTTCCAGTGCTATGAGGGTCCTCCTTTTCTTCGGGGGGCTCGATTAGCCGCGCACGCACAGCACGCGGTGCTTTGGGCTTGATGCGAAGAAGGGTTGGTTGTGTAGAGTACCCCGCTTGGTGGAAGTGCATTTCCATCTGGCGGGATATTCTTGCGTGTACGGCCAAATTGGTGCAACCCTGCAGGGATAATCTTCTCGAGAAGCCGTGTTTTCCGCGGTTATGGATTACTTGGTGAAAGTACTGGCTAACAAGTACTCAGGACAACTTGAACCTAATGATAACAATCTTACACCCAATGATTAACAAATTGACTAGTAATAGGCTTATTGACACAATAATCTGAACCATCATTAATCCAACTGTGTGAGTTATCCTCGGATTGCTTCTTTGGATAAGGGGCGAGATCCAGGATGGGTTTGTTCGAAGTTATCTTTCAGTTGGTTACAATCCTCGATCTTATCCCCTTTCTGTTAGTTGGAAGTGGTAGTATTCTCTCTGTAGTTGGTTAGTGCAGCCTGCTGTCACTTATTTGCAATAACCCCTTCCTTTCCGTTGATCCTAAAGTATTTGTATCTTGTGATGACTGGCTACGCCGGTAACTTGTGAGTATGGGTTTTATCCCCCTTGCCAGTACTTAACCGTACTGACCCACGAATCTCTTTCGTGGCTGCAAATTCCAAATTGCAGTCAACAGGTTTGAAGTCTGACGACGTTAGCTTGGGAATCCCTCCGGCTTGGCCTGGGCAGGGATTGGACGCTCTCGGTTATCTTCAGGACTCTTAGTCCAATTTGGATCTTGTCCGTAGCCGGACGTTTGTTTCTTCCGCTGTTATTTGGATCTTTGTAATGTATCAGTTGTAACCCTGGCTCGTTCGAGTCATCTTGTATCTATCTGTTTCTGTTGTAATTGTGGATTATTCGCGAACTATTGTAATGTTATCATAAATGGCAACCTGGAATCGGTTATTATGCGGATTTGGCGGGAATGCTGAAATCTGCATAGTGCCCGATCTCGGGGCGTCACATAATTGATCCAGATGTCACGCGATAATCACCAAGATTCTTATCCCCAAATTCACGGGCCGGATCAAATCCTCCCGAAAACAGCTCACTTTACCGTTCGGGACCTAGGATTTTCCCTGCGCCTATAAATAGGCTCAAGGGGGAAACCCTAAAAATCCAAACGCCATTTCCCCCTTCTTCTTCGTCCCGCTCACTCTTGCCCAAATTCGCAAAAGCAAGCCTTAGCCACCGAGCTCACCGTCGCGCGCGCCGCCAAGCACACCACCGGCCGCCGTCCACATCTCCACATGCGCCTCCGTCCGCGCATCCATCCGCGCCTCTGTCCGCACCATTGGAGCTCTCGGGGCAGCTCGTCTCCGCCAACGAATCGCCGCCGCCGTCTGCGAATCTCCGCCGCCACGCACGCCTCCGTCGACCTACCGCCGCCGCGCGCTAAGATCCACTCCGGTAAGTTCCATTGACTTTTAGATATAGCTTTTCACCTTTTCCAATCTCAAGCCAATGTTCATCCTTGATGTACTTTTCCATCTTGCCTATATCTTCCTTCCGTTTCTCTGTAATTAAATGCATTTTTCGGAACTTTTAGATCCATACTTATCCGTACTCAGTTTTGTTTTAGATCCATTTCCATGGCTCCCAAGGCTAGCGCTAAGCTCAAAGGAAAAAACCCGGCTTCGAAGCAAAAGCCGGGTCAGTCGATTTCCGCCAACTGGGCGAAATCGACTATTACCAAGGCGAAACTCGATGAGCTAGCCGAGTCTAGGGTTCTGCTCGCAGAGTCGGACATCCATTGGAGAACGCCTGGGGAGGAGACCCGGCCTTCACCCGGTCCAGGTGAGGTGGTTGTCTTCCTTGAGCACGAGATCCGGGGTTTCTGCCCCCCGGGTCACCCATTTTTCCGCGAACTCCTGGACCACTACAAACTCCGAATTTTTGACATTGGTCCAAACTCGATCTTAAATATTTTCCACTTCATAGTTCTTTGTGAAGCCTATCTCTGCATTCCCCCAAACCTTGCTTTGTTTTTGGAGTTATTTCAGTGCAAGCCCTGCCGGGAGAGCACGGACGGGCCCCTCCTCGTCTGTGGGGGGGTTCCATTCAGAGACGTAAAAACTCTCTGATACCGACTCTCAGCCTTCACACACATGTGAAGCACTGGCAGATGACCTTTTTCTACTGCCAAGACACATCCACACCCGGCCAAAAGCCTTTGCCGGGTTTCTCTGTTGAAACTTTATCCCTTTCCGACAATCTTAGCTCTTTCGCACCCGAAGCCGACAGACAGTCAATCCAGCCCCTCCTTCACAAGCTTGTCGTGTTAGTAGCCCAGGGTCTTATTGGGCTAAACTTAATCAAAACCTGGATCAGCTGCCGGATCCAGCCAAATAGCGTACGCCCAAAGCACATCTGCGAGTATTCCGGCCACCTTACTGATTCTCTCCGATACTCGGAGAAATCATACCCGGCCACAGATGTAAATAAGGCCATGAAGAACTTCTTGGCCGAGAAAGTTGATGTCATCAAAAGCATCTCCGGACTCGGCCCTTTTACGCGCTCTAACCCGGCTCCTCCAGTAAGAACCGACTATCACCTTCTATACCGACTGATCTTTCTTATTACACGTACTAACTTTTGTCTGTTGTTTCTCACCCAGGAAACCGATACATTCTGGAAAATTGTCACCCCTCCCCCGTCTGAAAACTCGGAGGAGGAGGAGGAACCGACTGACAGCGATGAAGGTAATTCCGGGTCTCTGCTTAATAAATACTTTGTTAGCCTCTTAGACCAAAATTCTTCTCCTTCCGACAATGCTCCACCATCACCAGCGCTGGATGATAAATACGGCTCTCAATCGGACGAGAGCGAGGCAGAGCCAGAAACTGAGGTTGTCCAGAAGAGGAAACCCAGGAAAGTTGTTTTCAAGGTGCCGTACTCCTCCATGACCTCAGAGCCGTACTCCTATGCCAATATGTGCAAACTCAACAGGTATCTAACCACCTCATCATCTCTGAAGGACACGGTCCTAGCCAAGCGAAGGGCAACCCGGACTTCTCCGGGTGATGATCCCCTCAATCCCGGGATCCCTATGTCACACGCTCGCCGAGCCGGTACTCCTTCAACTTATTCTGCCTGCATTCCTCGAAAATATCCATCTCCAAATCATCTCTTAGCCGGACAGCTCCGGGTCTCACTTTCCAATTCTTTATCAGCGTCCTCCAGGTCTAGCAACGATCTTCCAAACGACTTTGTCGTGAATACCGGGTAATTCAGATACCTTATTTGCCAATATCTTTTAATTTCCGCATTTTCCCTTTATTGTTCACTAACTTTTTGTTTTCCTTTCCTCAGAGCCAAGGTTACACTTAGTGACCAAGAGGAAACCCCCGTTGATAACCCGGCTATGGAAGACCCGGAGAGTGCCACTAAGCCCCCGTTCGTTGAAGAGCAAGAGCCGGAAGACACGACCATTCCCAGGACCGAGTCTCCTCCGCCCACACATCACTCGACTGACCCCGACGTCGAGTTTCTTGGGGCGCAAAGGGCATCTCCTGCTCCCAAGACCCAGGCAACCAGAGTCGACCCACTGAAACAGGAGGCGACCCCACCACCGGGTAACAAAAACCCTAGCTCTTCCAGGCCGGCTCTCAGCGGCCTTGACTTTGAGAAAGTGTTGGGGGAGTACTACTCCCTGAAAGCAACTAAGAAGGATATCATCGAATCTCTGGTAGCTGAGCATCAGGTAGCTTGATTAACACTATGTACATACTCATCCTAGTCCCCAAGTTCCGGGTGAACTGTCATCAGTTTACTCGGTACTTTTGTATCCATATAACCGTTCATGTGCAACTTTATCCTGCTGCCGACTGATGTTTCCTTGTCTTTTTTCAGGTCTATGTGACCCAGACGGATGAGGTGTTGGCGAAAACCAACGAACTCCTGCGGGTTGAGACCAAACTTCGTGAAGAGCTGGAGGCCGAGGTAAGAGAGCTTTCTAAGGAGTGCAAGAAGTACAAGAAAAAACTCCATAACGCTGAGGGGCTTTTGAAGAAACTCTCGACCTTTATTGCCGATACTTACAGCTCCCTCCTTGGTAAAGCACACCTAATCTCCTGATTATCACTCGGATTACTCATTTTGTAGGGTCTGTAACCCGAGTCTCGCCACCTTGCTTTTCCTTTCGTTCTGCAGGTCCGGGTGAAAATGCTGAGGATCAGGATGATATCGAGAAGCTAAAGACACTTAAGGCTGTTATCCGGAAATTCTCGGTGGGGACCAAGTGGACCCTCGAGGCTGTGAAGTGGGTCGGCACTTATGGCGGCGTATCCCAGATGCTTGAAGCATACTCGACAATCCCTGCCTGGATCGATCTTTGGAAACGCTCGCCGTGCTGAGTTGGGGTGATCCGCGGCCTTGCGTTGGCCAAAGCCTACTATCCGAGACTTCAGCCGACAACGCTTGTGAACGGATTTCCTGAATTTAATACTGATGGCTCTAAGTTCTCGGCAAAGGACTTCAAAGTCCTCCACATGCAGGTTTGTCACTCGGCCAGCTTGATTGCCGAGAAGATCGATGTAAACAAGCTTACCCCTCCGTACAATGCTGAAGATAAGCCGGTACCCTCTGCTTTCCCTGCTCCTTTTGATATGTTAACTCGGTACAAGGAAGAGGTTGCCAAGAAGAAAGCCGAGGCCAGCTCTGCGCCAACATCAACAACTCTAGTTGTCCCTCCTCCCGCTCGTGCTGATTCCGCGGTTGACCCGGACACAGAGGCGGGGAAAGCTGCAGGGGAGAGCGCTGAAGACCTGGCTCCCAATACCACTCTTGAAGACTCGGCTATGGACGCCGAGTAATGTTTTCGTATTTACCAGCAAACACTCATTCGGCCAATAGGAATTTGTAATATGCCTGCTACACTTGTTTATTTGCTAGTGCGCCTGTGCACTTTTGATACTACTCCTTTGGTTTGTAATACATTTAAACCTCTATGGCTTTGATGGCCCTTCTGGTCATCCCTTTGGTATGCACTTTTCAACCTTGTGTTTTCATATTTTTGTTTTTCTACACTTTTTGCAATAAATACCGATTCTTGGGTTTTGGGGTAAGGCAAAGTTTTCTTCCAAGTCCCCAAGACCCGGTTTCCGGGTCTTAGGCTTTTTTGACTGGGTGAACTTTGCTTCTTAAGTCCCCAAGTCCCCAAGACTCGGATTTTTGAATTTTGAGTTCATTAGATAGATAACTTGTTGCTCTCTTAAGTCCCCAAGTCCCCATGACTCGAACCTTGGGGTCTAGGGGTTTGTAGCTTAAGGAAACTCCATGTCTTGCTAAGTCCCCAACTACGAGATTATTTGAGTTTATGCTTAATACACTATGAGTTTCCGGCTTTTGCTTTTTACTCCGCATAACTTGTGGTTTAGATGACCCTTTTGACCACCTTTGCTGTAAGCCGGCTTTCGCGTGGATACTCAATGTTGCTTATAACTCTATGAAAACAGGGTCAGGCAAGTCCCCATGGGCATCATGACTGATTGAATTTATAGGCTAGCAATTATGCCACTTTGTTGCGAGTCACATCAAGCTTAAACAAGAAAGGCCAAGAAAAGTTTGGCTCTATTGTCCAGGTTATGAGATTGCGACTGTACTTATTACAAGTAATCAGCCCTCACACCTTAATGGCATCGCGGCCGGGTCTGAGTTTACAATTGTGCTATTCAAGCAATCAGCCCCCAAGACCTAAGTATATACTATGCAATACTAGGTTTTACAGATAACTTAAAAAGAAACGAAAAAAAGGATGTAAACCTGGCACTATATTTCTCATAACTCGGTAATTATAACTAACTAAATGTAATACACTTACCTGATATAAATCATGATTAGACATAGAAAAAACATGCAAAAGAAATAAAAATACAAGAAACGTAAGAACCATAATGACTTAACCATCTCTTTATTGATATGAAAAGGTTAGGTCAGCAGGCCGCCTCATTAAAAACCCTCCAGTCCCCTTAGGTACCCTGGATAGGAAAAGAGTGCGTCTGAAACCTGCTGCCTGTTACATCGTGCAATACAACTTGAAAATCGAATCTATGCTAAGTATAGTAGGGACGTAGCTGAGCCACGTTCCATGGTTTTTCTCGTTCTTGCATAGATGAAGTGGTATGGGTGGTGTCATTGACGGTATCCGACTCTTCCCTTGCATCTATCAAGTAATATGATCCATTGTGCAAATTCCGCCTTATAATGAAGGGACCCTCCCATGGGGGAGATAAATTGTGCTTTCCCTCCTTGGATTGCACTAGGTGTAGCACTAGGTCTCCTTCCTGGAAGACCCGGGTTTTGACCCGGCGACTGTGGTATCGCCTTAAGTCCTGCTGGTATATGGCGGATCTCTCCAATGCTTGCTCTCTGTGCTCCTCTAGCATATCCACAGCGTCTTGCCGAGTCTTCTCGTTTTCAACTTCCATGTAGGCCGCCACTCATGGAGAATCATGGATGATATCACTCGGAAGGACTGCTTCTGCACCATAAACCATAAAAAATGGGGTCATTTGAGTAGACCTGTTAGGTGTGGTGTTAATTCCCCAAACCACGGAGGGTAACTCCTCAACCCACGCCCCAGCAGCTCTGAGACACGGGACTCGTAGTCGTGGTTTCAATCCTCGAAGTAACTCCTGGTTTGCGCTTTCCACTTGCCCATTGGCTTGCGGGTGGGCCACAGAGGCTACATCAAGCCGGATACCATTGTTTCCACAAAATTTCTCCATCTCTCCTAAGGACATGTTGGTTCCATTGTCTGTGATTATACTATGAGGATACCCAAACCGATAGATGATTTTCTTCAAGAACTTGACAGTTGTAGCCGCTTCACAATTTATAACTGGCATAACTTCGACCCACTTGGTAAACTTATCAATAGCCACCAGAAGATGGGTCTTTTTGCAAGGAGACATGTGAAAGGGGCCTACCATGTCCATACCCCAAACCGCAAATGGCCAAGTCAATGGGATTGTTCGTAGATCCATAGCCGGCACATGTGTTTGACGAGCGTACCTTTGACATCCATCACATCTTGCCACCAAGCGTTCCGCATCCGCTAGCGCCGTGAGCCAGAAAAATCCGTGTCGATATGCCTTAGCCACAAGGGACCTTGTGGAGGCATGGTGTCCATAATCGCCCTCATGGATCTCCTTCAATATCTGACGTCCTTCTTCTGGGGTTACACAGCGTAAAAAGACGCATGTAGCACTTCTCTTGTAGAGCTCACCGTTAATGATGGAGTAACCCTTGGCCCGTCTCAGGATTTGCCGGACTAGTACTTCCTGCGATGGTAACTCACCTCGTGATAAGAACGCCAAGAACGACTCAGTCCACTCTGGGATAGCGCGTACTGCGGCCACAAACTATGAATCCGGGTCTTGATGTGCTAATTCTTCTTCAGATTCGGTTTTGACAGAGGGCCGCCATAACTCATCCAGGAAAACATTAGGCGGAACCGGCTCTCGACACGAGCCGAGTCTCGCGAGCGCATCTATTGCCTCATTCTTTCGCCGATCGACGTGTTCCACTTCATACCCGGAAAAAGACCCGGCTACCCTGTCCACCTCTCTGTGGTAAGCCGCCATTGTCGCATCTTTTCTGTCCCATGTACCTGAAACCTGCTGTACCACGAGATCCGAGTCTCCATAGCATCTTATGCGCTTAATATTCATCTCCTTTGCCACTCGTAATCCATGTAGCAGGGCCTCATACTCGGCCACATTGTTAGAGCAGTCAAAGTGAATTTGTAACACGTAACTCAACTTATCTCTTTTTGGCGACGTGAGCACCACACCAGCTCCTGACCCCTCGTACTTCTTGGAGCCATCAAAGTGCATCACCCAAGACTCTGAGCTTGGCATTGTTATGGGCATGCTTGTGTGAGTCCAATCATTGACAAAATCTACTAGAGCCTGGGACTTGATCGCAGACCGGGGCTCGTAGTTGATGTGATAATCCCCCATCTCGATAGCCCACTTGGCTATTCTTCCTGTTGCATCTGAATTTCTGATGATATCCGCCATTGGTATGGAACTTACTACTCTTATGGGGTGTTCTTGAAAATGTGTTTTCAATTTCCGGCTGGCCATAAATACCCCAAAAACTAGCTTTTTCTAATGCGGGTACCGCTGCTTTGCTTCCGATAAGACCTCGCTCACATAATAAACCGGCCTTTGTACCGGGCGATCCTTTCCATCTTCCTTACGCTCAACCACAACCACTGCGCTAACTGCCCGGGGCCCGGCTGCAACATATAACAGCATGGGCTCTTTAGGACCCGGCGCTGCTAAAATTGGTGCCTCAGATAGCTGCTTTTTCAGAGCCTCGAAGGCCTCGGCCGCCTCTTGGTCCTATACAAACTTATCTGTTTTCCTGAAGAGTCGGTATAAGGGTATCGCTTTTTCTCCGAGCCGAGATATGAACCGGCTCAAGGCTGCCATGCACCCCGTGAGCTTTTGGACATGTTTCAACTGTTCCGGCCTTTTCAGATTCTGAATAGCTTTGATCTTTTCCGGGTTAGCTTCAATCCCTCGCTCAGAAACGATGAAACCGAGTAACTTTCCCGCAGGCACTCCAAACACGCATTTAGTCGGGTTAAGCTTCATCTGGTATCTCCTCAGATTCTTGAAGGTCTCCTTTAAGTCGTCTATGAAAGTTTCTGCTTTCCTTGTTTTAATCACCACATCATCAACATAGGCATGAACATTGCGCCCAATTTGATCCTCAAAGCACTTCTGAATACACCGCTGATACGTTGCGCCGGCATTTTTCAGTCCAAAGGTCATGGTCTTATAGCAAAAAGCACCAAAAGGGGTTATGAACGAAGTTTTCTCTCAATCCTCCTTTTTTAGCTTTATTTGATGATACCCGGAATAAGCATCCAGGAAACATAATAAGTCACATCCTGCAACTGCATCTATGATTTGATCTATCCTTGGGAGGGCAAATGGATCCTTTGGGCAATGCTTGTTGAGACTTGTATAATCTATGCACATTCTCCACTCATTGTTCTTTTTCAGCACTAAAACCGGGTTTGCCAGCCAGTCCGGGTGAAAGACCTCCATGATAAAGCCGGCTGCTAGGAGCCGAGCTATCTCTGCCCCTATAGCCTTTCTCCTTTCCTCGTTCATTTTTCTCAGGCCTTGCTTCACTGGTCGAGACTTGGGATCAACATGCAAGCTGTGTTCGGCGAGCTCAATCGGGATACCCGGCATGTCACTCGGCGTCCAAGCGAACACGTCCTGATTCTCGCGAATAAAATTTACGAGTGCCTCTTCCTCCTCATTACCCAGGTTAGAACCTATAGCAAACTGTTTGGAAGAGTCGCCCTCGACAAAGGCCACCATCTTTGTGTCTTGGGCTGCTTTAAACTTAGCTCTCTCGTCTTTCGAGTTTGGTTTCTTCAGGGTTGTTCGATCTTCGGGGTCTACCTGGGACCGGTAATATCTAAGTTCTTCCTTCCTGCAAGCTTGTTCTGCCATTTCCGCGTCTCCTTCATCACACTCGGCCGCCACGGCCCTATTCCCATATATAGTGATGGTCTGCTTTGGACCCGGGATTTTCAGCTGTAAGTAAACGTAACAGGGTCTCGCCGTGAATTTGGAATAAGCCGGCCTTCCGAACAGTGCATGATAGGGACTGCGCAATTTCACCACCTCAAACGTGAGCCACTCTACTCTGTAGTTATCCTTCGATTCTCCAAAAGAAACCTCTAGTGTTATCTTTCCCTCTGGGCAAGCCGAGTGCCCCAGCACAATTGCATGGAAAACCGTGGAGTTTTTCTGCAGCTGAGACTCCTTGAGCCCCATGCGCAAAAAGGTCTCCCAGTATAAGATATTGATGCTACTCCCACCGTCCATCAGGACCTTTTTTAACTCGTACCCATTGACCTGTGGGGCCACCACCAAGGCCAACACGCCCGGATGCTCTATCGATTCCGGGTGATCTCTTCTGCTCCATGTTATTTCTTGATCTGACCATCTCAAATACCTCGGGACTCCTGAAGAAACCGAGTTTACAGCCCTTTTAAGTATCTTTCTTTATTTGTTAGAAGTTCAAGTGGTGTGGACGTGATACTGCCCTAGCTGCTTAGGGTTAGCCTGAAAACCGTCTGCACCTCCCTGGTTATTACCCAGATTACCACCTCCTGCGTTGCCGGCGGGGGGTGGTCCATTGCCCGGGTTTCCACCCAGACCCGGTCCTCCTCCTCGGCCTGCGCCTCGCAGGGCCTTCTGTATCTCCTTGTTTTTCCATCTCTGTAAGTCCACGCATTGCTCCAACGAATGATTAGCCGGCTTGCCATTCCTACTATGACGCGGGCAAGGCATCCTGAAAGCTTCTATGTGGTTAGCCGGCCGTGGTGGTCCTTGATAATTGCCTCCATTGAAATTTCCTCCATTAAAGTTTCCATCTGCTCTAGGTCTTGGGAGACCGGCTTCGGTATTAGCGACTAACTCGGAATTTCCCTCATACGGGCGTTTGTGTTGGTTGTTTCCATTATTACCCGGTACTGCTCCATTGCCGGGTCTTCCATTGTTGCTGGTATTAGCCTTTCCTTTCTTATCCTCGACATCCTCTTCAGTCATATCAGTGGAAGCGTGTTTGTTGCACGCATCCATCAACTCCCCCATAGTGATTTCTGAAACGTGCCTACTGGATTTCATGCGCATCAACTTTTGCACCAAGGGTGTGTATCTGCATGTTTTTGACATAGCTTGTATCGCGTCCTTTGGCTGAATATCAGTGGACGAGTGGAGTATCTCCATTACTCGGCGCACCCAGCTGCGAGCCGACTCTCCTTTCCTTTGGATGCATCGATCCATGTCATCGATTGTATATAGTTTCCTGCATGTTCTATGAAAATGCTTGACGAATGTTGTCTTCAACTCACTCCATGAATTGATGGACTTCTCAGGCAAATTGTTAAACCATAGTTTTGCTGCTCCTTCGGACATCATAAGATCCATGAATTTAGCTTGAAGCCTTTCCGAAGCGTTACGAATTGACATGGCCATCTCATAACTGCTCAACCAGATCTCAGGATCCATGGTTGGCTCATAGTTTATAACTTTTCCCGGTTCCTTGAACTTATCCAGGTATGGCTCTGCTCTGATGGCGTCCGACAAACATTTAGGCCCGGCCAGGTTGGTCAGTACCGGTCTTGCGCGTGATACATGAGACTCGGCTGGCGCGGCAGGGAGTGCGCCACCTACTGCCCCTCGCACTGCTGACCCGGCCATGCGCCTCGCACGGGAACTGTCGACTATTGCCTGTGTTGCCGAAACCGCGGGGGCTACCGGCCTGTGAGGAGGAGGCGGCATTTGTTGCTGCTCTGCCCTCCGTCGCGCCAAGCTTGACTGAATGTTCCTCGTGTTTCCGGGTTGTCGACTGACATACGGCATCTCTATGGCCTGCCGAGTTTCGATTTCTCGAGGCGATTCTCCCAGTGGAATACGGTCGAGCGCTAGGGTTGCGGCGTACACGTTATCCATGGGGTTATTGAAGTGACCCGGAGGGGTGTGAAATCGTGACGGTGGTGGCGCCGCATTGCCCCCCAGGGTCCCGGCGGGTAATGCGGGTAACCCGGCTGGTACGTTGGCTGGCTGTCCCCCGAGCGTCGCTCCTTGAAACCCGGTTCCCTGGTTTACAGCCGGTATTGGCTGGTCTTGGGGTGTAATAAACAGCATGGCCAGCTGTAGATTTCACCTGCCGCTGGTAACCTCGTCTGATGCCTCTGATTATATATCCTCGTTGTTTGAGCCTGAATTCGATCCTCCAATTCTTCCAACTCACGTTGGCGCTCAGCCATCCCTTGCCTCTCAGCTTCTACTTCCCTTCTTTGTTGCTCCAATGCCCGACGGGCTACATCTAGATCTCGGGCACGCGCTGCTGCGTTTTCTGGGGTTATCACCGTTGCCAATACGGTGGGATCCAAGATCAGATTATTGCTAAACAGAGCCAGATTTTGTGGATGTGAAGTTCCTTCTCCTGTTGCTCTGTTTGCCATAAATCCAAACATATTTCTGTTTCGCTCAGTTTCTCCTGTTCCGCTAGTGACAGAGGTCGGCTCTCCATCGACCCGGGCTATAACCGGGTTTCCGTTAGCCGGTGTTTGTTGTTGGGCCAGCGCTCGCGCCGCTCCAGCCGCGGCCGTCGACACATCGCCCTGATTAAGATTGATTGTAGGGGTTGTGTAGACGAGAGTCGAAATATTAATTTTATCACACCGGAACCATCCGGATAATACCCGCTCTTTCTCCGGACCATCCAATGTGAGAAAATGACTATGACGACTTAAGTGTGTGACTCCTACAGATTCGATAAAAAGTAGACATGACTGGGAAACCAATTTCCTAATAGATAATCAACATCGGGACTGTGGTGCTGGTCTACACTAAAGAATTTTAAAAATTTCCCTACGTATCCGCCAAGATCACTATGCAGATAACGAGGCATGCACATACATGCGAGGATCAAGATCACGACTCATCGGGCAGCAGATTCGATGTAGTCGTAGACGAGTTCTGAACAATCGTAGATCCTTACAACTAGGCCTAGTTGTAAGGATGTTGCCAAGCCTTTGCTCGTCAAGGATCACACGTGTAATCCCTTTTATGGTGTGCATGTGTACGCTTGTGTCAACCCGTCAGCGCTCCGCCGTCAAGGACTCGACACCGACAAATAGAGACAGCCTTCCGGCGTTGTTAATTAGAAAAGTGGAAGTTCTCAACACATGAGAGAAAACTAGAATTAGAGCTAGATCTAGTTGAGAGAGGACACCTCAAAACCCAATTAGAAAAGGCTCTAATTCAATTAGAGGGGCTCTAATTAGAAGGCCTAATTATGCCCTCTAATTCTTCTAGAGAGAGACATAGCCTTGAGAGCCAATTGTGTGTTTTGCTATGAGTCTTGGGGAGCTTTATATAGTGGGAGGGAGGAGAGACTTGCCAAAGGGGAGGAAGGGCAGACTTGCCAAAGGGGAGGGAGGAATCCTAGTTGATATAGGAGGAGGTGGCCACACCCTCCCTCCTAGCTCAACTCGGATTGGGGGGTGGAGTCCAACTCCACCTCCCTCTGCCTTCCTATTTTTCCCCTTTTTCTTTTTTTTCTTTTCTCTCTAATAAAATCAGGAAAAATATTGGGACGATGAGTACCAACCTGTAAATCCACTAGGACGCACCTGGCATCCCCCTAAAATAGGGTTCGACCCTTAGAGGGAAATCTGCCCCCTCTCGACACTTCTTCCTTCCATGGAAAGTCCCCAAAACTCCTCCGGAATCAATATTATCTAACGATGTTAGAAACACATTTCTCACACCTATGGACATCTCATGTCCTCCGTTACCTCTCATATAAATTCTTCCTAACACCGACATAATTTCTCTCTTACAGTAACTTCCCCAAAACAACTCTGATTGATATCGGACTTGTTTATGTGATATCATAACAACATAGAAAATTCATAAAGCCAATAAAAACATATTAATTATCTCAATTAAAGGTTGGCACGGCTTAAGAATGTGACCCGTTGAAAGCGCATTTCTTATCCCTTAAGGTTTTGTGTGTTAGTTAACAACATTAGTGATATTTAATCTAATGTTAAGTGGTGCAGATTGTCTAGATAAATTTTACTAGCACCAAGCACCAAAACGTCGAAGAAAAGATGAATGATTCTTCCTTTGGTCTGGCCAGATTATTTGGCCTAGAGGGGCCAAATACTACGCTCCTCGGAATTGAGGAGGAAAACCGACTAAGGACAATTTTGTGACATCTCCTGGTGTTGCCGGAATATTAGCGAGAAGCCCAGAAGTTTCCACTTCCAGAGGCATGATATTCCGCCCAGAAACTAAGTGAAGGGTTTTTGGCTAAGGACTGAACTGCGACACCTCCTGGTGTGCTCGAAAATTTGGTCGGATTGTTTGTCCTAGAGGGGCCGGATATTCCGCCCCAAAATTTCTGCAACGGCTACATTTATGAGAGGTGGTATAAATACCCCTCTCCTTCTTTAACCTATAGTTAGCTCGTCCAGCATTTAAGTCTCCATTAATTGATCCATACTATCCATTCACCCGTAAAGACTCGTTAACATAGAGACATGTTCGGGAACTTACCGAACAATAACCAACAGCGGGACCGTGAACATCCATGATGGCTCCTGTGTGTTCCCGAAGAATGATACAACCTTATAAGTTACTCATTACACTTATTCCCTTAAATTCACGATACGAACGATATCAAGAGGTGAGACTATGTGATGTGATCTTATCAAACTCTTTGATCATAACACATAAAACTCGTTTACTGATATCATTCTCTTTTCTCATCCATATCCCCGATGACCTTGTGATAAATCACACTGTGTCTAGCCAGGCGATATGTCGTCGGTGATACTGAGAGGGCTCGGAGAATGTATCTCTCTATCGACTAGAGGATATAAGTACTAGTCTTTAACGATCTCAGTTCCATTACAATTTCTAGGTCATACCCAAATATCACCGTTATAATCCGTAGTTACGGCAAGACGGCTGATGATATCCAAAGTATAACTTTCGATTGTACGGTCACTAGATATTCTCATAGTATATGAATTATAGTCAATGTTAACTTCGTATGTATTTGCTAAAAATACATTATGATTCATACACTTGGGTCAGTTCAGTACTATTGTTACCCTAACAATAAATTCTTATGTTCTGCTAGACTTTCATCCAAGTTCATGATTCGGAAAATATGATCATCTAACAAACCTTAAGTTAATCTTAGAGATAATATTAGGAACTCTTGTTTGTTTATGTATTCACACCCGCACAAAGATTTTCCTTTGTAAACTTACTCTTCAAGTGCAATAGCGGTTATAGGCATGATGACATAAACTTAATTCTGAACTTGGAGAATAATGACTTAATATTATTGTCTCTAGGGCATACCTCCAACATGTGGACGTCCATATTTGGTTGTTGAGTGAGTTCCTATTACTTCCCGATACCAATTAAAACCTCGGGATGAGATGAATTATAAGACCATGATTAAACTCTTTAATCACCTTGTCACATTATTACTGATGCCTGGTATGATTCCTTTTACTCGTTACCGTGATATGGCATCACCATGACTAATGTTATGTCTTTGTCTGCGCAGACTTATTTACCGATACTATTTCATCGAGTGGATTCTGGATGTATCTCTTTATCAATTAGATGAGTATCTATCAATCTTGAACTATCACAATTAAATGAATACTTTAGAGACCACCAAGTGATAGCCTTTTCGATCAGTCAATTTACGGTGTGATAATTGACTATACCAAAATGATGTTTATGGTAAACATCATTGAATATTCTCATTGTCTAAGAAAGTAAATAAAACAACCATCTTATGATGATACTATTTAACAAAACAAATCTCGTAATATTTCAATTACTTTGGTCTACACAACCACTTTGTTCAAACAACAAAGTGCTCCTGTTAATATTGACAAAACATTTGTTCATGACCAGAAAAACGAGGTCATCTAGTATCAACAAGTTTGTCTGTGAGACATGAAAAAGGGTATAACAGTGTGTTTATGTCTCCACACGTGTGTATGAGTTTTCCTCTAAATCTCATATTCGGTGACCATAACAGCTATAGCACAAATACATAATACTTTAATCACGAAACATATGTATATTATTGTCTCTTGGGCATACATGCAGCACATAATCCAAATGCACGCGCAAGATAGGCCATCTTCTGAGCAGAAGTATAGTGCCTAGGCCACTATCCCACAATACGATTTTCCCAGTTGGCTCCATTCATGGGAACCCGCCACCGGGTCATTAGCATGTCGCCTTGTACTCGGTCGTGGACCTCTGACGGCTTCCTGGCGTGACTGTCGACCAACGACCTTGCCACTGCATGTTGTGCAACTAGAGCCCTCCCCCTCCCCCGCGCGTGGCACTGCTGGTGTCGGCCATGGCCGATCATGTGGTGGGCGAATGTCTCCGAGCTCCACATCGTCATCATCTCCATCCATTCGTACCGTGGGAGGGCTTGCCCAAGGTCGGATTCATCGGCTTCAAGCCTCCGCATCACCATGAACACATGATTGGGTGGACCATGACTTAATAAGTCATTTGCAGCTGTCGATTCACATTGCCACCTTCATGCACAAGCTCGCCCGAATTTCCACAAAATTGTCTCAATGACATGTCACTACATGAACAAAGAAATATGGGCATCCTACTTTGCGAATACTACAAAAGATGATTTTTTGTTGGTTAACATATATGGTTGGTGTAGCCAAAATACGAACATACTGATGATCTGAAATTTCTCAATGACACGTCACCATCTATCTCCTCAATCCATATATGATCTGGGTAGCCAAAATGTGCGTATGTTGCCGAAAATGTTCTTACTCTTGGAAGGTGTTTATACCAGTTAACAATTTAGTGATTTTTTCATGTAAGTCGACAATTGTTTTAATCACCTGCTCTCGAACCGAAAAGGCTTTTCGCCCCGCTTTATAAATAAAGTAACCATCAATCCAAGTTCATACAAAACACGTCTCAAAGAAAAAAGGAGAGAGAAATAAGATAATAGTTCGCTGGGGCAACAACACAAGTACAACCAAAGTAGCACAAAGCGAAAGACGAGTAAAGAAAAAAGGAGAGTGGACATAGATGCGGGGGAGGCAGGAGGCCACCCAAGCGTTGGGCTCAGCTCATAGAGGACGTGGAAATGCGCCACGCAACCGCCACCAAAGGGTCCAACATGTCGTCCAGCTGAGCCCTGTCCCATTGTCTACACTACTGCAAAAAAGCGAGACATTTGAACATCGAGTCAGCAGTGCGCCGTAGAAAGATATGTTCTATCACCATCTTATTCCTAATCGTCCAAAGTGTCTTGGTCATCCCGATAAAGATAACCCAGAAGAGGCGTCGCCCCCTCCCGGTCCTCCTCATCTGGAGTTCCAGGAATTCGCCAAGGTCCAAGGCCCGCCACTCGGGTCCCAGATCTTCATAGACGAAGTTCCATAGGAAACGGGCCGCAGGGCATGTGAACAAAATATGAGATTCCGTTTCTGGAACCCCACAAAGTGGACACATTCCATCACCAGGCCCTTGACGCTTCCGCACTTCCACTCCCGACGGGAGGCGGTCTCACAACAATTGACAAACTAAAATCTTGATCTTCAACGGCAGGGGGGCTTTCCACAGTTTAAAGGATGAAGCATGCCCCGGCCCGTGGAAGAGACTACGGTCAGCCGACTTAACCGAGAAAGACCCAGAAGGCGCTAACCGCCAAGCAACGCGGTCCGGAGCTCCATCTAAGGAGCCCGGAAGCGCGTTTCTAAGCTCATTTCATGTTGCCGCCTCTGCCACACCAAATATCCTTCAGAATGAGATGTTCCAAGTTCCATTAGGCGCGACGTCGACAACTAAAAGCAATGGATCTGAGCAAATAGCAAAAATACTCGGATGGACCAACTTGAGCGGTCTATCACCAAGCCACGCATCCGCCCAGAAGAGGGTGTTCCTCCCATCCCCAACGATGAAGCGCACCCCTTCCGAATCTCAAACTTAATGGATTGGATGGATCGCCAAAACTGGGATCCCTCCGACGCTCACAGGACAACAAAGGGCGGCCTCTAAGGTATTTTTCCTTGATAAGTTAGAGCCAAAGCCCTCCATCGTCCTGCAAGATATTTCACAACCATCTAAGCATGAGAGTGGTGTTCATCTTAAGGGAGGCGAGAATTCCTATGCCCCCAAAGTCTTTGGACTTTGGGGGCGCAAACATGAGCCCACTTGACCATATGGTACTTCTGTTGGCCATTGGCCGCCGACCAGAACAAGCGTGAGAGTTCCTTGTCAAAAGCCTTATGGGCCCCTTCAGGGAGAAAGTAAAGGCCCATCTTACGTGGGCAGGCTGGAGAGGCAAGGATCAATAAGCACGGATTTTCTCCCCTTATAGGTGAACCTACCGCGCCATGGTTCCGCCTTCGACCTCACCCGGCCCATCAGAGGTTCGAGGTCCCTCAACAGGATCCTCGAATCTCCAAGGGGAACCCCCAGACATTCAACCGGGAATATGGACAACTTATAATTAAAATTATCCACAATCCGTTGTTTCTCATCCGGCGAGTATCCCAAGACCACCACCTCACTCCAATCAAAGTTTATTTTGAGGCCCGACATAACTTCAAAGCAGAGGAGGAGGAACTTGATATTGCAGATATCCAGCTCCGAGTAAGCCCGGCAATCGGGTCGGGTTTGACCGGGTCGATCCAGGTTAGACCCATGCCCGAACCCTCTATCGGGTTCACCTACCGCCCACGACCCGACCCATGGGTCTACAAGTAGACCCATGCCCGAACCCATCGGGCAACCCGACCTTAACGGGCACCCATCGGGTCTGTACTAAACGATAAAATTATTATTATTTGTCTTGCCAATGAGCAGTTGACCAGCCCAAACGCTCTTCGTCAGGTTGGTACTCTTCATCACGCGCGACTGCTGCGGTACGCATCCCCGGCTATTCTTATAGGGATCCATTCCCTAGCAAACCTCCCTCAGCTATCGAGGTGGTACTAAACCACCGAACCAGCTGCCACATGCAACAGTACACTAGCAATTTTCTATGGGCCTAACTAGCTGTGGGCCTAAATAAAGTATCGTGGCCACCAATGCAAGAAGTAGTATATGCCTGGAGAAGTGGAGACATGCAAGATGTGGCCTTGAGTTTCTTGTGTTCGCGTGGGCCATGCTAAACGTGTATTTTCCCCTGTCAGCTTCTGATCTCATATTGTCTACCTAATTACTAATTACTAGGTGTGAGAGTAATATTATATCACATGTACTTAGAAAAATGAGACCATATTAACGTGGAACAAATATTTTATTTTGTTATTAATATTAATCGGGCGACCCATCGGGCAACCCGTGGGCATAAACTTAGACCCATACCCTACCCACGACTAATCGGGTTACCCATGGGCAAGACCCATGGGCGAAGTTTGCGACCCATACCCTACCCATTAGGGTCGGGTGCCCATGGGCGGACAAACCCATGGGTCAGATTGCCGGGCTGAGCTCCGAGCCCTCTACCATAATCATCGTATCATCCGCATATTGGAGGTGGGTCACTGATACGTCCATTTTGCATCACTATTTTATATCATAATTTACTCTTGTTCATTGTTGTATTTCATATTTAGAGATGATACTTATGTTATTTCATATATTTTGCATGTTTTAAAATTATTGGAGAATAATTCACCGGGACCAGAAATCTGCTGGAAAAATCACCGCCAAGATATCCTATTTCTAAAGATCAGAAGAAGAAGGGAAACATCGGAGAAGTCTTATATCACCAGATGATGGAGCTAGCCAGGAGGGGATCCAGAGGGGGCCACCAGGAGCCCACACCACCTGGTGGCGCCCCCATGGCCATGCCGCCACGTCGTGTGGCCACCCTGGCCCACAATTGGCAGCCCCCTTCGCGTACTTCATCCCCAGGGTACCCTAAGACCTACATAACCATCAAGGAAAATTCCGCCACCTCCTCGGGGCGGGAAAAAACAGAGAGATAAAAGCTCTCCGCAGGGAGAAATCTGCCGGGAAAATTCCTCCCCGGAGAGGGGAAATCATCGCCATCGTCACCGTCATTGTTCCGGGCATCATCAAGATCATCATCGTTATCATCATCACCACCAGCACCATCATCCTCACCATCCACCTCCGTCCCGTTGTAACAATTAGGGTTCTATATCGTTGTTTTCCACTAGATCTCTCTCCCGGTCTGGATTCTTTGTTTGTAGTTGATGCTTACGAAATTTATCGGTGTTTGCATTTTATGACCAGATTGTTATTCATCATCATATCACCTCTGATTGTGATCCATATGATTTCTTGTCGTAGTTCGTTTAGTTCTTGAGGAAATGGGATGAGTCAAGATGTTAGTATTGGAATTATGTTGAAGTAATATCTAATGGTTTGATATCTAAGTTGTGGTGTTATTCTTCTAGTGGTGTCATGTGAACGTCGACTACATGAAACTTCACCTTTATGGGCCTAGAGGGGTGCATTCTATATTTGGCTACTAATTGTGGGGTTGCCGGAGTGACAGAAACACAAACCCTTGTTAGAAAACCGATGCACGAGGGAGTATAGGATCCCATAGTTTAAAGTTGTGGTTAGATTTATCTTAATTACTTCTTGTAGTTGCGGATGCTTGCAAGGGGTATAATCACAAGTATGTATTAGTCCTAGTAGGGAAGTGCATTAGCATAGGTTCACCTTCACAACACCTATCAAAACAATAAATATTAATCAAATGTATGAAACGAAAGCGCTTGACGAAATTCCCATGTGTACTCAAGAATGTTTTGTCATCATAAGTAAACCAACCGGCTTGTCCAGTTTTTTTTTTATTTACTCCCACTTTATTTATCTGCTATATCAAAAACCACCAAAACATGTCTACAAGTTGGTACGTCCCAAACGTATCTATAATTTGCGATGCTCCATGCTTTTTTTTTCTATCCAATACCTTTATGTTTTCACATGTTTTTCTTCATTTTTTGGATGGTTTCATGGACTAACCTATTGACAAGATGCCACAGAGCCAGTTCCAGTTTTCTGCTCTATTTGGTTTCAGAAAAGTTCTTCTGGAAATATTCTCGGAATTTGACAAAACGAAGGCCAAAGATCTTATAAGTCTGTCACGTACACGGAGTCCAAAGGAGATCCGGAGGGACACACAGAGGGGCCACACCATAGGGGGCGTGGTTCCCCCTCTGGCCATGCCTAGGGGTGGTGTGGGCCCCCTGGCCACCCACCGCCATCTCCCTTTCGTCTATTTATACCCCTGATGCATAGACTCTAAAGATATCGGCCCCTCCACGAAAAGTTCCGTAGCTCTGTCGCAGCCACCGACAAGTTTCGGGGGACAGAAATCTCTGTTCTGGCGCCTTGCTGGGACGGGGAAGTTCCCCCGGGGCCATCTCCACCGACTCCACCGCCATCTTCATCGTTGTTTCTTTCTCCTATGATGAAGAGGGAGTAGTTCTACGCCGGGGCTGAGGGCTCTACCGGTAGCTATGTGTTTCATCTCTCTCTCCCATGGTGTGATCATGAGCTTTGTAATCTATTTGAATAAGTAGATGTTACTCTTCATCTATAATGCTACTCAAGTGGTTTTGTTATGAGATCTCCGTAGACACTTTGATCAAAGTGTAATGGTGACAGTGTGTGCACCGTGTGGTTTAGCATGATATTTATATTTTGTATTGGATGACCCTATGAAATTGTGGTATTTGTTTGGAACCATATAAGTCTCATGGTGATAGAATGGGGGTTACCTAGATAGGGAAATGAGAACTCTAAGGAGTGCTCTTATAGCCATACGCAATGATTGGTGTTTGTTATCCGACCGGAGATTGGTTCGGAGTAGCGGAGTGAAGAGAGATATTTATGCATTCAATTATGTTATTATTTTTTAGAGTGTTCACTAGTGGAAGTATGATCCCTAGGCCTTGTTTCTAAGCATTGAAACACCGTTTACAATCAGTTCTGCAACATGTTTGCTTGCTGCCATTTTTATTTCAGATTGCTACTATCACTTATAGTCATCCATATTACTTGTATTTAACTATCTCTTCGCCAAACTAGTGCACCTATACTACTCACAATTGTATTAGGTGTGTTGGGGATACAATAGACTTCTTGTATCATAATTGCATGGTTGTTTGAGAGGGATACTTTGACCTCGACATCCCTGAGTTCGATAAACCTTCGGTGATCCACTTAAGGGAAACTTGCTGATGTTCTACAAACCTCTGCACTTGGAGGCCCAACACTGTCTACAATAATAGAAGCGTGCGTATACATCGATCTCTTTTATGGCGCCGTTTCCGGGGAGGTAAGGTAAAAGGTACTCACATCATGTGTGAGTGCTTCAAGTTATTTCCTTTAGATTCTGCAATTATATCTTTTTGTTTCTTGTTTTTATTTTCACTAGTTAGGCTGATTTCTACGTGTTCCTTGTTTTTATCTTTAGGATTAATGGAAAACAACAAAAAATACGAGAGATCTTTATAATCTCTATCTTGAATTAGGACATGAAGTGTTTGAATAGGAAATTAAAAACCTTATGGAATCTTGTTTGCATAATAGTGATAGCAATGTTATTAGTATGAATTCGTTGAACACCATTATTTCTAATGCTATGAAAAAATCTAAGCTTGGGGAAGCTAGTTTTTATGAAAATGATATTTTTTAGTCCCCCAAGCACGGAGGAACAAATTTACTTTGATGATAATTTACCTCCAATATATGATGATTATAATGATTGTGGTGCTCTAGTTCCACCTACTATTGATGATAAATTTTATTGTGATCATGATATGCCTTCTATATATGATGTTTGCAATGATTAACATGCTATTTTCAGTCCACCTACTATTGAGGATAAAATTAGTTATGATTATAATATGCCTCTTATATTTGATGATTATGGTGATGAGAATAATAATGATAGCTATTTTTTTGAATTTGCTCCCACTATTATTAATGAGAAGGACTTTACTTATGCGGAGAGTAATGATAATAATTTTATGCATGTGGCTCATGATAAGAATGATTTATGTGATAGTTATATTGTTAATTTTATTCATGATGTTACTGAAAGTTATTATGAGAGAGGGAAACATTGTCTTATGCATCTCAATAATATCAAGTTTCCCCTCTTTATGTTGAAAGTTTTGAATTTGCACTTATTTTGTCTTCCTATGCTAGCCACTTTGTGCTTCATTGACTTGTTCTTCTACAAGATTCTTTTTGATAGTAAGCGGGTTAGACTTAATATTTTTTTTACATTTAATTCTTGATGCTCTCCTTTTCTTCAATTCATATTTCTCATATGAGCATCTTCTCAAATTATCATGCCTAGCTAAAAGGCTTTAAAGAAAAGCACTTCTTGGGAGATAACCCATGTTTTTATTTTTTGCTTTGTTTTTCTTTGTTTTCTTTGAGTCAAGGTGTTGTTTACTTCTGTGGAAACTCCTTTGTATCTTTATTTTCTCGCATTTGTTGTGCCAAGTAAAGTCTCTAGTGAAAGTTAAAGTTAGATTTGGATTTCTGCGCAGGAAACAGATTTCTACGCAGGAAACAGATTTCTGCTGTCCACCGTTAAATTCGTGTAAATTCACAGAAAGATTAAAATGACCTGAAATTTTTTGTGCTTATTCCTTAGCTAATTCCAAAATTATTTATAGCTTTGCATTTTTCGATTAGAGCAACATAAGTGCCCCAAAAAAAATCGTGTTTACAGACTGTGCTGGTTTTGACAGATTCTACCTTTTTACTTGCATGCTCTCTTTTACTATGCCGAGTGGATTTATTTGCTCCACAAAACATCAGTATCCGTAGCTAATGTTTAAAAATTATTAATAATTCTTGTGTTCATGGAGAACATGTGAATTTTTTATTGCGCACTAACCCTCTAATGCGAGTTACAGTGAGTTTGGTGTGAAGGAAGTTTTCAAGGGTCAAGAGATGAGGGTGATATAATGTGATCAAGAAGAGTGCAAAGCCAAAGCTTGGGGATGCCCCCGTGGTTCATCCCAGAAAATTCCAAGAAGACTAAAGCGTCTAAACTTGGGCATGCCCAAGGCATCCCCTTCTTCATCAGCAACTTATCAGGTCACTTCTAGTGAAACTATATTTTTATTCGGTCACATCATATGCACTTTGCTTGGAGCGTCTGTTTTTTTTCCTTGCTGCAATAAACATAGTTGGAACCTAGCATTTCTTGTGTGGAAGAGAGACACGCTCCGCTTTTTCATATGAATACTTGTTTTCTTATGAATGCTCTTATTCTTAGTTTTTCTTCTTGCTGCTACAAATCCTTTTAGCTCATGTTTTCATGCATCTCTTATTCAGAGCTGTTAGTTCTAGTAGAGTTATATTAGTACTCTATTGTTTCATTGCTATATTAGTTGGAGAGTTTTTGTTGTTTGGTGTTTGATGGAAATAGAAAATGATACATGTGGTAGATGGTATAACGAAAAAAACTTGCATATTCTTGTAGATCACTAAACTATTTCACTTGATTATTTGCTCTTGTTTTGAGATATTAATTTGCTTAGTGGTAAACCTGCTGGTTTAGTAGAGTAAAAAACAATTAATGGTTGTTCTAAAAGCTTGAAACTATGCCACACTCAAATAACCAATTGATAGGATAATGGTATATGACTTCCTTTGCTGATAGCAATCGTAATGGCTTTTTGTTACGCGCTACGGTCGGGGTAGCTAACAGTGATGTCACTGCCACAGACCCTCTTCGATTGATTTTCCTTATGCCTTGTGAGATCATGATTTTATTTGTAATCTTTTAACTTGTGAGTTCCATATTGCGGTTTTCTGGCACTTCCACCATCTATATTTGCTAGCCTCTTCGGTACTATGCATTGACCATTTTCACATTGAGAGTTGGTGCAAACTTCGCCCCTACATCCAAACCCCGTGGGAGGACTTTGTTCTTCTACACGTAATTCTTAAATATCTTCCTTAAAACAGCCACCATACCTATCTATCATGGCATTTTCATAGCCATTCCGAGATATATTGCCATACAACATTCATTATCATTATGTTACTTGTTACATGATCCATTGTTATTTTACATACTGCTACACTGGCAGGAGCATTTAGTTTTATACATCAGAGATATTTCAGTTTGAGTTATGACTACTAAAAGTGTGATGATTCATTGTAAAATAGAATGTTGCCCCTACCAGTGAGGTTATATATTAAAAAGGTAAAAAAAGAGAAAAAGCCCAAAAAAAAAAGAGGGCAAACGAGAGATAATAAAGAGAGAGGGGGCAACACTACTATAATTTATTCCACACTTGTGCTTAGTTAGCATCAATACTTCAGTTTGGAGAAAGTTTTCATTTTATGACTTGCATAACTATGTGGGGAACTTACATTATAGAACTTGGCTTGTATATTCCAATGATGAGCCTCCTCAAAAGTGCTCTAGGTCTTCGTGAGAAAACAAGTTGGATGCACCCCCACTAGTTCCATTGGAGAGCTTTCATACACTTATAGCTCTATGTGCATCTGTTGTGTGGCAATCACTACTCCTTGCATAACTTCGATTATAAGACTTCCTCTTGTCTAATTATCACTTTCAGTTGTGTGAGACTTTCATCCATTGAACATCCAAACCCCCCAGAATGTTCTTTTAGCCATAATATCCTGGTGCCAGGGACCAATACATAACGCTTGCTTGCTTTGAGTGCACAAATATCTTAATGATTTTCCTACGTACATATTGTTGTCACCTGACTTGATCCTAACAGGAGTTGTTGTGATAGTTTGATGCCTTGGATGATTATATTGTTGTTCTTGAAGCTTAAATCATATTTAATAAACCTTGCACGGTTGATTGTCTTTTAGTATTGATTCATTGAAAAGTTTTACTTTGTTCTTCCTAATGGTTTATACATTATTCTATTTGGTATCAACTATAAACCACATACCTTATTCATTTGATCCTAGTTTACATGATTTATATTACTATGATGATTAATATTATGTTGGTAGCATGTCACCTCGAAAATTATGTTGTTATCACTTTCCTACTCGAGGACGAGCAGGAGTTAATCTTGGGGATGCTTGATACGTCTCAAACGTATCTATAATTTTCGATGCTCCATGCTTGTTTTCTGTACAATACCTTTATGTTTTCACACGCTTTCCGTTGTTTTCTGGACGTTTTCATGGACTAACCTATTGACAAGATGCCACATAGCCAGTTCCTGTTTTCTGCTATTTTTGGTTTCAGAAAAGTTGTTCAGAAAATATTCTAGGAATTGGATGAAACGAAGGCCAAAGACCTTAGAAGTCTGTCACGTACACGGAGTCCAAAGGAGACCTGGAGGGACACACAGAGGGGCCACACCATAGGGGCGCGGTTCCCCCTCTAGCCACGCCCAGGGGTGGTGTGGCCCCCCTGGCCACCCACCGGCATCGCCCTTTTTCCTATTTATTCCCCCCGATGCATAAACCTGAAAGATATCGGCCCCCTTCCACGAAAAGTTCCATAGCTCCGCCGCTGCCACCGACAAGTTTCGGGGGAAAGAAATTTCTTTTCCAGCGCCCTGCCGAGACGGGGAAGTGCCCCTGAGCCATCTCCATCGACTCCACAACCATCTTCATCACCGTTGTTGTCTCTTATGATGAGGAGGGAGTAGTTCTCCCCTGGGGCTGAGGGCTCTTCCGGTAGCTATGTGTTTCATCTCTCTCTCCCATGGTGTGATCTTTATTTGATCATGAGCTTCGTAATATAGTTGAATAAGTAGATGTTACTCTTCATTTGTTATACTACTCAAGTGGTTTTGTTATGAGATCTCCGTAGACACTTTGATCACGGTGTAATGGTGACAGTGTGTGCAACGTGTGGTTTAAAATGGTATTTATATTTTTTGTTGGATGACCCTATGAAATTGTGGTGTTTGTTTGGAACCATCTAGGTCTCATGGTGATAGCATGGGGGTTACCTAGATGGGGAAATGCGAACTCTAAGTGCTCTTATAGCCCTACACAATGATTGGTGTTTGTTATCCGACCGGAGATTGGTTCGGAGTAGCGTACTGAAGAGAGATATTTATGTATTCAATTATGTTATTATTGTTGAGAGTGTTCACTCGTGAAAGTATGATCCCTAGGCCTTGTTTCTAATCATTGAAACACTGTTTACAATCAGTTCTGCTACAAGTTTGCTTGCTGCCATTTTTATTTCAGATTGCTACTATCACTTATAATCACCCATATTACTTGTATTTCACTATCTCTTCGCCGAAATAGTGCACCTATACAACTGACAATTGTATTAGGTGTGTTGGGGACACAAGAGACTTCTTGTATCGTAATTGCAGGGTTGCTTGAGAGGGATATCTTCGACCTTAACTACCCTGAGTTCGATAAACCTTGGGTGATCCACTTAAGGGAAACTTGTTGTTGTTCTACAAACCTCTGCACTTGGAGTCCCAACACTGTCTACAAGAATAGAAGTGTGCATAGACATCACTAGGGTTTAGAGTGTATCCTCTATCCAACATTCTTGTCAATACCTTCTGCTCCTGGTTGGGTTCGACACTCTGATTTATCGAAAGTACTATCATACCCCCTATACTTGTGGGTCATCAAGACTATTTTCTGGCACCGTTGCCGGGGAGTGAAGCGTTATTGGTAAGAGAAAATTTTACTGAGAGTGTTGTTTTTATTTCTATCTGCTGCTTTATTTCATTATGGAGAGACCTCCATTTGATTCCCTATTTAGGAGTACTACTGCCACTGCTAGGGTAGTAGATGTCACGACCCCGGACCCAGAGATATACATACTGTTATGTGCTCCTAGCCATGGACTCAGAAGGGCTTCAGGGTTACCAGCCCCGACCGCAACAAACATCGGCAGGCAGACTGGATTCATCGGCACGTAGTCCGGATCCCCAGTCTACTACTCCTTGTATCCATGCTAGTCATAACCAACTATGCATATCAAAGCGTCCACGAATCGTATGAAACTGAAGGAAACGGGACCAAAGCTATACAAATATGCTATGTGTCCAGAAAGTGCAACAACGATCGAGGGTTACTGGGGTTACCTCGCCCCAGGCCGAATCACATCGGCAGGCGGGCTCGGACATGGATCATCGGCTCCACAACCCCTCGACTGCGACAACTATGCAGGCATAGCCAAAACTGTATAACAATGAGCTCAAAACCAACAACCGATCAAAGCAGTACTCTAGATATTGAAGTTGTATTAAACAGGTGTTACTAGAGTATAGCTTACAAGTAGAGGTCACACGACCCAACATTACATCAGACAACGGAAGGCAAATTATGTTGCTAATCAACAAGAACCAAAAGGCCTAAGAGGCCGCAACATAAGGCGACGTCCCAGCCCATAGATTCCATGCTGCTACCTGGGAACCCCAAACTACTCGTCGATGTCCATGTTGAACCACCACCGAAGTGACGAACTCCACCTGAACCAAAATTAAGCAAACCTGAGTATGGGAGGTACTCAACAAGACTTAGTTAACCTATTATATATCTGTTGGTTCCAGAAAGGGTTTTATGGAGGCTGTTTTGCATAAAGCAATCTTTGTTTTCCAAATCGAGGAAGAACATCACGTCTCATAGAATGTTTTCAAAACAGATGAGAAAATCGCTATTGTAATCATCATCTTTTCAATCCACCAACATCAATTCCCAGCATATCACATGCTACAAGGATCACCCCTCTCGGCATCTCCGAGGAGGCACCCTTCAAACATTAACTCCATGCTTTGTCAACATCTTTTACGCCACGTTCAAGTTATCTATGGTCTTTACATTCACCAAGTCGTCCTTAACCGTGGACACGGCTTTTCGAAAAGATTGCCCTGCAGGGATGTACACTTTACCCACACGTAACATCCGACTCTTAGCGCCACATGTACGTTCTTCCATGGAACGCGGCAGAGGGTGGCTGGCCACGACCTTTACCTTATCCGACCCTATCCATGAGTCAACCCAAGACAGGGCCACCCCGTCAACAGGGAGTTGGCCATCCTCCTGACGGCACCTGTCTCTGTGAGGCGGGGTCAAGATCCGTGTACGTCCATCACTTGGGCCCGGTCACGCCCTAGCGGAGCATTTTGTTTTCAAAATCGTTTAAAAGGTTTTATTTGTGGTGCCGAATAGAAATCTCAAACTACGTGACTCATGGATCTGGCCAAACAAGTTAGTTGGTCGAGCGCGGTTACTTAGACCCCGCGTGTGGTTGCACGCTCAGTCTTGGCTTCCGCTCGAGACCGTAATCCTAGGGTTGGCGAGTATAGGACTAAAAACCACTTCCCAAGTGGCCTCCCATACCAGCCTTAGTCAACTTATCCACACAAAGCTCATCTCACCATGTCATCATATCATACTAGGTTATCGCATCTCTGATTCATCAACCGGATGGAGCAGAGGTAACAAATATGTATGACTAAGCGAAGCAGATATGAGGCTCTGGCGATGCGCACAAGCAAATCTATGGCGGCTAGGAGCAGTGGATCAGGATATTGAGGCAATGCAGTATATAGGTGAACTATATCTACTAGCATCAAATACTTTGGAATCAAATGCAAAGTACGAGATTCAAATGTTGTTCGAAAGCATATATGAGCAGATAAGAGGTTATGCTTGCCTTGGTTATAAGAAAACCAGATAAGGATCTTCTGGAATAAGTGCTTGACTTGTCGGTTAAGATCAAGTATTCACCATGGAGTTGCTGGCCTTCACTTCGGAGTCACGTTCTACCGAGGGGGAAACAACACCGAAACAACAAAGAACAATCAACCATGGCATCGATGCAATGCGCAATATTTATGCATGAGCAAGTTAATGCAATAAATTAAAGCCCTAAACATGTTCGATGTGTTGCTAGGATTCGCATGTCAGATATGCAGTTTTACTGAAATTAGCCCGAAATAGACCCCGGAGGGCAATTCGGGTCATTATGGAAGTGAGTGCAGTTTTAATAGCTCAAATGGGTTTGAAAACATAATAACTAGGTTGCATTTGTCATTTTGAACAATTTGGTATATAACTTTTAATTTTCTAATTTTAGTGAATAAAAACTTATTTTCTCTATTTTAAAAGAATTAAATAACATTAAATAATAGCCATTTTTCAAATTTCTCAAACATGATTGAAAATGACATATTTTGGTAGAGAATATTTTTCTTATCAACTCCATATTTTTATTTTATTTTTCTGGTAAATATTTTATTAGTAATTGATTTTACAAAATAAACCATTTTTCTGGAATTATTAACAGAGGAGATATGACATCACTGTGATGACACTGTGACATCACAGTGCTATGTTCTACACATGTGGGTTCAAATTCGTCGAAATTAGCACGCAATTCGCAAATTAAAACATGCCATGACGTAGAGGAGGCCGAGGGGAGCTGAGGGGTGGTAGCGGTTGACCGTTTGGTCGCCGGAATCCTCACCGGCGACGAGGATACGCGGCGGCCGACGGTGGTCCTCGGTGCGGGGACGGTACGGTGGGAGAGGGAGGGAATGGAGGGTACCGGGGAGCTCAACATGGGGTGAGGAAGCTAGGGGAGGGGTCGGGGAGGCGAGTGGAGGCCGGAGTCGCCGGCAATGGCGCGAGGGCGGCTCGCCGGTGACGAGGAAGATGGCCTCGATTCCGGCGGCTCGGCCCTTCCCCTCAAGCGATACTCGTCCAGGGAGAAGAGGGGGTCATGGCGGAGCTCCTCGTGGTCTCCATCTGCGCAGGGGTGGCCGGAGACGGAGGGGCGAGGCGGCGGCCGTGAGACAGTAGGTTAGGGTTTCATATGTAGAGCCACAGAGAGAGACAGAGAGACGATGGGCGAGGAGGAGTAAGGACAAGGCGAGCCAAACGGCTCTCTGCAGCCTTATCCCCACGCGCGAAGAAGAAGGACGTGGCGCAGGCATCGTCGACATTCCTCCGGCCTACTGTCACGAGGAGGAAGACGACACGGGCGTTTTCCTCCATGACCCCCTGAAGTTATGGAAATTTACTGCGAAGTCCTTCTTCCTTTAAAAACTGCGAGGAATTGGAAGATTGGGGACCTAAATGAACTCAAAAAAAATTAACCAAAATATTTTTTGGAATCCTTAAGGAATTTCCAAGGTCACCATGTTTTTGTTTGCCAAAATTGAGAATGTTTTTAAAACAAATTTTGGGTAACCACTTTAAGTGGTTTTTGGGCAAGTTTTAATTTAAATTCAATGTAAAACTTAGTTCAAAATTTTCAAGCATGCCATGCCATGAACTCAACACCACAAAACCTATTGTAGCAAAACTGGGATGTTACAGTAGATGACCCGCCGTCTGCTCAATTGATCCTTTTACCATTCCTATGAAAATTGTTGAACCTGTTATGGATAACTGCTATTTTCAGGATGGAACTATCCATCCTGGTGATCATTTACTCTTTATACATGAATTATGCGAGTTGTTCAGGTGTGCAGGTATTTCAATGGACCAAGTTAAGAGGAAATTATTCTCTTTATCACTGAAGGGCAGATATGCGGAATGGTTTAAAATGTTGAAGAATGGCTAATCTGTTGGATGGAATGAAATTGTACCTCTCTTTTATTCCAAACTCTATCCTCCAGTGAGATTCAGAAAGATCGGAATCAAATATATAATTTCTAGCCTCGTGATGGAGAGAGTATTGCCCAAGCTTGGGGGAGATTGAAGTTATTAATGCTCAAATGTACCATTCATGAGCTCCCTAGTAATATTGTTATTAACAATTTCTATGCAAGGCTTTCTCTTCATGATAAGGATTTATTGGATGCTTCTTGTTCTGGATCATTCACACGTATGAAAGGAGAAGCTAAATGGGATCTTCTTGACCGTATTCAGGAAAATACTAAAGGATGGGAGAATGACAAAGGAAGAAAGTCAGGTATAAATTATGATTATGAATGCATTAAATCTTTTATGGGAACCAATGATTTTTCTAATGTTAGTGTTGTTTATGGCCTTGACTGTCAAATCATTGCAAACTGTTTTAAAGCTTTTGCCTCCTATCTTGATATTCCCCAAAAGGAATGAAACAAGTACCATGCACCTTATAAAGATACTGTTAATTGTGGTCCTGCAAGAAATATAGAAATTCATACTGTTAATCCTGCTGTGCCTGAACCTTATATTGAAAAAATGCCTTTCCATGCTACGGTAAAGGAACATTCTATTATAGCTAGCGTGGTTAACAAAAGTACATAGAAATCTATAGAACCTGATGAACAAATAACTGTTGAACCTACAGTAGCAATAGTAAAAGACATTGTCTCTGAAAATGTAGAAGATGGACACATTGTCTTATGTGAAGATGCTTCTAATATTGTCTCCCATCCTAGTAGATCTAGGAAAACTAGTGTTCATGTGCTTTCTGTTAGGATCGGTGATCATTGCTATTATGGTTTATGTGATATTGGTGCAAGTTCAAGTGTTATTCCTTATGAGCTTTTATAGAGAAATTATGCATGAAATTGGTTCTTGTGAACTTGAAGAAGTAGATGTGGTTATTCAGCTTGCTAATAGAGAAAACTATCTCTCCAACAGGTATTGTTAGATATGTAGAAGTTTTATGTGGTAAAACAAAATATCCTACTGATTTTCTTGTACATGGTGGAGTTGGTAGTAAAACTTGTCCTATCATTTTTGGTATACCTTTCTTGAACACTTTTGGTGTTGTTATAGATTGTAAGAAGGAGAAAATATTAACTAAATTTGATGGAAAATCTTATGAGTTTAATTTTTCTAAATTTGCTAGAGCTCCTTATGAAACTGAATTGCCTAATAAAGATTTTAAATTTGAACGGATGCCTCTGTTGCTCTTGCTCCTAACAATGCTTTGCATCAATACATGGAGGACCACGAAAGTGAGGTCTTTATGGAAGAAAGAAATAAGATTGAATATATTCTTCTTCGTCAACCAGCGATCCTAAAACAAGATTCACCCGTGGAAGACTTGGGTACCACATTACCACCCAAGGAGGATCCCGTTTTTGATTAAAATTCTTTACCTGATGACCTTAAATATGATTATATTGATGATAAGAAAACATATCCTGTTAATAATAGTTCTAAAGTTTCAGTTAAAGAAGAGGAAATGTTATTGGAAATACTGAAGAAACACCGAGGAGCTACTGGATTTAATCTTGATGATTTGAAAGGGATTTCCCCTTCCATATGTTAGCATGTTATTAATATGGAACCTGGTGCAATGCCAGTTGTTGAACATCAACGTCGTTTAATTCCTAATATGAAGGGAATGGTAAAAAAATGAGGTATTAAAACTCCTTGATGCTGGTATTATTTACCTTATTGCTGATAGTAGATGGGTAAGCCATGTGCATTGTATCCCTAAGAAAGGAGGAATTACTGTTGTGCCAAATGAAAATGATGAGCTTATTCCTCAAAGAGTAGTAGTTGGTTATAGAATGTGCATTGATTTTAGGAAAGTTAACAAAGTTACTAAGAAATATCATTATCCTTTACCTTTTATTGATCAAATGTTAGAAATGTTGTCTAAGAAAACTCATTTTTTGCTTTCTTGATGGTAATTCAAGTTTGCTTAAATTGTTGTTAGGAAATAAGATCAAGAGAAAACAACCTTTACTTGTCCTTATGGAACTTATGCTTATAGACACATGCCTTTTGGGTTGTGTGATGCTCCTGCTACGTTTCAAAGATGCATGTCTGCTATTTTCGATGGGTTTTGTGAAGAAATTGTGGAAGTATTCATGGAAGATTTCTCCATCTATGGGACTTCTTTTGATAACTGCTTGAACAATCTTGATAATTTTTTCAGAGATGCGAGGAGACTAATCTTGCTCTTTATTGGAAGAAATGTCACTTTATGGTAAATGAAGGAATTGTTCTTGGACATAAAATTTCTGAAAGAGGTATTGAAGTTGACAGAGCTAAAGTAGAAGCAATTGAGAAAATGCCCTGTCCCAGGGATGTTAAAGGTATTCGTAGTGTTCTTGGTCATGTTGGTTTCTATAGGAGGTTTATTAATTATTTCTCTAAAACATCAAAGCCTCTTACTAATATTCTCCAAAAATATGTACCTTTTGTTTTTGATGATGATTGCAAAGAAGCTTTTGAAACTCTAAAGAAGGCTTTAATTACTGCTCCTAGTGTTCAACCACCTGATTGGAATTTGCCCTTTGAGATTATGTGTGATGCTAGTGATTTTGTTGTAGGTGTTGTTCTTGGATAGCAAATAGATAAGAAATTGAATGTTATTCATTATGATAGTAAGACTCTAGATGCTGCACAAAAGAATTATGCTACCACTAAAAAAGAGTTCCTAGTCGTAGTTTTTTTTTGCTTGTGATAAATTTTTTATGGAGGACATCACGCTAGAGATAGAACCGCACAGAAGGTTCTACAATCAGGTTTCTATTGGACTACTCTCTTTAAAGATGCACGAAAGTTTATTTTATCTTGTGATGAATGTCAAAGAGTTGGTAATATTTCTAGACGCAATGAAATGCCAATGAATTATTCTCTTGTTATTGAACCTTTTGACTGTTGGGGATTTGACTTTATGGGTCTGTTTCCTCCTTCGAATGGTTATACTCATATACTTGTTGATGTCGATTATGTTACTAAATTGGTAGAGGATATACCTACAAAGAGTGTTGATTGTGAAACCTCATTAAAAATGCTTAAAGATGTTATTTTGCCTAGGTTTAGTGTGCCAAGATATCTTAAGACTGATGGAGGTTCTCACTTTATTCATGGTGGTTTTAGAAAAACACTTGCTAAATATGATGTTAATCATAGAATTGCCTCAGCTTATCATCCTCAAACAAGTGGGCAAGTAGAATTATCAAATATAGAAATTAAATCTATCTTGCAAAAGACTATTAATAAATCTAGGAAAAATTGGGCTAGTAAGTTAAATGATGCTTTATGGGCGTATAGAAATGCTTATAAAAATCCTATGGGCATGTCTCCTTATAAAATAGTTTATGGAAAAGTTTATCACTTTCCTTTAGAATTAGAACACAGAGATTATTGGGCAGTGAGAGAACTAAATAGAGATTTTGAACTTGCTGGTAAGAAAAGGATGCTTGACTTGAGTTCTTTAGATGAATGGAGAAGTGAAGCCTATGAAAATGCTAGAATCTTTAAGGAGAAAGTTAAAAAATGGCATGATAAGAGAGTTCTTAAAAGAGAATTTCATGTTGGTGAGAAAGTTCTATTGTATAGATATCGTCTCAGATTTTTTGCAGGAAAATTACTCTCGAGATGGGAAGGGCCTTTTGTTATTGAAGAAGTGTATTGTTCGGGTGCAATCAAAATTGTTTGCCTTAAAGATAACACAGCACAAGTAGTGAATGGGCAAAGACTCAAACATTATATTTCCGGAGATTCTTATGATGAAGATGTTGATATTATTCAAGTGGTAACTCCGGCGGACTTTATTAAAGAGAAGATTCCAGAAACTGGAGAGTCTATTTTCAAATAGGTAACAGGTTTGGTAAGAAAAAGTTTGTGTTTTATCTTTCACCTTATATTTTTTTTTCCTGTTTTTAGAAAATATGAAAAATAATGAGTCGAAAAAGGGTAGGAGAAGATGCCCGAGGGCACCGCACCACGTGGTGGTGCGGGCCCACCCCTAGCCGCGCCACCACATGGTGTGGGCGCCTCAGAAGAAGTCTCCGGCCCGTTTTCGCCCTGGAATTTCCTTTTGTTACGTAACTTTTTGCTATATAATCCCCCGGATCCCCCGAGGTCCGTATATCGTTTTATCGTCGTGTTTTCATTTTGATCTATTTCTGTCAGGATCTGTTTTCAGTTTTAGAATCACCATGGTCTCCGCCAACAACAACAAGGAGAAGGGGCCTATGTATGATGATCTCCAAGACCCTAAGCTGGAGGAGGAGATCGATAGTGGAGCTAAAGGGGATGTAGAAGAAGACTCGTGCGTATACCCACACACCACCATTGCAAGCATTGGAGTGGTAGCAAACCCCTCCAAATTCAAGAAAGGGGAACGGATGAGCACTGGAGGAAAGGTTCCACGTCACTTCTTAGCTCCAAGGACACCATCCTTAGGCATCAAAAACCCCTTCCATACTCTAATGCATAAGCATCAGTTTCAGAGGGTACCTGAGGCAGAGTTGCCCTCTAGTTGGAATTTGGAATGTTCTAACAATGCAGGGAAAGGAAACCATCAGTTTGGAGAAGTTTGGGAGAGTAATTCCAAGAGTTGGGAATCACAGCTGGACAAGTTCATGAACCGTATCGATCATAACACATAGTTTATTCGTATTCTCACCTACAAGATTGATGATTTGAAGGATGCAGTTGATAAGCTTATTGGAGATTCACCAGCACCACCGAAGGAGTAATTCTTCATTGGTATTGGCATCCCCTTGGCTTGTTCCAAGTTTGGGGGAGTGTCACGGTATCACACCTTTATGTTTCACCTTTTTACTTTTTAGTACAGTCATATCATGAGTAGAGAAGTTATCATATAGGATGGTTTGCAGTGTGGAAGTATCTCTCCTTTAGTTGGTTATCTGTATATCCCATGGTGTGAGTGTCCGCTATGAAATATTAATGAGAATTTTTATCATTTAGTTTCTGCATACTTGATTTTAGTTTGCAATTTTTGTTATATGATTGATCTTGTTGTTAGTATTGGTATCAATATGGGAGCATCAAGTTAATCTGTTTGGTTTTGGCAAACTTAGCATTGGTCAGTAGCAACAATACTTTGAGGCTTAAGTAGAAAAGAGGGAGATGCATGTAAATATATTATTCCATTATCTTTCTTTCCTGTTGGCTCATAAGCTTACTATTTCAAGTTAAGATCATTTTTACTTCCAAGGAAGATTGCATGATTGTTTCTATCACATGTATATTTGCTTGTTTTCCCTCAACTCTTATGCTTGCTACCCATCCTTGCTAGCCAAAAACCTGTACTGAGAGGGAATGTGCCTCGTGCATCAGAACTTTGAGCCAAAAATCATGCCATTTGTGTCCACCATACATATCTATATGTGGTATTTAACTGCCACTCCAAGTAAATTGCTCGCGTGCTAACTTTAAACCTTCAAAATTATACCTATTTTGTGCTCTGTTTTAGCTCATGAGGATGTGGGTAGACAGTCTATATTTCACTCATTGATTGGACTTTACACACCTGGACTAGTGGCACATCCTCTTATCCAACTGCTAGAAGAGCTGGCAACGAGGTGCCCAACCCCAAACTTGGTTACTATAAATTCTCTTCACTCTTTTTTGCTCCTGATTTATCAGTTAAAGAATAATTATGTAAACAAAATAGAAGAGGGATGATCTACTGACCTCAGTAGCGTCCTTCAATGGGAGCCGCTCTTGTAGAGTCTAGTTAGCTTGTGACCTAATGTATTATCTGCTTGCTGATTCGTTGACATAGACATATACCTCTCTCAAAATTGTTTTCATCACCTACGTTTATCAAATAAAAAGCTCTAGCACATGAGTTAATCACTGCTTCCCTCTGCAAAAGGCCTTTTACTTTTATGTTGAGTCAGTAAGCCTATTCCTCTCTGTCTTAAGTAATCATTTGAGTTGTTGTGATCCAACCATCTATATGTTGATTTATTCGATCATGTTATTTATCCTTCCCTGTTTAGTACAATGTTTATCTGAATGAGTATCACTTTGAAAGTCATCAATGACTGTAAGGAGACTGTTATGATTGAGCATGTAAAACTCTGCAATATAAGCTCTAATATAAAGACTCTGATCGAAACATAAGTACAATCTGTTAATTTTCTATGGCCAAGAGCAAAGTTTGCCATAACCAATTATGATTTCCTTTTTGCACCTTTATTGTGACTCCCTCTACTAGTTTCAAGTTAAGTTATATGAGAGGAAGTTGTTGTCTAGAATGACTTGTGTATTGCTAAATGTGATGCTTCTTTTCCGTATTTTATTTATCGAACCTTCACTCCATAAACCTGTGGTCATGTTTACCGAGTTCAGTTTCGCTTGGGGACAAGCGAGGTCTAAGCTTGGGGGGAGTTGATACGTCCATTTTTCATCACTATTTTATATCGTAATTTACTGTTATTCATCGATATATTTCATATTTAGCGATGGTACTTATGTTATTTCATCTATTTTGAATGTTTTACAATTATTGGAGTATAATTCACGGGGACCAGAAATCTGCTGGAAAAAGCACCATCAAGATACCCTAATTCTGAAGATCAGATGAAGAAGAAGGGAAATATCGGAGAAGTCTTATATCACCATATGATGGATCTAGCCAGGAGGGGAGCCAGAGGGGGCCACCAGGGGCCCACACCACCTGGTGGCGCCCCCCCTTGGTCGCGCCGCCACGTGGTGTTGCCATCCTGGCCCACCACTGGCGTCCCCCTTTCGCGTACTTCATCCCCAGGAAACCCTAAGACCTGCAGAACCATCGAGGAAATATTCCGCCGCCTCCTCGGGGTGGAAAACAACAGACAGAGAAAAGCTCTCTGGCTGAGAGAAATCTGCCAGGGAAGTTCCTCCCCGGAGGGGGGAAATCATCGCCATCGTCACCGTCATCGCTCCGTGCATCATGAAGATCATCATTGTCATCATCATCACCACCAGCACCATCATCCTCACCATCCACCTTCGTCCCGCTGTAACAATTAAGGTTCTATATCGTTGTTTTCCGCTAGATCTCTCTCCCGGTGTGGATTAATTGTTTGTAGTTGATGCTTACGAGATTTATTGGTGTTTGCACTTTATGACCAGATTGTTATTCATCATCATATAACCTATGATCATGATCCATATGATGTCTTGTGAGTAGTTTGTTTAGCTCTTGAGGACATGGGAGAAGTCAAGATGTTAGTAGTGGAATTATGTTAAAGTAATATCTAGTGTTTGATATTTAAGTTGTGGTGTTATTCTTCTAGTGGTGTCATGTGAACGTCGACTACATGACACTTCCCCTTTATAGGGCTAGAGGGGTGCATTATTTTTTTGGCTACTAATTGTGGGGTTGTCGGAGTGACAGAAACTTAAACCCTCGTTAGGAAACCGATGCACGAGGGAGTGTAGGATCTCATAGTCTAAAGTTGTGGTTAGTTTTATCTTAATTACTTCTTGTAGTTGTGGATGCTTACAAGGGATATAATCACAAGTATGTATTAGTCCTAATAGGGCAGTGCATTAGCATAGATTCACCCACACAATACTTATCAAAACAATATATATTAATCAACTATATAAAACGAAAGCGCTTGACGAAATTTCCACGTGTTCTCGAGAACGTTTAGTCATCATAAGTAAACCAACCATAAGTAAACCAACCGGTTTGCGCTTTGCTCTAAAAAGGATTGGGCCACTTGCTACAATTATTACTACTGTTTTTATTTACTCGCACTTTATTTATCTGCTATATCAAAAACCAGCAAAAAGCTGTCTGTTAGTGTTTATAGTGAATCCTCTATCCAACCTGCTTGTCAACATGTTCTGCTCCTCGTTGGGTTCGAGACTCTTATTTATCGAAAGTACTACGATACGCCCTCTATATTTATGGGTCATCAGTCACCCCTTCTCCTGAAATAAGGTGGCCGACTACACCTGAAATGTGGCCGGCCTCCTTAATCAAGTTTAGGATGGTCGCAAGAGAGTTTACTGCCAGGTTAAACAGAATGGGGGATAAAGGATTCCTTTCCTCACCCTGCAAGAAGACCTAAAATAAGATCCAATCTCCCCACCTGTCTCAGCTACTCTCTCTGTCTCAAAATAAGTGTGGTTAAAATAAATGTATTTAGATGCATTTCAGTGCTAGATACGTTCATTTCAATGACACTTGTTTTCTTATTTTGAGACAGAGGGGGTATGATTTTTGCAATGATTTAGTTTATCTATCCGGCAAATATCATGCGTTAAGAAAGCTATCCTCTTAGTAGACCTTATTCTGAGATATTTGCGAAAAGCTCCTTGATAGTGATATGGAAATGGAGTAGTCGCGATTGAACAAGCATTTGCTGAATTTTATCGATCATAAACGTTACAGCATCACGCAAGCTGTCACATATATATATTTCTGCATTGTTGCTTCAATTTTTTTTTTAATTCTGTCATATTGTAGATAACGGTGAGAGTACAACGTGTGATGTTCACATAGTTCTATACTTCTACTTCCCGTCCGAATCGAAACAGTGATCGAGGACGTCGCTGTTCCAAATCTCTCTTTATTGGACAGATGATTTCTATTTGGAAAAAAGAGGAGATATGCAACGAAGAAGCAACCTGACAATAGACATACACTTTTAATTCCTCAAAGCTGAAGACTTGGCGCTCAAGATTCCAGGTGTGATGCAAGCGCCAATAGTGTATTCAAACATCGTCACATCAACGGAAAATAAATTCCCTCAATCACGAATCAGTCCTAAGACTAGGCAAAAACAAATGCAACTCTCGATCGATCAAAGTTTGTCAACCCTCCTCGCTTTCTTCCAGAGCGTGACAAAATCAGCTTGCGTATCACACCTTGAGTATATGTCATCGTTTTAACAGCCCTTGTAATTAATCTAGTGTCCATTACCATAGTGCACTCTTGTAAATCTCTGTCTATATATGGTACTATCTCCCTCCACTAATTGCTTCACCACCACCGATACTACTACGTACAGAGATAGACATATTGGCCTGAGCAAGATGGCTTGGTCGTCGTTGCCGTTCATGGTGACGCTGCTCGTCCTCGCCGTCTCCGTGCAGCTCGGCGCGGCCGCCCTGTCTCGGGGCTACTACAGCCGCACCTGCCCCAACCTGGAGAGCATCGTGCGTGGCGTGGTGGCGCAGGACAAGGATGCCAACATCAAGGTGATCGGCTCCACCATCCGCCTCTTCTTCCACGACTGCTTCGTCGAGGTACGCACCCACGGCAGGGCGCCGCGCGCATGCAGCAGCACACCCAGTTACGATCCTTGTTCGCGGCATGAACTGTAATCGATTGGAACGTGCAGGGCTGCGACGGGTCGGTGCTGATCGACTCGACGCCGGGGAACACGGCGGAGAGGGACGCCGACGACAACAAGTTCCTGGCGGGCTTCGACACGGTGAGGACCGCCAAGGCCGCCGTGGAGGACGCGTGCCCCGACACGGTGTCCTGCGCCGACATACTCGCCATCGCCACACGAGACGCCATCGCCCTGGTCAGTACACCCTCACAGACAGACACACACTAGTGATTTTACAGAGTACACGTGTACACTTGATGCGTCCTCTCCGAACAAACCTAGCTAATAAACCAGTTTGTGCGGTGCCACGACAGAGCGGCGGGCCCTTCTTCCCGGTGGAGCTGGGCAGGCTGGACGGGCTGAGCTCCAGCGCCAGCAGCGTGACCGGCAAGCTGCCACACCCCACCCACACCATTGACCAGCTGGTCGCCATCTTCAGAGCGCACGGGCTCACCATGTCGCACATGGTCGCTCTCTCCGGTAAGAGTTCAGTCAGACACACTGATCGATGATCGATCGACAAGCACGGCCGTACGCATCTGACATGTTTTGGCGGTGGTTCTTCTATGCAGCGGCGCACAGCGTGGGGCAGGCGCACTGCGACAAGTTCAGCGACCGTTTGTACAGCAACCCGGCGGACCGGACGCTGAACCCGACGTACGCGGCGTTCCTCAGGAGCAAGTGCCCGCCCGGCGGGTCGCCGGATCCGGTGGTCATGGACCAGGCCACGCCGGCTCAGTTCGACAACCAGTACTACAAGAACCTGCAGGACGGCGCCGGCCTGCTCGCCTCCGACCAGCTGCTCCACACCGACAACCGCACCCGCACGAACGTCGACGCGTGGGCCGCCAGCTCCTCCGCCTTCAGCAAGGCCTTCGTCGACGCCATCGTCAGGCTCGGCCGCGTCGGGGTCAAGTCCGGCAGCAAGGGCAACATACGCAAGCTCTGCAACGTCCTCAACTGATCGATGAAAGGGATCGGTCGATGCGTATATATATCCCTGAATATCGCACGCCATGCCTTAATTAGTGTGTGTGTACACAAAATAATGTGTGTGCGTGTGGTACAGAAATTCGGTGTGGTTTGTACATGACCTATAAGTGTTGTTTCATTCGTTGCTTTTGGATGTGCGGGATTATGCACATAAAATGGATTTGATCAAGTCGATGAATAAAACACATCATGCACCTCGAAAAGCAAATGGTTGCACACCTCAAATATATTTGTCCGTTTAGTTTTCAATCGTTTTGATTGCGTGCTACTGACACTTTCTTCCACGGAATTTTCCACATTGTCCCATCAAAATTTCCACTGTCATCGTACTTGAGTCTGATATTCATACAGTAACCACGTCAGTAAAACTGGCTTCACATGGACGTCAGATCGATGACAAACGGCGCAGTAAACGTTTTGTTAAGTACAGAGATACAGTTTTTTGGTGGCCTTATAAGCATCAAAACTTAACTTGATGCAAAGTTAGATAATCTGGAAACAGAATTTTTTCCAGTAAATTAATCTCTCTCCCACACAAAAAAAAGGTACTATCCGGCAAATATTTTTGAAAAATAAATAAAGAAAGCACTCTCCAAATATAATGGGGCATAATTGCAAAGTATATTCCCTTTCGTATTCATGTGCTAATGCTGGTGAAGCATGGACATTACAATTTTGGATGATGCACCAGTTTTTGGTTCAACCTTTGCTCTATCAGATATACACCTCGATCGTGCCGTCAGCCGACACACTATTCATTTTTGTTATTTTCTTTCCAACGAAAGAATCATTGGCGGGAGACCGAGTCTGTCAAAACTCGAAGTTAATTATTGGGACAAGACTTCGACATAAAACACGGCATCTCGTCATGTCATGACATTTACGGCCGATGAGAGAGGGGTGACAGCATGACAATTGACACGGGTGGAAACTTCAGATCAATTTCATCTACTACTAAGTTCAGTGAACACATGCTCTAAAAGCGGTAACACTAACATCGAATACATTATTGTATATTCTTCATGATAACTTTCTGCATACGTTACCAGCACGAGTTCCCATTCATTTCGTAAGAATCTGAAACTCCAAGCGTAGAGCATCTCTACGGTGGGCACCAATGACCGTAAGAAAGATGCAGGGTATGACGGAGGAATACTTGCGCAGGGTCCACGCGGAGGGCGCCGCCAACCGTGAGCGTAGTCTCCGGCGGATTTAGGGTTCCGCCGGTAGAGGAGTACGACGGCAACGAGTTCCCGCCGCCGCAGCCGGTGGGAACAGGGAATGTTAGAGTCATCCTGGGGGAGGTGCTCCGGCGCTTGCAACTGGGACAAACTCTTCGAGCACGTCCTACCGGCATTGAAGCGGATCGAGGACGAGCTCTACATCGCCGGCACTCTGGGATGCGACGAACTGGGTGCAGGCCACGGTGGACGAGTACGATCTCGCCTGGGCTCTGCGGAACATTGTGGAATCGGAAATCCTCGGCATCGGGCACAATTAGATAGTTTAAATTTCTTTAGTTGAACTTGTTTAAATTTCAATTTATGCTATCTTGGTTGTACACTAGTTTGTTTAAATTTCCGACAATCGTTGGTCGGTTTTTAGTTGAAGTTCTCCAATTGTTTTGAGATGCACCGAAAGTGTTTGTTGTTTTAATTAATTTTTTTCTTAGAGAGTGTCGTTGTGGACGACACCCACCAAATCATTAGGCCGCACTCCTCACAGTACGGGGACAAATAAAATGGGTGCCGTGGTTATGTGCTTAGACCACCTGTATAGTTCCTTTACAAGTCTTAGGGAGAGTGGAACTAGCACACACCAGTTGTCATGACCAGCGCGACCTCTGCAAGTCTACAAGCTACGCGAAGGTTTTATCCCACGGAGAACCGAGAAACTTTCAGTAAACGCACGCGCGCGCGACGACTAGAGTTTGCGACGTGTGTAGAAAGAGGTGGCGCTCCGACCGGGCAAGCTCCTGAAATCTGAAGCCGCCCATGGTAGGGACCTTACAACTACCGAGGAAATTGACGTCCCAACCGAACAATGGGAGTCGCCTCATTTCATTACCTTATCTCGCGTTGGATAACTTGCAGGTCCAGCCCGCATGGCCGACCTGAATAACGATCAGAATCCATGATGTCTCTCTCAGTTGAAGCAACTTGAGTTTGATTTATGTTAACTACTGTATCTGAACTCAGAAATTGTTTGCTTGTTTATTTTGGTCGCGGCTCAGGGGATCAAGCTAGAAAGAGGGCCGTGGCTTTGAGCAGTGGGCCGGGCCATCCATACAGTTGAGAGCATTTGTGGGCCTCCAAGAAAGAACGAGAAAGAATGGAACGGCTGGAGCGCATAGAGCCGTTGGGGTGGTGGGCCAGGCCATCCATCCATCATTTGCAGGTTAAAATCCTATACACGCCGAGGGGTTGTAGCTCAATTGGTCAGAGCACCGGCCTGTCAAGGAAAAGCTGCGGGTTCAAGCCTGGCCAGATGATGATGTCTGCTGGTTGGTAGTGAGAGAACTCTTGTTGCTAAAAAAAAAAGGTAGTGAGAGAACTCTTAGTACCCGCAAAAAAGGGAGATGATGAAAAAAATAATCATTTGATTTAGTTTCTTCCTCTCTACTGACGTGGCAGGGGTCGACGCTAGGATTGTTGACTGACTGATAAAGTAGTGTACACGTAGTCAAGGGTGGTTGTTTTTAATTGGAGAGTCCTCTCTTTTAGTCGTTCTAGTCAGAGAGGGGATCGAGTTTAGGGTTCATCGCTAGGGGAACGAGGGGTGATTGAGAAAAAGAAGTGAGGGTGGCAGCTAGGGCGGCGCTTGACGACGGCGGCTCTCGATCGTAGTTGTCGTCTTCATCTGATATCTCTTCGCTGCGGAGCATATGCGGATGGTCGTCGCGGTCGTCGGTGCCGTACAGGGAGAATCACGTAGCATTCGAGCCTACTACGTTTTGCATATGCGGGAAGAAGGCTCCGCAGTGGATTTCGTGGAGTCCTGGCAGTCCAGAGTTGAGGTATTACGAGCATGTGTAGATGCAATGGTGAGTTCGTCCATCTCTTGTGCTTTCTCTCTCAAAATTCCTCCTTTTTGCTGATTTATTTTCTTCTTATTTTCTCGAAATGTACACACTAGAGGATGTTGCTACATTTAGTGGCATGATGATGCCACATCACCATATCCTCGTGATTTGATTTTTGATCTGAGAGATACAATGTGGAGGCTGTAGGGGCAAGTTGCAACTCAAAATGAAGTAAATGGAGCTGCAATTTGGTTGCAGGAAGAGTACTCTTGCATGACTGATGTTTAGCTTAATATGGCAGGTGTAATCGCAGAAATTGCAATGTAATTGCAGAAGTTGTATGCAGTACTCATGTTAGCTTAATGTATCAGGTGCTATTGTAGAAATTGCAATGTAATTCGAGAACTTTAACTTGGAGCACTTGTTTGCATTTTATTGCAGTAATGATGTTTGAAATTGAAATGTTGAATTTAATATTGTTACTCTCTAAAAATATTTAAAATATTATTGCAAAACTGGGGGCACTTGTTTGTATTTTAATTACTTGAGAACTCTTAGTACCCGCAAAAAGGGACGATGGTGCAAAAAACAATCATTTGATTTACTTTCTTCCTCTCCTCTCACGTGGCAGAGGTCAACGGCATGACTGTTGACTGACTGATAAAGTAGTGTACACATAGTCAAGGGTGGTCGTTTTAATTGAGAGATTCCTCTCTCACTCGTACTAGTCAGAAAGGGGATCGAGTTTAGGGTCCATCGCTAGGGGGACTAGGGGTGAATGGTGATTGAGCAGGAGAAGTGAGGGCGGCAGCGCTCGACAACGACGGCTCTCGGTCGTAGAGAGTGATAATGTGCAACCTCGAACATCCACTACGTTTAGTTGCATACAAAAGCCAAGACCAGTCACACTTGACTCTAATCATGTCCACTTATGACTTCATAAATGAAATACTCATTTTGGTAACAAGAACACATCTCTTTATATCCTTACACATCTGTTGTTTGCTCCTGAAAACCATTGCCAAACTGAAGATTGGAATTTCAATGCCAGGGTTAAACCTTGGCTATCTACTCTTCCTCCTCACCATGTGTCCATCTTCCTCATCATAGGAATAATCCTCATTAGAGGACTAAGGCTCATTTTCCTGACTAATTTCTTATAATACTTTCTCAACATTAGTTATAAAATCAGTTGGAACTGCACGAGAAGCATTTCCCCCATCCGCCAATCTCTAAGAAGCTCCCATCTTTGTCTTGAACTGCTTTGCTTTCTTTCTCAGATCCACGACCTCTGATTCCTCTCCAGTATCATCACCGTGTGCCACGTAATCTGAATATTTTTCAGACTCTATTCTTCACCTTTTTCTTCAATATTGTGATCCTCTCTCAACATTAAAGCTTTATTTATATGATTTGCTGGTAGAGAATGCTGAAATATATCGACAACTTGGGAATTTCCAGCCAAGACTTCACATTCTTGTGAGCTTCCTTTTCCTTTGCTCCTTCTGCCACTAAATGACTTCCCAGGGAAGCTCATCACTTGGGTGATAACACCTGTGTCATATGGCACTAGAACATTCTCCGGAATTGTCTTTGAATCCCCCACAGCAATTGTATTGGCCCACTATCATCAGGTTCCGTAGTCAACACTTCTGGCACTTCACAAGCATCACTATTTCCCGACATTATAGTCTCTTCTTCAAAGCCATGGCCATTGGATTCATTCTCAGATTCCTCTTCACCCTGGTACTCCACGTATATATCCGCAACACCACCATCTATTGTATGCTCTGATGAAAGGATTGGGAGGGTTAACTAGAGGGGGAGGGGTGATGTCTACGCACGCTTCTATTCTTATAGACTGTGTTGGGACTCCAAGTGCAGAAGTTTGTAGAACAGCAGCAAGTTTCCCTTAAGTGGATCACTCAAGGTTTATCGAACTCAGGGAGAAAGAGGTCAAAGATATCCCTCTCAAGCAACCCTGCAATTCCGATACAAGAAGTCTCTTGTCTCCCCAACACACCTAATACAATTGTCAGCTGTATAGCTGCACTAGTTCGGCGAACAGAGAGTGAAATACAAGTAATATGGATGATTATAAGTGATAATAGCAATCTGAAATAAAAATGGCAGCAAGCAAACATGTAACAGAACTGATTGTAAACGGTGTTTCAATGCTTAGAAACAAGGCCTAGGGATCAGACTTTCACTAGCGAACACTCTCAACAATAATAACATAACTGAATGCATAAATATCATCTCTTCACTATGCTAATCCGAACTACTCTCCGTTCGGATAACAAACACCAATCATTGTGTAGGGCTGTAAGAGCACTCCTTAGAGTTTGAATTTCCCCATCTAGGTAACCCCCATGCTATCACCATGAGACCTAGATGGTTCCAAACAAACACCACAATATCATAGGGTCATCCAACACAAAATATAAATATCATGCTAAACCACACGGTGCACACACTGTCACCTTTACACCGTGATCAAAGTGTCTACGGAGATTTCATAACAAAACCACTTTAGTAGCATAATATATGAAGAGTAACATCCACTTATTCAACTAGATTACAAAGCTCATGATCACATAAAGATCACACCATGGGAGAGAGAGATGAAACACATAGCTACCGGCAGAGCTTTCAGCCCCGGGGGAGAACTACTCCCTCCTCATCATGGGAGTCAGCAACGGCGATGAAGATGGAGATGGAGTCGATGGAGATGACTCCGGTGGCACTTCCCCGTTCCGGCAGGGCGCCGAAACAGAGATTTTTGTCCCCCGAAACTTGTCGGCCGCGGCAGAAAAGCTATGGAACTTTTCGTGGAAGGGGGCCGATATCTTTAGGGTCTATGCATCAGGGGGTAAATAGGCGAGAGGGCAACGTCGGTGGGCAGCTAGGGGGCCCACACCACCCCTACACCACCCCTTGGGCGCGACCAGAGGGGGAACCGCGCCCCCTATGGTGTGTCCCCTCTGTGGCCCACCTCCGGGTCTTCTTTGGACTCCGTTGACGTGTCGGGAATTCTAAGACTTTTGGTTTTGTGTCGTCCAATTCCGAGAATATTTCCAGAACAACTTTTCTGAAATAAAAAACAGCAGAAAACAAGAACTGGCTCTATGGCATATTGTCAATAGGTTAGTCCACGAAAATGTACAGAAAATAAAGGAAAACATATGAAAACATAAAGGTATTGGGTAGAAAACAAGCATGGAGCATCTAAAATTATAGATACGTTTGAGACGTATCAAGCATCCCCAAGCTTAACTCCTGCTCGTCCTCGAGTAGGTAAGTGATAACAAAATAGTTTTTGAGGTGAGATGCAGCCAAAACAAACTTGATCATCATAATTATAAAAGCATTTGTATGATGAGATCATAGTACTTTAATCACAGGCATGATAGATATAATTTTAACAATGAAACTTGGCAATCACGTCGCATCATGAAAAGTAACACAAATAAAAGATCATGAATAATAATACACTTGAAAGTTATACGTTTGTTTCGAGCATAAAGAAAACATAGCAAAGTGATATTTCGCTTGTCCTTAAGAGTGGGGAAAACATAAATGCCAGGACACCTTCAAAGTTCAAGTGGATGACTAGAACAAATAATTTGAGAGCAAGTAATAACACATAATGAATCAATCAATAAGAATCTTTGGGACTGATGCTCATTAAACTCGGGATGGCAACTACGCTCTCTCAATTGTGCATAAAGTTAGAAGATGGAGACTCAATATAAAAGTAAAAGAAAGGCCCTTCGCAGAGGAAAGCATGGATTAACTCATGTGCTAGAGCTTTTTATTTTATTAAACATAGGTATTGAAAACAATTTTTTAGAGAGGTGTATGCTTATGTCAACGAATGGTAATAGAATTCTTGTCATCTTCAATACTAAAAAAGTTGAGAGCGGTTCTGACTTATTTATATTAAGCATTTATAGCATGATCTTTATATATTATGACACTCCTCCCCACCTTGCTTTCGCAAACTATGGCTAACTGAATCCTCGGGTGCCTGCCAACAATCTCATACCATGGAGGAGCGCCTATTTATTTGTTTAGCTTTTTGATGTTATAATGGTATAACCAGATCTTTGCAAAATTAATGACGAGCAGATGAAGCATCCAAGTCAGGGTACTTAATTAGTATGGAAGACAACAAACCAAACTACTACTTCCTCTTGAGCTAAAACAGGGGCACAAATCAGGAATAATTTTGAAAGTTTAAAGGTATCACATGAGAAATTTACTTTAGAGTGGCGGTTAAATACCACATGTAGGTAGGTATGGTGGACACATTTAGCAAACTTTGGTTTTAGAGTTTGATGCACGAGTAGAGCTCATACTCACTACAGGTGAAGGCTAGCAAAAGACTGGAAGCGACAAATTAAGAGAGCAATAATGGCCATAATCATGCATAGCGACAAAAACATTATTAATCAAAGCATAAATGGTATTACAAGTCAAAACTAAATGATCATAGACGCTATAAGTGACTGGTTTGTAGTCATAAACATGGTGTAAGCATGCGCCAATTCAACCAAATAAAGCATTCAAAGGAGAACACCTCAAATTTATGCTTCAATATGATAAAAACAACTCATGATTCTTTCAATGGCACATTAAGCACTCTCAGATATTTGAGAAAAGTCATGCTAAAATAACAACCACTAAGCATAGAATTAAAATAACATCTAACATGACATGAAAAAGTCTAGCCACGCTCTAAACAAGCTTCTTTTTGCACCGTTATAAGTATTAAATATTTTACACTTCTCCAACACCAATTAACTTGTTTGAAAACAACTCTCATAGATAATATTCATAAAATACTAGAGAGCTAATCATATATAACTGAAGCAAACTAACAAGCTTTGGACAAAATACGAGTGGAAAACAAGGGCTAAACGCAGTACTAGCAAAAGGTGAACACTCATAGAAGAATAAGAGTGAAAACTAGAGTGTTCTAAGCAATGAAAACGGAGCGTGTCTCTCTCCCACACAAGAATTATAGGTTCCAACTAAGTTTATTGCAGCAAGGAAAAAAATATAGTTTCACTAGAAGTGACCTAATAAGTTGCAGATGAAGAAGGGGATGCCTTGGGCATCCTCAAGCTTAGACGCTTGATTATTCTTAGAATTTGCTAATATGAACCACGGGGGCATCCCCAAGCTTAGGCTTTTCACTCTTATTGATCACATTATATCATCATCTTCTCTTGACACTTGAAAACTTCCTTCACACCAAACTCAAAGTAATTCTCATTAGAGGGTTAGTGCAAATCAGAAATTCACATGTTCTCCTTGGACACAAGCATTATTAATACTTTTTAAACATTAATTACAACCACTGATGTTTTGTGGATCAAAGAAATCCACTCGACAAAGTAAAAGGGAGAATGCAAGTAAAAAGGCAGAATCTGTCAAAACCAGAACACTCTGTAAAGACGAATTTTTTCGGGAAACTTACGTTTCTCAAATCAAAAAATGTAAACAAGGAAAAAGTTTCGGAATTAGCTGAGGAATAAGCACAAAAAAATGCAGTTCATTTTGATCTTTCTGTGAATTATGAGATTTTATACAGTGGACAACAGAAATCTGTTTCCTGAGCATAAACCCAAAACTAACGCCAACTTTCGCTGAAAACTTTACTTGGCACAAATAATACATGAAAATAAAGATAAAAAAGAGTTTCTACAGAAGTATAAAACACGTTGACTCAAGGAAAACAGAGAAAAACAAAGGAAAAAATAAAACCATGGGTTATCTCCCAAGAAGTGCTTTTCTTTAAAGCCTTTTAGCTAGGCATAGTAATTCTTATGATGCTCACATAAAGATAAGAGTTGAAAAATAAAAGAGATCATCAAGAAGCATATATAAAACAAATTTAAGTCTAACCCACTTCCTATAAAAAAGAATCTTGTAGAATAACAAGTCAATAAAGCACAAAGTGGCTAGCATAGCAAGAGAAAATAAGTGCAATTTCAAAACTTTCAACATAAAGAGAGGAGACTTAATATTATTGAGATATATGAAACTCTTTCTCCCTCTTTCATAATGACCAGTGGGTCTTAAAGAAACCATCATATAGAAGCAACACAAGACAAAGCTTAGAACTTTCATCATAAAGAGAGGAAATTTAATAACATGAAGATTTCCATAACCATATTTTCCTCTCTCAAAATAATTCTCAGTAGCATCATGAATACACTCAACAATATAGCTATCACATAAATCATTCTTATCATGAGCCACATGCATAAAAGAATTCATACTCTCCACATAAGCATAGTCATTCTCATTAATAGTAGTGAGAGAAAATTCAACAAAATAGCTATCATTATTATTCTCATCACCATAATCATCAAATATAGGAGCCATATTGTAATCATAATAAAATTTATCATTAATAGTAGGTGGAACAAGAATACCACAATCATTATAATCAGCATATATTGGAGGCAAAGTATCATCAAAGTAAATTTGTTCCTCTGTGCTTGGGGGAGTAAAAATATCATATTCATCTAAACTAGATTCCCCCAGCTTAGATTTTTTCATAGCATTGGCAATAATGGTATTCAAATAATTTATAATAATAACAATTCTACTAGCATGCAAATAAAGCTCCATAGGTTTTTTAATTTTCTCTTCAAACACTTCATGTCCTAACTCAAGATAAAGATTATAAAATTCTCTCATATTCTTGTTTTTTTCCATTAATCCTAACTAGTAAAAATAGAAACAAGGAACAAGTAAAAATAATCCTAACTAGTGAAAACAAGAAACAAAAAGATATAATTGGAGAATCTAAAGGAAATAACTTCGAGCACTCACACAGGATGTGAGTACCTTTTACCTTACCTCCCCGGAAACGGCGCCAGAAAAGATATTGATGTCTATGCACGCTTCTATTCTTGTAGACTGTGTTGAGCCTCCAAGTGAATAGGTTTGTAGAACAGCAGTAAGTTTCCCTTAAGTGGATCACCCAAGGTTTATCGAACTCAGAGAGCAAGAGGTCAAAGATATCTCTCTCAACTAACCCTGCAATTACGATGCAAGAAGTCTCTTGTGTCCCCGACACACCTAATACAACTGTCAGTTGTATAGGTGCACTAGTTCGGCGAAGAGAGAGTGAAATACAAGTAATATGGATGACAATAAGTGATAATAGCAATCTAAAATAAAAATAGAAGCAAGCAAACATGTAGCAGAACTGATTGTAAATGGTGTTTCAATGCTTAGAAACAAGGCCTAGGGATCATACTTTCACTAGGGATAACTCTCAACAATAATAACATAATTGAATGCATAAATATCATCTCTTCACTATGTGATGCATGTGAACACACGTTCGTTGGGAGACCCCAAAAGGAAGGTATGAAGAGTGCAGAAGCAAGTTTTCCCTCAGAAAGAAACCAAGATTGAATCGACCAGTAGGAGGAAGGAGTAACTTCAGAAGGTTGATGCAGCTGAGATGGCAGGGCGCACTACCCGTTCAGCAGCAACGTGGAACCTACACAACAGAATCAAATCACTTTGGCCCAACGAAGCAGTGAGGTTGTCAATCTCACCGGTTTTCCTGAACACAAAGAGGTTAAACATATGGTGTGGAAAACAGTATGGGAACAGTATGAAAACAGTAGCAGAAGTGTGAAAACAGTGGAAGTAGTGTGAAAGCAGTAGAAACAATGTGTGTATTATCAGTATGAGAAAATGGACCGTGGTCCATAGTTCACTAGTGGTGTCTCTCCATAGAAGATAAGTAACATGTGTGGTGAACAAATTACAGATGGGCAATTGACAGAAATGAAGGTTGCACCGTAGTGCATATGCAAGATACAAAGATTACTATGTGATTCATGCGGGCATTACAACAAGATACATAGACCGTCATCCAACTACATCTATGTAGCATCCCAACTTTTAATAAAGATGGAATACCTGTGTTATTGTGCTTGTCCCTGGATCAATTGCTAGCACCACAATACAAAATGAAATATCATGCAAATGCATCAAATTCTATTACATCGCATGATCCAGTCTTTACAAAATAGGATTACAACTTGCATAGTCTTAGAAGACTAGCAGAAAACAAAGAAATACAGCGGAAAACATATTACAACATTGAGCCCATCTTCTTCATGTGCCACAGGCAAAACATGTTGGCGATAGTCTCGAGATCCTAAACGAAATCCTCACTCGTCTTTAGAAACATCTGCAATATGGAATATGCAGCCACAAGGGAGTCAATACAATTTAATGTATTGGCAAGTAACACTATGGTGGATATAAATGGCAAGACTAATATTACATGCTTATTTGGCTGAGTGGAGTTTTGGCTAAGTTTGCATAAAGCCAGTTTTCTCCTATCACTTTTGTAAAACAAACTTTTCTTTTCAAAAGGGTGGCAACATTGGATTAAGATCCAAGCACCACAATACTGTTCACTTGGTCAAATTGTACTTATTGAAATTTGATGATGAGATTCTTCCGTCAATCCTTGTCCAGCTGCTCATAGTTGTCCATAACCGGGGACACGGCTAAGATCTTAGTTTGTTGACTCTGCAGAGTTTGTGCACTTTCACCTTCAGACTCAAATCGGCCCAAACATCCTATACACCCTGAGTGCATTAAGGAAAGGAGAAGATTGAGACGAGATCTTTCAGAAGAAATTCCACCACCGTTTGGCTTACCCGTGCCACCTATAATTATGCTACATCTGCTGGTAAGCCTAGTGAGTTCATTCAACTTAGTTGATCAAGACAGAGCCCATATGACTAAAGGCTGCACGGGAAGCTACTAAACTTAGAAGGACATAGTAATCTCTTTGTTCCTGGGTGGCCATCCTCAAGTGACAACCTCAAGTGGAATAACCCTTAGACAAGGGCCCTGAGGCAACACTCAACATAAACCAGTCTTACCACTTCCACCCAGGTGGTTCATTCATTAGTTATACTCAGAATTTTTCCTCAACATCTAGTAAAACAATTTGTAACATTGCATAGCATCTACTAAGTTCAAAGGATATCAAAATAACAAGGTATAAGGGATGGCTACACACTACTAGGATAATAGTATAGCATAATATAACTTATTAAAAATCCCTATCATGCATACTACTCAAAATCAACTAATGCATATAGAAAATAATGGGTAGTTGATGGTGTGTTACTTGCCTTGTTGAAGTTGGTGAAGATATCACACTCTCTTCACAAAAGATCGTTGCTCTCCGTATAATATATTCATTGAAAACAGAATAACAAAATAAACAAGCATCCTAGCAATCAAACACATAGGTGGAGAAAGCAAACATAGCAAATAACATAACAAAGGAGTTGGACCAAGTTGGCTAGGACAAGGTCAAGGTTTGAGTTTTGAAAGATTCATTCTCTAGTGGTCTCATTCTTGTTAAGGAAATTCCAATGGTTTACTTGGAAAGGACTAGGTAGAGCTTGATGTGATCTAACTTTATTATAACCATACTTGTCGAGGAACTTCCAAGAGTTCACTAAGAGTAAACATTTTACTTCTTCAACTAAAGTAATACATGCAAACACTTGGTCATATTCACCTTCAAAAATATTTGAGTGACTATGTTAGTATTTTCCATTGTGGTTAGGGTAGGTCTACTAACTTCATCATCAAAGGGAAAATATTACTAAGTCTTGGGTTTTCCATTTGGGTCAATGGTTGGACAAAAATAACTTGTTACTCTTCAACTTGGGTGGATTGCTTCTAGTCCTCATGTGATTGCCTTCTTGAAGATCATCATCATGCCATCTAAGTTGCTTCCTTCCTTGGTGTGGTGCTTCTCTTGGTCTTGATAGTCTTCATGGTTTTCACTTCACTAATTGGTTTGGGTATGGAATGGGTACAAATACCACTAAGTCAAATTGGAAAGAAAATAAGAAGAAGGATAGGAAGAGAGAGGGAGATGTTTTCTTCTGAATTTCTTCACACTTGTACTTCTTGAGTTTCTTCTAGGTGTGGAGTCCAAGTATTTTCTTAAAAACTTCTCCATTGATCTTCCTTGTAGCTCTTCATGTTGCCACCAAGTTGATATTGAAGTTTCATTCTTGTGCTTGAGTCTTGATCTCCATTTTGCTGACTTGGTGAATTCTTGAAGCAAGAATGGGAGAATGGAGAAGTAGATAGAATACTAAATTTCACTACTTGGTACTATATGTTATTGACACATTCTAAGGACTTGGCTTGGCCCCAAATAGTCATAACATCAAGGGATAGATGATGAAAATGATTCCTAAGACATGGTAAAGATGGATGAATCACTAGGTTGGGTTTTTGGTCAAAAACACATGTCCATGGTCCAAGGATGTCCAAAAAGATTGGCCAAGGTTGTTTCTGGTTCAAGTTTATCAAATGGAGCAATTTTGCAAAAGGAACTATATTGAAAATATTTATAGAAATTAATCTATGTCAAAAATACTCAAATAGACAACTTAATTCTAAATTCAATTTTAATTTGTTCAAATATTATTTTGGGACATAGGATATGAAAGTACACATTCTAAGGTCTCCAAATATATTTTATTTACAATTTTTGGATTTGTAGAATTTGAATTATGCCAAATTTCATCAAACAAGCATATTTGAATTTGAACAAATTTAATTTTGTCAATTTGAATTTGGCCAGTGCCAAAAGTTTCTATATGTCAAGGGCTTTTCAAAAATTCCAAGATTGCTAAATTTGGCTAAGTGGTTGAAAAGATATGATGGTTCAAAGTTCTAGGGGCTTTTCTGCAAAAACTACTTTTTATTTCTATTCGGAATTAATTCCAGAGAAAGGCTGGGCCGAGAAGTGCTTATCTGCCGCGCAGGGCGATGGGTAGGGAATGGGCTTGGGCCTGCTGTGTGTTGCACCGAGCGACGGATAACGAAATAATGCTCGGCTGACTTGGCGCAATGCCATTGGCTGGTACCCCTTCGCTAAGTGATCTGTTTGGGACCGCGCGATCAAGATCTAACGGTGCTGGGGGCATTGGTTACCTGGTCGCCGGAGTTGTGGCCGGAAAATGGTGCGCGGCGGCGCAGGGGCTCGGGAGTCGACGCCGGTGATGCTCCGGTGGTCCCCTGGCTCCGGGAAGACGACGGGAAGACGCGGGGCAGCACCACGAGGACGATGGTTACCAAGGTTTGTCTCCACGCGCTCAGCAGCCACGGCGATGAGGAGATCCCAGGGCGTCCGTGCGGTTCCCGGCTATGGCGAGCTCGCCTCGTCGCTACCCTGTAGCAAAACGACGCACAAAAGATTCAAAACGCGCGCACGGTAGAAAGGAGGCTAAAGGAAGTAGTTTTGGGCTCGGACTTGCGACAATCTCACCGGAAAACAAATAATACGGCGACGGATCCCGTGAACTCCGGCGAGCGATTTCTCCCGAATAGAGGTATGATACGAGGGGGCAAGGGAGGGGAAATGGAGAGTAGAGAGGTGGCTTTAAGGGGGTGGAAACGGTCCTGTGATTACTCGCCTTAATCTCGCGGAATTAAACGGAGAAGAAACGGCTCATTCGGTTACCACTGGAGGTTGATGACGACCTGACGTCATGATGACGTCAGCATTTTTTCCCCCCTGTTTTCTTATTTAATTTATATCTTCTGTTTAAATAATCTAATCAACATGAAATAAAATTCTAAATTCATAATATTTGAAATACTTTCTAACAATACCATTTTTATAAACTTTTCAACATATTACATTTTTGAATTATGAAATTTGAATAATTCATTAAAAGTGACTTAATAGCATTTTTAATAGAAAATCAAATTTAATTTTGAGAAAGGGTTTTACAAAAATAAAGAGACATTATATAAGTCAAATATCATTTTTGAAAATCATTTACACTTGTTTTGCTATTTTATATTTTGAAATAGAAATGATTTCACTAATAGCCTATTAATGTCATTTAAAAAATATCAATTATATAAATGAAAATTATTGGTTGAAAAAAATATCAGAGACATCAATGTGATAAAATAACATTTTACAAAATCATATTTAATGGTTTTCATATTTTATGATTTTAAAATATGAAGAAACAATGATAGTCACTTTAATAGAAAACATTAATTTTTATATGATTAAAACATTTTTTAGAAATATTTTCTATGGTTCAACTATTGTTTCCTAAGACCCTTTTATGAACTTTCATATTGTATATTTTCAACATATTAGTGAAACCACAATTAGTATCCTTTTGTTATATTTCAAACATAGAGAAATATTTAATAAATTTGGAAATGGGGTTTAGTAAAAACAGAAAGGTTTTCCCAAATGAAAACATTGTTTTCTCAAAGTATCTTACTTGTTTTCATAAACAATTTATTTTTATAGCACTATATTATTTTGTTGATTGACATAACACTTGGAAAACAAGGATCCAACTTATATCTATTTTGGGGTTATCAATAATAGTGAAACCCTTTTTAGAGACAAGAAGAAAATATTAGAGATAACAATTCTCTAGTTTTTATATATCAAAAATAATTTAAAGATCATAATTGGGTTGAAAACATGTTTTTGGTGTAAGGGTTTGCTTAAGAAGAAATATTTTCTTTATGTAGAAATATTTATTTTGAAATGACTTTAGGGTTTATGGAATAGAGGTATATTGGATTTTCATTTCCAAAACATTAGAACATGTATTGTTTTCTTTTGTTTCTTGCATCTCATTTGGTTTTTTGGTGACTTGCATAACATGAAAACAAAAAGTCTCAATTTTTAGTGATTTTTGAACTTTCCAAAAATCAGGGATGTTACAATCTATGACTAATAATCCACCCTCCGAATAACATCCGAACAAACGTTGGGTATTAAGTTGCAAGCAACAAATAATCGCAGTAAGCAAAGTGTGTAATCTAAACAATGTAAACTAAGTAAACACCGTAGTTTTCTCCCTAATGGCAACCACACGTCCTCCATCTGTCACGTTTCTGTCACTCGAGCATATATGCAAAGGAGGCATGAACCCACTATCGATCATAAATACTCCCACTTGGAGTTACTAGCATCTACTTGGCCAGAGCATCTACTAATAACGGAGCGCTGCAAGATCATAAATAACATATGCATTAAGATAACATGATAGATTGATAATCAGAAGACATAGAATTCAACATTCAATAGATCCTAGCAAACACAACATGTAGCATTACATAAAGATGATCTCGATCATGTAGGGCAGCTCACGAGATCTAAACATGAGGCATAAAGTGGAGAAGACAACCATCTAGCTACTTCTATGGACCCGTAGTCCCGGGATGATCTACTCACGCATCACTTTGGAGGAGGGCATGGTGGTGTAGACCCCTCCGGTGATGAATTCCCCTCCCGGCAGGGTGCCGGGGAGAGCACCAGAACCCTCCCGATCTCGGGATGACGATGACAGCGGCCTTGGGTGTTTCTCGGGAAAAGGTGGTATATTTTTAGGGTTCACGTATCGGGGGGATTATATAGGCGAAAGGGCGATGGTGGTGGATGCCCGAGGGGCCCACACAACCCCAGGCGCAGCCAGGGACGCGTCGCCCTATGGTGTGGCCCCTCTCCGGGCCTGTTCAGGACTCCGTGGAACCTTCGGGAATTCTAAGACTTCCAGGCTTCGAATTTTCCACTTCCGAGAATATTTCCAGAACAACTTTTGTGAAACTAAAAACAGCAGAAAACTAGGAACTGGCTCTGTGACATCTTGTCAATAGGTTAGTCCTGGAAATCGATAAAATTGACATAAATTGTATAGAAAACATGTAGGAAATAACATGAAAACAACATGGAACATCAGAAATTAATGATACGTTTATGACGTATCAACATCCCCAAGTTTAGTTCCTACTCGTCCTCGAGTAGGTAAACGATAAAAACACATAATTTCTGAGATGACATGCTACCAACATAAACTTGATGATCAATATTGTAAAAGCATATGTAAGTTGAGATAATAGTACTTTAAACACAAGCACGATAGATAAAACTTTAACAATAAAGCATAGCAATCACTTTGCATCATGATAAGTAACACAAATAAAAGATCATGAATAATAATGCACTGAAAGTTATACGTTTGTTTCAAGCATAAAGATAACATAGCAAAGTGATATTTCGCTTGTCCTTAAGAGTGGGGCAAAACATAAATGCCAGCACACCTTCAAATTTCATGAGGAAGACTAAAACAAATAATTAGAGAACAAACAATAACGCATCATGAATCAATTAATAATGTTTCTGGGACAAATGTACATTAAACTTAGAATGGAAACTATGCTCTCTCAACTATGCATAAAGTTAGAAGATGGAGACTCAACATAAAAGTAAAAGAAAGGCCCTTCGCAGAGGGGAACAGAGATCAACTTATGTGCTAGAGATTTTTATTTTATTAAATAGAGGTATTGAAAACATTTTAAAGAGAGGTGTATGCTTATGTCAACGAATGGTAAACAGAAAATATAGTACGTCACAAGACAACTAGACTTCACAAGAGCGGATCCCATAGAAGGACGCATCTGGGTAGAAGGTCATCCCTTTTTCTCTTTTGTTTACACAATTATGCTTTGACTGATAAATCAAAGAAACAATAGTGAAGAGAATTTATTGTATTACTTTGGGGCTGGGCACCCCGCTGCCAGCTCTTCTATCAATTGGATAAGAGGATGAAGCCACTAGTCCAGGGTGTGAAAGTCCAATCAACAAGTGAGATAAAGATTCTCTATTTGCGTCCTCATGAGCTAAAGTAGGAGCACAAAACAGGAGTAATTTTGAAAGTTTTAAAGGTAACACATGAGCAATTTACTTTGGAGTGGAGGTTAAATACCACATGTAGGTAGGTATGGTGGACACATTTGGCATACTTTGGTTTTTGTGAGTTGGATGCGTGAGTAGAGCTCATACTCAGTACAGGTGAAGGCTAGCAAAAGACTGGGAGTGACAAATCAAGAGAGCATAAAGGCCATAATCATGCATAGCGATATAAACATTATTAATCAAAGCATAAGTGGTACCACAAATTCAAAAACTAAATGATCATTGAGGATATAAGTGACTGGTTCATAGTCATAAACATGGTGTGAGCATGCGCCAAGTCAACCAAATAAAACATTCAGAGGAGAACACTGCAAATTTATGCTTCAAAATGACAAGAACAACTCATGATTCTTTCAATGGAACATTAAACACTCTCAGTTATTTGAGAAAAATCATGCTACTAAATAATCACTAGGCTTTAGAAATAAAATAACATGTAGCATAATACGAAAAAATCTAGCCACAGTCTATGCAAGCTTCTATTTGCACCGTTATAAATTCTACTATATGGAGCAGTTTATTTTCCAAACAAGCATCATACAAAATATGTTTTAAAAAAAACTTACTAAATGATACAGCAAGAAAGAATGAGAGTACTTGTTGGGGGAATAGGTAAGGGGAGCCTTACCTACCGCCCACATAAACCGGAAAATGTCCCGGCCTTTCCCAGTGTTACTGTCCGGTTTATAGTCAAAGGAAGCTAGCTATGAAGCAGCCAGCTGGCCTGAGAAGACCCAGATCACCCTAAGCGTGACCCGGATTACTAGAAGAGCCAGCCCGTGTGCCGGGTTAGAAGACCCAGAGGCCCAAGACCTAAGGGGCGGCCCAAGGACGGATGGAGTGCTAGGGCTTTGGGGATAAACCGGACGAAGCTTCTAGGAACCGGAGTGATCTAGGACACCGATCACGCGAATAACCCGGATCCCCTTGTAACCCGGGGCCCTCGTCCACTATATAAGGCGAGGTCTTGGGACGTAGACAGACAAGTTCTAAGTCAATAGCAAGTTAGCTCGAGACATCGAGATCCGGAATCACCCTTTGTAATCGAGACCTTGTTCCCCAATAGTAAGAAAGCATGAGTAGGTTTTACCCTCAATCGAGGGGCCGAACCTGGGTAAACTCGCGTCTCTCGTTTTCCGCCTTAATCCTTTCGAAGTTTCTCTTAGTAGCAATGGCCTCGCAATCTAATTCTCGCATGAAGACACTTTTCGTGACAACACCACGACAATTGGCGCCCACTATGGGGCCTGCTCGCGGAAGCGTCGTCTTTTCGGAAGGAGCCTTACCTGGGATCGAGAAGCTCGCGATAGGCCGGCTCAGGAGGAGTCGGCATGGAAACTATTACAACCATGACACGTGGGGTCCAAAATTCGCATACGTGGAATCAGGGTTTCGAGTCCCCTTCGGTGGCATCCACGTTTTTGTTGGCTTCGTAGGAGGAATGGGCCCAGACCCGGACCAGCAGTCAGACTCGGTCTCGGAGGAAGCTACAATAATATATTCTGATGGTGAATCCTCGGTTGGAAACAATGATGACTGTGATGAAACGGGATCCATCCACCAGCTCTTTGAAGATAGGTTGGGGGAGACCTAGAGCCAGATCTGCAAAGTCTAACAGAAACAAATCATCATGCTACTGTTTATATGGCTGGACCAGCACGACCTACAGAGCCCAGTCGGACCGACAGCAGCGCCTCCAACATGACCTGGGCCGACAAGCTCTGGGCCAGCAAAAACAGTGATTGACTTAATAGAGCCCGGACCGTATAACCCAAAACCTGAGCTGATAACCGCGATGGATTCATTGAACAAAGTCTTGGCTACTCCGATCACCCCGGAGAACTTGGTGCAGCGTAACGCAGAGATTCAGAGGCTTCAATAGGAAATAAGTTGTGCCCGCCGAGAGATCGAGAAAGAGGTAACATGTATAAATAAAGCTCGGTCAGAATTCATGGAGGAAGCAACACGTCTGGAAAGAGAAGGAATTCATCTGAGCTTCGGACAGAGGGAGTTAGCTTCAATACAGAACAAACGTTATCACACCCGGTTGAATAATGAATTTGGTGCAGGACTGGGACCAACCAACCTTCAGAATCTATTCGCATCCCCAGTTGGAACGCCTGGGGCACCTAACCCTGCTCTGCCGGTTCACCCTATGAACCCACCAATTGCCCCCGTTCTAGTTCATCTGGTGCGTTTTCAGCCACCTATCCAGCTGCATTGTAACCCGAATCCTGCTCCAGTCCCATAACAGCCCCTACAGGAAAGGTTCCATACGCCACCAGGTCATTTCAACAATCCAATGGAATCATGTGAGCAGCAACAAATAGTCTGGCACGGATTCCAGCCAACCTCAACGATCCTATTGGAATTGAAGCTCGGAGGGCCATCGAGATGTTAAAAACAACAGTGGTTCAGGAGATGAATTACAGTAACTAGGACATGATACACTCAACCCCCTACCATAGCAGGAACTCTTTGCCAAGAAGTCACCATGGAAATTCACCGGTTCCGGCTAGCTCTAGCAACGCAAACCGGCAGCAACCTATCCCACCCAGGCAGACCGCGTCCTATGCGCCTGGAGTTATAAATACATGACATATAGTTGCGAAACCAGAAACCAGAAATCCGGGTCATGTTCAACTCCCAGCCCAGAATGCGGTCTCGAACCCAGCCCTGACTGGGTTTCGCAGGATTGCAATTCAATGTCTTGGTCCAGCAATCAGGAACGAGAAAATACCGGATGATTTTAATGGACCTCGCAGAGTTGTAAACTGTACACTGGACATGGAGCCTGCTGATTGGATAGAAGGATACGAGATGGCCATGGAGATATTGGAACTAAGTGACGCAGTATGTGCGCGGTACTTGAGCGTGATGTTAGAGGGACCCGCGAAATCCTGGTTAAAGAACTTTCCCGCAAATTCAATTAATAGCTGGCAAGAGTTGACGGACCATTTCATAAAAAAAAATCAGGGGACGTGTAAACGTCCGACAACTATTACAGACTTGGAAAATTGTGTTCAGAAGGAAGGGGAGTCTGCCTAGTACTAGTCTCGACGCGTCGCGGAAATTATATATTCATATGTCGGACTCACCGCTCAGCAAGCAGTCATAGCATTGGAATGAAATTGCATATTTGACCCGTTGAAGCATAAGCTAGGGGCATCAAGCGATACGTGAGTGATATCAGAGAGGTGATGGATTCCATGACCAAGTATGCGGAGTCTGACAAAACAAAGGACACCGACTCGGATGATGAGAAGTACGCAAAGGGAAAGAAAACTAGGACCAAGGGGAACCAGAACCCGAATCAGAGTAACATCCAGCGTCAGGGAAACATTTTCAGAGGAAATCAGAATTTTCGGCCAAACAGCTTTGCACAGGCTCAGCAGGCTCTGAAAGGGCCATGTCCCCGACACAGCAAAAATGAGAAGTTAGCAAATCATTATTGGGAAAATTGTTTCATTATGGAGGGTTTTAGGCCTAGTGGAAATAATAACTATGGACCAGGAAACAATGGAGGTGGCAACCCAGGTAACATGGGAGGTGGACATCCGGGACCTGGCAATTCTGGACCTGGAAATCATAATCCGGGTCATCATGGTCAGGGTAGCCAGGGAACTAACCCAGGTGGCAGTCACCAAGGAGGAAATTCTGGTTTTCGAACAAATCTGAAGCAGTTAAGCTCGGGTCAATATCATGTATTTACTACCAGTTCATGCAGGAGAGAACGAAAGGTGCAGAAACATGCAGTCAACACGGTAGCTCCTGATGTCCCTTGGTGGCTCAATTTGTCAGAACAACCTATAACCTGGAGTTCGGCAGATCATCCTCCACGAGTTGATAATCCAGGAGACGTAGCTCTGGTCGTGGCTCCACAAGTTGGAGGATATAAGTTAGACAATGTATTGATGGATGGAGGAAGCTGTATAAACATACTTTACTACGATACGTTCAAAAGGATGAACCTGCAAGAGAAACAACTTCAGCCATCGTCAACTGTGTTTCGTGGGATTGTACCTGGTAAGTATGCACAACCTATCGAAAAAATATACCTTGAAGTTGCTTTTCGAGAATTTGAAAATTACACGACAGAGAAGTTAGCATTTGAAGTGGTCAAATTCAAAAGTCCGTACCATGGTTTATTCGGACGGCCATCTTATGCCAAGTTTATGGAAAGACCCTGCTACATTTACCACAAACTGAAGATGCCAATTCCTCATGGAAACATTACTGTCAACGGTTACAGAGACATAGCCTTAGAGTGTGAGGAAGGTGGAGCAACTTACGCAGAGACCGCTTGTGCGGAAGAGGAGTTGAAATTGTATAAGTTGCAAGTTGATCCTGAGGACATGAACTCGCTCAAGAAACCATCAGCTGATTCCAAGTTAAAGTTTAAGTATGCTTGATGTCTACGCACGCTTCTATTCTTGTAGACAGTGTTGGGCCTCCAAGTGCACAGGTTTGTAGAACAGCAACAAGTTTCCCTTAAGTGGATTACCCAAGGTTTATCAAACTCAGGGAGGTAGAGGTCAAAGACATCCCTCTCAAACAACCCTGCAATTAAGATACAAGAACTCTCTTGTGTCCCCAACACACCCAATATACTTGTAAGGTATATAGGTGCACTAGTTCGGCGAAGAGAGAGTAAAATTCAAGTAATATGGATGGTTATAAGTGATAATAGCAATCTGAAATAAAAATGGCAGCAAGCAAACATGTAGCAGAACAGGCGGAAGACGGTGTTTCAATGCTTGGAAATAAGGCCTAGGGATCCTACTTTCACTAGTGGACACTCTCAACAATGATCATATAATTGAATAACTAAATATCTTCTCTTCACTATGCTACTCTTAACCCTCTCCGGTTGGATAACGAACACTAATCATTGTGTAGGGCTGCAAAAAGCATTCCTTAAAGTAAGCATTCCCATGTCTAGTTAACCCCACGCTGTCACTATGAGTGCCCTAGAAGGTACTAGACAAACACCACAATTCATAGAGGAGACACACACGGTGCGCACACTGTCACCTTCACACCGCGGGACAAGGTGACTCCAAAGTTCATATTAATAAACACTTGAGTAGCACAAGATGAAGAGTAACATCTACTTATTCAACTAGATTACAAAGCTCACGATCACATATAGATCACACCATGGGAGAGAGAGATGAACCACATAGCTACCGGTAGAGCCCTCAGCCTCGGGGGAGAACTACTCCCTCCTCATCATAGGAGACATCAACGGCGATGGATATGGCGGTGGAGTCGATGGAGATGGTTCCGGGGGCACTTCCCCGTCCCGGCAGGGTGCCAGAACAGAGATCTATCCCCCCCGAAACTTGTCGGCGGCAGCGGAGCTACGTATGTATTTTGTGGAAAAGGTCGATTCTTCTAGGGTTTATGCATCAGAGAGTATATATAGGCGAAAGAGCGATGTCGGGGGGTGGCCGGGGGGGCACACCACCAGGTGGCGCGGCCAGGGGGACCCGCGCCACCCCATGGTGTGGCCACCCTATGGCCCCCCTCCGGGGCTCTTCGGGACTTTTGGATGCTTCCAGGACTTCTAAGACTTCTGGCTTTCGAATCGTCCAATTCCGAGAATATTTCCAGAACAACTTTTCTGAAACTAAAAACAGTAGAAAACAGGGAACTGGCTCTGTGGCATCTTGTCAATAGGTTAGTCCGGAAAATCGATAAAAATGACATAAAGTAGGGAGAAAACATGTAGTAATTGTCATAATATTATCATGGAGCATCAGCTATTATAGATACGTTGGAGACGTATCAAGCTTCCCCAAGCTTAGTTCCTACTCGTCCTCGAGTAGGTAAATGATAAGACAATAATTTCTGAGGTGACATGCTAATAACATAATCTTGATCATAAAAATGTAAGGGCATATGGAAGCTGAGATCATAGAACTTCAAACACAAACATGATAAATAGAACTTTAATAAAGCATAGCAATCACTTTTCATCATGAAGAGTATCTCAAATAAAGGATCACGAATGATAATGCAAAGAAAGATAAACTTTTGTTTCAGGTATAGAGAAAGCATGGAAAAGTGATATTTTGCTAGTCCTTAAGAGTGGGGCAAAACATAAATGCCATGACAACTTCAAAGTTCATGAGGAAGACTAGGGAAAATAATTTAAGAAAAAATAATATCACATCATGAAGTAATTATTGATGTTTATGGGACAATGCACATAGAACTCAGAATGGAAAAAATGCTCTCTCAACTGTGCATAAAGTTAGAAGATGGAGACTCGGCATAAAAGTAAAAGAAAGGCCTTCGCGGAGCGAAGCAGGGATCACTCATGTGCTAGAGATTTTTATTTTATTAAACAAAGGTATTAAAAGTTTGACACTCCTCCCATCCATGTTTCACAAACCATGGCCAACCGAATCCTCGGGTGCCTGCCAACAATCACATAACGTGGAGGAGTGTTTATATTTTGGGAGATGTATGCTAATGTCAATGAATGGTAAATAGAAAATACAGTACGTCACAAGCCATCTGGATTCACAAGAGCGGCTCCCATGTGAAGGACGCATCTGGGTAGAAGGTCATCCCTCTTTCTCTTTTGTTTACACAATTATGCTTTGACTGATAAATCAGGGGCAAAAATAGTGAAGAGATTTTGTGTGTATTAATTTGGGGCTGGGCACCCCGCTGCTAGCTCTTCTATCATTTTGATAAGCGGATGAAGCCACTAGTCCAGGGTATGAAATCCAATCAACAAGTGAGATAAAGATTCTCAATTGACATCCTCATGAGCAAAAACAGGAACATAAAGGAGTAGTTTTGAAAGTTTTAAAGGTAACACATGAGCAATTTACTTGGATTGGCAGTTAAATACCACATGTAGGTAGGTATGGTGGACACAATTGTAAAAACTTTGGTTTAAGAGAGTTGGAAGCATGAGTAGAGCTCATACTCAGTACAGGTGGAGGCTAGCAAAAGACTGGGAGCGACAAATCAAGAGAGCATAAGAGCCATAATCATGCATAGCGACATAAACAACATTAATTAAAGCATAAGCGGTATCATAGTTCAAACACTAAGTGGTCATGGAGTCTATTCGTGACTGGTTCATAGTCATAAACATGGTGTGAGCATGCGCTAAGTCAACCAAATAAAACATTCAAAAGAGAATACCATAAATTTATGCTTCCTTATGACAAGAACAACTCATGAATATTTCAATGACCTATTAAACACTCTCAGCTATTTGAGGCTATTCATGCTACTCAACATCACAAGGATTTAGAACTAAAATAACATTTACCATGGCATGAAAAATTTCTAGCAACAGTCTATACGAGCTTCTGCTTGCACTGTTATAAATTCTACTTCAAGCAGCAGTTTCTTTTCCCAACAAGCACCATACAAGATATGTTTTAACAAAAGTACTCTTTATGAAACAGCAAGCAAACATGAGATTACTTACCTAACACTACTAAAACTAACAGCTCTGATAAGAGATGCATTCAAAACAGGAGCTAAACACAGTACTAGCATAAAGTGAACACTCAAAGAACAATAAGAATGAAAACTAGAGTGTTCTAAGCAATGAAAACGGAGCGTGTATCAGTACCACACAAGTATGATAAGATCCAACCATTTATTACAGCCAAGAAAACCAAACAGACTTAAAACAAAAATAAAAGACGCTCCAAGTAAAGCACATAAGATGTGACTGAATAAAAAATATAGTTTCACTAGAAGTGACCTAATAATTTATCGATGAAGAAGGGGATGCCTTGGGCATCCCCAAACTTAGACGCTTGAGTCTTCTTGGAATTTGCTAGGATGTACCTCCGGGGCATCCCCAAGCTAAAGCTCTTCACTCTTCTTGATCACATCATATCATCCTCTTCTCTTGACCCTTGAAAACTTCCTTCACACCAAACTTCTCACAATCTTCATTAGCAACGTTAGTGCAAATCGAAATAATAAATTCACATGGTTCAGTTTCAACAAAATCCTAACACTCATAAACACATGAGCTACTGTCACAACTTCTTTTAAAACTTTTTTTCTCAAAAGAATACCAAAAGAAAGAGATTAAGATGCAAATGCAAAGAAATCCGTCAAAACCGGACAGCAGGTAAAGATGATTTTTTTCGAAAATATTCTGTTGCTCAAATCAAAAAGCGGTAAACTAAGAAAAGTTTCGTATACAGCCCAGGATTACGCACAAAACAACTCAGGTCATTTTGAATTTTCTGTGATTTTATACAGATTAAACAGTGGACAGCAGAAATCTGTTTCCTGCGCAGAAATCTGAAATATAGCCTCAACTTTCCACTAGAGGCTTTACTTGGCTCAACAAAAACACAAAATAAAAGATACAACGGGGTTTCTAAGGAAATAGACAACACGCAGGTGCAAAGAAAACGAAGGAAAACGGGTTAAAAATGGTGAAATAGAACGGGTTGTCTCCTGGTAGCGCTTTTTTTTAAAGCCTTTTTGCTAGGCATGATAATTTTTAAAAGATGCTCACATAAGAATAAGAGTTGAAGCACAATAAGAGAGCATCAAGAAGAAAATATAAAAAACATTTAAGTCTAACCCACTTCCTATGAAAAAGAATCTTGTAGAAAAACAAGTCAATGAAGCACAAAGTGACTAGCATAGGAAGACAAAATAAGTGCAACTTCAAAAATTTCAACATAAAGAGGGGAAACTTAATATTGTTGAGATGCATAAAACCATGTTTCCCTCTCTCATACTAACTTTCAGTAGCATCATGAATAAAATTAACAATATAGCTATCACATAAAACATTCTTATCACGAGCCACATGCATAAAAGAATTAATACTCTCCACATAAGCATAGTCATTCTTATTAATAGTTGTGGGAGCAAATTCAACAAAATAGCTATCATTATCATTATCATCACCATAATCATCAAACATAGGAGGCTTATTGTAATCATTATTAATTCTCTCCTCAATAGTAGGTGGACTGAAAATATCATAATCATTATAATCATATATTGGAGGCAAGGTATCATCAAAGAAAATTTCCTCCTCAAAACTTGGGGGACTAAAAATATCATATTCATCAAAACTAGCTTCCCCAATCTTAGAATTTTCCATAGCATTAGCAATAATTGTGTTCAAAGAATTCATACTAATAACATTGCTACTAGCATGCAAATAAAGCTCCATAGGTTTTTAAATTTTCTCTTCAAACACTTCATGTCCTAACTCAAGATAAATATTATAAGTTCTCTCATATTTTTATTGTTTTCCATTAAGTCTAACTAGTAAATATAAAAACAAGGAATAAGTAAAAATAAGCCTAACTAGTGAAAACAAGAAACAAAAAGATAAAATTGCAGAATCTAAACGAAATAACTCCGAGCACTCACACCCGAGGATGTGAGTACCTTTTACCTTACCTCCCCGGCAACGGCGCCAGAAAAGAGCTTGATGTCTACGCACGCTTCTATTCTTGTAGACAGTGTTGGGCCTCCAAGTGCAGAGGTTTGTAGAACAGCAGCAAGTTTCCCTTAAGTGGATTACCCAAGGTTTATCGAACTCAGGGAGGTAGAGGTCAAAGATATCCCTCTCAAGCAACCCTGCAATTAAGATACAAGATGTCTCTTGTGTCCCCAACACACCCAATATACTTGTCAGATATATAGGTGCACTAGTTCGGCGAAGAGAGAGTAAAATGCAAGTAATATGGATGGTTATAAGTGATAATAGCAATCTGAAATAAAAATGGCAGCAAGCAAACATGTAGCAGAACAGGCGGAAAATGGTGTTTCAATGCTTGGAAATAAGGCCTAGGGATCCTACTTTCACTAGTGGACACTCTCAACAATGATCACATAATTTAATAACTAAATATCTTCTCTTCACTATGCTACTCTTAACCCTCTCTGGTTGGATAACGAACACTAATCATTGCGTAGGGGTGCAAAAAGTATTCCTTAAAGTAAGCATTCCCATATCTAGTTAACCCCACGTTGTCACTATGAGCGCCCTAGAAGGTACTAAACAAACACCATAATTTATAGAGGAGACACACACGGTGCACACACTGTCACCTTCACACCGCGGGACAAGGTGACTCCAAAGTTCATATTAATAAAACACTTGAGTAGCACAAGATGAAGAGTAACATCAACTTATTCAACTAGATTACAAAGCTCATGATCACATATAGATCACACCATCGGAGAGGGAGATGAACCACATAGCTACCGGTAGAGCCCTCAGCCTCGGGGGAGAACTACTCCCTCCTCATCATAGGAGACAGCAACGGCGATGGAGATGGCGATGGAGTCGATGGAGATGGTTTCGGGGGCACTTCCCCGTCCCGGCAGGGTGCCAGAACAAAGATCTGTCCCCCGAAACTTGTCGGGGGCGACGGCGGAGCTACGGATGAATTTTGTGGAAAAGGTCGATTCTTCTAGGGTTTATGCATCGGGGAGTATATATAGGCGAAAGGGCGATGCCGGGGGGTGGCCAGGGGGACCCGCGCCACCCCATGGTGTGGCCACCCTGTGGCCCCCGTCCGGGGCTCTTCGGAGACTTATGGATGCTTCCAGGACTTCTAAGACTTCTGGCTTTCGAATCGTCCAATTCTGAGAATATTTCCAGAACAACTTTTCTGAAACTAAAAACAGTAGAAAACAGGGAACTGGCTCTGTGGCATCTTGTCAATAGGTTAGTCCGGAAAATCGATAAAAATGACATAAAGAAGGGAGAAAACATGTAGCAATTGGCATAATATTATCATGGAGTATTAGAAATTATAGATACGTTGGAGACGTATCAGTGCTCAAGACACCAAGCTGGTGGACTTTACCCCCGGTGATTCATCTAAGCAGTTCAGCGTGGGGGCTCACATGACGGAAAAATAGGAAAGCGTGCTCATCATGTTCCTCCGTGAGAATTGAGACATCTTTGCATGGAAACCTTCTGACATGCCGGGTGTTCCAAGGGAACTTGCTGAGCACAGTTTGAGTGTGGATACTAACCAGAAACCTAATCGCCAGTTCCTCCGTCGTTTCAATCATGAGAGAAGGAAAGCAATCGGAGAGGAGATAGCTAGCAAGGTTCATAGTAGAAGTTTTACACCCAAAGTGGTTCGCCAATACAGTTCTCATCCTAAAGAAGAACGGAACCTGGAGAATGTGCATAGACTACACAGATTTGAACAAAGCATGTCCTAAAGATCCGTTCGCCTTACCCCGTATTGATCAGATTATAGACTCTAGGGCTGGTTGCGAATTATTATGTTTCCTAGATGCTTACTTAGGTTATCATCAAATAAAAATGAAGGAAGAGGATCAAGAGAAGACCTCATTCATTACACCCTTTGGAGCATTCTGTTATACGTCAATGCCCTTCGGACTAAAAAATGCAGGAGCAACTTATCAAAGGTGTATCCAGAATTGTTTGGAAAGCCAGATCGGACGAAATGTGCACGCTTATGTGGATGACATAGTGGTCAAATCCCAAAAAGGTGACACTTTGATCTCAGACCTGGAAGAAACGTTCGCCAGTTTATGCAGATATCAGATGAAGCTCAATCCAAAAAAATGTGTCTTTGGAGTACCAGCTGGAAAATTACTGGGTTTCATTATTTTAGAGAGAGGAATTGAAGCAAACTGGAAAAAATTCAGGCCATACATAACCTGAAAAAACCGGTTTTCCTGAAGGACGTTCAGAAGCTGACAGGTTGTGCTGCTGCCTTGAGCCATTTTATAAGCAGACTGGGCGAAAAGTCCATACCTTTATATTGACTCTTGAAGAAAACTGACACCTTTATGTGGAACCAAGAAGCTGATGAGGCATTGGAGGCCCTGAAAAGACAACTTTCCAACGCGCCTATATTGGCTCCGCCTGAGAAGAAAGAGCCCATGTAATTATATATTGCGGCAAATAACAGGGCGATAAGTGCGGTTGTGGTTGTGGAACGTAAGCTGGAAGGAAAAGAAGGTCTTGTCCAGCGGCCGGTTTACTATGTGAGCGAGGTCCTGACAGAGTCTGAACAGCGTTACCCACATTGGCAGAAATGGGTTTTTGGGGTGTTCTTGGCTAGCCGTAAGCTAAAACACTATTTTCAGGAACATCCCATTACTATGGTCAGTTCGGCACCTTTGTCCAATATTATTCAGAACAGAGAGGCAACAGGGAGAGTTTCAAAGTGGGCTATTGAGATGGGTCCATATCATATCAAATATGAGCCAAGGACTGCAATGAAGTCCCAAGCCCCGATCGAGTTCATAAATGACTGGACACAATTACAGGTTCCACCGGATAAACCAGATACTAAATATTGGACTATGCCTTTCGATGGGTCTCGACAACTGGAAGGCTCGGGAGCTGGTGTGGTATTAACATCCCCAAGAGGTGATAAGTTTCGCTATGTCTTACAAATTTCGTTCAAATGCACTAATAATGCAACAGAGTATGAAGCTTTGCTTCATGGGCTTCGAATTGCGAAAGAGATGATCATAACCCGGATTCGGTGTTTGGGTGATTTAGACCTTGTTTATCAACAAGTTACAGGAACATGGGATTCTTAAGACCCAGTTATGGCAGCCTATAGGCGAGCGGTTACCCAGCTGGTTGGACATTTCCAAGGATATCAAGTTGATCATATTGATCGACGTCTCAACGAAGCAGCTGGTGCATTGGCTCGTCTAGGTTCCCAGAAAAAACAAGTTCCACCCAACATTTTTCTAGATGAAATTCATAGCCCGTCAGTTAAAATTCCAACAGAGGAAGACCTGACAAACCCAGATCCGGAGTCAAAATTGGTAGCCGCCCTGCATACAGTCCCAGAGTGGACTAAAACATACCTGGCGTACCTTGTGAGAGACGAACTCCCGCAGAACAAGGTTATCACTCGTCAGGTTATAAGAAGGTCGAAGTAATATACAATTATCAATGGTGAGTTATATAAGCGAAGCGCGACTGGAATCTTTTAGAGATGTGTCTCTCCGGAAGAAGGGTGTCAGATTTTAAGAGAAATCCACTCAGAAGATTGCGGCCACCATGCAAGTTCCAGATCTTTGGTCAATAATGCTTTCAGACATGCATTTTTCTGGTTAACAGCAAACGCTGATGCAGAAAAAATAGTAAGAGCGTACGAAGGATGTCAGAGATATGCAAGGCAGGATCACATGCCAGCTCGGGATTTATGCATGATTCTCATAACTTGGCCTTTTGCAGTCTAGGGGCTTGAGATGGTAGGACCTTTCAAAAGGTCGAATGATAAAAAGACTCATCTATTGGTGGCAGCTGACAAGTTTACAAAGTGGGTAGAAGCAGAACCAATCAGTAAATGTGACGCGGTTACAACAGTCAAGTTCTTAAAAAAACTGATTTTCAGATTTGGTTACCCACATAGCATTATAACAGATAACGAGACAAATTTGTCAGAAGGAGCAATGCAGAAGTTCCGCGAACAGAACCATATACGGTTTGACCTTGCTTAAGTGGCACATCCACAGTCTAATGGACAAGCAGAGCGGGAACCAGGAATTACTAAAAGGTATCAAACCTAGGCTCCAGGTCCCATTAGAAAAAACTGATGGGTGTTGGGTCGAAGAGTTACCTACTATTTTATGGAGCATAAGAACTACCCCAAACAGATCGACATGTTACAACCATTTATTCTGGTTTATGGGGCTGAGGCAGTTTTGCCAAGTGATATTTGTCACGATTCACCATGAGTGGCTGCTTATGTGGAAACCCAGAATGAGATAGCTCGTCAAGACTCGCTTGATGCTTCAGAAGAAGCACACGACCTCGCAGCATCCAGATCAGCCATATATCGGCAGGAATTGCGTCGCTATCATAGCCGCAGGGTTAAAACTCGAAGTTTTCAGGAAGGGGACTTAGTGTGACGCCTAATCCAGAAAAAGGATGGGATGCACAAGCTAAGTCCAACATGGGAAGGTACGTTTGTAGTAAGTAAGAAACTACACAATGGATCATATTACCTAATTGATATGCGTGATGCTGATAAATCACGAACATTTGAGGAAGAAACTGGAAGACCGTGGAACATAGCCCATTTGAGGCCATATTATACATAGGATCATTGTAATCACTATGTTATATTGACAATATAAAGCAGACTTGACAAAATCTGAGTTACTGAGATTTGTTCCAGGAAATTATCATTGTGCCAAAGAGTTAAACTTTTTCATATATGATTACTTGGGGGTTGATGCTAGAGCACAGTCTATATCTCAAGAATATGGCATGTGCCAAAATATATTGGTTATACTTGCCTGACAGTCAGTGGTTACACGTAATTTTATGACCTAGATGTTTAAACCTAGTTGAGTCAATCATGTTATAACCCGGGAAAATCGGAATACTATGACCCTGAATTCACCAGAGTTGTAAACACTAGAATATGTCATGTGAAAACCCGGCCGAGCTAGAAAGCAAAGAAAAACAAAGTCAAGGAAAACTTCAAACAAGTTAAAAATGTTGCAAAAATAGGTAACCCTGATTTTTTTTTGCATAACTTAGCAAGAAAACCGAGTTATTACATGCCAACTGCAGCATAAGTGCACATCTGCACTTTCAAAAAATAGAGCTAGAAATAAAACAGTTTATCTAGCCTATTACAAACCCATCTGGGTTGAATTATTATTATTGCAGGAACAAAATGTTTATTCTGTAGTAGATTTTCCTTTCTGCTGGGTAGCATCTAACCCGGCGCCAGAAGCTGGGTCCTGAGTCTCCGGGTGATCTTCGTCATCCACTTGCACATTTTTGGCTCCCCCAAGATCAGCAGTCAAAACGTACTTCCTCTCCAGCTGAGCCAAAGCATCATTGGTGTTCTTCGGTTCATATAAAGGACGGGGTGGAGCAGAAACTGAAGGAGTAACGGAGTGAGGTGCACCAGATGAAGAGGCTACAGAAACCCGGCTCTTCTGTGGGGCTTGGCGGAGAGCAGATACAACTTGAGGGTAGAAAGGCATCTTGCACTCACCCGAGGAAACGTAACCCGGACAGAGTTCCTTCAGCTTCACCTTTTCTGCAATGGTGCAAGCCTGGAACCGTCACTCCTTCTCGATCTTGGCAAAATCCTTCCTATCCTATTTGGACTTGTCCACCCGATACTTTGGGAAACCTTTCATAAGGAGATCCGGATTCAATTCCGGGTGTAAGCTTTGGCCACGGACATAACCTTGATGGCTCCACAATGGCAGGATGACATTTTGTGTTCCTCTATCCATTGTGGAACTTGAGTTAGTTCCACAAGCATCTCATGGAGTCTCTTTGGAGGATTGTTCCAGTTCCTGACAGCCTTAATACATTCTCCTCCTCCAACATACAGCTGCCGGATCAAGGTGAATAGAGCTTTCAATTTCAGGTCCGGAAGCTGGAGGTTATTGCCATGCATTCTGCCTGCAAGTTACAAGAACATTTGGATCAGAAATAGGATAATTATAACAAGACAGAGGAGATAATGAACCGGAAAAGTAATGCATTAATGAGATGCTGAAGGGGTCGTTGCATAAAAAATAAAAAAATTCCTACGCGAGGGACACCCGAAAGGCCAAGATCTAATCTAGGAGACAAAGTGCAACGGGAAACGAGAGGGTTAAGGAGAACACATACCCTCGAAGACAAAAAGCGTTACGAGATCAAATCTCGTTGTTGGCGTAGTCGTACTCACACCGATCCCGATAGCGAGAAGATGTGCACCGCATCCGGCGGTGCCTCCGTGATCAGTCACACGTACGGTTGATGACGACCTCCGTTCCCTCGATCCAACGGGGCGCGGAAGTAGAGGATCCCTCGAAACTCCAGCAGCACGACGGCGTGGTGGTGAAGAAGAATCCCACGGTCATGGCTTCGCCAAGACGAAGACCATGGAATGGAGCAGCGGGTGGAGGGAAAAGCTAGTGGGTAAGTGTATGGAGGAGGGAGAGCTCTCACCCTCCTTTTATAGGAGAGGGGGGAGGCAGCCCAAGGGGGGTGCGGCCAGCCCCATGGTGTGCCCCCACCTCTTCCCTCAGGATGTGAGTGGACACTCCACTCACACCCACTCATTTTCCTTTAAAACCCCACTTAGAAAATCCAAGAGTTTTTCTTTAATAAATAAATAAAACATTTGTATTTCTTTATTTCAGCATTTGTTAATTCTATTAACAAACATTTGCATAAAGCACCTCGAATCATTTGTTAATTCTATTAACAACCATTCGACGAAAAACCCCTTGAACTATTTCAATTTTCCCCGAAACAATTTCGGTGCTGCCCAAAATATTCTTCGATATTCCGTATCCTCTCAAATGCGTCATCGAACCTTAAGTGTGTCACCCTACGGTTCGCGAATAATATAGACATGATCGAGACTTCTCTCCGATCAATAATCAACAGCGGGATCTGGAAATCCGTGATGACTCCTATATATTCAACGATGACTCTCGTGATCGTGTGAACCAACAACGTCGTGAACTATTCCCTTTGTCTCGCGATATTTTACTTGTCCGAGATTCGATCATTGGTATCAACCATACGTTGTTCAATCTCGTTACCGACAAGTACTCTTTTCTCGTTCCCGTGATATAACATCCTTGTGATCATATCACGTGCTTGCAAGCGGTTTCGATGTGATATCACCGAGAGGGCCCAGAGTATATCTCTCCGTCATTTTGGATGGACAAATCCCACTCTTGATCCATGAGCCTCCACTAATACTTTCCGAATACCTAACGGCACCTTTATAGTCACCCTGTTACGGTGTGACGTTTGATGTCATCAAAGCACCCTTCCGGTATCAGTGATTGACATGATCTCATGGTCTAAGGAATAAGTTACTTCGTATGCAAGATATAACAATATAAACTAAATGACTTGATCATATTGTTATCTTGATATTGGGTCTATGTTCATCACATCATTCTTCTAATGATATGACCTTGTTATTAACAACATCCAATGTTCATGATCAGGAAACCTTGATCATCTATTAATCAACGAGCTAGTTAAAAGAGAGGCTTTACTAGGAACCATTGTTTGTTTATTAAACACACATGTATCAACGTTTCCGGTTAATACAATTCTAGCATGAGAAATAAACATTTATCATAAACAAGGAATAAGATAATAACCACTTTATTATTGCCTCTCGGGCATATTCCCTTCAGTCTCCTACTTGCACTACAGTCAATAATCTAGTCTGTAAGCACTTAACACATATGGCGTTCCAGTGTTATTACCATGCTTCGCATGTGGTAAACATCATCAAAAAGATCTGAACTGTTCAGGTTCTATTGTATTTGCATGTTCTTTGCGTCTACACGCATCACTCATTCTCTAATGATATGGCTTTGTATATATATGGTCAATCGGTGAAACCTTGATTCCTCAGCTTAAACTAATATCACTAACATTGTGAAAATGTAGCTTCATAGTGTTAGAATTATTGGAAATTCACCAAGTTCCGGTGATACCTTAATTCCTCAGCTTAAACTAATGTTACTAACATTGTGAAAATGTAGCTTCATAGTTTCAGCACTCTTCGAAATTCACCAAGTTCAATAAAGAACTCCTTGACACAAAATACGCTTATTATCAGTTGTCAACACAACGATATACTTTAGCCTTTGTTGTAGTATATGTCACAATATTTTAATTTTGAAACTCTTTCAAATCCAGCATGGAACTTTCTTCCATCCTATTGTTATACCCTTCATCACATATTTTAATTGAGATAAAATTTCTTGAATAAATGACAAGACTATTAGTGTAACACATTACAACTAATATTTTGTCATTACTACATAAGAAAACATATCCTTAGCATTTCTAAAATGACACAAGGATCTCTCCCACTGTTGTCTAATCATCATATGAATTATCCTGCTATAACATTTTATAGCATAGGACTCATCTGGTTGTGTACATAGCATGGAAACATGACTTAGAAATCTCAATTTCAATGATGCTCATCATGTGTCAAAACACATGAATCTTGCTCAATTATTTTCCATGTGACAAGAACTACTTCTTGTGATTTGGATATTGACTTACTTCAATATTTCATCTATGTAATTTGGCTTCAATTATATCAGGCGCTTCAATCCATCTCTTATAGATATCGATGCCCAATATCTTCTAATCCTTTCATCAATATGAATTTCTTAACAGTGTTTATTTAAAATACATATTTTCCAATCAACCATATGTCATCTACATAAGGTATTGGAAATATGTCATAGCGCTCCCACTTAATTTCTTGTAACTCTACAAGCATCTTTATCGTTCATGATAGAATCAAACTCTTTTTATAACTTCATTAAGGTAAAGATTTCAACTTCGTTATGCTCACTTCAACCATTGAATATTTCAACTTCGTTATGCTCACTTCAACCATTGAAGTGTGCATACCTTTCTAGCAACCTTTTGAATTTTACAAAACTCTCAGACTGTGTCAAGTACACATCTTTGATCAAACTTCCTCGAGAGGAGAGTTGGTTTTGTTATTCAACTGCCATATCATAATATGTAACTTTTGCCAGAACTATCCGCAAAGACTAAAGCATCACTACAGAAGATCAAAATTTTGTAGTAGTCAACTCTTTGAACTTCGTCGAAAACAACTTTTCGATAAGTACAACTTTCAAAGGACGTAAAAATCCATGTCTTTGTCTCTATATAGACCCTTTTGGTATCGTTAGGCATCATGCTTATCGAAAGGACTACCAAGTCACATACTTGATATTCATACAAGGATACTATGGCGGATATAATGACTCATAGTCAATTTTACGAAGCCAGGGCCCATCATTTGCTTACTTTATAACGTCCAGGTCCTTTGTTGTCAAAACAACACTTTATTCTTAAACCACAAGTTGGTCTAAGTACAAAGTTTTTGGACTTTTGTGGTTCAGTACGCAAACTCATCCAAAGTATCTACAACACATGTAGTGTCTTCTAATTTGTCAAAATAGAAAACCCCGGAACAAGTTCCAGTGCTGCGCTACTCTTGACATAATGACGAGGATTCTCTAATCTCGTTGAGTTTGTACCATGCTCCCACTCACTTGTTTCGCAAGAACTACTTTCTCGAGAAATCAACCCTTTCTGACAAACTACATTTGTCTTTGGTCGGTGATAGGAGAAATACCCAATGGATTCGTTGGGATAACCTTATAAACATATATGTATCCCATTTTGGCTGTAAACATTTTACACATGCTATGCATACCAAAACTTAAGAAAAATGACAATTCGGGTCACTACCCAAACCATATCTTATATGTTGTCAATTTCAATGGATCATGATGGTGCTCTTTTCAGTGGAAAACGCGGTTGTCACTAATGTATAAACTACAAAATTATAATGGCATTTTTATTAATCTTACCATGTCCAACAAGGTTTGATTTTGTCTCTTGAATACTCCAAACTAATGTGGGGTATTCGAGAAGTATAAGTTGTAGAACAGTTCTACAACTTCTCAGATGTTTTGCTAAACCTGTTACTCAAACTTTATCCTTTATGATCCAATCATAAATACTTGATTATCTTGTTACAATGATTTTTTTACTTCATATTAACAACCATTTGAACAAATTCAAAATGTCAAACTCCGTTCTCTTTAAATATATATACTCACATATCTACTTAGATCATCGAGGGAATTTTATGAAGGAAAAATTAATGCACCATACATGACTACACATAATGGACTATATACATCATTATGTATAATCTCCACTAAATTAGTCGTCCATTCTAGTTTGGCCTATGAACGGAATTCTAGTCATCTTTTTGGAAGAGGTCTCACAAGCGTCAATTTATTTAAAACAAAATGACTCCGGAAGTCCATCAATATGGAGTTCCTTCATGTTTTCCTTTCCGATATGAACTAAAATGGTGCTGTCACAATTTAAGTGAAACTCTTTCACGTCTTGCAACATTTAGCATTTAGTCTTATAGATGTTTACTTTACCAATATGATTTATATTAACATATCCATCAATTATGGAATATGGTCATAGTTTGAAAAATTTCATTTGTTCTCAGAAAAGACTAGAACAAAATAACAACTTATTAAGTTCTTAAAATAAATCTTGAATGTTTGGTTCGATACGATAATGAACACAATAACACTTTATTTATGTTCTTGTCATAATCGATTCCACATCTATTACTAGTTTCTTTTAGGCCCTTGTATTTCTTCATTGCGTTGCTTTGTATGACAACTCATACCAACCAATGTGGTATCAAAATACCCAAAAATACTTTGTCAACTAGTAATACATCTATAACTTGTATATCAAGCATATACTCCTGAGCTGGACTTTTCCAGTTATCTTCTTTTTCTGCCATATATCTTTTTGTAATTCTATTTTCAATATTCCCTTTCCTTTATAGAAGAATCATTCAACATCAAACAATTCTAGTCGTACTAGCTCATTTTCTTTGGCGTGTTAGTCATATACTATCACCCATTGAGTCATACTTTGAGTTTGATTGTTCTACTAATATCACCATATTAATAGAATTCTTCTAGATTCCACTCATAGCAATCTCCAAGTAAGGTAAACGACTTTACCCATACTTTTAATCCATCCATCATAACAATTTTATGATTAAGCTACTATAGCTCGAAGGAAGTAATTTGGAGGATAATTTTTAGCGCCCAATTTCTTGGAATATTCAAACGCCTAACGTCTTCAATCATTGCATATATTCAAATAATATAAGCATACATTGTCACGCTAAATTATACTCAATCATGTTGCTACAAATAAGTTTCTAGATATCAATATATCTTTCACTTGATTTTTTCTGAAAACAACTCTTTTCAGTTCCTAAATCACCTTGATCAACAAAACATTCTTTTGAAGATAAAGTAATATGGAAGCAACCATGACTTTGGATTCTAAGTAGGAATTGGTTGCTCTCTAGATCAATCAATCATTAACCATATGGACCTACGTAGGAAATACCAAAAATCTACAATAGGACTCAATTTTAAATTTCACTAATACGGTACCAATCTTAAATGGTATTTACCAGATCATAACAGTTATATCTCAATTAACAATCTAAGTGTAAGGTAGTTATGTGGATGCCAATGAATACTACAATTTGTGCAAATTCACTTTGATTGGTTGTTCATGATAAATAAGTTCAAGTTAATTCAAAATTATGCCATGAACTCCCACTCAAAAACAACATCCCTCTTAGTCGTCTTTAGTGATTACACGAACCAAATTCACTACACCAAAACCGATCATCACGTGAGATGATGTAGCTTCAAAGGCGAACATCGACATGTTCATCATATCATCCATATGACTCATGCTTTACCTTTCGGTTACGTGTTCTGAGGCCATGTCTGTACATGCTAGGCTAACCAAGTAGAACCGTAGTATTGCGTGTGTTTCAAGACCATGTCTGTACATGCTAGGCTTGAAAACACCTGTTGTATGCGAACGTTGAGTCTGTCACACCCGATCATCACGTGGTGTCTCGAAACGACGAACTTTCTTAACGGTGCATACTTAAGGAAGAACACATTATTATCTTGATATTAAGTGAGAGGGATCATCTTATAATGCTACCGTCGCTATCTAAGCAAAACAAGATGTATAAAAGGATTAACATCACATACATCACATGTAAGGATAACGTGATATGATATGGTCCTCCTTGCACTTGATCTCCATCATGTGCATCATGGTATGATCTCCATCATTCCACCGGCGTGGTACCAAGTACCATGGCATCCCAATCTTGATTGTCCATCAATAATAAGGCAATCATATGGATACCTTCCGGTATATCAATAATTTACCAAATAGATCATCTCATAATCAAATTTGTAACATTAACCATATCACATCACATGCCCAGCAAAAACTAGTTAGACGCTTCTAATTTATTTTTGCATATTTTACGTGGCTTAGGGCTTTCGAGGATAGAACCGTTCATACCTACGAACATCAACCACAACGTTGATAAACACATTTTTAACAACCCTTCGTAGATTAGATCTTAACTATAGTAGGAGAAACAGACACCCGCAAGCCACTTATGCAATACAAGTTGCATGTCAGTTGTGGAACAAGTCTCATGTACGTGGACATGTAAGGTTAGTCCGGGCCGCTTCATCCCACTATGACACTAAGATCATAAAATAATCAAGGATGCAATAACATGATCATCAACGCCCACATACACCTATGTGTTCTACCCGTACAAAACATCTACGCATAGATCCGGCTCTGATACCACTGAAGGGGTCGCTGCATAGAAAACAAAAAATTTCCTACGCGAGAGACACCCGAAAGGCCAAGATCTAATCTAGGAGACGAAGTGCAACGGGCAACGAGGGAGTTAAGGAGAACACATACCCTCAAAGACACAAAGCGTTACGAGATCAAATCTCGTTGTTGGCGTAGTCGTACTCACACCGATCCCGATAGCGAGAAGATGTGCACCGCATCCGGCGGTGCCTCCGTGATGAGTCACACGTACGGTTGATGACGACCTCCGTTCGCTCGATCCAGCGGGGCGCGGAAGTAGAGGATCCCTCGGAACTCCAGCAGCACGACGGCGTGGTGGTGAATAAGAATCCCACGGTCAGGGCTTCGCCAAGCCGGAGACCATGGAATGGAGCAGCGGGTGGAGGGAAAAGCTAGTGGGCAAGTGTGTGGAGGAGGGAGAGCTCTCACCCTCCTTTTATAGGAGAGGGGGGAGGCAGCCCAAGGGGGGTGCAGCCAGCCCCATGGTGTGCCACCACCTCTTCCCTCATGATGTGAGTGGACAATCCACTCACACCCACTCATTTTCCTTTAAAACCCCACTTAGAAAATCCAAGAGTTTTTCTTTAATAAATAAATAAAACATTTTTATTTCTTTATTTCAGCATTTTAATTCTATTAACAAACATTTGCATAAAGCACCTCGAATCATTTGTTAATTCTATTAACAACCATTCGGCGAAAAACCCCTTGAACTATTTCAATTTTCCCCGAAACAATTTCGGTGCTGCCCAAAATATTCTTCGATATTCCGTATCCTCTCAAATGCGTCATCGAACCTTAAGTGTGTCACCCTATGGTTCGCGAATAATATAGACATGATCGAGACTCCTCTCCGATCAATAATCAACAGCGGGATCTGGAAATCCGTGATGACTCCTATATATTCAACGATGACTCTCGTGATCGTGTGAACCAACAACGTCGTGAACTATTCCCTTTGTCTCGCGATATTTTACTTGTCCGAGATTCGATCATTGGTATCAACCATACGTTGTTCAATCTCGTTACCGACAAGTACTCTTTTCTCGTTCCCGTGATATAACATCCTTGTGATCATATCACGTGCTTGCAAGCGGTTTCGATGTGATATCACCGAGAGGGCCCAGAGTATATCTCTCCGTCATTTTGGATGGACAAATCCCACTCTTGATCCATGAGCCTCAACTAATACTTTCCGAATACCTAACGGCACCTTTATAGTCACCCTGTTACGGTGTGACGTTTGATGACATCAAAGCACCCTTCCGGTATCATTGATTGACATGATCTCATGGTCTAAGGAATAAGTTACTTCGTATGCAAGATATAACAATATAAACTAAATGACTTGATTGTATTGTTATCTTGATATTGGGTCTATGTTCATCACATCATTCTTCTAATGATATGACCTCGTTATTAACAACATCCAATGTTCATGATCAGGAGACCTTGATCATCTATTAATCAACAAGCTAGTTAAAAGAGAGGCTTTACTAGGAACCATTATTTGTTTATTAAACACACATGTATCAACGTTTCCGGTTAATACAATTCTAGCATGAGAAATAAACATTTATCATAAATAAGGAATAAGATAATAACCACTTTATTATTGCCTCTTGGGCATATTCCCTTCAGATGCATGTGGAGCAAACTTACCAAACACACTGCAGGTGATCTCTCCTAGCAGGTCCTTAACCTTGGCGAAGCTGCTCCGGGTTTCCTCCAACTCCTTCTCAGCATTTTCTGCTCTTGTAATAAGAGTCTTTTCCCGGTTCTCAAAATTCTGCTGGAGAACAAACCAAGTTTTGGCTGCCTCAGTAACTTGATCCTCTAGCTCTTTCTGCCGGGTCGTGGCCTCCTCAGTTTTCTGAGCCTCTTGTGCTAGCAGGCTCTTCAAATTTGAAACCTCCTTTTGCGAGGAAGATTCAAGACTCTACACAATTATTGGTTGCATAAAAACAAGTTATCATTGGGTTCCAGTCATAGCTTGTGGAAATTCGGGCTTCCAAAAACATAACCCGGAAAATTAAGAGCTTACATGAACTTATAGCCTATTCCAGGTCATATTTTCAAGTCCCGAGTAGCCGCAGGCTGGCAAACCCGGCACTTGGGGGCTACACTAAATCAGATTCAAACAGCGGGTTATAATTATGGTTAAGTCTCGGGCAGCTGCAGGCTTGCAACTCGGCACTTGGGGGCTACACTATTTTAGCTTAAATTTTAAGTGGTTAAGTATAAGAGCAGAACAAGTCCCGGTTTACAATAAAATTATAAACCGGCACTTGGGGCTACAGCTACTCAGTTCAAAATATTCAATCATAAGTCTTCAAGTTCATATTACAGATATAAAATGGAAGATAGAGGGCTACAGGTTATGTGTGTCAAGATTAACTCATATCTCTTCTTCAGAAATTCTATAATCCCATCTGCACGACGCCGGTTCTCAGACAATTCCCGAGCCAGTGTATCAAAGTCCTGGCCTTCGATATTCAAGTTGGAGGGATCCCTCTTTTCCTCTGGTTTTAACTTTAAATCCTCTATGACTTTGGAGAGCACAGTGGAGGGTCCAATAACCTGGGTAGCTTGAGAAGGTTATGATTACATCAGGGTCAGAAACAACCACATCTTCAATCGGAGGATCGTTACCCGTTCTTTCATCAACCAGATTCACCTCTTGTTCAATGTTTTGTACAAGATCATCGGCATAAACCGACGATTGAGCAGCCAGTTCATGTTCTTCTTCTCCAAAGACCCTCTCCTCAAGGTTTGCAGCAGGAGCAATAGTTGAGATGGGGTTAACCTTCAATACAGCTTGGGCTCTGCAATGAAAAGAGAATCATAAGCCGGAATACATGACTAAATATTAGTAGTGATGAACCAAAGGTAGTAAAGCTAGCTTACTCGAAGTTAATGGGAAACTCACTAGCCCCGCTAAAATGGGATGAGTCGGAATTTGGAGAATCTGAATGAAAAGGACGAGTCAGCTCAGGCCTGATTTTTTCAGCCAAGGGATGTGAAGCAGTGGGTGAAACTCGAGCCTTGGAAACCCGGTGGAGAGGAGTTTTCTCAGGCAAACCTGCTTCTAACTCACTTGACTCGGAGCTCTGGGTCCTCCTCCACTTGCTACTTTCTTCATCCTCCTGCGTTTTCTCTATATATGAGGATGGTTTCAAGGGATGTTTTGACAGTCTAGAGATAGGCTGTAACATCCCAAGTATGAAAAATAGCCATTAGAATGTTTGCTCTCTGTTATTTTATGTTTGCATCATGGCATCATGTTCATTGCATTTGTTTTCCTTGTTTTCCATTTGTTTTCCTCTGTTTTGCTTTGTTTTCCAACTGTTTTCATTTGTTTTCCTTTGTTTTCTATTTGAATTTCAAACCAAATTTCAAACCTTTTGTTTCATACTTGTGATGTTACAATTTTCCAAATGATATTTCAAATCAAAACAATTAATTGTTTCCATAAAAGTTGTGATTCCAAACTGTTGTTCTGTTTTTAACAAAAATTCATCTAATACCAAAAACATTTGAAATTCCAAACCAACATCCAAATAATTGTTCACACTTGTTGTGTTACTTTTTCCAACTAAAAGGTTCAATTAAAACAGCTAGTTGTTTCTATTTAAATAGAACTATTAACTTGTTATTTTATTTAATAACTCATTTAACTCCAATTTCATTTCAAATTCAAATACATTTCTTTTTCCAAACAGCAACCTTTTGGAATTAATGATAATTACACAACAATAATAATCATTTGCTCCCAATTAAAACTACATGTTCACCCCATTTAAATTTTGTTTGCAATAATCACTTAATCTCCAAAATCATTTAACTTGGAATCAAATTTCAAACAACACCCAATTTGAAAATTATGAAAATTACCAAAACATTTTAATCTTTGTTTCCATTTATTTCAAACTAAAGGTTCATGCCATTTAAATTCCTGTTTTTAATATTTCAATCAATAATCAAATTCATTCCAAATTTGAGTTAATTACAAACAGCAAGTTGTTTTTGAAATATTTGGAAAACAGAAGTTGACATTTGGTTGTTGTTGACCTAGTCAACTAACACAAATTTTTCTAAAATTTTACTAACCCAAAAACTCACCAAATTCTTCCTATTTCTAATCCTGCAAAAAAAAAGTAACAAAACATAAAAAAATAGAAAGAGAAACTTACCAGAGGGGGGAGCCAGCGCACGGCCCAGCCCAGCACCGTGGCCCGTACCCCTTCGCACCCCCTCCTCCTTCTTCTAACAGTACGGCAGGGTGATGCCGCCCTCCACGTCGACGGCAGCACCACGGGAACGGCCATCCGTCGCCCTACCCCTCTATAAAGCATCCCTAGACCCCCTGGAGCTAACCCTAGCCACCAGCCTACCTCCCCCTCTCTTCCGCCGTCGCCCACCTCTCTCTCACCGGCGCAATTCTCTCTCTGAACCTCACCGCTGCAACCACCGTCGCCAACCTCTGAACCTCGCCGGCGATCGCCGTCTCCGTTGGCTAACAGCGCGAGCTAGTGCGGGGAACGGGAGCGCCTCGTTGCCAGCTACGTCCTCGACATCTTCTCGGTTGCTGGGAACGCGCACGACGACACCGCGGTCCTCGTCGTCGCCGGCACCTGCACTGCCCCGAGCCTGCTCCGATTCTTCACTGTGAGCACGCCATCCATCTCTCCCTCCTCTTCATCTTGTCCGCAAGCACGCCTCGCACGCATCCGCGCACATCACCACAGCACCAATACGCGCAAGCACCACGAGCACGCCGTCAACGGTGATCGCCGCCGGCGTTTCCTCTCTGACGAAGTTCAGTTAACACCTGCACAGAAAAATTCAGTTAGCGTTTTTGAAGAATACCTGGGTTGCGCATCGTTTACTGACAAGCAAACGTTCACCACCGCAGTGGCAGTGCACTGCATCCACGCGCGCCCAGGTCGTGGGTTCGAGTCCCTGGCTCGCGCGATTAAAACCACATTTTGCACCGAGTGCTGACAGGGTGGCCCCCCCTGTCAGCCACTGCTGCTGCCACGCGCGCTCCAGCTGGCCACGTAGGCCCCTTGGCCCACTGGCAGTGACCTGGGCTGGGTCACTGCGTGGTGACAAACGTTTCTGCCCAAGTTTGTTTAAATCTAAGTCCTTTCTTTTTACAGATTGGCCCCTGGAACTAAATTGCAAATAACTTTTGTTTTATAAACTCAAATAATAAAAGTAAAATATGTGCACTGCTCTAAATTAAATTACCTAGCTATCTAAACCATTTGTTCCCTGTTTTGACTAATTTAAATACATTCCAAATTTGAATTCAAATAATTCATTTGTAAATTGCTAAAATCCATAACTAATTCATACTTAATCCAATTAATGCAAATAAAATATGTTTTCCATGCTATTTCAAATAACCTTTTCAAATATAAATTTTGTTTCATGTTTGAATAATTTAAATTGCCTAAATAATTTAAACCTTGTTTAAATCATTTAAATTTGTTAAAATCATAACTTGCTCAATTTAATTTATTCTCGAACATGTAAAATATGTTTTCAACCAGAAAAACATAATCTTTTCAAATATGAATTTTAATTAATGTTTTGAGCAATTAAAATCCAATTAATATTCCTATTTGAATTCATTCCAATTTAAATCTTGTTTAAATTGTTTAATTCATAATTAATTCATTGTAATTCCTTTTCTAATAATTGAAACATGAAATCCACCTAAAATTTTGTGCTCTTTTCAAATATAAACTTTGTATTCTGTTTTGAACAATTTAACATGATGAAAACAACAAATGCTTGTGTAACCCCTTTAAGAAACCAAAATTCCATAACTTAATAAATGAAATTTCAAAATGGGTAAACCTTATTTCCATTTGGTTCTATTGTTGTTATTTTGTTGTTTTCCTCATCCATGCATCATGCTAATCAACTTTCATATGATGATTAGTTGTAAAACAATTAATTCAACCATAATTCATTGGCTTTCCATATGCAATCCAATTGCATGTGGGTCCATTTAGTCATGTTATGTTATCTTGTCAACTAGTTTATTTCTATGCATCAATTAAATGGTCATGCATCATCCCATGTTTGTGCACTATGCCATGTTATTGATTGTTTGTTCTCTGCGTTGTTTGTTTGCTTCTTCTCGGATAAACGACGACGTTGAGACCGACGATACTTACGACACCCCTTCTAAGGATTTAGCTCAGTACCAGGCTACTGGGTTTGCAGGCAAGTTATCACTCACATGAACCACTGTGTTCCTTTCAACATTGGTTACCGATACTTTCCGTTAGCCCTATGAATAGTTGTTTCTGTTACGAACCTATCACATGAATCCCTTAACCCTGATATTGCCTCACCTCCACTCCTACAACCCCATTGTTTGAGCCCGTGTCTTACTAGCATGCTTAGGTTGTTTTGCTCGAGTCTGTTACCCGTTACTTTCTGTTACTATTTCTATTAAGTTCTGGGGGCTCGATGTTAAACAATGAATCATGCTAATGTTACTGTTAATAATAATTTGATGATAAGGCACCGGCAGGAGGCCCTGTGTGGTTTTGAGGCCTGCTAGTGTCGACCCTAATTAGGAAAAGGGTCTTGTCTACTGATCCATGATGAGCGCACTATCCGCATGTGGGAAGCGAGTATGGGCGCCCCCCTCAATTTGATTCGATTCGCATCTCGTCCAAATCGCCTCATTTAGTTCGTGTTTTCCATTTGCCGCATGCATGTTTTTGCGAGCCCAGGCCAGGGTGGAACTTTTGTAGTCGGCATATAGGGGGACACGTTCTTAGAGTGCTATGACGGTCCCCTTTCTTCGGGGCTCGATTAGCCGTGCGCCCAAGGTGCTTTGGGCTTGATGCGAAGAAGAGTTGAGTTGTGTTGAGTACCTCGCTTGGTGGGTTGATCCCCCGTCTGGCGGGTTATTCTTACGTGTACGGCCAAATTGGTGCCCCCCTGCAGGGATAAATCTTCTCGAGAAGCCGTGTTTTCCGCGGTTATGGACTACTTGGTGAAAGTACTAGCTAACAAGTACTCAGGACAACTTAAACCTAATGATTAACACCCTTACACCCAATGGTTAACAACTTGACTAGTAATAGGCTTATTGACACAATAATCTGAACTATCATTAATTCAACTGTGTGAGTTATCCTCGGATTGCTTCTTTGGATAAGGGGCGAGGTCCAGGATGGGTTTGTTTGGTGGTTAGTTATAGTTGGTTACGATACACGATCTTACCTCCTTTCTGATAGCCGGAAGTGGTAGTAACTCTGTAGTTGTTTAGAGCGGCCAGTTGCAGCATCTTTTATATCCCCTTCCTTCCGTTGCACCCAAAGCATCTGTTCTTGGTGTTGACGGGTTACACTTTGGTGAACTGTGAGTCTTGCTTGCCAGTACGTTTATGTACTGACCCCTTTGGGGCTGTGGTTTCCGCAGACTACGATTCCGAGGATCCCCATGGTGGCTACTACGTGGAGTACGACGAGGCTGCTGACGAGTAGATAGCGGACCCGGGCAGGATCCGAGACTTCGTGGATGGGCTCCGTCTTTTCGTTTCCGACTTCTTAAGCCTATTTGGATTTGTCTGTACTCAGACCTGTTGAATGCTTCCGATGTGATGTAATGATGATATGTTGGGACATGTGTCCTCTGAATGATTGTATTTGCTATCTCTGCTCTAATGAGAGCTATTTGCAACTTATTTCAATCTTTTGTGTCGTAGAGATCTGTTGTGATATCAATTGTTCCAATGCCGTTGACGTACCATGTGTGTATGTTTTGAAGTACGTCAACGGAAGTATCTGGATTTCTACGGGATGGTTTGCGCAGACGATGAATAGTAAGAGAATGGTTGTCACATGTTTACGTGTTGGCCTGCTCATATTGAGATGCGGGTGCCGGTATGCCCCGTAAGCCATTTATCTACTGTTTAACGGACTGTGAGTATCCCCTAGAAGTCCGGGTGCGACATAGGCACCTTTGCAACAGCTTGTCGGGTCCTCTTAGTGCCCGCGGGGGAATCCTTCTCAGCCACCACATTGGAACCAGTGATGGGAGTGGTGGGACTGAGATCCGGAGCAGTCTGATCCAGAGCACTCAGATCCGGCTCCTCTTCACTAGCTCTTCCTTGGCCTAACCCGGCGCCCTCCTGCTCTGCTAGTTCATCCTTTGAGTAACCAGCGTCAGCAAATTGATTGTGCAAGTGACCAAGGGAGTCAAATTCAGAAACCTCGTCCTCTTTGTCACTTTGCTCCTCTGATTCATCATCCTCAGGAGGAGAAGCTGGTTCTTGAGTGGTAACCCAGAAGGGATCTGTGGGCTGTAAACCGGAAAAAATCAGGGTTAATAGCTGCACAGTATTAAGGAATGAAAGTTAATTATAAAAGATAAACTTACAGGAGGAGCTGGGTTAGAGGTGCAAAAGGCAGACATGCCAACGTCAATGAAGCTGCCTTGCTTTATTCCAACTAAGAGTTTTAATGCAGTCACCATATCAGATTTGGAAACCGGAGAATCAGAATATCGCATGGGGTCTGATAAACCTATGTATTCATGGAGCAACCGGTTCCTGATGCTGAGGGGTTGGATACGCCAGTCCACCCAAGTCTTGGTCAGATCTAAACCGGTTAGCCCGTGAACTATCAAGGAAGTTGCGCGCTTCAGGAGGGGTTTGATTTTGACTCGATCAGTGGATTTGGCGTAAGAGTTCATGGCGCTGGTATAGACTAGCCGTTCAAGGCGATAACCCGGAAGAGCCGGTTCACCTTCAGGGGAGGTGTTCTTTATGTAGAAGAAGGTTTTTTTTCATAGTTTGGGGGTGGCTAGCAAGGGGAATACCTGGATAGGCGATGTATTTCCGCCTCTAAAACGAGACGCCACCGCAATGAATGAGTTCACCCCCGGCTACTTCCGGGTGTTTGTTGCAATAAAAGTACTCAAGAAAGAGATCTAAATTGGGCTCTACTTGGAGATAATCTTCGTAGAGAACTACGAAATTACTAACATTAAGAATGGAATTTGGGGGAAGATCCTGAAGGTGGAGGCCATAATAGCTTAAGAGCCGGCGGAAAAAATGAGATCCGGGAGGACGAAACACATGGAGAATGTGGGCCTCGAAGACTATTACCTCGCCCGGCCCAGGTTCAGGCCGGGTCTCATTTCCTGGGGCTCACCAGGATATGTTATCCGGAAGTAAACCGGCGTCCTCCATCTCGGTCAACCGGCCTTGAGTCATCTCTGACTTGCACCAATTCACCTGCATCATCGCCCTGCCAGACTTAGACACGGCAGAGCCGGAGGAACCACCGGACTTTTTCTTCTTTCCGGTTCCTCCAGGCTTGGACGCTAGGCTCTTCTCCTTCACCATCTTGTGGCGAACGCTGGCGAAGCTCCGGCCGCGGCGGCGCAAGGAAGAGAACGGAGCTCTCAAGCTCTGTTCGGAGGAAGAAGGAGAAGTGGGGAGCGCAGGGTGCAAATGACCCAGGGGCCGTACCAGGAGGCTATTTATAGGCGAGGGCCTAAACCCTAGGTTAAAAGGGTAATTTTGCACAAAGTACCCTCAGGATTAAACTTTTTACGAGAAAAATGCGAAGAGATTGAATCTACAAATGAAGATTTTCTCTGAGGAAAATACGCGAAGGAAATTTTGGGATAAATCGAAATCTTTTCGGTTCCTAAGTTCTTGGTGATAATATGCGGAGTTATCTTTCTAGAAAAATGGAAAGATATGATCCTGGCGACAATAATGATCCCCGAATAATCCGGATCAGATATTCTGGAGGATTATTTCTTGAACTAACAGATTCACGTCTAAGTTTTTTCTGGAAAGCTTAACGTGAACAACGTAAGTTTGAACTTAAGTGTTCATGTTAACATGGGGGATAATGTTGGGGGAATAGGTGAGGGGAAGCCTTACCTACCGCCCACATAAACCGGGAAATGTCTCGGCCTTTCCCAGTGTTACTATGCGGTTTATAGTCAAAGGAAGCTGGCTATGAAGCAGCCAGCTGGCCTGAGAAGACCCGGATCACCCTAAGCATGACCCGGATTACTAGAAGAGCCGGACCGTGTGCCGGGTTAGAAGACCCGGAGGCCCAAGACCTAAGGGGCGGCCCAAGGCCGGATGGAGCGCTCGGTGTTTGGGGATAAACCAGATGAAGCTTCTAGGAACCGGAGTGATCTAGGACTCCGATCACGGGAATAACCCGGATCCCCTTGTAACCAGGGGCCCTCGTCCACTATATAAGGCGAGGTCTTGGGACGTAGACATACAAGTTCTAAGTCAATAGCAAGTTAGCTCCAGACATCGAGACCCAGAATTGCCCTTTGTAATCGAGACCTTGCTCCCCAATAGTAAGAAAGCAGGAGTAGGTTTACCCTCAATCGAGGGGCAAAACCTGGGTAAACTCGCGTCTCTCGTTTTCCGCCTTAACCCTTTCGAAGTTTCGCTTAGTAGCAATGGCCTCACAATCTAGTTCTCGCATGAGTACACTTGCCGTGACAACACCACGACAATAGTAACGTTTTTATACCTCCTACAGCAATATTCAAGATATAGTAACGTATGGAGTGGAAAACAGTATGAAAACAGTAGCACTAGTGTGAAAACAGTGGAAGCAGTGTCATGGTGTTGTCAAGGAAAGTGTCCTTAGGTGAGAACTATATTGCGAGGCCATTGCTACTGGGCAAAACTTCGAAAGGGTTAAGACGGAAATGAGAGACGCTAGTTTACCCAGGTTCGGCCCCTCGATTGAGGGTAAAACCTACTCCTGCCTTCTTACTATTGGGGAACAAGGTATCAATTACAAAGGGAGATTCCGGCTCTCGATGTCTCGAGCTACCTTGGTGTTTACTTAGAACTTGTCTGTCTACATCCCAAGACCTCGCCTTATATAGTGGACGAGGGCCCCGGGTTACAAGGGATCCCGGTTGTTCCCGTGATCGGAGTCCTAGACTACTCCGGCTCCAAGACCCTCCGTCCGGCTTATCCCAAGGCCTTGGGGTTCCGTTCGGCCTTGGGACTGCTTCTTAGGTCTTGGGCCTCCGGGTCTCGCAACCCGGACCACGGGCCGGCTTCTCCACTTTCCCGAGTCACGCTCAGGGTGATCCCGGTCTTCTCCTGCTAGCTGGCACAAACCCCAGCTCTTCTTGATATAGACCGGATTAAGTACCACGAACCGGCCTGAGGGAAATCCAGTTCATGTGGGTGGAAAATAAGGCTCCCCCTTACTCATTTCTCCAACATTAGCCCCAAGGTTAACCTGAACTCATAATTTAAACTTACGTTGTTCATGTTAAGCTTTTTCTGGCATAAATCAAGCATAAAATATCTCGCTTCGAGAAAAAACAACCTCTCAGAATATTTGATCCGGATTTCCCGGATTTAGTCATTATCATCAGGATCGTACCCTTCTGTTTCTTGAAAAGATCATTTCGCATCTTTATCTTCCAAAATCTCAGGAACAGAAAATATCTCGGCTCATCCTGGATTCTTCTCCACGTACTCAATGCTCTTTTCCGCAAAAAATCTTCCCTTGTAGATCCAATCTATTCATATCCATTCTATAAAAGCATTAATCCTGAGGGTCTTTTATGTAAAATTGCCAACTAACCCTAGGGTTTAGGCCCCCACCCATAAATAGTCCATGGTACGGCTCCCAGGGCTCATTCGCACCCTGCGCCCCACTTCTTCTTCTTCCTTCGAAAGAGAGCTCGAGAGCTTCCCTTTCCTCCTTGCGCCGCTGCAGTCGAAGCATCACCGACATTCGTTGCAAAAATGGTGAAGGAGAAGAGCCAAGCGACCAAGCCTGGAGGAACCGGAAAGAAGAGGAGCGATGATGCAGGTGAACTGGTGTAAATCAGAGATGCCTCAAGGCTGGTTGACTGAGATGGAGGACGCTGGTTTACTTAAGGATAAAATATCCTGGAGAGCCCCAGTAATTGAGACCCGGTCTGAACTTGGGCTGGGCGAGGTAATAGTCTTCGAGGCCCACATTCTCCGTGGGTTTCTTCCTCCCGGATCTCATTTTTGCTTCTGGCTCTTAAGCTATTCTGGCCTCCACCTTCAGGATCTTCCCCCAAATTTCATTCTTAATGTTAGTAATTTCGTAGTTCTCTGCAAAGATTATCTTCGAGTAGAGCCCAATGTAGATCTCTTTCTTGAGTACTTTTGATGCAACAAACACCCGGAAGTAGCCGGGGGTGAACTCATTCATTGTGGTGGCGTCTCGTTTCTAAGGCGGAAAGACATCGCCTATCCGGGTATTCCCCTCGCTAGCCACCCCAAACTATGGCAAAAAACCTTCTTCTACATAAAGAACACTTCCCCTGAAGGTGAACCGGCACTTCCGGGTTATCGCCCCGAACGTGTAGTCTATACCAGCAGCATGAACTCTTACGCCAAATCCACTAATCGAGTCAAAATTACACCCCTCCTGAAGCACGCAACTTCCTTGATAGTTCACGGGCTAACCAGTTTAGATCTGACCAAGACTTGGGTGGACTGGCGTATCCAACCCCTCAGCATAAGGAACCGGCTGCTGCATGAATACACTGGTATATCAGACCCCGTGCGATATTCTGATTCTCCTGTTTCCAAATCTGATATGGTGTCTGCATTAAAACTCTTAGTTGGAATAAAGCAAGATAGGTTCTTTGACTTTGGCCTTGCTGCCTTTTGCGCCTCTAACCCGGCTCCTCCTGTAAGTTTATCTTTTATAAGTAACTTTCATTCCTTAGGACTGTGCATCTATTAACCCTGATTTTGTCCGGTTTACAGCCCATATATCCCTTCTGGGTTGCCACTCAAGAACCAGCTTCTCCTCCCGAGGATGAAGAATCAGAGGAGAAAAGTGACGAAAAGGATGAGGTTTCTGAATTTTACTCCCTTGGTCACTTGCACAATCAATTTGCTGACGCTCGTTACTCGCAGGATGAACCGGCGGAGCAGGAGGGCGCCGGGTTAGGCCAAGGAAGAGCTAGTGAAGAGGCGTCAGATCTGAGTGCTCCGGATCAGACTGCTCCGGATCTCACTCCCACCACTCCCATCACTGGTTCCAATGTGGTGGCTGAGAAGGATTCCCCCGCGGGCACTAAGGGGACCCGACAAGCTGTTGCAAAGGTGCCTATCTCTACACTTTCAAAACATCCCTTGAAACCATTCTCACATATAGAGAAAACGCATGACGGTGAAGAAGGTAGCAAGAGGAGGAGGACCCGGAGCTCCGGGTCAAGTGAGTTAGAAGCAGGTTTGCCTAACAAAACAACTCTCCGCCGGGTTTCCATGGCTCGAGTTTCACACACTGCTTCACATCCCTTGGCCGAAAAAATCAGGCCTGAGCTGAGTCGTCCTTTTCATTCAGATTCTCCAAATTCCTACTCATCCCATTTTAGCGGGGCTAGTGAGTTTCCCATTAACTCTGGGTAAGCTAGCTTTACTACTATTGGTTCATCACTACTAATATTTAGTAATGCAATCCGTCTTATGATTCTCTTTTCATTGCAGAGCCCAAGCTGTATTGAAGGTTAACCCCATCTCAACTGTTGCTTCTGCTGCAAACCTTGAGGAGAGGGTCTTTGGAGAAGAAGAAGATGAACCGGCTGCTCAATTGTCGGGTTATGTTGATGATCTTGTACAAAACATTGAACAAGAGGTGAATCCGGTTGATGAAAGAACGGGTAATGATCCTTCGATTGAAGATGTGGTTGTTTCTGACCCTGATGTAATCATAACCGGTTCTCAAGCTACCCAGGTTATTGGAACCTCCACTGTGCTCTCCAAAGTCACAGAGGATTTAAAGGTAAAACCAGAGGAAAAGAGGGCTCCCTCCAACTTGAATATCGAAGGCCAGGACTTTGATACACTGGCTCGGGAATTGTCTGAGAACCGGCGCCACGCAGATGGGATTATAGAATTTCTGAAGAAGAGATATGAGGTAATCTTGATACACATAACCTGTAGCCCTCAATCTTCCAGTTTATATCTATAACATGAACTTGAAGATTTGTCATTGAATATTTTGAAATGAGTAGCTGTAGCCCCCAAGTCCCGGTTTATAATTTTATTGTAAACCGGGACTTGTTCTGCTCTTATACTTAACCACTTAAAATTTAAGCTGAAATAGTGTAGCCCCCAAGTGCCAGGTTGCAAGCCTGCAGCTACCCGAGACTTAATCATAACTTATAACCCACTGTTTGAATCTGATTAAGTGTAGCCCCCTAGTGTCGGGTTTGCCAGCCTGCGGGTACTCGGGACTTGAAAATATGACCTGGAATAGGCTATAAGTGTTTGTAAGCTCTTAATTTTTCGTGTTATGTTTTTGGAAGCCGGAATTTCCTCAAGCTATGACTGGAACCCAATGATAACTTGTTTTAATGCAACCAATAATTGTGCAGAGTCTTGAATCTTCCTCGCAAAAGGAGGTTACAAATTTGAAGAGCCTGCTAGCACAAGAGGCTCAGAAAACTAAGGAGGCCAGGACCCGAGTCTGCGTCCTTTGTTTTGTCAGACTCCGCATACTTGTCATGGCATTCATCAACTCTCTCATATCACTCACGTATCGCTTGATGCGTCCCAACTTATGCTTTAACGGGTCAAATCTGCAATTTCTTTCCAATGCTATGACTGCTTGCTAAGCAGTGAGCCCGACAGATGAATGTATAATTTCCGCGACGCGTCAAGACCAGTGCTGGGCAGACTCCTCTTCCTTCTGAACACAATTTTCCGCGACGCGTTTACATGTTCCCTGAAATTTTTTGATGAACTGGTCCTTCAACTCTTGCCAGCTATTAATTGAATTTATGGGCAAGTTCTTTAACCACGATTTTGCAGGTCCCTCTAACATCACGCTTAAGTACCGCGCGCATACTTCGTCACTTACTTCCAATATCTCCATGGCCATCTCATATCCTTCTATCCAATCTGCAGGCTCCATATCCGGTGTATAGTTCACAACTCTACGAGGTCCTTTAAAATCAGTCGGTATTCTCTCGTTCCTGATTGCCGGACCAAGACATTGAATTCCAATCCTGCGAGACCCAATCAGGGCTGGGTTCGAGACTGCATTCTGGATTGGGGGTTGAACATGACCCAGATTTCTTTTTTCTGCTTCCGCAACTCTATGTTCTGTATTTATAACTCCAGGTGCATAGGACACGGTCTTCCTGGGTGGGATAGGTTGCTGCCGGTTTGCGTTGCTAGAGCCAGCCAGAACCGGTGAATTTCCATGGTGACTTCTTGGCAAAGAGTTCCTGCTATTGTAGGGAGTTGAGTGTATCATGTCCTGGTTACTGTAATTCATCTGCTGAACCACTCCTGTTTGTAACATCTTGATAGCCCTCCGAGCTTCAATTCTAATAGGATTGTTGGGGTTGACTGGAATCCGTGCCAAACTATTTTTTGCGGCCCAAATGTTATCCATTGGATTGTTGAAATGACCTGGTGGCGTATGGAACCTTTCCTATAGGGGTTGTTCCAGGGCTGGAGCAGGATTCGGGTTACCATGCAGCTGGATAGGTGGCTGAAAATGTGCCGGGTGAACTCGAACGGGGGAATTGGCGGGTTCATAGGGTGAACCGGTAGAGCAGGGTTAGGTGCCCCAGGCATCCCAACCGGGGACGCGAATAAGTTCTAAAAGTTGGTTGGTCCCAGCCCTGCATCAAATTCATTATTCAACCGGGTATGATAACGCTTGTTCTATATTGAAGCTAACTCCCTCTATCTGAAGTTTAGATGAATTCCTTCTCTTTCTAGACGTGTTGCTTCCTCCAAGACTTCTGACCGAGATTTTTTTATACATGTTACCTCTTTCTCGATCTCCCGACGGGCGCGACTTATTTCCTGCCGAAGCCTCTAAATCTCTATGTTACGCTGCACCAAGTTCTCGGGATGATCGGAGTAGCCGATACTTCGTTCAATGAATCCATCGCGGCTATCAGCTCAGGCCTTGGGTTATATGACGCGGGCGCTGTTAAGTCAATCACCGTTTCTGCTGGCCCCGAGCTCGCAATCCCAGGTCCTGTTGGATGCGCTTCTGTCGGTCCGACTGGGCCTACCGTTGGCCCAGTAAGTGATGTCCCTGAAACTCCCGGTCCTCCTGGAACCGGATTTGAAGTTGAAACAGTATCTGTAGTTAAATTCCCATTGGCGTCATACCTGGGCTCCGTAGGTCGTGCTGGTCCAGCCATACAAAACAGTTACATGATGAGTTGTTTTCATTAGACTCTGCAAATCTGGCTCAAGGTCCCCCCCAACCTATCTTCAAAGAGCTGGTGGATGGATCCCGTTTTGTCACGGTCATCATTGTTTCCAACTGAGGATTCACCATCAGAATATATCATCGTAGATTCCTCCAAGACTGAGTCTGACTGCTGGTCCACGTCTGGGCTTGTTCCTCCTACGAAGCCAACAGAAACGTGGATGCCACCAAAGGGGAATCGAAACCGTGATTCCACGGATGCAAACTCTAGACCCGATGTGTCATGGTTGTAATAGTTTCCATGTCGACTCCGCCTAAGCCGGCCTATCGCGAGCTTCTCGATCCTAGGTAAGGCTCCTTCCGTAAAGACGACACTTCCGCGAGCAGGCCCCACGGTGGGTGCCAACTGTCGTGGTGTTGTCACGGAAAGTGTCCTTAGGTGAGAACTAGATTGCGAGGCCATTGATATTGGGAGAAACTTCGAAAGGGTTAAGGCGGAAACGAGAGACGCGAGTTTACCCAGGTTCGGCCCCTCGATTGAGGGTAAAACCTACTCCTGCCTTCTTACTATTGGGGAACAAGGTCTCGATTACAAAGGGCGATTCCGGATCTCGATGTCTCTAGCTACCTTGGTGTTGACTAAGAACTTGTCTGTCTACGTCCCAAGACCTCTCCTTATATACTGGACAAGGGCCCCGGGTTACAAGGGATCCGGGTTGTTCATGTGATCGGAGTCCTAGACTACTCCGGCTCCAAGACGCTCCGTCCGGTTTATCCCAAGGCCCTGGGGTTCCGTCCGGCCTTGGGTCTGTTTCTTAGGTCTTGGGCCTCCGGGTCTCGCAACCCGGACCACGGGCCGACTTCTCCACTTTCCCGGGTCACGCTCAGGGTGATCCGGGTCTTCTCCTTCTAGCTGGCACAAACTCCAGCACTTCTTGATATAAACTAGATTAAGTACCACGAACCGACCTGAGGGAAATCCGGTTCATGTGGGTGGAAAATAAGGCTCCCCTTACTCATTCCCCCCAACAAGCAGTGTGAAAGCAGTGGAAACAGTGTGTGCGTTATCAGTATGAGAAAATGGACCGGGGTGCACAGTTCACTAGTGGTGTCTCTCCGTAGAAGATAAATAACATGTGTGGTGAACAAATTACAGCTGGGCAATTGACAGAAATGAAGGTTGCACCGTAGTGCATATGCAAGACATAAAGATTACTATGTGATTCATGCGGGCATTACAATAAGATACATAGACCGTCATCCAACTGCATCTATGACTAATAATCCACCCTCTGAATATCATTCGAACAAACGTTGGTTATTTCCTCGGCCCGGCAGGGCGCCGGACCAGAGATTTTTGTCCCCCGAAACTTGTCGGCGGCGGCGGAGCTACGAAACTTTTCGTGGAAGGAGGCCGATATATTTAGGGTCTATGCATCAGGGGGGTAAATAGGCGAGAGGGCAACATCGGTAGGCAGCCAGGGGGCCCACACCACCTCTGGGCGCGGCCAGAGGGGGAACCGCACCCCCCTATGGTGTGGCCCCTCTGTGGCCCTCCTCCGGGTCTCCTTTGGACTCCGTTGACATGTCGGGAATTCTAAGACTTTTGGCTTTTGTTTCGTCCGATTCCGAGAATATTTCTATCACAACTTTTCTGAAATAAAAAACAACAGAAAACAGGAACTGACTCTGTGGCATCTTATCAATAGGTTAGTCCATGAAAACATCCGGAAAACGACGTAAAACACATGGAAACATAAAAGGTATTGGATAGAAAACAAGCATGGAGCATCTAAAATTATACATACGTTTGGGACGTATCAAGGGGTGAATAGGCAAATACAAATTTTACTTTTTTTTTTATTTTAGCTGGGTATAGCTCAAATATTGGTTCTCTAAATTATGCAACTAGGTAAACAATTCTATATGATGAGAAAATAACTATAAGCACTAGATATGAAAGCAAGTAAGCTAGTACAAACAAATAAAGTTATGTTGAGAGATAACCAACATAATGACGCGGGGATTTGTCCCGAAGTTCACTTTCCAACAGAAACTAGTTTCCGTTGGAGCAGTGCGGAGTCACCAAAGTGAAAAACTGAATAGCCGTCAAATGACACACCTTATCTCATTTGTTTCCTACCACCAAAGTAGAGAGGCACGAAACACTATGTTGTTGTTGAGGTTGAAAACTAGAAATTTCAAAAGGATGAGTCACCCTCCAAAATTTGGAGGGTCCTTAACGAATCCCATGAGCCGCCAAGACACCGGGCTTCAAGGCCGGGGCATACTCCCTCTTGGAGTCACTAGCAACTACTTGGCCAGAGCAACCACTAGCAACGGAAAGCATACAAGATCACACATAGCATATGCAAATAAATACTATAATCAACTTGGCATAAGTTCAATATTCATCGCATCCCAGCGAACACAACATATAGAATTACATAAGATCAATCCCGATCATGATAGGCAGCTCACGAGATCTAAACATGGAGGCATATGAGGAGAAGACAACCATCTAGATACAACTACGAACCCGTAGTCCAAGGATGAAATACTCACGCATCACTACGGAGGCATGCATGGTGATGAAGCCTCCGGTGATAATCTCCTCTCCGGCAGGGTGCCGGAAACAACTTTAGAACCCCCCTGATCTAGGGTTGACGGTGACGGTGCCTGCGGAACTCTTCGGGGATTTTTTATCAGGTGCCTAGGGTTTTCCATCCAGGAGGATTAAATAGGCGAAAGGGCAAAGGCGGTGGAGCTCCAAGGGCCCCACACCCATAGCTGGCGCGGCCAGGGGGCCGCTCCACCCTATGGTGTGCCCCCTGGTGCCCGTCTTCGACTCTTCTTCGGTGTTCTGGATGCTTACGGGGAAAATAGGCACTTCGTGCTTTGTGGGGTCCAATTATGAGAATGTTTCCAGAACAACTTTTCTGAAACCAAAAACAACAGAAAACAGGGAACTGGCACTTGGCATCTTGTTAATAGGTTAGTCCCGGAAAACATATAAAAATGCTATAAATAAGGGAGAAAACAAGTAGCAATTGGCATAATATGATCATGGAACATCAGAAATTATAGATACGTTGGAGACGTATCAAGCATCCCCAAGCTTAGTTCCTACTCGTCCTCGAGTAGGTAAACGATAAAACAATAATTTCTAAGGTGACATGCTACTAACATAAACTTGATCAATTTAATGTAAAAGCATATGCACGCTAAGATCATAGAACTTCAAATACAAACATGACAAATAGAACTTTAATAATAAAGCATAGCAATTACTTTGCATCACGAAGAGTATCTCAAATAAAGGATCATGAATAATTATGCAAAGAAAGGTAGAAGTTTGTTTCAAGTATAGAGAAAGCATGGCAAAGTGATATTTCGCTAGTCCTTAAGAGTGAGGCAAAACATAAATGCCAGGACACCTTCAAAGCTCATGAGGAAGACTAGAACAAATAATTTAAGAACAAATAATAGCACATTATGATGTAATTATTGATGTTTATGGGACAAATGCACATATAACTCAGAATGGCAAAAATGCTTTCTCAACTGTGCATAAAGTTAGAAGATGGAGACTCAACATAAAAGTAAAGGAAAGGCCCTTCACGGAGGGAAGCAGGGATCACCCATGTGCGAGAGCTTTTATTTTAGTAAACAAAGGTATTAAAAATTTGACACTCCTCTCATCCATCTTTCACAAACCATGGCTAACAGAATCCTCGGGTGCCTGCCAACAATCACATACCATGGAGGAGTGTCTATATTTTGGGAGATGTATGCTAATGTCCAAATGGTAAACAGAAAATACAATACGTCACAAGCCAACTGGATTCACAAGAGCGGCTCCCATGGTGAAGGACGCAACTGGTGTAAAAGATCATCCCTCTTTCTCTTTTGTTTACACAATTATGCTTTGACTGATAAATCAGGGGCAAAAGTAGTGAAGAGAATTTGTTTGCATTAATTTGGGGCTGGGCACCCCGCTGCCAGCTCATCATTTGGATAAGCGGATGAAGCAACTAGTCCAGGGTGTGAAATCCAATCAACAAGTGAGATAAAGATTCTCTATTGACGTCCTCATGAGCAAAAACAGGAACATAAAGCAGGAGTAATTTTGAAAGTTTTAAAGGTAACACATGAGCAATTTACTTGGAGTGGCAGATAAATACCACATGTAGGTAGGTATGGTGTACACAATGGGAAAAACTTTGGTTTAAAGGAGTTTGGATGCACGAGTAGAGCTCGTACTCAGTACAGGTGGAGGCTAGCAAAAGACTGGGAGCGACAAATAGAGAGAGCATAAGAGCCATAATCACGCATAGCGACATAAGCATCATCAATTAAAACATAAGAAGTATCACAAGTTCAAAAACTAAGTGGTGATGGAGGATATTCGTGACTGGTTTGTAGTCATAAACATGGTGTGAGCATGCGCCAAGTGAACCAAATAAAACATTCGAAAGAGAATACCATAAATTGATGTTTTACTATGACAAGAACAACTCATGAATCTTTCAAGACATATTAAACACTCTCAGCTATTTGAGGCTATTCATGCTACTCAATAACCACAAGGCTTTAAAACTAAAATAATATTTAGCATGACATGAAAAAGTTAGAAGCAAAGATACAAGGTTGATCAAGCAAGTGATCAACACACAAAGCTACAAGATATACCAAGTAGGATTATGTATCTCATGTTATGGTAAGCAATTGTCAATATAGCTTTGTGAACTAACCCATGATATGTGTGTGTGGCATCTCTATGTGTGGTTAGGTATCTTTCCATGGGCATGAATCAAAAGGAAGATTTCATATATCCCATGGTCTATGTTGTCGTCAAGCGGTGTTCGTCGTCAAGCTTGATGTGGAAGCTCAAGTGAAGCATCTAGAAGAAATACTATGCTTGATGCTTGCCACCCTTTTGGAGATTGTGGCATTGTGAAGATTTGCCGAGAAGGGTCTCTCCCATAATGGTGTATGGGGGAGCTAGTCTCTCCCATAATGGTGTATGGGGGGAGCAACTTGCAAGTCTTCATCAATCGGAGCTTGTGCTAGCAAGCGCAATCAAGAAAGAAGATCCAACTTGAGAGAGTCAAGATCGTCATCATCTAGCTCAAGTGGAATGCTCAAGGAAAAGGTATAATCTTGATCGATTTTCTATTTTACTAGTCTCGTGTCTTTGGGAAATCGGGTTATAGGATAGGTAGTCATACTATCAAGAGCGGCTCTCAAGTGAGTAACTTGATCGGATCGTTATGGAGAGGTCAAACCTTTGCATACTTGGCATATCATCTTTCTTGTATCTTATTTGTTTTTTGTTTCCTTTGGGTTTTAGTGCTTGTCGTGATCTTCATGACAAGCCTTGGTTTCTCGAAAACGGATTTCGCAAGAAAAACTTGTTGCGTTTTCGGTGGTGAAAATATTCCGCTCGTCTTTGAGAATGTTCCCACACCTTCCATGTGTGGTAAATTCTCCATACTTTGAGGTATCAATATTTTCATTATTTGCATATTCCGCTCGTCTTTGGATACTCCTTGTTGTTATCTTTCCAATGCAATTGGATTTACCTCGTTTAGAGTTCATTTGCAAAAGTTATGAGGTTTCTAGTTCAGCCTCAATGATTCAGAAGTCAACCGGATGTTTCCAATCGGATTATTCTATACCAACCAGAATATCTGGTTCTGATGAGGAGCTCGTGTTTGGCTAAGTACTAGAAGTTTTCGGCGCAGAAATCAACCGGATATTTCCAATAGGATTATTCCATACCAATCGAAATATCCGGTTCTTGAGCCTGTTCGGGACAGAATCCAACTGGATTATTTCAACCGGATTATTTCGGTCCAACCGGAATATCCGGTTCAGGAGTCTGTTCGGGACAGAAGCGAGCCGGAGATTTCAAACCGGATTATTCGCCTCAATCGGATATTCCGGTTTGGTCAACTCATTCGTGGTTTCAGATCTGAGGAAAAACAAGCAACCGGAATATCCGGTCCCTTTTTTCAGGCTCAAACGACTAGTTTTTGAGGGACCTATTTAAGGGGGTCTTCTTCCCCATTGGTCCCTATGTCTTCCAAGCACGAATTTTCCCCTCTCCCCACCATTGTTTACCTTGGAAAGCTTGCCCCTCTCCCAATCCCTCCTATCATTCTTGCATATCTTTGAGGGAGAATCTAGAGGAGATCTAGATCTACATTTCCACCAATCCATCTTCCTTCTTAGTGAGTGAAACTTAGTAGATCTTGATCTTTGAGTTCTTGGTGTTTCTCCTCCATTGTTCTTACTCTCTTATTCCCCCATAAGAATTTGTTGCTTTGTTGGAATTTGAGAGTGAAGGATTGGAGCACTTGGGATCTTGCCATTTGCATCGGTTTCATCGGTTTGCTCTCTCCACGAGGATTCGTGGAAGTTGAAAGTTTGTGAGCTTGTTACTCTTGGGTCTTGGACCCTAGACGACTTGTGGTGTTCTTGGGAGCCTCCAATTGAGTTGTGGACGTGTTCCCCAAGATTGTGGTGACACCGAGAGCCTCCAATTAAGTTGTGGATGCGTGCCTCGGGTTTGAAGGTTGCCAATAGTGGAAGGTGAACTAGGCCTTTGTGGCGGGGTTCATCGGAGAATAGGGTGAGGACTTTGTGGCATTGAGTAGGCCTCTTGTGGCGAGCTCACACCCCTCCAACGAGACGTACTCCCCTTGTGGGAGTAACTCGGGAATACATCATTGTACCCATGTGCCTCGGTTATTTCTATACCCGAGCTTTTTACTTATGCAATTTACATTGTGATAGCCTTCGAGCTTGAAATTATATATCTTGCTATCACCTTGTTACTTTTCTTGCTTAGCATAAGTTGTTGGTGCACCTAGTTGACCCTATAATATTTAGGTTATGTGCTTTTTAATTTAAACACCTAGTTTATTTCCGCCTTTAGCAAGCCTTAACCGGAAAAGTTTTAATCGCCTATTCGCCCCCCCCCCCTCTAGGCGACATCGTTGTCCGTTCACTTGGGCATCCCCAAGCCTAGACGCTTGCGTATTCTTGAAATTTGCTGGGATGTACCACCGGGGAATCCCCAATCTTAGGCTTTGCACTCTTCTTGATCACATCATATCATCCTCTTCTCTTGACCCTTGAAAATTTCCTTCACACCAAACTTCTCACAATCTTCATTAGCAACGTTAGTGCAATTGAAATAATAAATTCACATGGTTCAGTTTCAACACAATTCTAACACTTAAAAACACATTATCTACGGTCACAACTTCTTTTAAAACTCTTTTTCTCAAAAGAACACCAAAAGAAAGAGATTAAGATGCAAATGTAATAAATGGCAGAAATCTGTCAAAACAGAACAGCAGGTAAAGATCGATTTTTTCAAAAATCTTCTGTTGCTAAAATCAAAAAGTGGTCAACTAAGAAAAGTGGCATATATAACTCATGATTAAGCACACAAAAACTCAGGTCATTTTGAGTTTTCTGTGATTATTTACGGAATGAACAGTAGACAACAGAAATCTGTTTGTTGCGCAGAAATCTGAAATATAACCTCAACTTTCCACTAGATGCTTTACTTGGCTCAACAAAAACTCAAAATAAAATATACAGCAGGGTTTCTAAGGAAATATACAACACCAAAGAAAACGAAGGAAATCGGGTTGAAAACGGCGAAATAAAACGGATTGTCTCCCGGTAGCGCTTTTCTTTAACGCCTTTCAGCTAGGCATAAAAGGGCAACTCAAGTATTTTCAAGTGAGGAAGCATCAACATCATATTTTTCTCTAATAATAGAGTCAAAAGTTAGCTTCATCTTCTTTCTAGGAAAGTTTTCCAAACCTTTCTTGAGGGGGAATTGATATTTAATACCCCCCTCTTTCATATCAATAATAGCACCAACAGTTCTAAGAAAAGGTCTTCGCAAAACAATAGGACAAGAAGCATTGCATTCAATGTTCATAACAACAAAATCAACAGGGGCAAGGTTATTGTTAACCATAATAAGAACATCATCAATTCTACTAAGAGGTTTCTTCTTAACATTATCAGCAAGATGAACATCCAAATAACAGTGTTCCAACGGTGGTAAATCAAGCATATCATAAAGCTTTAGAGGCATAACAGAGATACTAACACCAAGATCACATAAATAATTGCAATCAAAATCATTTACTTTTATCTTAATGATAGGCTCCCAACCATCATCTACTTTCCTAGGGGTAGATGTTTCAAGTTTCAACTTTTCTTCCCTAACTTTCATGAGAGCATTGGTAATATGTTTAGTAAAGGCCATATTCATGGCACTAGCATTGGGATTTCTAGCAAGATTTTGTAGGAACTTAATAACTTCAGAGATATTGCAATCACCAAAATAAATATTATTATCATCAAAAGTAATGGGACCGTTCTCTCCCACATCTCTAAAAATTTCAGCACTTTTATCATAAGAAATTTCAGCAGTTTGAGGCAATTTAGCACGTTTCACAGAAGGGGTGGAGTATTTGTTAAATTTCAGCACTTTTATCAGAAGCAATTTCAGCAGTTTGAGGCAATTTAGCAAGTTTCACAGAAGGGGTGGAGTATTTGTTAACACCAACTACTTTACCATTGATAGTAGAAGGTTTACTAGCACTTGGAGCTTCAATTTTACTAGTGGTGGTGATAGTTCAAACTCTAGCAATATTATTCTTTCTAGCCAATTCATCTTCTTTTTCCCACCTAGTACGTAATTCAGCCATCAACCTAACATTGTCATCAATTCGAACTTGGATGCATTGGTTGCAGCAAAAGGATTATCTTCAATGGTTTCAGTTTTAGCAACCATTTTATTAATCAAAGAAAATTGTGCCTCTGCCAGGGCCGAAATACTAATCTCGGCACTTGAAATTTTACCTTGCAAACCAGAGATTTCTCAATTCAATTTTCCAATTTGTTGGCTAATAGTTCTCAACATAGCAGATTGTTCTTCCATAGTTTTAGTAAACAACTTATTTTGTTCATATTGCATTTGCATAAAGTTATTAGTTGCTTTTTCAACTTCTACAATCCTTTCCTCACTAGGCATTCTAGATCTACCATAATAATAACCACTACCACTATTTGGAGGATAGGGCTTATAATTGTTTCCACCAAAATTACTTCTATAAGCATTGTTGTTAAAATTATTATTTCTAATAAAGTTTACATCAACATGCTCTTCTTGAGAAACCAAAGAGGCTAAAGGAACATTATTAGGATCAACTTGAGCTTTACCATTAACAAGCATAGACATAATAGCATCAAGCCTTTCACTTAAAGAGGAGGTTTCCTAAACAGAATTTACCTTCTTACCTTTTGGAGCTCTCTGAGTGTGCCACTCTGAATAATTTATCCTCATATCATCAAAAAGCTTTGTTGCATTTCCCAAAGTGATGGACATAAAGGTACCTCCAGCAGCTGAATCCAATAAGTTCCTTGAGGAGAAATTCAGTCCTTCATAAAAAGTTTGTATAATCATCCAAGTAGTCAGACCATGAGTGGGACAATGCTTCACCATAGTTTTCATTCTTTCCCAAGCTTTAGCAACATGTTCATTATCAATTTTTTTAAATTCATTATGTCACTTTCAGGGATATAATCTTAGGAGGAGGATAATATTTTCCAATGAAAACATCTTTACACTTAGTCCATGAATCAATACTATTTCTAGGCAAAGATAGCAACCATTCTTTAGCTCTTCCTCTCAAAGGGAAAGGAAATAATTCAAGTTTAATAATATCTCCATCCACATCTTATATTTTTGCATCTCACATAGTTCAACAAAATTATTAAGGTGGGCAGCAGCAGCATCGGTACTAATACCAGAAAATTGCTCTTTCATCACAAGATTTAATAAACAAGGTTTAATCTCATAGAAAGCAGCAGTAGGAGAAGGTGGAATAATAGGTGTACAAATAAAATCATTATTGTTTGTGCTAGTGAAGTCACACAACTTAGTATTCTCAGAGGAACTCATTTTAGCAGAATAAAAGCAAGCAAATAAATAACAGCTATGAAGTAAACTATTTTTCTTGTGTTTTTTATATAGAAAACAAAAACAAGACAAAAAATAAAAACAAGACAATAAGAAAAATAAAGAGGTTGAGAGTGAGAGACTCCCCTTGCCAGAAAACTTCCTTCTCCCCGGCAATGGCGCCAGAAAAAGTCCTTGATGGTGCAGATCTTGCCCTCGCTGGGATACCCCAAGAGGAGGGTGTGATGAGCACAACGGTAGGAGTTTTCCCTTTGTTAATAACCAAGGTTATGATTCCAGTAGGAGAAAGAGGACCTTCGGAAGGTTGATGCCACTAACGGTGGTGATGGCGCTTCATCGATGTCAGCAACAACGTGGAACCTGCACACAACAAAACCAAAATACATTGTCCCAACGGTACAGTGAGGTTGTCAATCTCACCGGTCTTGCTGAAAACAAAGATTAGACGTATAGTGTGGAAAATGATGTATGCTTGCAGTATGTAAAGAGAGCAGGAAATTGTTGTGGTTTGTTTAACAGTGTGGAAAAATGGACCTGGGTTGATAGGTTCACTAGTGGTGTCTCTACATAAAGATAACATGTTGGGTGAACAAATTACAGCTGGGCAATTCACAAATAGAGGTTGCACCGTAGTGCACAATATAACATGATGATTACTATGATATTTAGTGTGGGCATTACAACAATATACATAGACCTAAATCCATCTGCATCTATGACTAATAATCCACCCTCAGGTTATCATCTGAACCCCCTTAGGTATTAAGTTGCAAGCAACAAATAACTGCATTAAACAAAGTGTGTAATGTAAGCAATGATTATGCACGCGGGCACTCTCACCGCTGTTTTCTCCCTAATGGCAACAACACATCCTCCCCCTTCACGTTTCTGTCACTCGAGCAAGGTGGTGAGGAGGCATGAACCCACTATCAAGTATAAATACTCCCTCTTGGAGTCACTAGAAACTACTTGGCCAGAGCAACCACTAGAAACGGAAAGCATGCAAGATCACAAATAGCATATGCAAATAAAGACTATAATAAACTTTGCATAAGTTCAATATTCATCGCATCCCAGCAAACACAACATATAGAATTACATAAGATCAATCTCGATCATGATAGGCAGCTCACGAGATCGAGACATGGAGGCATATGAGGAGAAGACAACCATCTAGCTACAACTACGAACCCGTAGTCCAAGGATTAACTACTCACGCATCACTTCGGAGGCAGGCATGGTGATGTAGAAGCCTCTGGTGATGATCTCCTCTCCGGCAGGGTGCTTGAAACAGCTTCAGAACCCCCTGATCTAGGGTTGACGGTGAAAGCGGTTGTAGAACTTTTCGGGGATTTTTTATCAGGTGCCTAGTGGTTTCCATCCGGGGGGGTTAAATAGGTGAAAGGGCAAAGGCGGTGGAGCTCCAGGGGCCCCACACCCATAGCTGGCGCGGCCAGGGGGCCGCGCCACCCTATGGTGTGGCCCCCCTGGTGCCCGTCTTCGACTCTTCTTCGGTGTTCTGGATGCATCCGGGGAAAATAGACACTTCAGGCTTTATGGGGTCCAATTCCGAGAATGTTTCCAGAACAACTTTTCTGAAACAAAAAACAACAGAAAACAGGGAACTGGCACTTGGCATCTTGTTAATAGGTTAGTCCCGAAAAACATATAAAAATGCTATAAATAAGGGAGAAAACAAGTAGCAATTGGCATAATATGATCATGGAGCATCAGAATTATAGATACGTTGGAGGCGTATCAGGGCACACTCCATAACTAAATTGGAAGCTCCTGATGCGTCTCCAACGTATCTATAATTTCTGATGTTCCATGTTGATATTATGCCAATGGCTACATGTTTTCTCCCTTCTTTATAGCATTTTTACACATTTTCCGGGACTAACCTATTAACAAGATGCCAAGTGCCAGTTCCCCGTTTTCTGCTATTTTTTTTTCCAGAAAAGTTGTTCTGGAAATATTCTCGAAATTGGACCCCACGAATCCTGAAGTTCCTATTTTCCCCGGAAGCAACTTGAAGTCCGAAGAGGAGTCGAAGACGGGCACCAGGGGGCCCTCACCATAGCCAGGCGTGGCCCCCCTTGGCCGCGCCTGGGGGTGGTGAGGCCACCCTGGTGGCCCACCGACGTCGCCCTTTTTCCTATTTATTCCCCTCCGAAGGAAAACCCTAGGCACCTAATAAAAAATCCCCGAAAAATTCCGCAGCCGCCGTCGTCGTCAACCCTAGATCAGGGGGTTCTGAAGCTGTCTCCCGGCACCCTGCCGGAGAGGAGATCATCACCGGAGGCCTCTTCATCACCATGCCTGCCTCCGGAGTGATGCGTGAGTAGTTCATCCTTGGACTACGGTTCCATAGCAGTAGGTAGATGGTTGTCATCTCCTCCTATGCTTCAATGTTTAGATCTCGTGAGCTTCCTAACATGATCGATGTTGTTCTTATGTAATTCTATGTGTTGTGTTTGCTGGGATCCGCTGAATATTGAACTTATGCCAAGTTGATTATAATCTTTATTGCATATGTTATTTGTGATCTTGCATGCTTTCCGTTGCTAGTGGTTGCTCTGGTCAAGTAGTTGCTAGTGACTCCAACAGGGAGTATTTATGCTCGACAGTTCTGTTCATGCCTCCTTTTCACCCGTGCTCGAGTGACAGAAACGTGACGGGGGAGGATGTGCTATTGCCACTAGGGAGAAAACAACAGTGTGAGTGTCCGCGTGCACAATCACTGCTTACATTATACACATTGCTTAATGCGATTATCTGTTGCTTGCGACTTAATACCTAAGGGGGTTCGGATGATAACCTAAGGGTGGATTATTAGTCATAGATGCAGTTGGATTATCGCCTATGTATATTGTTGTAATGCCCGCACTAAATATCATAGTAGTCATCATGTCATGAATGTGCACTACGGTGCAACCTCTATTTGTCAATTGTCCAGCTGTAACTTGTTCACCCAACATGCTATCTTTTATGGAGAGACACCACTAGTGAACCTATGAACCCCGGTCCATTTTCCAACACTATTAAACAAACCACTACAATTCCCTGCTTTCTTTACTTACTGCAAGCATACAAAATTTCCACACTATACGTCTAATCTTTGTTTTCAGCAAGACCGGTGAGATTGACAACCTCACTGTACCGTTGGGACAAAGTATTTTGGTTGTGTTGTGTGCAGGTTCCGCATTGTTGCTGACACCGGTGAGGCGCCATCACCCCCTTCAGTGGCATCAACCTTTCGAAGATCCTCTTTCTCCTACTGGATTGATAACCTTGGTTCTTAACTGAGAGAAATTCGTACCGCTGTACTCATCACATCCTCCTCTTGGGGTTCCCAACACGCCATCCATAGCATCAATAATTTATGGCGCCTTCGTCGGGGACTTAAAATTCATCATCATCAAGAAGTCTCCCCGTCAAGGAACCATCAAGGCGTAGCAAAGAATTTCTAGCGCCTTGTCGGGGAGAAAGAAGTCTTCTATCAAGGGGAGTCTCTCACTCTCAACCTCTTTATTTTGTTTATTGTCTTGTTTTTATTTGTGTCTTGTTTTTCTTATTTATATAAAAACACACACAAAAAAATAGTTTACTTCATAGCTGTTATTAATCTCTAATCATGATTCTACCCAAGTTTACCTTGAAAGACGTACCAATAGGTAGCGGTGATATAATTGGGAAAGATAATATTGAAGAGTTCTTTAATTATGTTAGTAAGCACATAGAATTTGAGGATAGATCCTTGGCTGAACTTGCTCCAGATTATGAAACCGCTGCAGCATCTCTAGTTCGTATGCTGGAATCTAGGTTTGTTAACCTTAATCCCATAATACAACAAATGTTCCTCAACCTTGATAACATTAAGGATAGCGAAAAAAGAGAGTTTATTCTAGAAACTTTGTTTAATGAATTTGGTGATGTTGCCATTGAGGCTAGAAAAGTTTTTAACCAATTTGAGATGTCAGGCTCATGTGCAGATGTTAATAGCACACCGGGTAAAGCCAATGATAAGGAAATTAAACTACCAATACCCTTTAAATTGGTAGGAATGAATGAAGCTCTAGAAAAGAATTTTGATTGGATTGTTCCCGCAAACCATTTGATGAAAGTAGTGTGCCTAAAAGTGCTGATAACGGGACATCTAAAACTTCTATAGATGAAATACAATTCATTGTTGAGGAGATTTCTAAGATTAATTTTGATGCTTCTTCACTTGAAAATACTTGAGTTTCTTTCTATGCCTAGTTGAAAGGCGATAAAGAAAAGCGCTATCGGGAGACAATCCATTTTATTTCTCCGTTTCAACCCGTTTTCCGCCGTTTCTTTCTGTGTGCTTTGCACCTGGGTGTTGTCTATTTCCTTAGAAACCCCGCTGTATCTTTTCTTTTGTGTCTCTGTTGATCCAAGTAAAGCCTCTAGTGGAAAGTTGAGACTATATTTCGGATTTCTTCGCAGGAAACAGATTTCTGCTGTCCACTGTTAAATTCGTATAAAATCACAGAAAATTAAAAATGACCTGATTTTTTTTGTGCGTAATCCTGGGCTATATACACAACTTTTCTTAATTGAACACTTTTTGATTTGAGCAACAGAAGATTTTTGAAAAAAAATTCATCTTTACCTACTGTCCTGTTTTGACACATTTCTGCCAATAATCGCATTTGCATCTTAATCTCTTTATTTTGGTGTTCTTTTGAGAAACAGAGTTTTAAAATAAGTTGTGACAGTAGCTAATGTGTTTATGAGTGTTAGTCTTGTGTTTAAACTGAATCATGTGAATTTATTATTTTGATTGCACTAACGTTGCTAATGAAGATTGTGAGAAGTTTGGTGTGAAGGAAGTTTTCGAGGGTAAAGAGAAGAGGATGATATGACGTGATCAAGAAGAGTGAAGAGCCTAAGCTTGGGGATGCCCCGAAGGTACATCCCAGCAAATTCCAAGAAGACTCAAGCGTCTAAGCTTGGGGATGCCCAAGGCATCCCATTCTTCATCGACAAATTATCAGGTCACTTCTAGTGAAACTATATTTTTATTCGGTCACATCTTATGTGCTTTACTTGGAGCGTCTTTTATTTTTGTTTTCAGTTTGTTTTTATTTTTGCAATAAGGTTGGTTGGACCCAGAATTCTTTTGTTGGAGAGTGACACGCTCCGCTTTTTCATGGGAATACTTTGTATTCTTAATCTTTGTCTGGCTGCTGCATTTATTTAGCTCCTGTTTTGCATTCATCTCTTATTTAGAGCTGTTAGTACTCTCTAGTTTTCATTACTATATGCTTAGAGAGAGTTTTTGTTGTCATATATATATGTGCTTGGTTGATAATAGAAATGCTTATGTGGTAGTTGGTATAGTGAAAAAATTCGCATGGTCTTGTAAATCACTAAACTGCTTCACTTGAATCACTGATGTTGCTTTCAGATATTAATTTGCTTAATGGATAAACGGGAAGGACTAGTAAGTAGAAACTTTTAATGGTTGGTCTAAGAAACTTGAAAATGTGGCACACTTAAAATTACCAGCTGATAGAAATAATGGTATATGATTGCTACGAGTGATACATTTCTGATCGGCCTTTTGTTACGCGCTACGGTCGGGGTAGCTAACAGTGACTTGTCACTGCCACGGACCCTCTTGGAGTGATTTGCATTGTGACTTGTAAAGATGATTTTCTTGCTGCAACCTTTTACTCGTGAGTCTATGTTGCGGTTCCTGACACTTCCACCATCCATATTTGCTAGCCTCTTCGGTATTGTGCATTGCCCCTTCTCACATTGAGAGTTGGTGCAAACTTCGCCAGTGCATCCAAATCCCGTGGGAGGATTTTGTTCTCCTACACATAAGCCCATATATTATTCCTCAAAACAGCCACCATACTACCTATCATGGCATTTCCATAGCCATTCCGAGATATATTGCTGCACAACATCCACCTCCATTATGTTACTTGATGATGAGCTTCATGGTTATTTATGCATACTGCTACACTGGCAGGAGCATGCAGTTGGATACATCAGAGATATTCCATTATGAGTTATGAGTACTAAAAGTATGATGATTCATTGTAATATAGGATGTTTCCCCTACCGGTGAGGATATATAAAAAAAATGAAAAAGCCCAAAAAGAAAAAAGAAAGGGCCAAAGAGAGAATAAAGAGAGAGGGGGCGCATCACTATCCTTTATACCACACTTGTGCTTCATGTTTAGCACCAATGCTTCAGTTTGGAGAAAGTTTTCATATTATCATTCATTGATAACTATGTGGGGAATTTTACATTGTAGAACTTGGCTTGTATATTCCAATGATGAGCCTCCTCAAATGAGCTCTAGGTCTTCGTGAGAAAGCAAGTTGGATTCACCCCCACTATTTCCATTGGAGAAGTTTCATACACTTATAGCTCTATGTGCATCCGTTGTGTGGCAATCCCTACTCCTTGCATAACTTCGGTTGTAAGACTTTCTCTTGTCTAATGTACACTTTCAGATTTGTGATCCTTTCTTTCATTGACTTTCCAAACCCCCATAATGTTCTCTTTGCCATAACATCCCGGTGCCAGGGACCAACGCAGAACACTTGCTTGTTTTTAGTGCGCAAATAGTTTAAGATTCGATCATTGCATCGTGTGGAAAGCTTGGCTTGATCCTAACAGCGGTTGTGAAGATCGTTTGACGTGCATGATATTGTTGTTATTGAAAGCTTAAATCATCTCTAATAAAATTTGCACGATTGATAGTCTTTTAGTATTGATTCATTAAAAGTTTTGCTTCTTTCTTCTTATTTGTTTATGCATTACTTGTTGATATCAAATATAGATCACATCTTTAGTTCATTTGATCCTAGTTTACATGCTCTTCTTTACATATTATAATCAAGATTGTGTGGTAGCATGTCACCTCAGAAATTATTTTGTTTTATCGTTTACCTACTGGAGGACGAGTAGGAACTAAGCTTGGGGATGCTTGATACGTCTCCAACGTATCTATAATTTCTGATGTTCCATGTTGATATTATGCCAATTGCTATATGTTTTCTTCCTTCTTTATAAAATTTTACATGTTTTCCGGGACTAACCTATTAACAAGATGCCAAGTGCGAGTTCCCTCTTTTCTGCTGTTTTTTATTTCAGAAAAGTTGTTCTGAAATATTGTCGGAATTGGACCCCGCGAATCTCGAAGCTTCTATTTTCCCCGGAAGCATCCAGAAGTCCGAAGAGGAGTCGAAGACGGGCACTAGGGGGCCCTCACCATAGCCAGGCGCGGCCCCCCTTGGCCGCGCCTGTGGGTGGTGAGGCCACCCTGGTGGCCCACCGACGTCGCCCTTTCGCCTATTTATTCCCCTCCGAAGGAAAACCCTAGGCACCTGATCAAAAATCCCTGAAAAGTTCCGCAGCCACCATCGTCATCAACCCTAGATCAGGGGGGTTCTGAAGCTGTCTCCCGGCACCCTAGCGGAGAGGAGATCATCACCAGAGGCCTCTTCATCACCATGTCTTCCTCCGGAGTGATGTGTGAGTAGTTCATCCTTGGACTACGGGTGCATAGCAGCAGCTAGATGGTTGTCTTCTCCTCCTATGCCTCAATGTTTAGATCTCGTGAGCTGCCTAACATGATCGAGATTGTTCTTATATAATTCTATGTGCTGTATTTGCTGGGATCCGATGAATATTGAACTTATACCAAGTTGATTATAGTCTTTATTGCATATGTTATTTGTGATCTTGCATGCTTTCGTTGCTAGTGGTTGCTCTGGCCAAGTAGTTGCTAGTGACTCCAAGAGGGAGTATTTATGATCGATATTTGGGTTCATGCCTTCTTTTCGCCTGTGCTCGAGTGACAGAAACGTGACGGGGGAGGATGTGTTGTTGCCACTAGGGAGAAAACAACAGTGTGAGTGCCCGCATGCACAATCATTGCTTATATTACACACATTGCTTAATCTGATTATCTGTTGCTTGCAACTTAATACCTAAGGGGGTTCGGATGATAACCTGAGGGTGGATTATTAGTCATAGATGAAGTTGGATTACGGTCTATGTATATTGTTGTAATACCCGCAGTAAATATCATAGTAGTCATCATGTCATGAATGTGTACTACGGTGCAACCTCTATTTGTCAATTGTCCAGCTGTAATTTGTTCACCCATCATGCTATCTTTTATGGAGAGACACCACAAGTGAACCTATGAACCCCGGTCCATTTTCCTACACTATTAAACAAACCTGTCGAGACATCGTAGTAGTTTTCATAGACTGGGGTGCCATGAGACTACGGTAGAGACGTGGGGTAACGGGATAGCGTAGTAACACAGAACACGGGATTTACCCAGGTTCGGTACGTCGCGACAGTACGGCGTACCTACTCCTGCACTTCTCACTATGTGGGACTAAAGCCCGTATAATAAGGTTACAATGTAAGGGAATAGATCCAGCTACTCGTCGAGGATGAACTTCCCGGCGAGTTGCGTAAGGCTTGAGCTTGGACCTAGAACCTTGGAACTAAAAGAACTTATTGAACTTATGAAATCTATCTCCCGTCCGGCTTTATATAATAGCCGGATTAGGGCTTACAGAACCAGAAACCTAGAAGACTACATTTAACTTGTAACTTGGAAAGTAAGGAATCCGTCTTCTCCTCCAAGCCAGATCACGCGGGCCGTGATCCGGGTTCTTCTAGAATCCGGCTTCTACGCGTTGGACTACTGGGCCGCCCAATGGACCTAAGCCCATTACCTTGCAGGCCACCCTGGTAGTCCAGCTCTTTTGTCTACCATCTTCTATACCCCTATTCGGTATATATCCGACAGTAGCCCCCAGGAAGGATCAAAACTCTGAAACTCCGCCTTTCGTCAAATACATTTTGTCCGGGAAACTTGATTCAGCAGTCTTGATTCTTTCTTCTTTCCTTTTGAAGGAGATGGTAACATAAAACTCGGAACTATGAAAATCCGGCTTTTCTTCTCGCGATCCTTCGCGGAAAAGGAACACGTGACATCAGCGCTTTAATCATACTGACGTAAGCGCCGCTTGGTTTCACGCGGGAAACCCTGCAACGTATCTCTGACAGATTCTCACGAGAAACGAGGAGATAGCCATCATTCCTCTGTCGTTCCGTTTCTCGGATTTTCCGGCGAGCGACACGCGTCGAACATCCAACGGTCAAAAGAGCCGTTAGCGCGTATCTAGAGGGTTTTTAGGCTATAAATAGCCGTCTTCGTCCTCCTCACCAACCTTCTTCACTCCCTCACTGCCTTCACCATTGGTGCGAACGTGAGCTCGAGAGCGAAAACGATTCCTTGCCCCGACGAGCCCTTCCCACGTCGGAGCGCACCAACACCACCGAGAGAGATGGCATCTCCACAATCATCGCCAGTTCGCGCTTCCGTCGACGAGCTCTTGAGCGATCTAGATCCCCAACTTGGGTCGCCCAAGCACGCCGGCGGCGAGCTGGAAAAAGCTACGGCGTCCGCAGCGGGCGGAGGAAACGTCTCCGCCACCACAGATGCTGCGGGACCAAACACCACATCGACCCCGCCGTTCGCTCCCGAAACGGCGGAGGAAAAGGTAGAGCTCCTCGACGAGCAGCTTGCCGCCGCGAAGGCCGCCACCACCGCCGCCGCCGGAGGAGATGAAGAAGAGGAAACTGCAGGCAACTGGATTGCCTGCAGTATTCCCCCGGCTCTTCTTCCCAACTTGGAGAAGGAAGGCCTGGTTTTGAAGAAGAAATGGCGGCTCCCGGAAGAGGAGACCGAACCCGCGCCGCAAGAGGGCGAAAGGGTGCTTCTCGCCTCCCACCTTTTACGAGGTATGGGGCTTCCCCCTTCTTCTTACTTCCTCCAAGTTCTAGCTCACTACAACATCCAACCTCATAATCTCCCTCCCAATTCTATTCTGTATATGGCCGGCTTTCAGGCCTTATTCGAGGGTTACCTAGGAATAGAGCCTAGGTTAGATTTTTGGTTGTACTGCTTTGGGGTTAAGCGTAACTCTTCGGAGGGCGCACTCCCAAATTGCGGAACCATTTCCTTTACTCTTCGGAGATTCCGAGAGGATTGGTTCCCCAAAATAAAAACCTCGGAATCCGTCAAATTCTGGACGGGTTCCTTCTTTTATCACCCCGACGTGCCTTTTCCTAAAAAAGCCGTCGGGGTTCCACCTTTTGTGAACTCCGTCGCTGTTCCCCAGGATAACTGGGTTACAGAGGCCGTCCAGGTTCTGCCTCCAGATCTACTAAGGATCAAGAGGCGCATCGCCAAACTCACTTCCTCCAAACCTCCCTTGACCGGAATGGACACGGTCTTTTGCTGGCTGAATAGGCGGATTCAGCCATTAGCAAACCACGGAGGCCGTCTCCTGTGTGAATACACAGGAGCCAAGGATCCAATGCGGACAACCGACAAGGATTGGCCCGCAAAGGAGCTCAGGCGGCGCATCAATCAGTTGGTCGCTTCGCGCGATCAATACACGGAGAGTCGGCCAATGTACACGGCCGACAACCCCGCTCCTAAGGTAATTTTCCCGTTATTTGGGTATAATCTTTACTTCCTGGATAATCTACCTTTCGAATCTGATTGGTTTTTTCCAACAGCTTGTGGATCTTCCAGACTCGGAGTTAGCCTCCGAGGCTGAGCTGGATGCGCTGCGTACCGCCGCTACTGGTGGGCGCAAACGCAAGAAGATAATTTCTTCGGATGAAATTATCGACCTTGACGGAATCCCCGTCGCCACGTCCAGGTTATTTTCTTCTGGGTTTTTTCTTTTATGGGATCTTTTTCGTCCATCTTCGGTGTTTTAACCTTTTCCGGGTTTTTGGTTTTTAGCTTGCCCCCCTCCACCTTGAAGCCGAGAAAGTTGAAGAAGCTCAGAGCTTCTTCCAACCGAGGCAGCCAACCATCTCCCGCCGTCGCCCCGGACACACCGCAGACAATGGCGGAAGAACCTACTGTCGCCACCATCACCAAGCCCCCAGAGCCCAGCCAGCCCGTTGTGTCCGAGTCGGACACGAGGGAAAGGGCGGCTCCAGAGGTGGGAAAATCTTCTCGGACTTTCGACGAGGAAATCCCCACCTTTGACAAGGATTTTAAGGCTATAAATGACGGCTTGAACGCGGCCGAAAATCACTTCGCGGAATACGCGAAAGAATTCCGGGAAAACTTAGCAGGTTTGCAACGCATGAGCCAGGTATGTAACTCTAGCCCCCAAGCATTAAACAAAATGCATGCTTTTTTGCTTTGATGTTTTTATTAACCATACTTTTCCTTGCTGTGTTTCAGCAAACCTCCGAGGCCATAAACCTTGAAGTTTTCAGGAAGCTCACTATCAAGAATAAAGAAGTTCGAAGTCTTCTTTCTATTCTTGAGGAGAGAGAGGCGGAGCTGGAATCGTCTCAGCTCGCTTTGAAGGAAACGAAAGGTAGGCTTTTTCGTTTTGAAATTTCCGATTTAAGACTTTGTCTAAGTTTTTTCCCGAGGAAATTGATCAACTCGGATTTTCCCTTGCTTTTCAGCTGCTTTAGCTGAAGCTAAACAAACAGCGGAAGATTCCGGCAATGCCGAGATTCTCCGCAATGAGAACATTGAGCTTCACAAGAATCTTGTGAAGGCTCAACAAGACCTGGAAGCCAGCAATCTGGCCCTTGGAGTGGCTAACTCCAAGGCTTCCGAGCAGGCGGAGAAAGACAAATCTACCATCCAGGATTTGACTGAAGCTCTGAACCTTCGCCTGGAGGAAGTTTCCGAGATCGATAAACTCATCGGTAAATTTTTTACCCTTGTCTTCATCTTTCCATGTTTTGCTTTCTCTGTTTGTCTCCTTAACCCTTTTGTATGCTTTATCGGATCAAACAGGAGACACCCCAGATGGCACTCGGGCTGCAGGCATCCGAGCTTTCGGGGAGACATGGAACTTGATGAAGGCTGCTGCAACGCAGCTAGTAGGCAAGTTTCTTCCCGAAAAATCTGGGGAATGCTCGGAGGTTGAAAAACTTCCGGGTATCATCATGGAGGTGGCGGAGTCCAAGGAGTCTGTTCTCCGCTCCGCTGCACGGGGTGGTGCGCGTATGGCCTTAGGCCTTATGCGCATGCACTACCCTAGTGCCAAATCCTGGCGTGTGGCCACCGGTGTCCCTCAGGGATACACGGATGCGCAACGATCCACCATCTTTGGTGAAGTTAAGGGCCACGCCACCCAGATTGCCGCCATGGTAAATGTCGGCGTCCTCTATCCAGAAGAAGAAGCTCCTCCAATTCCCGATGAAGAAAGCAGCGAGGAGGAGTCGGATTCTTGAAGGGTTACCTGGAACCTGGATAGAAAATTTAGACAATAGGAGCATTACTGTTCTTTCATTTGTAATCCAAAATGTAATGCTTCTTATGTATTAATGAAAATTCCGCCTTTTGCAGTTTAAACTATGAAATTACTTTGCAAGTTGTTTGAATTTTACCACTCCTTTATCTTCTAAGTTCTCTGGTGTGTATGCTTTAACTGTCCTTAGTGTTTGAAATGGCTCAAATAGCATTATGAATCGTTATGCCCAGTAACTGGGGACGAACCAAGCAGTTTTGAAACTCGAAAACATGAATCATGCTAAAGGCATTTTTACTAACTAGTTCCAGTAACCCAGCATACGCACGATCAGATAAGACTTAGAGAAACAAGGAAAGTTTTAAGTGAAACTTGGGCACGCAGGCAATTCAAGTTTCCTTTAGCCGTTAAAAGGCTGAAAAATCATTCAGTTATGTAACGCCGAGTACGCAAGCACAATTCGGGTTAACATTGAGAAATTTGTAAGATCATTGGGAAATAGATGAGGCGGAAACACTTTGCACTTATAAGAAAAATAGATGACAGCATTCCGACAACTTTATTTCATGATCTCAAAAGATGTTTACATAGATTTGAACTAAGTACAGAAGGGGACATAACTTGCTAGGTGTTCCCAGGCTTCCGCGATCCACTTGACCTTGTCGAAACTTTTCAGCAGCTTGAAGCATGGTAGGTTCTTAGCCCCCAGCCAACTAAGAAATCTTTTTATGGCTGTGGCGGAACTCGGCAATTCTGGGACACCTTTTTCACACGTAAGTTCCGAGATGTTCGAGACTGCCTTGATCTCTTCCGGGTTAACTTCTATTCCTCTGCGAGAAACGATGAAACCCCGAAGTTTTCCTGAGGGAACCCCGAATACGCACTTAGATGGATTCAACTTCATCTTGTAAGTGCGCAAGTTTTCGAAAGTTTCTCGCAAATCCTCAAGGAGTGTATCTTTTTCCTTGGTTACGACAGCAATATCGTCCACGTAAACATGGACGTTTTTTCCAATCTGATTATGCAAACAACGTTGCATGCAACGCTGGTAGGTTGCTCCTGCGTTCTTCAGGCCAAAAGGCATGGTTACATAGTAATACGTCCCGTACGGGGTTATAAAAGAAGTCTTGATTTGATCTTCCTTTTTCATGCGTATTTGGTGGTACCCGGAGTATGCATCCAAAAAGCATAAAAGCTCAGAGCCTGCAGTGGCGTCTATTATTTGATCGATTCGCGGCAGCGCAAACCTATCTTTCGGACATAACTTGTTCAATCCTGTGTAATCTATACACATTCTGAGGGCAGTTGTGTCTTTCTTCGGTACTAATACCGGATTTGCGGACCAGTCAGTATGGATTACCTCCTTGATGAAATCCGCTGCTAAAAGCCGGATAATTTCCTTGCCAATAGCCTTCCGTCTTCTTCCGTCAAATCGACGGAGACCTTGTTTGACGGGTTTTGATCCGGGAATAACCTTGAGTTGGTGCTCAGCAAGTTCCCTGGGCACGCCTGGCATGTCAGCTGGACACCAAGCAAAAATGTCCCAGTTCTCACGGAGGAACTTGATGAGCTCGCCTTCCTATTTGTCGGTCATCCCAGTCCCTACAACGACGAATTTTGTCGGATCTTTGGGATCTAGGATTACCTGTCTTGTATTCTCGGATGCCTTGAAGCTATCTGTTGGCTTCCGAGTTTCTTTTCCTGCCGGCATTTCTACCGGCAATGGTGATTACTCCTCCTTTGGGTCCTGGCATCTTCAGCTTGTTGTAGATGTAGCAAGATCTTGCCATAAACTTGGCGAAAGCCGGACGTCCGAGTATTGCGTGATACACGCTCTCGAACGGCACAACTTCGAAGGATACTTTTTCCTGCCGGAAGTGATCTTTATCTCCGAAGGTGACATCTAGGGAGATTTCTCCTAGGGATCGTGCTTGCCTGCCAGGAACGATGCCATGGAAGCGTATATTGCTGTAGTTGAGCTGGGACTCGGATATCTTCAAGTGCTTCAGTGTATCCAGGTACATTATATTGATGCTGGATCCTCCGTCCATCAGCACTCTTCTTAGCCTAGTGTTTTGAACAATAGGGCTTACAACAAGAGCTTGTGTGCCGGGTTCAGGGATATTTCCGGGATGATCAGACTGATCCCAGATTATCGGTGTGTTGGAATACTTCAAGAATTTTGGGGTTGCAGGAACAACCGCGTTTATTTCTCGAAGTGTCCTTTTGGCCACCTTTGCTGACGGGGTTGCTAGGAAAGTTAGCATTGCTTCTCCGTCAACTCTCGGAAATTTAGGTTCGCCTTTTCGCTGTTGTTCCTGGATTTTGTCATCAGTGTCCGATTCACTGTCTTCTTTTTCAGCTTCTGGCTTTTGTTTGGCAGGTTTCCTCTTGGAACCCTTCCCTTTACTTCCGGATCCTGCATTGCCTTTCATATGCTTGTTTAGCCGGCATTGCGCGTTTGTGTGGGTTGGTTTCCCAAACTGAGAGTGGTGGACGCAGGGTTCCGACTTAATTCTCTCCCATTCTTCAGGAGTGTAATTGATGGGATCCGGACTGCGGCCTTTCCACTTGTTCCCTTTTTCTCCTCCAAAGGCTAAGTTAACCTCCTTGGGCTTTGTTGTTGACTCCGGAGTTCCTTTTTTATCAGAACGAGGTGTTTTCTTGGCCAGTATCAGTGACTCAATATTGCCTCCTCTTGCTCTGATATCGTCTTCGGCTGCAGCATGCTCATTAGCGGTTGTAAGCATAGATCCGAGATCTTTGTGCTTTTTAGAGCCAACCATGAACGGTACAAGTCCGGGTTTTAGGCCATTGACGAAAGCATGCATTGCTTGTACGTCAGTTACTCCAGAGCAACTATTCTTCATTGCAGTCCATCTGGAGATGAAATCCACGTATGGTTCGTCTTCAAATTGGGTGCAACGGTTCAGCTGGTTGATGCTATTTGGGCGTTTGTATGTTCCTCGAAAATGCTGAGTAAATACTCTCGCCATATCATCCCAACTGTCGACAGTTCTTGATGGTAAACCATTAATCCAATCTCTGGCTCCGTCTAGCAACATTAAGGGAAGAAACTTGACAGCTTCCAGGTCTGTCCCGTTGTTGATCTGGACGGCTGTGTAATAATCTGAAAGCCAGGTATCCGGGTTTGTACTGCCGGTATATTTTTGGTAGGTTGGACCAACTTTGGCAAAGCCAGAATGCAGGGTTATCCTTCGGATCCTGTCAGTAAAACACTTAGGACCAAAGTATAGATCATCCTTTTCTGCTCTGTCAATATGTGCAGAATATCTCCCGGCTGAATGGACAGAAGGGGATCTGCTCCTTTCTTTTCCATTGTTACGCGGACGCGTTTTTCCGAGGTTATCTCTATCTCTTCCGTTGTCACGCCCTCTGGGATTAGGTGGAGTCCTGCTCCTGTACCTTTCCTTATCTTTGGGCGGTGTCCGAGATCTTTCACGTCTGTGAGGTGTGTCGTATCTTCCAGCTTTTTCAGCTGGGTTTCTCGGAGGTGGCATTATTTTGCCGTCATTCCGGTGTTTGTCTTCCCGATCGTGTGGTTTATATCCATCTTTCGGGAGATGAGGTCCGGTTCTAGACGCTGCGTCCCGGTTGTCGGGGTTTTTCTTGTCTTTTCTCGGATCCTCTTTTTTATCCGAATCTCCGGGTTCTTCCGGTCCAGGTGCTCCAGCAGCGCAAGTAACAGTTTTGCAGAGGGCGGAATTATCATGCAGCCTCCCTGATCGCTCTTGTCCTCGCTGTTGCTGCTGCAATGCTTTTCCTAGGAAAGCATACACCCCTTGGAGTTTTTCCCCGTTGGAGTACAGATCATTGTTTAGTATGGCGAACGCTGCTTCCGCGTTTTCAGCTGCGGTTTTGTATATTGGTTCGCCCTTGGCATTTTTGCCGTTTAACTGCTTTTGCCAAGATGGGTTATAGAACCTTTCTTTCGGCGGCAGCTCTTCCGGTTTTGCAATTCCGGGTAACCTAGTAGGTTTTAAGGCAGATCTATGCTTTCTCTCGTACTCCTCAATTTCTTCCTTCATGATTTTGATGTCATTATGGGTTTGTTGGAGGTGTTGCCGAGATCTAAGCAGTTGTTGCTGTTGCCGTTGGAAAGCTTGTCTCCTGGCTTCCAGCATCTTAGGGGGTTCATTGGGTCCCACTGGAGTTTGTAATAGTTCTTGCTCTTCCAGTTCTGTCATTGGCGGAGCAGTGATTTCCTTAGATTTCTTTTCCGTAGGCTTTGTGCCACTAATATCTCCAACTTCCAGGTTTTCATCAGCGAGATCAGCTGACTTTTTCTTCCGGAGTTTGTACTGGAGTTTTTTAGAAGCACGGTGCTTTTTCTTGGAAGAGGGAGGTTTTTTGACAGGTTCATCCTCTGTCATCTCCTTGACATTAGGAAATATCGGAGAAGTTTCTCCGTCTTCCCTCTCCTCTGCTGGCGGAGGGGTTTTAGGGCTTTCCTGGCTATCGGCACCCGTTGTATCAGCTGGTTTTGCCATTAGCACTTCATGGAACCCCTCTTGAAAGGATTTAACTTTTCTTACGAAGGCATCATCATCTTCGTCTTCGGAGAAGTTATCCGATCCGGTTTCCGACTCCAATCTCGCCTCAATGGCGGCAAGCACGGACTCTGTTTCCGAGTTCATCGTCTGGTTGACGGATGTCGGATCTTCCGTCTCTGTGACGGGTATTGGTTCTTCCGTTTCTGTGACGGGTGTATTGTTGTCTGCCTCTTGCACGGGATTTCCGTCATCCGTGTTTTCGGCGATCTCGGATTGCACCATGCCGATAAAGTGCGTATCACTGTTTTGTCGGCGATCTGAGCAAAATCCGGCATCATAGTCGTCTTCGACTGGGTATAGGGCGGGTGGGAGGTAATTGCTTTCACCGCAAAACCCCATTGCTTCCGCGGTTAATCCGATAAAGATATTAGCAGATCCAATCGGTAAAACGCAGGCACTTACCAGATGGTTTTGCGCCGGGATGTAGGATCCGTTGTCGAGGAAGCGCCCGACGTCGTCGTCAAATTCCAAGCTTCCGACAGTGATCGATCTTCCGATTCCGCCTAATATCCCAGATCGGAACTTCACGCCAGACGTCGTTTGCCCCACGGTGGGCGCCAACTGTCGAGACATCGTAGTAGTTTTCATAGACTGGGGTGCCATGAGACTACGGTAGAGACGTGGGGTAACGGGATAGCGTAGTAACACAGAACACGGGATTTACCCAGGTTCGGTACGTCGCGACAGTACGGCGTACCTACTCCTGCACTTCTCACTATGTGGGACTAAAGCCCGTATAATAAGGTTACAATGTAAGGGAATAGATCCAGCTACTCGTCGAGGATGAACTTCCCGGCGAGTTGCGTAAGGCTTGAGCTTGGACCTAGAACCTTGGAACTAAAAGAACTTATTGAACTTATGAAATCTATCTCCCGTCCGGCTTTATATAATAGCCGGATTAGGGCTTACAGAACCAGAAACCTAGAAGACTACATTTAACTTGTAACTTGGAAAGTAAGGAATCCGTCTTCTCCTCCAAGCCAGATCACGCGGGCCGTGATCCGGGTTCTTCTAGAATCCGGCTTCTACGCGTTGGACTACTGGGCCGCCCAATGGACCTAAGCCCATTACCTTGCAGGCCACCCTGGTAGTCCAGCTCTTTTGTCTACCATCTTCTATACCCCTATTCGGTATATATCCGACAAAACCACTACAATTCCCTGCTTTCTTTACTTACTGCAAGTATACACCATTTTCCACACTATACGTCTAATCTTTGTTTTCAGCAAGACCGGTGAGATTGACAACCTCACTGTACCGTTGGGACAAAGTATTTTGGTTGTGTTGTGTGCAGGTTCTGCGTTGTTGCTAACACCGGTGAGGCGCCATCACCACCGTCAGTGGCATCAACCTTCCGAAGATCCTCTTTCTCCTACTGGATTGATAACCTTGGTTCTTAACTGAGTAAAATTCCTACCGCTGTACTCATCACACCCTCCTCTTGGGGTTCCCAACATTCCATCCATAGCATAAAGAATTTGTGGCGCAATTGCCGGGGACTTAAAATTCATCATCATCAAGAAGTCTCCCCGTCAAGGCACCATCAAGGCGTAGCAGCTCCCGACAAAAATTCTTGGTATCAAAGCCACAAAAGATCACAAGATCCTAGAGTTCCAAAAATCTAAAGAGTAATAAGTTTCTTAATGAAATCAAGGGGAAAATCAAATCTCTTTGGTGAAAGTGTAGATCTAGACCTCCTCTCTCAAATCCTAGAAGGGCAAGGTGTTTGAGTGGGTAGAGAGAGGGCTAGCGTGCTTTGAAGCTTTGCAACAATGGTGGAGAGAGTGATGTCGTGGTACCTCTTTGGGAAGAAGACCCCCCCCCCCTTAAAAAAGTCCACCAAGGAAACTAGCCATTTTCCGCCGAATCCATCGAACTTGGAATGAATCCAAATATTCCGGATAACCGGAATAATTCGAATCATTCTGACTGCCTAACAGACAGATTCACGGCCAAGTCGGAATCAAACTGGAATATTCTGGTTGCCCAGATTATTCAGACCATTCTGACCACCTAAAAGAGAAAAACACGTTCATGTCGGAATCCGTCTGAAATATTCCAGACCCCGAAATATTCTGTTTATTTTGACTCCAATCCAACTGCCCATGGAAACCTATGTTTATCTTTGGTAGGCTAGTGTTATGTATGTGTAGGGGAGTATTTGGTGTAAGTGAATGATTTTCCCAATTGTCGGGGAGATTACCCCTGGATGCGATGGTTGCCACGGAAGATCTCGAGGATATTGAAGAAGACAATATTGGACAGCTGGGCTCCTTGACTCCCAGGCGGAGAGCGGCCGGCTGACCATAACCGGCTGGACCCTTCCAGCCGGCCTGGCTCTGTCATGCAAGTACGACGTGGGCAAAAGGAGGCATGGGCAACAGGAAGACAAGACCTCACCTGCAATGTCAACTTACCTTTATTCAGAGTTAGCAGGAGCCCGTACGCGGAAACTTTGGCCGCGTATATCACTAATTGTGGTAGACCGCCTTGTCACATCAAGTACGGTGCTGACACACCTAGAAGGAAAACTCCTGTAGGTGACCCTTTTTGTGGGTCCCAACCGGCCTCATCTGTCAGCCGGATTGCTAGACTCTATATAAGTCAATCCGGACTTCACTTAGAAACGGCGAATTCACTTAGAAGATACAACTCCAAGAGCATACTGTAACACCTTATACACTACCACTTAGTTCATCCTTGCAGGAGTAAGGACCTCACAAGGCTGAGGTCCCAAATCTAGGTACATTGTGTCTCTTACATTCTTGTTACCCAATTCCGCATGGAAACCGATGTTTGCAGCATGTGTCCCTTGGTAAACTCCATTGCTAACGCAATGGTGCTGTCGTGCTTGATACCACAACACTAATGCTTCCAAAGAGCAACTCGTAATGAGAGGACAACTACCATACAAGCTAAGTTATGAAGCTTCACTTATGAGGGCTTTATTTTCGATGTTTTATCCTTCGCTAGAAGTCTATTACCTTCTTGTGCTTTTCATTAAATGAATCTTGAACTACTAAACACACGGTGAGATATTACTCATGTTGTTACCAAACACCCAAAATAGATTAAAAAAAACGTAAATATCGTTTCATTTGACCTATTCATACAACCTGCATCATCATATAGAAAAAGTAGCCAATTCACAAGCTCTACGCCAGACATAAAAAAATGTAGCTTCATTGAATCCTTAACAGCTATATGATCTTTTAGGAAACAATTAACCGTCTGGGATGACAACTTGTGTCTTTCTATCTTAGAAATTCTTTCATCGCCTCCAACATAATCCAGCGTTGACATAATGTGTACGAACTCTCCACCAAAATGAAACCGAACTGTCATTATTTCTGCTGGATCCATGATGAAACCCTAAAACCCTACAATGTAAGAACGATTCAACTAGTCATTTCTAATCCAGCATACACAAAAGTTACTTTATTTACCACAAAAAAATTATGAATCTTCTCCTCCGATTAAACCCGCAAAACCCATACTTTACCGGAAAAACCCCTAAATTATGGCTATCTAAAACTGACATCTGAGCCAATGAGAACGAGCAGCGGTGAGGTAGTTACTTTGTCTCCTCGTGGTCGAGATCCTTTGTCGCACCGCGCGATCAGCTGCTCGTCGCCATGTCCGTCACCGCGGAAGGGAGAAGCAGAGGAGTCTAAGCAGAGGGTCTATGTGGAGTAGTCGATGTGGACCAACATGTGTAAGTTGTAGCTACATGGGCCCATCAAACAGACTTTAGGCCCTGACCGCTAATCGACCCCCCCCCCCCCCCCCCCCCGGTCCCCCGCCGCCACCGTCGCTAATTTGTCACATCATCAATCCTTGCATTTGGTTACGAACTAATCGTCGCCTTACGCCGTGATTTGTTAATGCAGGGTGTTCGTTTCGAGGATTGATAGTTCGGGTTTGATTCCGACTATGTCTGCGAGTTCAAGAATTTTTTCCAGACTTTACTCAAAAGAAAAAGTTAGTTCAAAGTCACTTTCTCAAAAAAAAAAAAAGGTTCAAAGTCAGGCTCACAAATGAGGACGCAAAAGGCTTTTGTTGCTAAAGGAAATAAAAAGGCGTGTCATTCTCCCTGGTAAAAGGCGTGCCCGTTTCATTTCCACCGACCTTTGTACTGAAATCCCCACACGCCGAATCGACTTATCGACACCACTGCATGCAGTCACACAGCCGTCAAGAGCACAGCCGGCTAAATTGACGACGGGCGCAAACCATGAAATCCAGGCTGCCGAACCCTGGCGGACTGGTGGTGAGCGGCGCGAAGCAGGAAGCCGAGAGCGAGTCCTTTCAGGTGCAGGCGCACATGACCGACGTACGCCTGCTTCGGTGTTGGATCTCGTAAGATAGCGGCAACTATCTCGTGCCCGTCTCAACTCAACGACGTCGCCAATCATAAAACCTGCTCCGGGTCCGGGATCCAGAGAGAAACAACTTGGCTTGGCCGCGCTCGCCTTTCCAGGCCGGCATCCAGGCGGAGAAACCTTATCCGCTGTGTCCATTTCCGGCCCTGCTAACCAAATGTGCACGGAACTGCAACCCTACTACGGCTGTCTCTTGGGTCCAGTTCGAGTGCGCGCACACGCCACTTCCCTCCTTACCCTGCGTTTTCTGAATACCGTTCAGGTAATTCAGTTTCTACAGATCGATTGTGCGTACTGGTTTTCATCCCCAAATCACACCGCATCCAGTGTGTACTAACGAATATTATTACTGAGAGCGTCGTGATTTGTGCCGGTGGGGTAACGCACAGTACATAGTGCGGGTCCGCATCCAGTGCATGCAGGGCAGGAGCCCACCAACCGCGCTATGCGCCATGTGGGGGTTGCGAGTCCCACACATGTTTGCAGTGCAAGCAGCCAGACCCGCATTGTATATCCCGTGACGAGCCTCCTGTTTGTTCATGGCAACGGGCCGCCCCCGGGTGGCCGGACAGGCAGCGCGCATGTGTCCACGTCCACGTGGGGCCCCGCGGCTCCTAGGTTCCCTCCGCATCGCCAAGTCGCCACCGCTGCACGGATCTCAAAGCCCGCGCCACCGTCGACCACGCTGCGCCGCCAGCCACCACACCTGTCACCCTACCCTCCCCCACGCTCCGAGAAATCTTGGCCTTCTACATCACTCGATAACCAACAATAACTACGCCAACCATACACGCACACACAGCCTCCACGACACTCACCGGCCTCGTCATCATCACTAGCCACCTCGCTAGTACCGCCGCCCGCACCGCCCCGCCCAGCCCCGCCGCGCGCTACGGTCCATAAGCCGCGGAGTGGCACGTCGACGCGCCCCAGATCGAGTTAACGCAGGCAGCAGACAGACAGGCAGGCGTGGGCAGCTAGCTAGAGCGGCGGCATGGGCGCCGGGATCAGGATCTTGGCGGCGCTCCTAGCGTTCGCGGTCGCGGCGACTCGCTGCGCCGCGCAGCAGCTCCAGACGGACTACTACGCCACCATCTGCCCCAACGTGGAGACCATCGTGCGCGACGCCGTGACGCTCAAGGTCCAGCAGACGCCCGTCGCCGTCGGCGCCACCGTCCGCCTCTTCTTCCACGACTGCTTCGTCCGGGTAAGCTTCCTTCCCTCCGCGTTCCCCCTGCCGCATCTGCATTTCAACTCCCCTGTCTGTACTCTCTGGCCTGACGGACGGACGACCCTGTGCAGGGCTGCGACGCGTCGGTCATCATCGTGTCGTCGGGGAACAACACGGCGGAGAAGGACAACCCGGCCAACCTCTCGCTGGCCGGCGACGGCTTCGACACCGTCATCAAGGCCAAGGCGGCCGTCGACGCCGTGCCGCAGTGCGCCAACCAGGTGTCCTGCGCGGACATCCTCGCCATGGCCACCCGGGACGTCATCGCGTTGGTACGCGCACGCCAACTTTCTCCCCTCGAGATCTAACAAAAAGCATCGGGGCTTTCAAGGAGGAGCCGTATTCAATTTAGGCAGGTCGCTGCTCCCGTCTTTATTGTCTGTCTGTCTTTCTGCGCAGGCCGGCGGCCCGGCGTACGCGGTGGAGCTGGGGCGGCTGGACGGGCTGAGCTCGACGTCGAGCGACGTCGACGGGAACCTGCCGCCGCCGTCCTTCAACCTGGACCAGCTCACGGCCATCTTCGCCCAGAACAACCTCTCGCAGAATGACATGATTGCCCTCTCCGGTAACCAATTATTATAAAGAGCTTTCACTAACCACCACCGCCCGCTGCAGAATTGCTACTTACTTTACCCGCTGCCTGTACTAGTCGTGGCAGGGGTGGTGGTACTGCGCCATGTGCTCTGTTTTCGTGTCTTGCAACCTACACAAGCCGACTAGAAAAGGCAGGATTGCGTGCGCGGCTCGAGAGATTTTTGTTGCGATTGCGACAGTCGAAAAATGTGTTTTACCGTTAGGGGCAGGCCAGTCGAAAAATGTGTTTTCTCGTTGTGTATTTTATCACAGTAGTAAAACCGATTTTTTTTTTTTTTGAAAGTAGTAGTAAAACCGAATTTGAGAGCAGAGTGCGCGGGCACTGTAGCTGGTCACCGGTCAGTAGATCTAAAGGGAGTCAACATGGAGACCAGACTAGCTGGAGAACCTTTGCTTGCACGTGAAAGAAAGGTCACAGCCGTTGTATTATTGGTATATCCTGACAGTTTGCAACCGGGATAGCGTATGGCTACTTCATTGCGGCGCCTGATGCTTGAGACCTGAACTTTGTTGGTGTTCCGTTATCAGTTCTTTTTTTTTTTTTTTGAGGGAATGTTACGTTATCAGTTAGTGGTCTGTTTCTGGGAACCGCGTGAAAAAAAGGTTTTTTTCGGCCCATCGATTCAAGAACCATGGGCCTGCCAGCCGAGAAAGCCTCGAGTGTTAACACGGTACTGTATTATTTTATCTTTGGCAGCGGCGCACACGATGGGGTTCGCACACTGCGGCACGTTCGCGGGCCGGATCCAGACGGCGGCGGTGGACCCGACGATGGACGCCGGGTACGCGTCGCAGCTGCTGGCGGCGTGCCCGCCAGGAGTAGACCCGAACGTGGCGCTGGATCTGGACCCGGTGACGCCCAAGGTCTTCGACAACCAGTACTTCATCAACCTGCAGAAAGGGATGGGCCTCCTCACCTCCGACCAGGTGCTCTACGCCGACACACGGTCGCGCCCCGTCGTCGACAACTGGGCCGCCAACGTCACCGACTTCCAGCTCGCCTTCGTCTCCGCCATGACCAACCTCGGCCGCGTCGGGGTCAAGACCGACCCCGCGCTGGGGAACATACGCCGCGACTGCGCCGTGCTCAACTGATTTTCCGAAGACCACCCCGTGCGGTGCGAGGATGGCGATCCTAGCTTGCATGTGGGGGATGCCGTCAATTGTTCATAGTTAGTTCGGCACTGGTGCTGAAATTATATACAGGTAGCGTTCAGAAACACAAGTCTAGGCCTAATCCACCGTCAGAAGGTTAATTAATCGTTGAGGGGGCTGTTGAGCATAATTGTTTTTGGATCTGAAATTTGTTGAGCATTTGATTGCCTGGCTAAATGATGTCACTGTGTTTAATGTTGGAGAGAGATTCATGCAAATACTCCGTACTTTTTTTTCCATCAAATGAGAGAGCGGGACAACTGTGCACAGACAGACAGTTGCGCGCGTTCTTCAGCCGCAGCGTGGACTGCTGTCGAAAATGTAATCATCGTGTGTGTTCAGTATTGCAGCGAGATTCGTCTGAGTATTTTCTGCTTACTGAACGTAGAGGTTTGACAAATAGGGTGAAATGAGATTAGAGAGCGAGACAACTGTGCACAGTTGTGCACGCTCTTCAGAGCTTGGAATGCTCTTCAGAAAATGACTTCCGCGTAGGGAATACACCAGTGCCGTACTAAACTGCAACAAGTCATTGCCAAAAAAAAAAGTAGTAGTACTCCAACAAGTGAACTCAATCTTAGCTGGAATGGAACGTGGAAAACAGTCCATTTTTTTTTTTTTTTTTTTTGAGACAAAGAAAACAGTCCATTTAAGAATCCCAAAAGGACCTCAACGGCTCTTAAGTACTCGGGGGTTGATTTTTATATAATTGCATTTAAGCGAGTACCGGGTAGCCAGCTACTCTGCCGAACGTCTCTTCTGATTTTGCCCTTAGCACTTGTCTTTACCCTACTCGGGGGTAACCCCCCAACACAGACCTTGGGTTTTCACCCTGAAAGTTCAGACTTTGAACATCATATGGGAAGTTGCCCCCGCTTACATGCCGCTGTCACGATTGTTGAAGCTCCAAGCCAGTTCCTCTTAAATACAGAAACTCCGAGCGCTATGGCTAGTCCTCCAACCTTACCTTCGACGACCTTCTCCGCCTCAGACTTCAACATGGATTTTCCCACGGTGGAGCTTCGTGCCGCTCCGTGCATTGCGATCGAATCGCACCCGATCTAGCAATCTCCAGGCATCGCCCATGGGAGTTCGCCGGCGCAGTCTTCCGGAACCCGACACATCGACCAGATCAAAGGACATACGTCAGGAAGATCTTCGACCTTGCATGATGTGAAACCCACCATTATTCAAGCCAAGCAAGCAGCCCCGTCGCCACCCGTCGAAACTCTGTTGGATCTGCTGCTCCAAACCCCACCGGCCGAGGTCGGCAAGGAGGAAGAAAAAGCAGACACATGGGCGATATCCCCTCTGACCGAAGAACCACCCAACAAGGAGGGGATTGGATGGCGGTCATCACCCGGATAGGGAACCGACCTTCCAGCCCCCGATCCGGTTGTCGATAGTCTGCGCCTCCACGCCGGCCAGAGACGCCGCTCTGCCCGCTGCTAGCCGCAATGGCGGCTCACCGCCCCAACAGCTCCGTCGCCGGCCACCAACGTCCACCCCCATACCACTATTAGGTGGATGGGACCGCCGCCACCGCAGCTAGGGCCGGCGGCAGAAGGAACGGAGGAGGGGGACGGGCGGCGCGAGATCGAAGCCCCCCCTCCCCCCCCCCCCCCCCCCCCCCCCCCCCCCCCCCCCCCCCGCGACGGCGCTCTGGGGAGCGCCACGGGAGGGTTACCAGCCCAAGGACCAGGTGAAGCAAGAAGCGAAATCGGTCTGAAGCATATGAAGCTTGACGCCTAGGCTTTCAACTTAGCACTTTTAGTAAAGATTTCTATTCCACGTTATCTTTATTTAATTTGTATAATGTGCTATCAATTTTTTAATACATTTATGCATATACCCATTGTATCCTCATAAGTCTATATTTAGAAAATCCTATTTTCCTGTATCATCGTATCCGTATCCCCGTACTATGTAACAAAGGAGAGAGAGAAAGCACCAACACCACCAATTGCCTACTCCCCTTTGGTCTCTCCAGCTACTTCCATCTCCATGAACGATGCCCCAAGAAGGGACATGACGGCTAGACGCCAACATCGTCCGACCCGGATCGAGGGTTTCCTCTGGAGCTTAGAACAGTGGAGACGAGCAGGGTAACACAACAAGGCCTTCACTAAGGAGGCGACGCCCACGAGAGCCATTGATGCCTGCGCCGGCCATAGCAGGAGCAAGCCTACGCTACTGCTACCGCCTCTGTCGCTTCAGGGAGACTGAACCACCAAATTCCAACACCTTTGGCGTCGGGCCCGCTGCCATCGCGGTCCTCACCAGCGGCAGAAGGACAGCCGAGGGCGTGGCTGTGGTGGCGCTAGGGTTCCGCCCTGGAGACAACGCAAATATTTTCTTGTACACCACTGACTATGGAGGCTGAGAGTGGGACATACCGGGTCACAGGAAAAAAAATCAGAACGGGACAACTGTGCACAGACAGTTGCGCGTTCTTCAGCCGCAGCTTGACTGCTCTAAATGTAGTGTTCATCGTGTGTCCAATATTGGAGCCAGATCCGTCCGAATATTTTCTTCTGCGTTACTGAACGTAGAGGTTTGACAAACAGGGGGAATGAGGTTAGAGAGCGAGACAACTGTGGACAGTTGCCCTTGCGCACGCTCTTCTGCAGCTTGGATTGCTCTTCAGAAAATGCCTTCCGCGTGTAGAATAAAAGCAGTGCCGTACTCAACTCCAACAAGTCATTGCCAAAACAAAAAAAAGTACTCAAACAAGTGAACTCAATCTTAGCTGGAATGGAACGCGGAACACAATCCATTTTTTTAGAAACGGGAGCCAAAGCCCCGGCTTCTGCATCAAAGCGATGCACACAACCTTTATTTTATAAATAATAAAAACATCCATCCATCCAATCTGATACAAATCACGGATCAATTAAGGTGGCCACAAAGACAAGCCACTCAATCCATTTAATAATCAGGACCTCAACGGCTCTTAATTAGCAGTAACATCAATCCTTCTGTCACTTAGCTTCCTCCCATAGATTATTCGATGGTGACTTTGACATGGCGCCCACGTTAGTACAAGGAACTAGGCTTGGATAACTTTTTCCTTTTTTGAACTTAGATCTGGATCAGCTCAAAAAAAAAAAAAAAAAAAAAAAAAAAAAGACCAACTGCTATCACGGTGACGAAGGCGACCAAAAGAACACATTGGTTTTTAAATAAGAACACAGCCTACATCGTAGGGTCTTCCCCTACACGGTAGCACGGTAAAAAAAACAGAATGCACAATACAAAAATAGGGAGCTGAGAATCGTCAAAAAAAAACAAAAGAGAGATGCTCCGGTAAAAACAAATAGGACAGAGAAACAACAGTTCTTCACTTCAGTGATTGCTCTAAGCTGTTTGTAGCATATTCGATGATCGATTAATCAGAAGGAAAACCCACTATCACCTCCCTTATTCGTGCTTGACATCAACCCTCTTCGGCAGTTACTTGATATGGCAGTGCCATAGTGGTCATTGAGCAAATTCATGAACATCGCCACCGGTGATTTTTGTTGAGCGTATTACATAGTATTTAGAACCTAGCCAAGTTTTTGCGGCTTTAGCGATCTTCTAGGCCTAGACACCACCTATAGAATAGTCTTGTGGCACTGACTTGATGCACCAATCTTGACCTTGGCTATAATTTGCAAAACTTACCGACTATGGGAAAACCACTCCTCGTCTCTAATGAAATATCTTGGGTAACAACTTTCAGTTATGCAATTAAAGAGGGTGGATTCACAACTACTTGAGGATAAGATCAATCTGAAAATATAGTGCATCAACCAATTGACGCTCAACAGACAAAGAATCCTCATTAGACATGTCCACGCGTCACCGGGTAATGTAGCATCTCATGTCACTTGTCGTTCCGTTGATGGTACTTAAGAACATTGACAAATTGGCGTGAGAATTTCTTTGGACAAGCGCAAACACGACAATTGCAAAGTTAATTGGCAGACATTCTGTCGCCCACTGACCTTGTGAGCCTCAACATTCTTATCGTTCAGAAATTTGCAAGACCGATAACCTTGGTTCGAGTGGACTGATCCTTTCAAGACATGTGTGCGATGATGACATGAATCTATTCTATGAATCGACGGTGATTGCTATTAGCAGTGTCAAAAAGCTCCTAGGGACATTGCGCCCCTCATTGTCTTGATGGATAGATATAAAAATATTCAAGTGAAGAAGGGCATGATAATTGGTGGATCAGTCACCTGCACATGAGCAATGGCATCAGGGTTGAGCATCACCACTAGTTCATCACCATCTTGACACTGCTCCTACCGATCCTAGATCCAACTTCTAGAGGATGACGAAGAAACCATTCATTGGAAATTTCGGCTTCCACTAATACTCGGTGTCAACAACTTATAATGCCCAATTCATTGGTGCTGCATCCTCCACCATGAACCCGGTTGTTTGGAAGGTCTAGGCTATGTCAAAATTCAAATCTATTGCATGGCTCGTCGTTCCAAATAGTTTGTGGTGGTCCAACCGTCTTCAGCGCCACGAGTGGCCATTAGGTGGTTTATGCCATCTTACTTGCCAATTTACGACGACGACGGGCTAACTCGTTATTCAATTCTTCGCACTTGATCCATTAAAAAAAACTAGATTAATGGTTGCCTTTTTATTGATTATGAGAGAAATGCTTAGAAGTTATTACATACCAGCAAAAGCAAAAAGGATAAGCCAAGGCTAGCAAGGCAACAAAAAAAAGTAGGAAATGGAGGTAGGCTGAACAATTGGGTGGCTTTATTGAGCTTGATATCTAAGGGCCTCTTTGATTCACTGGATAGGGAAATCAAAGGAACTAGTTGATACACCGCGCGTTGCTGCGGAACATTTGGCACCACTCCTAAGAAACATCATTTGTAGCACACATAATAAATCCCATGTAAAAACTTGATAGTTATCTTAGTTTAGCGCTTCATGAAACTTCCTTGCCACCGTCTACAAAATGGAAGCATCATTATCTGAATGCATTTTTTTTATCGTAGTATATTAAAACATTGTCAAAGTCACAATACAAAAAAATGTATAAAAAATGTTCTCTTTTGAACAAAAACTCTTTACGTAAATATATAAAATATTTAACGTTACAACAATTTGAGTAAACATAAATTTAATATACATGTTTAGAGTGCAGAATAAAATATGTGTTAGAGAAGAATAACATTTGTTTCTGAGACTCGGGTGGTAAATGTGAACCATAAGGGGCTCGTTGATAGGTATACATACCCTAAGGCAGTTTCAATGTACAGAGAATTATAAGGGAGTAGTAACTAAGATTGATTAACTTACACACAGGAAATTCCAAGTGAAAAGAAAATCAATATATGATGGAAACTGGGTATGCGTATGGTTAAGAATTAAAATCTAGATTCCTTGCAACAAAAAATAACTGAAATATCCATAAAGACATTTGCATTACCTGAGTGAATCATATTCATGGATTGCATGACCCTCTAGACACACAAAATTTACATTCAACTTCCCAAGTGGCCAATCAAAACGGCACATAAAGGCCATCAACCTATTCTTACCAGATAGTTGTGTGGATACATGCAAATCTCCATATGTTTGCCGATGCAGCACTGTCTAGAGCATGTAAAAAGAGTTGATAATTGCAGAGAATGACGATCAGGCGCCGGCCATAAAAAGGTAACACACACTCATCATTTCCCGTGAGCACGTCCACGAGTGGACACTGCGGCGCTGTAGACGTCGAACAGGTATGTTGAGAGAAACTACTCATAGGGTAATTGGCAGCATATATTCTCTTCCACGGAGAAGACATCAGGCCGTTGTCGAGGCACAACAATATTTCTGGGGAGATCAGAGACGGGACGCAGCTACGAACAATGGTTAAGGTCGGGCCACGAGGAGGATCAAGCGGACAAGCTCATGGCTGTACAGACATTGTGGTCGCGTATTGGCGTCTGACATTGTGGTGGCTGTACGGACATCCGATGGCGTATTGGCTTCTGAGGAGAAATGACGATGTTGGCGGAGTATATATATGGGACATGCATGGAGATGGAAGAATATGAAGACAAAAAGATTAGCAAGAGACCTGAGAATTAAGAGAAGACAGAGGAATGGACGGGACTACTTTTCAGCTTTTCCAACCAATTGACGATGCATCTTAATATGGTATGGAGCTGCATGTTGTGGAGCCGTGAAGTGATGTTTGAATGGAACATTGGATGGTCAGGGTTGAGCCGATGACGTGGATACCTTGCATGTGCAGCTTGCAAAAATTAAATGCATCTTAGTGGGGATCAACTTTATAGATATTATAGATAAGGAAGGGGTAGGATAGAAAATGATGGCAGGGGCAATACTTTTCTTGTTCTGTGTGCATAGGATTCATAGAATGAGGTCTGAGTAGATTTTTTGTTTTCCTGTACAATGTGCCTTGAAAGTGAGATACAAAGGAAAATTTCCACTAGTTTTCCCTTGCTTCATTCGTATAAATCAAAGCAGTGAATAGTAGCATTTTGGGAAAATTTCCTGATCCTCTATGTTTCCTCCATGTTTCCTCCAAATCAAATGAGCCCTAAGTTGGACTGTCCACCACTTGCAACGGCCAGATTTCCACTATCACGGATCCTATCCACTAGAGGAAGGCAATTACACATCGTCCAAGTTTTCCATGCTACGCATTCCATGTCTCAATTTATTTGTTATCCAAGATCAAGACGGAGGCGCGCAAATTGGGCTATTTTAAGTGTTTAGCATTTGAGTAACATTATACGGAGGCAGTAATCCTTTCGCAATGCTCGAGCTCTCCATTTTTTTCTCTCTTAACGAATGGAATGAGATAAATCTTCTAGATTACTAGGCAAATGAAGTCGATCATCAGTGGTACTCTCTTTGTTTCAGTTTACAAGTCCTCTGCGTATACCTTACTTGCCAATTTTAACACTACAAAATAAATTATGGGAAACGCTAATCTCCTCCGGGGATCATGCGCTTGCATCCTCCGCATACGCAGCCGACAGATAGAGACGATCGTGTGGGTATCATTTTCCTTGGCCCCACCAGCCCATCGCCCCCGCCCCCGTCAACAAAATATCTGCTGCCTTATCTCGACATCCTCTTCCTCCGATCTCTCCAGACCACTCGTTCTCCCTTTCCCTTCAAACTCTCTCTCTCCCTCACACAGATCGGTAAAATTCCCCGGCTCTCTGCTGGTCGCCACGTCGCCGTCCGCCACTGAATCCCTGCATCACCGCCTGCAGCTGTTTCCCATCCGTCTCCTCCCCACGTCTCCCCTTGGACAAATACAGGGAGGCGCCAACACGGCCACTACCGCGGACACGCTGCTACAAGCAGAGTGGCGTTCGTCTAGCGGAGCGGCGAGGTTGCGGTTGGACGGTGTGGCCCCGAGCGCACTAGTGGAAACAACCCCTCTCGTCCAGGGGGCCAGGGGGCAGCTGTCCCGGTTGCAACCTAATCCGGGACAAATGCCATGCTTTGGTCCCGGTTCGTGCGCCCGGGGCAACAGGAATCGCCTGGGGGCATTGGTCCCGGTTCGTGGGGGACATATCGGTCCCGGCTCGTGCCACGGACCGGGACCAATGCTTAGCCACATGCCACGTGGCACGCGCATGAACATTTGTCCCGGTTCAGTCCACGAACCGGGACCAATGCCCCCTTCCCCTATATATACTGCCCCAGCCCCTCCCCCTTCCATCTTTTTTTTTGCTTGGAGGTGTAAGAGAGTGTGGTGTTAGTGTGTTTTATTTTACTATGCACACGAGGTGTTCGACGAAATTCCCGAGCCGCACATAAGCTCACTGAAAATGGTATCTTCGACCGAGGTTAACAAACTTATCTTTTTCATCTGTAACTGATACATAAAAAAGTAGTATTTGTCGTATTAATATGTTATTGTAATGTATTTTGATAAACTTAATTATACGATGCAGCTGGATGCACGGCAGCGATGGATGTATGGTGACCGACGCACTTCCGAGTATATGGCAGGCCTGAATGCATTTCTTGCTGTAGCTCAGGCGAACAAAGATAATGGCTTCATGTGTTGGCCATGTGTTGATTGTCGGAACGTCAGAGAGCACTCTTCCGAAAGAATCATTCACGGCCATCTACTTCGGAGAGGTTTCATGCCCAGCTATAATTGCTGGACGAAGCATGGAGAAAAAGGGGTTGTGATGGAAGACGATGAAGAAGAAGAAGAAGATCCTTTGTTCCCTGAATACGACGATACTGCAATGGAAGAGAATGGAGAAGAAGGAGGTGATCAAGAACAAGCATCAGAAGAGCCCGATGATGATCTTGGCCGAGTTATTGCTGATGCAAGGGAAGACTGTGAAAACAAATTGGAGAGGTTGAAGCTGGAGAACATGTTACAGGATCACAAAAAATTGTTGTACCCAAATTGCGAAGATGGTAGCACAAAGCTCGGTATCATACTGGAGTTGCTGAAATGGAAGGCACAGAACGGTGTGACTGACAAGGCATTTGAGAGTTTACTTCAACTAATGAAGCCAAAACTTCCAAAGGATAACGAATTGCCTGAGAGTACGTACGAAGTAAAGAAAGCTCTCTGTCCTCTAGGATTAGATGTGCAGAAGATACATGCATGCATTAATGACTGCATCCTCTTCCGCGGTGAGAAGTACGAGAATTTGGATGAATGTCCGATATGCACTGCACTTCGGTATAAGATCAGAGCAGATGACCCTGGTGATGTTGACGGCGAGCCCCCGCGTAAGAGGGTTCCTGCTAAGGTGATGTGGTATGCTCCTATAATACCATGGCTGAAACGTCTGTTTGGAAACAAAGAGCATGCTAGGTTGTTGCGATGGCACAAAGAAGACCGTAAGAAAGACGGAAAGTTAAGGCACCCCGCCGATGGATCGCAGTGGAGAAAGATCGAGAGAGACTTCCCAGACTTTGCAGGAGAGACGAGAAACTTATGGTTTGGTCTAAGTACATATGGCTTTAATCCTTTTGGGGAGCAGAGCTCCAGTCATAGCACTTGGCCTGTAACTCTATGTATGTACAACATTCCTCCTTGGTTGTGCATGAAGCGCAAGTTCATTATGATGCCAGTTCTCATCCAAGGCCCGAGGCAACCTGACAACGACATTGATGTGTATCTAAGGCCATTAGTGGAAGAACTCTTACAATTGTGGGGCAAACCAGGTGTACGTGTGTGGGATGAGAACGAACAAAAGCCATTTGACCTACGGGCGTTGCTTTTCGTAACCATCAATGATTGGCCTGCTCTTAGTAACATTTCCGGACATACAAACAAGGGATACAATGCATGCACACACTGTTTAGATAATACTGACAGTGTTTTTTTGGATAAATGTAAAAAGGTTGTATACCTGGGGCATCGTAGATTTCTTCTGATCAAGCATCCCGTAAGAAAGAAAGGAGGGAAGCATTTCAGAGGTGAGGCAGATAACCGGAAGAAGCCTGAGCTGCGTAGTGGTAATGATATATTCGATATGGTCAAGGACCTAGAAGTAATCTTTGGTAAGGCTGCTGGCAGCCAACCAGTTCCGTACGGCCCTGATAAGCGCGCACCCATGTGGAAGAAGAAATCTATATTTTGGGAGCTACCCTATTGGAAAGTTTTAGAGGTCCGGTCTTCGATCGACGTGATGCACGTGACAAAGAATCTTTGTGTCAATCTGCTATGCTTCCTGGGCGTGTATGGGAAGTCCAAAGATACGCCAGAAGCACGGGAGGACCAGCAACGTATGAAAGACCCAAGCAACAAGCACACAGATAGGCGTCATTACTTAAGCAGCTACGCTCTTATTAAAGCAGAGAAGGAAATATTCTTTGAAGTCCTTTACAGTATCAAGTTTTCGTCTAGCTTCTCGTCGAATATAAAGGGGATAATAAACATGGCAGAGAAAAAATTCCAAAACCTGAAGTCTCATGACTGCCACGTGATTATGACGCAGTTGCTTCCGATTGCATTGAGGGGGCTTCTACCGGAAAATGTTCGAGTACCCATTGTGAAGCTATGTGCATTCATGAACGCAATATCTCAGAAGGTAATCGATCCAGAAAGTCTGACAAGATTACAGAGGGATGTGGTCCAGTGTCTTGTTAGTTTTGAGTTGGTGTTCCCACCATCCTTCTTCAACATTATGACTCATCTCCTGGTTCACCTATGTGAAGAGATTCATATTCTTGGTCCGGTATTTCTACACAATATGTTCCCCTTTGAGAGGTTCATGGGAGTCTTGAAGAAATATGTTCATAACCGTGCTAGGCCAGAAGCAAGTATCTCGAAGGGCTATGGAACAGAGGAGGTCATTGGGTACTGTGTTGACTTTATCCCTGACCTTAAGACAACTGGTGTTCCTGAATCGCGACATGAGGGGAGACTGAGGGGAAAAGGAACGCTGGGAAAGAAAACAATGATACCTAGGGACGGGCATTCTTTGACCAAAGCACACTACACAGTTCTACAAAATTCTATGTTCATGGCTACGTATCTCGAGGAACACAAGAATATTGTATGGTCTGCAAACCCGGGGAAGGATGACTCATGGATTAAACGCGAACACATGGAGACTTTCGGAAGTTGGTTGCAAACACATCTTATAAATGACACCACTGTTGAAGATCAGCTGTACATGTTGGCAGGGTCACCATCTTCGACTATTGGGAGTTTTCAAGGTTACGAGATAAATGGGAATACATTTTACACGAGCTCCCAAGATAAGAAGAGCACCAACCAAAACAGTGGTGTCCGCTTTGATACAACAAACGAGAATGGAAAAAATGACACATACTATGGTTACATAGAGGAGATATGGGAACTTGACTATGGACCTTCTTTTAAGATCCCTTTGTTTAAGTGCAAATGGGTCAACCTGAATGGAGAAGGGGTAAAGGTAGACCCGCTTTATGGAATGACAACAGTGGATCTCAACAATATTGGTTACAATGACGAACCATTCGTCCTAGCCAATGATGTGGCTCAGTTCTTCTATGTGAAGGACATGTCTTCCAGACCGAAGAAAAGAAAAATAAGGAAACAAATTCATCATACGATGAGCCGAAGCGTCACATAGTTCTCTCAGGGAAAAGAAACATCGTGGGAATCGAGGACACGACAGACATGTCAGAAGATTATAATAAGTTTGTTGAAATTCCACCCTTCACAGTGAAAGCTGACCCCACCATCCCGTTAAATAATGAAGATGCTCCATGGTTACGGCCGAAGCGATCATAAGCAAGGGACACGAAGAAAATTCAGAAGACTAGATAGGGATGTTGTTGGTGATGTGTAATAATAAACGTGGAATACATGATCATAGTTCTTATAACGTAGTATGAACGAGATTTTGTTAGCCAAAATGATATTTATACATATTCTGTGATTATGAATGGAGTAGGTGCAAGTTTGACCAATAATTTGTATTAATCGGTCAAAAGCTGGCAAGCATTGAGTGCTTGACAACTATGACCAGACTGACTTCATTATTATTCCAATCAGCGGCACACCCACCCACTTTTCTGTTTCTCTCTCCTTCGTCTGTTGGTGATGTGTAATAATAAGCGTGGAATACATGATCATATAGTTCTGTTTGATCAGTATTTTGTATTGACCGATAAAAAGCTGACAACTATGACCAGCCTGACTTTATTACTATTCCAACCAGCGGCACTGTTTAAGATTTTCAGATTAGAATTTGAACTAATCTTGGATTGCGTGGTCTATAACTGTGGCGAAATTGGACCCATATCCGAGTATGGGATAACTGTCAAAAACAGGCGTCGGGGTCATTGGAGTTAACCACCATAAACAGCCCAAAACAGTTTTGACTGACTTATTTACATCGATAGGGGATGCAGTTGCTTCTGCTTGGCCAGGGACTGTCCACCGCTTGGATATATATCAAAATGCAACGGAAGTATTAAGGGATATATTCCACTGTTCGGAAACTTTCGCTCATGATTTTAGTAGGTGTTGGCGAAGTACAATCTGAAGGATAACGAGTGGCTAAGTAGATTGTATGAGGATAGAGAAAGATGGGCTTTGCCTTATGGGTGTCATATATTCTGCGCAGATATTGCAGGCACACTTCGAAGTGATAGCAGGGATACCATCCTGACAGATATCCTTAAAACAGAAATAGAGGTTCGGTACTTCTTTAACAGATATGATAAATTTTTGGAGGAGAAACGTCTAACTGAACAACAAAGATCCCAAATGTTGAAGCCGGAGGGGAGCGCGACGGCGATGGCGGACGAGCAGAGGAGAGGAAAGCGCGACAGCAACGGCGCGGTCTCCCCCGCCCGACCGCCCGTCTCTGCTTTAAGTCTGCTGCTCCCGCTGTTGCTTGCCGCGTACACGGAAGTTACTATGTTTTCAAGCGGGGGTCGGGATAAAGGGAAAATACGTGTGGATGCGCAGAGTAAACCTTCGAAGGAAAACTATGGTTTTTCTGTTGTAGACGAAGATCTAAAATTCACCGTGTCAATAAGGTACAACTCGCTTTGTCGAACTTTATATAAATCACCCATGATGCCTTGTATGCTCTGGACTAACTCGGAAGATCACGAGAGAAAACAAAAATTGTAACATTTTTATATTCAAATTATATACAAATGGTAAAATAATTAATAGTTTCAATAGTTAGAATAATTATTTAGTTAAACGAAAAATGGATTTAAATTAGTTATGCAAATTCTAGCATTTTCCATGTTGGAATTTTTGTCAAATTCGAAAGTATATAGAAGTTGTTAATGTGCAAACTTAACCATTTTCAAATTTTGGCGCTAACAAATTTTGGGCGCGCAGGGTGCCACCGAAATTCGAAATTAGTTTTTGGTCCCGGCCTGTGGTACCAACCGGGACCAAAGGGGCTCTAGTCCCGGTTGGTGGCACGGGCCGGGACTAGAGGCCCAGGTGTATAAATATCTCGGCCCTCTCTCCAGGCCGAGCGACCACCCAGGATAGCGGACATGGCTTGGCGAAGCCCTGCCGGCGGCGGGAACGAGTAGGAAGATCCCACCGGCGCTGGTTCCGCCGGCGGGGTTGGGTTAGGGACAAGTTGGACTAGGGACACAAATATATATTAAAACAAGGCCCAGGGGCCTTGCTTACATATAGGGGGGTGGCGCGGCCACAGGCGGCCGCCCGTGCTTACATATAGGGGGGCGGCGCGGTCACAGGCGACCGGTCGTGCTTGCATATAGGGGGCGGCGGCGCGGCCATAGGCGGCCGGCCGTTTTCTTGGGGGGTGGTGGGTAGCTTAGTCTAGTAGGGCGCACCGGCGCCGGCCTACTCCTCCTCGTCGGAGGAGATGCAGTGGTAGGGGGGTGGCTGCCACAGGTGGGCAGGCGGCTGGGGCAGGCCCGTCGGGGGCTGCGGAGGCATCGGGGGCGCGTACGACGGTGGCGGGGGCAGCACCTCCTGCTGCGGCGGCGGTGGCGGGGGCAGCTCCTCCGGCGACCATACGCCGCCGGTCCAGGCCCAGGTCATCCCGTAGTCCAGGCCGGGGGGCAGCGGCGGCTGGTCCTCGGACGCCTCCAGCTCGGCGTTCATTGTCTGCCACCAAGGGGCAGGCGCCAAAGGGGGCGGGGGCGGCGGCATGGCGTTGGCGTCGGCGGCAGCGGCAGCCAGGACCGCCTCCCACCGCTTGACCTCGTCCTCGACGAGGGAGCGGCGGGAGGCCTCGTAGGCCTCCTCCATGTTGTCCCGGAGCTCGGGGTCGTCGTCCTCGGGGATGGCGTCGTCGTCGTCCACCAGGAGCCAAAGCTCCGGCTCCCTCCCCGGCGGTGGCGCGGGGTAGTCTTCGGTGCTCACCTCCTCGGCTGTGGGGATGTAGGAGCGGCGGCGCTGCTCGTGCTCCTGCTGGAGCCAGGTGGCCCAGTAGGGGGAGCTCCGCGCGTACGCGCGGTCCCTGAGGAGGCAGGCCGGCAGGAGCGCGCGCCGGCGGTCGATCTCCTCGCCCAGGGCCTCTCTGCTGGACGGGGCCGGCGGCACCGGAATGCGCTGCGGGTTCAGGTGCCAGCCGTCCGGAAGGTGGACGGCCGGCCAGAACACCGGCGTGCGGCGTTCCCAGTGCCACTCGGCCTCCTCCTTCCGGACGTACCGGCGGAAGCGCTTGCCCTTGGGCGCGGCGCGGGGCGGCGCGCGTGACGCCGGAGGCGGAGCGGGGACGCGCGGCTGCCCGCCGATGCGGACGCCTCCCGGGCCGAAGCCAAAGGCCTCCGCCGTCGGCGGTGGAACACCGGAGCGCGCGCCGCTCGAGGACCCGGCCTCGTGGTCGTTCCTGGGGCGCTTGAACCAGCGGGACATGGTGGCTAGGGTTGCTTTGGCTGGGACGCGGCCGGGGTGAATGGGTTGTACGGGCGGTGGGGACCCTTTAAAAAGGACCCGGGGGAGGCTGGCATGCCAACCGGCGGCCGGAACGTGGCGGCGGTTGCAGCTGGCCATGAATGCGGGGGGGGGGGGGGAGCCGAGGCGTGGCGGCGGTTGCAGCTGGCCACGCTGAACGGACAACGACGTCGCCTAGAGGGGGGGGGGTGAATAGGCGCTTAAAACTTTTCCGGTTAAGGCTTGCTAAATGCGGAAATAAACTAGGTGTTTAAATTAACAAGCATACAACCTAAATATTCTATGGTCAACTAGATGCACCAACAACTTATGCTAAGCAATACAAGTAACAAGGTGATAGCAAGATATATAACTTCAAGCTCGAAGGCTATCACAATGTAAATTGCATAAGTAAAAAGCTCGGGTATAGAAATAACCGAGGCACACGGAGACGATGATGTATTCCCGAGTTCCTCCCACAAAGGGGAGTACGTCTCGTTGGAGGGGTGTGAGCTCACCACGAAGGCCTACTCAACGCCACAAAGGCCTCACCCTATTCTCCGATGAACCCCGCCACAAAGGCCTAGTTCACCTTCCACTATATGGCAACCTTCAAACCCGAGGCACGCATCCACAACTCAATTGGAGGCTCTCGGTGTCACCACAATCTTGGGGCACGCATCCACAACTCAATTGGAGGCTCCCAAGAACACCACAAGTCGTCTAGGGTCCAAGACCCAAGAGTAACAAGCTCACAAACTTTCAACTTCCACGAATCCTCGTGGAGAGAGCAAACCGATGCAACCGATGCAAATGGCAAGAGCACAAGTGCTCAAATCCTTCACTCTCAAATTCCAACAAAGCAACAAATGCTTATGGGGGAATAAGAGAGGAAGAACAATGGAGGAGAAACACCAAGAACTCCAAGATCAAGATCTACTAAGTTTCCCTCACTAAGAAGGAAGATGGATTGGTGGAAATGTGGATCTAGATCTCCTCTACCTTCTCCCTCAAAGATATGCAAGAATCATAGGAGGGATTGGGAGAGGGGCAAGCTTTCCAAGGTCAACAATGGTGGGAGAGAAGGGGAAAAACGTGCTTGGAAGACTTAGGGACCAATGGGGAAGAAAGCCCCCTTAAATAGGTCCCCACAAAAACTAGCCGTTTGTGCAGGAATCTGGGACCGGAATATCCGGTCCAAGTTTGGACCGGAATATCCGATCCGAAGATCTGCCCGAAACCTGTTGACTTTAACCGGAATATCCGGTCCCCTTGGAAAAATCCGGTACCAATAATCCGGTCCATGTCAGTGAGCAAATTGGTCTAAAAACTGCCCAAACCGGAATATCCGGTATGCCCCGAATAATCCGGTTCAAATAATCCGGTTCACTCCAGAAGGTTCAAGCTTCCAGTCCTTAGCCATTTTTCGCAGCAACCGGAATATCCGGTCCAGGATGAATAATCCGGACCAAATAATCCGGTTGACTCCAGTAGCTCCAACCTTCCAGTCCTTAGCCATTTTTCGCAACAAACTCCACAACCGGAATATCCGGTTCCTCCGAATAATCCGGCTCCTCTCTGTCCCGAATATGGACCAAAACTACCCTAACCGGAATATCCGGTTGCCCGGAATAATCCGGCTAGAATAATCCGGTTGAGTCCAGAACAGAGAGGCTGAACTAGAAACCCCATAACTTTTGCAAATGAACTCCGAACGAGGTAAATCCAATTGCAATGGAAAGATAACAGCAAGGAGTATCCAAACAAAAAGTGAAAATATTGATACCTCAAAGTATGGAGAAGTTACCACACATGGAAGGTGTGGGAACATTCTCAAAGACGAACGGAATATTTTCACCACCGAAAACGCAACAAGTTTTTCTTACGAAATCCGTTTTCGAGAAACCAAGGCTTGTCATGAAGATCACGACAAGCACTAAAACCCAAAGGAGACAAAAGCCAAATAAGAACCAAGAAAGATGATATGCAAAGTATGCAAAGGTTTGAGCTCTCCATAACGATTCGATCGAGTTACTCACTTGAGAGCCCCTCTTGATAGTACGACTATCTATCCTATAACCCGGTCTCCCAAAGACACGAGACCGGTAAAATAGAAAACCTATCAAGATTATACCTTTGCCTTGAGCATTCCACTTGAGCTAGATGATGACGATCTTGACTCTCTCAAGTAGGATCTTCTTTCTTGATTGCGCTTGCTAGCACAAACTCCGCTTGATGAAGACTTGCAAGTTGCTCCCCCATACACCATTATGGGAGAGACTAGCTCCCCCATACGCCATTATGGGAGAGACCCTTCGGCAAATCTTCACAAGGCCACAATCTCCAAAAGGGTGGCAAGCATCAAGCATAGGATATCTTCTAGATGCTTCACTTGAGCTTCCACGTCAAGCTAGATGACGAACACCGCTTGACGATGACAAAGACCATGGGCTATAGGAAATCTTCCTTTTGGTTCATGCCCATGGAAAGATACCTAACCACACATAGAGATGCGACACACACATATCATGGGTTAGTTCACAAAACTATATCGACAATTGCTTACCATACCATGAGATACACAATCCCACTTGGTACAACTTGTAGCTTTGTGTGTTGATCGCTTGCTTGATCAACCTTGTATCTTTGCTTCTCACTTATAAAGATGATGTCTTGAAGAAGATAATGAAAGATCACCTAATCCTTTTCTTCAAGACACACTAGCAATAAGCTCAACTCAAACCATGACCATTCTTCATATAAATCCATAAACATAACAATGGCCATCAAGGAAGCTAATAGAGTTCAACACATGAACTCCATTATTTCCTATGGACAAGATCTACAAGGATAACTCAATGCAAACATTAGTCCATAAGGATTGTCATTAATTACCAAAACCACATATGGGGGAACCATGCACTTTCAATCTCCCCCATTTTGGTAATTGATGACAATCCCTTTTTACGAGGGTTTATATGATGAATAAAGCAAACATGCTAAACAAGAGCAAGGATGCAATAGCATGGAAAGGCAAATGCTTAAGAACGAAACTAAAGCATAGAACCTCAATTCCCTTAAACCCTCTAAACTTCTCCCCCATTGGCATCCATTGCCGAAATGGGAAAAAGGTTAGAAGGCCAATATAGTAAGAGCTCCCCCATAGTGTATGCATTCCTCATGATATGAGTGAAATCAAGTGCATATCTCCAACTATGAATAGATGGAGGGAGATCAAACTATATTGAGGATCCAAAGATTTATAAGCAAAGTAAAATTGAAGGATACTTTCACAAAGAAGCAACCAACCACAAGGATCCGAAAAACCGATTGACCAACATCAATATTTTGATAGGATCAACCAAGTGTTCTAGAAAATCAAGAGGGAACTCCCCAAGGTACATGCACAATGTTAGATTTGAATGACTATATAATGTGCACAACATGGAATCATCACTCCCTTCTAGATAATTTTGAACACAAACAAGAGCAAGAGACTAGATTGGAAATGAAACAAAGCAACTTGCAAACAAACAAAAGTTGAGCAATGAAGATCAAGAAGTGACAAATAAAGACTTACTCAACCAAAATAGATGCGTGTGACAAGGAAAAACATTTTTAGGAGACTAATAGGATGATAGAATCATCAACATAGTCTTTCAATATAAGAGGCACATAGTGCATATCATGTCTTTCCTATACACACAAACCATCAAATGATAAAACACATAGGTCCACAAGCTTATTAAGATGCAAAAGGAATACCAAAACAAAAAACAAAGCTTGTGCCTTTTAGGAACCACCAAGGAATATAAAGCAATAAACGTGGTCACTAAAGAAATAGAATATCAATTAAAAATGTAACTATTATCGTGTGTATAAGTTTCTAAGTGGACACCAATCACAAAGATATATATCCACAAAGAAATATGCACACAAAAAATAGGTACAAAGGTGAAGAACATGATATCCAAGAGAGGTTCATAAATATACCAATAAGATTTTTGCTTGAAAGCAAAGCACTAAGCTTAGTTTAATCTTAAGGGGATATGGATGAACACACAAAACTCATCAAAGCATCACAAATATCACAAGGGAAAAGTGATAGTTGGAATGCTTCGAGAAAGGTAACGTATATCAAAAAAAGATTCAAATGGTTTTTGAGAATTCATCAATATTGCATATGAGAGACTTCAAGTAGAAGTTGCTAGATTAATATATTCGGGATTGGTGAATCATGAAAATGACTATAAATATCCCCTTAGTATGTAATCATCCCGGCTTACTCATAGTTGCAATAAAGATGCTTTTGATAAGACATTTGCAAGAACCAAATGAAATGCAACAAAGGGAAATCATGCCAAGAAGCAACCTACACAAGGTTGAAAGCTAGAAATGTATGCATGAGATAGATACTTGTTACCGAGACGACATTGGTGATGAAGAGGGTGCGAGTTTGATAATCATCGAAGCTTGACTCCTATAATACCATGGTGAGAACACCTTCCTTATGAATGGAGCAAGCAACCAATGTATCTCCATTGTACCTAAAACAAAATTCAAGTACAAAATGGTACCCAAACTCATTGGGTCCAAAGTAGTTAGAACAACTACAATACATAGGACAAACTCCACATAAATATGTGCATATAAATATGAATTTGAATTTCATGCACATCTTAGCCATTTAGGATTTGATGGAGTTTATCCTATATATTGGATCAACGAAAGTAAGCATGCCAAAATATATACATAGTAAATATGCATGCACAAAACTTTCAAGAGCCAAAACAAGATACAAATTGGACAAAGAACCAATTAAACCAAGGAACCACTCACAAGAGTGAAAAGAACGAGAATTGTCCAAATTATATCAAGACCCAAATCAACACATGATTGAGGAAACCAAAATAGAGAAGATACAAAAAAAAACATAAAAGAGTGAACAAACCCTCTACACTTTTCATGATAGCACACAAAGTACCAAGACGAAAAGTGTTTGTCTTCCAAAGAGACAAGTCATTGGGATAACAAACAAATTTAAAGACAACAAGTGTTCAAACGCATATAGGATAGTTCTTCCAATAATAGTGCATTATTTATGATCTTGCATTTGAATACAAAATGCACACAATGGAATCATTACTCTCCATATATATTATTCAAACACTAGTCATGTTTAAATAAAATCAATTAGATTCAATACCAATTTAAAGAATGGTGATCTACTCAAAGTAGGATAGCTTCCCCAAGAATAGTGCAACCCAAACAAGTATGACTTTGAACACAAGTGCACAAGTATGGGATCATTGCTTTTCCTAACTCAAGAAAGCATAAAACAAATTTTGAGTAGAGCAAGGAAGACACAAAGGAGTTTGAACCAAACAAAATCCTTGGCAAGAAAGAATGCAATTTTTAGAGCAATGGCCAAAGTAAATATGATCAATAAACTTACCACAAATTATTATAACTTGTCAAAGACAAGATATGTATGGAGATTATTTCTCGGTGGTAGATTGGTTCACAATCATATTCACAAAACATAAGCATGTGGAAAAAGATAGGAATAAGAAAACATGCTTAGATAGAGATTCTTGAAGGCTTCAAATAAAAACCGAAAAGCAAGGCAACAAGAAACTCTCTTACAAACAAGATACCAAAGAAGAGAGACACAAGATATTTTAAGTAAATATGGAACTTGTTTGAGCAACGTGCCACTTAGGAACAAGATAACTAGAATATCAACTCTAGGTGGCAAAACCTCACATGTTCACATTTTCTAGGCTTGTAATATGCACATAGCTTATTACTCCCCCATAATGTGATAATCGATTGAAATCAACAAGAGGCAAAAATAAATCCAACAAGAGAAAGTTAATGGACATTAGAATTTGAATTTCTCATGAGGAAGACTTACCATATAGAGACAAGATAATATTGATATATCTACACTAAGTGGTATTCCTCATGTACACACATTTTAGGATAGTAAAGTGCAAAGCATATTACTCCCCCAAAATGGGATAGTCCATTAATCTCCCAAAGAGCCAACTAAGATAAGCAATGAAAGCATTGAAGGCTCAACACAAAGAACACAAGTACATGGAGTGCAAACCAACAAACATAACTAGATTACTCAAGATAGGTAAGTAGGAAGCACAACATATACAAACACATGCTAGAAACAAAACTAACATATGCAAGGGAGCAAGCAACTTTCAATGTATATAGAATTAAATACAAGTTACCGCTTGGAGGAACAATGGGCAAGAGATATATATAATCCAAGTGACTTGGCTTGAGGACATATAATTGATGAAGATCCCTTAATTCTTCATAAAATAGCCAAGTCTCCAATGCCCTCCAATAACACCTATTGATCAAGTTTGAGCTTGTTGGTCCCCAACCAAGTTGGGTCCTAAGAGGTTAGTCACAATAGGTTTGGCAACCCAAATGGTTCTTTTCTTGACACCACTTGGAGTACCAACATACTTGGCAAACACATTGCCCACATTATCCTTCCTAATGGAATAAACATCATCAACAAGGATAGGGTTGGATAATGTACCATTAGTGCATGAAGAAGCAAAGTGTCCCTTCTTGCGACAAAGGTAGCAACATCGACTCTTTTCTTTCTTCTCAATAGGCTTCTCAACAAGAGGAGCATTGGCTTGAGTCTTCTTAGGAGGTGGCCGTTGTTCAACTCGTGGTTGAGCATGAGATTGAACAAGAGGCCTCTTCCCTAGTTGCTTCTCACTAAGAGGCTTCTTCTTCAAAGGGCAAGATCTAACATGGTGCCCTTTAATCTTGCACTTGAAGCAAATAATCTTGGCCGGATCTTTGACTTGTTCTTGGCCCTTCTTCTTGTCAATAATTGACTTGTTCTTGAGATGGGAGTTGAATCCAAGTCCACTCTTGTCATTGGGAAGTCTTCGCACTCTCAACATCTTGTCAAGTGTGGAACTCCCTTCATGACACTTTTCCAAGTCTTTCTTCAAAGAAGTGACTTGGGCCTTGAGCTCTTTAATTTCCTCTACATGGTTAGAATCAACACAAGAGCTAGAGGAAGTAGATGCTTCATTGTTAGAGCAACAAGGCAAGGAAAGCAATTCATCACAAGATGTAGAAACATTATGGGAGGATGAATTACTAATACGAGCACAAGTCAATATAGCATTATTAGAAGATATTGTGCTAGTATCCACATGAGGCTCACAAGATGTTACCTTTGTAGTGATAGCCTCAAGAGCTAATTTTAGCTTAGTATGGGATGCTAGAAGATCCTCATGAGAGCTAGATAGCTTTTCATGGCTTTCTTCCAACTTACCACACTTGCTAGACATCAACTCAAGTTGAGCCCTTAGCTCAACATTCTCCTTCAAAATAGATGCTTCACAAGATGTGGAGTTAGTAGCACAAGCATCATTAGAAATAGAAGAAGATAACTTGGCAAGCTCGTTATTTAACCTAGAGTTTTCCTCAATTAGATTAGCATTGCCAATAACAAATTCAACCTTTTCATTTTTAAGCACTTTATATTTAGCATTGGTATGGTCACGTGCTTTAGTGAGATAGGCTATTTGTTCATTATAGAGCTCCTCCATAGATTCAAGTTTCTCCTCAAGAGTAACTCGGAGCTCATACTCTTCCTCAAGAGACATAGTGAGGGATGCCTTTTCATCGGCATCACTTCTTTCAATCTCACCTTTAGTTTCAATTATTTTAGCGCTATAAATAGCAAAAGCCAATATTTCACTAAAAGGAGTGATAGCTTTACTACCTTTAGGGAGATCAAGAAGAACCAACTCACCCTTCTCCATTAAAGAGTCTTCGTCCTCAAACTCTCCATAAAATATATCCTCATCCTCATCATCACAAGATGTAGTGGGTTCCAAAGGTGGTGATACCTTTGAATCCCTAGCCATAAGGCACATATGAGAAATGGATGGCGATGATGAAGATATACTAGAAGAGCCATTAAGGTCCATGTCTTGTTCCACAAAAAAATGGGATTTCTCTACATTGTTAGCCACACACGTACTAGAGGAAATGGAAGCATTATTTTCATGAAAACAAGACATAGGAAGCATATCATCATGAGATTTAGTTGAACAACTATTACATGATATGCAAGGACTATCAATACTAGCATGTATGGAATTTTGAGTGCTAGAAGATATTAAGTCCAAAGATAGATCATTGCAATGGGATAGGGATGAAGTATAGTCAATAGCAAATTCACTATCCACAATGCAATTTCTATCACCACTCACCATATCATTACCTTGTGACAAATCACATGTTGGTGGAGTGGAGAAAGACGTGAACTCATCACGGCCGGAAGTGGATGGAGAACAATCATCCTCAATAATATTGGACAACTCATATATATCTTGAAGTTTTGTCCATAGCTCATGAGCGTTCCGAAAAGGCATGATTGATTCAATAACTACATCGCTCAAAAAGGACAAGAGACCATTAGATACAAGAGTATCGAGATAAGAGTTTTCCTTATCCTCTAAAGATAAATCTTGAGAATCCTTAGGAGGAGGAAAATCCATATCTACAATTCTCTTAACATACTTTGGACCCATGTCCGTAAGAAATTTAAGAATGCGAATTTTCCAAACATCAAAGTTTCTACCATAGAATATAAAAGCGGAATCATGTTCTATTTCTCTAAACGACATCGTACTCTCTAGGATGTAAAGCCTAATAAAGAGAGACGAGGCTCTGATACCAATTGAACGGACAACGACGTCGCCTAGAGGGGGGGGGGGTGAATAGGCGCTTAAAACTTTTCCGGTTAAGGCTTGCTAAATGCGGAAATAAACTAGGTGTTTAAATTAACAAGCATACAACCTAAATATTCTATGGTCAACTAGATGCACCAACAACTTATGCTAAGCAATACAAGTAACAAGGTGATAGCAAGATATATAACTTCAAGCTCGAAGGCTATCACAATGTAAATTGCATAAGTAAAAAGCTCGGGTATAGAAATAACCGAGGCACACGGAGACGATGATGTATTCCCGAGTTCCTCCCACAAAGGGGAGTACGTCTCGTTGGAGGGGTGTGAGCTCACCACGAAGGCCTACTCAACGCCACAAAGGCCTCACCCTATTCTCCGATGAACCCCGCCACAAAGGCCTAGTTCACCTTCCACTATATGGCAACCTTCAAACCCGAGGCACGCATCCACAACTCAATTGGAGGCTCTCGGTGTCACCACAATCTTGGGGCACGCATCCACAACTCAATTGGAGGCTCCCAAGAACACCACAAGTCGTCTAGGGTCCAAGACCCAAGAGTAACAAGCTCACAAACTTTCAACTTCCACGAATCCTCGTGGAGAGAGCAAACCGATGCAACCGATGCAAATGGCAAGAGCACAAGTGCTCAAATCCTTCACTCTCAAATTCCAACAAAGCAACAAATGCTTATGGGGGAATAAGAGAGGAAGAACAATGGAGGAGAAACACCAAGAACTCCAAGATCAAGATCTACTAAGTTTCCCTCACTAAGAAGGAAGATGGATTGGTGGAAATGTGGATCTAGATCTCCTCTACCTTCTCCCTCAAAGATATGCAAGAATCATAGGAGGGATTGGGAGAGGGGCAAGCTTTCCAAGGTCAACAATGGTGGGAGAGAAGGGGAAAAACGTGCTTGGAAGACTTAGGGACCAATGGGGAAGAAAGCCCCCTTAAATAGGTCCCCACAAAAACTAGCCGTTTGTGCAGGAATCTGGGACCGGAATATCCGGTCCAAGTTTGGACCGGAATATCCGATCCGAAGATCTGCCCGAAACCTGTTGACTTTAACCGGAATATCCGGTCCCCTTGGAAAAATCCGGTACCAATAATCCGGTCCATGTCAGTGAGCAAATTGGTCTAAAAACTGCCCAAACCGGAATATCCGGTATGCCCCGAATAATCCGGTTCAAATAATCCGGTTCACTCCAGAAGGTTCAAGCTTCCAGTCCTTAGCCATTTTTCGCAGCAACCGGAATATCCGGTCCAGGATGAATAATCCGGACCAAATAATCCGGTTGACTCCAGTAGCTCCAACCTTCCAGTCCTTAGCCATTTTTCGCAACAAACTCCACAACCGGAATATCCGGTTCCTCCGAATAATCCGGCTCCTCTCTGTCCCGAATATGGACCAAAACTACCCTAACCGGAATATCCGGTTGCCCGGAATAATCCGGCTAGAATAATCCGGTTGAGTCCAGAACAGAGAGGCTGAACTAGAAACCCCATAACTTTTGCAAATGAACTCCGAACGAGGTAAATCCAATTGCAATGGAAAGATAACAGCAAGGAGTATCCAAACAAAAAGTGAAAATATTGATACCTCAAAGTATGGAGAAGTTACCACACATGGAAGGTGTGGGAACATTCTCAAAGACGAACGGAATATTTTCACCACCGAAAACGCAACAAGTTTTTCTTACGAAATCCGTTTTCGAGAAACCAAGGCTTGTCATGAAGATCACGACAAGCACTAAAACCCAAAGGAGACAAAAGCCAAATAAGAACCAAGAAAGATGATATGCAAAGTATGCAAAGGTTTGAGCTCTCCATAACGATTCGATCGAGTTACTCACTTGAGAGCCCCTCTTGATAGTACGACTATCTATCCTATAACCCGGTCTCCCAAAGACACGAGACCGGTAAAATAGAAAACCTATCAAGATTATACCTTTGCCTTGAGCATTCCACTTGAGCTAGATGATGACGATCTTGACTCTCTCAAGTAGGATCTTCTTTCTTGATTGCGCTTGCTAGCACAAACTCCGCTTGATGAAGACTTGCAAGTTGCTCCCCCATACACCATTATGGGAGAGACTAGCTCCCCCATACGCCATTATGGGAGAGACCCTTCGGCAAATCTTCACAAGGCCACAATCTCCAAAAGGGTGGCAAGCATCAAGCATAGGATATCTTCTAGATGCTTCACTTGAGCTTCCACGTCAAGCTAGATGACGAACACCGCTTGACGATGACAAAGACCATGGGCTATAGGAAATCTTCCTTTTGGTTCATGCCCATGGAAAGATACCTAACCACACATAGAGATGCGACACACACATATCATGGGTTAGTTCACAAAACTATATCGACAATTGCTTACCATACCATGAGATACACAATCCCACTTGGTACAACTTGTAGCTTTGTGTGTTGATCGCTTGCTTGATCAACCTTGTATCTTTGCTTCTCACTTATAAAGATGATGTCTTGAAGAAGATAATGAAAGATCACCTAATCCTTTTCTTCAAGACACACTAGCAATAAGCTCAACTCAAACCATGACCATTCTTCATATAAATCCATAAACATAACAATGGCCATCAAGGAAGCTAATAGAGTTCAACACATGAACTCCATTATTTCCTATGGACAAGATCTACAAGGATAACTCAATGCAAACATTAGTCCATAAGGATTGTCATTAATTACCAAAACCACATATGGGGGAACCATGCACTTTCACACGCGCGCGTGGGGAAGTGGAGGGGGGCGGGAAGACGAGGCGACAGTGGGCCCTTTGACCGTCCCTGTGGTCTTATTTTAAGGGACCGGGCGAGCCAGCCACTAGGCCGCTGGCCAGTGGCCCCTTTCGACCCCTGCGAACCGTTGACCGAATATAATAAAAGACGCGGGCCAGTGGGCCCTTTTGACAAAAAATGTGGCCAGTGGGCTTAATTAAAGACGTGGGCCTGGACGCGGTTGGGGAAGGGGAGGCCGGTTGGCGATTGCGAGACAGGAGCCCAAAAAACGAAACGAAAAAAACCCTGCCGCGGCTGGGAAAAATTGGCGGGATATATTTTTTTTTCTTCAGAAAAGGTATCCATCCCGGTCCCTAAAACGAACCGGGACGAACTCCCTGGCCGTCCCTGGCCCAGGTTCGCCACGTGGGCCATCCTTACCATCCCGGGTCCTGGCACAACCGGGACCAATGGGGGAGGGCCATTTGTCCCGGCTAGCCCATCCCGGTTGCACAACCGGGACAACTGGCCCTTACGACCCGGGACAAATGGCCTTGTTTCCACTAGTGGCGGCGCCCACTGCTCCCACTGCTGCTGCGGTGGGAGCAGCGAGGCGGCGGCTGGCCGGCGTGGCACCGAGCGACGCATGCTGCTGCTGGTGTTGCTCTGATGGCGGACCGCACGGCCGGTGGTGCATCCATGAGAGCGTGGCGGTGCTCCCATAGAAGCACAGTGGTGCTCTCAAGGCCAGCAGTTGGGTTTCGTTTTTGGGCAATTTTTGCGGTGGCGACAGAAAATTGCTACATATGTGTATTTTTGTTGCTATTTTTGTATATTTTTTTTTGTTATGAGAATTCCAGCAATATCGCCGGCGAGGTCAATTGTTTGCTACAATGCAAAAATAAATTGCTATAATTATTCTAATTTTTTTCTGGGATGAACCGTTTTTTGTTACATAAGAGCAAAAACGGGGCTTTTTTTTTTGCTACACAGAGCAAATACGAGATTTAGACAAAAATGAAGACGTGGAGGATGGAAAATTTTTTTCCCCGGGGGACGCCCAGCGCTGTCCATAAATTATACTATAACATAAAAATTATACCATATAAAAATATAACATCTAAAGTTTATAGTATTTTTTTTATATTATACTAGCAAATTTGCCCGTGCGTTGCAACGGGATAAAAGAATAACGGTAAAAAATGTTGGTGCTATCCAAATTTTGCTAAAAAGACTATCGAGACTACCGCGACAATAGAATCCAATTTTTTGTCATCTTGTCTATTGCCCCTGCCACAACAATAAAACCCAAATCTTGTCCTCCGCCGCTCTCTCCTGCCGCGACCACGGGGTGGGTGTTGCACTCTCGGTATCCCTCATCGCGGCGGAATTTGTAGAAGTTGGCAATGCTTTATAAGTCGACGAGACAAAGTTGTTGGACCGTTTTTTATTTATTTAGAACCTACACTTAGTAGAGTACTATTTTACGCACTACCATATAAATTATGTGCAAAAGGTCCTGAGTCTAACAACAAAAAAGTGTAATATTAGAATGATGTCAGTTAAATTGTAAAAAAAAATCTTCAGAAAATATTCTTGAACCATTTTATTTGTTCAATTGTCGAGCTGCCCACCTCCTCTTTTTTTTTTGAAGTGACCGGCAATCTTTTCATTCCTGTGAGACCACAGCCTAGGTTCTTGTGCGTTCACATTTAGCATTGCAGTGCGGGTGATATACAAATCCTTGAATACCATGTTTTTTCCGGCTCGAGAGATGTAGAGTGCAGGCTGCCATGCAAATAGGCCATGATGGTAACGTTTTGTTAGCTTGAGCCGCTTTCATGAACCGGGTGATTCTGGCAGAACGCGCGGCAGCTCCGCCCTGCCTAATTTGATCCCAGACTCAGATTGAATTCATGCATTGTAGTGTAATATGCTTATATGATGGACTGTATGCTGGAACTGGTGTTTGGAGTGGAGAACGTGGTGAAGGTCGTGGTGGCCGGCCAGATTGGGCGACCGAAGTCTCGGTGAGGTCCTCGAGATTAGGCTTCCGCAGGCTTGGCCAGATTGAGTCAAGAAAAGGAAGAGGGATAGAGGTACTAAATCCTCGTGTGCATTACCTCTGCCGCCGACAAAAATCCGGAGAGCCGGTGTCGCCCTAGATAGGTTCATCGTCTTTAGGCCCTCCATGCCGGTTTCCGTATCTATTCTCAACTAAGACCAGTCGGATTCCGGTCAACAACGGATGCGCGTTGACGCCCTTCTACCTGGACACGCCAGCGATAGATCTCCGCCGCCTGGACAAACTGCTCGACAATCCAAACTGTGCAGGGCTAATCTATTCTTTGAAAGCATAGATCTCGTTTTCTTAGCTGTGTCAAGCCGTCTGTGCAGGGCTAATCTATGCTTTGAAAGATCAATAGGGTGTCGTCTCCAACGGGAACCTGACAGACGACCCAGCCGATAGCTCCGTAGACGGCGCCGTCTGCTTGACGGATGTAGTGACGAGAGGTCGGACGAGTCTCTCCGTGACACATCGTGGCCGCTTCTTCGCCTAGTCAGCCTTCGCTCTCAGCTGGAGGTGCGTGTACGTACTCTCGGTGGTGGGTGGCTCCGATCGTTGCTTTATAGCAGTAGGTGCCTAGCAGCGTTTCACGTATCCGTGGTGGACTCCTTGATTTTACAAAAGAAACAATGAGACAAGGGTTAAGGTAAAGTGCACGTACGAAACCAACCAGTTCTGTTTACGTACCAACGCGAGACGGATACAAAACCAATCAGTTTTCTTCCGTACCAAGGCGAGACGGACGGCAAGAAACGTATACGATGCGAACGACAAAAACAACAATATACAGGACAAAACAATGGAAAGCTACCGATGGCAGTGTGGGTAATTTGTGTAAACTTTAGGGTTAGTTTTAATGACGTACCGACCAACCAAGCAACCAACCAGGGAAACCTTAATACTTTATTATTAGGTAAAGATATGTTGGTCAAATTGACGATAGGACACGCAGTCTCTCTAAACTGAACCGGAGGGAGTACCAATCAAAGTGGTTCTGTTGATCTGAACCTCTAATTTCGGCTCTGTCCCAACGACTAAATCCTAATATGCCGTGAATAATAGGATCCCAGAGGAGGTGCGTATAATACCGGAGGAAGTACCGAGTACGTCTTTCTGGGTTCTAATCCTAATAAATGCCCAGGCAGGATGTGATACACACCTACACGCTTGCGTGTTCAGATAGTTCCTGGTGATCTTCCACTAGGATCCCAGAGCGGGTAGGTTAGGTATACTAGTATCTTCAGAACTCGTAATGCTTATTGCGTGGTCGCGTGCAACTCGTTGCAGAAACTGGAGAATACAGCTAGGCCGCGCATACATCATCCCCGCCCCACCAGCGGACAGTCACCAACACGCCAGCGCGCCTACTGGCGCCCATGGTAGTACGAACCTCTGGAATCAGAAGACCAACTCTTTCCAGGTTTCTCACCTGGTAACCGCACTGTCTGGATAGCAGAGTGTAGCCAGCCAACGGCGGACAGTGGGTATGACTGTTCACATACGCAGGCAAGTTTATCTTCTCCGGAAGCAAGGTAGCACGCACGGGAGAAGATAAAGAACACGACAGGACCGGACCGACCGGGGTGCGTCCAAAAGTTGGACTCGTGCGATCGAGCTTTTGGTTTACCCTGGGCGAGATGCAAGCGCGTATCCCAACCGTGAGTTGATGCCAATGTGTGCGACAGCCCGCGTCGCGGTGCATGCACGAGCACGAACGACGCCAGTAGCAACAGCGCCATGTATATGTTCACATCGGCGCCCGACAGCGACGCCTGATGACGACCCACTCGACTCGATCAATCGTGCAACTGGCCCAACCAGCTAAGATGCGCGCGCAGTCGTGAAAGGGACCGACGAGGTGCATGGCATCAAGGAAAGCTCGTTGTACTCTCCGTAACACGGCACTGCGGATCACGTAAAAGAAATTAGCAAGAACTGTGTGGCTCTCAGTTTCACCCAAAGCACCGTCCCTCTCAGCTAGAGGGCTTGCTACAAAAAGGAAATTCACTCTTTGCAATCCTGTATGTTTTCCATTTCTTCGGCTCCACTGTGGAAATTCACTAATTCAGACTCGTGTTATTGCCGTACAACTGATGTGAAAGCAAGCAGGCGCGCGGACGTGCGCCGGCGGCCGACGCGACATGTGTGGTTGGAGCGTGAGTCGGCGATGAGCAAGTAGACCACTAAGAGCATGTCTAACAGACCCCTTATGTTTTCGCCCCCTAAAACGCGTGTAGAGGGCCCTGTAAACGCATTTCGCCGGCCAAAAACTCGGGCGAGCTAGCAGACCCCCTACCCCCGCCCCGTAAAACAGAATATTCTGGGGTAGGGGGTCTGCTAGCTCGCCCGAGCTTTTGGCCCCTCACAAAACAGGGTTTTGGACATTTTGCATATGAACACAACATCTCATCACATTGCATAAAATTATCAAACCACACAATAATAATCTTAATTATTACAATCAATGTTTTCACACAAATAAAATGTTCAAAGCACACAATAAAAATCTTAATTATTACAATCAATGTTTCACACAAATAATCGGAGTTTGCTTCACAATCTTTGACGATTTTGGTGAACAAACTTCTACGCATGCGGTATCTCCTACGGAAGAGACGGGGGGGATAGGTAGGTACCTCGGCAAAATAATCTTGCCACAGCTGTTCGTGGCCGAGCGCGCGGTTCCGCGGGATGCATATGCGGCCCTTCGTAGAACCCTTTCTCTGATCTAGCAGCTTCGCGCGGTCCTCGATGTCCTTGATGCGGAAGATGTACTGCATCATAGCCATGTCGTCGTCGCTCATCAGCTCGTCGAGGTCGGAATCCCCCGAAGACCAGCTCAAGGAATCATCGGAATGCTCCACATCCTCCATGGTCGCGTCCGCAGACATCTACGGCATCGCGAAACTGAGATCAGGCACCCGCAGCACAGCGAAATCGAAGAGGAAACACGGCCGGCGACTACTCACCGTGGGGAGGCGGCGGAGATGCACACGGCGCGGCGAGTCGAGGGGCGCCGAGGTCCGCTGGGGCCCGGCGGGAGGTGCGGCGGTGTCCTGCGGGGGTGCGGCGGTGTCCGGCGGGGGTGCGGTGCCTCGGAGGCGGCCGGATCTACGCGGCGGCGGCTGGCGGCGGCTGGCGGCGGGGTGAACGAAAGTGGATTCGAAGCTGAATCTTCAGCGCGCCCTAGCTCGCACGAGGTAGAGGGTTGGCCCTCTACATTTTCTCCCGACCCGCACATGTAGGGGTCGACGGGCCGCCCCCTACCCAAACTTGTAAAAAATCGTCCGGGGTGGTCGATTTAGGGGGTCTGCTAGATGGCCGGGTAGAGCCCAAACCCGTATATCGGCGGTTATTATACGGGTTTGGGCCATTTAGGGGGTCTGTTAGACATGCTCTAAAACCAGATAGAGGGCACTCCCACACTGTGACATATCGATCTCTAGAGGCCTCCACCGGTTTCAATTCCCCGTGTGGAGTAGGTCATTGATGGGAGATAATAGCATAAAACTACCGCTTTTGTGGCGAAATTTACCGTTTGCTACCACTTTATGTTTTTCAGACAGAAATCTACCACTTTATGTTTTTCAGACAGAAATCTACCACTTCTCGCAAAGATTTTTACAAATCGCACTAAATGTTGTCTAAGAGCGAATTGACACCGAATCTGACAATAGGACCCACACCGTCAATGTGCAAATTAAATAATAATAAAAATTTCAAAATAAAAAAAAACAGGGAAGAAAATTGTTCTCGTCTTCCCCAACCTGTCGCCCGCCGGCCCTTGTCAGATTCGTCGGGAAGAAAATTGTAATCGTGCCAGCCCACCCAGCGGAGGTCGCCGGAACCAGTTGCTCACCATCCTGCGGCTTGTAGGTCGTCGCCGGGCTGCTGCCGCACACCCAAGCCGCCTCCGTCGCGTCGGCCCGCCCGCCCGACTTTGTCACCGCTGTGCCCTTGTCTGCCGTCTCTGTGCTCCAGGATGGAGCTCTCAGGAGCAACCGCCGTCGCTTAAGCCAAAAATCGATGGGCCATCGGCCGCCCCCGCGCTCCAGGCCGGAGCTCTCCGGGCTGGTCGTCGTCGTCGCGCCCAGGCCAGAGCTGTCCGGGCCGGCCGCTGCCACCTAGGCCGGAGCTCTCCGGGCCGGTCGTCGCCGTCGTGCTCAGGCCAGAGCTGTCCGGGCCGGCCGCCGCCACCTAGGCCGGAGCTCTCCGGTCTGTCGTGTCTTCTTCCTGGCAGCCATGGGCGCCATATCGGCCGATTCCATGCTCAGCGAACGCGCGAGCGACACTGGCTCTTTCTCCTCTCCCGTCTCCCATGGATGTGCTCAGCGACCGCGCGCACGTGCTCCCTGTGTCCATGGGAAGAGGTTGACTTTTTTTTTTCTCAATTTTTTTATATATTTTTTATTTGCCTAATTAGGCTGACAAGTGGGTCCCACTCTTAATTTGAGTGTCAATTCGCTCTCGAAACCCAATTAGTGCGATTTGTAAAAAACTTTGCAAGAAGTGGTAGATTTCTATCTGGAAAACATAAAGTGGTAGCAAACGGTAAATTTGTTCGCCACAAAAGGGGTAGTTTTATGCTATTATCTCCACTGATGGAGTACGATATTTTGGAAGAGATAATGGAGCTACTTGAAGTGTGGTTTCCCACGTTCTGAAGTCTTTCCATGTTGAAAGCACTTTGAATTGCTAGTTGAACACTTTCAGCTTGTCCTGAACATGAGCCAGTTTCGTCTCCAGTCGAAGGGAAGCAATGAACACCTAATTGTGTTGTCTGCACGTACTGGTAGCTCGTTCTTCTCATCTGATTCCTCAAGTTCTAATGCATTGATTAGGCCGGCCGTAGCCTACAAAACGATGATTGAAGAGCGCCTAATTCTTAATTAGTGGTATATCTTAATTTCTAGTGCCAACTATTTTTTGGCGATTTTTCAATAGGACACTTCATCACGTTTTTTCACGTGATTCGTGCACGACCTCCGTCACTCACGCAATTTGTCTCGAACGAACAACCACCTGTCATCCAGTACAGCCGCGCTAATCAAATGGTTTACTCGGCTTAGTTAGTTAACAGATTAACACTGACAGACAGGTACTATATGATCGCGCGCCGTCACGCCACAGCTAGCACCTAAACAAAACGAGGAGGAGATCCTGTACGCGATACGACACATGCACCGTCTCTTTCACCTCACCTGTTCTCCAGACTCTGGACGGACGAAAAGGCGGAACCGAAATCCAACTTTGACTTTTGTTTTTCTGATCGAGGAGCAGTTAGTGCTACTACGAGTTACTACCAGCTCACGGCCGTCGGATCCGAGCACGCGGCAGCTTCGCGTGCGGCGCCAGGATCACGAGGGAAGCCGCGGTGAAGCTTCGACGGGACCGGCGACACCTGTGGTACAGTGTGCCGCGGACCGCGGCCACCTCACGACCCGTCCCGGTCGGGGCCGTCAAAACCCGATGGCGACGCCGCGCCCAAAAAGCTCCCCATCGCACGCGCATATCCTCTTGTCCCCACTCCCCGGCTCCCCGTGACGCGATCCCCGGCTATAAAACCCCCTGCCGCCGCGGCGGAACTGGCACACAACTCGACTCGGCAGCCCGCAAGCAAGAAACAGCTGCTTCTAGTTTCTTCCATCCATCCCGTGCTCTGATTGCTTCTCGGCAGCGCGTGACGGGACTAGCAGAGAAAGAGAGTGACAGCTCGAAAGGGAAGAGAAGCGAAGGGTCGATCAACGAACCGAGATGTGCATGGACAAGTCTGCCGTGCCGGCGAAGAAGATCTGGCTCGCCATCGGCTCCCGCCTCGGCCTCCACCAAACAGCCGGTACGTTCATCTTTCTTAGCTCATCGATCATACGTCCTCTTAATTTCTTGCCAAACGGCCATATCTTCGGCGCGCGATTCTTGGATGAGCTTCTGACTGACGAATCGATCGGTTCGATTCGCTTGCGCTGCTGCAGGGCTGAGCAATCTGAGGAAGGAGGTGAGAACCTGCGAGTACCGCGACGTGCACATCATGTGGGAGATGCTGAGGGACATGGACTCCCCGGTGCCCCTGCAGGAGAAGGAGGCCGCCGCCATCGCGGCCGTGGCGGCCGCCGCCGGCGCCAGGAAGAAGAAGGCGGCGTGGAGGCGCTTCATCTACTACTGCTGCGCCTTCTAAGTTCAAGGACGTGATGAACTGGAACGGCGTCGTCAGAGTGAGAGCAGAGAGGCCATGCGTAGATAGAAACAGCATTGGCCCTCTCTCTCTCTCAGAATGTGCAAATAGGCGGCCGCGCAAATAAGTGCATACGTGGATCTTAGTGTTCCATTGGAGATCATCTGCTTGCTCCTGCTGGCCGGCGCGCCTGGCGTGACGACCGTGCTGCCGGAGGCGTCCGCCGCCTCGCCACCACGCGCACACTGCCAGAGCTCCTCTACGTGCGCCTGCTGGTCGAACCCCGGTCGTGGTGGCGACCGCGCTGCCGGAGCTCGTCTACGTGTGCCTGCTGGTCGAGCCGTGCACGCCCTCCTTCCATGCTAAATTGATGAGTGACACCGAGTCGGCTGCTTTCTGAAAAAGAAAATAGCATGATGGCCCACAGAGTAACATCCAAAAAGTGTCTAAAATATATATATGTAATTAGATAAATTATCTTGATGAATATGTTTTATAGTCACCACAAATTTTATGGTAGATCTGAAATATTATGTGTCTAGGGAACTCTCTCGACCATCTTTAGATTGTGGACAGATAATTACTTCATGCACATTTTTTCTGGTCCTTATGTTAGATCACTTCGTAAAAATAAATTCACATGGTAATTTATATATTGGCGTTACATAACTGCATATGGTTAAAACGTCTGAGTATAGGCTGCGAGATAGTAGATCGATGTAGATTTAAAAACAAAAGTGAATGTTTAAAAAAAAAAATTGTGTCACCGCATGAAACTCATGTATAGCTGCTGAGATATTTTAGTAATGGTGATCACTAGATATATATCTGAGCATGAATTGAGATGTTTGTTGTCGCAACTTTTTTTGACCCAATAATATGGATTAAAGTGATGTCTTGAATTGACCACCCTGCATTGTCAGCTAGTACAATGCAAACATGTTTTTTTATCTTAGTTATGGTTGTATTTTTTTCATGTTTGTAGTTTTCTATATTTTTAGTAAATTATAAAGTAAAATTGGCTACCATAATTTCTTTTCTTGAGACAATATCGTATTCGTGGTGTGCGTTATTTTACTCTAGGAAATAAATACATTAGACTACTTACTTCCGCTTATAATTTCATGAATCAGGTTCATTTTCTATTGTGGAGATGGGTGTACTATTTGTTATAAGAATTTATAGTTCATTTAAAAAAATTGTATTTAACTACAACTATAAAATATTTGCTACCGGTAATTCCTATCATAACATATGAAGGTATCCATATTTTTTATAAAGCAAAACCCCACTAACATGTATTTATGATTTTTCTATCTCAATATGCAAGCTATCCATATCATCCATTCTTTAGCCAATCAATTGTCCATGTCATCTCCACTAATATTTATTAATCACTATAGGCAAACTACACATCATCTATTTTTTAAACCTCCCAATTATTCATATTAATAATTTAAAATATATACTATGATCAATTGAATTTTGCATATTTACTTAGAAAATATAATGCATCACATCTCTTATAAAAAAAATGTTCACAGCATACTATAATTTCTAAAGCGATTCCTGCAGTAATGCGCGGGGTATCCTTCTAGTACATCATAATTCTTATGACAAAGATACATATACTTCTTCCATTTCCGCTCTGATTTCAAATTCAATGAAACATACGCACATAAATGAATAGTTGTCACACTTATTATATTATTAGGTCTGAAGAGAAATAAAATTATTTTTTAAATCCAATACCTATCCTTTCTTAGCATAATTGTTATGCATTCATAATACATTAATTTGTAATATTGAGTTATTAACCACTTCTAACATATTAGGTACCAAGATTAATATGCATGTGTGATCTTTTTGAAAAATCATTCTATATTTTACCCTAGATCGATTTGACTATATTTATTGGAAGAATAGCACGAAGTTACTTAATAAGAAGCATGTGTTGACTACATCGGGTACTCCCTCCGTCCTTGTTTATAGGGCACAATCTCAAAAACATGCAGTCCCACATCTTAGGCACATTTGGATTTTTTTTTAAATAATATTTTTTAAAACTTAATTTCAATAATAGCACGCAAATTTTAGGAATTTGAAAAATAGCATGTTGTCGATGTTGACCGTGCCGAAAGCTCCAGGTTTCGAAATTGGCCGTGCCGAAAGCCTGTTTCGCCTGGGCCTAGCCGACGAGAAAGCAGACTACCGCGTGGCAGCTTTGGGCCCACCGGCAACCTTTCGGTAGCGCCCGGGCCGAAAGGTCCTGGATAAGTGGCCGACACGGGCAGCCCTTTCTCTTTGGCATCTCTTCTTCTTGCTCGCTCGAGGCTCGTTCGTTCTTCTCTGTTCTTCTCTGTTCTTGATAGAAAGCTTCATTCCTACCCCCCAAAAATAGCTAGAAATTACTAGAAAACAGAAAAAGAAAAGAGGAGGGTGAGGGTACCCACGATTTGCTGATGGGATAGCTTGTTGTCGAGGTGTTTGGGGGGGGTGTGGAGGTGGAACGATGATGGATAGTGTTGGTGTGTGGTGGTATGGTGTTGCAGCAGTGGTGGTGGCGGTGGAAGATTGAAGACGAACAGTAGCAAAGGGCTTCGCACGCGTCAAGGGTAAATCCTAATCACGAAATTTTTTAGGCTAAATGTTATTATGTTTTATATTAGCGTATATTTTTATATTACCGTAGATATAGTTTTCCGTTATATTATGTAGCCGGTTTTGTATTTTAGGTGTTTGTTATATTTTAGGTGGTCATTATATTTTAGATGTTCATTATACTAAGTTATAATAAGATTGTATAGTATTTGATAATATACAAAATTTATTTAGATAATGGAAGTGGTCAGTGTTGTTGTGTACTATGGCGCCGGTTCTTTCTATTCAACTGATTCATGGGTTGATCTGGGTGAATTTCAAAATATGGAGATTCCGTTGACTGAGCCAGATAAAGTGAAAATAAGCGATGTGTGGTATTTGTTTTACGGTTAGATTTGGGTTTGATCCCAATATTAGGACTGTTATTATTCAGTCATTGTGGACCAAATCCCTACAAATATTTTTTGGGAGGTATTGCCGCTGGATCAGATAAATCGATGGTTGTCTTGTCTAGCATCATACAAACGTCGAGGGAGTAAACCAGAATTCTACGGATGTTTATTCTGAAGCAGAATATTTTGGAACAAAGTGGCGGCGGTTTTCAGCATGGCGAGAGTAGTCAGCCAACTGGTGCAGAAAATGTCGATCGGTTTGGCTCTATAACGTACATTCCTGATCATTATGAACCAGCGTTAAGTAGTAATTCAGCAGGAGTTGCTGAAATTGGGGAGGGCGATGGAGATGAGTATGGTGGAACAATGAGAGTGATGTTGGAGGAAGACGAGGATGGACTTGCAGAAGATCTTCATTCTGAGGAAAATGGTTATGATGAAAATGATGGGGAGAATGGGGAAGATGTGCCACAACAGGTGTCGTGGTTTAAGCGTATTGAGGACAAACTACGGCGTGTCTACACGGTGCTTACCTATTTCGACGGTGTGGATGTTGCACCCCTCCATGCAACTCCGCGTCCCACGCGACAGTCTTCACTCGCTCGAGATGTACATGTATCGCCCTCCCATCACTTTACACATCAACAGAGCCCGCGACTACGTCTTACACCACTACAGACACCTACGTACGAGCTTAGTCGTTCTTCACAGCGGGCAGGTCCTTCTCAGCCACGTCCTTCCCAACCACGTTCTTCCCACCCAGGTTCATTCCACCCAGGTCTGTTCCAGCCAGGTCCTTTACAAACTGGTAGTTCGCCGTGGCAGCATCATCCTGCGTACGGGATGCCGCCTAGTAATAGATACGCGATGGGTTACGGAGTGCCGGGTGGTTTCCCGATGCAGCCACCTCAACATATTCAGTGGAACTCGTGTCATGTACCGTTGCCCTAGCATATGGGGAATCTTGGTAAGTATATTTTAGTCGTCACACTTATTTATCTTATTCACACATAGATAATTGAGCGTATCACATACAGGTGGGAGGGGGTGGGGGACGAGTCTACACACGCGGAGCTTGAGGAGGACTCGACGTACCAGACTCCACCACCGCTCGTCACACAAATGACACAACGACATGGGAAGGAGCCGTTGCAGGGCCAAGGGATGCGCCAGCACGGCAGTCCAGACCGCTAGTCACCTTCCGGGTGTCGTCAACGAAGACAGCCGCGGTATTGTCCTCACAGAGATGTCTCGCGCTTCTGTTTACCACTAGAGACATGACTATCCACTTATGTACGGGACATATGCCTATTTTATATTTGTGTCAGACATATTAGTATCGACTATATTTGTCCGACATATGACTTATGTATAATTTTCTTACTATCTTTATTTTCTCTCGCAATTTTTTCATGTCCTTGTGTACCGCAAATAGTCTCTACCTTTTTCCCGACATTTTTTCCTACTTCGTTCCTGCGCTTTTCTCCCGCCCTCACCCCACCCCCGCTTTTCTCCCGCCCTTTTGTTCCCGCGCTTTCTTCCCGCCATTTTTCTCTCGCGCAATGTCATTCCGACTCACTCTTTTCCCGCTCTCTTTCCCGCCATTTTCTTCCTATAAAGCCCTCTCTCTCTGAGGTGGGTAACCCGGTGCATTGTAGTCGGATATGTCGGGTTATCCTCACGGTCGGAGTTTTCATAGCTGGGAGTCAGCACACCTTTGGCTATTAGCTGCCGATATGAGGGTAGACAATAGATTAGTTCCATGGGAGGAACTCCTTAGTAGTGATTGTCTACTCGCTGAGTTGGATGAGGTATTACGCAGGAAAACATGGCCAAGAAGAAGATATAGTAAAGGTGAAAGAAGAAGAAATTTAGGACTGCACGGGACCGGCGCTATTGTGAAAAGAATCCTCTTTCATGGGTAGATAAGAGCGAGGACGAAAATGATATCTTCATGCCGAGAATAACGGGTAAGAGAGGTGCATCATCAACGACAGCTGGCATGGGTAAAAGAGGTGCATCATCGACGGAAGCTAAATCTTCAGCTTCACACGAAGACGATGACTTCATGAAGTTAGGCTATCTTACTACTCGGTGTAATTTTAAATTCGAGTCGTTCTGTTTTATTGTAAGATTTAGTGTTATTTGTACGGATGTATCTTTATTACAATCGTATCTCAATTTTCACGAGCAATTTGGAAAAGTTTGTTTATTAAATATGCGGATGTCTCTCACGATGGCGGAAAATAATAATTAGCAACGAGAGCGAGGGACAGAAAAAGTGGCACGACATGACTGCATCATATTAGGTGGGAAATAACAACGGGAAAAGTAGGAGCTGGCGAGGGAAAACAAATGCGAAAGGGCCCGGTGCCATGCAGGTTTCGGCACGGGTAACACCAAAGGGTGGTTTTGGCGGGGCCGACGCCGAAACCAACCTCTTTCGGTAAGGCCCATGACGACGGCATGCTATTTTTTAAATTCCTAAGATTTGCGTGCTATTATTGAAATAAAGTTTTTAAAAAATATTATTTAAAACAATTCGGCACATTTGCATTAATTCTCTTTGAACTGGCGGGTGGTTGCCTCACTCCACTCCTCTCTACCAATGCGTGTAATATTTGACCCCTAATAAATAAATACATAGCGCCTAGTGAATTGCCATATGTGACTTATGAATCAGGACGGAGGGAGTAGAAGGAAAAAATACACTAATTATGTACTGCTGATTTATTTATGGGTACTCAGGTGAAGGAAAAAGGACATGGTTTTGTGTCGAAGCATGTCGCACCCGAACTTTTAGAGGATACTCACAGCCCGCTAAACAGTAGATAGATGGCTTACGGGGCCTACCTGCACCCGCATCTCAATATGAATAGGCCAACACGTAAACGTGTGACAACCATCCTCTACTATTCATCGTCTGTGAAACCATCCAAAAGAAATCCGAATACTTCCATTGACGTACTTCATAACATACACACATGGTACGTCAACGGCATTTGAACAAGTGATATCACAACAAATCTCTAAGACACAAAGAAATAGAAATAAGTGGCAAAAGCTCTCATTAGAGCAGAGATAGCAAATACAGTCATGCAGAGGACACATGTCCCAACAAGTCATCATTACATCACAGCGGAAGCATCCAAAGTGTCTGAGTACAGACAAGATCCAAATAGGCCTAAGAGGCCGGAAACGAAAGAACGGAGCCCATCCACGAAGTCTCGGATCCTGCCCGGGTCCGCTATCTACTCGTCAGCAGCCTCGTCATACTCCACGTAGTAGCCACCATGGGGATCCTCGGAAACGTAGTCTGCAGAACACGCAGCCCCAAAGGGGTCAGTACAGACGAGTACTGGCAAGCAAGACGCACAAGATACCAAAGGGTACCCGACAACACCAAGTACAGATGTTTTGGGTTCAACGGAAGATAGGTGATACAAAGGTGCGGCAGCGGGCTGCCCTAACCAACTACAGAGACACACTACCACCTCCGACTAAAAGAAAGGGATAAGATAGCGCATCGGAACCAACTACCACTAACCTCAAACAAACCCATCCTGGATCTCGCCACTTATCCAAAGAAGCAATCCGAGGATAACCCACACAGTTGGATTAATGAAGGTTCAAGTTATTGTGTCAATAAGCCTATTACTAGTCAAATTAGTATTAATTAGGTGTAAGTTGTCTAATCCTTGTTAGCCAGCCCTATCACCAAGTCATCCATAACCACGGACAACACGGCTTCTCGAGAAGATTTAACCCTGCAGGGGTGCACCAATTTGGCCGTACACGTAAGAATATCCCGCCAGACGGGAATCAAACCCACCAAGCAAGGCACTCAACACAACCCAACTCTTCTTCGCATCAAGCCCAAAGAACCACGTGCTGTGCGTGCGCGGCTAATCGAGCCCCCACGAAGAAAAGGGGGACCCTCATAGCGCTGGAAGACCACGCCTCCCTAAATGCCGACTACAAAAGTTCCACCCTGGCGCCAAGGGTTCGTACCTGCATATGCGTGCATCAAATGGAAAGCCCGAACTAAGTGTGGCGATTTGGACGAGATGCGAATCGAATCAGAGTTGCGGGGGACGCCCATACACGCTTCCCACATGCGGTTAGCGCGCTCAACATGGATCCAGAGGACAAGAACTTTTCCTGAGTTCGACACTAGCAGGCCTCAAAACCATACCCGGCCTCCTGCCGGTGCCTTATCATCAAATTAGCATTACCTCAAACATTAACAGGTTGTTGTTTAAGTATCGAGCCCCCAGAACATAATAAAGATAGTAACAGAAATAACGGACATCAGACTCGAGCATAAACAACCCTAAGCATGCTAGTAAGACACAGGCAACAAGCAACGGGGTTTTAGGTGTGGAGGATAGGCTATATCAGGGTTACAGGATAACATGTGATAGGATCGGAACACCAGCAACGAATCTAAAGGCTAGCAGATTAGACAACGGAAAGTATCGGTATCCAGTGTGGAAAGGACACAATGGTTCAGGTGAGTGAATACTTGCCTGCAAACTCAGTAGCCTGGTACTGGGCTAACTCCTCTGAAGTAGTGTCGTAAACCTCGTCTGTCTCAATGTCGTCGTCTATTCGAGAAGAAGCAAACAAACAACGCAGAGAGGAAAACAATCAATAACATGACATAATGCACAAACATGGGATGATGCATGACAATTTAATTGATGCATCAAAGATAAGCTAGTTGACATGGTAAACATCTTTAAATGGGCCCATATGCAATTTGGGTTGCATATATAAAGGCCCAAGAATTAAAGTTGAATTAGGTGATCTACAAATAACCATCATGTGAAAGTTGATTATAATGATGCATGGATGATGAAAACAATAAGAAAACAACAATAGCTTCAATTTGATATGTTGTTTACCAAGTTTGGAATTTTATTTATTAAGTTATGAAATTTGGCTTCTTAACTGAGTTACACAAACATTTATTGTTTTCACCCATTTTAATTGTTCAAAATAGATAAAAAAAATTCATATTTGGAAAGAACACAAAATTTTAGATGGAATACATATTTCATTTGTTGAAAATGGATTTAAAATGGGCAAGTTATTAATTTGACAATTTTAAATGCATTAAATAAGAAACAGTTGTTTTCAGCAATTTAATTTATTGAAAACAGAACACAAAGTTGATATTTGCAAAGTTCATGAAAATGGAATGGAAAACATATTTAGTTTGTTGAATTTGGAATTAAAATGAATTAGTTATGAATTAAACAAGTTTGAACAAGATTTAAATGAATTTAATTCAATTATTAACATTATTTGAATTTTATTTGTTCCAAACATTAAATAAAATTCATATTTGGAAAGATTACATTTTTCTGGTTTGAAAACATATTTTTCAAATTAAATTTGGATTTAATTTGAATTAGTTATGAGTTAAACAATTTTGAATGAATTAAATAAAGTACAGACAATAATATAATTTTAATTATTCAAAACAGTAAACAGATTGCATATTTGAAAAGTTTGGGAAATTTTGAATGGAATACATATTTTATTTATTAGATTTGGATTTAATATGCAAAAGTTATTTGAATTTGAAAAACAGGGGCTATTCTGCAATTTTAAAAGTATTAAACTTATTCCAGGGCCTTAGGTGCAAAAATAAGTTTTCAGAAAGGGCCCTCGAACTTTGCTACGCAGGGCAGAGCAGCCCTGGGTCACTGGCAGTGGGCCAGCGCCCTGCTGGCGCCTGCGTGGCACGTGGGTGTGTGCGTGCGTGGCCTCCACTGTCAATGACAGGTGGGGCCCGCTTGCGCGCGTGGCAAAGCGAAGCAAAAGGGTGGATTTTATTCCGCTGCGGGGAGGAATCGAACCCGCGACCGCGGCGTGCGCGCGAGAGGGCTCTGACCACTGGGCTAGGCTGCGGCTTGTGGTAGATCTAGGACGCGTGGGGTTTTGAGGTAGGGTTGCGGCACGGAACTGAACTGAACCAAAGTTCAGTTACTGAACCTGACGACGATGGGGACGAACGCCGGCGACTTGCCGCGATCTGCTGCTGCTGTGTAAGCGTGAGCGCCGTGGGCGTGTGTGTCGTGGCGCAGGGTAACAACAGGAGGGGAAACGGAGGGGTGCTCACCGGGGAATAGAGGAGGAGAAAGACGGCTCGGTGAGGTGGCGGTGACCGTGGCGAGGAGGAGCTCGTCGACGATGATCTGATGCCCTTCGTGGCTGTCCCGGGTGGCGTGGAGGTTGACGGAAGTGGCGCGGCCCCGTTCCCGCCGAGGAGAGCCCCCGACGACGACCACAACGACTACCACGCCACCTTCAAACTTCGGCCATGGAGGAAGTTCAGAAATTTCAGAGAAGAAAACCAGGGGAGGAGAGGGAATCCGAGAGGGAGAAAAAGAATGGCGGCGGCAGGGAGGAAGAGGGAGGCACTGGCTAGGGTTTGGGGGTCTCGGGGAGTAGAAAAAGGGAGAGGAGAGAGAGCAGGTGAGGAGGGGGAGGTGCGGTGGTGCGCTGCTGTGTCAGCGGCGTCGTCACCCCTCATACGGAGGAGGAAGAAAGGGCCGGCTGCTGCGCGCGCGCGCTGGCTAGGGTGGCTGGGCCGGCCCACTTGGGCTGGCCTGGTTGCTCCCCTTCTGTCTCTTTTCTGTTTTTATTTTTTCTGTTTACTTTTTTTTTGTAGGAAAGAAAAAGAGAGAAAAGAATAGGGTTTTGGGGTTTAAAATTTTTGGTGATAAATTTTTATAAGTTCTTTGTTGCAAAAGCCCAGTTGTGCAAACTTTTGTTTTTCAAAATTTTAAATTTTTTGTTGCTGTTTGAAAATTAAATGAATTTGAGTGAAATTTGCAATAATTGAATTATTGAAAATTAAGCAAGTTAATTATATGAAAATTCAAGTTTATTGAAAACAATTGAATGGTTTGATTTGAATGTTTTATTTGAAAAAGTTGTAACAGACCAAGTGTGAAACATAATGGTTTTAAATTTGATTTGAAATTCAAATGGAAAACAAGTGAAAACAAATGCAATGCTCATGATGGAATGATGCAAACTGAAATTAAACAAGGAGCAAGCATTCTAAGGTTGTTTTTCATACTTGGGATGTTACAAAACGCCCCCTTGAAGGAATCGCGCCCCGAGATTCCTACTGAGAAGAGAAAAGGTCCGGATACTTCTTGCGAAGATCCTCTTCGGTCTCCCACGTTGCCTCTTTATCGGAATGATGGGACCACTGCACTTTTAAGAACTTGGTGCTCTTGTTGCGAGTTTTGCGCTCGGTCTCATCGAGAATGCGAACAGGATGCTCTTCATAAGAGAGGTCTTCTTGCAGATCAATTGAATCATGATCAACTGCACGACCTGGATCTTTGAAGCATTTCTTGAGCTGTGACACGTGAAAGACATCGTGCACCTTGGATAGCTTTTCTGGAAGTTCAAGACGATAGGCATTTTCCGCACGCCTTGAGAGAATGTTAAAAGGACCAATATATCTTGGTGCAAGCTTTCCTTTGACACCAAAACGATGAGTTCCTCTGAGGGGAGTTACACGGAGATATGCTTTGTCTCCAGCTGCATAGACCATGTCCCTGTGCTTGCTGTCATAGTAGCTTTTCTGACGAGATTGAGCAATCCTCAGATTGTCACGAATGATGCGAACTTTCTCTTCGGCCTCGTTAACAATGTCAGGGCCTAAGAGTGAACGTTCACCAGCTCCAGACCAATTGATTGGACTCCTGCATCTGCGGCCATAGAGAGCCTCAAATGGTGCCATGCCTAGGCTTTCCTGGAAGCTGTTGTTGTAGGAGAATTCAGCATATGGAAGACATTCCTCCCATTTCATGCCAAAAGAGAGACCACATGCTCTGAGCATATCCTCGAGAATCTGATTGACTCTTTCGACTTGCCCTTGAGACTGAGGGTGATAAGCTGTGCTAAACAGAAGCTTGGTGCCCAAGGCTTCTTGAAAGCTTTTCCAGAAATGAGAAGTGAAGATGCTTCCACGGTCTGAGCTTATTTCCAATGGAACACCATGAATAGGAACAATCTTTGCTGTGTAGAGCTCTGCTAACTGACTAGCTGAGATTGTCTCTTTGACAGGAAAGAAGTGAGCGACTTTGGTGAGTCGATCAATGACAACGAAGATTGCATCGTTCCCCTCTTGGACTTTGGGAAACCAGTGACGAAGTCCATTTCAATCATGTCCCACTTCCACTCACGGATTTTCAGAGGTTGGAGAAGACATGCTGTTTTCTGATGAACTGCCTTAACACGTTGACAAACGTCGCATTCAGAAACGTATTGAGCAATTTCACATTTCATGCTAGGCCACTAATACAGTGTCTTCAGATCCTGGTACATCTTTGTACTTCCAGGGTGTATGGAGAGAGGAGTTTCATGAGCCTCCTTGAGAATGACATCTTTGAGACCTTGAATTTGAGGGACTGCAATGCGTCCTTCGAAGAACATAGTTCCCTTGTCATCAATTGAGAAGGACTCAAATTTCTCATTGCCTGCTTTGATGTGTTCTACAATCTTCTTGATTTCAGCATCACGAAGTTGTTCAGAACGAATCTTGTCCTCGAGAGTTGGAGTGGCTGTCAAGTTCGCAAGATAGCCTTGAGGAACAAGACCAAGGTTCAGCTTCTGGAATTCCTCATGAAGAGGAGGTTGGCTTTCCATGATCATGAGATTATTGCAATACGACTTGCGACTGAGAGCATCGGCCATAACATTAGCCTTGCCTGGAGTGTAAGAAATGGTAAGATCAAAGTCTTTGATCTTTTCAATCCATCTCCTTTGTCTGAGGTTTAGATCTGGTTGAGTGAAGATGTATTTCAGACTCTTATGATCGGAAAAGATTTCAGTGCGATTACCCAACAAGTATTGTCTCCATTTCTTGAGGGCAAGTTCAAGGTCATGAGTGGGATAATTGAGCTCATGTGTGTTCAACTGACGTGAAGCATAAGCCACAACTTGACGTTCTTGCATTAGAACTGCACCTAGACCTTGGAGAGAAGCATCACAGAATATTTGGAAAGGTTTGGAAGGATCTGGGCCAACCAGAACCGGTGTAGAAGTGAGTTTAGTCTTCAGGAGATTGAAGCTTTCATCACATTGTGAAGACCAGACGAACTTCTTGTCCTTCTTTGTGAGGTCAGTGAGAGGTTTGGCAATCTTGGAGAAGTTTGGGACGAAGCGACGACAATAGCTAGCCAAGCCAAGAAAACTTCTTACTTGCTTCACCGTCTTTGGAGGTTTCCAATCAACAATTGCTTTAACCTTTTCTGGATCAATGGCTATGCCCTTTGCAGAGATGACATGACCAAGATAAACGACTTCGGAAATCCAAAACTCACATTTGGAGAATTTGGCATAGAGACGATGCTCGCGAAGCTTCATGAGAGTGAGACGAAGATGTTCTTCATGCTCTTCCTCGGATTTTGAGTAGACAAGAATGTCATCAAGATATACCACAACGAACTTGTCGAGGTATTCATGGAAGACAGAATTCATGAGTCGAGAGAAGGTCGCCGGTGCATTGGTGAGACCAAAGGACATGACAGTGAATTCATATAGACCGTAGCGAGTGGTGAAGGCTGTCTTTGGAATATCCTCTTTTCTGATCTTTATTTGATGGTAACCCATTCTCAAGTCCAACTTGGAGAATATTGAGGCTGCAGCAAGTTGATCAAAAAGATCATCGATGCGAGGAATTGGATACTTATTTTTGATGGTCTTCTCGTTAAGAGGACGATAGTCAACAACGAGTCTCTTTGTTTGATCCTTCTTCGCAACGAACAGAGTTGGGCATCCCCAAGCCGAGGAACTAGGTTGAATGTAACCTTTTTCCATGTACATATCAATTTGTTCCTTCAACAACTTCAGCTCGGGAGTTCCTATCTTGTAGGGATGCTTAGAGATTGGAGCAGTACATGGTTCAAGTTCGATCACGAACTCAACAGCTCTGTCCGGAGGCATTCCTGGCAACTCTTCTGGAAAGACGTCAGGGAAGTCGCAAACCACCGGAACATTTTCAAGTGCAGGTAGAGGTTTTGCATTGAGGGTGCACAGCTGAATGGAACTTGATTCATGTGGAGAATATATTATCTGGCTAGAAGGGTGGGACAGAGTTATTGACTTCTGAGCACAGTCAATTCTTGCTTTATTGGCCTTCAGCCAATCCATACCAAGAATGACATCAATGTCAGAATTGCCAAGCAGTATGAGAGAAGCAAGGAATATGTGGCCTCCAATTAGAATTTGATTGTCCTTACTTATCTTGGAAGTCAACATTTGAGATCCCGGGGAGTGAACAGTGATCTGATTGCTTAGTGGAACCACAATTAGGTTGTTTGTTGTGGCAAAGGTCTTTGACACAAAAGAATGTGATGCTCCGGTATCAAACAACACTTTAGCTGGAATAGTGTTTACGGGAAATGTACCGAGAACGACGTCAGGAGCTTCCTCAGCTTTGTCGATCTTGACATGATTCACCCTTGCGGTCCTCCCGACAGGCCTGTTGTTAGAGTTGAAGGCCTTAGGCGGGGTAGCGCGCACCATTGCCTGGTTTGTGTTAGGACGAGGTGGTGGTGGTAGCTGCCTCTGCGTGCACTTGTCGGCGTAGTGCCCCGTCTGCTTGCACTTGTAGCATGTGACGACACGAGGGGGCCCTGGCCTTGGCTGCCCCATTGAAGCCCTTGTATCATGCACCTGAGCAGGGTTGGGTGGGCGGGGAGCGAAGCCTGGAGAAGTTTGGGCGTATGGAGCCCGAGTGACAGCACCATTTGGTACCCAGATGCGGCGCTTCTTGCGAGACTCCTCGAACGCCTTGCGCCCATTTTCTTCATTGAGCGTGGTGTTAACGAGATCGTCGAAGTTGTTGGCCTTGACATTGGTGAGGGCATACTTGAGCTCCGGGTTAAAGCCTCTGCGGAACCTTGCCATCTTCTTAGCTTCAGTGGACACCTCATTTCCAGCGTATCGAGCGAGGCGATTGAACTCACTCTGATACCCGATGACGTCCAACTTGCCCTGCTTGAGAGAGCAAAACTCTTCACGCATTCTTTCCATGAGACCATCTGGAATGTGGTGCTTCAGGAAGGCTTCCTTGAAACGATCCCACGTGACTGGCATCCCAGTTCTCATGGCCTGGAAGTTTTCCCACCAAGTAGCTGCCTGACCCTTCAGCAGATAGGAGGCATACTTGACCTTGTCTTCTTCAGCTACATGTGCAATCTCCAGAGCCTTGGCTATCTCACGGATCCAGTCATCAGCGTCCAGAGGCTCGCGTGTGGCCACGAAAGCTCTTGGGCCCAGACTGAGAAACTCCTTGATGCTGACTCGTGGAGCTGTCTGGTTGATGTGCTGATTAGCCTGAAACTGGGCCATCTGCGTCATGACTTGGGTCATCTGAGTCAACAGCTCCGCGATTGGCGGTGGCTCAGGCGTAGTGTTCCTTGTTGGCGGCATCCTGAATGGAAATGCATTTTAGCACAACAATAGAAAAGGATAGACTTGGCAACCGAAAGAGAGATTATTCCAACGCATGAATAGATAACCAACAGGTACACCATCACATGTTCAATTACATCAGAATATCCAACACACCATAAATGGTTCGAATACCAAAGGATAACTAACATAGCTAAGAATGGATACATCGGTGCCTCCGTTCTCAATCGTGAGTAGGCAACATGAAAATCATGTCACAACCACCTCCATTCCTATGGTCTAGTAGATATAACCATCCTAGAGAAACCAGGATACGTGAAATCCTAACTTGAAAGTTTAGATGAGAAGAGAAAACAACGTTGCACTTCCTTACCAGAAAAAGGGAGGGTGGGTGGGGAAAGAAATAAAAGAACAGAATTCCTACTCTCACGTTTCATTTTTCCTATATAGCTACAAAATAGTTTCTAGACTCAACTGCGACCAGTAAAAGGGGTCCTACAGGCAGACAGGCTCTGATACCATTTGTCACACCCGGACTTTTAGAGGATACTCACAGCCCGCTAAACAGTAGATAGATGGCTTACGGGGCCTACCTGCACCCGCATCTCAATATGAGTAGGCCAACACGTAAACGTGTGACAACCATCCTCTACTATTCATCGTCTGTGAAACCATCCAAAAGAAATCCGAATACTTCCATTGACGTACTTCATAACATACACACATGGTACGTCAACGTCATTTGAACAAGTGATATCACAACAAATCTCTAAGACACAAAGAAATAGAAATAAGTGGCAAAAGCTCTCACTAGAGCAGAGATAGCAAATACAGTCATGCAGAGGACACATGTCCCAACAAGTCATCATTACATCACAGCGGAAGCATCCAAAGTGTCTGAGTACAGACAAGATCCAAATAGGCCTAAGAGGCCGGAAACGAAAGAACGGAGCCCATCCACGAAGTCTCGGATCCTGCCCGGGTCCGCTATCTACTCGTCAGCAGCCTCGTCATACTCCACGTAGTAGGCACCATGGGGATCCTTGGAAACGTAGTCTGCAGAACACGCAGCCCCAAAGGGGTCAGTACAGACGAGTACTGGCAAGCAAGACGCACAAGATACCAAAGGGTACCCGACAACACCAAGTACAGATGCTTTGGGTTCAACGGAAGATAGGTGATACAAAGGTGCGGCAGCGGGCTGCCCTAACCAACTACAGAGACACGCTACCACCTCCGGCTAAAAGAAAGGGATAAGATAGCGCATCGGAACCAACTACCACTAACCTCAAACAAACCCATCCTGGATCTCGCCCCTTATCCAAAGAAGCAATCCGAGGATAACCCACACAGTTGGATTAATGAAGGTTCAAGTTATTGTGTCAATAAGCCTATTACTAGTCAAATTAGTATTAATTAGGTGTAAGTTGTCTAATCCTTGTTAGCCATCCCTATCACCAAGTCATTCATAACCGCGGACAACACGACTTCTCGAGAAGATTTAACCCTGCAGGGGTGCACCAATTTGGCCGTACACGTAAGAATATCCCGCCAGACGGGAATCAAACCCACCAAGCGAGGCACTCAACACAACCCAACTCTTCTTCGCATCAAGCCAAATAACCACGTGTTGTGCGTGCGCGGCTAATCGAGCCCCCACGAAGAAAAGGGGGACCCTCATAGCACTTGAAGACCACGCCGCCCTAAATGCCGACTACAAAAGTTCCACCCTGGCGCCAAGGGTTCGTACCTGCATATGCGTGCATCAAATGGAAAGCCCGAACTAAGTGTGGCGATTTGGACGAGATGCGAATCGAATCAGAGTTGCGGGGGGCGCCCATACACGCTTCCCACATGCGGTTAGCGCGCTCAACATGGATCCAGAGGACAAGAACTTTTCCTGAGTTCGACACTAGCAGGCCTCAAAACCATACCCGGCCTCCTGCCGGTGCCTTATCATCAAATTAACATTACCTCAAACATTAACAGGTTGTTGTTTAAACATCGAGCCCCCAGAACATAATAAATATGGTAAAAGAAATAACGGACATCATACTCGAGCACAACAACCCTTAGCATGCTAGTACGACACAGGCAACAGGCAACAGGGTTATAGGTGTGGAGGTGAGGCTATATTCAGGGTTACAGTGTAACATGTAATAGGATCGGAATACAAGCAACGAATCTTAAGGCTAGCAGAATAGACAACGGAAAGTATCGGTATCCAGTGTGGAAAGGACACAATGGTTCATGTGAGTGAATACTTGCCTGCAAACTCAGTAGCCTGGTACTGGGCTAACTCCTCTGAAGTAGTGTCGTAAACCTCGTCTGTTTCAACGTCGTCGTCTATTCGAGAAGAAGCAAACAAACAACGCAGAGATACAAACAATCAATAACATGGCATAATGCACAAACATGGGATGATGCATGACAATTTAGTTGATGCATCAAAGATAAGCTAGTTGGCATGGTAAACAATATTTAAATGGGCCCATATGCAATTTGGGTTGCATATAGAAAGGCCCAAGAATTTAAGTTGAATTAAGTGATCTACAAATAACCATCATGTGAAAGTTGATTAGAATGATTCATGGATGATGAAAACAATAACAAAAACAACAATAATTTCAATTTGAAATGTTGTTTACCAAGTTTGGAATTTTATTTATTAAGTTATGAAATTTGGCTTCTTAAATGAGTTACACAACCATTTATTTTTTTCACCCATTTTAATTGTTCAAAACAGATAACAAAATTCATATTTGGAAAGAACACAAAATTTTAGATGGAATACATATTTCATTTGTTGAAAATGGATTTAAAATGAGCAAGTTATTAATTTGACAATTTTAAATGCATTAAATAAGAAACAGTTTTTTTCAGCAATTTAATTTATTTAAAACAGAACACAAAGTTGATATTTGCAAAGTTCATGAAAAATGGAATGGAAAACATATTTGGTTTGTTGAATTTGGAATTAAAATGAATTAGCTATGAATTAAACAAGTTTGAACAAGATTTAAATGGATTTAATTCAAGTATAAAATTATTTGAATTTTTATTTGTTCAAAACATTAAATAAAATTCATATTTTAAAAGATTACATTTTTCTGGTTTGAAAACATATTTTACAATTTAAATTTGAGTTTAATTTGAATTAGTTATGAGTTAAACAATTTTAAATGAATTAACTAAAGTGCAGAAAATAATATAATTTTAATTATTCAAAACAGTAAAGAAATTGCATATTTGAAAAGTTTAGGAAATTTTGAATGGAATACATATTTTATTTATTAGATTTGGATTTGAGATGCAAAAGATATTTGAATTTGAAATGTGGGGGCTATTCTGCAATTTTAAAAGTCTTAAACTTATTCCAAGGGCTTAGGTGCAAAAATAAGTTTTCAGAAAGGGGCCTGGAACTTTGTGTACGCAGGGTAGAACAGCCCTGGGTCACTGGCAGTGGGCTAGCGCCCTGCTGGCGCCTGCGTGATGTGTGGGTGTGTGTGTGCGTGGCATCCACTGTCAATGACAGGTGGGGCCCGCTTGCGCGCGTGGCAAAGCGAAGCAAAAGGGTGGATTTTATTCCGCTGCGGGGAGGGATCGAACCCGCGACCGCGGCGTGTGCGCGAGAGGGCTCTGACCACTGGGCTGGGCTGCGGCTTGTGGTAGATCTAGGACGCGTGGGGTTTTGAGGTGGGGTTGCGGCACGGAACTGAACTGAACCAAAGTTCAGTTACTAAACCTGACGACGAGGGAGACGAACGCCGGCGACTGGCTGCGATCTGCTGCTGCTGCGTAAGCGTGAGCGCCGTGTGCGTGTGTGTCGTGGCGCAGGGGAACAACAGGAGGGGAAACGGAGGGGTGCTCACCGGGGAATAGAGGAGGAGAAAGACGGCTCGATGAGGTGGCGATGACCGTGGCGAGGAGGAGCTCGTCGACGACGATCTTATGCCCTTCGGGGCCGTCCCGGGTGGCGTGGAGGTTGACGGAAGTGGCGCGGCCCCGTTCCCGCCGAGGAGAGCCCCCGACGACGACCACAACGACTACCACGCCACCTTCAAACTTCGGCCATGGAGGAAGTTCAGAAATTTCAGAGAAGAAAACCAGGGGAGGAGAGGGAATCCGAGAGGGAGAAAAAGAATGGCGGCGGCAGGGAGGAAGAGGGAGGCACTGGCTAGGGTTTGGGGGTCTCAGGGAGTAGAAAAAGGGGAGAGGGGAGCAGGTGAGGAGGGGGAGGTGCGGTGGTGCGCTGCTGCGTCAGCGGCGTCGTCACCCCTCGTACGGAGGAGGAAGAAAGGGCCGCGGGCCGGCTGCTGCGCGCGCGCGCTGGCTAGGGTGGCTGGGCCGACCCACTTGGGCTGGCCTGGTTGCTCCCCTTCTCTCTCTTTTCTGTGTTTTTTCTGTTCACCTTTTTTTTTGTAGGAAAGAAAAGAGAGAAAAAGAATAGAGTTTTGGGGTTTAAAAATTTTGGTGATAAATTTTTATAGGTTCTTTATGGCAAAAGCCCAGTTGTACAAACTTTTGTTTTTCCAAATTTTAAATTTTTGTTGCTGTTTGAAATTTAAATGAATTTGAGTAAATTTTGCAATAATTGAATTATTGAAAATTAAGCAAGTTAATTATATGAAAATTCAAGTTTATTGGAAACAATTGAATGGTTTGATTTGAATGTTTTATTTGAAAAAGTTATAACAGACCAAGTGTGAAACATAATGGTTTGAAATTTGATTTGAAATTCAAATGGAAAACAAGTGAAAACAAATGCAATGCTCATGATGGAATGATGCAAACTGAAATTAAACAAGGAGCAAGCATTCTAAGGTTGTTTTTCATACTTGGATGTTACAAAGCAGAAGTGTGGTGCAAAAAATACATGTGTAGAATGAAATTTTGATGACACTAACCACATAGGTGGTTGAAGCAAACATTAATGCGTACTGCAATACCAAAAAGAAGCATACATAGATTCTGAAATATTGTGGAAAGAAGTGTGGGCATAAAATGGGAGCTATCTCAAAGGCTTTCCTCAATAATCATTGAAGGACGTTAAGGTGTAGATGCAAACACCAGAATTTGGTCATGTTACAAATTGGTGAATATATATTGAGAAGATATTCTAAATACATGAAACATGTTACTTCTCCACTTTAAGTTGTTACTCGTCAAAGTACATCTCATATTATCAGCAAAGTTCATGAAGGAGAAAAGGAAGTAAGAAAGTGCATTTTACAGGAATAAGCAAATACTGTTCATCGAGGGCGGAGCTTGCCACAAACTGCTGGGGGCAAACTGCAATGTATAATTTATTGGGCGGAGGGGGGGAAACACACAAAACATGTCAATTTAATCGTTCTATTTTTTTTCAATTATGCATGTGCAAATCATTGGGGTGAGGGGGGAGGGGGGGTGGCCCCCTCGACATGCAGTAAGATCCGCCTATGCTGTTCAGACCATCCATGGTAGAAACATACTTTTGAGATGACGATGGTTTACATTCTTAGACCTTTCATGAACTTGTTAAGGTATTTGACAAAATTCTTGACCAGGGCACATATTAACACCTGAAAGTATATACGAAGGGTATTTCCAAATCCCTCCTCAGAAAAAGTTAACATTTGAGAAAAATACCTGCAGATATCAAGCTTAAATGGCATTGTCTATGGATTTTCAGTTATATAACACACAAATATTATAGTAGTACCAGTTATATAAATGGCAAAGTAATTACTTCACCCTTGCATTATGTGACGAATTCCAGCAAGTACATGGTAATTAAAAAAAGCACTAACCTAGATCCTAGGCATGTGCCAAACCCAGCAGGCTTTCATACACATATGTCTTATTCGGAAATATATACTCACTCCATCTTAAAATAAGTGTCGTAAAAATGGATGATCTAGTTTAAAATACATATAGATGCACTCGTTTGAACGACGATTTCCATTATGTTGCACAGTCGTGATGTGCATCGAGATGTCTTGGGCTGGCGCACGGGGTGATCACCTCTCTGACAAGATGCGCCAGGGAGGGGTGCCACAAGCGACGACGCCGACGACGACTACACCGACTTCTACCACCATCTGGGCCTGTCTTTTTTAATGTTTTAAGTTTAAATCGCGTACTATTCACCTATATTCCGCCAAATATTAATCGAGTCGTCTATACTTCCTTGAATTTGGTTGAATTTCGTCGAATCCTGTCTAGTGCTGTTGGTTCGCGACTACTACATTGTAATTAGCGCCGGTGCCCCTCACCGCCTAGTGGACGGCGAAGCGGGACATGCTCTAATTAATGGTTCCAACTTTAGAATATACTTCTTTCTGGTTTATAATCCTAATAAATGCCCAGGCAGGATGTCACCCACACGCTTGCGTGTTCAGATAGTTCTCGGTAATCTTCCATTAGGATCCCACAGCGGCTAGGTTAGGTATACTAGTATCTCCAGAACTTGTGGTGCTTATTGCGTATCCGATCGCGTGCAACTCGTTGCAGAAAATGGAGAATACAGCTAGGCGCATACGTCATCTGTGCTACACCAGCGGACAGTCACCAACATGCCAGCGCCTGCGTCCATTCCGAGATACTACGAACCTCTGGAATATTAGAAGACCAGCTCTTTCTAGGTTTCCCACTCTTCCAGGTCCTGCACCCTTTGAAACTGAATTGTCGAATTTTTGAAAACATCAGTATCACCGGTGTCCGGGAGCCAGAAATCTGCAATCTAACCCCGCACTGCTTGGATTAGTAGAGTGTAGCTAGTGCCAGCCAATGGTGGGCAGTGGGATATGACTGTTCACATACGCAGCCAAGTTAATCTTCTCGGAGAGCAAGCTAACACGCACGGGAGAAAATGAAGAACACGACACGACCAGCCCCAGTGGCGTCCAAAGGCTGGACTCGTGCGGTCGAGCTTTTGGTTTACCCTGGGCGAGATGCAATAGCGGTACATGCGTATCCCAACTGTGAGCTGGTGATGTGTGTCGCGGTGCATGCACGAGGACGAACGACGCCAGTAGCAACAGCGGCATGTATGTTCACATCGGCGCCCGACCGCGACGCCTGATGGCGACCCACTCGACTCCATCAACCAGCTAAGCTGCGCGCTCACTCGTAGTACTCTCCGGAATACGGCAGTGCGGATGAGGTAAAGTAATTATGGACTACAGTTTGGCTCACTGTTTCACCCAAAGCACCGTCCCTTTCAGCTACACACGGCTGGCTCATACAAGAAATTCACACTTTGCTACTGTATCCCGTACGTTTTCCATTTCTTCTGCTCCACTGTGGAAGAAAATTCAGCCTCATGTTTTTGCCGTATAACTAATGTGAAAGCAAGCAGGCGTAACGTGCGTACACCGGAGGCCGACGCGACATGCGTGGTTGGAACGTGAGTCGGCGATGGGCAAGCAGAGCACTAAAACGAGAGGACACTCCCACACTGTGGCATATCTCTAGAGGCCTCCACTGGTTTCCCAGAGTGGAGTAGGCCACTGATGGAGTACGATATTTTGGAAGAGACGATGGAGCCACTTGAAGTGTGGTTTCCCACATTGTGAAGAGTCTTTCCATGTTGGAAGCACTTTGGATTGCTAGTTGAACACTTTTGAGCCAGTTCCGCATCCAATCAAAAGGGAAGCACTGAACACCTAATGTTGTTGTCTGCACGTACTGGTTGCTCATCCTTCTGATCTGACTCCTAAAGTACCTTATAATTCATTGATTGGCCGGCCCGTAGCATACAAAACGATGATTGAAGAGCGCCTAATTCTTAATTGGTGGTATCTCTCCAATACCAACAATGTTTTGGCGATTTTTTAATAGGACACTTCATCACGTTTCTTCACGTTGATTCGTACACGACTTCACGCAACTTCTCTGAAACGAGATGACCACCTGTCTTCCAGGACAGCCGCTAATCCAATGGTTTACTCGGCTTAATTACACTGACATTAACAGACAAGTACATGATCGCGCGCCGTCACGCCACAGCTAGCAACTAAACAAAACGAGGAAGAGATGCTGTGCACGATACCACACATGCGCACCGTCTCTCTCAGCTCGCCGGGTGCTCGAGACCCTGGACGGACGAAAAGGCGAAACCGAAATCCAACTTTGACTTTTGTTTTCCCGATCGAGGAGCAGTTAAGTGCTAGTACGAGTTACCAGCTCACCGCCGTCGGATCGGAGCACGCGGCAGCTTCGCGTGCGGCGCCAGGATCACGAGGGAAGCCGTTAGGAAGTTTCCAGGGGGCCGCGACACTTGTGGTACACCTCACGATCCGTCCCGGTCGGGGACGTCAAAACCCGATGGCGACGCCGCGCCCAAAAGGCTCCCCATCGCACGCGCATATCCTCTTGTCTCCACTCCCCGGCTCCCCGTGACGCAATCCCCGGCTATAAAACCCCCCCCGCCACCGCGGCGGAACTGGCACACAACTCGACTCGGCAGCCGGCAAAGCAAGAAACAGCTGCTCTACTTTCCTCCTCCATCCCACTTCAATCAGCGCGTGACAGCCGGACAGGACTAGCACTAGCAGAGACATAGACAACCGATAGTCTGAAAGAGCTACTCAAGATGTGCATGGACAAATCTGCCGTCCCGGCGAAGAAGATCTGGCTCGCCATCGGCTCCCGCCTCGGCCTCCGCCAAACAGCCGGTACGTTCTCATCTTCTAGCTCATCGCCTTCTTAATTTCTTGCCAACGGCCATATCTTCTGCGCGCGATTCTTGGATTAGCTTCTGACCGGCGGATCCGTTCGCTTTGCGCTGCTGCAGGGCTGAGGAATCTGAGGAAGGAGGTGAGGACCTGCGAGTACCGCGACGTGCACATCATGTGGGAGATGCTGAGGGACATGGAGTCCCCGGTGCCCCTGGAGGAGAAGGAGGCCGCCGCCATCGCCGCCGTCGCGGCCGCAGCCGGCGCCAGGAAGAAGAAGGCGGCGTGGAGGCGGTTCATCTACTACTGCTGCGCCTTCTAAGTCCAAGGACGTGATGAACTGGAACGGCATCGTCATCAGAGATAAAGCAGAGTGGCCATGTGTAGATATAAACAGCATTGGCCCTCTCTCTGATCGGAGTGTGCAAATAGGCGGACGCGCAAATAAGGTGGATCTTAGTGTTCCATTGGAGATCGTCTACTTGCGCCTGGCATGACGACCGTGCTGCCGGAGCGCGTCCGCCGCCTCGCCACCACGCGCACGCTGCCAGAGCTCCTCTACGTGCGCCTGCTGGTCGAGGCCCCGTCGTGGCGACCGCACTTCCGGAGCTCGTCTACGTGTGCGTGCTGGTCGAGCCGTGCACGCCCTCCTTCCATGCTAAATTGATGAGTGACTCCGACTCGGTTGCTTTTTGAAAAAAAATAGCATGATGGCCCACGTAAATGACAGGGTAACATCAAAAAAATGTCTAAAAGATATATGTAATTAGATAAATTATCTTGATGAATATGTTCTATAGTCACCACAAATTTTATGGGAACTCTTTCGACCATCTTTACATTGTGGACAGATAATTACTTCATGCACATTTTTTTCTGGTCCTTATGTTAGATCACTTCGTACAAAAAATTCACATGGTAATTTATTTATTGGCGTTACATAAGTGCATATGGTTAAACGTCTGAGTATAGGCTGCGGGATAGTACATCGATGTAGAATTAAAAACAAAAGTGAATGTCTAAAAGAAAATTTGTGTCACCAAATGAAATTCATGTACTACTGAGATATTTTAGTAATGGTGATCACTAGATATATATATCTGAGCATGAATTGAGATGTTTGTTGTCGCCACTTGTTTTAACCCAATAATATGGATTAAGGTGATGTCTTGAATTGACCACCCTGCCTTGTCAGCTAGTAAAATGCAAACATGTTTTATCTTAGTTATGGTTGTATTTTTTTCATGTTTGTAGTTTTCTATATTTTTAGTAAATTATAAAGTAAAATTGGCTACCATAATTTCTTTTCTTGAGACAATATCTTATTCGTGGAGTGCATTATTTTACTCTAGGAAAAAAATACAGTAGACTACTTACTTCCGCCTATAATTTCATGAATCAGGTTCATTTTCTATTGTGGAGATGGGTGTACTATTTGTTATAAGAATTTATAGTTCATTTAAAAAAAATTGTACTAGATGTTTCTGGTGACTTCAAGTTGAGGTTCATGGTCAGAGATTCAGAGTAAGTGAGCGGCGAAAAGGGGGAGTGAGGAGGAGGTGACGACGGGAGCGCGCCCGGCGACTACGTCCAGATGGGCGACCGCCCGTCGCCCGCCGGCGAGTCACCATCGCCCCAGCCTCCCGGGCTCACGCTGGGCGCCGTCCCCTTAGCTCTGCTTGCTCGGCAGCCTCCCATCGAGCTCCCCATCTCCTTTCTTCCCTCCCCAACCCGCCCACCCCCAGTCTGCCTCGCCGTCGCCTTGACGGCACCGGTCTCTCCTCCGGGCTTGGCTCTCCCTCCCGCTGTTGCTGATGCTCGCAGTTGTTTTGCAGGAGTCGAGGGACATGCCGGAGAAGGTCCGCCACCTGCTTCTCCCGCCTGCCTGGATACAACCTGTGCGCCCAACTCCGGCCACGATGGCGACGTGGCCAAGCATGTCTCCGCCCACCGGCTGCGGCCCGGTGGGCTGCCTCGCTCCACTCCAGGTTCGACGTTCTTCCTCTTTGTTCTACGCCGATTTCGCACCACGGTCGCATTTTCAAAGATCTACCGAAAATGTTTTGCTCCGGTCCGTTTCTGGATCACTCCGGAAACCACCGGCGAAAAACTAAATGGTTTTGTTGTCAAAAACGCGCTGAACTTCTGTTTCACAGTCTCCCCCGACTCCTTCTCCATCTGTCAAATCTCGCCATTCATGTTCACCTCCGTCGCTGCGTCCTTGCCTATCGCCCAGCTCATCGTGGGCAAGAAAAGCTTCGGAATCGGCGGCATGAGGTTCAACCTGCATGCTTCCCACGCCGCCGCTTTCCTTGCCGCCGATCAGCTATCGGAAACAGACGGGTCCCTCGCTTTGTCCGCTGAACCACGCACCGCTCCTTGCCCTGGACTCTCCCCTGGTCCAACGTCAACGCTGACCGCTGCCCTCCCCTCCACGCCCTCTTATCCCGCCATGCGGCACACTTCCCCCTCTTCCGGGCCCGCCCTGGAATTTGACCCGCATGCGAATCCAGCGGTGGCCACCGCTCGGACCGGGAGGGATCCGTGTGTCACGCACAGGATTGTCTCCTGCACGTCCTGCCCCGACACGGCGTGGGTTTCTTCACCCACCAGGGCCCACCCCTTTGCGTGTCTCCCCTCGCCCGCAGAGCACCTCTCCTCCAAGCGTTCAGTCCCATCCCCCAACCCTGGCACCCTCCCTGCCACCGCCGCGCCTGGCACGCCCCCTACGAGCGGCGCCGAGCTATGCTCTGCACCATCCCCGCGCCGCGCGGAGCCCGGCGAGACCATGCGCCCCCTCTCCTACTTAGAGGCGGCCTTGCTCCACTCTCCATCTACCCACCATCGACACCGCGCCTTCGTCTTCCACCCTCGCTCGAAGGAAAGCCGCTGCTACCGTTGCCTTGGAGCTGACCATCCTGTCCGGGAGTGCCGAGATCCCGTCCGTTGCTACTGCGGCCGCTTCGGCCACCGGAGAAGCAAATGTAAGCTCAACCCTCTAAGCTTCTTCCCTGCCAATCCTCTCTCGTTTTCCCAACGCACCGACCTCCATCCTCACACCGTTTCTGCGCCGGCCTCCTCCAGGTTGTCCGATGTCATCCGCAACGACGGAGCCCGCTCCCGCACCCCCTCGCCGGACGCGCCTCCTCGCAACGTCTGGCTCGCCAGGCTGCGCGCTGCGGACGATAGTCGGGGTCGCGGACCCCCGCTCTAATTCAGGCCGCCGACGCCCTACCCCTGCGGCCCGCCCCCAGAGACGCCTGCGACCTCGGTGCCCCCTGCGGCTCGTGTCCTCCACGCGACGGCAGCGGCACAGGCTTCGCCGGCGCAGGCTGAGTGCTTCATGCCAATGATTGGAGACGCCTTACTCTGTCGGCGCTTCGCCTTCGCCCTCCTGGAGCCGCCCTCGGCCTCACCCGGGTTCGTGCTTCGCCGGGCGTCCGAAGCTCACGGTGGGAACCCCGCCTTTGGGCTCGCGGCTTCCCACTACGGAGCGCTAATGGCGGTCTTCCCCAACGAAACGGCACGGGAGCGCGTGATGCCGCTGTTCGCTCTCTCGTTTCTTGGCCATCGCATCTCCCTCGAGCGCCCCGAGCTCGCAGACAACCGAGTTGGGTGGAGGTATTATTGCTTTGCGCAAATCTCCGCCTTCGGCTTCCCCCTCGAGCATTGGAACGAGGGCGGCATCCGCACTGCCTTCCGCCCCATCGGCAGCGTGTGCTGCATTGACCCATTGTGTCTCAATGAGCTTGATTTCTCCGCGGTCCGCCTGGTGCTCCACATGGAGAATGACGGCATGGTTCCCCCTCCCTTCTCCTGTGTGACTTTGAGGGCGAAACGATGACAGTTGTGTCGCTGGAGGTTGTCCGTGTCTGGTCCACCCGTGGACCCTTCTCCAGCGCAGGCCACTATGCTGATGGGGGAGGGGACACTCCCAGGCGCGGTCGTTCGGCGCGCTCTCTGTCCCCTCGACGCGGAGGGCTTGATGACATCGACGGGGCGTCGCTCTGCTGCGACGCGGCGGACGCTGCTTCTCCCCCGAGCGCTCCGGGCGGTCACGGCCTCCAGCGCCCCGGCTCTCCCCTCGAGCTGTGGTCACACGTGGTGGCGCGCCCCGCGGACTCTCTGTTCGCCGTGTCTGGGACTGCGACCGGAGGGGTCGCCGCTGCCTCCGCGGTGGTCGCGTGGGATCACATCCTCGCACGCCGGCTCGCCGACCAATTCTTGGAGGAGGGATTGGACGCTGATGAGGTAACTCATTGCGCTCTCGGTTCTCCTCTTTCATCGCCGGCCTCTCTCTCCTTTCAATCTCTTTATGGACAACCCCCCCTAATGCTGCAGTGGTACGACACCCTTGTTGTGCCAAGCCCCACGGCCTTGCCCGATGCCTCCCCTGCTGCGCCAAGCCCCACGGCCTTGCCCGATGCCACCCCAGCTGCTACTGCCGTCCTGCCACCTTCCGCGATGTCGCAGCCTCTGTTCTCTGTTCGTGATGACGTGCACGAGAACGCCGCCCGTAAGGAGAAGGCCCACAGCAAGCGCAATGCCGATTCGGTGTTCAAGAGCCGTCGCAGTGCCCGCCTCGCCTCCAAAGAACCAGCTGAGTTCACGGACATGCTCACTCGGGCGCAGGCGGTGAAAGCCTCCCGGTTCAACTCCACCAAGGGATCACCTCGCCTCCGCACTGCCATGGCCCGCCTCTGCCTGGACGACGGCGTCCCGGCCTCCATCCCGCTCCCGGTCCTGCAGGCGCTCGGTGAGCCATGCGGGGTGGACCCTGCGGCCCTCGCCAAGGGCGACACGGTGCCCTCCATGGCGCCTTGATGCATCTCGTAATCCGGGAGGCTCCCGTCCGTGCGCCACTGCCCACCGTTGTGGCTGTCGGAGCCTGCCCCCGCCGTCTCGACATGGTTTCTGCCTCCTACTGCTTGGTGCCAACCGGTGTGCCTAGTAGTCTTGCTGTCGTGCGTTTTTTTGTTTTCACACGGGTGTGTTCAGGGTGTGGCGATAGGCCCCCTTCCCCGTTTTCCTGCTTTGTTTTCACACGGGTGTGTTCAGGGTGTGGCGATAGAACCTATCTATTTGAATCCTGGAACATCCGCGGTCTCGGAGACAAAGAAAAGTGCGATATTGTCCGCGCCGACCTCACCGCCGTGGGTCCTCATGTTATTGCCTTTCAAGAAAGTAAGCTTGAGTCCTTATCTGATTTGGCTTGAGGGACCTTCGACGGCAAAACCTCGTGCTCCTCATGAACTTCGTTCATAAGCTTCATCAGCAGGAAGAGCTCCCTTGGAAGACCTGGTTCCTGCGCACTTACGGCAGAGACCTGGGCGATGTCTCCCCCTCTTCATCTTTCATCGAATCCATTCTTCACCTTTGTCTTCCTATCTACAGATGCATCACCCGTGTTTCCGTCCACTGCGGGGAATACACCTCCTTCTGGCTGGACAACTGGAGTTCCGCCGGTCGACTAGCTTACACCTTCCGTGCCATCTTCGTGCACTGCCTCCGTCCCCACTTATCTGTAGCCGCTGCCGTCTCCGGGGGGCTCACCTTCCGTCCACGCCTTTTTGCTGTTGCTGCAGCCGAGCTTGTCTCCATCCAGTGCATCCTCGACAGTACGTCCCTCGACAACGCTGAGGATTCCCGCTCCCTCGCATGGGGCCCCGGCTCCTCATTCAGCACCCGGGCCGCCTACATGCTTACTTCCCCCGGCGGCGTCTATGACGCTGCTGGAGTCTCTTGCTGGAGATCCCGTCTTCCCTTGAAGATAAAGATCTTCTACGTCCTGGCGGATTCCAATCGGCTTAATACCCGACTCAACCTTTTCGCCAAGGGCTGCGCTCCTTCCCCTCGTTGTAGCTCGTGCTGCGACGACGAGACTTCGCAACATATTTTGTTTGGGTGCACCGTGGCGGCCCGCACGTGGCAGCGCCTTGGGTGCGCCGTTGGTCACATTGTCACCATTTGGGATATCTCCGCTCCCCTGGCCCTCGACTCGGCTGTGTGGCAGTTAGGCCTCGCCGCCATTCTCTGGTAACTCTGGAAGGCAAGGAATGACATGGTCTTCAACAACAATACAAGCTCTCCCACTGATGTTCTACGCCGCGCGGCCGAGGACGTGATGCTTTGGTCTTGTAGATTAGCTAGTCCTCTTCTTTCGAGTGTCGCAGCCCTGCGTGGCTACCTGATGCAGCATGCAGTTATGTAATTGTTGGCAACACCTCTCTCCCCCGCCCCCGTGTTTTTCTTCTACGCCTTGCCCCTATTTCCCCTGTATTGTTCATTCGCCCCGCTTTGAGGGGGCCGTTTCAGGTATATACATGTGGTGGGGAAAACTCTTCCCCCCCGTTATTCTCGAAAAAAATTGTACTAAATTACAACTATAAAATATTTGCTACCGGTAATTCTTATCATAACATATGGAGGTATCTATACTTGTTATAAAGCAAAACCGCACTAACATGTATTTATGATTTTTCTATCTCAACATGCAAGCTATCCATATCATTCATTCTTTTAGCCAATCAATTGTCCATGTCATCTCCACTAATATTTATTAATCGCTACTGGCAAACTACACATCATCCATTTTTTAAACCTTCCAATTATTCATATTAATAATTTAAACTATATACTATATATGATCAATTGAAATTTGCATATTTACTTAGAAAATATAATGTATCACATCTCCTATAAAAAATTGTTCATAATATACTGTAGCTTCTAAAGCGATTCGCGCATCAATGCGCGGGGTATCCTTCTAGTACATCATAATTCTTATGACAAAGATACATATAGTTCTTCAATTTCTGCTATAATTTCAAATTCAATGAAACATACCCACACTTATGATATTATTAGGTCTGAAGTAGAAATAAAATGATTTTTTAATCCAATACCTCTCCTTTCTTAGCATAATTGTTATGCATTCATAATACATTAATATGTAATATTGAGTTATTAACCACTTCTAACATATTAGGTACCAAGATAAATATGCATGTGTGATCTATTTGAAAAATCATTCTATATTTTACCCTAGATCGATGTGACTATATTTATTGGGAGAATAGCACGAAGTTACTTAATAATAAGCATGTGTTGACTACATCAGGTACTCCCTCCGTCCTGGTTTATAGGGCATAATCTCAAAAACATGCAGTCCCACATCTTAGACACATTTAGAATTTTTTTTTTAAAATAATATTTTTTAAAACTTTATTTCAATAATAGCACGCAAATTTTAGGAATTTGAAAAATAGCACGTTGTCTACGTTGGCGTGCCGAAAGCTCCAGGTTTCGTTATTGGCCGTGCTGAAACCTGGGGCCCAGCCGACGAGAAAGCAGACTGCTGCGTGGCAGCTTTGGGCCCATCGGCAACCTTTCGGCAGCGCCCGGGCCGAAAGGTCCTAGATAAGTGGCCGACGCGGGCAGCCCTTTGTCTTCGTCATTTCTTCTTCTTGCTCGCTCGAGGCTCGTTCGTTCTTCTCTGTTCTTCTCTGTTCTTGACAGAAAGCTTCATTCCTACCCCCAAAAAATAGCTAGAAATTACTAGAAAACAGGAAAAGAAAAGAGGAGGGTAAGGGTACCCGCGATTTGCTGATGGGATAGATTGTTGTGGAGGTGTTTGGGGGTGTGGAGGTGGAACGATGATGGATAGTGTTGGTGTGTGGTGGTGGTGGAAGATTGAAGACAGACGGTAGCAAACGGCTTCGCACCCGTCAAGGGTAAATCCTAATCACGAGATTATTTAGGCTAAATGTTAATATGGTTTATATTAGCGTATATTTTTTTATATTACCGTAGATAAATTTTTTCCGTTATATTATGTAGCCGGTTTTGTATTTTAGGTGTTTGTTATATTTTAGGTGGTCGTTATATTTTAGATGTTCATTATACTAAGTTATAATAAGATTGTATAGTATTTGATAATATACAAAATTTATTTAGGTAATGGAAGTGGCCAGTGTTGTTGTGTACTATAGCACCGGTTCTGTCTGTTCAACTGATTCAGGGGTTGATCTGGGTGAATTTCACAATAAGGAGATTCCGTTGACTGAGCCAGATAAAGTGAAAATAAGCGATGTGAGGTATTTGTTTTTACGGTTAGATTTGGGTTTGATCCAAATATTAGGACTGCTTTTTTCAGTCATTGTGGACCAAATCCCTTACAAATATTTTCTGGGAGTTATTGCCACTGGATCGGACAAATCGGTGGTTGTCTTGGCTAGCATCATACAAGCGCCGAGGGAATAAACCAGAAGTCCTATTGATGTTTGTACTGAAACAGAATATTTTGGAACAAAGTGGCGGCGGTTTTCAGCATGGCGAGAGTAGTCAGGCAACTGGTGCAGAAAATGTTGATCTGTTTGGCTCTATATAGGACATTCCTGATCATTATGAACCATCATTAAGTAGTAATTCAGCAGGAGTTGCTGAAATTGGGGAGGCCGATGGAGATGAGTATGGTAGAACAATGCAGAGAGTGATGTTGGAGGAAAACACGGATGTACTTGCAGAAGATCTTGATTCTGAGGAAGATGGTTCTAATGAAAATGATGGGGAGGATAGGGAAGATGTGCCACAACAGGTGCCGTGGTTTAAGCGTATTGAGGATAAACTACGGCGTGTCTACATGGTGCTTACCTGTTTCGGCGGTGTGGATGTTGCACCCCTCCATGCAACTCTGCGTCCCACACGTCAGTCTTCACTCGCTCAAGATGTACATGTATCGCCCTCCCATCACTCTACATATCGGCAGAGCCCGCGACTACGTCTTACACCACTACAGACACCTACGTAAGAGCTTAGTCGTTCTTCAGAGCAGGCAGGTCCTTCTCAGCCACGTCCTTCCCACCCAGGTTCGTTCCACCCAGGTCTGTTCCAGCCAGGTCCTTTACAGCCTGGTAGTTCGTCGTGGTAGCAGCATCCTGCGTACGGGATGCCACCTAGTTACAAATACGTGATGGGCTACGTGTTGCCGGGTGGTTTCTCGATGCAACCACCTCAACATATTCAGTGGAACTCGTGTCATGTGCCGTTGCCCTAGCATATGGGGAATCTTCGTAAGTATATTTTAGTCGTCACACTTATTTATATTATTCACACACGTGGATAATTGATGTATCACATACAGATGGGAGGGAGGAGGGGGGACGAGTCTACACACGCAGAGCTTGAGGAGGACTCGACGTACCAGACTCCACCACCGCTCGTCACACAAATGACACATCGACATGAGGCGGAGCTGTTGCAAGGCCAAGGGATGCGCCAGCATAGCTGTCCCGACCGCTGGTCACCTTCCGGGCGTCGTCAACGGAGACAGCCGCCGTATTGTCCTCACATCGCTTCTCTCTACCACTAGAGACATGACTATCCACTTATGTACGGGACATATGCCTATTTTATATTTGTGTCAGACATATTAGTATCGACATTAGCCTATTCTATATTTGTCCGACATATGACTTATGTATAATTTTCTTACTACCTTTATTTTCTCGCGCAATTTTTCATGTCCCTGTGTACCGCAAATAGTCTCTACCTCTTTCCCGACATTTTTTCCTACTTCGTTCCCGCGCTTTTCTCCCGCCCCTCCCCCTTCCCCGCTTTTCTCCCGCCCTTTGTTCTCGCGCTTTCTTCCCGCCATTTTCTTCCACGCAATGTCATTCCGACTCACTCTTTTTCCGCTCTCTTTTCCGCCATTTTCTTCCTATAAAGCCCCCTCTCTGAGGTGGGTAACCCGGTGCATTGTAGTCGGATTTGTCGGATTATCCTCACGATCAGAGTTTTCATAGCTGGGAGTCAGCACACCTTTGGCTATTAGCTGCCGATATGAGGGTGGACAATAGATTAGTTCCATGGGAGGAACTCCTTAGTAGTGATTGTCTACTCGTTGAGTTGGGTGAGGTATTATGTAGGAAAACATGGCCAAGAAGAAGATACAGTAAAGGTGGAAGAAGAAAAAATTTAGGACTGCACGGTACCGACGCTATTGCAAAAAGAATCCTCTTTCATGGGTAGATAAGAGCGAGGACGAAAATGATGTCTTCATGCCGAGCGTAACGGGTAAGAGAGGTGCATCATCGACGGCAGCTGGGATGGGTAAAAGAGGTACATCATCGACGGCAGCTAAATCTTCAGCTTCACACGAAGACGATAGCTTCATTAAGTTAGGTTATCTTACTACTCGGTGTAATTTTAATTCGAGTCGTTCCGTTTTATTGTAAGATTTAGTGTTGTTTGTACGGATGTATCTTTATTTCAATCGTATCTCAATTTTCACGAGTAATTTGGAAAAGTTTGTTTATTAAATATGCGAATGTCTCTCACGATGGTGGAAAAAAAATTTAGCGACGAGAGCGAGGGACCAGAAAAAATGGCACGGCATGACTGCATCATATTAGGTGGGAAATAACAACGGGAAAAGTAGGAGATAGCCAGGGAAAACAAATGCAAAAGGGTCCGGTGCCATGCAGGTTTCGGCACGGGTAACGCCAAAAGGTGGTTTCGGCGGGGCCCACGCCGAAACCAACCTCTTTCGGTAAGGCCCATGACTATGGCATGCTATTTTTTAAATTCCTACGATTTGCGTGCTATTATTGAAATAAAGTTTTAAAAAATATTATTTAATTTTTTTTGGCATAGTTGCATTAATTCTCTTCCAACTAGTGGATGGTTGTCTCACTCCACTCCTCTCTACCAATGCATGCAATATTTGACCCCTAATAAATGAATACATAGCGCCTAGTGAATTGCCATATGTGACTTATGAACTAGGACGGAGGGAGTAGAAGGAAAAAATACACTAATTATATACTGCTGATTTATTTATGGGTACTCAGGTGAAGGAAAAAAGGACATGGTTTTATGTTGAAGCAGAAGTGTGGTGCAAAAAATACATGTGTAGAATGAAATTTTGATGACACTAACCGCATAGGTGGTTGAAGCAAACATTAATGCGTAGTGCAACATCAAAGAGAAGCATAAATAGATTCTGAAAAATTATGGAAAGAAGCATGGGCATAAAATGTGAGCTATCTCAAAGGCTTTGTTCAATAATCATTGAAGGACATTAAGGTGTAGATGCAAGCACCAGAATTTGATCATGTTACAAATTGGTGAATATATACTGAGAAGATATTCTAAATACATGAAACATGTTACTTCTCCACTTTAAGTTGTTACTTGTCATAGTACATCTCATATTATCAGCGAAGTTTATGAAGGAGAGAAGGAAGTAAGAAAGTGCATTTTACACGAATAAGCAAATACTGTTCATCGGTGGCCCCCTCGACATGCACTAAGCTCCGCCTATGCTGTTCATACCATCCATGGTAGAAACGTACTTTTGAGATGACGATGGTTTACTTTCTTAGACCTTTCATGAACTTGTTGAGGTATTTGACAAAATTCTTGACCAGGGCACATATGAACACCTGAAAGTATATACGAAAGGTATTTCCAAATCCGTCCCCAGAAAAAAGTTAACAGTTGGGAAAAATACCTGCAGAATATCAAGCTTAAATGGCATCGTCTATGGATTTTCTGTTATATAACACACAAATATTATAGTAGTACCAGTTATATAAATGGCAAAGTAATTACTTCACCTTGCAGTATGTGACGAACTCCAGCAAGTACATGGTAATAAAAAAAAGCACTAACCTAGATCCGACGCATGTGTGCCAAACCCAGCAGGCTTTCATACACATATGTCTTATTCAAAAATATATACTCATTCCATCTAAAAATAAGTGTCGGTAAAATGGATGATCTAGTTAAAATACATTAGATGCACTCGTTTGAATGATGATTTCCATTATTTTGCACAGTCGTGATGTGCATCAAGATGTCTTAGGCTGGCGCACAGGGTGATCATCTCTCTGACAAGATGCGCCCCCTTATCCTCCCCCTGCTACAGTGTTTTGAGAGTCCGCCGCGGTCGCCTCCGTTCTCCGGCCATCCCAGGCGCTGGCGCTCGCGCTGGTTGCCGTGGAGATGACGTAGGGTGCCGGCCCCCTCGCCTGTATAGCTGTAGTTTAGTTTTGCTTCTCAGTAGTTGCGTTTTCGCTTTGATGTGTGGCTTAGTGCCAGGGAGTTCATCGCCGTCGGGTTCGAGCGCCTGCCTGCGATGGCTGATGCCGATTCCTCTGCTCAGAGGGCTCCAGAGGTTGGAGACGATGAGCTTAGGAGCGGTCTCTGCTCCCTCCTCCCCCAATAAGCTCGCTGTGGAGCGCAGGCGGCGAGATCCACGGCTCGGAGGTCGAGCCTGGTTCTTCGATGTCTTGCGGTCGCGGGAAGGTGAGGGTGGTGCTGCGTCGCTGCCCTTGCGTGCTGCTCATGGCGGAGAACCCAAGCTACGGCGCCGACGCGCCGGAGCTACTTCTGGCCTATGTGGCCACTCCGCGCTCGGTTTCTCCCGAATCCCGAGCTCCTTCCTCCGATGGCGGAGGATCTTCATCGACCAAGACGCAGGAATCATCAGTAGCGGTGCCCCAAGTGGTTTCGTCCCCGGCGGCGTTGCTCCTGCCGGCGTCTGCAGGTCAATCGGCGATGGCCAAGACATCCAAGGACCGGATCGCGTTTCCTTTTTCCTTTCTAGTGCTGGGTGTAATTTCTAAGGACCTAGGTGCAAAATTCTTGTTTCACCAGGTCCTCTGTGTAAACTGGCCATCAAATTAATGCAGCTCTCGGTCCTTCGGGACCATTCCCTTGTTCAAAAAAGACAAGATGCGCCAGGGAGGGGAGCCACAAGCGACGACGCCGACGACGACTACACCGACTTCTACCACTGTCTGACGGAAGACCGACCTCGAGATAAGACAGAACGAGGTTAGTGTAGATTTAGAAGTTGCGTTTTAAGTTTAAGTCGCCTACCATTCACCTATATTCCGCCAAATATTAATCGAGTCGCCTATACTTCCTTGAATTTGGTTGAATTTCGTCGAATTTTGTTGGATTCTGTCTAGTGATGTTGGTTCGCGACTAGAAAAGAGCAGCGCCGGTGCCCCTCGCCGCCGAGTGGACAGCGAAGGCTGGACATGCTCTAATTAATGGTTCCAACTTTAGAAATACGTCTTTCTTTCTGGGTTCTAATCCTAATAAATTCCCAGGCAGGATGTCATACACACCCACACGCTTGCGTGTTCAGATAGTTCTTGGTAATCTTCCACTAGTATCTCCAGAACTCGTAGTGCTTATTGCGTATCCGATCGCGTGCAACTCAGTTGCAGAAAATGGAGAATACAGCTAGGCGCATGTGTCATCCGTGCCACACCAGCGGACAGTCACCAACGTGCCAGCGCCTCAGTCCATTCCGAGATAGTACGAACCTCGGGAATTAGAACACCAGCTCTTTCTAGGTTTGTCACTCTTCAAGGTCCTGCACCCTTTTTTATTTATCCTAAAATAGTGAAAAAAAATCTAAAGTGCAGCCGGATAGATCCAATCTATTTTTAAAACAGACCACTCGCACAACACTCTCTTTATGAAAAAACCACCAACCACTATAGTTAGATTTATCGCTAAAATATCGGCATAAAGCCCGAAGCTGCGAGCATTTGGCTAGTGAGCTAAAATAAGAATGGGTTACATTTTTCATATCCTCTCCTCTAATGGTTTATGGTAATCTGGAAAGTCATTTTGGCTCCCTAGCACTAGTGATCTTGATATTCTAATTTTTTTTTAAAAAAAATAAAAATCTCTGTTCCAAATGATGTATCTTATAAACGTGTAAAATGTTAATGTGAAATACTTTAAATTTAAGGTACACAAAAAAGAGAAAAATATGTATGTTTGAAAATGTGCATTTTCACTATAATAAGATCTGCGCATTTCTAACTTTTTGTGCAGCTCAAAATACAAAGTTTTTCAAATTATTTTTTTTACATATTTGTGGGATACACCATTGAGAAAACCATGAATTGTTTTTCAGATTTTTTTAGAACTTTAAAATTGAATTGTTGATTTTTTTTTAAAAAAAAAACATCAGCGTACCACCGGTGTCCGGGAGCCAGAAATCTTCACTCTAACCCCCGCACTACTTGGAGAGTAGAGTGTAGCCGGTGCCAACCAATGGTGGGCAGTGGGATATGACTGTTCACATATGCAACCAAGTTTATCTTCTCGGAAAGCAAGCTAAGGGCATCTCCAGTCGCCCCCCCAGAGCCCCCCAGGCGGCCTTTTTAGCGCCGGAAGCGGTGAATAGCGTCGTTTCCTCACCAGTTGGCCCCCCAGAAGCCCAAATAGCGCCGTTTCGGCGCTATTTCGCGCCGCGGCACCCAGGCCAAACCCAGCAGGCGAAACTGCGCGGCAGCACGCGCGGGCCAGCTCTATCAGTGACGCGACGAAAAAGCGCGGGAACAGAACCGCCCCGTGATCATCTTCTCGGCTCGCGCGTCGGTCAAAGGCTGCCGGCGTTTATGGCGTGGCGGCCGCCCAGTGCATGCGCCCGTTCAAAGGCTGCCGGCGTAATGGTGTGGCGGGCGGCAGCGAGGGGACGCGCCGCAGTAAATGCCCGACAGCCTATAAAATCCCCCCGCCGCTCGCCGCGCTCGCCATTCTTCCACCTCGCTCTTCTCTCCTTCCTCGTCGCTCTCCTCTCCCCCGTGCTCTCATCCTCCACGCAGAAATGGCGGGCTACAACAACGACGCCGCAGCCAACGGCTGGACCCGCCGCCACCTCCGCCGGGGCGAGGCGATGGCGCTGTACCGCGCGGGCTACCCGTGCCCGCCGGACAGCCGCCTCCCGAGCTCTGGCGCCGGGCAGCCGCGCTGGGCCCTGAGCGCGGGGGGGGGGGGGGGGTGCCCGTGCCTCCGCTCCCGTCGACAGACGCGAAGTTCCGGCGGGCCATCCGCGAGGTGCGCGACGCCATGGAGGTGGCCGAACGCCTACCGGCGGACGGCTACGACGAGTTCTGGTGGCAGGAGATCACGCGGCGCCGCGACAGGGAGCTCGCCTCCTTGGGCGACAACGGCCCCGTCGAGGGCAGCGCCAATGGCCAAGGTCGCCGCCGCTGGTGGGGAGGCCACAACCGCACGCTCGAGTGGGTTATGGACTACATCCACGCCGGCAACACGCCGCGCCTGGAGATGCCACCCCGGCAGAACCCAGCGTGGGGTGCGCGCCGGACGGGCGCCGGCTCCTCGTCGGCCACCTCGAGTTCCTCCGGCGCCCATTCTCTCTCTGTCACCCCCCCTTTCTGAACTCCGGCGCGCCAGCCCGCAGGCGCAGCGGCGGCGCCCTGCGCATTGGCGAGCCACGCTTCGAGCGCGCGGTCCGCCCGAAGAAGGAGCCGACCGAGGGCGAGGACGACGAGTGGCCAGACCTGAAGGCCGCCGAGGAGCTCTCCCTCAACACGGTCCAGCCCCTCGCCGACGACCTCGCCGCGGACTGGAGCCTGCGGGAGAGCACCGCCGAGGAGCTCGAGCTCCAGCGCCGCCTGCTCGCTGAGGCCGAGCAGCGCAAGGCGGCGCGCGACCAGGAGGCTGCCGCCAACGCGGCCCGCTGCCGCGTCCCTCCCCCGCCGCCGACGAAGGACCCAGTCTACGTCGTGCTCGACCCCGACTCCGACGAGGAGAACGAGATCCGGCGAGCCCTCGCGGCGAGCAGGTGGGGCAACTCCGGCTGCGGCGACGCCGGACAGGGGACGAGCAAGCGCCCCGGCGACGGCCCCGACGACGGGGACGACGTCGACTACAGCCAGGCCATCGCTGCGCGCCTAGGCCTTCAGTAGTTTAGGTTAAATTTAGTTTAAATTTGCGTTTTAGTTTAAATTTGCGTCGAACTTGTACGAACTTTGCTGAATTCAATAAAATGCGCCGAGTTTTTCAAATCGAGTTTTTTTGGGCCGAAACTTGGGCTCGCGGAGCGATTGGAAAGCCTGCCCCCAGGTTCCAGATTAGCGCCGTTTGGCGCCACGGCGGCGCCAAAACGACGGCGTTTTAGGCCCGGGGGGGGGGGCGCAACGGCTGGAGATGCCCTAACACGCACGGGAGAAAATGAAGAACACGACACGACCAGCCCCAGTGGGGTCCAAAGGCTGGACTCGTGCGGTCGAGCTTTTGGTTTGGAAAAAGTCCAAAATAAACCTTGAATTTATAGACGAAAGCTAAACTGGACCTTAAACTCCCAATCCCTGAAGTTGGCACTCCAAACTTATGAATCCCGGTCTGTTTTGAACCCTAGACCAGTTTGGCACACGGGGAATACAAAATCCCGGCTAGGATAAGGTGTTGCTCTAACTGACGATTTGACCCCACATGTCATATCATCGCCTTTCTAAATTTCAGCTGCCTTTCTTTGGAGGTCGCCACGCCATCGTACTTAGCCTACCCAAGACGCACTTGTCGGACGCCGAGGTTGAGTGTGAGGTGCGTTTTGTCGTCCGGGTGTGCGGTCCTGAATATGGGGAATAATTTGGAGGCATCGCGGGCAAGCAGATCGAACAGAGCAAAACGGCGGCATCGTCGGCGAAGCGTCACCCCCCGCCGTGCTGAAGAACTCATGCGCTGCCTCACTTAGAGCATGTCTAACAGACCCCTTATGTTTTCGCCCCCTAAAACGCGTGTAGAGGGCCCTGTATACGCATTTCGCCGGCCAAAAACTCGGGCGAGCTAGCAGACCCCCTACTCCCACCCCGTAAAACAGAATATTCTGTTTTACGGGGTGGGGGTAGGGGGTCTGCTAGCTCGCACGAGCTTTTGGCCCCTCACAAAACAGGGTTTTGCAGGGTTTAGCACAACTACACAAGCATATCAAATATGGCAGATTCAAGATATGCAATGCATAATCCATAGTTTTACATCACAAATAGATCAACAAGTTCATAGGTCATGTTCTAGGTATAGAGGTTCCCAAAATTCCTTGTTCTTTGACCCGGCCATATCTTTGTACCGCAATTGAGCATACTTGGGCTGCACAACAACAATGTAGTGTGATGTTTACACAAGAACACATAGTTTGCACAAGAAATCTGTCACAAAACTTACGTAGTCCGTTGCCACACATCCACTTGGTGGATTATCCGCCACTTGGTCCATGGCAGCGCTCCAACGAGAACAAGCTGGCTTGATCGCGTTCCACCTGCCTTCAAGGGAGCGGTAGGATCGATCCGCCAAAGTCTTCGTGCGAGGCTTGAGCTTGTGGTAAACATCCTCAATTCGTTGCCAATAGCGCTTGCCGGTTTGATCGGTGCCGGTGGCAGCATCCATAGACACTTTGCCCCACGCACGGACCAATGTGACATCTTCAATCTCGGTGTAGTTGGGCTGCTTCCCCGATTTGCTCCGCCGCGCAGTAGCCTCGTCCACCTCAACCACGTCGTCGTCCACCTCTTCGTCCGCCTCTTCATCCTCGCCATAGTCACCGTACTCGTCGTCGAAGCCACCAATGCCCGAATCCAAGTCCACCGCAGAATCGTTGAGCATATCCATGTAGGATGTCGCGGCAGCAGGCGCAGGCACATCGTCGAGCACCTGGCGGGCACCATCGGGCGGCGGCGTGGGCAACCGCGGCGTGGGCGGCGTGGGAGCAGGCAGAACGACCGGTGACGGAACCTTGGCGACCACCTGCGTGGGCGGATCGTCCGCTGCAGGCGTGCCGGCCTTCTTCACCTTTGGCGGCCGCCCCCTCGTCGCGAATGACTTCACCCTCTTGGCGGTAGCAACAGTGGCCGCCGCCGCCCCCGCCGCCGTCGCTACCGCAGGCCCCGGCGGTGTGTCGAAGAAGAGCTTCGGGATCCTCTTCCTCTTCATCGGCATGGTGGCCGAGATGATGGCGGCGACATCGGCGGAGGCCGCGGCGTCGACGGTGGCAGTATTCACCACCTCGGACATGGGTGCCGCGCCGTCGGCGGTGGGAGGGGCTTGCGAGGAGTCCATGGCGGCGAGATCTGGCACGCGTGGCGGGGGATGGCGAGGAGGCGGAATTTCCGGCGGGGCGGCGGCGCGGTTTGGGAGGTTCGCCGCGCGATGGGGGAAAAGGTGAGGGGTGGTTGGACCTCTATATCTCCTCCCGACCCGCACATGTAGGGGTCGACGGGCCGCCCCCTACCCAAACTTGTAAAAAATCGTCCGGGGTGGTCCATTTACGGGGCGTGCTAGATGGCCGGGTAGAGCCCAAACCCGTATATCGGCGGTTATTATACGAGTTTGGGCCATTTAGGGGGTCTGTTAGACATGCTCTTACCATGTACTCCTCTTGTCGTTCATGCTCCTCGAGTTGGCCTGCAGGTAGCTATATTGTTACCGCTCCTCAAGCCTCACCATGCTTCTGAACTAGCACTTCCACCACGCTCACACGTCGGAGTTAGGAGAAAGCTCCCGATTTATAATTAATAAAATAAAAACTAGGAGAAATAGATTGGGGAAGAAACAAATGACATGTGGACCCACCAAGTCAATGAGGGTAGAAAATGATTTCAGCTGGGTTGACTTTTTTCGGATGCTAAAAACTGCTCCAGGGTCTAAAATAGACCGGGATTGACAAGTTTGGAGTGCCAACTTCCGGGATTGAGAGTTTAGGGTTTAGTTTAGCTTTCGTCTATAAGTTCTAGGTTTGTTTTGGAATTTTTCCTTTTGGTTTACCCTGGGCGAGATGCAACCGCGATACATGCGTATCCCAACTGTGAGCTGATGATGTGTGTGCGACAGGCCGCGTCGCGGTGCTGTGCATGCACGAGCACGAACGACGCCAGTAGCAACAGCGGCATGTATATATGTTCACATCGGCGCCCGACCGCGACGCCTGAGAGCGACCCACTCGACTCCATCAACCATGCAACTGGCCCAAACCAGCTAAGCTGCGCGCTCACTCGTAGTACTCTCCGTCCCAGAGGGCACTAGCTCCCACACTGTCATATCTAGAGGCCTCCAGTGGTTTCCCTCGAGTGGAGTCGGTGATGGAGTACGATTTTTTGGAAGAGACGATGGAGCCACTTGAAGTGTGGTTTCCCACATTGTGAGGAGTCTTTCCATGTTGGAAGCACTTTGGATTGCTAGTTGAACACTTTTGAGCCAGTTCCGCATCCAATCAAAGGGAAGCACTGAACACCTAATGGTGTTGTCTGCAGACAGACCAACATAGGCCCTCCTTGAGGTCCGGGACCTAGTCGGAGGCGACTAGGGTTTAGAGACCTAGTCGGAGGCGACTAGGGTTTACTGCGTTTCCTTCCACGATCGGAGGGGCAGACCTGGGGGAACTGATTCGCATCGACATCGGAGAGGGTTTCCCTGCGTTTTTAGTTCGATCGCTGTCTCGAGCCGTGGATCGGATCAGTGCGCGGAGGGGTTTTTGGCGACCAGATACGGAAGCTGATGGCGAATTCCTCTCAATCAAGTTCTTCTAGCTTAGCTGGAGGAATCAATCGGGGGGGGTGAAGAACCAATTGGTGATCTATTGGAAAGACTGGGGATCGAAGAAGCAAACGATGCGGATGATCTAATCTTTGAGGATGAACCGGATGCTCCAATAGAGGGAATCAAGTGGATGGCTCTAGCGAAAGTTCATATCTCTAATCCGTTCAGCCAACAGACGTTTGAGCAACATATGAAAATTGCTTGGAGCCCGGCTAGAGAGGTGACGATCACTCCTCTCGGGGGGAATTTATTTACAATTCAATGCTTTTGCTTGGGAGATTGGTTGAAGATTGAAGCGGGGGGACCATGGCACTTCCGACAAAATGCTGTTAGCATTGAAGAATATGATGGCCTTTCGGCAGTGGAGATGGTGGATCTGAATTTTATTACGGTTTGGATACAAATACATAAATTACCTGTGGGGTATAGGAAAGTGGCTCTAATCACAAACCTTACAGAAAAAAGGATGGGCAAAGTATCGGAAGTGGAGATCGATGTCCAAGGTGCAGGGAATTTTGTTCGAGCTCGGGTGAGGATAGATGTCAGAAAACCTCTTACCAGGATCTTGACCTTATCTCGAGCAGGCCAGAGGGAGGTTTATCAAGTAAAGTACGAAAAAATTCCTAGGTTCTGTGGGGCGTGTGGTTTATTGGGACATAATCATTTGGAGTGTGGGTCTGGTGAACATGATGTGGATAAACTCCAATGGGGAGAGGGGATGGTTGCTGATTGGGGAACGTGGCATGGGCAAAGAAATAACACAAGCAGAGGTGGCTTTTCGGGTAGGGCAAGAGGTGGACGTAATCAAGAAAGAGGTAGAGGGGAGGCTGAGAATAATGTGTACGGTGAGCATCAAGTAAGTTGGAGACACAATGCATTGGTCAATGTCCCCAAAACTACATCCAATGATGATGATGGGTTAATGGATACGGCTTCGAGCCCCCTTAAACCAGGGGATACCGATATGTCTGATCAAGATTTATCAGAAGGGAGTGCTAAAAGGAGACTATTTTCAGAGGCAAGTGAACATATCAAAACTGACATTACTTTGAAGGGGGCAAATGATTCTCACGGGGTGACAACGGAAGGGATTGATCAAGTGCAAGGCAGTAAAGGAACTGACAGTATGGTTACTCGTCCGAAAAGGACAAAGATGACTGGAGCTAACTCCTCATCACTCGGATCGGCGGGCTCTCTCGAGGAGCCTGTCCGGAAGCAATGAAACTAATGTCTCTGAACTGCCAGGGGTTGAGGAGAGACCCGGCAGTTCGATCTGTGGTGGATACTCACCGCAAGCATAATCCGGATGTATTATTCTTATCTGAAACTCATTTAGATGGCTATCCTGCGGAACAATTAAGGAAAAGGCTAAGGATGGATGGGATGATGGTGTGTCCTAGTGATGGGAGGAAAGGTGGTTTAATTCTTTACTGGAAAAAGGAAATCACAGTTCAGAGATTAGATTTGGATCGAATGTTTATTGATGTACAGATTACAATTGAAGATGGACGGGTGTGGAGATGCACTGGAATGTACGGTGAGTTCAAGTGGGATCAAAAGCATAAAACATGGGAGAGAATAAAAGATTTAAGAAGCAAATATGCTTTGCCGTGGCTATTGATCGGGGACCTGAATGAGATCCTCTTCTTACATGAAAAAGAGGGAGGAAATCCAAGGCCAATTCGGTATATGAATGCTTTCCAAGACACCCTAGATCAATGTGAGCTTTTTGATATGGGATATATTGGAGATCCTTTCACGTGGAGGAGAGGAAGAATACGGGAACGCCTTGACAGAGCTCTGGTTAATAATTCGTGGACATCTTTATTTCCAAATGTTGCAGTAGTCCACTTAAATTTTTGCAAGTCGGATCACCGACCCCTTCTAATGGATTCTGAGTACTATTGTAATGATAGAAGGCCAACTCAACAACAGCCAAAGAAGTTCGAAGCACGATGGTTATTAGAGTCTCAATTTGAAGATACAGTTAAAAGAACATGGGAGAAAGTGGCTACCGAATGTCCAGTAGGGGACATACACTTAAAACTCAATCGTATGCATGATCACTTCCATGATTGGGATCAGAGAGTGTTAAAGAAACCTAAAAAGAGATTGCGGCAGGCACAGAGAGACTTAGAAGAAGCTATGTGTGGTCCGATGAATGATGCCAATGATACAAAAAGGAAAGATCTAGCAGAGCTAGTGGAGCATTTACTAGAACTGGAAGAATTACAGTGGATGCAACGCTCGAGAGCTAACTGGCTTAAAAATTGGGACCGAAATACTTCTTATTTTCACAAGTTTGCCTCGGCTAGAAGGAAACGGATTTTTATAAAAAAATTGAAGAATGACCATGATGAATGGCTTGAGGGAGAAGGTAATCTTAACCCACACATTGTCAATTATTTTACTAACCTCTTCTCTTCGGAGCTGGCAGGGGTTAATGAGGAGTTTTTGGATAAAATTCCGAGGAAAGTAACAGATGAGATGAACACTATGTTGTTGAAGGAATTTACTATGGATGATGTTCGGAAGGCTGTCTTTAGTATTGGGGACCTCAAAGCACCGGGTCCCGATGGGCTACATGCCATCTTTTTTAAAAAATATTGGTCAATCGTGGGGGAGGAAATATCTCACGAAGTACTGTCTGCTATTAATAATAAGACTATCCCTAAGTCTTGGAATGATACTACAGTGGTCCTTATTCCGAAAGTGGACTCCCCTGAAGTGATTACCCAGTATAGACCAATCAGTCTTTGCAATGTGTTATATAAGATCGTCTCGAAGATGCTCTCCTCTCGGCTTAAGGGTATTCTTTCTGAGGTGATCTCTCCACAACAGAGTGCTTTTGTACCAGGTAGGCTTATTACTGATAATATCCTGGTGGCGTATGAGTGTGTTCATAAAATTAAAAATCAAAAGAGTGGCAACAAGGGACTTTGTGCAGTTAAACTGGATATGCACAAGGCCTATGATAGAGTGGAGTGGGTTTTCCTGGAGAAGATGATGTTCCAATTGGGATTTGATGTGCAGTGGATCCAGATGATCATGGCTTGTGTGTGCTCTGTCCAATATAATATAAGGTATAATTCTCAGGAGACTGATTCTTTCACCCCTACTAGAGGAATAAGACAAGGAGACCCCCTCTCCCCATATCTGTTCCTCTTATGTGCTGAGGGGTTATCTAGTAGCTTGCAGTTTGAAGAAGAAGCTGGTGGCATTGAAGGGATAAGAGTGTGCAGGAATGCACCGTCAGTATCACACCTATTATTCGCTGACGATTCTCTAATCCTTATGAGAGCAGATGTTATAAATGCAGCTTCCTTACAGCAAGTTCTGGATTCATATTGTGCTAATTCGGGGCAATTGGTAAGCCTATCTAAATCTAGTATCTTTTTCAGTCCTAATACTAGAGTGGATACAAGGGTTGAGGTGTGTGAAGAATTACATATCGATAAAGAGGCCCTCTCAGATAAATATTTGGGCCTACCAGCATTAGTAGGCATTGATAGAAGTGACTGCTTTAAACATCTCCATGACAGAATTAGGAAAGCACTTTCGGGTTGGAAAGAAAAATTGCTCTCATTGGGGGGGAAAGAAATCTTATTGAAGGCTGTGGCTCAGGCTATCCCAGTGTTCGCAATGTCAGTCTTCCTATTACCGAAAGGTGTGTGCAAGGACATTACTGATTCGATTGCTAAGTTTTGGTGGGGGGACACAGATGACTCGAGGAGAATACACTGGCAGGCATGGTGGAAATTGTGCATCCCAAAAGCAGAGGGCGGAATGGGATTTAGAGACCTGCATATTTTTAATCTTGCCATGCTTTCTAAACAAGTCTGGAGATTGATTTCTAATCCAGACTCGCTATGTGCTCGTATCCTCAAAGCAAAATACTACCCTCATGGTGATATTCTACAGGCTGGACCGAAAAAGGGGGCATCATTAACTTGGCAGAGCATTGTGGCGGGTATTGGTACTTTTAAAAGAGGTTATATATGGAGAATTGGGAGAGGAGATAAGGTAAACATATGGAATGATCCTTGGATCCCTTCTAGCCCCACTAGGAAGGTAACTCAAATAAGAGGAAATAATGTGATTACTGCTGTCAGTGATCTCATTGATGAAGGTCGTGGCTGTTGGGATGAGATTCTTGTTAGAGATATTTTCAACCAAACGGATGCGAATAGGATCTTGCAGATTCCTTTACACTTGGAGGCCTTTGATGATTTCATTGCATGGCATCCTAATAGGAGGGGAGTTTTCTCGGTCCGTTCCGCCTACTTTGCTGAGTGGTGCCACAAGTTTAACAGATTCTCTGACAATCTAGCAACTATAGATTCGACTGTTGATAGCTCTATATGGACAGCAGTTTGGAACCTGAAGGTACAAAGTAAAATTCAGATTTTTATGTGGAGACTTATCAGAGGTATTATTCCACTCAAATCAGTTTTATTCCAGAAACACATTGCGGATTCTTCTGTCTGTCCGATATGCCAGGGTGTGACTGACGATGTCCAGCATTTCTTGATCCATTGCACGATGGCAAGGGGTTTATGGGAGCGGATTGGGATCTTGGATTTCATGGATAATGTGGCTACTAATGAACTTTCGGGTGCCAGAGTATTGCAGAAGCTGCTGCTCCATCCGACAAAACTGCTACCAAATCTCCAATCGCTAGGACTACAGGAAACAATAGCGGTGAGCTGTTGGTACATGTGGTGGGTTCGTCGTCAGATTAGCCATGGGGAAAAACATCCGTTACCAAGCCGTTGGCCGATGTCAATCCTCGCCATCACAAAAAACGCAATGACAATCTGTTCTAAGAAGGATAATCCAATTTTAACATGGAAGAAACCACTTGGAGGGGCTTATAAAGTAAATGTGGATGCTTCCCTACACACTGCCACGGGTAATGGAGCCGTGGGAGTAATTCTGAGAGATAATAAGGGGGGGTTTATTGCAGCTATGGCTAAATTTATTGATAATGCGAGTGATGTTACTACCATTGAAGCAATGGCAATGCTGGAAGGGTTGAGGCTAGCGGATACCATGGGCTTACATAATATTGAAGCTGAAACTGATTCATTGGATGTGTACAATGCTTGCTTGGACCAGGAGCTTTGGTGCGATTCTGCTGCGGCTATTTTTGCTCACTGCATGGATGAGAAGGCAAAATTTAATACTCTGAAATTTTATCATTGTAGTAGGGATGCAAATTCTGTAGCCCATAAGTTAGCTGCTTATAGCTTTAGTAACCAGGCAAATTTCTTTTGGGTAGATGATCCACCAGACTTTGTGATGGACATGCTACTCGATGATGTAAACATTTTGTGATTCTGGGGGCAGCAAGTTTCTTACGCACTCTTTTCCTTTCAGGGTACCTGAGGGGACTGAAAGGTTTTTAATGAGGCGGTTTGCTTGCTTAATATAGTTGTTTTAAATTTCAAAAAAAATAATGGTGTTGTCTGCACGTACTGGTAGCTCGTACGTTCTTCTGATTCCTCAAGTATCTTATAATTCATTGATTGGCCCGTAGCATACAAAACGATGATTGAAGAGCGCCTAATTCTTAATTAGTGGTATCTCTCCAGTACCAACAATTTTTTGGCGATTTTTTAATACGACACTTCATCACGTTTCTTCGTACACGACTTCACGCAACTTCTCTGAAACGAGAAGACCACTGTCTTCCAGGACAGCCGCTAATCCAATGGTTTACTCGGCTTAATTACACTGACATTAACAGGCAAGTACATGATCGCGCGCCGTCACGCCACAGCTAGCAACTAAACAAAACGAGGAAGAGATGCTGTACACGATACCACACATGCGCACCGTCTCTCTCACCTCACCGGTTCGAGACACTCTCTTGGACGGGCCTGATCGACGAAAAGGCGAAACCGAAATTCAACTTTGACTTTTGTTTTTCTGATGATCGAGGGAGCAGTTAGTGCTAGTACGAGTTACCAGCTCACGGCTGTCGGATCCGAGCACGCGGGAGCTTCTCTTGGACGTGGGAAGCCGTTAGGAAGTTTCCAGGGGGCCGTGACACCTGTGGGTATAGTGTGCCGCGGACCGCGGCCACCTCACGATCCGTCCCGGTCGGGGCCGTCAAAACCCGATGGCGACGCGGCGCCCAAAAGGCTCCCGATCGCACGCGCATATCCTCTTGTCTCCACTCCCCGGCTCCCCGTGACGCAATCCCCGGCTATAAAACCCCCCCGCCGCCGCGGCGGAACTGGCACACAACTCGACTCGGCAGCCGGCAAAGCAAGAAACAGCTGCTCTACTTTCCTCCTCCATCCCACTTCAATCAGCGCGTGACAGCCGGACAGGACTAGCACTAGCAGAGACATAGACAACTGATAGTCTGAAAGAGCTACTCAAGATGTGCATGGACAAATCTGCCGTCCCGGCGAAGAAGATCTGGCTCGCCATCGGCTCCCGCCTCGGCCTCCGCCAAACAGCCGGTACGTTCTCATCTTCTAGCTCATCGCCTTCTTAATTTCTTGCCAACGGCCATATCTTCTGCGCGCGATTCTTGGATTAGCTTCTGACTGACGGATCGGTTCGCTTTGCGCTGCTGCAGGGCTGAGCAATCTGAGGAAGGAGGTGAGGACGTGCGAGTACCGCGACGTGCACATCATGTGGGAGATGCTGAGGGACATGGACTCCCCGCTGCCCCTGGAGCAGAAGGAGGCCGCCGCCATCGCGGCCGTCGCGGCCGCCGCCGGCGCTAGGAAGAAGAAGGCGGCGTGGAGACGGTTCATCTACTACTGCTGCGCGTTCTAAGTTCAGGACGTGATGAACTGGAACGGCATCGTCATCAGAGTTTAGAGCAGAGAGGCAATGTGTAGATAGAAACAGCATGGCCCTCGATCTCTCAGAGTGTGCAAATAGGCGGACGCGCAAATAAGGTGCATCGGTGGATCCTAATGTTCCATTGGAGATCGTCGCCATGCCCAAACATATATAGGATCCAGACGATGGATGAGGGTGTGAGTACAGAAAATGGGCAACCGAGACGGGCAGCATACAGCGAAGTATGGCTGTTGCGCATGATGTCAGTTGTAGGTCTTGTGGAGAAGATCTTATCTTCGGCTGGTGGCCGGAGCGGACGATCATGGCGCCGTATCCTTCTCGAAGACATCATCGAGGTGAAGCTTCATCTCTCTCGGCTATCTCTGGGGAACACCTTGGATCAGGCGCATTGTCAGAGCCAGGATTTGAGCACGGCCAAACTCTTGGCTCAGAAAAAACTTTCTTAAAAGATTTCTGCTAGTTACACAGAAATTCGGTATGATTGCAAAGATAAACATATGTTTTTAACACCAATTGCTACTGGTTCATAACATTGTCTAGATTTATTGTGAGAACTATCAATTTTTTTTATGGCTTATAAAATTGTAAATTTATTGCAAGCACTATTAGATTGAAGGTCCACTTTGAGTGACTTCTTCGGCTTGGTTAGGTTTTAAAACGGATGGAAAAATTTCTACATATTTTGTTTCTAAAACATGAAATCCATGTCCATAAAATTTTAAATGAAGAGAAATTGTGGGGAGTACTAATTAGAAGAGAAATTACATAGAAGCAAAAGCCCAGTAGAAATTACAAATCAGTTGAGGGGTGGTTTTGCTCACTCCGCTAGTTCGGTTGCTTCTTGAGGCTGCAACAATGGGAGGTTCGGCCCGGAGCAGGGGACTCGCCAGGAGCTCCGGTCGGCATGTCGCGGAGGACTCGAACTGCCGGAGCCAGGAGGCGGTGGCCAGGTAAGGCAGACCAGCGATGGCGGCGGCGCCGTGTGGATGAGATTTGCCCCTAGCTGATGTGGTGCTGGGGGGCAAGGCAGAAGGAGTCTGTCGGTTTGAGGTGGTCCAGGCACCGGTGCGGAAAGCCGACGCCGGCGACATGGAGCGTCAGTGTCCAAAACACTTAGAAGATTGAACTCTCAGAAGATCCGCCGGTTTTCCAAGCCGGACGAATGTATGAAGCCCTTCGGGTGAAGGAGGAACCCAGCCGGCTGGCGAGAGCTAGCCGAGTGTGAAGCCAACCGGAAGACTTGAACCCCGGTTGGAGAAGATGGAACCGGCTGGCTAGAAAAAGTCAATGGGACACTGGGGTATGGCCCGTGAAGAAGGTGACGCTTCCCATAGTGCCCCCACGTCGGCAAGTACTCCGACAAGACATAAAGGAGGTGGCACAGTCGTACGCGCTGCTCTCCCACATCCCCTGGCCACTATGCTCGACGTCAACGGAGCCGTAGTCCTGTAGCAACCATCCACGGGATCCAGCCAGCTGACCATAGGCCAGCCAGACCCACCTGTAAGCTAGCCTGTCAGCCCCTATATAAGGCGGGCTGGTCACCCCTAGAGGGGGATCCATCCCTGAAAGGCTGTTTCGCCTCCCACCTAAGATACTGCTCCAGGAGCATTGTTGAAAGTGCATGGTGCCCCATATGTGGTTTTGGTAATTAATGACAATCCTTATGGACTAATGTTTGCATTGAGTTATCCTTGTAGATCTTGTCCATAGGAAATAATGGAGTTCATGTATATTCAAGTATTTACATGAAGAATGGTCATGGTTTTATTTGAGCTTATTGCTAGTGTGTCTTGAAGAAAAGTATTAGGTTATCCTTCATGGTTATCTTCAAGACATCATCATTTGAAGTGATAAGAAAAGATACAAGGTTGATCAAGCTAGTGATCAACACACAAAGCTACACGATGTACCAAGTGGGATTGTGTATCTCATGGTATCTTTCCATGGGCATGAACAAAAAGGAAGATTTCATATTGCCCATGGTCTATGTCATCGTCAAGCGGTGTTCGTCACCTAGCTTGACGTGGAAGCTCAAGTGAAGCATCTAGAAGAAATCCTATGCTTGAACCTTGCCACCCATATGGAGATTATGGTCAAGTGAAGATGGTCATGTGAGATGCTCTCTAATATTAGATTATGGGGGAGCAATTCACAATCTTCACGTACCGAAGCGCAATCAAGAAAGGTGGTCCAACTTGAGGTGATTAAGATCGTCATCATCTAGCTCAATTGGATTGCGCAAGGAAAAGGTATGACTTAGATAGGGTTTCTATTTTACCGGTCTCATTATGCTAGTTGGGAGACCGGATTATAGGATAGATAACCGTACTATCAAGAGGGGTTCTTGAATGCATATCTTGATCGTATCTATCGTATAGAGCTCAAACCTTTGCATACTTGGCATCATCCTTCTTGGTTCTTATTTGGGTTTTCTCCATGTAAGGTTTTAGAGCTTTTCATGTTCTTCATGTCAAGCTCAAGTTCATCAAAAATAGATTTTGTATGAAAAACTTATCGCATTTTTGTTGTTGGAGGTTTCTACCGGTTGTCCTTTATTGACAGGACAAACCTTTCATCATTTGGTTTTATATTACCATTTGGACTATGATGTTTCTCTGCATATTCTTGTAGTGCTCGTCGTTGCGATTTCAACGAGCCCAAGAACATCGAAAACGGAGTCCGGATGCAAAAGTTACGACCGTTTTCGTATAGGGTGTTCTGCAGTTTTTTCCACCAGCGGAGGCTCCGGTGGTAGCTCCGCCGGAAACCCCTTCGGGTTGATGTTGGCGGAACCTCCGGTGAAACCACCGGAGGCTCCGGTGGTTGGGGCATTTTTTCAGCCATTTTGATGTCCTAACTCATCCGGGGGGCGGAGGTTCCGGTGGTTTCACCGGAGGTTCCGCCCCTGCGCGAATTTTCCTCCAACGGTTGGATATTTGGGTGACCTATTTAAGGGGCCTTCTTCCCCAATGGTTCCCAAACCTTTTGGGCAAGTTTGACATCCATTGTTGACCTCCAAAATCTTGCTCTCTCTCAATCCCTCAAATGATTCTTGCTTCCACTTGAGGGAAAAGAGAGAGGAGATCTAGATCTACCACTTAACCAATCAATCCCTCCTCTTTGTGAGGGGAATCTATTGGATCTAGATCTAGGGATTCATTTGTTGTTTTCCTTGTTCTTCCTCCTTCCTCCCTCCATAGCATTAGTTGCTTTGGTGGGATTTGGGAGAGAAGTTCTTGACCACTTTGTGTGTTCTTGCCATTGCATTAGGTGCATCGGTTTGAGTTCCCCACGAGATTCGTGAAAGAGAAGTTCGTGAGCTTGTTACTCTTGGGTGCTTGGTCACCGGAGAGATTGTTCCTCTTGGGTGTATTGAGCACCCTAGACGGTTAGTGCTTGGGGCTTCCACCTTGTTGCAAGAAGCTTCGTTGAGAGCCTCCAATTGAGTTGTGGAGATAGCCTCAACCTCGTGTAAGGTTTGGTCAACGCCTTCAAGTCGACCTCATAGTGGAAACGAGCATCTCCCTCACCGGAGAAGCTCAAGGAGAATAAGGTGTGCACATCCGTGCTATTGAGGAGCGCCTAGGTGGCTCCCCACCTCTCCAACTAAGACGTACTTCCCTTGGGAAGGAACTTCGGTAATCACACCGGTGTCTCCTTGTGCTTCGGTTATCTCTATACTCTAGCTCATTACTTATGCATTTACCTTTGTGATAGCCATCGTGCTTGAAGTCATCTATCTTGCTATCTCATAGTTGTATATCATGCCTAGCATAAGTTGTTGGTGCACATAGGTAAACCTAGCTTGCATAGGTTTTGTGCTTGATAAATTAAACGCTAGTTTTATTCCGCATTTACTCAAGCCTAAACCGTAATTATTTTAAAGCGCCTATTCACCCCCCCTCTAGGCGGCATCCTTATACTTTCAATTGGTATCAGAGCCAGGGCTCTCATTGTTAGGCTTCACCGCCTTGAGAGTAATGATGTCGCTTAGTGAATTAGTGCAAGATCCCACATTTCATTTCGATGGCACAAACTATGATCTTTGGAAATTTCGCATGCTCATTTATTTCCGGGTCATGGACCCACACATGGAGCAAATTGTAGAGATGGGTTTGTCTCCTCCAAAGGATCCTCAAAATCCAACTTTAGAGGAAGAGAAAAACTTATCTCTAGATGCTCTTGCTATTAATGCGTTTTTCCTTCTTGTGAGCCTTGTAGTTATTAAGCCACTTTTTCCTATTCGGAATGCTCATGAATTATGGATAAAGCTTCAAGATAAATATGGAGTGTCCAATATTATTGTGGATGATTGCTCTCCCTCCATCTCCGGTCGTGATGAGTTCTCAACTTCTTCTACTTCACCAACATGTGGTAAGCCACAAACTAATGAGATGGTGAGTAGTGATAGGTTTTGCAATAATGATAGTGAGATTATTATTGATGATCCTTTATCTCTATGTTATTGCAATGTCTCATCTTTGGACTTAAACACAACTAGCACAAAAAATGTTTTACATGCTTGTGTTGATAGTCTTTGCATATCATGTCGTCATTGCTTGACTAAATCTCATGATGATATGCTTGCTTTATCTTGTTCCCATGATAAAAATGATTGTGTTTCCTCTAGTATTTGTATGGCTAACAATTTAAAGGAAACTCAACTCTCTATGGAACAAGATGTGGACTTGAGTGGTGCCTCAAGTAATGATTCATCATTATCTACCACATTTTGCCTTATGGCCAAGGATTCAAAGGTATCTTCCACTTTGAACCCCAATATATATTATGATGATAGTAGTGATGATGATGTTTGTAAGGAAGATGATGATGAGTCTAAGAAATTACGCTTATGGTTTGCAAGCCTTGTTGGTGAGACCAAAGAAAATGTGAATGCTCTCCTAGAACAACTTGATGAGGCTAACTCTCTTGTAGATGAAAAGGAGGATATCATCGTGACTTTCGAAAGTCATAGTGGTAGTCATTCTATCAAGGACAAAGATCTTGAAAAGGCTTTTGAGAAAGAGCGGTCCCTTAGATCTTCTCTTGAAGAGAAACTATATAGTCTAGAAGAAACATATGCTATTAGCGTTTCTAAGCTTAGAAGGGACAATGAGTTATCTCTTTCTCTTGCTAATGAACTCAAAGCTAAAAATGTTGATGCTTGTGCTACTAACTCTATTTCTTGTGAAGCATCCACATTAAAGGAGAATGTTGAGCTACGGGCTCAACTTGAGTTGCTAACTAGTAATTATGGGAAATTGGAAGAAACTCATGAAAAGCTCTCAAGCTCTCATAAGGATCTTCTAGTCTCCCATGAGAGTCTAAAATTAGATCATAAGGCTATGTTAACTAAGGTAACATCTTGTGAGCCTCATGTGGACAAAGGCACAATATCTACTCTAAATGCTATATTGCCTTGTGCTAGTCCTAGTAATTCATCCTCTCATAATGTTCCCACATCTTATGATGAATTGCTTTCCTTACCTTGTTGCTCTAATAATGATTCATCTACTTCCTCTAGCTCTTGTGTTGATACTAACCATGTAGAGGAAATCAAAGAGCTCAAGGCCCAAGTCACTTCATTGGAGAAAGACTTGGAGAAGTGTCATAAAGGGAAGTCCACACTTGATAATATGTTGAGTGTCCAAAAATCCCCCAATGACAAGAGAGGACTTAGATTCATTTCCAATCACAAGAACAAGTCCAAGGTCGACAAGAAGAAGGGCCATGAATAAGTCAAGAATTTGGCGAATATTGTTTGCTTCAAGTGCAAGGTTGAAGGGCATCATGTTAGATCATGCCCTATGAAGAAGAAGAAACTTAGCGAGAAGCAACAAGGGAAGCGGCCACAAGTTCAACCTCAATCTCAACTTCAAGTTGAAGAAAGGCCTCTTCCTATGAAGACTCAAGCTAATGCTTCTCAAGTTGAGAAATCAACTAAGAAGAATGGAAGGAGTCGTTGTTGCTACTTATGTCGTGAAAAGGGCCATCTTGCTTCTTCATGCACTAATGGTACATTATCCAACCCTATCATAATTGATGATGTGTATTCCATTCGGAAGGATGATGTGGGCAATGTGTTTGCCAAATATGTTGGTACTCAAAGTGGTGTCAAGAAAAGAACCATTTGGGTTGCCAAGCCTATTGTGACTAACCTCTTAGGACCCAACTTGGTTGGGGACCAACAAGCTCAAACTTGATCAATAGGTGTTATCGGAGGGCATTGGAGACTTGGCTATATCATGAAGAATTAAGGGATCTTCATCACGTATATTTTCCTTAAGCCAAGTTATTTGGATTATCACGTCTCTATCTCATATTCCATGCTCCTTCTTGCGGTAACTTGTATTTATTACATTATATATATACATTGAAAGTTTCTTGCCCCTTTGCATATATTGGTTTTGTACCTTGCTTGTATTTTGTATATTTTGTGCTTACTACTTACTTATCCTTGAGTAATCTAGTATGTGTTTGTCGGTTCGCACAAAATGTATGTATGAGTTTGCTTTGAGCCTAATTGCATCTTGTGTGTATCTTATTTGGCTCTTTTGAGTGATTAATGGACTATCCAATTTTGGGAGAGTTATATGCCTTTGGCACTTCACAATCCCAAAATGTGTGTACATGAGGAATACCACATAGTGTTGATATTTCAATATTATCTAGTCTCTACGTGGTATCTCATACTCATGAGAAATTCAAATTCTAATGTCTATTAATTATCTCAAGTTGGTTTTTGTTTTACTCTTGCTAAGAAGATACAGATTATCACATTATGGGGGAGTAATATGTTTGTGCATATTACAAGCCTAAAGAATGTGAACATTTAAGGTTTTGCCACGTAGAATTGATATTGTTAATTATCTTATTCCTATGTGGCATGTGTGCTCAAACAAGTTCCAATTTGCTTAAATGATTTTATTTGCTCATCTTTTGGTATCTTATTTGTGAGAGAGTTTCTTGGTGCGGTTCTCCACAAATTAGCACTAGAATTTACCTTCTCGGGAACCGGTTGCTTCTTGATATATTAATCATTTCTTTGCATGATCATTCGACTATTGAATCCACCAAGAATCTCTATTTAAGTATGGTGTTTTCATTCCTATGTTTTACCACATGCTTATGTTTTGTGAATATGATTGTGAACAAATATACCACCGAGAAATATCTCCATACATCTCTTGTCTTTGACAAGTTATAATAATTTGTGGTAAGTTTATTGATCATATTTACTTTGTCCATTGCTCTAAAATTGCCTTGTTTCTTGCCAAGGATTTGTTTGGTTCAAACTCCTTTGTTTCTTCCTTGCTCTAGTCAAAATTTTATTTATGCTTTATTGAGTTAGGAAAAGCAATGATCCCATCCGTGTGCACTTTCATTCAAAGTCATACTTCTTTGTGTTGCATTTCTTGGGGAAGCTATCCTACATTGAGTAGAACACAACTCTTTAATTGGTATTGCATCTTATTGCTCTTCTTGAGCTTGACTAGTGTTTGAACAATATATATGGAGAGTAATGATTCCATTGTGTGCATCTTGTATTCAAATGCAATATCATAATTAATGCACTATTATTGGAAGAACTATCCTATATGTGTTTGAACACTTGTTGTCTTGAAATTAATATTTTATCCCAATGACTTGTCTCTTTGGAAGACGAACATTTTTCGTCTTGGTACTTTGTGTGCCATCATGAAAAGTGTAGAGGGTTTGTTTATTATTTTATGTTGTTTTTGTTATCTTCTCTATTCGATTTCCTAAATCATGTGTTGATTTGGGGTTTTGATATAATTTGGACACTTCGTTTGATTTTATCTCTTGTGAGTGCCTTCTTTGTTTTAATTGGTATTTTGTCCAATTTGTATCTTGTTTGGTTCTTGAAAGTTTTGTGCATGTATATTTACTATGTATATCCTTTGACATGCTTACTTTCGTTGATCCAATATATAGAATAAACTCCATCAAATCCTAAATGGCTAAGATGTGCATAAAATTCAAATTCATATTAATATGCACATATTTATGTGGAGTTTGTCCTATGTATTGTATTTGTTCTAACTACTTTGGACCCAATAAGTTTGGGAACCATTTTGTACTTGATTTTTGTTTTTAGGTACAATGGAGATACATTGGTTGCTTGCTTCATTCATAAGGAAGGTGTTCTCACCATCATATCATAGGAGTCAAGCTACGATGATTATAAAACTCGCATCCTCTTCATCACCAATGCCGTGTCGGTAACAACTATCTATTCCATCAATACATTTCTAGCTTTCAACCTTGTGTAGGTTGCATCTTGGTATGAATTACATGTGTTGCATTTCATTTGGCTCTTGCAAATATCTTATCAAAAACATCTTTATTGCAACTATGAGTAAGCCGGGATGATTACATACTAAGGGGATATTTATAATCATTTTCATGATTCACCAATCCCAAGTATATTAATCTAGTAACTTCTACTTGAAGTCTCTCATATGCAATATTGATGAATTCTCAAAAACCATTTGAATATTTTGTGATATGCGTTATCTTTCTCGAAGCATTCCAACTATCACTTTTCCCTTGTGATATTTGTGATGCTTTGGTGAGTTTATTGTTTGTCCATCTATATCCCCTTAAGATTAAACTAATCCTAGTGATTTACTTTCAAGAAAAAATCTTATTGGTATATGTATGAACCTATCTTGGATACCATGTTCTTCACCCTTGTACCTATTTTTGTGTGTGCATATTTCTTTGTGATTGGTGTCCACTTAGAAACTTATACACACGAGAATAGTTACATCTTTAATTGATATTCTGTTTCTTTAGTGACCATGTTTTATTGCTTTATATTACTTGGTGATTCCTAAAAGGCACAAGCTTTGCTTTCTTTTGGTATTCCTTTTGCATCTTATAAAGCTTGTGGACCTATGTGTTTTATCATTTGTTGGTTTGTGTGTATGGGAAAGACATGATATGCACTATGTGCCTCATATATTTAAAGACTATGATGGAGCTTTTCTCATCCTATTAGTCTCCTACAAATGTCTTCCCATGTCACACTCACCTCTTTCGGTTGAGTAAATCTTTACTTGTCACTTATTGATCTTAATTGCTCAACTCTTGTTTGTTTGCAAGTTGCTTTGCTCCATTTCCAATCTATTATCTTGCTCTTGTTTGTGTTCAAAATTATCTAGAAGGGAGTGATGATTCCATGTTGTGCACATTATATATAGTAATTCAAATCTAACATTGTGCATGTACCTTGGGGAGTTCCCTCTTGATTTTCTAGAACACTTGGTTGATCTTATTATAATATTGATTTTGGTCAATCGGTTTTTCGGATCCTTTGGTTGGTTGCTTCTTTATGAAAGTATCCTTCAATTTGACTTTGCTTGTAAATCTTTGGATCCTCAATATAGTTTGATCTCCCTCCATCTATTCCTAGTTGGATATATGCTCTTGATTTCACTCATATCATGAGGAATGCATACACTATGGGGGAGCTCTTATTATATTGGCCTTCTAATCTTTTTTCCCATTTCGGCAATGGATGCCAATGGGGGAGAAGTTTAGAGGGTTTAAGGGAATTTGGTTCTATGCTTTAGTTTCGTTCTTAAGCATTTGCCTTCCATGCTATTGCATCCTTGCTCTTTGTTTTGCATGGTTGCTTAATTCATCATATAAACCCTCGTAAAAAGGGATTGTCATCAATTACCAAAATGGGGGAGATTGAAAGTGCATGGTGCCCCATATATGGTTTTGGTAATTAATGACAATCCTTATGGACTAATGTTTGCATTGAGTTATCCTTGTAGATCTTGTCCATAGGAAATAATGGAGTTCATGTATATTCAAGTATTTACATGAAGAATGGTCATGGTTTTAGTTGAGCTTATTGCTAGTGTGTCTTGAAGAAAAGTATTAGGTTATCCTTCATGGTTATCTTCAAGACATCATCATTTGAAGTGATAAGAAAAGATACAAGGTTGATCAAGCTAGTGATCAACACACAAAGCTACACGATGTACCAAGTGGGATTGTGTATCTCATGGTATCTTTCCATGGGCATGAACAAAAAGGAAGATTTCATATTACCCATGGTCTATGTCATCGTCAAGCGGTGTTCGTCACCTAGCTTGACGTGGAAGCTCAAGTGAAGCATCTAGAAGAAATCCTATGCTTGAACCTTGCCACCCATATGGAGATTATGGTCAAGTGAATATGGTCATGTGAGATGCTCTCTAATATTAGATTATGGGGGAGCAATTCACAATCTTCACGAAGCGAAGCGCAATCAAGAAAGGTGGTCCAACTTGAGGTGATTAAGATCGTCATCATCTAGCTCAATTGGATTGCGCAAGGAAAAGGTATGACTTAGATAGGGTTTCTATTTTACCGGTCTCATTATGCTAGTTGGGAGACCGGATTATAGGATAGATAACCGTACTGTCAAGAGGGGTTCTTGAATGCATATCTTGATCGTATCTATCGTAGAGAGCTCAAACCTTTGCATACTTGGCATCATCCTTCTTGGTTCTTATTTGGGTTTTCTCCATGTAAGGTTTTAGAGCTTGTCATGTTCTTCATGTCAAGCTCAAGTTCATCAAAAATGGATTTCGTATGAAAAACTTATTGCATTTTTGTTGTTGGAGGTTTCTACCGGTTGTCCTTTATTGACAGGCCAAACCTTTCATCATTTGGTTTTATATTCCCATTTGTACTATGATGTTTCTCTGCATATTCTTGTAGTGCTCGTCGTTGCGATTTCAACGAGCCCAAGAACATCGAAAACGGAGTCCGGATGCAAAAGTTACGACCGTTTTCGTATAGGGTGTTCTGCAGTTTTTTCCACCAGCGGAGGCTCCGGTGGTAGCTCCGCCGGAAACCCCTTCGGGTTGATGTTGGCGGAACCTCCGGTGAAACCACCAGAGGCTCCGGTGGTTGGGGCATTTTTTCAGCCATTTTGATGTCCTAACTCATCCGGGGGGCGGAGGTTCCGGTGGTTTCACCGGAGGTTCCGCCCCTGCGCGAATTTTCCTCCAACGGTTGGATATTTGGGTGACCTATTTAAGGGGCCTTCTTCCCCAATGGTTCCCCAACCTTTTGGGCAAGTTTGACCTCCATTGTTGACCTCCAAAATCTTGCTCTCTCTCAATCCCTCCAATGATTCTTGCTTCCACTTGAGGGAAAAGACAGAGGAGATCTAGATTTACCACTTAACCAATCAATCCCTCCTCTTTGTGAGGGGAATCTATTGGATCTAGATCTAGGGATTCATTTGTTGTTTTCCTTGTTCTTCCTCCTTCCTCCCTCCATAGCATTAGTTGCTTTGGTGGGATTTGGGAGAGAAGTTCTTGACCACTTTGTGTGTTCTTGCCATTGCATTAGGTGCATCGGTTTGAGTTCCCCACGAGATTCGTGAAAGAGAAGTTCGTGAGCTTGTTACTCTTGGGTGCTTGGTCACCGGAGAGATTGTTCCTCTTGGGTGTATTGAGCACCCTAGACGGTTAGTGCTTGGGGCTTCCACCTTGTTGCAAGAAGCTTCGTTGAGAGCCTCCAATTGAGTTGTGGAGATAGCCTCAACCTCGTGTAAGGTTTGGTCAACGCCTTCAAGTCGACCTCATAGTGGAAACGAGCATCTCCCTCACCGGAGAAGCTCAAGGAGAATAAGGTGTGCACATCCGTGCTATTGAGGAGCGCCTAGGTGGATCCCCACCTCTCCAACGAAGACGTACTTCCCTTGGGAAGGAATTTCGGTAATCACACCGGTGTCTCCTTGTGCTTCGGTTATCTCTATACTCTAGCTCATTACTTATGCATTTACCTTTGTGATAGCCATCGTGCTTGAAGTCATCTATCTTGCTATCTCATAGTTGTATATCATGCCTAGCATAAGTTGTTGGTGCACATAGGTAAACCTAGCTTGCATAGGTTTTGTGCTTGATAAATTAAACGCTAGTTTTATTCCGCATTTACTCAAGCCTAAACCGTAATTATTTTAAAGCGCCTATTCACCCCCCCTCTAGGCGGCATCCTTATACTTTCAATTGTGTAAAACACAAATAATAGTCCCGTCCTTGCAGGAGTAGAGGTTTTACCTCACAACGAGGGTCTTAAACCTGGGTACATCTTATCTCCATGCTTGTGTCCCAATCCCACCCGAGCATCGTCGCCCGCAATTGCCCCTAGACTAAACTCCATCGCTAGCCCGATGGTGATGTCGTGCAACATACCACGAGAGTTGGCGCCCACCGTGGGGCATATGGCGGCGGCCAGAGTCTCATTTTACGCGGGACCCCACACCAACTCCGGCGAGCGCGTCTTCTCCGGCGTCGTCTTGACGTTCGGTACCTTTGACTGCATGCTTGACAACGCGGGATACTTCGCGAGCTCCGTCCTCCCCGAAGACGGCTCCATCATCAACTTCGGCGATCACTGCGTCTTCGTCACTGTCGTCCCCGAGTACCCTGCCAAGGTGCACACCTCCTTGGACCTCCTCCTCAAGGGGGAGTCTGGCTGCAAAAGCAACGCCGAGCTCTGCATCTTCGCGGTATTCATGGTCACCGTCACCTCTGCCGATGCAGACCACGCATGCACCAACTGGGCCCATCGACCCGGCAACATGGATCCCGCTGCAGGAGCTCACGACTCACATAGCTCCGGATGCCGACCCGGAAGCGGCCACCGCAGCTTTTGAGCTCAAGGCAAACTCCTCCTAGACGGCATCTACAACGTCACCGCAACGTACCGCCGCGCAGAAGCGCAAGTGCGCGGATTCAACATTGTCCATTGCTTCAGCCCCATACCGGCCGGCCCTAGCAGGCTGGGAGGCATTCCCATGTGCGGGGGAAACCTCGCGCACGAGATGGTATTCCCCGTGGATCATACGGTCCCACCCGTCTTCCGTCAGCCGGTCTACATCACACCCACCAAAAACATTAATGCATTAGAAGCTGCAGCGGCCGAACTTTCCGGCCTACTAATGCATCCATTTTTAGTATGATTTTGCCTATGGTTTTTCATATATTTATATTACAAATTGGTATTGTTCTATGTTGGTTTCTACCTTTTCTGTTGATTCCAACACAAACCCATTTTTCCAATGAGCTTCTCACAATATATGATTTTATTATTTTAATTGTTTCTATATTTTCTTTGTGTCTATGTATGTGTAGGTGGAAATTATAAATTATCAAGAGGAAAAAGGAAGAATCCGGAGAAGTTACAGGCACTAGATGGCAAGTTAAGAGTCTTGAAAAATAGTCATTTCTCCATCAAGCCAAAATCAATCTTTAAGACCTCTGGAATGTAGTCCTCGTCCATACGAGTTCAACGAGCCGAAGAACACCCAAAACTGAGTTTGTATTAGGAAATGGCGGCCAAAACAAATTAAACGACCAACCAGTACGGTCAACATGACCGTACTGGCGGCCGTACCGTACATGCAGGACGCCCAAAATTAGGGGAACTTCCACAATTCTTCACCGATTTTGACTCCGATCGAACCCTAGTCTTTCTGAACACTTTAGGTCGGTTCGGGGGGTGTCAAATGGGGTTCATCCATAGCCCTTGGATCAAGAGGAGACCGCATATATAAGGAGAGGAGGCCCTGGCCTTTAGAGGGAATCCACACATCCTCCCGGCAGATTCCGCCTTCACACCACCATAGCCGTCGAGGGTTGCCTCTCCACGCCATCTCCACCACCAAGGCGTCGTCTCCAATAGCACCAAGATATCCAAGCAAGAGGAGCAGAAGGAGACGCCGCTGCCATCACCTATACCACCATCACCGCCATCTCCATCTGCGTCTCCAACTGTCCCTCTTGTTTAATATTTGTAAGATTGAACATGATCATGATATACTATATGATTTTCTATTCATCTATGTGTGTGTAATTTATTTGGTTCTAGGCTGAGGAATGATCTAGTATGAAACCCTAAACTAAGTGGTATAATCTAGTGTTTTATTTTTCTCGTATGTACACGGAGGAGATGAGTTTGTGTGAACCCTTCCGGCTGTGTGCTAACATCCTTTGTGTGACAACAAGGTTTATATGTGTTACACTACATGCGACAACCCGAGATTCACGGGGAATCCCTTAGTTATCTAAATAAACTTGACACTTAGTTGCCCCTCTAGTACTAGTGAAACCGCATGCTTATACACCGCTTTTACTCTGGTCAATCCCACAAGTACAAACCCTTTTTACTTCCAGTTTTATCTATACTTTATTTACTTTTGATGTTATTTGCTCTTTGCAATAGTCACTCTATAACTCCAAACACAAACAAACCACATCTTGCTTGTTTAGATTTAAGGACAATTTGCAAGCACAAAATAAGGTAGATGATCAAAGTTAAACACAAAATACCATTTCCATAGCTCCACCGTGGTTCGACACTCTTACTTCGAAACTATCTATAACAACCATGTGTACTTGCAGGCCTCAAGCTATTTCATGGCGCCGTTGCCGGAGAGCTCTACGCCTTTGGTCTTTTGTATTTAGTACATGTTTATTTTTATTGTGTTAAGTTGTTTACAAGTTCTTAGCAGGCATCTTGTTTATATTTACTTCTATTTTTTTTGTGTGTTTTCTCTTATATAAAAAAATACAAAAAAAAGTTTATCTTTTGTTTCAGTTTGTTATTTGTTCTTAGTTTGTTTACTTGTCCTAGTTTATTCACTTATTTGATATCACAAAAAAATACAAACAGAAAAATAAAAAAACTGCTACCAATCATCTCTTACAGGAGAACTACTATTGATCGATCCCCATTTTCTATGGAGAAGAATGGAGCATATGCAATTAATCTTGGGCTAATAAAATTTGTTGAGAGAGAAATTTTTACATGAGATCCCGAGGATGATCCTTACAAGCATATTGAAACCTTTAACATGTTGTGTTCTTTGGTGAGGTTGGAATCTTTGACACATGATGAGTGAAAGGGAAGGCTAAAGAATGGCTGACATGGGGGTACCTGAGAGACCTCCCACGATGCGCCTATCGGGTGCGACTCGACAGGGGGTGTCTACGGAAGGTCTTTGGACTGCTACATTGAAGCCCATGACAAGACCCAGGATAAAGCAAGCGCAAGGAGGAACTTGTCCAGGAAGTTAGGACAGGTTAGAACCGACGTAACGTCGAGTCCTATTCGTGTACGGCCCCCGGGACCCGACTACCTAAATAAAGGACGGAAGGGGGTCATATCAGAACAACCAACCTTAGATCCAGAGCTAAGCTAGATTCAATCAATGCGGCGCCCCTGTAATCTGTTAATCGAGATAGTAATAACTAGGCGGGCAGTAACCCGTCTAGCCGAGTAGTCAGCCAACGCCTTTTCCCTTACGAAACCACAGGTCCCTCACCATGGGGATTGTTGAGGTCACATCCTCTTCATTCGTGTTGTCTGTGGGAAACTAGGGCACTAGATTTGAGGCTTCTTTGGTTTCACCTTCATCAAACCACGACTCATCGATTTGGGTGGACTCGATCTGCTTCGGGTCCATCAACTTCACCAAGCACTCACCGGCATCTCGCCCGGCGTTCGACTCCATCGACCAAAGCATCAACTTCACGTTTGGTGAACTGGATTTCTGCGCGAGTCGTGCTGGAATTTGGCACCTGCAAGACTCTTCACAGCCCCAACCAGCGGAGCCAACTGCGACAGACATCTCGCCATCCCCACCCGGAGAGGCGAACTTTGAGAACCTCTTCGCTGCTGATCCCTACATCTACTTCGTTGCGATGGTAAGGCAAAATGAGGAGTCACCTCAAGTAGGGAAAGAGATGAGGAGGATTGGTCCGATCCAAGCAAAGTAACCGACGCAACTGACGATGGAACGGTCGAGGACGGGGAGCACCTCGACGAGGATACATGAGAACCCCGACCACACGAGGATAAGGACCCGAACGGCAACAAAGAAAGACTCGATGGGCCCGACGTGTCCTTTGATTTCAGGTCCGCGACCAAGAACGGGAGAAACAAAGAGAGTCGCCCCAAGTGCGCGTATCGGCTGGTGCAATGGAGCTGGCCACAACCCTGGGTTAACTGGGCCTCCCCTCCCAAAGGTTGCCAACACAGAAGAGTGGGAAGCCTATCGCTACACGCGGAGCAGGCAGAGGAAGAAAATGAATAAGATACACAAAGAACCAGACAACACGCTTCGTTGGAACGGACGCAGCCGAATCCTCGGGCAGTGGGGTGTGGAAACCCTGGATGACAGATATGACTGTTGAATCCATGAGGGGGACCCGAAGGGCGTTGGACCTCGAGCATCACCCAAAGGAATCCGATCCACAAGAAAGGATAGTGCCTAAGACGCCTCGGGAAAGGCTCCTACATGTGCAAACGTACCTGATGTTGATAAGGAGAACACCAGGTGACCCCCGTAGCGAGGTTCACAATGAGATACTACATGGCCTCAATGTCGCGAGCGCGACGCTAGGGAAAAAATCCACCCCCCAAAGAGGCAGCAGTACATGTGGAGCCAAAGAAAGCAAAATCCTAACTTTTGCTTTGTTAATCCAAATTGAGCAAATAAGGTGTCAAAATATTTGTCTTAACAAACTCTACACATTCATATTTTATTTGGACAGAATAGAGTTATTTTTCTGCTATATTTAAATGCAACACTAAAAATGGCAGAATAGAAATCCCTTTTTGGAAATTAATAATTAATTCCCGATAATTCCACAAATCATGTCTAATGGCTCAAAATGTTCATCTGAACATTTACTATCTATTTCAAGCATTTATAACCAATAATGAACTTTGGTATCACTACTAAATTGCATTCCTCAAAAATGGCAGATTCAATTGCTATATGAAAATATTCACCAAATATTCATAAATGCTCAGAAAATTGCAAGCAAAATACCAAAATGCTTAGGAAGATAATGTCCAATAGAAAACATCATTTTTCATGCATGTGTGATTAATAAATGGGTACTAATCCTATTGGATTTAGTTATACATGTCATTAAGATACTTATAAGTTATGCCAACTGGAACCGGGAAAGCAGGTCACACCCCGGAGTGCAATCTTTTCCATCCAAAACACATAACACACTTTTACACACAGTATGGGTTTGGCCATAACACCCGATATTTGGACCGAAACCCTAAAATGTTCGGAGGAGATGGCTCCTTTTTGTGAACAAATTTTCAAAAAAACTGTCGTATTCGAAGTTTATTATTTTTGATGGATACTAGGACATATATGACGACACCAGCGAAGGTCTTGCGTCATTTTGGGTTTTTTGAATTTCTGGAATTTTCTCAGTCGGTTTCAGGGAAAAGTCAAGACGGCGGGTATTGTTGTCCGTAGGTAGGGGTTGAATATTGAGAAATTCTCGGTGTATCTGTGTTGAAATAGGTAGGTGTGTAGCTCAAAATGATTTTTGCCAAAAAATGAGCAAACTACGAGGCACTTGTAGTTCAAATTTGACCCGTTTTCAACTGAATCGGCAGAAACTTTTGTTTTTCGAAAAAGGTGGATGGAAACATTTTCTTAGGAAAAAATTGTTTATTTGTGCATATAACATGGTCTAGTATATTAAAAAAATGCATCTCCCAAGTTTTGCAACATATTTGTGGTAGGTCCTATACAAAAAAAACCATTTTTGACACTCGGAAAAAAGAAAATGGTTTTTTAGTCAATAAAAAGGAAAACTTCCTCCGTGAACATTGTCCGTGCTTCCAAGATGCATGTTTTTGTGGAATATGGGCAAATTAAAAGAAACTATGCCATGGATTTGGCCATAACACCCGTCATTTGCACCGAAACCCTAGAATGTTCGGAGGAGTGATGCGCTTTGTTGGGAACCCCAAGAGGAGGGTGTGATGAGCACAACGGTAGGAGTTTTCCCCTTAGTTAAGAACCAGGGTTATTAATCTAGTAGGAGAAAGAGGATCTTCGGAAGTTTGATGCCACTGACGGTGGTGCTGGCGCTTCACCGGTGTCAGCAACAACGTGGAACCTGCACACAACACAACCAAAATACTTTGCCCCGACGGTACAGTGAGATTCTCAATCTCACCGGTCTTGCTGAAAACAAAGATTAAACGTATAGTGTGGAAAAAAGTGTATGCTTGGAGTAAGTAAAGAGAGCAGGAAATTCTTGTGGTTTGTTTAACAGTGTGAAAAATGGATCGGGGTTCATAGGTTCACTAGTAGTGTCTCTCCATAAAAATAACATACTGGGTGAACAAATTACAGCTAGGCAATTGACAAATTGAGGTTGCACCATAGTGCACATTATAACATGATGACTACTATGATATTTAGTGCGGGCATTACAACAAAATGCATAGATCGAAATCCATCTGCATCTATGACTAATAATCCAACCTCAGGTTATCATCCGAACCCCTTAGGTACTAAGTTGCAAGCAACAGATAATCGCATTAATCAATATGTGTAATGTAAGCAATGATTATACACGCGGGTACTCTCACCGTTGTTTTCTCCCTAATGGCAACAACACATCCTCCCCCTTCACCTTTCTGTCACTCGATCAAGGCAACGAGGAGGCATGAACCCACTATCAAGCATAAATACTCCCTCTTGGAGTCACTAGCAACTACTTGGCCAGAGCAACCACTAGCAACGGAAAACATGCAAGATCACAAATAGAATATGCAATAAAGACTATAATCAACTTGGCATAAGGTTAATATTCATCGGATCTCAGCAAACACATCATATAGAATTACATAAGATCAATATCGATCATGATAGGCAGCTCACGAGATCTAAACATGGAGGCATATGAGGAGGAGACAACCATCTAGCTACTGCTATGGACCCGTACTCCAGGGATGAACTACTCACGCATCACTCCGGAGGCAGGCATGGTGTTGTAGAAGCCTCCGGTGATGATTTCCTCTCCGGCAGGGTGCCGGAAAACAGCTCCAGAACCCTCCTGATCTAGGGTTGACGACGACGGCAGATGCGAAACTTTTTCGGGATTTTTTATCAGGTGCCTAGGGTTTTCCATCCCGGGGGAATAAATAGGCGAAAGGGCAAAGGCGGTGGAGGCCACAAGGCCCCACACCCATAGCTGGCGCGGCCAGGGGTACCCGCGCGAGCCCATGGTGTGGCCCCCAGTTGCCCCTCTTCGACTCCTATTCGGTGTTCTGGATGCTTCCGGGGAAAATAGGCACTTTGGGCTTTGTGAGCTCCAATTCCGAGAATGTTTCCAGAACAACTTTTCTGAAACAAAAAACAGCAGAAAACAAGGAACTGGCACTTGGCATCTTGTTATTAGGTTAGTCCCGGAAAACATATGAAAATGCTATAAATAAGGGAGAAAACATGTAGCAATTGGCATAATATGATCATGGAGCATCAGAAATTAGGGATACGTTTATGACGTATCAAGCATCCCCAAGCTTAGTTCCTACTCGTCCCCGAGTAGGTAAACGATACAACAATAATTTCTGAGGTGACATGCTACTATCATAATCTTGATCATTAAAATGAAAAAGCATATGTATGCTAAGATCATAAAACTTCAACGCAAACATGATAATAGAACTTTAATAATAAAGCATATCAATCACTTTGCATCACGAAGAGTATCTTAAATAAAGGATCATGGATAATAATGCAAAGAAAGATAAACGTTTGTTTCGGGTATACAGAAAGCATGGCAAAGTGGTATTTTGCTAGTCTTTAAGAGTGGGACAAAACATAAATGCCAGGACACTTTCAAGGTTCAAGAGGAAGACTAAAACAAATAATTTAAGAACAAATAATATCACATCATGAAATAATTATTTATGTTTATGGGACAAACACACATAGAACTCAGAATGGCAAAAATGATTTCTCAACTGTGCATAGAGTTAGAAGATGGAGACTCAACATAAAATTAAAAGGAAGACCCTTCACAGAGGGAAGCATGGATCACTCATGTGCTAGAGCTTTTTATTTTATTAAACAGAGGTACTAAAAGTTGGACATTGTGGAGGAATGTCCATATTTTAGGAGAGGTCTATGCTAGTGTCAACGAATGGTAAACAGACAATACAGTACGTCACAAGCCAACTGGATTCACAAGAGCGGCTCCCATGGTGAAGGACGCAATTGGTGTAGAAGGTCATCCCTCTTTCTCTTTTGTTTACATAATTATGCTTTGACTAATATGATCAGGGGCAAAAATAGTGAAGAGAATCTGTTTGTATTAATTTGGGGCTGGGCATCCCGCTGCGAGCTCTTCTATCATTTGGATAAGAGGATGAAGCCACTAGTCCAGGGTGTGAAATCCAGTCAACAAGTGACATAAATATTCTCATTGACGTCCTCATGAGCAAAACAAGAACACAAAGCAGGAGTAATTTTGAAGGTTTTAAAGGTAACACATGAGCAATTTACTTGGAGTGGCAGTTAAATACCACATGTAGGTAGGTATGGTGTACAAAATGGGAAAACTTTGGTTTAAGGAGTTTGTATGCACGAGTAGAATTCCATACTCAGTACATGTGGAGGCTAGCAAAAGACTGGGAGCGACAAATCAAGAGAGCATAAGAGCCATAATCATTCATAGCGACATAAGCATCATTAATTAAAGCATAAGCGGTATCACAAGTTCAAAAACTAAGTGGTCATGGAGGCTATACGTGACTGGTTTGTAGTCATAAACATGGTGTGAGCATGCGCCAAGTCAACCAAATAAAACATTCGAAAGAGAATACCATATATTGATGCTTTACTATGACAAGAACAAGTCGTGAATCTTTCAAAACATATTAAACACTCTCAGCTATTTAAGGATATTAATGCTATTCGATAATCACAAGGCTTTAAAACTAAAATAACATTTAGCATGGCATGAAAAAGTTCTAGCCACGGTCAATACAAGCTTCTACTAGTATTGTTATAAATTCTACATCAAGCAGCAGTTTTCTTTTCCCAACAAGCACCATACAAGATATGTTTTAACAAAAATATTATTTATGATACAACAAAAAAACATGAGACTACTCAAATACTACTACTAAAAGTAACAGCTCTGATAACAGATGCATGCAAAACAGGAGCTAAATAAATGCAGCTGCCAAACAGAGACTAAGAATACAACGTATTCTCATGAAAAAGCGGAGCATGTCACTCTCCAAGAAAAGAATGCTGGGTTCCAACCAGGCTTATTATGAAAGTAAAAAAACTGAAACAAACTGAAAACAAAAATAAAAGATGCTCCAAGTAAAGTACATAAGGTGTGACCGAATAAAAATATAGTTTCACTAGAAGTGACATGATAATTTGTTGATGAAGAAGGGGGTGCCTTGGGCATCCCCAAGCTTAGACGCTTCAGTATTCTTGGAATTTGCTGTGATGTACCACCGGGGCATCCCCAAGCTTAGGTTTTTCACTCTTCTTGATCACATCATAGCATCCTCTTCTCTTGACCCTTGAAAACTTCCTTCACACCAAAATTCTCACAATCTTCATTAGCAACGTTAGTGCAATCGAAATAATAAACTCACATGGTTCAGTTTCAACACAAAACTAGCACTAAAAGACACATTAGCTACTGTCACAACTTATTTTAAAAATCTTTTCCTCAAAAGAACACCAAAAGAAAGAGATTAAGATGCAAATGCAATTATTGGCAGAAATCTGTCAAAACAGAACAGCAGGCAGAGATCGATTTTTTCAAAAAAATTCTGTTGCTCAAATCAAAAAGTGGTAAACTAAGAAAATTTGCATATATAGCCCAGGATTAAGCAAAAAAAAAAAAGCTCAGGTCATTTTTATTTTTCTGTGATTTTATACGTAATTAACAGTGGACAGCAGAAATCCGAAATATAGTGTCAACTTTCCACTAGAGGCTTTACTTGGCTCAACAAAAACACAAAAGAAAAAATACAGAGGGTTTTTTAAGGAAATAAACAACAGCCAGGTGCAAAGCACACAAAATAAAACAAAGGAAAACTGAATGAAAACATAGAAATAAAACGGTTTGTCTCCCGGTAGCATTTTTCTTTAACGCCTTTCAGCTAGGCATAGAAAGCAAGAAAATGCTCACGTAAGAAATATGAGTTAAGAAAAAGAGAGCATCAAGAAGCAAGTATAAAACAAATTTAAGTCTAACCCACTTCCTATGCATAGGAATCTTGTAAAGAAATAAACTAAAGAAGCTCAAACTAGAAATCATGGGAAGATAGAACAAGAGCAACTTCAAAACTTTCAACAAAAAGAGAGGTGTTTTAGTAACATGAAAATTCATAGAACCATATTTTCCTCTCTCATAATAATTTCCAGTGGCATCATGAACAAACTCAACAACATAATTATCACATAAAGCATGTTTGTCATGGTATGAAAGCACACAATTCATATCAAGCTCAAAAATAGTGGGATCAAAATTTAAAATCAGCTCCTCTTTTTTCCCACTTTTAGCAATAGAAAAACAAGATGATTTACCACTCGTAAAAGTTATAGGACACATTATAGCAATCCTATTTTCAGTAGCATTATGATTTATAACATCAAGTAACATAGGACCATCATCAAGAGCATTATCATATAAATTTTCTAAACAAACTTCCTCATTATCATGCATATCAATAGTTGGAATAAATAGAGGATTCTCATAGGATTTATCAAAGTAGCATGGATTATCATAAATAACAGTAGCAATATTATTCTCACAAGTTTCATTCATAGTAGTATCAAGGTCACAAGTATAGCAAGTATCAACCTCATCAATAAGAGATATTTTAAAAGAATCAATAGGATCATCACAATTATGAGTTAAAGAGTTACTATCATTGGGAGGTAGACATCCATTCTTCCTCCTCTTGATCGTCACTCTCCTGCTCTTGTTCATCCAAAGAGCTTCCAGTTTCAGCAGTTTCTTCTTCCATAGTTTCCTGCAAGGCATTAGTCTCTCCCTTTGGGGGGAGAGAATCTATTAAGATAAAAGCAATATTCAAGTATAGCATAAATCTCATATAAGGTGCATCATCAATACTTTCAAGCAAATCGGCAATTTCGAATGCACCCTTCCAAGCAATAAATTCTTCAATTTGTTCCACATCATAAAATTCATAATTTCCCTTAACATAAGAAGATATGGTAACATCATCATTACAGTCACATTTAAAAGGGAGGTGTTTATACCTCCTACAGTAGCAGGATTTATCAAAGCAATAAGTAACATTATAAGTAGAGCACAAGTTTTTAGCATAGTCATGCAATTTATTAATTTGCTCCCATAAGTGTATCCCTTTTTGTGACAAGCGGTGTTCCTTATAATGTTTTTGGTGTTCATCTGTGAACCCACTTTGCCTATAAGATCTAGTTTCAAAGACATCAAACATTGATAGCAAGCATGATAAAGCAAAAAAAAAAAAATAACAACTAGAATAAGAACTATATTTTCTGTGTTTTTGATAAAGAAGCAAAACAAGAAAAAAATAAAAACAAGACAATAAAAATAAATAAAGAGGTTGAGAGTGATAGACTCCCCTTTGCCAGAAGACTTCCTTCTCCCCGGCAACGGCGCTAGAAAAATCCTTGATGCGCTTTGTTGGGAACCCCAAGAGGAGGGTGTGATGAGCACAGCGGTAGGAGTTTTCCCCTGAGTTAAGAACCAAGGTTATCAATCCAGTAGGAGAAAGAGGATCTTCGGAAGATTTATGCCACTGACGGTGGTGCTGGCGCTTCACCGGTGTCAGCAACAACGTGGAACCTGCACACAACACAACCAAAATACTTTGCCCCAGCGGTACAGTGAGGTTGTCAATCTCACCGGTCTTGCTGAAAACAAAGATTAAATGTATAGTGTGGAAAAAAGTGTATGCTTGCAGTAAGTAAAGAGAGCAGGAATTGTTGTGGTTTGTTTAACAGTGTGGAAAATGGACCGGGGTTCATAGGTTCACTAGTGGTGTCTCTCCATAAAAATAACATGCTGGGTGAACAAATTACAGCTCGGCAATTGACCAATAGAGGTTGCACCGTAGTGCACATTATAACATGATGACTACTATGATAATTAGTCCGGGCATTACGACAAAATACATTGACCGAAATTCATCTGCATCTATGACTAATAATCCACCCTCAGGTTATCATCTGAACCCCCTTAGGTATTAAGTTGCAAGAAACAGATAACCGCGTTAAGCAATGTGTGTAACGTAAGCAATGATTATACACACGGGTACTCTCACCGCTGTTTTCTCCCTAATGGCAACAACACATCCTCCCCCTTCACGTTTCTGTCATCCAAGCAAGGCAACGAGGAGGCATGAACCCACTATCAAGCATAAATACTCCCTCTTGGAGTCACTAGCAACTACTTGCCCAGAGCAATCACTAGCAACGGAAAGCATGCAAGATCACAAATAACATATGGAATAAAGACTATAATCAACTTGGCATAAGTTCAATATTCATCGGATCCCAGCAAACACGGCATATAGAATTACATAAGATCAATCTCGATCATGATAGGCAGCTCACGAGATCTAAACATGGAGGCATATGAGCAGGAGACAACCATCTAGCCACTGCTATGGACCTGTAGTCCAGGGATGAACTACTCACACAGCACTCCGGAGGCAGGCATGGTGCTGTAGAAGCCTCCGGTGATGATTTCCTCTCTGGCAGGGTGCCGGAAAACAGCTCCAGAACCCTCCTGATCTAGGGTTGACGACGACGGCAGATGCGAAACTTTTTTGGGATTTTATATCAGGTGCCTAGGGTTTTCCATCCCGGGGGAATAAATAGGCGAAAGGGCAAAGGCGGTGGATGCCAGGGGGCCCCACACCCATAGCTGGCGCGGCCAGGGGTACCCGCGCCAGCCCATGGTGTGGCCCCCCTGTTGCCCCTATTCGATTCCTCTTCGGTGTTCTGGATGCTTCCGGGGAAAATAGGCACTTCGGGCTTTCTGAGCTCCAATTTCGAGAATGTTTCCAGAACAACTTTTCTGAAAGAAAAAACAGCAAGGAACTGGCACTTGGCATCTTGTTATTAGGTTAGTCCCGGAAAACATATAAAAATGCTATAAATAAGGGAGAAAACATGTAGCAGTTGGCATAATATAATCATGGAGCATCAGAAATTAGGGATACGTTTATGACGTATCAAGGAGATAGCTCCTTTTTGTGAACACATTTTCAACACAACTGTCGTATTCCAAGTTTATTATTTTTGGTGGATACTAGGACATATATGAGGACACCACGCGAAGGTATGTGACGCCCCGAGATAGGGCACTATGCAGATTTCAGCATTCCCGCCAAATCCGCATAATAACCGATTCCAGGTTGCCATTTATGATAACATTACAATAGTTCACGAATAATCCACAATTACAACAGAAACAGATAGATACAAGATGACTCAAACGAGCCAGGGTTACAACTGATACATTACAAAGATCCAAATAACAGCGGAAGAAACAAACGTCCGGCTACGGACAAGATCCAAATTGGACTAAGAGTCCTGAAGATAACCGAGAGCGTCCAATCCCTGCCCAGGCCAAGCCGGAGGGATTCCCAAGCTAACGTCGTCAGACTTCAAACCTGTTGACTGCAATTTGGAATTTGCAGCCACGAAAGAGATTCGTGGGTCAGTACGATTAAGTACTGGCAAGGGGGATAAAACCCATACTCACAAGTTACCGGCGTAGCCAGTCATCACAAGATACAAATACTTTAGGATCAACGGAAAGAAAGGGGTTATAGCAAATAAGCGACAGCGGCTGCACTAACCAACTACAGAGATTCTATTACTTCCAGCTATCAGAAAGGGGATAAGATCGAGTAATAGTAACCAACTGAAAGATAACTTCAAACAAACCCATCCTGGATCTCGCCCCTTATCCGAAGAAGCAATCCGAGGATAACTCGCACAGTTGGATTAATGATGGTTCAGATTATTGTGTCAATAAGCCTATTACTAGTCAAGTTGTTAATCATTGGGTGAAAGGTTGTTAATCATTAGGTTTAAGTTGTCCTGAGTACTTGTTAGCCAGTACTTTCACCAAGTAATCCATAACCGCGGAAAACACGGCTTCTCGAGAAGATTATCCCTGCAGGGTTGCACCAATTTAGCCGTACACGCAAGAATAACCCGCCAGATGGGGAGCTAACCCACCAAGCGAGGTACTCTACACAACCAACCCTTCTTCGCATCAAGCCCAAAGCACCGCGTGCTGTGCGTGCGCGGCTAATCGAGCCCCCCGAAGAAAAGGAGGACCCTCATAGCACTGGAAGACCACGCCGCCCTAAATGCCGACTACGAAAGTTCCACCCTGGCGCCAAGGGTTCGTACCTGCATATGATGCAGCAAATGGAACACCCGAACTAGTACGGCGATTTGGACGAGATGCGAATCGAGTCAGTTGAGGGGGGCGCCCATACTCGCTTCCCACATGCGGGTAGTGCGCTCATCATGGATCAGTAGACAAGACCCTTTTCCTATTAGGGTCGACACTAGCAGGCCTCAAAACCACAAAGGGCCTCCTGCCGGTGCCTTATCATCAAATTTATTATTAAACAATAGCAGTAGCATGATTGATTGATTGATTAAACATCGAGCCCCCAGAATATAATAGAGTAGTAACAGAAAGTATCGGGTAACAGACTCGAGCAAAAACAACCCTAAGCAGGATAGTAAGACACGGGCAACAAGCAATGGTTATAGGTATGGAGGTGAGGCAATATCAGGGTTCAGGGTATCATGTGATGGGTTCGTAACAGAAACATCTACTACTAAGGATAGCAGAAAAGAATCAACGGAAAGAATCGGTAACAAGTGATGAAAGGCAGCCATATGGCAGCAAGTGAGTATACTTGCCTGAGATCCCGCAAGGTAGCAGAACTTGTCGTTGCTCACATCATCTCAACGTCCTATCCGGGAAGAAGCAACGAACCTCGAACAAACACCGGATGCAACAATTACTACTACGGCAAAAGATCCAGCATGATCAAGACATGGATGCATGACAATTTAATTGATGCATAGAAATAAACTAGTTGACAAGTTAAACAAATTTAAATGGACCCATATGCAATTTGAGTTGCATATGAAAAGCCCATGAATTATGGTTGAAACAATTGTTTTCCAACTAAGCAACAGGTGGAGGTGGATTAGCATAATGCATGGATGAGGAAAACAGCAAAATAACAACAATAGAAGCAATTGGAAATAAGGTTTACCAAGGTTGGAAATTCATTCATTAAGGTAGGAAATTTTGGATACTTAAAGGTGTCACTCAAGAATTTGTTGTTTTCATCAATTTAAATTGTTCAAAACAGATCACAAAGTTTATAATTGAAAAGAAAACAAGATTTTAGTTGGAATACATGTTTCACTTGTTGAAAAAGGATTTAGGATGAATTACTTATGAATTAACAAGTTAAACAAGATTTTAATTGAATTTAATTCAAACATGAACTTATTTGAATTTTATTTGTTCAAAACATTAAACCAAATTAATATTTCAAAAGTTTATACTTTTAGGGTTTGAAAACATATTTTATATGTCTCAAAAGAATTTGTTTTGATCAAGTTATAAATTTAACAATATTAAATGAATTAAATAAGGTTTAAATTATTTAACCACTTTTAATTATTCAAAACAGGAAACAAATTTTATATTTGGAAAGGTGGTTTAATTTTGCATGGGAAACATATTTCATTTGTGGAAATTGGATTTAAAATGAGCAAGTTATTATTTTGGCAATTTTGAATGCAATAAACAAGAAACAGTTGTTTTCAGCAATTTAAATTATTCAAAACAGCAAACAAAATTTATATTTGGAAAGTACATGAAAAGTTGATTGGAAAACATATTTGGTTTGTTGAATTTGAAATTTTTAGGAACAAGTTATGAATTTTGCAAATTTAAGTGAATTTGACAAGTTTTCAAATGTTTCACCAATTTTAAATATTCAAAACAGTAAAAAAACTTTATATTTGGATAGAACATTCAATTTGGGACAGAAAACATATTTAAAAAGTTAAAATTGGAGTTGGGATGAATTTCTTATGCATTTTAGAACATTTGATGCAAATCTGCCATTTTTTTGTAACTAGGGACTTAGAAAAATATTTTCCAGGGGCTAAAATAAATTGTAAGGGCCTATTGGTGATTTTGTGAAAGTTCTGTGACCAAACAAAAAGGAAACAAAATGTTTGGTTTAATTGGGAGAGGGGGGAGTCGAACCCCTCCCCCTGTGCTGTGCGTGCGGCTCTGCTAACCAGTGCGGCTGGTCGTGGTTGCTGTTAGGATACGGGTGCGTGTTTGTTTTTACAGTGTGATTTCCGTCAGTTTAACTGACTGACGAATCTGACGAACGGAATTGTTCTGCGACTTACAGGAGCGAGCGACGGGGGTTCTCCGGCGGCCACGGCGGGTGCTGGCGAGTGCGTGGACGTGGGTGGCGTGTGCGCGGTGCTTGGCGGGTGCAACACAGGAGAAAAGGCGAGGGAAGGAGGAGAGGAACAGATCGCTCACCTGCTGGTCGTCGACAGGTAGCAGAACCGGACGGACGTTGCCGGCGACGGCGCGGCCGGCACGGGCCTCCTCCCGCCTCCGAGTCTTCAGAGAAATTGGAGGTGGATGGGAGCTGGTTCCATTCCCGCAAGAAGAAGCCCTCGTCGACGACCACCGTGGCGGCGCCGCTGCCGGCAAAACTCCACCACTCGGTTGTCTCCAACGGTTCAGAGGGTTCAGAAAAGAAATAAGCAGAGGAGGAGGGAGGGAGGCCGGCGGCGATGGAGGGAGAAGAGGAAGGAGTGGTGGCTAGGGTTTGGAGGGGGCATTGAGGGAGAGATGGGTGCTTGTTATAAGGTGGCAGGTGAGCGTGTACGGCAGCACATCGAGCGAGGGAGGGGGAGATCGCACGGTGTGCTTCTGTTCGTACTGTCGCTGACGTCTGCTAGGAGGAAGACGACAGAGAAAGGTAGTGGGCTAGAAAGGTGGGCTGGGTGGTGAAAGAAAGGAGATGGGCTAGATGGGGTGGTGGGCTTGGAGAAAAAGGGTGGGCTGCCTCTCTCTTTTCCTGATTTTTCCCTTTCTCTTTTTCTTTTCTCTTCTTTTTTTTTGTGATGAAAAGAGAGAGAGAGGAATAGAAAAGGTTTGGGGTTTTAATTTGATAAATAATTGCTATTAAGTTGCAAAACAATAATTGAAAGCAAGGTTGGTTTTTATTTCAAAATTGAAAATATTAGTTGGAATTAAATGGTTAGTTGGACTTCAAATAAGGTTTGATTTTGGGAATTGTAGAAATAAACAAAGTTTTATTTAACAAATATCAAGCAAGCATACCAACATTATTTGATTTAATTTGTTTGCCAAATTTTTAATATTTAAACCCATATTGAAACATGAGAAATAAGATTGATTTGAATTTTTGAATTAGTCATTAGGGTTTTACTAACAGGGAGATTGGTATTACCAAACAATTTGATTAGAGCAAATTCAACCAGTGAAAAACAATTGAGTGGTTTAGTTTTTTTTTTGAAAATTTTGAAATTGGAAATGTTGAGCAAGGTGTGGAAGTTTAAATTGTTTTGAAATTTCAGTGGTGATGCAAACATGGTGCAATGCAATGTGATGCAAGCAAAACAAACAGGTAACACCCCAGGTGTTACAGACGACACCACTAACAAGGGATTGCGCCCTCGCAATCCACCTGCTAACCCGGGAGGGGAAAGAAGTTCGACTATCGATTCTTCGTGCTTCCGGTTGATCTCCTCGACACCACTAACAAGAGATTCTTGCTCGGAGTGACGACGATGTTCTTCCACCAGGAATCTTCCGATGATCGAACCTATTAGGTTAAGGGCTCAGAAAACGTCCACCCACGTAGGATCCTAACACTTTGAAAGATAGACAAGGGGGGAAGACTCCAAATCAAATAAGGTGGGAGGGGAAAATAGAATAGAGATAAGGAGAAAACAAGAATCCTATCGAGATGTTTTTCCAAAATAGTTTAGCAGAAATAGTTTTTGACACTCTAGAAACAACGACCGTTAGCGAGGTTATCCTACAGGCTTTGCGGACCCGTTGCTTCGATAACCATTCGTATCGAAACAATCTCGGGAATCGGAACCAAGGCTCTGATACCATTTTGTGACGCCCCGAGATCGGGCACTATGCAGATTTCAGCATTCCCGCCAAATCCGCATAATAACCGATTCCAGGTTGCCATTTATGATAACATTACAATAGTTCACGAATAATCCACAATTACAACAGAAACAGATAGATACAAGATGACTCAAACGAGCCAGGGTTACAACTGATACATTACAAAGATCCAAATAACAACGAAAGAAACAAACGTCCGGCTACGGACAAGATCCAAATTGGACTAAGAGTCCTGAAGATAACCGAGAGCGTCCAATCCCTGCCCAGGCCAAGCCGGAGGGATTCCCAAGCTAACGTTGTCAGACTTCAAACCTGTTGACTGCAATTTGGAATTTGCAGCCACGAAAGAGATTCGTGGGTCAGTACGATTAAGTACTGGCAAGGGGGATAAAACCCATACTCACAAGTTACCGGCGTAGCCAGTCATCACAAGATACAAATACTTTAGGATCAACGGAAAGAAAGGGGTTATAGCAAATAAGCGACAACGGCTGCACTAACCAACTACAGAGATTCTATTACTTCCAGCTATCAGAAAGGGGATAAGATCGAGTAATAGTAACCAACTGAAAGATAACTTCAAACAAACCCATCCTGGATCTCGCCCCTTATTCGAAGAAGCAATCCGAGGATAACTCACACAGTTGGATTAATGATGGTTCAGATTATTGTGTCAATAAGCCTATTACTAGTCAAGTTGTTAATCATTGGGTGAAAGGTTGTTAATCATTAGGTTTAAGTTGTCCTGAGTACTTGTTAGCCAGTACTTTCACCAAGTAATCCATAACCGCGGAAAACACGGCTTCTCGAGAAGATTATCCCTGCATGGTTGCACCAATTTAGCCGTACACGCAAGAATAACCCGCCAGATGGGGAGCTAACCCACCAAGCGAGGTACTCTACACAACCAACCCTTCTTCGCATCAAGCCCAAAGCACCGCGTGCTGTGCGTGCGCGGATAATCGAGCCCCCCGAAGAAAAGGAGGACCCTCATAGCACTGGAAGACCACGCCGCCCTAAATGCCGACTACGAAAGTTCCACCCTGGCGCCAAGGGTTCGTACCTGCATATTATGCAGCAAATGGAACACCCGAACTAGTACGGCGATTTGGACGAGATGCGAATCGAGTCAGTTGAGGGGGGCGCCCATACTCGCTTCCCACATGCGGGTAGTGCGCTCATCATGGATCAGTAGACAAGACCCTTTTCCTATTAGGGTCGACACTAGCAGGCCTCAAAACCACAAATGGCCTCCTGCCGGTGCCTTATCATCAAATTTATTATTAAACAATAGCAGTAGCATGATTGATTGATTGATTAAACATCGAGCCCCCAGAATATAATAGAGTAGTAACAGAAAGTATCGGGTAACAGACTCGAGCAAAAACAACCCTAAGCAGGATAGTAAGACACGGGCAACAAGCAATGGTTATAGGTATGGAGGTGAGGCAATATCAGGGTTCAGGGTATCATGTGATGGGTTCGTAACAGAAACATCTACTACTAAGGATAGCAGAAAAGAATCAACGGAAAGAATCGGTAACAAGTGATGAAAGGCAGCCATATGGCAGCAAGTGAGTATACTTGCCTGAGATCCCGCAAGGTAGCAGAACTTGTCGTTGCTCACATCATCTCAACGTCCTATCCGGGAAGAAGCAACGAACCTCGAACAAACACCGGATGCAACAATTACTACTACGGCAAAAGATCCAGCATGATCAAGACATGGATGCATGACAATTTAATTGATGCATAGAAATAAACTAGTTGACAAGTTAAACAAATTTAAATGGACCCATATGCAATTTGAGTTGCATATGAAAAGCCCATGAATTATGGTTGAAACAATTGTTTTCCAACTAAGCAACAGGTGGAGGTGGATTAGCATAATGCATGGATGAGGAAAACAGAAAAATAACAACAATAGAAGCAATTGGAAATAAGGTTTACCAAGGTTGGAAATTCATTCATTAAGCTAGGAAATTTTGGTTACTTAAAGGTGTCACTCAAGCATTTGTTGTTTTCATCAATTTAAATTGTTCAAAACAGATCACAAAGTTTATAATTGAAAAGAAAACAAGATTTTAGTTGGAATACATGTTTCACTTGTTGAAAAAGGATTTAGGATGAATTACTTATGAATTAACAAGTTAAACAAGATTTTAATTGAATTTAATTCAAACATGAACTTATTTGAATTTTATTTGTTCAAAACATTAAACCAAATTAATATTTCAAAAGTTTATACTTTTAGGGTTTGAAAACATATTTTATATGTCTCAAAAGAATTTGTTTTGATCAAGTTATAAATTTAACAATATTAAATGAATTAAATAAGGTTTAAATTATTTAACCACTTTTAATTATTCAAAACAGGAAACAAATTTTATATTTGGAAAGGTGGTTTAATTTTGCATGGGAAACATATTTCATTTGTGGAAACTGGATTTAAAATGAGCAAGTTATTATTTTGGCAATTTTGAATGCAATAAAAAAGAAACAGTTGTTTTCAGCAATTTAAATTATTCAAAACAGCAAACAAAATTTATATTTGGAAAGTACATGAAAAGTTGATTGGAAAACATATTTGGTTTGTTGAATTTGGAATTTTTAGGAACAAGTTATGAATTTTGCAAATTTAAGTGAATTTGACAAGTTTTCAAATGTCTCACCAATTTTAAATATTCAAAACAGTAAACAAACTTTATATTTGGATAGAACATTCAATTTGGGACAGAAAACATATTTAAAAAGTTAAAATTGGAGTTGGGATGAATTTCTTATGCATTTTAGAACATTTGATGCAAATCTGCCATTTTTTTGTAACTAGGGACTTAGAAAAATATTTTCCAGGGGCTAAAATAAATTGTAAGGGCCTATTGGTGATTTTGTGAAAGTTCTGTGACCAAACAAAAAGGAAACAAAATGTTTGGTTTAATTGGGAGAGGGGGGAGTCGAACCCCTCCCCCTGTGCTGTGCGTGCGGCTCTGCTAACCAGTGCGGCTGGTCGTGGTTGCTGTTAGGATACGGGTGCGCGTTTGTTTTTACAGTGTGATTTTCATCAGTTTAACTGACTGACGAATCTGACGAACGGAATTGTTCTGCGACTTACAGGAGCGAGCGACGGGGGTTCTCCGGCGGCCACGGCGGGTGCTGGCGAGTGCGTGGACGTGGGTGGCGTGTGCGCGGTGCTTGGCGGGTGCAACACAGGAGAAAAGGCGAGGGAAGGAGGAGAGGAACAGATCGCTCACCTGCTGGTCGTCGACAGGTAGCAGAACCGGACGGACGTTGCCGGCGACGGCGCGGCCGGCACGGGCCTCCTCCCGCCTCCGAGTCTTCAGAGAAATTGGAGGTGGATGGGAGCTGGTTCCATTCCCGCAAGAAGAAGCCCTCGTCGACGACCACCGTGGCGGCGCCGCTGCCGGCAAAACTCCACCACTCGGTTGTCTCCAACGGTTCAGAGGGTTCAGAAAAGAAATAAGCAGAGGAGGAGGGAGGGAGGCCGGCGGCGATGGAGGGAGAAGAGGAAGGAGTGGTGGCTAGGGTTTGGAGGGGGCATTGAGGGAGAGATGGGTGCTTGTTATATGGTGGCAGGTGAGCGTGTACGGCAGCACATCGAGCGAGGGAGGGGGAGATCACACGGTGTGCTTCTGTTCGTACTGTCGCTGACGTCTGCTAGGAGGAAGACGACAGAGAAAGGTAGTGGGCTAGAAAGGTGGGCTGGGTGGTGAAAGAAAGGAGATGGGCTAGATGGGGTGGTGGGCTTGGAGAAAAAGGGTGGGCTGCCTCTCTCTTTTCCTGATTTTTCCCTTTCTCTTTTTCTTTTCTCTTCTTTTTTTTTTGTGATGAAAAGAGAGAGAGAGGAATAGAAAAGGTTTGGGGTTTTAATTTGATAAATAATTGCTATTAAGTTGCAAAACAATAATTGAAAGCAAGGTTGGTTTTTATTTCAAAATTGAAAATATTAGTTGGAATTAAATGGTTAGTTGGACTTCAAATAAGGTTTGATTTTGGGAATTGTAGAAATAAACAAAGTTTTATTTAACAAATATCAAGCAAGCATACCAACATTATTTGATTTAATTTGTTTGCCAAATTTTTAATATTTAAACCCATATTGAAACATGAGAAATAAGATTGATTTGAATTTTTGAATTAGTCATTAGGGTTTTACTAACAGGGAGATTGGTATTACCAAACAATTTGATTAGAGCAAATTCAACCAGTGAAAAACAATTGAGTGGTTTAGTTTTTTTTTTGAAAATTTTGAAATTTGAAATGTTGAGCAAGGTGTGGAAGTTTAAATTGTTTTGAAATTTCAGTGGTGATGCAAACATGGTGCAATGCAATGTGATGCATATGATGCAAGCAAAACAAACAGGTAACACCCCAGGTGTTACAGGTATTACATCATTTTGATTTTATTCGAATTTCCTAGAATTTTCTCAGCCTGTTTGAGGGAAAAGTAAGATGGCGGGCATTGTTGTTCATAGCTAGGGGTTGAATATTGAGAAACTCTTGGTGTATCTGTGTTGAAATAGGTAGTTGTGTAGCTAAAAATGATTTTTGCCAAAAATCATGAGCAAACTACGATGCACTTGTAGTTTAAATTTGACCCGTTTACAGCTGAATCGGCAGAAACTTGTGTTTTTCAAAAGAGGTGGATTGAAACCTTTTCATGGGAAACAATTTGGTTATTTGTGCATATAACATGGTCTAGTATTCTCAAAATATTTATTTCTCAAATTTTCCAACATATTTGTGGTTGTTGCTTTCTAAAAAAACCATTTCTCTATATGGTTTCACTGACCCAAGTGGGGCTCCGGAGCGTTGAGTTCCCACCACAAGTTTGTGGGTTCCATACCATGTGTGTAAAAGTGTTTTATAGATTTGTATTGCAAAAATTGCAATCCGGGGTGTGATCTGTTTCACCGGCATCCACTTCTCTCTAGAGAGTTTACATGCATTTATAGCGTGATTGTCCCCGATTGGACAAGCCGGATGAAAACTTGTCAAGAGTTGGGTTATAGATAATACGAATGTCATATTTGGATTTCTCTCATTTTTCTAATCGATTTAGACATATTATTTTTCAAATTTCGACTTACGGATTTGTAGATATAAATTATTCAATATTAAATGAAAAAAGCAAATAAGTTAATTATTATTTGCATCCAAGAATATTTTAATTCATGATTATTATTAATGATTCATTTATTTTTATTTATATAATTGTTTCGATACATAAAATAAAGTTGTGTGACATCATATTCCATGGGTTAATTGGATTGATAGGATAGTATTGTGAGGTAAGTATCTATTCTTTCTAGGTAGCTCATAGGTAAGGAACTAAGAAGTTAAGCGTGCTAGGGGTAGAGTAGTCTCAGGAAGTTAAGCGTGCCAGGGTAGAGTAGTCTCAGGATGGGTGACCTATGGGGAAGTGTTATTAGAGACGAGTAATTTAGATTGTAATTAAGAGTAGTTAGAGATAAATGAGTCTGTAGTGCGATTAACCGGTTAAGAAATTCAAATACAAAAAAGGAAAAAAAAATGATTTTTTTTTTAAAGAAAAAATGGCGAGGAGGCATTCATCCCGGTTCGTAACAACCGGGACGAATTGGGATGGGCATTTGTCCCGGCTGCCCCATCCCGGTTGGGCAACCGGGACGAATAGCCCTTGTGAACATAGATGAAAGGGGGGGGGGTTTCTCTACTAGTGATTGTTCTCAGAGCACGGCGTTTTGGAGGCTTAGGTCTACGGAGTTCGATGAAAAAATATCTGCACATTTATGTTTTACAAAATTAAACAAATTCCTAGCGGTAGAGAATGTTAAGATCTACAGCTATAAGAAAAAAATTAATGCAAAATTATTTGTATTTTAAGCTTGAAAAAAATGTCGATCCGGATCGGTGAACAGTACACAACTCTCAAAATTGATTTTTTTTTTCAGATTTGTCATTCTTCTACTGCCGAAAATAGTACGAATTTGCACTGAAAATTTACACAGTTCTAGATCTCGAGATTTTCTACACCTTGGAATTTGGTTTCAATATTTTTGAAGTATAAAAATGCAGATTTTGAATTTTCAAAAAACGGTCACCATGGAGCTGGGGCTCTATTTGGGGGTTTCACCAATGTACGGCAATCTTGCGACGAGTCCCTTAATCTTGTGAAGTGTCCAACCCTTTGTTTAGTATATGCTGCAGCGTCAACGTGGTTCCATTACTACAGGTGTAAACGTGCCATTGTGGGTGCTGATCAAGGTGTAGTGTTGAGATGGTATTTTTCTGCAGTACTTCTAAAGAGAATTGACAACCGGCTGAGTTCCAGGCGTCCAGCACTAGTCGGTAGACACTAGTTTTTATTGTGTGGTTTTGGTTTAGTTCCATCAGGTTTGAGGCTGTAAGCACGTACTCTAAACATCATTATAACAGATTCATGCAAGAAAAAGAGCTCTCCCAACAGTGACAGAGAACAAATGGCGCGGCAAGGCGTGCTTTTCGTTCTAGTAGCAGCCATGTATAATGGGGTCTGAAGGCTCTGACATACCGAGCGAGGGAGCTGCCGCTACCGGTCAGAAGAATTTGCTGACTTTGCTGTATGCTGCCCGTCTCGGCTGCCCATTTGCTGACTTTGCGTGGTTCTACTACTGCTACCCTCGTTCATCGCCTGGATCCTATGTTCGGGCATGGCGACGATCTCCAATGGAACATTAGGCTATTTGCACTCTCTGATCAGAGAGAGGGCCAATGCTGTTTCTATCTACACATGGCCTCTCTGCTCTAACTCTGATGACGTTCCAGTTCCAGTTCATCACGTCCTTGAAGTTAGAAGGCGCAGCAGTAGTAGATGAAGCGCCTCCACGCCGCCTTCTTCTTCCTGGCGCCGGCGGCCGCCGCGACGGCGGCGATTGCGGCGGCCTCCTTCTCCTGCAGGGGCACCGGGGAGTCCATGTCCCTCAGCATCTCCCACATGATGTGCACGTCGCGGTACTCGCAGGTCCTCACCTCCTTCCGCAGATTCCTCAGCCCTGCAGCAGCGCGACCGAAGTGGTCCGTCAGAAGCGAATCCAAGAATCGCGCGGGGAAGCTATGGCCGTGTCGCAAGAAATTAAGAAGACGATCGATGAGCTAAAGAGGTTGAGCGTACCAGCTGTTGGGCGGAGGCCGAGGCGGGAGCCGATGGCGAGCCAGATCTTCTTTGCCGGCACGGCAGATTTGTCCATGCACATCTTGATCGCTTCTCTTCTCTTCCCTTTCGATCTGTCACTCGCTTTCTCTGCTAGTCCCGTCACGCGCTGCCGAGAAGCAATCAGAGCACGGGATGGAAGAAACTAAAAGCAGCTGCTTCCTTCTTGCCGCCTGCCGAGTCGAGTTGTGTTCAGTTCCGCCGCGGCAGGGGGGATTTTATAGACGGAGATCGCGTCACGGGGAGCCGGGGAGTGGGGACAAGAGGATATGCGCGTGCGATCGGGAGCTTTTTGGCGCGGCGTCACCATTGGGTTTTGACGGCCCCGACCGGGACGGGGCGTGAGGTGGCCGCGGTCCGCGGCACAGGTGTCGCGGGCCCCCGTTGAAGCTTCCGCGCGGCTTTCCTCGAGATTCTGGCGCCGCACGCGAAGCTGCGGCGTGCTCGGATCCGACGGCCGTGAGCTGTTAGTAACTCGTACTGTACTCACTGGCACTGCTCCTCGATCGAAAATCCGGTGAGCTGATAGAGACGGTGCTCGGATCAAAGTTGGATTTCAGTTTCGTCCAGAGTCTCGAGAGCCGGTGCGCATGTGTCGTATCGTGCACAGTATCTCTTCCTCGTTTTGTTTAGTTGCTAGCTGTGGCGTGACGGCGCGCGATCATGTACTTATGTGTTAATGTCAGTGTCTGTTAGACTAAGCCGAGTAATTGAGTAAAACCACTGGATTAGCGGCTGTACCGGAAGACAGGTGGTTGTTGGTTAGAGGGAAATTCCGTGACTGAGGGAGGTCGTGCCCGAATCACGTGAACACGTGATGAAGTGTCCTATTGAAAAATCGCCAAAAATAGTTGGCACTGGGAAGTACAAGCAATTGATTAAGAATTTTCAATCATCGTTTTGTAGGCTACAGCCTAATCAGAAGGATGAGCTGCCAGTACGTGCGGACAACACAATTAGGTGTTCATTGCTTCCCTTTGATTGGACGCGCAACTGGCTCATGCCCAGGACAAACTAAGGGCTAGTTTGTCTGCTCAGTAGTATTTTTTAAACTATAGTATTTTAAAACTGAAGTATTTCAATGCCAGGCAGACAAATACTTCATTATTGAAGAATACTTTACTTCAAGAAAAAATAAGTGAGGACTGAAGTTAACATTTAAGCAGAAAATTGAAGTATTGGAGGATACTTCAGTTTTTAAAACTACATTATTCACTGAATCCAAACACGTCAAAGTATTGAATACTTAAATATCTTTGAAAACCGAAGTATCCTGAGAATACTTTCAAAAAAAAGATGATCCCAAACGGGCCCTAAAGTGTTCAACTAGCAATCCAAAGTGCATCCAAGGTAACCCGCCTCTGTCGTCCCCGTGCAGGCGACCAGGGCACGCGAGCGCACTCCCGGGCGGCCGGCCACCGCCTTCCCACCCACCCCTCCCTCCCCGGCCCCTGCCCGTGCGGGGTTGGTGGTGGCCGGTTCTCCTCAACTCGACGCGGCGGGAGCACGGCACGGCGGCGGCTTCCATGGCGTCGGTGGATCTTGCCAGCGGCGGCCTGGCGGTGGCCTGGTGGCGGTGGAGCGGTGGTGTAGCCCCTTAGCAACTGTGGTGGCTGCGGCAGAAGCTCGGCCGGCGACGCCCTTGGAGGCCTAGATCTGGGCCCTTTGGGCCCGATCTGGGTTAGGGCGGGCAGGCTCCAAGCTTCCCTGTGCCGCCTCCGGCCGGACTAAGTCGAGACTCGGGATGGGGTTTGCGGAGACAACACCATTTCTGCTGCTGCGCGGCGGCGGGAGCTTCACGTACCTGTTTTGGGCCCACACGGGCTTGTCAGCCTGGTGTGCTCCTGCTGCTGCGTCTGGACTGCTACTGCCTTACGCGGTGGAGGTTGATCCCCCACGTCGTTGTGGAACTGCAGACCCGTATCTGTCGATGTCTATCCTCTGTCCGGCAGGCCTTGCAATGTTTGCCACAAAGAGAAGGCGTTGATGGTCTCAAGACGGTGGTGGCGCATGCTGATCGGCGGAGAGCTCGGTGAAGCCGGGGATGTGTCTAGGGCGGTGGTATGATTGGGATCATGAGAAATCCTTGTCGGCCTTTGCCGTCACATGCGTGACGGCGCCTGCGGGTGCCGCCATCCTTCTTGAAGGGCGTCGAAGGTACCCCTATACCACTCCCCTATGTGTACGGGGAGAAATCTTAGTACTAGTTCGGGCAGCAGCGTTGTTGTCGTCGCAGTCCTTCTTGAAGGTGTTGCTTGTTACACGACACGTTGAAGGTAGTAAAGTGTGGTGGAATACTCCGGTGGGCGCAGCCGTTGCTGACCTTCTTTCGTTTTCGTTGATCTGCTGTTTCTGGCAGTGTTTTCTTTTTTCTTTCTCTCTTCTTGTTCTTTTTTGGCATGGTTGTGCTGTTTTACCCCCAGCAGAGATCTCGCAGTTGTCCGGTGTGTTTGCTATTTTAATATAGCGAGACGCAAGTGGTTTCAACAAGGAAATAATTAGCAATGTGGGAAACCACACTTCAAGTGGCTCCATCTCTTCTAAAATATCGTACTCCATCACCAACGTACTCCACTCGAGGAAACAACTGGAAGCCTCTAGCTAGAGATATGCCACAGTGTGGGAGTGCCATGTGGTTTTAGTGCTCTACATGCTCATCGCCGACTCACGTCCCAACTACACATGTCGCGTCGGCCGCCGGTGTACATACGCCTGCTTGCTTTCGCATTAGTCGTACGGCAAAAACACGAGGCTGAATTACTTCCATATAGTGGAGCCGAAGAAATGGAAAACGTACGGGATTGCAAAGTGTGAATTTCCGTTTTGTGCTAGCTTTGGGTGAAACCGTGAGCCACACAGTTCTTGATAAATCTTTTTACTGTTCTTGATATTTGCTTTTACGTGATCTCCAGTACTGCCGTGTCATGGAGAGTAGGAGGTTTCCTGATGCCATGCACCTCGACGCTCTCTTTCGCGAGTTGGGCCAGCCAGTTGCACGCACTTGCATGGTTCATCGATTCGAGTGGGTCGCCATCGGCCGGTCGCCGATGTGAACATACATGGCGCTGTTGCACCGCGACGCGGGCTGTCGCACACATTGGCATCAACTCACTGTCGGGATACGCATATGCATCGATCGCGGTTGCATCTCTCCGAGGGTAAACCAAAAGCTCGATCGCACCTGGTCTGGACTTGTCGTGTTCTTCCATTTTCTCCCGTGCGTGCTAGCTTGCTTTCGGAGAAGATAACCTTGGCTGCGCATGTGAACAATCATATCCCACTGCCTGCCGTTGGCTGGCTACACTCTACTATCCAAGTAGTGCGGTTCCGGGTTAGAGTGGAGATTTCTGGCTCCCGGACACCGGTGATACTAATGTTTAAAAAAAATCAAAATTTTAATTTCAAAGTTGTAAAAAATCTGGAAAAAAAATTCTTGGTGTTCTCAATATTGTATCCCACAAAACTGTAATATTTTAATTTGAAAAACTTTGCATTTTGAGCTGCACAAAAAATTAGAAATGCGCAGATCTTATTATAATGGAAATGCACATTTTCAAATATACATATTTTATCTTTTTTGTGTAGCTTAAATTTAAATTATTTGACATTAACATTCTACACATTTATGCACTGTTCCAAATATCATCCGATATACCAATTTATCGGCCAATTTATCGCTTATCTGGTGGTGACCGATATGATAAATGAATATCAGTGGAGTTTATCATTCGGGACATTTTATCAGTCTTACAAGCAATTTATCAGTCGATATGCCAATAAATCGGTCGATATATCGATTTTCCAGCACTCGAACATATGATAGATGACATCCATCATAGAACTATTGAATACAGTATATCTATATATCATAATTTATAATTTTTAATGCCGATATGATATATTTTAATATCATATTTTAGTGCTACATTTTGGGATTTACAAGCAAAATGGCCGATAAACAGTCGACCGATAAAATCGATTTATCGGCCGATAAGCCGATATATCTCTTATCATGGGCGGAACGATAAGTTAACGATAAGCGATATGTTGAACATTTCATTTATGACATACATCATTTGAAACATAATTTTTTTTTAGAACATCAAGATCACTAATGCTCGTGGAGCCAAAATGACTTTCCAGGTTACCATAAGAGTAGAGCATATGAAAAATGTAATCCATTCCTTCTTTTTTAGCTCACTAGCAAAATGCTCGCAGTTTCGGGCTTAATACCGATATTTTGACAATAAATCTAACCGTAGTGGTTGTCATTTGGATTTTTTTTAAAGAGAGTGTGTGTGAGGTATCTATTTTAAAAATAGATTGATCTATCCTGCTGCACTTTAGATTTTCTTTTTTACTATTTTAGGATAAATAAAAAAAAGGGTGCACGATCAAACCTAAAAACAGCTAGTATTTTTTTTTGAGAAACACAACAGCTGGTCTTCTGATTCCAGAGGTTCGCACCGTCTCCGAGAGGGCGCAGTAAGCGCTGGCGTGTTGGTGACTGTCCGCTGGTGTGGCGTGAATGATGTATGCGCCTAGTTGTATTCTCCATTTTATGCAACGAGTTGCACGCGATCGGATACACAATAAGCACTACTCCTAATGGAAGATTAGCAAGAACTATCTGAGCACGCAAGCGTGTGGGTGTGTATCACATCCTGCCTGCGAATTTATCTGGATTAAGGCGTGCACACAGTAGTAAAAATGGTGTCTAAGAATCATTAGACATAGGTCTAACCGTTGGAGTATGAAAAAAAAGTAGTGTCTAAGAAAAAGATTCTTAGACATGAGACAACCAATCCAACTATTGGTCGAGGAGGACCCTCTTGGTGGGAAAACTGGGCAAGATTTCAGTTTGGTGGACCATGCTAGGTGTATCTAAAAAGTGGAATTGTATCATTTTCTTAGACATAGGTTTAATTTTTCTAATAGACATGTCTCAACGCGGTAAACGCTCTTAAAACGCAGAAAGACCTATTTCTAAAGTTGGAACAGTTAACTAGAGCAGGTCCAGCCATCGCCGTTCACTCGGCAGTTAGGGGCGATGACGCTAATTACTATGTAGGGGGCCGTTGTTTTCTACTCCCTCAATATAAAAATGTAAGATGTTTTACCATTTCTTAGACAACACGTATCTAGACATGTTTTAGTGTATAAATGCATGTACACTAAAGTATGTCTAGATATGTTTTGTCTAAAACTCTAAAACATTTTATACTTTGATACGAAGGGAGTAGTCATGACCCAACATCACTAGACAAAATCCAACAAATTCAATGGAAATATAGGCGACTACATTAATATTTTGACGAATATAGGTTAATGGTAGGCGATTTAAACTTAAAATAGTAAAGAAAAAACAGGCCCAAACGGCGGTAGAAGCTGGTGTAGTGAGATAATAGCATAAAACCACCACATTTCTGGCTAAATTCCGAAAAACCATCACTTTACGTTTATTTCCGCAAAAACCACCAATATCGTGCCAATTTTTGCAATTCACGCTAAACGTCGATTTGAAGCCAATTGACGCTGGAACTGACAACGGGGGCCCACCAGGAGGTGCTGACGTGGAAACGGTTGGAGACGACCATGAGCTGTCGTTAACGGCCGTATGCGGGGCCCAGTTGTCAGACGCGGGTCGTTAACTGGTGGCGCACCGCTCGGTCTCTTCCCCGCTCAGTCTCTCCCCTCTCTCCCGCGAATAAGCTCGTGCCGCCGCCGCCGTCGACGAGACATTGCTGTCGCTGCCCGTTCTTCCTCGTCGTTCGCCGCCGCAATGTCAAGCTGGGACGACGAGTGGTCGGAGACAGAAGTGCTATCGGTAAGTTTCCCCAATTTCCTAGGGTTAGGGTTAGGGTTTGGCTCTCTCCGATTTTGGGATTTTCGATTTGGCTTCGATTTGTTGGCTGATTTGAAAATTGGTTCGATTTTGTGCTTCTATAGGACGTCGTGCAGGCTGACTATGCGGCTGATACGATTGAAGACCCGAATTTTAATGGTCTAGCGGTAGGTTGCACCGAGGTGTGCCGCGGGCACAAGCTCATGCCACAAAGGTGTGTGCCATTTGGTGGGTCTGACACTGGCAGGCGATTCCATATGTGCTCAGTTGCTAATGTAAGTTCAAAGCTAAATCGATTTGTAGCTAGTGTCAGTGTATAACTCTGTTAATGGAGAGCTACTGTTAGGTTACTGTGAGTGTATTACTCTGTTAATGGAGAGCTACTGTCAGCGTTTTACTATGTTAATGGATAATGTTAGGTTAATTTCCCTGTTAATGTCAATGCAATTCCACTGAACCATAGTAGTGTGGCTGGATTATAATTCTAGTTCATGCATACTGTTAATGTCAGTGCTATCTCTACTGGATTATAATGCTAGTTCATGCATACTGTTTTGTTAATTAATCGTCTGTAAAACTGTTAGGTTAGCTCAATTGTCTCCACTTCATGGAGAGCTATTGTTAGGTTAAAACTAATAGACTGTAAAACTGAACCATTTTGTGCCATAATAGTGTGGTTGTTAATTTCTCTGTTTTGTTAATTAATAGACTATAAAACTGAACCATTTTGTGCCATTGTAGCAAGTGAACAACTGTGGATTTGTATCCTGGGTTGATGGAGAGTGGCCACCAAGTATGAAGCATGCTATTTGTAGGTTGTGGAAAATGTATTAAGAGAGCAACAGTAGCAGGATTGATGACAAGATTAAAAATGGTAAGATGTTTGAGGAGCTCTCTATTGAGAAAAACAAGGCTGAGAAGGATTATGCCAGACTTATGGCTGATGTGAAGAAATTCGTTGAAGTTTCCGAGAAGAGGGTGCTTGCTGAAAACTACAAAAAGATTATGGCAAATACTGAGGATGAATTAGAGGAGTTGAAGAAGGAAGTGTCAATTCTTAGGGCTGAACTACTAATGCGCAAGAATGTGCACATGACTCAGGCAGAGGTGATGAAGAACAAGCAGAAGCAATGGGATGAAGAGAGAGACTTTCAAGGAAGAGAAGAAGAAGCTTGAGTACATGATCTTTGATCTGCTCAAAGTTAGTGATGCAAACAAGGAGAAGCTGAAGACAATCAAGTCCATCTGTGATGAGTGATGTGAGTGCAGGGAGTTCTGTCAGCTGGAATGGCAGTGTTGTGTGATGTTGTAAGCAATGACTTTGTGTTGCATTTTAATTCTGGACCTATTTCTGATGTTGTTGTACTGGTAAGACAAGTTAGTTAGTTGTGGACCTAGTTCTGCTGTGAATTTATTATCTGTGTGGTTCAATTAGTGGTTTTGTGGATTTTATTGAACTTCTGTTGTGGATGATTGACAATTAGTTAGAATGTAACAATATTTGTGGTACAAATTATTTGTGCATTTTTTGGATGTTTTAATAGATGACCTACGGTTGTCGAGGAACCTCGAGGCTCCTCGACAACTCTTTTGTAATAGTTAAAATAGGGTGGCCTAGGGTTGGCGATGAACCCCGGGGTTCCTCGGCACTATTTTCTAGTAGTTAAAATAGGGTGTCCTAGGGTTGTCGATGAACCCCGGGGTTTCTCCTGTTGGAACACGTAGAGATAAACGAAAACTTTTCTACGCGGTGCTTCCAAGATCTAGCCGAGGTAGAATGCCACGAGGATTACCACTAGACGGGCAGGTGCGGATTATCGATGCAGCGCGTCGATGCAGTGTAGTCCCACGATCCGATCCAGCCGATCCAATCCCGCGATCGTTGAAGTGCTGAACGTACAACACCTCTGCCGGTATCCACACGTACGAGGAGGAGCTCCGACGGCGGACTGCTAGGACCGGTGCGACGGCTGGACTGAGTGGGGCTAGGGTTCCCAACGCATGGGAGTGGAGTAACGTCCCCCTAGGCAACTTGCGCCCCTCTTTATATAGCGAATGGTAGTGGGCTCCACAACACGTGTGGCCCATTCCCTCTGTGAGTCCGACTCACAAATTCAGTCCATTTCCGGTTCGGGTCCAACCCGACCAATACATTTGCTCCCGCTCTTAAGTTTGCGACCCTCCAGACTCATGGCGACTTGGACACGATTGGAGTCCGACTCTCAACCGATCAATCGATAGCGGCTCCTACCAGAACATGCCGACTCCCAAGTTCCATTGAGTCATGACGACATACCTTCCAATGTGACTTTCATCTTAGTCTCTTTTGCCTCACGATATACCTTGTCGAACTATAAGCGAATGATCGGCATCCCTTAATAGCTCAACTCTCTTCTCGGTCCGTGATATATGATTCATCTGACTAACTCTTAGTCAACAGACTCACTTAACACTTAACTGAGTCGCGCATGGCCATGCTTCCGGAACCATATCACTCGAGAGGGCCCAGAGAATATCTCTCCATTCGGAGGGGTAAAATCCCATCTTGATTATCCACATCATGCAGATTGTTTCTCATTCGACCCGAACTCTGCCTTTATAACTGCCTTGTCACGGAACAGCTTTTGACAGAACCTAAGTCGGTGATCCACAACTCGGATTGTGCGACAACCTTAGGTCTAAGGATTACATTGATTCAGACATGCAAATGACGACTTAATCGTTGCATCTCAATATGGGTCAGTCCGACTTGTTAAACTCTTTAGCCAAGTCTGTGAACGTTGGAATGGCATCGCCATGCCCTTGACAAGTGGAACCGTGTCATCAGCCAACACTCACATTAGTCTAGGGTGTCTGTCCAGCATAATCTTAATGACCAAGGACAATTTAGTACGAACAACATGAATATATAGTTCGACAAATATCAGATGTTCAAAACAAGGAAGACTTAATAACTTTATGAATACATTGGAAATTACATCATACATGATTGCCTCTAGGGCATATTCCCAACAGTCTCCCACTCATCCGACTTCGCTCATCAGTCGTCGAAGGACACTGAGTCTTGCTAAGTTTTATACCATGGGACATTGGCAAGAACCCCTTCTTCGACTCTTCCATTTTGAATTTCTTCAAAACTTTGTCCATATATGTACTCTAACTCAATCCAATGAGACACCTTGATCTATATCTATAGATCCTGATTCCCAGTATGTAAGTCGCCTCACCCAAATCCTTCACTGAGAAACTCCTTTCCAATGATTCTTTGGTTTCTTGCAACATCATGACATCATTTTCAATCAGTAATATGTCGTCCACATATAAGATTAGAAAATTTATTTTGCTCCCACTAAACTTCTTGTATAAACAAGAATCATGATCGCTCTTGATGAAGCCAAACGATTTGACTACCTCATCAAAGCGAATGTTCCAACTCCGAGATGCTTTCTTCAACCCATAAATTGATTTCTGAAGTTTGCATACCTTGTCAGCGTTAGCTGGATCGACAAAACCTTCGGGCTGTATCATATACACGTCCTCAGTTAAATTTCCATTAAGGAAAGCTGTCTTGACATCCGTCTGCCATATCTCATAGTCGAAATAGGCTGCTATGGCTAACATGATCCGAACTGATTTAAGCATCGCTACGGGCGAGAAGGTCTCGTTGTAGTCAACTCCTTGAACCTGTCGGAACCCCTTCGCGACAAGTCATGCTTTATAGACGGAAATATTTCCATCCATATCAGTTTTCTTCTTAAAGACTCATTTGCACTCGACGGGTCTTGCACCATCAGGCAGATCAACCAAATTCCAAACTTGGTTTTAATCCATGGATTTTAACTCGGATCTCATGGCTCCAATCCATGACTCGGAATCAGATCCGACCATCGCTTCTGAATAAGTTGCCTGCTCATTACTGTCTGACAGTAAAACATCACGAGCATTTTGTAATCTGGCAGATCTCCGTGTTTCAGGTGCTGTTACCGGTGTAGGTACCACGACCGGCTGAACCTCCAAGGCACTTGCCAACTCGCCCCTAAACGGTTTCTCTCGAATTTCTTCAAGTTGCACTGTGCTTCGACTGACTCCCCGATTGAGAAACTCTTTCTCAAGGAAGACATCATTCTGAGCGACAAACACTTTGCCCTCTTCCCGGTTGTAGAAGTAGTATCCCAAGGTTTCCCTCGGATACCCACGAAAATACACTTATCCGACTTGGGCGTGAGCTTGTCCGACTGAAGTCGCTTGGCAAATGCTTCACAACCCCAAATCTTAAGAAAATACAAACTTGGCCTTTTGCCAATCCACATCTCATGCGGTGTCTTCTCTACTGACTTTGATGGTACTCTGTTTAGTGTGAACGTTGTAGTTTCTAGACAATAACCCCAAAATGATAAAGGTAGATCTGTCCGACTCATCATTGATCGTACCATGTCCAACAAGGTCCGATTTGTCCATTTCGATACACCATTCCTCTGCGGTGTACCCGGCGGAGTGAGTTGAGGAACTATTCCACAACTCTTTAGATGGTCATCAAACTCATGGCTCATGTACTCTCCTCCACGGTCCGACCGTAGAAACTTTATTTTCTTGTCGAGTTGATTTTGTACCTCACTCTAGAATTCCTTGAATTTCTCAAAGGATTCAGACTTGTGTTTCATTAAATAGATATATCCATACCTACTCAAATCATCAATAAAGGTAATGAAGTACTCATAACCACCTCTAGCTGTCGTGCTCATTGGACCACATACATCACTATGTATTAGTTCCAACAAGTCGGACGCCATTTCACAACTCCTTGCAAAAGGTGTCTTGGTCATTTTGCCTTGTAGGCATGACTCGCATGTCTCGAATGACTCTAAGTCGAACGAAGTTACAAGTCCATAATCATGGAGCTTCTTCATGCGCTTCCAACTTATATGACCAAGCCGACAGTGCCAAAAGTAAGTCATATTCAGATCATTTGGTTTCAACCATTTCACATTTATGTTATAGACCGGTTCACTATCAAGATTCAAAATAAATAACCCGTTCTGAACGGGTGCAAAGCCTTGAAACATATCTTTCAAATATAAAGAACAACTATTATTCTTGATATTCGACTCATAACCTTGTCTCGTCAAACATGAGGCGGAAATAATGTTTCGACTAAGCACTGGAACATAATAACAATTATTCAGCTCCATTAAAAATCCTGAAGGTAAATGAAGTTGCATCGTGCCGACTTCTAACGCAGTGACTGTCGCCTTGTTGCCAACCCGAATATCAACTTCTCCTCTTGCCACGCTCCTAGTTATTACCAGTCCCTGCAATGAGTTGCATATGTGAATAACTGATCCGGTATCATATACCCAAGAGCTGTTAGGTGAATCAACAAGATAAATGTCTATAACATTGCACACAAGCGTACGTGAGTTGGAAGTCACACCTCCACTCTTGGCTCTGTCAGCCAAATACTTGGTGCAGTTTCTCTTCCAGTGGCCATCCTGCTTGCAATAGAAGCAATTGGCTCCGGCTGTAGGAGATGGCTTAGTCTTTGAGTAAGCGCTCTGGACAGGGCCATGGGCGCTGCCTCCTGACTTATCCTTCTCTTCTTAGTCCAAGAACTCTTCTTGAACTTAGCCTTATTCTGCACCATCAACACTTGACTGGCGCCTTTCTTGAGATCAGCCGCTGCCGTTTTGAGCATCCCATGTAATTCAGTGATCTTCTTATCCATACCATGCATGTGGTAGTTCGAAATGAACGGACCATAAGCACTAGGAAGAGAGTTCAGAATTATATCAGTAGCGAACTCTTCGTTAATTGGGAAGCCCAGCCTATCCAGAGACTGCACGTAACCAGACATCTTGATTACATGCGGACTCAGTGGATCGCCGTCTTTGAGCTTACAACCCAGCAAAAGCTTGAGAGACTTGATACCTCTCGGTCTTTGCCTGAGCCTGGAACATACTTTTGAGGCTTTCGATGATATCGTAGGCCTCAACATTCTCGAACTGCTGCTGCAAGTCCGGTTCCATGTGTGCAAGCATAATACAGCTAATTTCCGTAGACTCCTCTCTAGTCTTACGGTAGGCATTCATGACAGAGACAGTCGCATCATCATCAGGCTCATCTGGAAGTGGAGTTTCTAGAACATGTTCTTTCTTGTCATGCTTGAGGACTATCCTCAGATTACGATATCAGTTGGTGAAATTAGTTCCATTAAGCTTATCTTTTTGTAGGATTGTCCTCAACGCAAAAACGGACAACTGAGGAAGGTTGCTAGGTGCCATTGATCTACGACAGAAAATATGCAAAACACTTAAGACATGTATTCATAAAAGAGCAGGCATATCAAACGCTTTAATACTTATGCTCCCACTAGAACCAACACCCCTGCCGATGGTTGCTAAGTGATTGAAGATCCTAAATAAGAAAGCCGACTAGTGAGCTTTAGCATCACCGCTAGCCGTCAAGTGATCTAGATAGGCAACATCTTGTCAATCGTATCCAATACGACTCATGTTAGTTTGGTGGCATCACATGCCCCGGCTCCTAGCCTACCTTGCCCTGAGCCCCACAATCGTTGTTATGGACTCGTCTAGATTACCAAGTGCTTCCGCTGTAAGAGTCCGACACAAACCCACCTAATCGAAAGAATTGGTAGCACCTCAATTTTATGAGCCCACTACCAAGAATGTCCGACTTGTGATGGTGCAGCACTGGCGGTGCAGCACTGGCGGGGCGACCGACTAGACCTTCTTTGTGGGATTAAAATCTACCAACTATCTAAATAGAGCTAAAAAGAGACATAACAATAGCACAAATAAATAAATTATAATGTGAAATGGTATGGCTCTCTTTATGGTGATTGTCGAAGAGTCGTGTCGACAAATCCCTCGGATGATCCGGTAGGGTTTCGAGTAGAGGAACGATGTATGCGCTGGTGATCTCGACGGCTAACAAGGAGAAAGATTTACCCAGGTTCGGGGCCCTCGTAGAGGTAAAACCCTTACCCCTGCTTGTCTGATCTGTATTATGGCGAGATAGTCGAGCTGTTACAATGGAGATGCCATGGTGAGGCGTACGGGGTATCCCGTGTATTGCCTAGTCTAGTTGTGGCTTGTATCTACCTCTCTCTAGATTGGATCCCCTTTTCTCTCCTCCCTCCTGGCTTTATATATGTAGCCGGGAGGGGGTTACATGAGTCCTAGTAGACTACGTATAGGAGTTCTTGTCTTGACCCGCAAGTCTTGCGGGTGGGCTTCTGTTGGGCCTTCTAGAACCGCAGGATATCACCTGTCTTTGGGCCTAGGTCTTGGGCCTTGGACCGGGTAGGCTCACCTGATAGGTACAGGAACCATCCCCACGTCAGTATCCCCCGAGTGTTTAGTCGACTGAGAATCAGTCGGGTGGGTACTCAGATTCCGTTCTTGATTTCTTCGATTGGTTATTTAATCGTCTGGTTTTGAGGGTGTATACCCTGTGCGTGATGCCCTTCTGTACTCGAGCATCGAGTGGTAAATGTGCCTTGTGTTGGCTGCTTTTGCAGAAGGATGTGGCTCAGTCGCTTGGCTCTCCCGAAAGATCAGGGCCAATTAATTGCATCTAGGGCAAAAACGGTTCTGGCCTACACAAATTCGAGACCTCCGACTCGAATCCGGCGAGGTTGTTGGGGGGATGATAACCCGGTACGCCCGTACCTAGACGAGACCCGGCCAGAAGGAAGTCACGCGAGACCCGGCCCAAGGTGGAGGAGTTTCTAGAAGGGCTAAAAGCGAGCACGGATCTTTTAATCCGTGCTCTTGGGGGCACGGTTAGGAAACCTAGGGTTATGTGTGGATTCCGGGTAGAATTTCGGGTGTGTCTTGTGTAAGAAGCCAGAGAGCCGCGCAACATATAAACCGGCTCCTGGAACAGAGGGAGGAGAGAGTTTTCCGGATATTCGAGTATTCTAGTAGTGGGAGAGCCGATAATTGTAACCCTAGATCGGAATCTTGGCGACATTGCAGCCATAGCTTCCAGATCTCCAGTTGATATGATTTCCTCTGAGCTAAACCCTCTCCCAAACACCAGAGTCGATTTTCCCCAACCTAAGTTACCCCCGGTAACGTCTGCCGTGAATATCCCGCGACAGTTGGCGCCCACCGTGGGGCCTACGTCCAAAGGTGTTTACGTCACGGGAGAAGCTCGGGACAAGCATGAAGAACCTCGTCATCGGCTAGATCATCACCGACGTTGAAGGAGAGAAGATCGTGGACGACTTTGGCTGGGGGCCAGAGTCGGATCATCTGGAGGCCGGATCTGTCGTCACAATCGGCCAAGTCAACGTCTTCGTCGGTATGGTACGTGCATCTAGTTTTGTTTCTGACCATAATGAGTATGATTCTGTGTCGGGGGACGATACCTGTGTTCAATCGGATGGAGAAGAGTCGGTATCGTCCCCTGACACAGGGGACGATACAATAGAGCCGGAGAAGGAGCCCACCACGAAGAGGGAACAACCGGTATGGACCCCGCGTGGCCGGGTTATGGGAGAAGATGATACCGAGTCTATCTTGCACTTGCTTGAAGATCGGTACGAAGAAGATATCTGCGAAGAGGAAGAGTACGAATCGTCGCCAGGCATCGCGCGCCGAGTCGCGGTCTACACAACCCCTGCAATCAATCTTAATCAGGGCGATGTGTCGGTGGCCGCGGCTGGAGCGGCGCGAGCGCTGGCCCAACAACAAACACCGGCTAATGGAAACCCGGTGATAGCCCGGGTCGATGGAGAGCCGGCCTCTGTCACTAGCGGAATAGTGGAAAGTGAGGGAAATAGAAATATGTTCGGGTTCATGGCAAACAGGGCAACGGGAGCAGGAACTTCACGTCCACAAAACCCGGCTCTGTTCAGCAATAATCTAATCTTGGATCCCACCGTATTGGCGACGGTGATAACCCCAGAAAACGCAGCGGCGCGTGCCCGAGATCTAGATGTAGCCCGCCGGGCATTGCAGCAACAAAGAAGGGAAGTAGAAGCTGAGGCAAGGGATGGCTGAGCGCCAGCGTGAGTTGGAAGAATTGGAGGATCGAATTCAGGCCCAAACAACAAGGATATACAATCAGAGGCATCAGACGAGGTTACCGGCGGCAGGTGGAAATCTACAGCCGGCCACGCTGTTTATTACACCCCAAGATCAGCCAATTCCGGCTGTGAATCAGGGAACCGGGTTTCAAGGAGCGACGCTCGGGGGACAGCCGGCTAACGTACCAGTCGGGTTACCTGCGTTACCCGCCGGGACCCTTGGGGGCAATACGGCGCCACCACCGTCACGATTTCACACCCCTCCGGGTCACTTCAACAACCCCATGGATAACATGTACGCCGCAACCCTAGCGCTCGACCGTATTCCACTAGGAGAGTCGCCTCGAGAAATCGAAACTCGGCAGGCCATAGAGATGCTACGCACCACAGTGGCTCAGCAGGCAAATTACCCGGACCATAGAAGTGGTTTGCATGGGACGCCATATGTCAGCCGGCAACCTGGAAACACGAGGAATATTCAGTCAAGCTCGGCACGAGGGAGGGCAGAGCAGCAGCAAATGCCGCCTCCTCCTCACAGGCCAGCGGCCCCCGCGGTTTCGGCCGCACAGGCAATAGTCGTCAGTTCCCGTGCGAGGCGCATGGCCGGGTCAGCAGTGCGAGGAGCAGTAGGTGGCGCACCCCCTGTTGCGCCAGCCGAGTCTCATGTATCACGCGCGAGGCCGGTATTGACCAACCTGGCCGGGCCTAAATGTCTGTCGGACGCGATCAGAGCAGAACCATACCCGGATAACTTCAAGGAACCGGGTAAAGCTGTAAACTATGAGCCAACCATGGATCCTGAGACCTGGTTGAGCAGTTATGAGATGGCAATATCTATTCGCAATGCATCAGAAAAACTCCAAGCCAAGTTCATGTATCTTATGATGTCTGAAGGAGCAGCAAAACTATGGTTCAACAACTTGCCTGAGAAGTCCATCAATTCATGGAGTGAGTTGAAGACGGCATTCGTCAAGCATTTTCATGGAACATGCAGGAAACTATATAGAATCGATGACCTGGATCGATGCATCCAAAGGAAAGGAGAGTCGGCTCACAGCTGGGTGCACCGAGTAATGGAGATACTCCACTCGTCCACTGATATTCAGCCAAAGGACGCGATACAAGCTATGTCAAAAACATGCAGATACATACCCTTGGTACAAAAGTTGATGCGCATGAAATCCAGTAGGCACGTTTCAGAAATCACTATGGGGGAGTTGATGGATACGTGCAACAAACACGCTTCCACTGATATGACTGAAGAGGACATAGAGGAAAAGAAAGGGAAGACCAACATGAGCAGTAATGGGAAACCCGGCAACAACACTACGCCGGTAATAATAGAGGTGGTAATGAAAATAATCAGCATAAACGACCGTACGAGGGAAACTCTGAGTTAGTCGCTAATATCGAGGCCGGGTTCCCAAGGCCCAGGGTAGATGGAAACTTCAATGGAGGCAATTATCAAGGACCACCACGGCCGGGTAACCACATAGAAGCCTTCAGGATGCCTTGTCCACGTCATAGTAGGAATGGCAAGCCGGCTAATCACTCGTTGGATCAATGCGTGGACTTACAGAGATGGAAAAACGAGGAGATACAAAAGGCCCTGCGAGGTGCAAGCCGGGGAGGAGGACCGGGTCTGGGTGGAAACCCGGGCAACGGACCACCCCCCGCCGGCAACGCAGGAGGCAACAATCCGGGTAATAACCAAGGAGGTGCAGGCGGTTTTCAGGCTAACCCTAAGCAGCTAGGGCAATACCACGTCCACACCACCGGAACTTCCAACAAAGAAAGAAAGATACTCAAAAGGGCTGTAAACTCGGTTTCTTCAGGGGTTCCGAGGTATTTGAGATGGTCAGATCAAGAAATAACATGGAGCAGAAGAGATCACCCGGAATCGATAGAACATCCGGGTGTGTTGGCCTTGGTGGTGGCCCCACAGGTCAATGGGTATGAGTTAAAAAAGGTCCTGATGGACGGTGGGAGTAGCATCAATATCTTATACTGGGAGACCTTTTTGCGCATGGGGCTCAAGGAGTCTCAGCTGCAGAAAATCTCCACAGTTTTTCATGGAATTGTGCCCGGGCACTCGGCTTGCCCAGAGGGAAAAATAACACTAGAGGTTACTTTTGGAGAATCGAAGGATAACTACAGAGTAGAGTGGCTCACGTTTGAGGTGGTGAAATTACGCAGTTCCTATCATGCAGTGTTCGGAAGGCCTGCTTATGCCAAATTCATGGCGAGACCGTGTTACGTTTACTTACAGCTGAAAATCCCGGGTCCCAAGCAGACCATCACCATATATGGGAATAGGGCCGTGGCGGCCGAGTGTGATGAAGTAGACGCGGCAATGGCAGAACAAGCTTGGAGGAAGGAAGAACTCAGGTATTACCAGTCTCAGGTAGACCCCGAAGATCGAACAGCCCTGAAGAAACCAAACTCGGAAGACGAGAGAGTTAAGTTCAAAGCAGCCCAAGACACAAAGATGGTGGCCTTTGTCGAGGGCGACTCTTCCAAACAGTTTGCTATAGGTTCTAACCTGGGTAATGAAGAGGAAGAGGCACTCATAAAGTTTATTCGCGAGAATCAGGACGTGTTCGCTTGGACGCCGAGTGACATGCCGGGTATCCCGACTGAGCTCGCCGAACACAACTTGCACGTTGATCCCAAGTCTCGGCCAGTGAAGCAAGGCCTGAGAAAAATGAACGAGGAAAGGAGAAAGGCTATAGGGGCAGAGATAGCTCGGCTCCTAGCAGCCGGCTTTATCATGGAGGTCTTTCACCCGGACTGGCTGGCAAACCCGGTTTTAGTGCTAAAAAAGAACAATGAGTGGAGAATGTGCATAGATTATACAAGTCTCAACAAGCATTGCCCAAAGGATCCATTTGCCCTTCCAAGGATAGATCAGATCATAGATGCAGTTGCAGGATGTGACTTATTGTGTTTCCTGGATGCTTATTCCGGGTATCACCAAATAAAGCTCAAAAAGGAGGATTGGGAGAAAACTTCGTTCATAACCCCTTTTGGTGCTTTTTGCTATAAGACCATGACCTTTGGACTGAAAAATGTTGGCGCAACATATCAGCGGTGTATTCAGAAGTGCTTTGAGAATCAAATTGGGCACAATGTTCATGCCTATATCAATGATGTGGTGATTAAAACAAGGAAAGCAGAAACTTTCATAGATGACTTAAAGCAGACCTTCAAGAATCTAAGGAGATACCAGATGAAGCTCAACCCGACTAAATGCGTGTTTGGAGTGCCGGCGGGAAAGTTACTCGGTTTCATCGTCTCTGAACAAGGGATTGAAGCTAACCCGGAAAAGATCAAAGCTATTCAGAATCTTAAAAAGCCGGATCAGTTGAAACATGTCCAAAAACTCACTGGGTGCGTGGCAGCGCTGAGCCGGTTCATATCTCGGCTCGGAGAAAAAGCGATACCCTTATGCCGACTCTTGAAGAAAACAGATAAGTTTGTATGAGACCAAGAGGCGGACGAGGCCTTTGAGGCCCTAAAAAAGCAGCTATCTGAGGCACCAATTTTAGCAGCGCCGGGTCCTAAAGAGCCCATGCTGTTATATGTTGCAGCCGGGCCCCGGGCAGTCAGCGCAGTGGTTGTGGTTGAGCGTAAGGAAGACGGAAAGGATCACCCGGTACAAAGTCCGGTTTATTATGTGAGTGAGGTCTTATCGGAAGCAAAGCAGCGGTGCCCGCATTGGCAAAAGCTAGTTTTTGTGGTATTTATGGCCAGCCGGAAATTGAAACCATATTTTCAAGAACACCCCATAACAGTAGTAAGTTCCATACCAATGGCGGATATCATCAGAAATTCAGATGCAACAGGAAGAATAGCCAAGTGGGCTATCGAGATGGGGGATTATCACATCAACTACGAGCCCCGGTCTGCGATCAAGTCCCAGGCTCTAGTAGATTTTGTCAATGATTGGACTCACACAAGCATGCCCATAACAATGCCAAGTTCAGAGTCTTGGGTGATGCACTTTGATGGCTCCAAGCAGTACGAGGGGTCAGGAGCTGGTGTGGTGCTCACGTCACCAAAAGGAGATAAGTTGAGTTACGTGTTACAAATTCACTTTGACTGCTCTAACAACGTGGCCGAGTATGAGGCCCTGCTACACGGATTACGAGTGGCAAAGGAGATGAACATCAAGCGCATAAGATGCTACGGAGACTCGAATCTCGTGGTACAGCAGGTCTCAGGTACATGGGACAGAAAAGATGCGACAATGGCGGCTTACCGCAGAGAGGTGGACAGGGTAGCCGGGTCTTTTTTTGGGTATGAAGTGGAGCACGTTGATCGGCGAAAGAATGAGGCAGCAGACGCACTTGCGAGACTCGGTTCGCGTCGAGAGCCGGTTCCGCCTAATGTTTTCCTGGATGAGTTATGGCGGCCCTCTGTCAAAACCGAATCTGAAGAAGAATTAGCACATCAAGACCCGGATTCAGAGTTTGTGGCCGCGGTACGCGCTATTCCAGAGTGGACTGAGCCGTTCCTGGCGTTCTTATCACGAGGTGAGTTACCATCGCAGGAAGTACTAGCCCGACAAATCCTGAGACGGTCCAAGGGATACTCCATCATTAACGGTGAGCTCTACAAGAGAAGTGCTACAGGTGTCTTTTTACGTTGTGTAACCCCAGAAGAAGGACGTCAGATATTGAAGGAGATCCATGAAGGCGATTGTGGGCACCATGCCTCCACAAGGTCCCTTGTGGCTAAGGCATATCGACATGGCTTTTTCTGGCTCACGGCGCTAGCGGATGCAGAACGCTTGGTGGCAAGATGTGATGGATGTCAAAGGTACGCTCGTCAAACACATGTGCCGGCTATGGAGCTACGAACAATCCCATTGACTTGGCCATTTGCGGTTTGGGGTATGGACATGGTAGGCCCCTTTCACATGTCTCCTTGCAAAAAGACTCATCTTTTGGTGGCTATTGATAAGTTTACCAAGTGGGTCGAAGTTATGCCAGTTACAAATTGTGAAGCGGCTACAGCTGTCAAGTTCTTGAAGAAAATCATCTATCGGTTTGGGTATCCTCATAGCATAATCACAGACAATGGAACCAACATGTCCTTAGGAGAGATGGAGAAATTTTGTGGAAACAATGGTATCCGGCTCGATGTAGCCTCCGTGGCCCACCCGCAAGCTAATGGGCAGGTGGAAAGAGCAAACCAGGAGTTACTTCGAGGATTGAAACCACGACTACGAGTCCCGTGTCTCAGAGCTGCTGGAGCGTGGGTTGAAGATTTACCCTCCGTGGTTTGGGGAATTAACACCACACCTAACAGATCTACTCAAATGACCCCATTTTTTATGGTTTAAGGTGCAGAAGCAGTTCTTCCGAGTGATATCATCCACGATTCACCACGAGTGGCGGCCTACGTGGAAATTGAAAACGAGAAGACCCGGCAAGACGCTGTGGATATGCTAGAGATGCACAGAGAGAAAGCATTGAAGAGATCTGCCATATACCAGCAGGACTTAAGGCGATACCACAGCCGCCGGGTCAAGACCCGGGTTTTCCAGGAAGGAGACCTAGTGCTACGCCTAGTGCAATCCAAGGAGGGAAAGCACAAGCTATCTCCCCCATGGGAGGGCCCGTTCATCATAAGCCGGAATTTGCACAATGGATCATATTACTTGATAGATACAAGGGAAGAGTCGGATACCGTCAATGACACCACCCATACCACTTCATCTATGCAAGAGAGAGAGAGACCATGGAACGTGGCTCAGCTACGTCCCTACTATACTTAGCACATATTTGATTTTCAAGTTGTATTGCACGATGTAACAGGCAACAGGTTTTAGACGCACTCTTTTCCTATCCAGGGTACCTAAGGGGACTGGAGGGTTTTTAATGAGGCGGCATGCTGACCTAACCTTTTCATTTCAATAAAGAGACGATTCAGTCATTATGGTTCTTACGTTTCTTGTATTTTTTCTGTCGCATGTTTTTTCTATGTCTAACCATGATTTATATCAGGTAAGTATATTACATTTAGTTAGTTATAATTACCGAGCTATGAGAGATATAGTTTCAAGTTCACACTCCTTTTTTGTCTTTATTTTTAGTTATCTGTAAAGCCTAGTATTGCATAGTATATACCCAGGTCTTGGGGGCTGATTGCTTGAATAGCACAGTTACAAACTCAGACCCGGCCATGATGCCATTAAGGTATGAGGGCTGATTACTTGTAATAAGTACAGTCGCAAGCTCATAACCTGGACAATAGAGCCAAACTTTTCTTGGCCTTTCTTGTTTAAGCTTGATGTGACTCGCAACAAAGTGGCATGATTGCTAGCCTATAAATTCAATCAGTCATGATGCCCATGGGGACTTGCCTGATCCTGTTTTCATAGAGTTATAAGCAACATTGAGTATCCACGCGAAAGCCGTCTTACAACAAAGGGGGTCAAAAGGGTCATCTAAACCACAAGTTATGCGGAGTAAAAGGCGAAAATCCAGAAACTCATAGTGTATTAAGCATAATCTCAAATAATCTCGTAATTGGGGACTTAGCAAGACACGGAGTTTCCTTAAGCCATAAACCCCTAGACTCCAAAGTCTGAGTCTTGGGGACTCGGGGGCTTGAGAAAGCAACAAGTTATCTAGCTAATGAACTCAACATTTAAAAATCCGAGTCTTGGGGACTTGGGGACTTAAGAAGCAAAGTTCACCCAGTCAAAAAATCCTAAGACCCGGAAACCGGGTCTTGGGGGACTTGGAAGAAAACTTTGCCTTACCCCAAAACCCAAGAATCGGCACTTATTGCAAAAAAGGTAGAAAAGCAAAAATATGCAGACACAAGGTTGAAAAGTGCATACCAAGGGGATGACCAGGAGGGCCATCAAAGCCATAGAAGTTTAAACATATTACAAACCAAAGGAGTAGTATCAAAAGTGCACAGGCGCACTATCAAATAAATAAGTGCAGCAGGCATATTACAAATGCCTATTGGCCGAATGAGTGTTTGTTGGTAAGGACGAGAACATTACTCGGCATCCATAGCCGAGTCTTCAAGGGTGGTCTTGAGAGCCGGGTCTTCAGCGCTCTCCCCTGCAGCTTTCCCCGCTTCTGTGTCCGGGTCAACCGCGGAATCAGCACGAGCGGGAGGAGGGACAACTGGAGTCATTGATGCTGGTGCAGAGCTGGCCTCGGCTTTCTTCTTGGCAACCTCTTCCTTGTACCGAGTCAACATATCGAAGGGAGCAGGTAAATCAGAGCGTACCGGCTTATCGTCAGCGTCATATGGAGGTGTGAGCTTGTTTACGTCCAGTTTCTCGGCAATTAGGCTGGCCGAGTGACAAATCTGAGTATTGATGGCTTTGAGGTCCTTTGCTGAGAACCTCGAACCATCATTGTTAAACAAAGGAAATCCGTTCACCAGCGTGGTTCAAGTTTCGGATAATAGGCTTTGGCCAACGCTAGGCCACGGATCACCCCAACTCGGCATGCCGAGCGCCTCCAAAGATCGATCCAGCCAGGGATTGTTGAGCACGCTTCAAGCATCTGGGATACGCCACCATAAGTGCCGGTCCACTTCACAGCCTCGAGGGTCCACTTGGTCCCCACCGAGAATTGCCAGATAATAGCCTTAAGTGTCTTTAGCTTCTCGATATCATCCTCATCCTCAGCCTTTTCACCCGGACCTGCAGAGTGAAAAGAAATGCAAGGTGGTGAGACCCGGGTTAAAGACCCTACAAAATGAGAAATCCGAGTGATAATCAGGAGATTAGGTGTGCCTTACCAAGGATGGAGCTATAAGTATCGACAATAAAGGTCGAGAGTTTCTTCAAAAGTCCTTCAGCGTTATGAAGTTTTTTCTTGTACTTATTGCACTCCTTAGAAAGATCTTTGACCTCAGCCTCTAGCTCTTCATGAAGTTTGGTCTCAACCCTCAGGAGTTCGTTGGTTTTCGCCAACACCTCGTCCGTCCGGGTCACATAGGCCTGAAAACAGACAACGAAACGCCAGTCGGCAATAGCATAAAGCTGCATGAGAACGGTTATATAGCTACAAAAGTACCGAGTAAACTTATGACAGTTCACCCGGAACTTGGGGACTAGGATGTGTATGTACATAGTATTAGTTAAGCTACCTGATGCTCAGCTACCAAGGACTCAGTGATATCTTTTTCAGCTGCTTTCAGGGAGTAGTACTCCCCCAACACCTTTTCAAAGTCAAGGCCGCTGAGAGCCAGCCTGGAAGAGCTAGGGTTTTGGTTACCCGATGGTGGGGTCGCCTCCTGTTTCCGCGGGTCGACTCTGGTTGCCTGCGTGCTGGGAGCAGGAGATGCCCTTTGCGTCCCAAGAAACTCGACGTCAGGGTCAGCCGAGTGATGTGTGGGCGGAGGAGACTCGGTCATGGGAATGGCCGTGTCTTCCGGCTCTTGTTCTTCAACAAATGGGGGCTTGGTAGCACTCTCCGGGTCTTCCATAGCAGGGTTATCAGTAGGGGTTTCCTCTTGGTCACTAAGTGTAACCTTGGCTCTGAGGAAAGGAAAACAAAAAGTTAGTGAACAATAAAGGGAAATGCCGAAATTAAAAGATATTGGCGAACAAGACATGCGAATTACCCGGTATTTATGACAAAGTCGGTTCGAAGATCGTTGCTAGACCCGGAGGACGGTGATAAAGAGTTGGAAAGTGAGACCCGGAGTTGTCCGGCTAATGGATGATTTGGAGATGGATATTTTCGAGGAATGTAGGCATAGTAAGTGGGAGGAGTACCGGCTCGGCGAGCGGGCGACATAGGGATCCCGGGATTGAGGGGATCATCACCCGGAGAAGTCCGAGTTGCCCGTCGCTTGGCCGGGACCGTGTCCTTCAGAGATGATGTAGGGGTTAGATACCTGTTGAGTTTGCACATATTGGCATAGGAGTACGGCTCTGAGGTCATGGAGGAGTACGGCACCTTGAAAACAACTTTCCTGGGTTTCCTATTCTGGCCAACCTCAATCTCCGGCTCTGCCTCGCTCTCCTCCGATTGAGAGCCATCTTTATCATCCAGCGCTGGTGATGGCGGGGCATTGTCGGAAGGATAAGAATTTTGGTCTAATAGGCTAACAAAGTATTTGTTAAGCAGAGAGCCGGAATTACCTTCATCAGTGTCTGTCGGCTCCTCCTCCTCCTCCGAGTTTTCAGAAGGGGAGGGGTGACAATTTTCTAGAATGCATCGGTTTCCTGGGTGAGAAACAACAGACAAAAGTTAGTACATGTACATAAGAAAGATCAGTCGATACAGAAGGTGATAATCGGTTCTTACTGGAGGAGCCGGGTTAGAGCGCATAAAGGGGTTGAGTCCGGAGATGCTTTTGATGACATCAACTTTCTCGTCCAAGAAGTTCTTCATGGCCTTATTCACATCCAGAGCCGGGTATGATTTCTCCGAGTATCGGAGAGAATCGGTAAGGTGGCCGGAATACTCGCAGATGAGCTTTGGGCGTACGCTATTTGGCTGGATCCGGCAGCTGATCCAGGTCTTGATTAAGTTTAGCCCAATAAGACTCTGGGCTGCTAACACGGCAAGCTTGTGAAGGAGGGGCCGGATTGACTGTCTGTCGGCTTCGGGTGCGAAAGAGCTAAGATTGTCGGAAAGGGATAGAGTTTCAACTGAGAAACCCGGCAGAGGCTTCTGGCCGGGTATGGAGGTGTTTGGCAGTAGAAATAGGTCTTCTGCCAGTGCTTCACGTGACTGTGAAGGCTGAGATTAGGCATCAGAGAATTTTTGCGTCTCTGAATAGATACCCCCCCCCCCTCCACAAACGAGGAGGGGCCCGTTCGTGCTCTCCCGGCAGGGTTTGCATTGAAATAACTCCAAAAACAAAGCAAGGTTTGGGGGAATGCAGAGATAGGCTTCACAAAGAACTATGAAGTGGCAAATATTTAAGATTGAGTTTGGACCAATGTCAAAAATTCGGAGTTTGTAGTGGTCCAGAAGTTCGCGGAAAAAGGGGTGACCCGGGGGGCGGAAACCCCGGATCACGTGCTCAAGGAAGACAACCACCTCACCTGGACCGGGTGAAGGCCGGGTCTCTTCCCCAGGTGTCCTCCAATGGATGTCCGACTCTGTGGGCAGAACCCCAGACTCGGCTAGCTCATCGAGTTTCGCCTTGGTAACAGTCGATTTCGCCCAATTGGCAGAAATCGACTGACCCGGCTTTTGCTTCGAAGCCGGGTTTTTCCCCTTGGACTTGGTGCTAGCTTTGGGAGGCATGGAAATGGATCTAAAACGAAATTGAGTGCGGATAAGTATGGATCTAAAAGTTCCGAAAAATGCATTTAATTACAGAGCAACGAAAGGAAGATATAGGCAAGATGGAAAAGCGCATCTAGGATGAACATTGGCTTGAGATTGGAAAAGGTGAAAAGCTAGATCTAAAGGTCAATGGAACTTACCGGAGTGGGTCTTAGCGCGTGGCGGCAGCGATTCGTAGACGGCGGCGTGCGCGGCGGCGGCGATTCGTTGGCGGAGACAAGCTGCCCCGAGAGCTCCAATGGTGCGGATAGAGACGCGGATGGATGCGCGGACAGAGGCACATGTGGGGAGGTGGCCGGTGGCCAGCGGTGAGCTTGGCGGCGCGCGCGGCGGTGAGCTCGGTGGCTAAGGCTTGCTTTTGCGAATTTGGGCAAGAGTGATTGGAAGGAAGAAGAAGGGGGAAATGGCGTTTGGATTTTAGGGTTCCCCCCTTGAGCCTATTTATAGGCGCAGGGAAAACCCTAGGTCCCAAACGGTAAAGATTTGATCCGGCCCGAGAATTTGGGGATAAAAATCTTGGTGATTATCGCATGAAATCTGGATCAATCAAATTGGCAGAGAGAATCGGATTTGAGGCGTTGTTACTCGGATTAGCCGACAGAGAAATGGAGGCCGAGTTATGTTATGTTTCCTTGGAGTGTTAACCCGGGAAATGATGCATTGGCTCGAATGAAACTGGGTTATTATATGAACCGCCCAAAGAGCAGGCTTGGCTATAGTTAAAGCAATCTAAACCGGAATGATATGAATATGAATGTTTATTGTTTTGCCGGGAATAGCGTGCGCTTCATGGTTGATCCCAAGATGCCCAAGCTATTCTGGGGACTACTGTTGGGGGGATGATAACCCGGTAGGTCCGTACCTGGACGAGACCCGGCCAGAAGGAAGTCACACGAGACCCGGCCCAAGGTGGAGGAGTTTCTAGAAGGGCTAAAAGCGAGCACGGATCTTGTAATCCGTGCTCTGGGGGCCACGGTTAGGAAACCTAGGGTTATGTGTGGATTCCGGGTAGAATTTCGGGTGTGCCTTGTGTAAGAAGCCAGAGAGTCGGGCAACATATAAACCGGCTCTTGGAACAGAGGGAGGAGAGAGTTTTCCGGATATTCGAGTATTCCAGTAGTGCGAGAGCCGATAATTGTAACCCTAGATCGGAATCTCGGCGAATTGCAGCCAGAGCTTCCAGATCTCCAGTTGATATGATTTCCTATGAGCTAAACCCTCTCCCAAACACCAGAGTCGATTTGCCCCAACCTAAGTTACCCCCGGTAACGTCTGCCGTGAATATCCCGCGACAGAGGTGATCGTTGCGACTGGGCCGTTGAGGTCTTCCCGAGTCGAACTTAACCTAAAGGGGTACCCAGCGCGTCCGCTAGGATTTTTCTTCGTGTTGTTGACACGGAAAGTTTACCGGAGGACGCAGCTTGAGTGCGATTCCAGGCCCAAAAGAGAGATCCTTGGGTCTTATCTTCGTACTCGAAAGAATACGGCATCCGGATGTGCCTAGTCGGTCGAACGATCCAAGATAATGATGTGTAAATACATCGTGTGGTAGAGTTGCGGGAGCCGCATAATCGCGATTTTACCTTGGTCAAGTTCTTGCGATTCTTCGGGTGAAGAGATCTTCCTTCTTGATCTTGTGCGAAAGAGATTTCGCGTTATCAAGTTTACACGAAAGAAATTTCGTCTTGATGTGCACATACGAAAGAGATTTCGTGTCAGGGTGACTATGCGAAAGAAATTTCGCGTCCATACGAAAGAGATTTCGTGTCAGGGTGCTTATGTGAAAGAAATTTCGTGTCTTGATGTGCCCATACGAAAGAGATTTCGTGTCAGGGTGCTTGTGCGAAGGAAGTTTCGCTTCTTGATGTTCCCATACGAAAGAAATTTCTTGTTAGGGTGTTTATGCGAAAGAAATTCCGCGTCTTTAATGTGCACATACGAAAGAAATTTCGTGTTAGGGAGCTTATGCGAAATATATTTCACGTCTTGATATGCCCATACGAAAGAAATTTCGTGTTAGGGAGCTTATGCAAAAGAGATTTCGCGTCTTTATATGCCCATACGAAAGAAATTTCGTGTTAGGGAGCTTATGCGAAAGAGATTCCGCGTCTTTATATGCTCATACGAAAGAAATTTTGTGTTAGGGACCTTATGCGAAAGAGATTTCACGTCTTGATATGCCCATACGAAAGAAATTTCGTGTTAGGGAGCTTATGCGAAAGAGATTTCGTGTCTTTATATGCTCATACGAAAGAAATTTCGTGTGAAGGAGCTTATGCGAAAGAGATTTCGCGTCTTGATATGCCCATACGAAAGAAATTTCGTGTTAGGGAGCTTATGCGAAAGAGACTTCGCGTCTTTATATGCTCATACGAAAGAAATTTCGTGTTAGAATGCCCATACGAAAGTAATTTCGTGTTTAGGGTGCTCGCAATTTTCTTTTGGACGCGTAACAAGTGTTGTCTTTTGTTTCGAGTGATGTGTCTATACATCGTAGTGCGGAGTCGTGGTTTTTGCGGGAGCCGCATACTCACAATCTTCTCCCCGCTGCGTGGCGAGTGCCTTTTTGTTTGAAGATTCCGAAGAGAAATAAGCCTGCTGGCTGATAGTCGCATGATGTCGTGGTGCACTGTGCACTTGTTCTGCCTCCCGATGGGACGAGGCGAGAAGTGTCAGAGACTAGACGTGTCGGATTCGACGCGGTGGAGGTGTACTCGACACGGCAGACGGAGTTGACGCGGAAGTCGTGTAGTTGACGAGGCGGACGGTGTCGACGCGGTGGAGATGTACTCGACACGGCGGACGGAGTCGATCCGGTGGAGATGTACTCGACATGGTGTACGGAGTCGACGCAAAAGTCGTGTAGTCGACGAGGACGTGGCGGAGTCGCACGACGACGTGGAAGTCGTGTAGTTGACGCGGACGCTCACCCACCGAGTCCACACAAGAAGATGGATCCGAAAATTATTCAAGATGTTCTGATTTCGCAAATTGGCCCGTGTTGTCGTATGTGGCTCGTCGAGACGAACAAGTTTGATGTTTTGCTTTTCTTCATCCAGGTTAATATGCGGTTTGTACGACCACAATAAGGACATGGACGAAGAAATCTGACAGAGCTCCTCAGATACGCGGCCAGCGTGTTAGATGCTTCCGACGCAGTAGTACATCGAGTGCGCGTGTAGAACTTGTCGGTTGCGCGACCAGCGCTCATTGGGTCCGCGGCCAGCGCTCCCGATGGGAGTAGCCCCCGAGTCTATGTGCGATTATTTGTAATCGGACATAGACTCAAAGATCTTCCAACGTTGCTTCTTCGATTTATCGGGTGCACGGCAGTGCTCCCGATGGGAGTAGCCCCCGAGGCTATGCTCGACTCGCAGAGTCGGGCATAGACTCAAGTTGTTTTGAAGCTAACCCCTTGTGCTTGTCTTCTGTTAGCTCGCGGAGGAGTACATGTGTCGACTCCCGGAGGAGGATATGTGTCGACTGTCGACTCCGAGCGGAGGATTGTGTCGACTATCGAAGTTGCAGCCGGCGTTGTGGTTCCTGCGTTGCACTTTGTATGACACTGCCGTAGTCGACGAGGCGGTGCCGAGTGACGGAATCGATGAACCGGACTCGTGTGTCGAGTGCGGCTATTTCGCGCCTCAGCCCCCGAGTGTCGAGTGCGGCTGCGGCGAATTCTCGAGTGCGTCTACTTTGCAGCACAGCCCCCGAGCAACGAGTGTGGCTGCGGAGAAGGACAGCCCCCGAGACGCTTAGTCGTGAGAATTTGATGCAGCGGAGTTGTGCGGCGGAGTCGCAATGTTTTCTGGACGGAGTCGCGATGTTTTTCGGAAGGACCCGACGAGGTGGACCGATTCGATGCGGCGGAGTCGCCATGCTTCCCGAAGGACTCGACGCAGCGAACCGAGTCGACGCGGCGGAGTCGCGATGGTTATCCGAAGGACTCGATGCGGCGGACCGAGTCGATGCGGCGAAGTCGCGATGTTTGACCGAAGGACTCGATGCTTCTCAAAGGACTCGACGCGACGGACCGAGTCGATGCGGCGGAGTCACGATGCTTCTCAAAGGACTCGACGCGACGGACCGAGTCGATGCGGCGGAGTCGCGATGGTTGTCCGAAGGACTCGACGCGGCGGACCGAGTCGACGCGGTGGAGTCGTAATATTTGCTCGTAGGACTCGACGCGGCGGACCGAGTCGACACAGCGGAGTCACGATGTTTGTTGTGTGTACACGGAGGACAATGTTGATGTCGAGCCCCCGGGTACTAGTATGGAGAGTTGCCATGCTTCTTTGACGTTGCTTGATCTTTATGTCGACTCGCAAATAGCTGAAATAGAATCTGGATCCGCGATCTAAATTCGCGAACTCGCAGAGATCAAAAACGTGTCGCAGTGCGTGAGCCGCTGGCGGAGATCTAACCGTTGGAATTGGCTCAAAAAAACGGAGTGGTGCGGGATGGTATTTCGCAGCTGTTCAACGGTGTGATCTTCGAATTGATGTCCGAGTCGACTGTGAGAATTGTTTTCCCAAAGTTGCGCGGAGTTCCGTCAGATTCTCATAGTGCTTCAGTGTTCGGGTCATCCACGGAGATCTAACCGTCGGAATTCGCCGATTCTTTTTGGAGCCGGTAGATAATTTGATTTCACATCTTTCCACTGAAGGAATTTTCCAGATGAGTTTCGAGCCGTCGTTGATGGAGTCCGCAATATTTACGTTGCTGTTGTCCTGCAGCCTGCGCGTGAAGAACGATGTCGATGTAGACGATGAAGGCCGTGCGTGATGCCGGCGAGTGCTCGATGAATTTGAAGGAGACGAAGTAGATCGAATCCATGGGGTTGAGGACCCGAAGCTTGATGTAGATGAGTCCGGCGAGACCGAAGATCCAGCACGTGTCGTTCCCACAGACGGCGCCAATTGTCGAAGAGTCGTGTCGACAAATCCCTCGGATGATCCGGTAGGGTTTCGAGTAGAGGAACGATTTACGCGCTGGTGATCTTGATGGCTAACAAGGAGAAAGATTAACTAGGTTCGGGGCCCTCGTAGAGGTAAAACCCTTACTCCTGCTTGTCTAATCTATATTATGGCGAGATAGTCGAGCTGTTACAATGGCGATGCCATGGTGAGGCGTACGGGTTATCCCGTGTATTGTATAGTCTAGTTGTGGCTTGTATCTTCCTCTCTCTAGATTGGATCCCCTTTTCTCTCCTTCCTCTTGGCTTTATATATGCAGCCAGGAGGGGGTTACATTAGTCCTAGTAGACTACGTATAGGAGTTCTTGTCTTGACCCGCAAGTCTTGCGGGTGGGCTTCTGTTGGGCCTTCTAGAACCGCGGGATATCACCTATCTTTGGGCCTATGTCTTGGGCCTTGGACCGGGTAGGCTCACCCGATAGGTCCAGGAATCATCCCACGTCAGTGATCTCCATCTCCACAAAGCTTGTAAGTCAACTCATGCCAACTCTTGTCACGTGCCATTTTACTCTATGTAGCCGACTTGTACATCGACTTGTATGTCATCCGGGTTCTCCAAGAAGCTACACTAGCTAGTAAATGAAAAAATACATAGAGAATCTGACACACGGGTCGTTATACAATAAAATGACAGCACCTAGGCTCCAGCCGGCTGACGAAAACATGATACACATATCATGTATGGATTACACACATCATATGCACATAAGCCATACATGTCGAATCTGCATCACAACAAGTCCCTCGGGTGAACCCATAGGGTTTCGATTAGGAGAACCTGTGGGCGCTTGTGACAATCGTCGGCTAAACAGGGGGCACGATTTACCCAGGTTCGGGGCCCTCGTAGAGGTAAAACCCTTGCTTCTGCTTCTGTCGATCTGTATTCACGAGTAGATCAGTTACAATGGGGGCTTGCTCAAGTCGAGAGTATGACCTCGATCTCAAGGCTTGGTGGTGCGGTATTGCTTGTCCTCCTCCTGGTGGTTCTCCTGGCCTTATATAGGTGGCCAGTTCTCAAACCATACCCGGGGAGGACTCGAACTCTAACCTAAAATCGGTTACAAATTTCCTAACTTGACCCGCAAGGCTTTGCGGGTGGGCTCCAACTGGGCCTTCTAGAATAGTATAAGGCGTCTCCTCTTGGGCTCAAGTCTTGGGCCTTGGACCGGGTATCCTTACTCGACAGGTCCAGGGTCCATCCCTTCGTCAGTATCCCCCGAGCGTTTGCTCGATTGGGATTTCCCTGTCGGGTAGACGCTCAAAGTTTCGTCTTGATTTCCTTCGGATGATTGTGTCGATCGTTTTCCGATTGGAGGGCGTATACCCCGTGTGATGAGTTTTTATGCCCGAGTATCGAGCGATGAAAGTGCCAGTGTTTTTTGGCTGTTTTCATAGAAGGATATGGCTCAGTTGCTTGGCTCTCCCGAAAGCTCAGGGCCAATTAATTGCATCTAGGGCAAAAACAGTTCTGGCCTACACAGATTCGAGACCTCCGACTCGAATCCGATGAGGTGATCATTGCGACTGGGCCGTAGAGGTCTCATCGAGTCGAATTTAACATATAGGGGTACCCGGCGCGTCCGCTAGGATTTTCTTCGTGTTGTTGACACGGAAATTTACCGGAGAACGCAGACTGAGTGCGATTCCAGACCCTCAAGAGAGATCTTTTGGGTCTTACCTTCATATCCGAAAGAATACGGCATCCGGATGTGCCTAGTCGGCCGAACGATCCAGGTCTGTGATGTGTGTACATCGTATGATAGAGTGGAAGGAGCTGCACACTCGCGAATTTTGTCTAGATATTTTTCCAGTAAGAAAAATCCCTCTTGTTTTTTGTGCACAAGGGTTTTTGTCTTTGTAGTCTTCTGTCCATACGAAAGAGTTTTCGTGTCTGGAAAAATTGTTGTGCCCCTACGAAAGAAAATTTCGTGTCTGGGGTTTTTATGCGAAAGAGTTTTCGCATTTCAATTCGCCCATACGAAGTTTATTCGTGTTTGGGATCTTATCCGAAAGAATTTTGGGCCTGATGATGTTCACGATGACGTCATAGCGCACTTTGTTTGCTCTGACTCCTCCCTATGGGACGTGACAAAGTGAAAACAGGATTAGCTGGCCCACCTTGTCAGCTTTTGACCGGAAACGAGACGTCGTTTCCGGTTTTCCCACGAGCCGCATGCAGTAAATGCGCTCGATCTGCTGTTAAGATCGTGGCATAAAACATCTTTCACCGTCTCTTTGTTTCTGCCTCACGCGTGGCAGCCGCGATGGGTGCCACGTTGCTCGACGAACGGCCAGGATCGAGTGGCCCCATGTAGGTGGAAAGTAAAAAACTTCCCGGTCATTCGCTTCCTCGCCTTCTTCTTCCTCGCGCTCATCTCCTTCTCTGCAAGATCGCACCAGTTTCCATGGCGGGAGGAGAGAAACGCAGCGCAGCTGCTTCATCCTCGAAGGCACCGGAAGATGCTCCCGCGCCACCCGCTCCGCGCTCAGGCGACTGGCGCTCCGCCAACACGACGAACAAAAGCATCAAAGAGATGCAGGGGGAGGGGCTGCTGCCCCCCGAAGCCAAGAAGCGAGTTTGCCTCGGCAAAAAAGAAGAGGTTCCAAACCCTCACGCGAACGAGCGCGTGATCTTTGCGGATCACGTCTCGCGCGGGATCTCACTCCCCCTCCATCCTTTCTTCATTGTCTTGTTGTATGTCTATGGCATACAGCTCCAAGATCTGCCTCCAAATACGGTGCAGCACATCTCGTGTTTCATCGTTCTTTGCGAGTGCTTCCTGGGCATCCACCCGCACTGGGGCCTTTGGAAGGCCCTGTTCAAGGTGCGGGCCTTCCGCGAGAAATCGTGGGTAGAGACCGAGCTTGGAGAGACGCTGCGCACCGGCGGCTTCGGAATCCAGGCGAAGTCAGATAGCTCTTACTTCGAGATGCACCTCATCGACTCCGCGAAAGGGTGGAGGAAGAAGTGGGTCTACGTCGTTGATGATAGCACGGGTGGAGCTCATGAATTCCACCCGTTCGTTGTCTTGAAGCAGCGGAAGTCCTGGGTGCACAGGCTCTCAGCCGAAGAGAGTCGAATCGTCGCCCCGCTACTCGCCAAAGTGGCAGTTCTCCGTGATCAAACCGCAGGAGTTGCGCTGAACGGCTTCATCTGGCGAGTGTGTTCCTCAAGCGCAGGATTCAACCTCTGCAGGAGAGGCCCTCCACCATGTAGGAGTACGAGGGCGTCGAAGACCCCAGCCGTGTGAGCCGAGAAGAACTCTCGAATGCTGAATTCGAGAAGAAAATCGCGTCCATCACCAAGCTGAAAGTGGGCGAGACCTTCCATGAATGCCCTATCGCAGCATTCAAAGCTTCGAGACCTCCTCCATCCGAAGTAAGTTTTAATTCTTTTTCTGTTTTAAGTTTTTCCTTTATTCACGAGTTTGTCGACTGAGTTTCTCCTTGTTATCTTCTTCTTGTTTTCCTTCTGTAGAGTCTAGAGGTAGCAACCTGCTACCCGCCAGTTTCTGGTGAAGAAGCCTCGGACTTGTTGGCAAGCAACCTGGAGGTTCCCGTTGACACCAGCGTTGCCGATGCCGACTCGAGTTCTGAGCATGGCTCTTCGGATGACGTGGAAGAGTCGGGTAGCGATCTCCACCACCGCAAGCGCCGCAGGGCGGGAGACGATGAAGCCACTTCCAAGGATAATTCCTTGCGTGGAGGATCTGAGAAAGAACCTCTCATCGTGACCCCGCTGAGTGTGTGTGCTCCTCTCGCTCCCAAGTCGAAGATCCACATCGCCTGGAATGCGGATATGCTGGATGCCGACGACGATGATGAGTAAGTTTTTTATTATTTCCTCTATACTTTGGTCGAAAGTTTTCTTCTCGCTCTTCCTTATGTTGTTATTTCTTTCATGACAGGCTTCAGTCCATCAGCCCCGGCCGGTTCGCTTCTTCTATTCCTCCCGCGAAGAGGAAAGATGCTGCTGCGGGTGAAACCCCAATTGCTAAGGCCGTCTAGAACTCGCCGAGCCCAGCCCCAACAGCTGCGGCTACGGATTATAAGATGCCTAGCTTTGCGGGTGGAGCCTCGGCTTCGAAAGAAGTGTCGGGTAGCTCGGCTGATCCTCTGTGCATTGCCCAGGGCCAAGTAAACTTTACCATTTTCCTTGCATTCTGTACTTCGTTCATTTATGGTTTTTATCGGGTGCACGACAGTCCTCCGTGCTCCCCGATGGGAGTAGCCTCCGGGGCTGTGGTCAATCGCTTGCGATTGGCTACAGGCTCAAGAACTTAAACTTCTTTCCTTTCTTGATTTTATCGGGGGCACGGCTATACTCGACTGTTTACAATCGTGAATAGGCTCAATTTCCTTCCACTTTCTCTGACTTATTCATTTTCGTGTTTTTGCAGTCTCTACTTAACTCTCTCACAGTCATTGGTCTCCGCGTAATTTCGGCTGAGGCAGATTGTGTAACCCTTCGGGCGGATCGTGATCGGCTCGTCGCGGATGGCCAAGTTCTCCAAGGTAAATTGATCTGTTCCTTCTACTTATTCTTTCTGGTCGTGCGAATTCCTTTAGGCTGAGGTTTTGTTGCTGTGTAGCCCAAGTCGACCTTCTGAAGGCTGAGAAAGCTGATGCTGTCACTCGGGTGAAGGCCCTTGAGGCCGAGCTGGAGACCACTCGAAAGGAGCTTGAATCCTCTTGTAAGCGGTCGACTGACTCTGAGGGGAAGCTCGCCGAGGCCCAGGATGCGCTGAAGCAACTAGAGGAGGCTGGTGCCAAACAGGACAGCGATCTTGTTGGCTTCATTCACCCTCTGGCCCAGAATTTCGCAAGTAAGTTGCACTTGACCTTTGTTGTTTTTCGACCAGCCTGGTATGTCTTTGGAATTAAAGTTATCTCTTTGCAGATTCCTTGGCGTTGCGCTGGAGCAGCCCGGGGTTCAACGAGTGGATGCCCTGACGGATTCTTGCGCTCAGCTTTGGAAGAACACGAGTGGGATCTGCTCCCTCGTTGGCGATGCCATTCGAGTGATGACGCAATTCCACGAGCGCCTTCTGGTGGATGTCGCGGTTCCGCCCACGCTGGATGGTCTCCTGAAGGTTTTTCTGGAGGGTGATCTCCTTCAGGCCTACTCGGTTGCCCAGTCTGAGTGCGGGGCGAAGACCGCCATCCAGTTCGTGTTGGCGCATGGAGTCGCAGGCTTGGACGAGGCGTACTCGAACCTTCCCATCGTCGCTACCACAGGCAGAAAGGTAGCGCTTCGTCCTTTCGGCGATCTGGCTGGAGTCCTTGCTCAGAAGCTATCCAACTTGATTGCTCGTTCTAGTCGCAAGGGGCAACCTGTCGCGAGTGGAAGCACTTCTGCAGCTCCATAGGATAGACTTCATTTAGTTTGCTCTTCTGATGTAATGAACCTTGGGATGTATTCCCGTATTCTGCCTTTAATCGAAAATGTTCTTTGATATCTGAGATGTGATTTTTCGTGATTGATTGTTATGAGTTCCTCCCGATGGGAGTAGCCCCCGAGCACCTGTCGAATAGGCGGTTTATTTCTCGAGTGGGGTGTCTTGAAGTGTTCCTTAACTTTTCTTATCTTCTTCTAGGTAATAGGTGCTCGTGCGGACTCTTCGAGTGGATCTGCTGTGCGATTGGATCCCCTTGTTGCCGCTACTACTACCTTTGCTTCTCTTCGTGATCGTGTCACGGATGGCGAACGCAAGTTGAAATCTTTGCGAGGAGTGGCTGATGTGGCCAAATCTAAACAGAAACTTGCGGCTGAACGTGAGCAGTTTGTGTTGGAAGAGTTGGCAGTTGTTGCCAAGGATATGATTTGTAAGCACGTGAGCCCCCTAGCATTTTGTTTGACTGCCTCTTTTCCTTCTTTAACTCTCTGTAGATTTCTTTGTAGTTGTTGAGCCTGACGGTCAATGTGAAGCGCATTGGATAGATAACCATATTTCTCATGAAGCTGGTAGCTCAAAACCACATGCAAACAATTTCTGGTCCGACCGCAGTCGGGGCTTTGTTTTAGCTACGTTGAAGTATCGAGTGGGCCAGGAAAAGATACTCGTTGATTCCTGTCACGAGGCCCTGGTAGCTTTGAACCGCGCTTTCTATCCGCTGGAGAGAGATCCAGAAGATTTGAGTCAGCTACTAAGAACTTTCCTTCAAGTAGGTGAAATTCGCGAGTGCGTCCGCCAACAGCTGATCTCCGGGTCCTTAGTAGCACTCTCTTTTGTCCGATTATGGCATCCTGAGGTCAATTTTAACTCTGTAGCTAGGCTCCCAAATGCTCCAGTCGATATGACCTCTCATTATACAGTCGTTCGTCCTGCAGCAGAGGAGATTATTCGTCTGACTTCTGAAGAGGTTAATCGAGTGTTAGCCGAGGAAACTGCCCGTCGCCATATGTAATTGTAGGATGTATGTATCCTGTTGTTTTGTATAGTTGTCCCGAAACTTTGTAAGGTGCTAACCTTGTTTATAACTTTGTATTTGAAAATATTCTTATGATGCTAAGTTAGGCGTAGCCCCCGTGTGTTTGGGGTGTATACCTGTTATTTAGCGTGTAAAGATGAAGAACATGAGTAGCTATGGTTGAGAAACCATGTATTTTATTGAAATGACTGAGAAACCATGTATTTTCTTCGAGCTACAAGATGGCTAATATAGCCTTATTTTTGTGAATGAGATAATCCTAAGGATAGAATTTGCGGAGGTGCGCAACGTTCCATGGGTTGGAGTAGATGCCACCAGTCTTCGGGTTCTTCAGACGATAGGCGCCAACCGGGATAACTTCGTGTATTATGAAGGGTCCTTCCCATGGTAGCTTGAGCTTGTGTCCTTACTTCTGCTTGAGCCGCAACACCAAATCTCCGACCACGAAAGCTCTGTAGCGTATACGGCGACTGTGATAGTTTCGCAACGACTGTTGGTATACTGCAGATCTTGCGAGTGCAATATCGCGTATCTCGTCGAGTGCATCCATATCTTCTGCGAGTGCCTTGTTGGAGGTTTCTTCGCTGTAAGCGACGACTCGTGGGGCGCTGAATTTGACATCCTCGGGAAGGACTGCTTCAGCCCCATATACCATGAAGAATGGCGTGTATTTTGTTGATCGATTTGGGGTTGTGCGGAGGCTCCATAGCACGGAGGGTAGCTCTTCTTCCTAATGTCCTACTGCTGGGTGTAGGCATTCGAGTAACTGTTTCTTTATGCCAGCTGAGACCAAACCGTTGGACCGCTCGACCTGGCCGTTGGTTTGCGGGTGAGCCACCGAAGCAAAGCTGAAGGTGATTCCCTTTTCTTCGCAGAACTGCTGTGTTTCCTCGGCCGTGAAATTGCTGCCATTGTCAGTGATGATGTTGTGTGGTATGCCAAATCTGCACACAATGGAGTCGAGGAAGTTTACGACGCATTGGGCGCTAGCCGAGGTAACTGGCATCGCTTCGATCCACTTCGTGAATTTGTCGACTGCGACGAGCAAGTGTGTATACCCTCCGGGTGTAGACTTGCGTAATGGTCCTACCATGTCTATCCCCCATTGTGCAAAGGGTCAGGCGATTGGTATCATGTGTAGTTCCGTGGCAGGGGCGTGTGGTTTGGGCGCAAATCGTTGACAAGCGTTGCACCTGTCGACTAGGTCCTTTGTGTCTCTGGCTGATGTAAGCCAGTAGAATCCTTCTCGAAAAGCTTTGCCCACAATTGTCTTTCAGCTGGCATGGTGTCCACAATCTCCTTGGTGTATGTATCGCAGCAATTCCTTGCCATCTTCGGGTGCTATCCATCTCTGTAGTATTCCTAAAATGTTCTGTTTGTATAACTCTCCGTTGAGTACCCAAAATGATTTGCTGCGTCGTACTATTTGTCGAGCCTCACGAGCGTCTGCTGGGAGTTGTTTGGTAGACAAGTAGTCGAGGTATTTGTGCATCTAGACTGGCTCGACCAGAAAAAATTGTCTTGAAATACTATGGCTGAGCTCGATGATAGCAACTTGCGGGCTGACATCTGTCTCCAATGTTGCGGGTGCTCCTGCAGTCTTCTTGACCTTGACTGAACGTTTGGTCATCCTCTCGAAATATATTCCCGGCGGTATGGGTGTATTTGTGGACCCCATGTTTGCCATCCTATTTGCTTCTTCGTTGCTGGATCTTGCGATGTGTTTCAGCTCACACCCTTTGAAACTTCCTTTGAGTAGATTATACATGTCCCGATAGGCGACCATGTTTTCCGCGATAGCGTCGCATTCCTTCATTGTCTGTTGTACGATGAGGTTGGAGTCGCCATAAATCATCAATCGGGTGGCTCCACATGCGATCGCCATCTTCATGCCATGTCACAGAGCCTCGTATTCTGCATCGTTGTTGGATGATGGATCGTCGGGTGGGAAGTCCAATCTCAGGACGTACTGCAACTTATCTCCTCTGGGTGATATGAGGACGATCCCAGCTCCAGCTACTTCGTTCCTTTTGGACCCGTCGAAGTACATGATCCAGTTACTCGTGTATTCTGGTGGTCCAGGTGTTTGCAATTTTGTCCACTCGCTTAGGAATTCTACGAGTACCTGTGATTTCACGGAATTGCGTCCTGCGTATATGATGTCCTAGGAGCCGAGCTCGATGCTCCATTTTGCAATTCTTCCGGATGCCATGGGATTGTTCATGATGGTACCGAGTGATGCGTCGTTTAGCACCATTACGGTATGTTCCTGGAAGTAATGCTTGAGCTTTCGAGCTGTGACAACGACCCCGTATGCGAGCTTCTGGTAGTGGGGGTATCTCTGTTTGCACGGCGAAAGCACCTCGCTGATGTAATAGATTGGTCGTTGAACACCATACGCCTTGCCGTCCTTAGGTCGCTCGACCACGATAGTCGTGCTGATGACTTGATTTGTTGCGGCTAGGTATAGGTATAGTGGCTCCCTTTCTTGTGGCATTGCCAGAACACGCCTACTCTGTAGTGCTCGCTTTAGGTCTGCGAATGCCTTTTTTGCTTTGGGTGTCCACTCAAACTTATCTGTCTTTTTCAACAGCTTGTAGAAGGGTAGTGCTTGCTCGCCCAATCATGCAATGAATCTGCTCAAGGCGGCTAATCGCCCTGCGAGCTGTTGCATGCCGCGAAGATTGGTTGGCTCCTTCATTGTTAAGATGGCTTGTATCTTCTCTGGGTTGGCTTCAATTTCTCTGGCGGACACCAGGTACCCGAGAAGTTGTCCTGCAGGGTCGCCGAAGACGCATTTTGTCGGGTTGAGCTTGATCATGTATGCGTTTAGAGCATCAAATGTTTCTCTGATATCCTCGAGGAGTGTGTCCTCTACTCGAGTCTTGATGACGATGTCGTCAACGTACACTTGTACGTTCTTGCCAATGAGCTTGGCGAGGCATTTTTGCATGCAGCGCTGTTATGTTGCGCCTGCGTTTTTGAGCCCGAAAGGCATTGTCGTGTAGCAGTATACACCATGAGGTGTAATGAATGCTGTCAAACGATCAGGCTTCAGGTACGCATAAAGGGATCAGCAACCCTTTCGTGTTGTTATCCTCGGTTGTATCTTTATCTTTTCAGGTCAGAATGCAGGCATGGTATTTTAGTGGTATGCAGCTTTGAGTATCGATTTCTGAGGAAGAAGTACATTTCCGATTAGAAAGAAAGGGGGTCGGCTTCTGCCCTGAGGTTTAAGGGACAGAACAGATTCCATTCTTCAAATGTTGAGCTGTATTCTATTCATTCTATCTTTCTTTCGGCTTCCTATGGTTCCACATGGATTGGTCGACTCAGCTTAAATAAAAGAGTTATAGAGTTCAGTTTCTACTGACTCCTCCGCATAGCCAAGAAGATCAGAAGAGAAGTCTGAATTGGTTTTTCCAAAAACTACCCATGGGATTTCTTTGTCTTTTCCTTATCTTTTGTCCGGTGAAGAATCTCCTGCTGCAGAGATAAGATGAATGGCTTCGAGATACCATCACTCGTCATTGCCAAGGAAATTAATTGCAAATTGGCTACTTATAGTCTACACTTCCCCTGATTCTCCACGATGACCCGCATTCATTGATTGAGAGAATAAGCTGAAAGCCAGATAGATCCATTGCTTGGTTTGGAAGAGAAGCTGTCTCCATCACTTCACAGAGCAGGTCTGGTTTGAAAACTTGCTTTCGGGTTAAGTGCAGAAAATCAATTCAATATTCCTGTCATTGAGGATCCATCCTGATCTGGTTATATCCCGAGTAGGCATCTACGAACGAGAGGCGTTGGCAGTCTGCAGTGGAATCCACAATCTGGTCGATCCACGGGAGGGGAAAGTTATCCTTGGGGCAGTGTTTGTTCAGCGACATGTAGTCGATGCACACGCGAATGATGTTAGTATTCTTCTTTGGGACCAGCACTGGGTTTGCTAACCAAGTGGATATTTTTATCTCCCTCATGAATTTTTTTGCGAGTAGTCTGTTCACTTCTTCTCCGAGCGCTTTCTGTTTGGGCTCTGAGAACCGTCGGGTGGTCTGCTATATGGGTTTGGCGTCTTTGTAGACTTCGACTGAGTGCTCGGCGAACTCACTAGGTATTCCTTGGCATATCTGAAGGCTGCCAGGCGAAAATTTCCCAGTACTCACGGAGGAGTTCGACGAGCGCGCCTTCCTATGCTGACGAGAGGGTGGTGGAAACCATCGCCGTCTTCGCAGATTCTGTCGGGTGCACTTGGTGTTTTCGAGTGTCGTTGTTGGCACTGAACTCTAGCTCTGGGGCGTTCTTCTTCGTGAGAGGCATCACGGAGTGGTCCGTGGTTTTTGCTATCTCCTCTAGTTCCTCCTGCATCCCGAAAGATTTGGCAATCTCGTTGAACTCGATGTCGCATTTGTTGGATTTTTGGAAATCGCCGTCGATGGTGATTGTGCCATATTCTCCTGATAGCTTGAGCTTCAGATATGCATAGTGTGGTACTGCCATGAATCTTGCGAACGCTGTCCGACCAGGGATGGCGTGGTACTGTGAAGGCAAGTCGACTACTTCGAAGTCGAGAAATTCTCTCCTGTAATTGCGTCGGTTGCCTAACACCACCTCCAAATTAATTGTTCCGAGTGGGCGGATCGCCTTTCCTGGAACGATCCCGTGCAAGGATGTCTCTGATTCTGCGAGTCCATCCAGCTTCCTGTTCACCCGACGGAGTGTGTTCGAGTAGATGATGTTGATGCCGCTGCCCCCATCCATGAATACGCGAGCCAGTTCGTAATTACCAATTTGCGCTTGGATTACCAGTGCAGCGTGTCCTGGTCGATAGACTCGTGGGGGTGGTCTTCCTTGGAGAAAGTGATTGGTTGATCTCAGGCACTCGGGTTTTGCCGGTGGGGTTTGCACAGCTATGCATAATTGCTGTGTTTTCGTCTTCTGGGCCCTGCGGGATGGGCAAACCTTTTGTATCATCCCCAAAAGTCCTGCGGGGTTCGGGTATGCGTTGCCTCCCGGGTTGGCGACGGGTGGCGCAGGTAGTGCGTCTAGCATCACGTTTTGGTTTCCTGGTGGAGGCAGGGGTTGTGGTGTTTGGAATCCCGGGTTTCCTCCTCCTGGAAGCTGCGGGTAGCCTTGACTAACTGTTGTTCTGTTTTTCTTCGAGAAGGCCTCGTGTATGTCGAGAAACTTTCGGCAATCCTTGAGAAGGTGTGTTGCCTTGGTTTTGCCTGTGCGCTTATCTGTAAATAGATGTAGCATGCAGTATCCGTTGAGGTCCTCCTCGGGAGTCTTATCCTCTGCCTTTGGTTTCCATTCGCGATTTCCACGACATCCGCTATCGCGATTTCGCTTGAATTCTGCCGCCACTAGTTCTTCTTGTTCGTCGTGATCGTAATACTTCCTTCTTTTCTTTCGACCGTGGCGATCGTCTTCGGGTGCGGGCGAGGATGCCCTCTCGTTGCGCACAGAGTCTTCTCCGTTAGCCCACCTATAGGCTATGATCATTAGCTCTCCAATAGTTTTGGGCACAGCTCGTCCCAGTTCTTCTCTGAAAGTAGTTCGTCGAGCGCCCTTCGCGAAAGCCTTGACTGCTACTTCCTCTGATATGTTTCCTTCTGTGTTCCTAAGTGTGGTCCATCGCTGGATATATTCGCGAGTAGACTCGCCACTCTTTTTCTTGCAGGTTCGCAGTTCCTCGATGGTCGCTGGTCTTTTGTATGTTGCTTGGAAGTTTTTGCAGAAGTCGAAGTGTAGATCGTCCCATGACCCGTAGCAGGCCTTTGGTCTCGCCTCAAGCCAACTGCGTGATGCTCCTACCAGGTGTAGGTTGAGGTACTGTATAGTCGTGTTCTTATTCCCACGTTGGCATTTTACTGCCGTGAGGTAATCCGACATCCATGGGAAGGTTCGAGTGAACCATCGTATTTTGTTACTTCTGTGCTAAGTTTGAACCTTTTGGGTAGAGGCGCCTCGCGGATGCTGCGAGCGAATCATAGAGCGCCGCAGGTCTCGTCATCATAAGAGGTGGATGAGGAACGTGCGCGGTTCCTCGCTGCTCTGGCCTTGTCCACTTTATTTTGCACGATATCTGATCGCGCGTTGTATCCTGGCTGATCGCGATCAGTCTCCTTCCTTGTCTCCTTGCTGAGATTTCCGAGCGGCTGCTATGATGTCGCGAGCCGCGGTCTCGATTCCTCGGGCTACCTTCGCTGCTACTCGGGCTATCACCACGTCGCCGGGCTTCTTTTCCTCGGCCACGGCGAGGTGATTTTTCCCTCCTGGGCAAAGTACTCCTATGTCTGCGGGATGCTTCCTTTTCCTTTTGCGCGGCTGCTTTCCTGCGATCGTAGGAGGCGAGCTTTGCGGCTGCCATGCCCAATCCTTTCTGAACTTTCTTGTATTGCTCTGCTCGGGGGTCGTTTTCCCCTGGTTGATTTATCTGCATGTAGGTGGCTGCAGCCAGGACCGCGGCGGCGGGAGTTTGCGGATGGATGTTTCCATCCTCGTCGACGCGCATAAGGGAAGGTCCGAGTGACTTGCTGATTCTGGTTATGGACTCGTCATCCATGGTTGCGGTTCTTGAGGTGTACCCTTTTCTTGCGGGACGATTCCCGATAGAAGGTGTTAAGGACAGCGCGGCCCGACGTTGGCTCGACTCGTCCGCCAATCTCCTCTGCTCGGCTAGATCTATGCGAGCTTCTTTGATTGCGGTAGCCGCTCTCACTAGATGATAGTGGTAGGTGGTCATGTCTTCGTGAGGAGCTCCGACTGCAGGTGGTTTGCTCGTTGATGCATGTAAAATGCATACATGAACTTTGCATGTTATTACTTGTTTTTCCTACATATTAGCAACTTATATTCATGTTTTATAATGATTTGGGGGATTTTCTATACAATCCCCCTTCTTTTGGTTCTAACCCTGTTTTTCCAGAAAACGTACTTTTTAGTGTTTCAGACTTTCCGGGAGCTTCGGGACTCCAAAAAGGGCAAGGCCAAAGAGCACGGTTCAGAATTTTCGAGACGAAGACCATGGGCCAAAGTAGAGGGCCAAAAGGCCAATCAGGTGGCAAATAGGACCCTCCACGCGGCCAGATTCCTTGGCCGCGTGAGAGGCCCCCTTTTTGCCCCCGTGGCTCCGATGCCGTCGATCTTTCTTCTCCCGAGTGTCTCGTGACCTAAAAACGACTATATAAAGGGTCCTCTGGCCTTTTCGAGGAGGAGGCGGCGCCGAGAGACGAAACCATGAAACAGAGAGACAGAAGGATGCCGCCGGAGAAGATCGGAGGGGGGAAACGCCGCCGGGATCACCCCCGGAGGGCTCCACCCCCCTCCGGCGTGTTCATCATCAACATCTACAGCAAGATCAGCTCCATCTCTCCACTGTAATCTCTTGGCAAACACGATGTATGATGCAATACTATATTTCCTTGAAGTATTTCTAGTTCCCCAAGCTTGGAGGAGAAAATTCACTTTGATGATACTATGCCTCCTATATATGATGATTGCAATGAAAATTATGAATGTTTAACTCCCACTATCACTAATGAGGATTTTACTTATGTGGAGAGAAGTGATTCTTTTATGCATGTGGCACATGATAAGAATGTTTTATGTGATATTCATATTGTTGAATCTATTCATGATGCTACTGAAAATTATTATGAGAGAGGGAAACATGGTTACACATATTTCAACAATATTAAGTTTCCCCTCTTTATGCTGAAAGTATTGAAGTTGCACTTGATCTACCTTTCTATGCTTGCTATTACGTGCTTCTTTTATTTATTTCATTACAAAATGCCAATGCATAGGAAATGGGTTAGACTTAAAAATAAATTGTTTAATATTTTTTGGTGTGTTCCTTATGCTTTAATTTCCTATTCGGTTTGAGCACACATTTATGTCTTTACAACATGTAAAATGCCTTTACCTACTGTTATGTATAATTTAGTTTAAGATTTTCATTTTATAAAAAAATTGGGAAAGTAAATGAGAAGGATGAGTAATGGAGAAGTCGGGGTCGACCTTGAACATGTGTTGTTCATACCAATGAAACCATTGCAAAGTCTCTATCATTAAAAACTTTTTCCGAAGCTAAAAACAATAAAAATATTAGTTCACTACTGTAACATCACATTTCTCTCTTATTTCTCATCTTAAATGGCAAGAATAATCTTATATGAGAGATAGGATTAAACAATAGTAATTAGCTGTCAAGAAAACAGATTCCTGAACTTCACTGCGAAAAATGTTCAAAATCACGGAAGTGGACTTTTGACCTGGTAATTTACGACAGAAATATTTAGTTATCACTACATATTTCATTAGTTTTAAGTTTTCTGATTTGAGCAACTTAAGTGCCTCTAAAAATTCACTCTTTACGGGTTGTTCAGTTTTTGGCAGATTATGTCTTTATTTTGCATTGCTCTCATTACTTGTGTTTTGTGTGGTTCTTTTGGTCAAGGAGCAATGCACAACTGTAGTAACAGTAGTTAATATTTAGAATCAACTCATGATGTGTCTTTGCTGTACCTATGTGGATTTTATTTATGGAGGCACTAACCCCTCTAATCAAGTTTTATGTTGAGATTTCTGTAAGAAGAATTTTTCAGGAGGAAGAGTTGAGTGAGATGAACAAAGATCAAGAGGGACAAACAATCAAGCTTGGGGATGTACCCCTGGGCTCACCATACATGTATCAAATAATTACAAGAATCCAAGCTTGGGGATGCCGAGCCACCTCACTCCAACCATCATGATGTTAAGTAAGTAAAGCCTAGCTATATGGCTATAAAGAAAGCGCTTTACGGGAGGCAATCCGGTTGTTTTTGTTTGAATTTTCCTATTTTCCTCTTGCTGTCTCAAGAGATTAGTTTTTTTGTTTTAATTCTGTAGTTTTCAATAAAGAGTTAAGTCAAACCCATTTGGACTTATAAGTTGCTATCCTAGTGCATGCAATTTCTGTTTCAGCACGAGTCTGCTCACCGTATGATTTTTCGTTTTTTATTGGTATGTCGGATTGAGCTAATTTTTTAGTATGTTCTGCAACTTTTTTGTCCTCTGTAAGCACAAAAATTGGATTAATTTTTTGACGAGTCTAGCTTAGGGAAAAACGTTCGTTTTGCTTCTGTTGCTTTTCTGGACAGATTCTGCCTTCTTTTGTTTTATACACTCTTTGGGCTTGGGAATCGAATTTCCATGATTTTTTCAAGTAAGAGAGTGAACATACAACATAATGAACCTTATTATCTATCTACTGGAGCATTTGATTTGGAATTTTGCACAGCAAGAATGTGATTTGTTTGTCCTTGCTAATCTCACCCCACAGAAAAAGAATGGGAGAAACATGTTTTGTGAAGTTTTTTCAAAGGGAATAGAGGAGCTGGGCCTCAAGACATCCAAGAATGGTGAAATCCATAAGCTTGGGGATGTAATGAACACCCCACTGGAGCTACACTCTTTTGGTTAGCACACGTCTACTTTCTGTTTTTCTAAGCAAAGCATTTATCGTAGAGACTTGAAGCGTCTAGTTTTTGTTTTTATTTTTGTTTTGATAAGACCACACCCATCATTTTATATGAGATTGAGCTACTGGATTTTGGGGTTGGAATGTATTGGATGCTAGTATTATGACTTGGAATAGGGATGCCATGGTTGATTTGAAGAGCTACATATGTTTGCATGATTTATAGGCTTTTTATGTGTAGAAATTTGCAATAATGTTGTCTTGAGCTATCTCTTATTCATGTCCTTGATGTTAATTGCTGGTTTATTTAGTTTGTCATGAAATGAGTAGTCCTATGGACATATGCATGCATATTAGCTAGTCAACTATCTCCCTCTTGCTAGCCAAAAATTTAAAAGTTCCAACAAGTAAAAACTTGTTTCCAACACTCCTTAGCCAAGTATTTCCAGTGAGTCCACCATATCTTCCCATTAGCTTCATTGCTATTCCGAGTATGTTCACCATGTTATTGTGTTATTTATGTTCTAAATTAATATATTCACTTTATTAATTGTCATGGGTTGAACTTGGGATAGGACTCTCACGAACTTTTGAAGGCACACTTTACTTTTTATGCATCTAATAAACATGACCCAATAATGGGAGCCACAAGTTTTGCGTTTGACAAGTGTGTGGTTGGGAGCTAGCTATAAACGTGTATCACCGGAAAGCTTTCAACATTGCAAAAAAATTTACATTTGGTTGATATCATGTACTTTTGTTTTTGGACTCCTGCCATGCCGAAATGAAATAGAGGAATAGTAAGTTTTGATGAGTAAGTATCTATATGACTAGAGAAACGCATTGGGCGGCTAACCCAAGCCATGCTTTATCATGGTGGAAATTTACTTACAGCTTGAGTGACTCTACAACACATCCTACAATAAAATAATAAGCTATGCATAATAGTGAATAAAAATAAAAAGGATGATGAGTCTACTCCGTTTGTTTGTCTTGTCATTGTGACATGGGCTTGTTTCCATGTCATGGGGCAAGAGGTACCTCTTTGCGGTTCTCTATGATGTCATTAATACTTATTATGATTGTACAAAGCTTATTAGGAATCTTAAGTTGAGTAATCATGAAGTAGGTTTTCACACTCACGGGGCATGAGGCTTTCAACCACCTTGTCATTCACATTACTTCAACATTCACCATTTAAGATGCTAGTGATAAAGGGGCAATGAGAGTCCTAGATCAATGGATACCACATTTCAATTAGTAATTTTAGTTGAATAATTTAGAGGCTAAATAAGAATTGATCATGTTTTACCTCTACTCAATTTTCTCCAAAGTGTCCACCATATTTTCTATTTTCCATTATGTTATTATTTGACCAATATAGGATTTTATTTTTCATTTTGTGTATGCATTTGGTCCATAGTGCTTTTATTTCATTATACACTTTGTGAACTTTCATGAAGCATCTTTGCTTGCATATTTGATATTTCTTACAACATGAATTGTATATTGCTACTCATTTCTAGTATTAATCATTTGATTATATGTAGCATGAATAATCCTCCTTGATATCCCATGATTGTTTCAATATGCAAAGTCCATGTTAGTTTTATCACCTTCATACTCGAGGACGAGCATGGGTTAAGCTTGCGGATGTTGATGCATGTAAAATGCATACATGAACTTTGCATGTTATTACTTGTTTTTCCTACATATTAGCAACTTATATTCATGTTTTATAATGATTTGGGGGATTTTCTAAACAATCCCCCTTCTTTTGGTTCTAACCCTGTTTTTCCAGAAAACGTACTTTTTAGTGTTTCAGACTTTCCGGGAGCTTAGGGACTCCAAAAAGGGCAAGGCCAAAGAGCACGGTTCAGAATTTTCGAGATGAAGACCATGGGCCAAAGTAGAGGGCCAAAAGGCCAACCAGGTGGCAAAGAGGACCCTCCACGCGGCCAGATTCCTTGGCCGCGTGAGAGGCCCCCTTTTTGCCCCCGTGGCTTCGATGTCGTCGATCTTTCTTCTCCCGAGTGTCTCGTGACCTAAAAACGACTATATAAAGGGTCCCCTGGCCTTTTCGAGGAGGAGGCGGCGCCGAGAGACGAAACCATGAAACAGAGAGACAGAAGGATGCCGCCAGAGAAGATCGGAGGGGGGAAACGCCGCCGGGATCACCCCCGGAGGGCTCCACCCCCCTCCGGCGTGTTCATCATCAACATCTACAGCAAGATCAGCTCCATCTCTCCACTGTAATCTCTTGGCAAACACAATGTATGATGCAATACTGTATTCCCTTGAAGTATTGTGTCTCCCCGTCTATGTTTGAGTAGTGAATTGTTCTTGGCAATGGTGAAATAGTTCGTTGATTGGTTGCATACAAGTTTGTTATCTTCTATGATTGTCTTTTTGTACAATATATGAGTGCACGCATATGTTGGGGAATGCATGTAAGGTGATCACCGGTAGAATAATGGAGTGGTGGTGACTTGGGAGTGACAGTAACCTGAGACCGAGCCACAAAGTTAAGTTATTGGGGGATATATATAGGGGACCTTAGAACGTAAGGCTATGGTGGGACTTTATGTCTTAATCAATCTTGTGTAGTCATTTACTTGGCCACATGATCCATCATAAGGGGTTGTTGATCATTTACTTGACTATACCTATTCATGGCTCCTTCCTAGAAGAAACAACTAAGACTAAAACATGTGCTTCACTAATTGTGACAACCACACGAACGAAACACCTATTGCTAGAACACTTGCTCCCTTGAGATACTTGAGATATTTGCTGCTTGCTACTTGTGAAACTTGCTCAGAAACTTGCATTTTAAACTTGCTTCACTAGTTACTAGACAAACCACACTCCACGTCACTTGCTTTTAATTAGTTAGTTCCTTTTAGTCAAACTTATTGCTTTGCATAAACAGCCATATAAGAGGGTTATAGGGCTTTAGAGAATAGATAGCTTACCTTCAGCTCCTCGTGGGTTCGACACTCAAATACTTATCGAAAGGTACTGCAATTGATCTCCTGCACTTGGGAGTCATCACTCGTGCGGATAGCCTCCTTTGCTCGGACCCAAGCGTCTCGCGAGACGCCGATCTCAACGTGTTCCCTTGCGCTGTGTTCAGTTTCTTCGGGTGGATTTCCTGATCCTGCCATGCAGTCCTGGGCCAGATATGGCTCGCGGGTCCTAGGTGTAGCTTGGAAGGATTTCCTGATCCGAGAAGGTTCCTCCGTGGAGAGGGTATGGAAGTTACTGGTGTTGAGGCGGATGGATTCGCCGCTTTTCGCCAAGTTGCGATCTGCGTGTTAGGGTCGCGAATCGAGAACTCCTGGGCTAGAGATTGATTCAGATCCCGATCCTTCGGGGAAGTGAAGGATTCCGTCCTTGTTGGTGTAGAACTTGAAGCTCCCGAACGTCAGGGTGATGCTCTTCTCCAGGTCGCTAAATACTGGAGGTGATTCCGGCGAGTGAGGGGTGACGACGACTGATCCGATTCGGATCGGATTGGTCGGAGTCGAAGTTGCGGGGTTCCAACGTGAGTTGGTCATCGATGAGGCCGAAGATGCCGGAGATCCAGCGCCCGCCGTTCCCACAGACGGCGCCAATTGTCGAATATGCATCTCAACAAGTCCCTCGGGTGAACCCATAGGGTTTCGATTAGGAGAACCTGTGGGCGCTAGTGACAATCGCCGGCTAAACAGGGGGCACGATTTACCCAGGTTTGGGGCCCTCGTAGAGATAAACCCTTACTCCTGCTTCTGTCGATTTGTATTCACGAGTAGATCTGTTACAATGGGGGGTTGCTCAAGTCGAGAGTATAATCTCGATCTCAAGGCTTGGTGGTGCGGTATTGCTTGTCGTCCTCCTAGTGGTTCTCCTGGCCTTATATAGGTGTCCAGGTCTCAAACCGTACCGGGGAGGACTCGAACTCTAACCTAAAGTCGGTTACAAATTTCCTAACTTGACCCGCAAGGCTTTGCGGGTGGGCTCCAACTGGGCCTTCTAGAATAGTATAAGGCATCTCCTCTTGGGCTCAAGTCCTGGGCCTTGGACCGGGTATCCTTACTTGAGAGGTCCAGGGTCCATCCCTTCGTCAATACCATTCACAACTTCCTGCAAAAAACAAGTTATGCATAGACACGATATCTACCAGCGTTGTGAAACTCGTAACGACGTCTAAGGTGCTACGACAGGGTGAAGCTAGCGGTCCCATGGATTCCGACGATTTTGGAAAACACAGATCTCATCTGCATTCCGAACATGGATTTCTTCATCGAATAAAACGATTTTACCCAAATCTGATCCGTATTACAATTCGATTAAACTCTTTGATCTTCGATCACCGCAACTGGATTTATGTGTCACGGTATACCCCGATGGAGGAAACCGATCGGTAGAGGTAAGTTGTTCGACGACCTTATCAGTATGATCACGGAAACCAGATCATCCATTAACCCCGAGTACGATTGATCCAATCAACCTTGTACAAAACCGATCTATCTCATAGAACGACCACCAAAACAGCACTTAGATCCAATCTAAGGCTAACTACATATCACATATGTACGGATCTCGGGCCTAAAACTAGAAGCTACCGCTCTGATACCACTGTTGGAACGCGTAGAGATAAACGGAAACTTTTCTACGTGGTGCTTCCAAGATCTAGCCGAGGTAGAAGGCCACGAGGATTACCACTAGACGCGCAGGTGCGGATTATCGATGCAGCGCGTCGATGAAGTGTAGTCCTACAATCCGATCCAGCCGATCTAATCCCGCGATTGTCGAAGTGCTGAACGTACAGCACCTCTGCCGGTATCCACACGAACGAGGAGGAGCTCCGACGGCGGACTGCTAGGTCCGGTGCGATGGCTGGACTGAGCGGGGCTAGGGTTCCCAACGCATGGGAGTGGAGTAACGTCCCCCCCTAGGCAACATGCGCCCCTCTTTATATAGCGAATGGTAGTGGGCTTCAAAACACTTGTGGCCCATTCCCTCTGTGAGTCCGACTCACAAATTCAGTCCATTTCCGGTTCGGGTCCAACCCGACCAATACATTTGCTCCTGCTCTTAAGTGTGTGACCCTACAGGCTCATGGCTACCTGGACACGATTGGAGTCCGACTCTCAATCCAATGTGACTTTCATCTTAGTCCCTTTTGCCTCACGATATACCTTGTCGAACTATAGGCGAATGATCGTCATCCCTTAATAGCTCAACTCTCTTCTCGGTCCGTGATATATGATTCATCTGACTAACTCTTAGTCAACAGACTCGGTTAATACTTAACTGAGTCGTGCATGGCCATGCTTCCGGAATCATATCACTCGAGAGGGCCCAGAGAATATCTCTCCATTTGGAGGGGCAAAATCCAATCTTGATTATCCACATCACGCAACTTGCTTCTCATTCGACCCGAACTCTGCCTTTATAACTGCCTTGTCATGGAACAACGTTTGACAGAACCTAAGTCGGTGATCCACAACTCGGATTGTGCGACAACCTCAGGTCTAAGGATTACGTTGATTGAGACATGCAAATGACGACTTACTCGTTGCATCTCAATATGGGTCAATTTGACTTGTTAAACTCTTTAGCCAAGTCTGTGAACGTTGGAATGGCATCGCCATGCCCATGACAAGTGGAACCGTGTCATCAGCCAACACTCACATTAGTCTAGGGTGTGTGTCCAGCACAACCTTAATGACCAAGGACAATTTAGTACGAACAACATGAATATATAGTCCCACAATCGAATCACATATTCAATGACATATATCAGATGTTCAAAACAAGGACGAATTAATAACTTTATGAATACATTGGGAATTACATCATACATGATTGCCTCTAGGGCATATTCCCAACATCTCGGCACTATTTTCTGTCGATGAACCCCGGGGTTTCTCGGCACTATTTTCCGATAGTTAAAATAGGGTGACCTAGGGTTGTCGATGAACCCAAGGGTTCCTCGGCACTATTTTCTAGTAGTTAATATAGGGTGGCCTAGGGTTGTCGATGAACCCCGGGGTTTGTCGGTACTATTTTCTGATAGTTAAAATAGGGTGACCTAGGGTTGTCGATGAACCCCGAGGTTCCTCGGCACTATTTTATGATAATTGTAATAGGTGACCTAGGGTTGTCGATGAACCCCGGGGTTTCTCGGCACTATTTTCTAATAGTTAAAATAGGGTGGCCTAGGGTTGTCGATGAACCCCGGGGTTCCTCGATAACTATTTTCTAATAGTTAAAATAGGTGACCTAGGGTTATCGATGAACCCCGTGGTTCCTCGATAACTATTTTCTAATAGTTAAAATAGGTGACCTAGGGTTGTCGATGAACCCCGGGGTTCCTCGATAACTATTTTCTAATAGTTAAAATAGGTGATCTATTGCTTTATAACTATCAGAAAATAGTCTTACAAATTTAAATAATGCCAGAATGATTTGTTTCTTTATAACTATCAAAATGAATAATGCCAGAATGATCTGAACCAGACAACAACACAAATTAAAACATAGTCTTAAACATCAAAATAGAACATAGTATTACACAAACAGGTGCATAGTCTTACAGAAACAGGAACATAGTGTAGTCTCAAAAAGATTGAAACATAGTCTTAAACATCAAAATAGGCAAACCACAATTATTTTCCCCGCATTGTCTTAATCCAGAACCTAAACCTGTACTCCTCCCTGTCCTCCTCCCTGTCCTCTTTTCACCATATTCTTTGGACCACATTTCTTATAGGAGGAAGCCTTCCCTGCATTCAAATAACTCTCCATCCTCCTTGTCCTCTTACTTGGCCTGGTGCTGAACCTTCTAGTTGCTGGTTCATCATGAACACTTCTTGAGGCAGAAAATGGTGCCCTTGGTGCATAGGAAGGCCTGGAACTTTTAGCAGCACCAGATACTGCACTTGCACTTGGAGAATGATTTGGTTCCCTTGGTGCATAGGAAGGCCTGGAACTTTCAGCAGCACCTAATACTTCACTTGCACTTGGAGAAGGATTTGGTGCCCTTGGTCCACTTGCACGAGTAGAGCTATTAGCACTACCTCTTGGTGCCCTTGCTGCTCGAGCTGGTGGAGCACGAGTAGCTGGTGCAGTAGAAGTACTCTTTGATGTAGAGGCCTCCCTAGTTGACTCGTAGAAAAAAATGTTAGTTCATGCTGAAGGAATCAGTGCAATGGAAACAAAAATAGAGTAACTAACCATGTGCCCTTGTTTTCAAAGTTGTAGCTCTCGCCTTAACTGTTTTGGACAGTTAAGGTACATATGACCCACTAGGCTGCAGTTCCTGCAAGTGATACTAGCCATCCTTGAAGTGTCCCTAGGAGTTGGCACCTCGCGAGGGCCTTCTTTGAAGAGAGGAGGCTCAATATCTCTTGTGTTGGTTTTAGGCCAATCCTCGGCTCCAGGAACAGGGTAAACAACATACTTGAAGGCTTCCTTGTACATTGGTTTTTTGAAAAAATCATGCACATAGTCTTCTGGATGCTGCTTGAGCTTCACTATTACAGAGATTGCATGGTTGCAAGGGATTCCAGTTACATCCCACTTTCTGCAACCATAGGTTCCTGCTCTCATGTCAACTGCATGTACTGCAGTCCTAGTGGTGCTAACTTGCCACGGACCAATCTCTGCATTCTTAACCCTGCATTCCCTAGAAAACTTTTTGGCAATTTCTAACTGCTCAGAGTAGAAAGGTGTGATCTCCCATCTAGTGTTCTCTGCTTTCTCTCTTGTCCCACTGTATTTCACCATAAGCTTGTCCTTTATGCCATCAATCATTGTCGGGGGGTTACCCCCGAGTAGGGTAAAGACAGGTGGTAAAGGCCGCTTACAGAAGAGAGGTTTGGTCGAGTAGCCGACTACCAGGTACTCGCTACCCGGTCGACTGCTACTCGGTCTCACCTCAAGATGACCAGAAGGAGATATCAATCAAGTTCTACCCTGACGAGTAAAGGTTTGGCCCGAGTACAATTGGCGGGAACCATTGGCGGGAAACTACTCGGGCCAGGAAGTCAAAGGAGCCGTTCTGACACAGGATCCCGCGTATCCTGGGTCCGTACTTGGCAGCATTCGAACTACTGTTCACGTGGGGACGGCCTGCCTGACAGTGACAGCATGGAAGCAGGCCGTGGCAGGATAAGGGGGGCCTACTCTGTGCCTAGGTACAGTGTTACCAGTCTGTCCCCTAGTTTTGCCCAACGACTTTACAGAAGCAGCCAAGGTTAGGAACCAAAGCTGTCAGCGGGTACTCGGAGAAAGGACGATGTGCACACTATGTCGACACTTTTCTAGATTTGGACGTATCCGGCTGGGCACCGTGTATATAAGGTGCCCCGCCGCCTCCTGCGCGAGGCATGCTCCCATACGCTAACAGTTGCTCACTGGGAACCCTAGAAACCCTAAGTTCTTGACCTAGCCCTACTCGGAGAGGAGAGAAAAGCTACTCGGTAGCGTAACCATTTGTACTGTGGCTACTCGGAGAGACATCGTAATACAGAGAGAAAGGCAGGAGTAGGGGTTTTACCTCCTCACGAGGGCCCTGAACCTGGGTACATCGTGTTGTTTGTGTTGTGTGGATCTTACCTCACGCGGCTACTCGTCGCGTGATCCCTCCCCGGACACCTCCAGCGTCCATCGTCCCCACATCTTCAGCCATCCCATGGCATCTGCCGTGACACCACCACGACAGTTGGCGCCCACCGTGGGGCAACCAGCGGCGCTGGCTGGAGTTTCTGTTCGGACGGGATCTTCATCGGCGGAGCGCGTAGTTTGTGGCCTTGTCCACAGATTCGGCTCCTTCGACTTCGTCACCGACAACGCCGGCTGTTTCGGCGGCATGGCCATGCCGGAGGGCGGCTCGGTGATCTCTTTCGGCTCGCATCTCGTCTACGTCGCCACCGTCGCCAACAGCGCCTACCCCGAGCTGGTGCATGACGCGGAAGATCCTCCCGCGGTGGTTGCTGCTCGCGGAAGGCCTGCATGCAGCTCCGCATGCTGCGCTGAGGTGATGGTGACGGGCTTGGCGGCAAACACTGGCGCAGCTGCCACTGGCGCTGCGGCCGTCGTCGAGGAGGTTGACGACCCGCCTGCTGGTGGCAGGAACCACCGGCCCTACGAGAAGGAGAGCAACCTGCCGCCTTCCACGTCTACGGTCATCCCCGCGTCTGCTGCGCGAACCGGCATGCCCACTCCCACCGACATCGAGCTCCTAGCCGCGAGGGAGCAGCTCGAGCGGCAACGCCAGGAGCTGCTCGCCGAGCAGGCGGAGTTGGAGAAGATCAGGCTTGAGCTGAGTCTAGACCAGCTCGAGTACAACAAGGCTCACGGCTTCACGCCGGTCGCCAGGAGGCCCAGCAGGGTGGGCGCTACGCGGCGCAACCTGGGTGCCGAGATGGCGACAGTTGCGGAGGAGCCCGCGCAGTCCGACACCGCGAACACCTTCACAAGGCCAAGGTACAGCACACCCGCCAAGACGCTCAGAGCTGCGCAGGCTGTGGCTGCCGAGTTGCCGCGCCTAGATGGAGAGGCGCGTCTCAGGCAGCAGGAGAGGCTCAACGAGTTGGTGCTGGAGGCCGCCAGGCAGAACGAGGAGTTCCGGAAGGCCAACCCGGGAGCTGGAGCTTCGCAGGTGGTTCACTCGCATGCGGCAAGATCTAACGATCAAGCCTCATCTCCGCATCCTAGCCGCGAGAAGAGCCGCAGCGGGCGCTCGGGTAGAGACAGGCAAATGCAGGTGTATGACCCGGCCGCTGCCGCGAAACAGGTTGCTGTGCCGCAGCGGCCCGGGCAGGAACACAACGCTGCAAGAGCAGGCTCTCAAGCCCATCAAGCTCAAAGCCGTGTCCGAGAAGCCGCGCGTCCGGGTACTTCTCGGCAGCCTGCAGCTCAGCCTACTAGGCAGAGGCAGCAGCCGCGCCCAGTGGCACCAGTCGCCAACCCGGTGGAGCAGCCCGCAGCTATGCAGGTGGATAGGTATGATGATGGCTACTCGGCTATGGAGATGGCTGGTTATGACATCCATGATCGTGTTGGTGAGCGCGTGTTGGCGCCTGGAGACGCAAGGCACCAGCTGGACCGTATCAGCTTGTCGGCGCGGCTTGAGAGCACGGGTCCCCCTGGCCCCGAGTGCTTTGGCCCGCGCATCATGAACGAGCCATCCGTGAAGGGCTTCCAGCTCGCAAGAGGCACCAAGAGCTACAATGGTAGCACCAAGCCTGAAGATTGGCTCAATGATTACGTCACCGCGGTCCACATTGCGGGTGGCAACAGGAGATGGGCGGTGCGCTATGTGCCGCAGATGCTAGAGGGTCCAGCCCGCACTTGGCTCAACAACTTGCCCAAGCACAGCATTAACTGCTGGCTGGATTTCTCGGACGCCTTCGTCAGCAACTTCACCAGCACCTACAAGAGGCCGAATAGGCCGCACCAGCTTTCGGCTTGCAGGCAGCGAGAAGACGAGACGGACCGCGAGTATCTTACTCGGTGGAGCACCTTGAGGAACACCTGTGAGGGTGTGAATGAGGCACAGGCCATCACTTGGTTTGCGCAGGGTTGCCGACATGGCAGCATGCTTTGGCAGAGATTGCAGAGGGAGATGCCGAACACCCTGGCCGAGACCATCAAGATTGCGGATCAGTACGCACTCGGTGATCCTACTCAGCCACTGATGGACTCCTCTGAGCCGAGAAGAAACTTCAACAGCAGCAAGCGCACTGAGTTCCGCAACAAGCGCCGAGTAGATACTCGGTATGACCCTGAGGAGGTTAATGCAGTGAATGTCGGAGGCGGTGGTGGCCAAAGGCAGAAACCTGCTGGAGCCTACGGGCAGAACCAGAACCAGGGCCAAGGCAACAAGAAACCGTTCCGCACTGCGCAGCCGGGTAGCGGGAACTCCGAGCAGCCGAAGAAGTTTGTCTTCGACGACATGAAGGATGGTCCATGCAGCTTCCACACTCACCACCCCTCAAGGCCTGCGAACCATACTACTCGGCAATGCGAGTGGTGGGATGTGATCAAGAGTGATGGCTTGCCTCCTCCCCCTCCTCTGCCAGCTGCCAATGCTACTGTTCAGCCTACTCGCGCTCCCGCAACTCGGCCGCCAGTCTATCCGAGAAGAGAGAATGTCAACCAGGTGGCTTTAGGAGACAACCGGAACTTCAACAACGAGAGATACCGCAACAACAACAACAACTACAACCGCAACCACAACAACAGAGGCAACAACAACAACTATCAGGGCAACAACAACAACAATGGCAACAATGGGGGCAATGGCTCCAACCAGTACCAAGAGCACCATGAGAGCTATATGATCTTCACCTCTGAGGCAGTCGACAAGCAGTCACAGCACAGGCGGGCCATGGAGGTCAACGCAGTGATTCCTGCTGTCCCTCACTACATGTACTGGTGCGACCAGGAGATCAGGTGGACTCGGGCAGATCACCCCAAGGTGATGCCCAATCCGGGTACCTATGCTTTGGTGCTGGATCCTACCTTCCTGGGCCCCGAGAAGAATGTGAGGTTCAGCAAGGTGCTGATCGACAACGGCAGCAGCATCAACATTGTGTACAAGGACACACTCGAGAAGCTTGGCCTGGCCGAGAACATGATGCTGCCGAGCAAGACCACGTTCCATGGCATTGTGCCCGGGATCTCATGCAACCCGATTGGCCGAGTGTGGATCGATGTGCTATTCGGTACTCGGGAGAACTGCCGCACAGAGCGCCTGCAGTTTGAAGTGGTGGATCATCAGAGCCCCTATCATGCTCTACTCGGCAGGCCTGCTCTGAGCAAGTTCATGGCCTCCACCCATGTGGCTTATCTGAAGATGAAAATCCCCGGCCCCAATGGCATCATCACCATCTCGGGAGATTACAAGAAGTCCATGGAGTGTGCCTCTGCTAGCTCCCAGCTGGCGGAATCAATGGTGATTGCTGCCGAGAAGAAGAAGATGTACGAGGTGGTGGCCATGGCTCAGTCCGCACAAGCTGGCGCACAAGGTGTGCCGAGTACCCAGCATGGTACTGCTTTCCAAGCTGCCAAGGAGACCAAGACAGTCCAGGTTGACCCCGAGTTCCCGGAGCGCGTGGCCATCATTGGTGCCGGGTTGGCGGAGAAATAGGAAAGCGCGCTCATCCACTTCCTCCGTGAGAATCGGGACGTATTCGCCTGGACCAATGAAGATCTACCAGGAGTCCCGAGGGAGTTGGTTGAGCACTCTTTGCATGTGCGTCCTGACGCCAAGCCCGTGAAGCAGGCTTTGCGCCGTTTCGGGGATGAGAGAAGGAAGGCCATCGGTGATCAAATCACCAAGCTGCTGATCAGTAACTTCATCATGGAGGTGCTGCACCCGGACTGGTTAGCCAACCCGGTCATGGTCGAGAAGAAAAAGGAAGATCCCAAGGCTGCCACTGCATGGCGCATGTGCGTCGACTACACCGACTTGAACAAGGCATGCCCCAAGGATCCTTTCCCGCTACCTCGCATCGATCAGGTGATCGATTCCACTGCCGGCTGTGAACTGTTGTCTTTCATAGATGCCTACTCTGGTTTCCACCAGATTGCACTCAACCCTGCTGATCAAATAAAGACTGCTTTCATTACCCCGTACGGGGCTTATTGCTATCGTGTCATGTGTTTTGGCCTGAGGAATGCGGGTGCAACCTATCAGAGATGCATGCAGAAATGCTTGCATGACCAGCTCGGCAAGAATGTGCAGGTGTACGTAGATGACATTGTCATCAAAACGAATAAAACACATACTCTGCTTGCCGACCTGGAGGAAACCTTTGCTAACCTACGCAGGTACAAAATGAAACCGAATCCGAGTAAGTGCACCTTCGGTGTACCAGCTGGAAAGCTACTCGGCTTTCTCGTTTCTAGTCGGGGCATTGAAGCCAATCCGTCTAAGATAAAAGCTATTGAGAGCATGTCTTTGCCGAGATCATTGAAGGATGTGCAGAAGTTCACAGGTTGTCTGGCATCACTGAGCCGTTTTCTGGGCCGGATGGGCGAGAAGGCTCTGCCTCTGTACCAGCTGATGAAGAAAAGTGACAAGTTTGTCTGGACTCCGCAAGCGGACGTGGCATTCAATGAGCTGAAAGCGATGCTCGCTAGCGCTCCCGTCTTGGCTAGTCCGCTACCCAAGGAGCCTATGCTGCTGTACATTGCGGCGACTAACCGAGTAGTCAGCGTGGTGATAGTGGTGGAGCGAGAAGAAGAAGGCAAGAGTGTGCAGCGCCCAGTCTATTATCTCAGTGAAGTGCTGTCCAGTTCCAAGCAAAACTATCCGCACTACCAGAAGATGACATATGGCGTGTACCTGGGCGCCAGGAAGCTGAAACATTACTTCCAGGAGCACCCCATCACTGTTGTGAGCTCTGCTCCCATCTCGGACATCATGGGAAACAAGGAGGCGAGTGGCAGAGTAGCCCAGTGGGCAATCGAGCTAGCCGCGTACGCTCCCGGGTATGCGAGAAGAGAAGCGATCAAGTCTCAGGTCCTGGCGGAATTTCTTGTGGACTGGGCCGAGATGCAGTATGAACCTCCTGCTCCAGTTTCCAACTATTGGAAAATGCACTTTGATGGCTCAAAGGTAAAAGAAGGCCTTGGTGCTGGCGTGGTGCTTACATCACCCAAGCGGGATCAGCTCAAGTATGTGTTGCAGATTCATTTCAAGGCATCCAACAATGTAGCCGAGTACGAGGCAGTGGTGCATGGTTTGCGAGTAGCAAAGGAGGTTGGTGTGCAGCGCATTATATGCTATGGCGATTCAGATCTGGTGGTGCAGCAAGTCTCAGGTACCTGGGATGCTTTGGATGCCAACATGGCGTCGTATCGCTTCCTGGTGCAGTCAATGACTGGGTTTTTCGAAGGCTGTGAGTTCCAGCATATTCACCGAGCAGAGAACGAAGCAGCCGACGAGCTATCCAAGTTGGGATCTTCTCGGCAGTCCATCCCGGCAGGGATTGCCTTGGAACATTTGAGGAAGCCATCCATCAAGCCTTCCCCCAACTCGGAGTCTATCTTTGTTCCTTCTCTGCCAAGTGAAGAATCTGACCCAATGGAGATTGACTGGGAAAGTGCTGCAGGGAACCCGGGGACTGCCGTCCTCTACTCGGGGACTGCCATTCCCTACTCGGGGACTGCCATTCCCTACTCGGGGACTGCCATTCCTTACTCGGGGACTGCCACTCCCTACTCGGGGACTGCCACTCCTTACTCGGGGACTGCCGCCCTCAACCCAGAAGCTGTTGCATTCATTGAAGAAGTTCTCGCCAATCGGTCTGGGCTGCAGAGAAGCGCTCCTACTCCTCCTGTGCAACCACCAGAGCCTGTCCCAATGGAACTGGACGAACCAGTGTTTCCCATACGGGAGACACCGAGTTGGGCTATGCCCATATTATCCTTTCTAAGGGACGGCACTTTACCTGAAGATGAGGTAACTGCGAGGCAGATTCAGAGAAGATCCAAGGGCTACACCATAGTCCGAGATGTGCTGCACAAGAGAAGTGCCACTGGTGTGCTGCAACGCTGTGTGAGCCCGGAAGAGGGAGAAGAAATCCTGGTGGAGATACATCAAGGGGAATGTGGGCATCACGCCTCATCTCGGGCTTTGGTCAAGAAAGCTTTTCGGCATGGCTTCTACTGGCTCACTGCACTGCAGCAAGGTGAAGATATTGTGAGGAAGTGCACTGGCTGCCAGATGTTCGCAAGTAAGATTCACATGCCAGCTTCCGAGTTGAAAACAATTCCTATCACATGGCCGTTTGCTGTTTGGTGCTTGGATATGGTTGGTCCTTTCAAGCCGGCTAAAGGCAATATGACACACATCTTGGTCATGGTGGACAAGTTCACCAAGTGGATCGAGGTGAAGCCTATTCGGAAGTGCGATGGAGTCACAGCTGTGAAGTTTGTGAAGGATGTGATCATGAGATATGGCTACCCGCACAGTATCATCACCGACAACGGCACCAACTTTGCAGAGGGGGCAATGGTGCGATTCTGCAGAGATAAGCATATCCGACTAGACGTTGCGTCAGTCGCGCACCCTGCCTCCAATGGGCAAGTTGAGAGGGCAAATGGGATGGTACTGGCAGGCATCAAGCCAAGGCTGATTGAGCCATTGCTGAAAACACCTGGGTGTTGGCTAGAAGAGTTGCCAGCGGTGTTGTGGAGTCTAAGGACTACCCCTAACCGGTCAACCGGCTACACGCCATTCTTCTTGGTATACGGGGCTGAGGCCGTGTTGCCAATAGACCTAGAGCATGACTCCCCCCGAGTAGCCCTCTACACTGAGGTGGAGGCGAGAGAAGCTCGAGAAGACGACGTTGACCTGCTTGAAGAAGCAAGAGAGCTGACTCTGTCACGTTCGGCTATCTACCAGCAAAACCTGCGGCGTTATCATAGCCGAAAGGTGAACCCAAGGGTTTTCCGAGAAGGAGACATGGTCCTTAGGCTTGTGCAGCGCACAGCCGGGATGCACAACTTGTCTCCTCCGTGGGAAGGGCCCTTCATTGTGAGCAAAGCGCTGCACAATGACGCGTACTATCTTGTAGATGTGCGCCCATCGCAGGCGAACAGGGCAGATAAAGCTGGAGAGGAAACCAAGCGTCCCTGGAATGTAGCTCTACTTCGTCGTTTTCATTCGTAAGCAAAGATGTGTATGTACCCTCTTATCCGAGTTGAAATTCTACTCTGCAATCTGAAATTGTTCTCGGGGACTGCCCTCGTCCAAATTTGCTCTAAGTGTTTTTACTCGGCTTGTTCCTTTGTCTATTCGGTTGCTCCACTTCAGAACTCATAAGTGCATTGAGTACTGTGGTTAAACCTATATGCCAACTCTTCGACTCTGCTGCTGTCCGAAACCCGGCTTCATGGCAAGCAAGAGAACAAGCAAAAGGTCAATGAGCACACGAAAATCACTAAGGAAGAAAGAGTGCAGGAACCGAGTAGATTGTCGGTTACTTTTTGTTCACCGTTTTCGTCTTCTCGGCTAGGTGGTGGGCTGCGTTACCATGATTGTTTCTAGCGGCTAAGTATTTGCAGCCTTGCTATTTGATTCTTGTGACTCGAATACCAAACAAGCGACAAGTCGCAGGTAGAGCAGAGATGAAAAGACAGGGTGAATAAGAAATGCTACTCGGGGACTCGCATGGAAACACAACTCGGCATTAAGCCAGTGTCGTTCAAATTGATTAATGTCAACATAAACCGAGTGGGCATAAAAACTGAGTAGCAAGCAAGATAAAGGTAGCCTATTACATCTGCTCCCGGCATCCCGGGGATCTGATAAGTGTTCAAGTTTGAAAGAGAATGCAGGTTGCTTCAAGATGAGGAGGCAGTGTTCTCGGCGCTGGCCTTGGCTGATGTTTCCTCAGCAGCGGTCTTGGCATCAATTTCTTCAGTGGCGGTCGCGGCAGCCGTTCCTTCGGTGCTGGCTTGGGTGGCACCCGCTCCCGTCTGGACGGTGGCGGATTCCGTCATCTCGGCATCATCCTGGGTGGCCGCCTGCTCGGAAGTGGCCGTGGCCACCGAGACGGGTCCTGGAGCCGAGGAGGAACCTGAGGCGTGGCCAGGAGGAGGCACCGTGTCGTCGAGAGCAGCACCTGAGGAGGTGCCGAAGTCGAGTGGCTCGGAGTCGATGTGCGCCCCTTCGTCTTCATCGCTACTCGCGACGACGGTGGCTTTTCCCTTTCCGGCCTTGCCCTTGGGAGATTCGAAGAAGCCGTCAAGGTCATCGTCTTCGTCATCATCTCCTTCGTCCTCGTACTCGGTGTCGGGTTCGGGGACGCCCTCGATGTAGATCTCCGTCTCGGCGCACTCTGCGACCTCATACGCAATCTGCTTGCGCAAGGCCACGCTCTCGGCATCCATCTCCCATTTGGAATTATTGCGCTTCCCGCGGATGCGCTGCATATCCAGGTTTTCATACCAAGACGCAATGCAGAGAAGCATCACGTCCGCACCAGCACGGGCTCCATAGGCTCGCCATTTTTTCAGCTCGGCCTTCACGTTCTCCAGCTTGAGGGCGAGATCCCGCATGTTCCTTGGCTGGGGGTCATGAGGCCAGAACAGCCGGTGGAGCTCAAAGCCCGCATGCATCAAATCAGTTCCGACGCCGGCCAGCTGTTCGAAGTAACCTTTGAGCACCAGCAAGCTGTCCTCGATATCAGCCCTGGTGTCAATTGGCTCACCCAGCGAAAGGCGAACTGCTCGGGCCTTGGCTACCGTAGGCGCAGAGGAAGAATCAAGACGAGGCCAGATATCTGAAATAGCAAGTGGCAAGATCAAAAACCGAGAAAGAAAAAAGAAGCCGGGAAGGAACAAGACTGAGAAGAAAAGATGCAATGAAGAGAAAACTTACCGATCAGTTGGCGGCGCAGCTGCTGCAGCTTGGTTCTCCAGGACTCCTCGTTGCCAATGTGCTTTTCTTGGACCAGGCGCAAGCTATCCATCTGAGCAAAGAGATCAGCATTGGTCTTCTTCAAGGTTTCACATTCCTGCTCAAGGGCCCTCTCCTTGGCCTTGAAAGTGGTCTCGGCCTTGGCCTTCTCGGCGATGGCCTTGTCCCTCTCGGCGCCAATCTTGACGGCATCTTGGAGTGCCTTCTGAAGCTGGAGCTGCAGCTTCTCCATCTCGGTGGTGTGGTCCTTCACCAGAGTAATGGCCTGGTCGGATAGCTGTTTCTCCACCTCCGCTGGCTTGACGCAATCTTGGTGTGCCTCAGCAAATGACTTATGATCTTCTGCGAAAAGATAGATGAGGTTAGTAAATAAGCAGAGAAGAACCAAATTCAAGGTCACACCGAGTAAACAGCAAACTCACCTTCAAGTCTCTTTATGGTGGCCTCGGCGTTCTCCACGAAGCTACGGCATTTTTCATGTTCATCTGCCAAGGCCTTTAGTTTTTCTGCAGAGAAGGAAGGGTTAGCGCATAAGAAAGCAAAAGCGGGCGTAAACATAAAACGCAGAAACCGCGGAGCTAAAGGCGTACCTTGCACTTCAGCCAGCTGTTGGGTGCTGGTGGTAGCATCTTTGCTCGCGGCCTCGGCCATTGCTTTCTCCTTCTCCAGTACGGCGATACGCCTCCTGGCGATGGAGTGGTTCCAGAGAAGGATGCGGTATAAGTGGGTCCGCTTAAGGACGCTATCCTGAGAAGCGAGAAGAAAACAAGTTAGACAAGAGCAGAGAAGATTCGACCCGAGTAGAAGGCTACTCGGAGAGTATCCGTCTACTCGACCCAAATCTCGGGGACTGGGGGTGATGGTAAGAAAGAAGAAAGGCGAGTAGAAGAGAAGAAAGTTCAACTCGGAAAAGACAAGAAAGACTTACTGCATAGGACTGCTCGATGTCCTCGGCGTTCTTGCGATGCAGGAACATCTTGGCTGCGAGGGTTGCGGTCTCGGTGGAGACGGACATGGGCTTGTGTCCCAGATCAACCTTGTTCCAATCCACGCGCATGTGGTCGATGGAGCCAAGGGTCAAGCCGTGCCATTTCTCCTCTCCGAGAACCCTGCTGTCCCACCTGGCGTTGATGTGGCCAACGGTGTCCAAAACCTGTTCAAGACCCTTGGAAGTTATTGGTTTGTCTTGGGCTCCGCGAGAAGCAATGTTGACAGATTGCTGTTGGCTTGGATCGGGAGGAGGGGAGTTCATGGCCACAACCTTCCTTCCCCTCTGGATAGCTAAAGCTTTGTCTTTGGGAGTGAAGCCGATGGAGTGATGATGGCTAACCTCAATCATGTACTCCGGGTAGCAGGGCTGACCAGCAGCGCGAGCATCAGCCGAGAGCGCAGCAGGAATCGGGCCGGACTCGTGGATCACGAGCGCTCCGCCTGAGGATGTACTCTGGTCTCTGGCCCGTTTCTTCGTTTGCTCCTTCTCAACCCTTTGCTTCTCGGGATCCGCAGTCGCCTTGCCGTCAGTCTTGGCCTTCGCCTTCTCGGCGACTGCCTGCTCGGCAGCCTCCTTGTCAGCAGTTTCCTTCTCGGCAGCTTGCTTCTCGGCCTTCTTCTGTTCAGCCCTGGCTTTCTTCTGCTCAGCCTTGGCCTTCTCAGCAGCCTCCTTGTCAGCAGTTTCCTTCTCGGCCTTGGCCTTCTCAGCAGCTTCCTTCTCGGATTCCCTTCTGACAACCTCGTCCCTCAGAGCTTCCAAGGCTCGCTGCCTGGTTACTCGCCCGGCAGGAGGGCTGGATGCATCCTTGGTCTTCGACGGCGAGGAGGAGGTTGGCGGTGTAGGGCCTTGCGCAGTTGACGGTGTAGGGCCTTGCGCAGTTGGTGCGGTAGGGCCTTGCGCAGTTGGTGGCGCAGCAGATCCATCGTCTTGTGCAGCTCCTGGCTGGGCGCTACTCGGTGTCACGCCCGGTTGCACGCTGCTCAATGGATAAGCAGTGGCATCCGTGGCGGTGGTGTCTTCTACTCGCTGCGCGGCAGCGAGGCTCTCTTGTGCAGCAGCCCCTGTGGCGGGCTGCTCTTGCTCTGCTTCAGGCCGCTCTGCGGCGGTGTTGTCTTGCATCTCGTGATCTTGGTTCTCCTCGGCGTTGCTAGCCGGAGGAGAAGGGGGTCTCTCGTCGTGGACGGCAGTGTCCTGTGCTGCTGGTTCAGACGCTGCTCCTTGTGCATCAGCGGCCTGTGGATTGGCAGCAGCAGTGTTGGCGTTGTGGTCATCATCATCATCGTCCAGGTTGACCAGAGGTACTGGTTTTTTCTTGGCTTGGTCGGACGCGAGAGCTGCATTCGCGTCCATAGGAGGACTGCAGAGAAAGGGAAACTAGAAATCAGAAGGAATTTGGGAAAATAGCACTGCGCGAGAAGGGAGGTGACCGAGAAGGGGGCTTACGCGGTGGTGCACTTGAGCTCTCGTCTGGTTCTCTTCGCAACCGCCTTCTTCTCGGCGGGCTTCCTCTTCTTGGCGGGGGGCGCTGGTGCCCCGCTACCAGCCCGTTTGCGGGTCTCAGGAGCGGCGACGGCCAGGGGCTTGACGACTAGGGGCGCATCGCCCTCGTTCTCGTCTTCGTCCTCGTCGTCCTTGTCCGCGGCAGCTTCATCTGGGAATCAAAGAGAAAAGAGGAAAGAATCAGAAACAGCGCACGAGGGATTGATGCTTCTCGGAGACAAACAGAATGAAAATACAGTTACCATCAAAATCCTCGTCGGACCAGGTGCGGAGAGCATCGCGCTTGTCAGGGACGGGGGAGCGAGAGAGGTTGGGCTGCTCCACGGCATCAGAAGAGGGCACATCATCCTACTCACGGTCAGGAGACCAGTTGCCCTCAAAGACCTCGCAGCTCTCAATTATCTGGCGAGTGAGAACCTGAAAAACAGAGAAGGATCACAAACCAGCCGAGTACCAGGAAGGAACTCTACTCGGATAGGCGTGCAGGTGCAAAGCACACAAGGCCTAGGCAGTTTACTAAGCATTTTACTCAGATAGGCGTGCAAACACAAAGCATACTAAGCCTACACATGTTTGCCGAGAGACATTACTCGGAAGGGCGTGCAGGCATAAAGCACATGGAGCCTAAGAATCGTTCTCGAGTAGGCTACCCGGCAAGGCGTGCAAACACAAAGCATACTAAAGCCTAAGGCGATTCGGCTAGATGTCCTACTCGGAACGAAAGGCAATTGCTAGTTGATGCAAGAAGGAGAAGCTACCTACTCGGAAAATTTATGCAGAGAGCAAAGTAAGGAAGGCGTACCCGCTCAATCGGTTTTGTACGGCTGTACGGGACGAACCCGTATTGCCAGTGGTCGCCAAGGCTTGTCGTCAAGATGTTCCTGGCATGCCAGGGGACGTCGATGTTGTCGATCTCGATGGTGGTGGTCCTGGTGCAGTCGCGGGGCCCTCCCATGTAACACATGAGATGGCACCGCTCCTGCAAGGGCAGTACTCGGCGCTGGATCCAGCAGGCCACCGGGTCGTCGTTCTTGAGGCCCTCCGCCCTCAGCCACCCGAGTCGATTCTCCATCTCGATGGCGTCGTCGTCGTTGACGGGCTTGTCCTTCCAGTACATCCCGATTGGAGCGCGATTGCACCAAACGGGCAGGTTGATTCTGTCGTTCACCGGGGCTCCTGGCTCGGCGGCAACGTTCCTGACGTAAAGGAACGTCTTCTGCCATAGCTTGACGGAGTCCAGCCCCTTGACGCGGGGGTGGTTCGTCCCGGACCGCTGCACCATCATGGCGCAGCCGGTGTCGGTGGCGCGGGCGACGCCCGCGGAGTCCTTCTTCCCGGTGGACAGCTGGCGCAGGTGGAAATACCTGAGCCACGTCTCCCACGTGGGCCGGATGCCGAGGAAGGCCTCGCAGACCACGGCGTGGTAGGCGAGGAAGACGACGGCGTTCGGCGGCAGATGGTGCATCTGGATGCCGAAGTGGTTGAGGAATTTCCGTAGGAAATCGGAGGCGGGTAGCCCGAACCCGCGCTCGAAATGCGCCAGGAAGACGACGCGCTCCCCTTCGCGCGGGGACGGCACGATTTCGCCGTCCGGCGCCCGGCACTCCACGCCGGGAGGGACTCGCCGGGTATTGACGAGCCAGGCGCAATCCTCCGCAGTGACGCAGGAGCCAGCCCAGCCTGACTTGGCCATCGTGGCGAGTTGGGAAGGTGGAAGATTTCAAGTGGAGTTGGCTGGTGAATCGAATCCGCGGCGGCGCGAGAGCTTGCGCGGCGGCGGAGAGCACGGTGGCGGAGAAGAGCAGGAGACAGAGAAGGAATGGTGCGAAGGAAGGGGAAAAGGAAGTTACCGGCGGGGGTATTTATATCTCCTCCGCGAGTTTACCGTTACCGTCTTGGTAGTGGGATCGATTGTGGCGTGTGGCGGATCCTGTGGCCGGCTAGAAACGCACACAAGCGCCGGTTGCGCGCGTAATGGCCACAGTGGATCCCACCACCGAATCGTGGCCTATAACTGCACTTGATGGGACATGACGGCCGGTGGGCCCATCGCGTGAAAACTGGACGCGTGGCAGGTCGTGTCCTGGGCAACCAAACGACAAGGTCGTGGATGCTTGACACGTGTGCAGTTGCTGCGCGAAGGGCTGGATTGTGCTCTGTGCTGCAGAGGCTCAATCTGAGAAATTTCGCAAAGTCTTTTTACTCGGTTACAGAGTAGAAAGCAAGTGCTACTCGGAAAAGAGGAAACTCAAGGTACTTTCCAGATAGCTACTCGGAGGACCTACTCGGCATCTTGAGGTTCGATGGCTGAGATGCAAAGGCTGGTTTTAAGCTGGCAGAGCCTAGTGAACAAGTTCGCAAGACTCAACCAGCTTCGGGGACTGCTGTCGGGGGGTTACCCCCGAGTAGGGTAAAGACAGGTGGTAAAGGCCGCTTACAGAAGAGAGGTTTGGTCGAGTAGCCGACTACCAGGTACTCGCTACCCGGTCGACTGCTACTCGGTCTCACCTCAAGATGACCAGAAGGAGATATCAATCAAGTTCTACCCTGACGAGTAAAGGTTTGGCCCGAGTACAATTGGCGGGAACCATTGGCGGGAAACTACTCGGGCCAGGAAGTCAAAGGAGCCGTTCTGACACAGGATCCCGCGTATCCTGGGTCCGTACTTGGCAGCATTCGAACTACTGTTCACGTGGAGACGGCCTGCCTGACAGTGACAGCATGGAAGCAGGCCGTGGAAGGATAAGGGGGGCCTACTCTGTGCCTAGGTACAGTGTTACCAGTCTGTCCCCTAGTTTTGCCCAACGACTTTACAGAAGCAGCCAAGGTTAGGAACCAAAGCTGTCAGCGGGTACTCGGAGAAAGGACGATGTGCACACTATGTCGACACTTGTCTAGATTTGGACGTATCCGGCTGGGCACCGTGTATATAAGGTGCCCCGCCGCCTCCTGCGCGAGGCATGCTCCCATACGCTAACAGTTGCTCACTGGGAACCCTAGAAACCCTAAGTTCTTGACCTAGCCCTACTCGGAGAGGAGAGAAAAGCTACTCGGTAGCGTAACCATTTGTACTGTGGCTACTCGGAGAGACATCGTAATACAGAGAGAAAGGCAGGAGTAGGGGTTTTACCTCCTCACGAGGGCCCTGAACCTGGGTACATCGTGTTGTTTGTGTTGTGTGGATCTTACCTCACGCGGCTACTCGTCGCGTGATCCCTCCCCGGACACCTCCAGCGTCCATCGTCCCCACATCTTCAGCCATCCCATGGCATCTGCCGTGACACCACCACGACAATCATTGTTTGGATTGGCTTGTTCCTGACATCTAATATCATCCTATTGAACACTTCACTAATGTTGTTCACCACTAGATCTGTCTTGCTGTTTGTGTCAAAGGCATGCCTAGCCCATGCTTCAACAGGATTCTGCATTAGCCAATTATAGGTTGGCTCACAATCACTCTTCATGGCTTCCATACACTTGTCAAACCCACTCTTAATGTAGGAATAGCTAGCCCCAAACATGTTTTTCTTCAGCTCTGTTCCATTAAACCCTGCCCTCTCAAAATTGGCAAAGATATGCCTAATGCAATGTCTGCTTGGAGAATTAGGGAAAACATGCCCTATTGCTTTCAGCAAACCCTGGAAAAAATTGGAAACAAGACAGTTAGCACTATCTTAGCAAACAAGCAAATTATCACACAATTTAAACATGTGAGAAACCAGCTAGCAGTATCTATCTTATGTACCTTTTGCCTGTCAGATATAATTGTGTAAGTGCCAAATTTTCCTGCTTCTCCAATGCAATATTTAAGATGGGTTAAAAACCATAACCAGCTAGCAGTATCTTCTTTGTCTACCACACCAAATGCAATTGGATAAATGTTGTTGTTCCCATCTCTCCCAGTTGCAGCCCGTATTTGTTGACTTGTGCTCAATTTGATGAAACATCCATCTACGCCTGCAATAATAAGCATATTTATCCCAACCGACGGTTTACATAAGTTCTGAAAAGGAATAAGAGCTTTTTAACATGGAAAAACTCAACCGACGGCTGTCAACCAACAAATCTTCAAATGAGGTGAGGTTTACACTGCCGGGGAAGTACACTTGTTCAATTTATCTCAACCGGCGGTTTACATAATTTCTACAAAGAGGTGGTATCCTAGGCCGGTCAAGCCTCCAACGGCGGGCCTCACTCGCTTCGACAGAAGTTATCCTTCTATCTGCATTGCCTTCTTTAAATAAATTTGGATAGCAACTCAATGTAATTGAATGGCTATATCATGTTTCATTAAGTAGAATAACAGTTCCAAGTCACTCTTGATGTACGCGATGGCAACAAGTCACTCCCTCTTATCCATATTAATTGTCGCTGAATCGGATTTATCTAGCACTAAAATTAATATATATGGATGAGAGAGTAGTAAAAAGATTTTCATCTTTTTGACATGACGATTGCATTGGAAAAATATCATGACTCAATGTTATGTTATGCCCTATTATTTGGTAGCTCCAAGAAAGCTTATTTTCTCACTTAGTATGGCTGTACGTATTCCATTGTTCTCGGAGCACGGCGTTTTGGAGGCTTAGTTCTACGGAATTCGATGAAAAAAATATCTGCACATTTATGTTTTAAAAAATTAAACAAATTCCTAGCTGTAGAGAATGTTAATATCTACAACTATAAAAAAATTCAATGCATAAATATTTGTATTTTAAGCTTGAAAAAAAATATGAGATCCGGATCAGTGAACAGTGCACAGCTCTCAAAATTTGATTTTTTTTTCAGATTTGTCATTCTTTTACGGCCGAAATTAGTACGAATTTTGCACTGAAAATCTACACAGTTGTAGATCTCGAGATTTTCTACACCTTGGAATTTTGATTCAATATTTTTGAAGTATAAAAATGCAGATTTTGAATTTTCAATAAAATGGTCACCATGGAGCTATTTGGGGGTTTCACCAATGTACAGCGATCTTGCGACGAGTCCCTTTGTTTAGTATATGCTGCAGCGTCAACGTGGTTCTATTACAGTATTACTACAGGTGTAAACTTGCCATTGTGTGTGACTGTGTGCTGATCAAGGTGTAGTGTTGAGATGGTATTTTCCTGCAGTAATTCTAAAGGAATTGATAACCGGCTGAGTTCCAGGCGTCCAGCATTAGTGTGAAGACACTAGTTTGAGGCTGTAAGCACTGTAAACATCATTATAACAGATTCGATCATGCAAGAAAAAGAGCTCTCCCAACACTGACAGAGAACAAATGGCGTGGCAAGGCGTGCTTTTTGTTCTAGTAGCATGTGTAATAGGGTCTGAAGGCTCTGACATACTGAGCGAAGGAGCTGCCGCTACTGGTCAGAAGAATTTGCTGACTTTGCTGTATGCTGCCCGTCTCGGCTGCCCATTTTCTGAGCTCACACCCTCGTCCATCATCGTCCGGACCCTATGTTCGGGCATGGCGTCGATCTCCAATGGAACATTAGGATCCATCGATGCACCTTATTTGCGCGTCCGCCTATTTGCACACTCCGATCAGAGAGAGGGCCAATGTTGTTTCTATCTACACATGGCCTCTCTGCTCTAAACTCTGACGACGATGTCTTTCGAGTTCATCACGTCCTTGAAGTTAGAAGGCGCAGCAGTAGTAGATGAACCGCCTCCAGGCCGCCTTCTTCTTCCTGGCGCCGGCGGCGGCCGCGACGGCGGCGATCGCGGCGGCCTCCTTCTCCTGCAGGGGTACCGGGGAGTCCATGTCCCTCAGCATCTCCAACATGATGTGCACGTCGCGGTACTCGCAGGTCCTCACCTCCTTCCGCAGATTCCTCAGCCCTGCAGCAGCGCCGATCCGTCAGTCAGAACTCAGAAGCGAATCAAAGAATCGCGCGCTGAAGATATGGCCGTGTGGCCGGAAATTTTGGCTACTCAAGCGCTTGTGTAAGAGGCCAGCGAATGTACATGGCCTAAGAAGACGATCAATATATGAGCTAAAATGATGCTGAACGTACCGGACGCCGGGCGGAGGCCGAGGCGGGCGGCGATGGCGAGCCAGATCTTCTTCGCCGGCACGGCAGATTTGTCCATGCACATCTTGAGTTCTTGTCGAGCTCTTTCAGACTATAACCAGTCTATGTCTCTGCTTGAACTGGGATGGAGGAGGAAACTAGAGCAGCTGTTTCTCGCTTGCCGCCTGCCGAGTCTAGATGTGGCCAGTTCCGCCGCGGCAGGGGGGATTTTATAGACGGGGATCCGGAGAGTGGGGACAAGAGGATATGCGCGTGCGATCGGGAGCTTTTTGGCGCGGCGTCGCCATCGGGTTTTGACGGCCCCGACCGGGACGGATCGTGAGGTGGCCGCGATGTGCGGCACACTATACCACAGGTGTCACGGGGCCCGTGGAAACTTCGTAACGGCTTCCCTGGGGATCCTGGCGCCGCACGCGAAGCTGCCGCGTGCTCCGATCCGACGGCCCACGCGGCCGTGAGCTGGTAGTAACTCGTACTAGCCCTAACTGCTCCCTCGATCGGAAGAACAAAGTCAAAGTTGGATTTCAGTTTCGCCTTTTCGTCGACCGATCGGGCCCGTCCAGAGTCTCGAGAAACCGGTGAGCTGAGAGAGACGGTGCACATGATCTCTTCCTCGTTTTGTTTAGTTGCTAGCTGTGGCGTGACGGCGCGCGATCATGTACTTGTCTGTCAGTTTCAGTTAAACTAAGCCGAGTAAACCATTGGATTAGCGGCTGAACTGGAAGACAGGTGGTTGTTCGTTTGAGACAAATTGCGTGAGCGATCACGTGATGAAGTGTCCTATTGAAAAACTCAAAAAAAATAGCTGGCACCGGAAAGATACCAGCAATCGATTAAAAATTAGGCGCTGGCTCTTCAATCATCATTTTGTAGGCTACGGCCGGGGTAATCGATGAATTAGAAGATACTTGAGGAATCAGATCAGACGTGCAGACAACACGATTAGGTGTTCATTGGCTCCGTTTGATTGGACGCGCAACTGGCTCGTGTGGACAAAGCCTAAAGTGTTCTACAACTAGCAATCCGAAGTGCTTCCAACAAGGAAAGACTTGTCTTCCAAAATACCCTACTCCATCACTGGCGTACTCCACTCGGGGAAACCAGTGGAGGCGTCTAGAGATATGCCACAGTGTGGGAGTGCCCTCTGGTTTTAGTGCTCTCCATGCTCATCGCCGACTCACGTTCCAACCCTACACGTCGCGTCGGCCGCCGGCGCACGTCCGCGCGCCTGCTTGCTTTCACATCAGTTGTACGGCAAAAACACGAGGCCGAGTTTCTTCCACGGTAGAGGGAGCCAAAGATATGGGCAGCACTGGGCGTCCCCCGGGGATAAAAAATTTTCATCCCCCGGGTCCCCCTGCTTACACGTGTCCCCTTTTTTTTTTGGCTCAACTCCCGCTTTTGCTCCCCGTAGCAAAAAATGTCCCGCTTTTGCTCCGCGTAGCAAAAAAAAGTCCCGTTTTTGCTCCCGTAGCAAAAAAACGTTTCACCCCAAAAAGAACAGGAAAAGGTCAGACCTCGCCGGAGATCTCGCCGGAGTTACTGTAGCATTTTTTTTTTGCTACAGTAGCAAAACGTCGATTTCGCCGGAGCATCGCCGGAGATTTTTGCTCGCCGGAGGGATAGCGGAGCAAAAAAATTATTCTAAAAATAACGTTATTATAGCAAAAAAATTATTCTATTAGAGCAAACAATCGGACCTCGCCGGAATTGTGGTAGCAAAAAAATTGTACAAAAAAAGCAAAAAAAAATACGTAAAGTAGCAAACATTTGACCTCGCCGGAGATATTGCTGGAGTTATCGTAGCAAAAAGTTTACACAAAAATAGCAAAGAAATTACACAAAAGTAGCAAAAAAAAAAATCCTCCTCCATGGACGAGATGGGGAAGATGGTGCTGCTACGGTGGCGCTAGGGAAGAGAAACGGCGGCGGCGCGCCATGCTGCGGCGCAGCGTGCTTCCGGCGCGAGCTTGCCGGGCCTCCAGATGCGGCCGCGCGAGTGTGCAGTGGGGAAGGGGAGATGCTCGAGGGATTGGAGCGGGCGCGAGCGTTGACCAAAGCAGCCGGGGGAAAGGGACGATGAGATAAGGAATAAGGTGCGAACGTGGGTGACGTGGGCGAGCGTGAGTGACCCGGAGGATGATCCTCCGGGGGATCCACAGCGTTTTCCCTAAGATATGGAAGACGTACGGTACGGGATAGCAAAGTGTGAATTTCCTGTATGAGCCAGCCGTGTAGCTGAAAGGGACGGTGCTTTGGGTGAAACAGTGAGCCAAATTGGAGTCGATAACTACTTTACGTGATCTGCAGTGCCGTGTTACAGAGAGTACAACGACCTTTCCTGATGCCATATGCACCTCGTCCGGTCCCTTTCGCGACTGCGCGCGCAGCTTAACTAGTTGCCCAGTTGCATGGTTGATGAAGTCGAGTGGATCGCTCTCAGGCGTCGCGGTCGGGCGCCGATGTGAACATACATGGCGCTGTTGCTGCTGGCGCGGTGGCGCCGTACGTGCTCATGCATGTATCGCGGTTGCATCTATCCCAGGGTAAACCAAAAGCACGATCGCACGAGAGTCCAGCCTTAATTTGGACGCACCTGGTCTGGTCGCGTCGTGTTCATTCATTTTCTGCCGTGCGTGCTAGCTTTTGCTTTCGGAGAAGATAAACTTGGCTGCGTATGTGAACAGTCATATCCCACTGCCCACCGTTGGCTGCCTACACTCTACTGACCAAGTAGTGCTGGACTAACTAGGGAAGTGTAGAAGGGCCCTCTCCTTATCCTTTCGCTGCTACAGTGTTTTGAGAGTCTGCCGCGGGCGACGCCGTTCTCCGGCCATCCCAGGCGCTAGCGCTTGCGCTGGTTGCCGTGGTGATGTCGTAGGGTGCCGGCCCCCTCGCCTGTATAGTTGTAGTTTAGCTTTGCTTTTAAGTTGCTTGCTTCTGTGTTCGAGTTGTGGCGTTTTGCCATCTGGGATTTCCTCGCAGGCGTGCCCGACCCCCGTCTGTGTGGTGTTGCTGCTGCCGCTCTCCGCTCACTGGCTCTCGAGGTGGGAGTCGAAGCTGGAGGAGATGGTGGCGGGATCCCCTTTCCCGCATAAGGTCGAGGGAGGAGCTCTGGATCTGGAGCTTCCTCGGTCCCCTTCCGCGAAACTTGAAGATGCACCTTCTTCTCTTCTGCTGGCCGGCCGTGGTGGCGAGGAGCGGACGGATGGAGCTGTTGCAGATTCTTTCTTCGTCGACGGGAACCAGGTTGGTCGTTGCGTCCATGAGCTCATCACGCGAAGCACATGTTGCTGCTGCGTTTCTTGGCCAGAAGGGTGGCCAAATCTTAACCTCCATGCTGGAGGCCTATCGGGCAAGCTGTCAGGGCTCGACGGCGTCCGAGGAGCAAGTGGTTCGTCCCCGCGCTTCGGTCGTCTGCTGATGGCTGCGCTCCATTGCTGGTCTGGGAGAGCTTCGAGCAGGTGCTCCGTTCTCGGCGATCTGTGCCTTGAGAACGCCGGCGATGTCGTGGTGGAGAAGACGCTGGTCTTGATTGCTTTTTTATTTCTGTTCCAGGGTCTTGTTTGTAAGTTTCCAGTCCCTCCTTCGAAGTCTCAGGTCTACAGGGCAAGATTTGTTGAGGGGTTGGATGTAATTTGTACCTACTACTTTGAATGAAAGTGCAGCTCGGGGTCTTTGACCCCTTCTTTGTTCAAAAAAAAAAAAAAAAAGACCAAGTAGTGCTGCGGTTACCAAGGGTGAGAGACTGTAGGCGCTGGCGTGTTGGTGACTGTCCGCTGCTGAGGCGCGGATGATGTACGCCCGGCCTAGCTGTATTCTCCATTTTCTGCAACGAGTTGCACGGGCGCGATCGGATACGCAATAACCACCGCGAGTTCTTGAAGATACTAGTATACCTAACCTAGCCGCTGCGCTCCGGGATCCTAGGGCTTCTTTGATTCATAGGATAGGAAAAGTGTAGGAATAGGAAACTCATAGGATTAGGATGGCATGTCTTGTTGAATCCTATGGGAAGAAGAAACATGTTTGATTGAGTGAAGGAATTTTTCCATGAGGTCCAACCTCATGTTATTTTCCTATGAAGTTTGTACTACAAGATTCCTATGGGAATTTTTTCTATAGGATATGATCCTATGAATCAAACAGCTTCAAAGGAAAATTTCCTATAGGATTTCAATCCTACACAAATCCTTTAGCATTCCTATGAATCAAATGAGCCCCTAATGGAAGATCACCGGGAACTATCTGAACACGCAAGGGTGTGCGTGTGGCCGTGTATCACATCCTGCCTGGGCATTTATTAGGATTAAAACCCTGTGAGACCCTCCGGTATTATACACGGACTATTAGAGCATCTCTACTCCTTCCGCCCCGGTCCGATTTTTCGGCGGAAGATATCGCCGCTTGGGGGGGGAATCACTCGCCATCGCTCGGGCGATTGGTGTCCATCGTTTCGCTAAAGAAATGTCTTATTGGGCTCGGCCCGTTTAACGCTCTGTCCATGCAGCATTATTATGTACCTGGCGGGCGAGCGCTCTGGATGGATTCGGATTTTGGACTGACTCGTCTGGAAGCTCGGCTATTCCTTCCTTCGATGGCTCGCTTTTTTTTTTTGCTTCGTTCACGTGCCACTGTGCCAGGCCTGGTCACGTCCTGGTCACGTCATCACATCATGTGATGTATGCACCTTTTTTTCTTTTCGTTCGTTCATGCATCCATGTATTCTTCTCTCCCTCACATGTATGCTTTTGTTTTTTTGCATGCATTTTTATTATTTTATCTATTTACTTTTCTTTATTCTTTTATTTTTCTCTTATCTTTTTTTATTCCTCGATGTATAAATATCTAGTCTTTTATTTCATAACCATTTCTTTCCGGCATTTGTTACAAGCTTTTTGTTCCTAAATTTTTGTATTTCACATTTTTTTTCCTAATATTTTGTTCTAAGCATTTGTTTCTAGATTTTTGTTCCCTTTTTTTGGTTTCTAGCATTTTATTTCTAGGTTTTGTTCCTACCATTTGCTCCAAGCTTTTGGTTCTATATTTTGCTGGGAGCATTTTGTTTCAAGCATTTGTTGCTAGGTTTTTTGTTTCGGGAATTTTGTTCCTTGATTTTTGTTTCTAACATTTTGTTTCTAAATTTCGTTCCTATATTGTGTTCCTAGATTTTTGTTCCTACCATTTTGTTTTTAGATTTTGTTCCCGGCATTTGTTCTAACGTTTTGTTCTTAGATTTTGTTCCTAACATTATTTCCTACACTTGTTCTGAGATTTTGTTCTTATGTGCATGCAACTTTGTTCTACCCTTGTTCTGAGATTTTTTTCCATTTCCATGTAACTTTGTTTCTACCATTGTTGTGAGTTTTTGTTCCTATATGCATGGAACTTTGTTCCTACCCTTGTTCTAAGATTTTTGTTCCTATGTCCATGGAACTTTGTTTCTACCGTTGTTTCGAGATTTTGTTCCTATGTCCATGGAACTTTGTTCCTACCTTTGTTCCGAGATTTTATTTTCTATGTCCATGGAACTTTGTTCGTAGCCTTGTTCTGAGTTTTTTTTCCATTTTTATGTAACTTTGTTCCTATCATTGTTGTGAGTTTTTGTTCCTATATGCATGGAACTTTGTTTCTACCCTTGTTCTAAGATTTTGTTCCTATGTCCATGGAACTTTGTTCCTATCTTTGTTCCGAGATTTTATTTCTATGTTCATGGAACTTTGTTTCTACCCTTGTTCTGAGATTTTGTTCCTGTGTTCATGGAACTTTTTTCCTACCCTTGTTCCGAGATTTTATTTTTAATGTCCATGGAACTTTGTTCCTACCCTTGTTCTGGGATTTTGTTCCTATATTCGTGAAACTTTGTTCGTACCCCTGTTCTGAGATTTATTCCTATGTTCTTGAAACTTTGTTCCTACCCTTCTTCTGAGATATTTGTTACTATGTCCATGAAACTTTTCTCATACCCTTCTTCTGAGATTTTGTTCCTATGTCCATGAAACTTTGTTCTGAGATTTTGTTCCTGCGTCGATGAAACTTTGATCTTATCCTTGTTCCGATATTTTGTTCCTATGTCCATGCAACTTTCTTCCTACCCTTGTTCTGAGATTTTGTTCATATCTCCATGAAACTTTGTTCCTACCTTGTTCTGAGATTTTGTTCCTATGTCTATGAAACTTTGTTTCTATCCTTGTTCTGAGATTTTGTTACTATGTTCAGGAAACTTTGTTCCTATCTCTAAGGAGTTTGTGTTCCTATCTCGGAGGAGATTTTGTTTTGGGTTTTGCTCTTACCTTTTTGTTTTTATAGCTGATAGTAAATAGTTACACGAGCAATAATTTTTGTTTCCCCGTATTTTTTGACTTTAATTCGTAATCGCACATATTTATTTACTTGGTCTAATTCATAGTCTTACATCAATTTAAACACTAATATTTTTCTAAAATGGTTTAGTTAATAGTACGTACTATATGGTTGTAACTAGTAGACGCTGTAACGATTTAATCTATGTCCACAGCGAGTGAGGAAAAAGAAAAGTAGAAATTTTGTGGCAGAGCCAATCCTCCGTTTCCCCAAAAAAAATCAGCTTTGTACTCTTGTATTTGTGCATCATTAAGCTAATTAAGCAGGAGGAAAAAGAACACAGTGCATCGAGCTAATTAAGTAAATGAAAAGGACAAATCAATCGCATCCATCTAAATAATTTAAGAGGAAAAGGACAAACACATGCAGCGTGCAAGTCAACAGCAAAGGAGCCAGTGCATGTGCGTGCGGAGATTCATGTGTGTACGTACCATGTCCCAGGCCGCGGTGCTTTTTTAGTCCCACATCGCAACCTGACGAAAAATTGCACCAGCTTAAATAGGATGGCAGGCAAAGAGGAGACAGGTCGGTCTAACAATATGGACCCACATCAAGATGGGACCCAGCTGCAGAGACAAAGAGATACGTAGCAACGACACAACCAATCCATGGACACTAATTGGGCCGGCCCAAGAAAAAATCATGTGAGCGATACGAGTGCAGGGGACGCCCGAGCGCCAGGGAGGAGGACCCGCTTGGGGACGTGTCGGCGCACATTTTGCCCTAGGGGGAGGCGAGGTTAGGGCGCCCTCCTTCACGGCAGTCAAAGGCTCTGCCTTGACGCGCCCGATGGTGATGCCTCCTTGGCACGGCGGCGGACTGGCCCACTCCGTCTTCACCCTCATCGCCGGGGCAGAGGTTGTGGGGCGGTGTGCCGACAATGAGGAAGCTGAAACAACGTATCAATGGGACCCAGCTGCAGAGACAAAGAGATACGTAGCAACGACACATCCAATCCATGGACACTAATTGGGCCGGCCCAAGAAAAAATCATGTGAGCGATACGAGTGCAGGCGCACATTTTGCCCTAGGGGGAGATGCGTTCCGGTCGTTGGGCCGAAGCAGCCCAGCGAATTAAGACAAATTATGGCCAAATTAAGCTGAATTTCAAAATCTAAACACAAATTGGCTTAATTTTATAGAGAACGGTCCAATATAAGCCGGTTCAATACAAATTCAAAATTAAAAGTCCCAAAACTAAAAAAACTACTCCATGCCGAGGCTGCGGTAGATGACCTCGTCGTAGTCGCGTCGTCGCCGTATTCGCCGTCACTAGACGGCTCGTCCTCCGGGCCGCGACTGGATCCCTGGCCTAGGTCGTTGGAGCGGACGGGCTTCTTCGCCGGCGGCGCATCGTCGTCGCTATCGTCAAGGATGACGATGCCTCACTCGTCATGGACACGACGGCGGGCTTCGAACTCTTCCATGGCAGACTTTTGGCGAGCCAGTTCGCCAGCCACGACCTCTTCCCTGGACCAGGCAAGGCCATCCTCGAGGTCCGCCGAAAAGACATTGTACTGCTCCGGCGAGGTTAGGGCGCCCTCCTTCACGGCAGTCAAAGGCTCTGCCTTGACGCGCCCGATGGTGATGCCTCCTTGGCACGGCGGCGGACTGGCCCACTCCGTCTTCACCCTCATCGCCGGGGCAGAGGTTGTGGGGCGGTGTGCCGACAATGAGGAAGCTGAAACAACGTATCAATGGGACCCAGCTGCAGAGACAAAGAGATACGTAGCAACGACACAACCAATCCATGGACACTAATTGGGCCGGCCCAAGAAAAAATCATGTGAGCGATACGAGTGCAGGGGACGCCCGAGCGCCAGGGAGGAGGACCCGCTTGGGGACGTGTCGGCGCACATTTTGCCCTAGGGGGAGATGCGTTCCGGTCGTTGGGCCGAAGCAGCCCAGCGAATGAAGACAAATTATGGCCAAATTAAGCTGAATTTCAAAATCTAAACACAAATTGGCTTAATTTTATAGAGAACGGTCCAATATAAGCCGGTTCAATACAAATTCAAAATTAAAAGTCCCAAAACTAAAAAAACTACTCCATGCCGAGGCTGCGGTAGATGACCTCGTCGTAGTCGCGTCGTCGCCGTATTCGCCGTCACTAGACGGCTCGTCCTCCGGGCCGCGACTGGATCCCTGGCCTAGGTCGTTGGAGCGGACGGGCTTCTTCGCCGGCGGCGCATCGTCGTCGCTATCGTCAAGGATGACGATGCCTCACTCGTCATGGCCACGACGGCGGGCTTCGAACTCTTCCATGGCAGACTTTTGGCGAGCCAGTTCGCCAGCCACGACCTCTTCCCTGGACCAGGCAAGGCCATCCTCGAGGTCCGCCGAAAAGACATTGTACTGCTCCGGCGAGGTTAGGGCGCCCTCCTTCACGGCAGTCAAAGGCTCTGCCTTGACGCGCCCGATGGTGATGCCTCCTTGGCACGGCGGCGGACTGGCCCACTCCGTCTTCACCCTCATCGCCGGGGCAGAGGTTGTGGGGCGGTGTGCCGACAATGAGGAAGCTGAAACAACGTATCTTGCTGCGGGCCTGGGAGTCGAGGAGCGGCGCCGAGGAAGAGGGGCGGCGGGAACCTCCGTCCAGCCCAACGGTGGGTTGTTGCCAGCCTTAATGTGGGCGAACACAGCGGCGAGGGTGCGCCCTTCGCTGATCCACCACCTCATCCTCCCCGCCGAGTTCCTGATGGCAGGCGCCGGAGGCGGGACGTCGTAGTGGGCGAGCTGCTCGTGGTGGCGGTCGCAGTAGAAGGAACGCCACCGGGGAAGATTCTGAAGGTGCCTGGCAGGCTCGGTCCGCTGCTCACGCGTCATGGCGGCGCGCGCATCCTGGATCGCCGCCGCTAGTTCGTCCGGCCTCGGCACGGTAGGCACGGGGTAGCCCGTCGCACTGTTCCTCCATCCGCCGCCGATGCGGGTGTGAGGCGGGACGGGGTACCCCGCCGCGTAGAGAAGGCGAAGCACCTCCTCATGCCGCCAGCGGCGACCGAAACCGTTAGCCGTTGCGCCGTCTCCGAGAAACCTTTCGGCCATTGTTCTCCGGCAAGCAGTTGGATGTGGATGCGGCGAGACGCGGGTGAGGGCTTTTAAAGGCGGCGAAGAAATGGGCGGCAATGTGTGGCGACGCCATTACTCGCCTCAGAACACTGAACGGTGGTCTCCATTAGGTCAGGATGGGAAACGAGGCGCCGGGGCAACGACCCGTTCGCCCACTACAGCCAGGGCCCATCCGTGGGGAAAACGCGCGGGCGTTTTTCCCTCGTTTTTTCTTTCGCCCGGCACCCCAGCTGCCCCCAGTGCGTTGGCTTTGGCCTAGGTTCGCCGGCTTTTTTCGGTCCAAGTCGGCGAATTTTGTGTTGCTTGGGGGCGAGCGGGTGATTTTTTTTTCTTCATGTGCAAAAAAGGCCGAAAGAGTGGCCTGACACTACAGGACGCGCGCGAGACGCCGACGGCCGGCCCCCGTCGGCGTAGGCGTCGTTGCCGTCGGCGTACCTATACGCCGACGGTGGCCGTCGGCGTATCCCCGTCGGCGTATAGGTCCGTCGGCGACTTCGCCTCCCCGTCGGCGTCTTCCCTACCGTCGGCGTATCCCGTATAGGCCGACGGGGATCCCCGTCGGCGTATAGGAACGGAATTTTTTCAAAAAAAAAAGTTTCAACTTTTTTTAAAACTTTTTTTTTTGAATTTCTTTCTGCATATTTTTTATTTCACTTGTTTAACCACTTAATCACACTATAGTCATATCTACTAATCTAAATTACTCGTTTCTACACTTAATCACACTATAATCACACTTCCCGGTCGGTCACCCATCATGAGATTGCTCCAGGCCCAACACGCTTAACTTCGTAGTTCCTTCACTGTGATATACCTAGAAACAACTCATGTGTTGTTGTTAATATTATCCAATCAATCCTGTTAACCTTAACCCTTGGACCATCATGTCACACTCTTTTATTTTGTGAATTCAAACAACTATTTAAATAAAATATAATAACTAATAATAACAACTAATTGTTCCAATGTCACATTAAACACTTGAGACAAATCATGCTACAAAAATGACCACTGGGATTTAGAATTAAAATAACATCTTGCATGACATGAAAAATCCTAGCCACAGTCTATACAAGGTTCTTTTTGCTTCGTTATAAATTCTACCACAAGCAGCAATTTCTTTTCCTAACAAGCACCATACAAAATATATTTTAACAAAAACTCTCTAAATTATAGAGCAAGTAAACAAGAGAGTACTCACATAAGTCTACTAAAACCAACATCTCTGAATAAGAGATGCATGAAAACAAAACATGAGCTAAAAGGATTGCGGTAATTAGAAGAAAAACTAAGAATACGAGCATAACGAGTATTCAAATGAAAAATTGGAGCATGTATCTCTCCCAAACAAGAATGCTAGGTTCCAGTGATGTTTATTGCAGCAAGGAAACAACTTGGTCCAACAATTATAGCCGGACATGAAACCGGACCGAAGCAGGTGGTTGTGAATAAGGTTTGAGCAATATTAATTTCGTATATTCTTACACACACCACATGGACAACATATAAAACAATTATGCTTGGTTTTCTCAGCCACGCCCATAAAATAATGCAGGTCATCAATGAAATCAGGAGAGCTTCGGTCACCGTACATCCATTGTCGGTTCATCTTCATTATATATATCATGAATAGAGGAGTGACCAAATTAATACAAGACCGTCACATTAAAACCAAAGTAGACTAGTTCATTTGAACTCAAATTGCATATAAATCAAATAAACTCCCACATAATTACTTCCAAACTAGCTCATGAAGTTCATACATACTTCCCATAAAGTTCATACATGTTTCTCATAGAACAACAAAAAACTATCTCGAGCATTTAAATGCAACAACAAATGCGACAAAAATCGCAACTAAAGTAAAAATTGATCCAACAACATAATGATACCAAGCCTCTCTATTAATGTCATAATTTACAATCTTCCTAATCTTCAAGCGCATTGCATCCATCTGGATTTTGTGTAGATCGACGGCCACATCCAACTCCAATTTCATCTTTTGTTCTTCAATTATTTTCCATTTTTCTTTCAAATGATTTTCTTCCTTTTCAACTAAATTTAACCTCTCGACGAGAGGGTCGGTTGGAATTTCCGGTTCACATACCTCCTAGATAAAAAAATTCTATGTCAATTTGATAAATGAAACAAATAGTTATAAAAGATAAATATACCACATCCAAATCATAGGCTGGACGAGGACCGACGGGGGAAGATATCAAAACCATAGCACTATATATAACAAACAATCATAAAAGTAAGAAAATTATACAAATAACTATCTAAATCATACAAGTAATATTTAAAAAAATATAGAAACAATAGGCTCTCACCACGGTGGTGCCGACGACGAGATCAGAAACAATAGAAGGTTGAGCAAACACATAAAGATATGCATATCACAATGACGAACTTATTGAAAATATAATAACCAAGACCAAGAAAAATATAATGATATAGAATAACTTTTAGAGGACTCAATTGTGCAATAATAATGAAATAGGCTAAAGGAAGTTGTACATGACTTACGACATCCATCTCTGCAAAATGGTTCAAGAGCATCTGCTAGAAGTGAACCTTGAAATACTAGTTCAGAAAATTTCACGATAAAACCACTTGCAATAGACAAATATTGGAACAAAAGGCCAATGACCCAGAGCAGTTTATTCGGCCTCAATGGAAGCAGTTTCATCAATCCAAGTCTTGCGGGAGTTGAATCATCTGAATTCATTTAGCATCAGATTTCCACAAACGCTTTCACATCTATCTGTCGAACACCAGGTAGAAGTGTAAGGCTGGTGCCAACCGGGGCTGCAGCGGGGGGCGGTAGGGGCGCTACCGCCCGGTGGCGGGCGAGAGGAGGCGGTAGGCGGCGGCGGGCGGTGGCGCTGCCGCCCGGGCTATAGCCCGTGTCGCCCGGCTTGCCGCCCGCATAGGCGGGGCGGTAGCGCAGGGCCGGGGCGGTAGGGAGGGGCGAGAGGGAGAGAGGGTGGGGCGGTGGGATGGCGGGTCGGGGCGGTAGGGCGGGGCGGCAGGGAAGAGCCGTTGGGGGCCAACGGCTAGCTGACGTGGCGCCCCCCTATTGGTCCACGTCAGCTAGCCGTTAGGGTTACCGTTGCTGTAAAAAAAAAGTGAAAAAAAAATCGAAAAATTTGAAATTTGGAGCTGATCCCTCCTATAAATACCCCCCCATATGCTGCACTCATTCCACACCAATTTCATCCTCTCTACTCTTCATTTCCACCCTCTCGACGCCATGTCTTCGTCAAGTAGCAGCGATTCGAGCGAGGGACTGGAGGGTGAGATGATCGCCGCAATGCAGGCGGCAATGGAGGCCGAGTACGAGGCGGCGCTCCAAGCGGTGCCAAGACCGCCGCGGCGCCGTCGACAGTTCATCAGGCGTGATCGTGTTGGCGCCGCCGAGCGGCTCTACGACGACTACTTCGCCCCCAACTGCGCTTATCCTCCGAGCTTCTTCCGGCGAAGGTATCGGATGAGGCGATCCCTTTTTCTACGCATTGTGGATAGATTGGGTGAATACTCTCCGTATTTCACCCAAAGAGTTGATGCTCTGAACCGTACGGGTTTTACTCCGCTACAAAAGTGTACTACGGCGTTGCGTCTGTTAGCTTATGGATCCGGTGCTGATACCATAGATGAGTGGCTTAAGTTAGCTAGACAAACTTCGTCAGACTGTCTAGATCGATTCTGTGAGGGCATCATCGACTGTTACGGTGAAGAGTTTTGCCGTCGACCTAACGTCGAGGATACTCAGCGTCTGTTAGCGAAAGCCGAGGAGCGTGGCTTTCCGGGCATGCTAGGGAGCATAGATTGCATGCATTGGCAGTGGAGGAACTGCCCAGTTGCGCATGCCGGTCAGTTCACAAGGGGAGACATCAAACACCCTACCGTAATCTTAGAAGCCGTTGCGTCGTATGATCGTTGGATCTGGCATGCTTTTTTTGGAGTCGCCGGGTCCAACAACGACATCAATGTGCTCAATCAGTCCCCATTGTTCACGGATGTGCTTAGAGGAGAAGCACCCACAGTGAACTTCACGGTGAATGGACACCAGTACAACTGGGGTTACTACCTTGCCGACGGCATCTACCCCTCCTGGCCGGTGTTCATGAAAGGTGTTACTCTTCCACAAAGTGACAAGCAACGTGTCTTCACTGCTGCTCAATCGTGTTGGCGCAAAGATGTGGAGTGTGCATTTGGAGTGTTGAAGTCTAGATTCAACATTTTAGCAGTTCCCGGACGCTCCTACTCCATGCGCACTCTTGGGTTGATCGTGCGTGCATGTGTCATTCTGCACAACATGATCATCGACGATGAGCGTGGTACCAATTTGGAGAACACCTATGAGACAGTTGCGAGCAACGTCGGCCCTCCAATACATACCAATGCACCACCAAGCCTAGCAGCAAGGATTCAGATGGACAACGAAATGCAGGACTCGCCGATGTATACACAGCTCCAGGGGGATTTGATTGAGCATGTGTGGGCTCATCAAAACTAGATTATGTAATTTTCTCATTTTTTATGTAATTTTTATTTATTATTATGTAATCGGTTCAATTTTAGTTGAATAAAATAATTTCTTCTATTATTTGCAATGTTTTTAATCTTCAAAATATGTGTTGACGTGGAGGAGAGAGAAAAGCTGATGTGGCAGAGAGAGAATCTTATAGCCCGGGCTATAGCCCGTGCACTGGCACCGTGCCCGTGAGAGTGGCGTGAGAGTGGTGAGAGAAGGTGACGTGGCGGGGGCTATAGCCCGTGAATAGTGGGCGGTGCATTGGCACCAGCCTAATATACTGTACAGAGCGACCACTTGCTTTTGCAAATTTCAGTGCTACTGGATTCACATCTTTGAAGCACCTCTGGGCTGAGTCTCTGGTCAAACAGGACGACCAAACTACGCCGAGAAATTCTCCTCTGGGCTGAGCTCTTCCGTTTGTAATTTGCACCTTGTTTGCAATTTCCTTCCTTTTATCTCTTCTCTTTTTTTTTGTTTTGTTTCGTTCTTTCCCTTCCTGCTTTCCTTTGATTTTCATGTAACCTCAGTTTTTGCAATATAATAAGGTAGAGAATCCTCTACCTTTTAATTAAAAAAAATCTTTGAAGCACGTAACACACAAATGAGGAGAGATTAAATTATTAGTAGGGTTGAGAGCAGGTTATGTGAATCGAACCTCCATAGCAGGGATAATCTGATATTGGGGAAAGCGCATCAGGACTTGGCTAGCGGCGGCGCTGTGAACAAGGAGAACTGGTGGAGCCGGTGCGCTGCGAGTGGGTCCGGAGCAGCGTGTCCATGGGACACCAAAGGCGGCGGCGGCGGCTGCGTAGGGAGCAGCGTCGGAGGTGGTTCGCAGGGCGTACGTGGGGGAGCGCTGACGATGGCGGCGCGTGTCGGTGGAGATGGGAGAAGGGGATGCGTGGATGGGGTATCTTCATAATCACAGGCAAGGCAGCGTAGGTGGAGTATGAAAGGAGCAGATTTTGTGAAATAAATCACGGGAAAGTCGCTAGGCCGTAATTAGGACGTAATTAACGGGAGGCACTGCCGGGCAGAGATTGCGTTTGCGCGGAACGCTTCGTCGCTGGGTGGCAGAGTTTTCGTCCGCTCCTCTAAATTGCTAAATGCACTCTTCGGTGGGGCTAATTTTTGTGTTAACGGTTAGATATTGTCAAGTGGGGCTGATTGTGAGCTCCTAATTCGGCTTTATTATTAGGCGTACATGTGTAGAGGTGTACCTAGCAAATAATATATTTGCTCTTTTAATAGTACTCCCTCCGTCCACTTTTATAAGTCTCACTTCTTAGCATTTCAATAGTAAGAAGTGAGCCTTATAAAAGTGGACGGAGGGAGTAGTAGAGATGAAATGAGCAAAATTGCAATGAGAGATGAGAGATGTGAGGATGAAATTTCTAACATTTTAGACCACTTGGATAGTCACTCCACCACCAAATCTTGACAAATCTTGGAGAAAATATGAATGAAACCCGAGCTTGGAGGGAAGTAACAATGAGACAAATGGCAGATGCGGCTTAGGATATCGTGCCGAACATATCGACACCTAGTAATAAGGGTAGACAAGAATGGTAAGGTGGGATTGTGTTTGAGATATTATGATGAAGATATCCACAATTATTACTTAGAATAACCGTTAATGGTAAGGTGGTGTAGAAAAACGTGTGCGTTGAAGATATCGTGTCAAAGATATCCACAAAAACTACTAAGGGTAACGAGGAATGGTAAGGTGGTGTTAAAAAGTGTGCGTTGAAGTTATATTGTCGAACATATACACAACTAGTACTAATGGTAACAGGGAATGGTAAGGTAGTGTAAAATAGTGGTGTGTTCAAGATATCGTGCCGAATGTCGAGACATCGTAGTAGTTTTCATAGACGGGGGTGCCATGAGACTACGGTAGAGACGTGGGGTAACGGGATAGCGTTAGTAACACAGAACACGGGATTTTACCCAGGTTCGGTACGTCGCGACAGTACGGCGTACCTACTCCTGCACTTCTCACTAATAGGGACTAAAGCCCGTAAATCTGGGTTACAATGTGAGGTGGTAGATCTAGCTTATTCGGCGAGGATGAACTTCTCGGTGAATAGCGTAGAGCAAAGAAATTCTAACTTCAGCCTATCGAATCTATCCTCTGTCCGGCTTTATATAATAGCAGGACTAGGGCTTACAGATTAGGAAACCTAGAAGACTACGTTTAACTTGTAACTTGGAAAGTAAGGAATCCGTCTTCTCCTCCAAGCCAGATCACGAGGGCCGTGATCCGGGTTCTTCTAGAATTCGGCTTCTGTGCGTCGGACTACTGGGCCGCCCAATGGACCTAAGCCCACTACCACTTGGGCCACCCTGGTAATCCGGCACTTTGTCTACCATCTTCTATACCCCTATTCAGTATATATCCGACAGTAGCCCCCAGGAAGGATCAAAACTCTGATTCTCCGTCTTTCGTCAAATGCATTTTGTCCGGGAAATCTTGATTCAGCAGTCTTGATTCTTTCTTCTTTCCTTTTAAAGGAGATGGTAACATAAAACTCGGAACTCTGAAAATCCGGCTTTTCTTCTCGCGATCCTTCGCGGAAAAGGAACTTATGACATCAGCACTTTAATCATGCTGACGCACGCGCCGCTTGGTTTCACGCGGGAAACCCTGCAACGTATCTCTGACAGATTCTCACGAGAAACGAGGAGATAGCCATCATTCCTCTGTCGTTCCGTTTCCCGGATTTTCCGGTGGTTGACACGCGTCAAACATCCAACGTTCGAAAGAGCCGTTGGCACGTATCTAGAAGTTTTCAGGCTATAAATAGCCGCCCTCGTCGTCATCGGAAATCTTTCCTCACTCCCATACTGCCCACGCCATTGTTGCGAACGCGAGCTCGAGAGCAAGTTTTCTGCCCCAAGCGCACCTAGCTTCCAAGCACGCAGAACGCACCAACGCCACCGCGGAAGATGGCCTCTCCGCAGTCCTCGCCGGCCCGCGCTTCCATCGACGATCTTTTGGGCGACCTAGATCCACAGCTAGGGTTGCCCAAGCGCGCCGGCGACGAGCCGGAAAAGACCACGGCGTCCACGGCAGGCGGAGGAAGCGCTTCCACCGCCGCGAACGCTGCGGGACCGAGCTCCGCATCCTTCCCGCCGTTTGCTTCAGAAACAGCGAGGGTCAAGATCCGTTCCCGCGGTACTGAACAATTCTCCACCGGAGCTGATGAAGAAACAGAACTTGTCGGAAATTGGAATCAGAGTAATACTTCGCTCGTCCTCCTTCGTCGGATGTCAAGGGATAAACTAATCGTCGAAGGCAAATGGCGGATCTCGAAGGATGAACCAGAGCCCAGGCCGAAAGTCAGAGAACGCGTCCTCCTTACCTCTCACATCACGAGAGGTATGGGTTTTCCTCCCTCCGCCTTTTTCCTAGACGTCCTTAACTTTTATGGTGTTCAACCACATAACATCTCTCCAAATTCCATTCTTCAATTAGCTAGTTTCCAAGCTCTTTTTGAAGGGTATCTCGGAATAACTCCCGATTTAGACTTCTGGCATTATTGTTTTGAAGTAAAACATAACATCACAAACGGTGTTTCACCCATCTGCGGGACCATATCTTTCACCCTCAGAAACTTTAGGGAAGAATGGTATCCAAAAATAAAAATGCCGAAACCCGACCAAAACTGGCTAGGTTCTTTCTTTTATCATCAAGATATTCCGTTTCCAGGCAAAGAAACCGGAATTCCTCCCTTTGTTAACTCTGCTGCTACTCCTTGTGATAGTTGGACACTTGCAATAACGGAGGATTTACCCGAAAACCTGATGAAAATAAAGCGGCGCATTGCCAAACTTTCTTCTTCTCAACCCTCTTTAGTTTGGAAGGATACCGTTTTGTGCTGGTTTGGCCGTCGTGTCCAACCTTTATCCCTTCGTTCCCGACTTCTTTGTGAATACACGGGCCCTGAAGATAGCATGAGAGGAACCGATAGGTCCTATACCAAAAAGGATTTTATAGAACGACTTCACCAGATTGTCGCCGCCAGCAGCCAGGTTGAGGAAAGTCTGGCCATTTATCATGCGGAGAACCTGGTTCCTAAGGTACTTTCCTTCCCCTGCTTCTGAGTTTCCTCAAGTTATCTTCTCTATTCATTTTTTAACATACTTGTTGACTCTTTCCTAGTTCAATGAACTCGGAGAAAATGATCTTGCTTCTGATGCTGAATTCAGCAAATTATATGCCGAGTTTTACAACAATCAGAAGCGTAAGAGGAAAACTACCATCAAAGAAGAATTTCCTTCTGCACCTATGGGTAAGAGGGGGAGAATGAATATGCAACCGGGAGAAAATTCTCGATCACCTGTCAGAAACGAATCCATTCCCAATTTGGATGACGTCCGGGTGAAAGAAGAGCTTTTTGATGACCTCGGATATATCCGTCCAGAAGCTAAGAAGTTTTTCGCTCCTGCGCCTCTGGTTCGCCCCTGGCCACAGAATGGATTAGTTATTCGTAACAATATCGCATTCTTGCCCCGTCAGGTCATACACGACGGCCTTCACCATGTTGGAATTCTTTTCATGGAATATGCCAGAGAGTTCCAAGAGACTTTGGCTGACTTGCGAGAAATGAACCAGGTAATACTCCTAGCCCCCAAGCATTAAGTTGAAAATCTGAGTTCTTCTTAATGTTTTCCTTGTATGCTTGTTCGAACTTAAGCATCTGGCTTTCATTTCCATGTTTCAGCATTCTGCAGACGCTATAAACTTGGAAGTTTTGAAGAAACTTAGTCTCAAGAGCAGAGAAGTAAAAACCCTTCAATCTGTTATTGAATAAAAAAGCAACGAACTGGCGTTGTCTCAGCGGCAATTATCGAAAGCCACCGGTATTTTACTTCGTGCTATTGGTTTTTTCTAGAAGATCATTGATAAATCATGCTGTAAACTCGGAATATTTTGTCCTCGCTTTTCAGCTGCCTTAACCAAAGCCACGAAGCTAGCGGAAAACGCTGCTTATTTCTCTCAACTTCGTGAGGAAAACTCCCATCTTCAAAAGGAACTTTCAAAAGTTCGAGAAGACCTGGAAGCTAGTAATCTAGCCCTTGGGATTGCGCAGTCCAAAGCTTCTTTGCAGGCCTCGGAGGATAAATCTATCATCAATGATTTAGAAAGTATGCTGTTCCCTCGTATGAAAGAGGGCGACGAAATTGACGCGGTTCTTGGTAAGTTGATTTCTTTTACCAATGCCATTATGTCATATTTCTTGTACTTTCTAATATTTGCTTTTGTCAAAAAAGCAGGCAATTTTCCAGGACTTTCTCGGACTGAGAAGATCCGGGTTTTTGGGGGAATATGGAGCTCAATTAGAAATGCAGGAATGCACCTAATCAATAAATTCCTCCCCACAAGTACTATTCAATCTTCAGAAGTTTACAAACTTCCGGGTGCTATCATGGAGGTAGCGAATTCCAAAGAAACTCTCCTTCGCTCCGCTGCACGGGGAGGTGCACGAATGGCCCTCGGCCTTATGCGCTTACACTACCCTAATGCCAAGTCCTGGCGCGTAGCATCCGGTATTCCTCCAGAATGTACAGAAACGCAAGTAAACGCGGTCTTTGATGAAGTTAAAGGCCACGCCACCCAACTTGCCTCCATGGTAAATATCTCCATTACTTATCCGGAAGAAGAAGTGCCCGCAGCCCCCGAGAATGATAGCAGTGATGAAGACTCGGAATTTTAAGGGAATACACTTGACCCGAATGATGTATATGTATAAGAGCATTTCTACAATGCAATTCATATTGTAATGCTTCTATATCCTTTGTCGAAACAAGAACTCCGCCTTTTGCAATTGCAGGTTTCTTGCAAGATTTTTCCGGGTTTGACTGTTCCTTTATCTTCTAAGTAATCTGGTAAATGTGCTTTAACTGTTCTAGTGCTAAAAAATGGCTCAAATAACAATATGAAACTTCATGTCGAGTAACTGGGTACGAACCAACCAGTTTTGAAACTCAGAATCATGGATCATGCTAAAGGCATTTTTACTAACTAGTTCTAATAACCCAACACACACAATCAGATAAGACTTAGAGAAAACAAGGAACTATTTTGAAACTTGGGCACGCAGGCACAATCCGAGTTTCCTTTAACCTTTAACAGGTCGAATCATTCAGCTTTTAAACACCGAGCACGCAGGCACAATTCGGGTTAACATTGAGTATTTGTAAGATCATTGGGAAATAGATGAGGCGGAAATATTTTGTACTTATAATGAATATGAATTCCGACAGCTGTATTTCATGATCTCAAAGATGTTTACATGGAAATTGAACTAAGTATAGAAGGGACGTAATTGCTGGATACTCCAAGGCCTATTTGTCTCTCCTAGTTCATCATCTATTTTTCTCTTTCTTTTGCGATTCGGCTTCTCGGGGTCATCTTCCGTGTCTCGAATGTCAACAAGATAGTATGATCCATTCTTCATGGCTTTACTGATGACAAATGGTCCCTCCCATACCGGGGCTAATTTGTGCTTCCTTTTCTGCACCAATCTCAGCACTAAGTCACCTTCTTTAAAAGAACGATGCCTGATTTTCCGACTGTGATAACGTCGTAAACCTTGCTGGTAAATGGCGGATCTTTGAAGTACAAGTTCTCGTTCCTCTTCTAAGAGATCGACGGCATCCTGTCGTGCTTCCTCGGCATCCGAGTCGTCAAAATTCTGCACTCTCGGGCTATCATGGATCATATCCGTTGGAAGAATAGCTTCCACACCATAAACCAGGAAAAACGGGGTTTGCTCGGTTGACCTATTTGGCGTCGTTCGAATACTCCACAATACGGAAGGTAGCTCTTCTACCCACGCTCCAGCTGCTCTATGGAGAGGAGATTCGAGTCTTGGGCGTATTCCTTGCAGGATTGAACTGTTCATTCTTTCAACCTGTCCATTAGATTGCGGGTGTGCCACAGATGCAAGATCTAAGCGGATTCCCGTTTGTTGGCAGTATTTTGCCAACTCTCCAATGGAAAAATTTGTCCCGTTATCAGTTATTATGCTGTGTGGGACGCCATACCTCATTACTAAATCAATAATGAAATTTCTGGCGGTTGCGCCATCCAGCTTTTTGATGGGTTTAGCCTCCACCCATTTTGTGTACTTATCTACCGCTACGAGTAGATGTGTAAGTCCACCTCTTGCAGTTTTAAACGGTCACATCATATCTAGCCCCCAGACCGCAAATGGCCATGTGATAGGGATAGTTTTAAGTGCTTGGGCCGGTAAATTGGTCTGCTTGGCGTAATATTGACATCCTTCGCACGTATTCACTATGCGTTCGGCGTCTGTCTTGGCTGTTAGCCAGAAAACCCCCGCCCGGAATGCTTTTTTGACTATGCTTTTTGATTGAGCATGATGTCCGCAATCGCCGGCATGGATTTCTTCCAGTATTTCTCTTCCTTCTTCTGGTGAAATACACCGTTGAAAAATTCCAGAGGTACTGCGTTTATACAAGTGGTCGTTGATCACCACGTATCCTTTGCATCGACGCTGTATTTGCCTTTGCAGGACCTCGTCTGCTCCTTCCGGGTACTTCTGATTGACTAAGAAGTTTAAGTACGGGATTGTCCAATCTGGTTTAACGAGCATGACTTCAATTGTTTCAGATGCTAGAGGGTAATCAACGTCTCCACCTTTTATGGACGGTTCATGTAAATGCTGGACGAATACCCCTGGTGGTAAAGTTTTTACTCTCTCTGATCCCATGCGGGCTAATGCATCCGCGTTCCAATTTTCCTCCCTTTTTATGTGAAGGACTTCGAACCCGAAGAAACAGATGGCAAACTCATCCACCGTCCTCCGATATTCAGCCATTATAGGGCTTTTCGCGTCCCAGGTTTGGTTGAGCTGATGCTGTACCAAATCCGAGTCTCCATAGCACAAGATGCGTTTTACCCCTATTTCTTTTGCGATATGCAAGCCATGAAGCAAAGCTTCGTATTCTGCCACATTATTGCTGGCGTTGAAGTGTATTTGCAATACATACTCCATTGCGTCTCCCTTGGGAGATTTTAGAACTACGCCGGCCCCAGCTCCTTCCTTCATCTTGGATCCGTCAAAGTGCATGACCCAGTACTCGGATTCTGGCATCGGTGTATCTTCCATTGCTTCTGTCCAGTCGGCGACAAAATCTGCCAAAACCTGGGATTTTATTGCCGTCCTTGGCTGGTACTTAATGTCGAAAGCTGCCAGCTCGATGCCCCATTTAGCTACTCGGCCGGTTGCCTCCGCATTGTTTATAATATCCCCTAGTGGTGCTTTACATACCACTGTTATGGAATGTCCTTGAAAGTAATGGCGCAGTTTTCTGGATGCAAAAAATACGCCATATGCCAGTTTCTGATAGTGCGGGTATCTTTGTTTGGATTCGGAGAAAACTTCGCTTATGTAGTATACCAGATGTTGATCTGGTATGCTTTGCTCTTCTTTTGTCCGTTCCACAACGATTACCGTGCTAATAACCCGATTAGTAGCCGTAAGGTACAGTAACATGGGTTCTTCGTCTTTTGGAGATGCCAAGATGGGAGCGTTCATCAAGGTTTCTTTTAACTGAGCCAACGCTGCGTCAGCCTCTTCTGTCCATTCAAACTTGTCGGATTTCTTCAACAGTTTGTAGAGTGGTAAGGCTTTATCTCCCAGCCGACTAATAAATCTGCTGACGGCTGCAGCGGAACCCGTCAATCTTTGGACATCTTTTACGCACGTAGGTTTTGAGATGTTCAAGATTGCCTTGATCTTTTCCGGGTTAACTTCTATTCCTCTATGAGAAACGATAAAACCCAGAAGTTTTCCTGAGGGAACCCCGAATACGCACTTAGATGGATTCAACTTCATCTGGTAAGTGCGTAAGTTTTCGAAAGTTTCTCGCAGATCCTTAAGGAGTGTATCTTTTTTCTTGGTTACGACAGCAATATCGTCCACGTAAACATGGACATTCTTTCCAATCTGACTATGCAAACAACGTTGCATGCAACGCTGGTATGTTGCACCTGCGTTCTTCAGGCCAAAAGGCATGGTTACGTAGTAATACGTCCCGTATGGGGTTATAAAAGAAGTCTTGATTTGATCTTCCTTTTCATGCGTATTTGGTGGTACCAGGAGTATGCATCCAAAAAGCATAAAAGCTCGGAGCCTGCAGTGGCATCTATTATTTGATCGATTCGCGGTAACGCGAACCTATCTTTCGGACATAACTTGTTCAATCCTATGTAATCTATACACATTCTGAGGGCAGTTGTGTCTTTCTTCGGCACTAATACCGGATTTGCGGACCAGTCAGTATGGATTACTTCCCTGATGAAATCCGCTGCTAAAAGCCGGATAATTTCCTTGCCAATAGCCTTCCGTCTTCTTCCGTCAAATCGACGGAGACCTTGTTTGACGGGTTTTGATCCCGGAATAACCTTGAGTTGGTGCTCAGCAAGTTCCCTGGGTACGCCTGGCATGTCAGCTGGACACCAGGCAAAAATATCCCAGTTCTCACGGAGGAACTTGATGAGCTCGCCTTCCTATTTGTCGGTCATCCCAGTCCCTACAACGACGAATTTTGTCGGATCTTCGGGATCTAGGATTACCTATCTTGTATTCTCGGACGCCTTGAAGCTATCTGTTGGCTTCCGAGTTTCTTTCCCTGCCGGCATTTCTTTCGGCGATACCTCCTTGGCTAACTCCTTCAGTTCTTCTTTTGCTATAACTCTCTGAGCGCAAAGGGCGTTTTGTTTCTCCAGCTCGTTTGCCAGCTTGAAATCACCGGCAATGGTGATTACTCCTCCTTTTGGTCCTGGCATCTTCAGCTTGTTGTAGATATAGCAAGATCTTGTCATAAATTTGGCGAAAGCCGGACGTCCGAGTATTGCGTGATACACGCTTTCGAACGGCACTACTTCGAAGGATACTTTTTCCTGCCGGAAGTGATCTTTATCTCCGAAGGTGACATCTAGGGAAATTTCTCCTAGGGATCGTGCTTGCCTGCCAGGAACAATACCATGGAAGCGTATATTGCCGTAGTTGAGCTGGGACTCGGAGATCTTCAAGTGCTTTAGTGTATCCAGGTACATTATATTAATGCTGGATCCTCCGTCCATCAGCACCCTTCTTAGCCTAGTGTTTTGAACAATAGGGCTTACAACAAGAGCTTGTGTGCCGGGTTCCGGGATATTTCCAGGATGATCAGACTGATCCCAGATTATCGGTGTGTTGGAGTACTTCAAGAATTTCGGGGTTGCAGGGATGACTGCGTTTATTTCCCGAAGCGTTCTTTTGGCCACCTTTGCTGATGGAGTTGCTAAGAAAGTTAGCATTGCTTCTCCGTCAACTCTCGGAAACTTGGGCTCGCCTTTTCGCTGTTGTTCCTGGATTTTGTCATCAGTGTCCGATTCACTGTCTTCTTTGTCAGCTTCTGGCTTTTGTTTGGCGGGTTTCCTCTTGGAACCCTTCCCCTTATTCCCGGATCCTGCGTTGCCTTTCATATGCTTATTTAGCCGGCATTGCGCATTTGTATGGGTAGGTTTGCCAAATTGGGAGTGGTGGACGCAGGGTTCCGACTTAATTCTCTCCCATTCTTCAGGAGTGTAATTGATTGGATCTGGACTGCGACCTTTCCACTTATTTCCCTTTTCTCCTCCAAAGGCTATGTTGACCTCTTTGGGCTTTGTCGTTGATTCTGGAGTTCCTTTTTTGTCAGAACGAGGGGTTTTCTTGGCAAGTATCAATGTATCAATATTGCCACCTCTTGCTCTGATGTCATCTTCGGCTGCAGCGTGCTCATTGGCTGTTGTAAGCATAGATCCGAGATCTTTGTGCTGCTTGGAACCAACCATGAACGGTACAAGTCCGGGTTTTAGGCCATTGACGAAAGCATGCATTGCTTGTACGTCAGTTACTCCAGAACAACTATTCTTCATTGCCGTCCATCTGGAGATGAAATCCACGTATGGTTCATCCTCAAATTGAGTGCAACGGTTGAGTTGGTTGATGCTGTTCGGGCGTTTGTATGTTCCCCGAAAATGCTGAGTGAATACTCTAGCCATATCATCCCAACTGTCGACAGTTCTTGATGGTAATCCATTGATCCAATCTCTGGCTCCGTCTAGCAACATTAGGGGAAGAAACTTGACAGCTTCCAGGTCTGTCCCATTGTTGATCTGGACGGCTGTGTAATAGTCTGAGAGCCAGGTATCCGGGTTCGTGCTGCCGGTATATTTTTGATAGGTTGGACCAACTTTGGCAAAGCCAGAATGCAGGGTTATTCTTCGGATCCTGTCAGTAAAACACTTGGGACCAAAGTATAGATCATCCTTTTCTGCTCTATCAATGTGTGCAGAATATCTTCCGGCTGAATGGACAGAAGGGGATCTACTCCTTTCTTTTCCATTGTTGCGTGGATGCACTTTTCCGGGGTTGTTTCTATCTCTTCCATTGTCACGTCCCTTGGGATTAGGTGGAGTTCTGCTCCTGTATCTTTCCTTATCCTTAGGCGGTGTCCGAGATCTTTCTCGTTTGTGAGGTATATCATATCTTCCGGCTTTTTCAGCTGGGTTTCTCGGAGGTGGCATTATTTTGCCGTCATTCCGGTGTTTGTCTTCCCGATCGTGTGGTTTGTATCCATCTTTCGGGAGATGAGGTCCAGTTCTAGACGCTGCGTCCCGGTTGTCGGGGTTTTTCCTGTCCTTTCTTGGATCCTCTTTTTTATCTGAATCTCCGGGTCCTTCCGGTCCAGGTGCTCCAGCAGCACAAGTGGCTGTTTTGCAGAGGGCGGAATTATCGTGCAGCCTCCCTGATCGTTCTTGGCCTCGCTGTTGCTGCTGTAATGCTTTTCCTAAGAAAGCATACACCCCTTGGAGTTTTTCCCCGTTGGAGTACAGATCGTTGTTTAGGATGGCGAACGCTGCTTCCGCGTTTTCAGCTGCGGTTTTGTATATTGGTTCGCCCTTGGCATCTTTGCCGTTTAACTGCTTTTGCCAAGATGGGTTATAAAACCTTTCTTTCGGCGGCAGTTCTTCCGGTCTTGCGATTCCGGGTAGCCTAGTAGGTTTTAATGCAGATCTATTCTTTCTCTCGTACTCTTCTATTTCCTCCTTCATGATTTTGATATCATGCTGGGTTTGTTGAAGATGTTGCCGAGATCGGAGTAAATGTTGCTGTTGCCGTTGGAAAGCTTGTCTCCTGGCTTCCAGCATCTCAGGGGGTTCATTGGGTCCCACTGGAGTTTGTAACAGATCCTGTTCTTCTTGTTCTGTCATTGGCACAACAAGGATTTCCTTTTTCTTCTCCGCTGGCTTTTCTCTGCTTGCTTCTCCTATTTCCGGGTTTTCTTCAGCTGCATAAGCTAGCTTTTTCTTCCGGAGTTTTTTAGCAGATTTGTGCCTTTTCTTGGAAGAGGGAGGGTTTTTGACAGGTTCATCTTCTGTCATCTCCTTGACAGTAGGGAATATCGGAGAAGTTTCTCCGTCTTCTCTCTCTTCCTCTGGCGGAGGGGTTTTAGGGCTTTCCTGGCTGCCGGCGTCCATCTTATCAGCTGGTTTTGCCATTAGCACTTCATGGAATCCCTCTTGAAAGGACTTAACCTTCCTTACGAAGGCGTCGTCATCTTCGTCTTCGGAGTCGAAATTGTCCGATCCGGTTTCGGACTCCAATCTCGCCTCAATGGCGGCAAGTATGGACTCTGCTTCCGAACTCATCGTCTTGTTGACGGATGTCGGATCTTCCGCCTCTGTGACGGGTGTTTGCTCTTCCGTCTCTATGACGGGAACGTTGTTATCTGCCTCTTGCACGGGATTTCCGTCATCCGTGTTTTCAGCGATTTCGGATTGCACCATGCCGATAAAGTGTGATTCACTGTTTTGTCGGCGATCTGAGCAGAATCCGGGATCATAGTCATCTTCGACTGGGTATAGGGCGGGTGGGATAAATTTACTTCCACCGCAAAACCCCATTGCCTCTGCGGTTAATCCGATAAAGATGTTAGCAGATCCAATCGGAAGTACGCAGGCACTTACCAGGTGGTTTTGCGCCGGTATGTAGGATCCGTTGTCGAGGAAGCGCCCGACGTCGTCGTCGAACTCCAGGCTTCCGACAGTGATCGATCTTCCGATTCCGCCAAGTATCCCAGATCGGAATTTCACGCCTGACGTCGTTTGCCCCACGGTGGGCGCCAACTGTCGAGACATCGTAGTAGTTTTCATAGACGGGGGTGCCATGAGACTACGGTAGAGACGTGGGGTAACGGGATAGCGTTAGTAACACAGAACACGGGATTTTACCCAGGTTCGGTACGTCGCGACAGTACGGCGTACCTACTCCTGCACTTCTCACTAATAGGGACTAAAGCCCGTAAATCTGGGTTACAATGTGAGGTGGTAGATCTAGCTTATTCGGCGAGGATGAACTTCTCGGCGAATAGAGTAGAGCAAAGAACTTCTAACTTCAGCCTATCGAATCTATCCTCTGTCCGGCTTTATATAATAGCAGGACTAGGGCTTACAGATTAGGAAACCTAGAAGACTACGTTTAACTTGTAACTTGGAAAGTAAGGAATCCGTCTTCTCCTCCAAGCCAGATCACGAGGGCCGTGATCCGGGTTCTTCTAGAATTCGGCTTCTGTGCGTCGGACTACTGGGCCGCCCAATGGACCTAAGCCCACTACCACTTGGGCCACCCTGGTAATCCGGCACTTTGTCTACCATCTTCTATACCCCTATTCAGTATATATCCGACACCGAAGATATACACATTTAGTACTCACGATAACCAAGAATGTTTAGGTGGTGTTGAAAATAATTGTGCGCTCACGATATCGTGTCGAAGTATCCACAACTAGTACTAAGGGTAACCGAAAGATGTCAAGGCAATGTAAAAACACGTGCTTTGAAGATATCACGGCGAAGATATCCAAAACTAGTACTAATGATAGACGGGGATGTTAAGGGTGTGTTTGTTTGGGCTTTTAATAGCTTTCCACGGAAAAAAGCTGGCCGAGTGAACCAAACGGGTTGCGGTGGCTGTAGGCTTTTGCCAAAGCCACGCTCCGAATAGGCATACAGGAAAAAGCACCTAAAGAGGTGCTTCCCGCGGCTTCGGCCTTTACTCCCGAAGCGGTGTGTATAAACGGACATGTCCATTCGCAATATTACAAGAAAACTGCCACCCGACCCGGACCTCGTCCCCCGACCACGCACATGAGAAAAAGAAAAAATTAGCTCGCCCCCGTCTTGAAACTGCCGTATCTTCCCCTGACCTGCGGTATCGACCGCCGCCACCCGCGTCCGCCGCCGGGATCTCCTCCGCCCGTCCCCGTCGCCCATCAGCGTCCGCCGCCGGGATCTCCTCAGCCCGTCCCCGTCGCCCATCAGCGTCCGTCCCAGTCGCCATTACTAAGCTCACCCACTCCAGATCTCATGGTTCTCCGGCGCCGCCACCGCGCGACAACCACGGCCGCGCGCTCCATCCACTAGCATGCTCCGGGCGCCCCATCCTGCTCCGCCTCCCGTGACCTTCGTGTTCTTTTGGTTTGCTGTACGGCTCTCTGCTGGTGTCCTGTTACGCTGCAATCGGGTGAACACGACAAAAGGGCAAACCGAGGATAAAGAAGCTAGTAGTATTTTGCTGCAGCTATGGATCTGCCACAACTTTTTTTCCTTGATGCATTCGATAGTTTGGATGTTGCTTGCGTTCGTGCTAATGCCATGCTTCTATTGTGGGGCGAAAAAAAATAGATACTTGTCTATTCTCATTTTATATTGTATAGTCTATGTATTATTTATTATATGTAAATCAGAAAATACACGTTTTCGTGTCTCGAAGGTTATTTCGGACAATTACTCAATTTACAGCAGCCAGCCAGCTAAGTTGCCAAACACTTAAACTCAGAACAGCTGCTTTCCCTGCACAGCTACTTTCCCTCCACAGCACCACAGCCAGCCACAGCCAGCCGCAGCCAGCCCAAACAAACACACCCTAAGGTGGTGTAAAAAAGTGTGCATTGAAGTTGTCTTGAAGAAGATATCCAATGTGGCAACGGATAACCCGCTCTCAAGGGGTTATTCTTCATGTGTGACGAAGATATCCCAATTTGGTGGCATGTGTATTCTGGTTGTTAGTTTGCTCTTTGGTGATCTATGATTTTAGCCCCACGAGCGGAGCATGGAGACCCAATTACACATGGAAGGTTATCCACTAGTGTGATCGTGTATAACTGTGAATGTTAAGTTGATGTAAAAACGGTGTGCATCAAAGATATCCACAACTAGCACTAAGGATAGCCCGAAATGGTCAGGTGGTGTAAACAAATGTGCGTTGAATATATCATGAGAAAGATATCCACACCTCGTACTAAGAATAAACGGGAGGTGTAATGTGGTGTGAAAACGTGTGTATTGAAGATACCGTGCCAAACATATCCACTTAAAGTACTAAGGGTAACCGGGAATTGTAAGGTTGTGTGGAACGGTGGTGTGTTCAAGATATTGTGGTGAAGATATCCATAACTAGTACTAAGAATAACCATGAATGGTAAGGTGGGTGAAAAAAAGTGTGTGTTGAAGAATCATGCCAAAGATATCCATAAATATTACGAAGGGTAAACGGGAATGGTAAGGTGGTGAGGAAAAGTGGTGTGTTCAGGATATCATGACGAAGATATCCAAAACTAGTACTAAGGATAACCGGGAATGATAAGCTGGGTGTAGAAAAAAGTGTGTGTTGAAGGTATCATGCCGAAGATACTGAAAATTAGTACTAAGGGTCGGAATGGTAAGGTGGTGTAAAAAAGTGTGCATTGAATATATCGTGGCAGAGATATCGACAACAATTAATAAGAATAACAAGGGATGTTAAGGTTCATCCTTCATAACTGATGAAGATATCCCGTTTCAGTGACATGGGTATCTGAGTGCGATCACAGATAACCGGGAATGGTAAGGTTATACCAAAAATGTGCGTCGAAGTTATCGTGACGAAGATATCCATAACTAGGACTAAGGATAACCGGTTATGGTGACGTATGTACATAAGAAGTGTGTTATTCAGATATCGTGTTGAGCATATCTAGAACTGCTACTAATGGTAACCACGAACGGTATGGTAGTGTAATACAATGGTGTGGTCAAGATATCATGACGAAGATATCCACATCTAGTACTAAGGTTAACATGGAATGGTAAGGTGGTGTAGAAAAAAGTGTGTGTTGAAGATATCTAACATCGGGGTCATGGGTAACCGGTGACAACAATGATGACTATTCACATGTGTGACCAAGGAAGTTTTCCATGAAAGAGATGTAATTATCCCCCGGTGAGAGACAATGACCGGGGTCATGTAGTTATCCATAAAATAAGGGCATGGGGATGCGATGTTGGCCAATAAAAAATTCAAGATATCCTAATATCGGCATTATGGCTATCATGTGATAATAAATAAATATATCCAAGTGTGTGAATAAGGAGGTTTTCTCGACTACCAATGTAGTTGTCCACATATGGGGCATGGCGATCTCTACCGTATTTCTATAAGTTCCCGATAACGTATTTCTATAAGTTTCCCGATAAGCGACGAATGCATCGACAAGTGGTAACATGAAACATGTGGTGGCTAACCAAGAATTATTACAAATATCTCACATGGACAAGTACTCACATGTAGTTCTTCCAAATATGTAATATTTAAATATCTCAATCGGAGGATTTCACCACAATATTCTCGCCGTAATATTAAAATTATCTCTCGAGATTGGTGAGTTGGGTTGTTTGATGCTTGAGACGCATGTATGAAAAAACATAGTATATATATATATGTCATCATAGGCGCAAATGTTTGAACTCCCTAAATTCCATTACCATCCCTATAAAAGATATGAAAAGTCCTCACAACTATATTGTCAAGTACAAAGTTTGTGTATGTAAAGTATTTCACAAATTTATTGAAAACTCTCGAAAGCCTAGGACACCAGAATCACCTGGTCAATGACATTGAGAAGGACAAATAGTTTCATCAAACAACAACAAATAAATCCACAAAATCAAGATTTATCGTTGGCCGAGAACTTTTGCAAGAATCACCGAGTAATACTAAACAACATATATGTAAAAAAATTACAACGACACAAATAAGATGTTCAGTAGAATATACCCAAGCATAATACGGATTAATTTGACAACAAAAAATTACAACGACACATCTCTGCCGCACGATGTTGAGGTTGATGATTTATTGTCACCTCGGAAGCGCATTTTCCATGACGTGATGTAGTGTTTATACAATCTCCAAGTTAACATTTCAAGAAAAATTCAACCCCTGAAATGGCCATATACAAACACGTAGCAACAATCATGGTAGAGCTACAGAAATTAGACACACACATCAACCTCTTAAGCCAACAAAAACTAGACGCGCGCACACACACATCAATCCCTTAAGGCCTTGTTTGGCGGAAAAGGTTTGTAGTGATTTGTTGTGTATTATCCCACGTGTATTTGGTGAAGAAACTTCCTTCACCCAATCCCCTTGTTTACCTAAACTCCCATCGATCAATCAAAGTTTAGACGTTTGGCACACATGGGTTGATTCGGTGTATTTCAAGTAGATATGCGAGGGGGAGGAGGGGGGGGGGGGGGGGGGGGGCGTGTTGTAATTCCACCTTAACCCGACGTGTTTTCTAGGGATTGAAGTGATTGAGCCCATCCAATACATGGCTACCAAACAGCCCAAGAGCGTTTTTTGGTGTTTCGGTTTGGGCTGGGATAATACACAATAAGCCCTGTCAAAACACATCTGCCAAACAAGCCCTAAGCTGACAGATATATAAGGCAGAATAATCTGATTTTGAAAATAATCTCACAAGCATGCATCTGCAAAATTGAAGAATATATTAGAACAAAGACAGAAGTGTTGCATCTTCAACATAGAGACATGAATACAACATGTTTAATAGTTCAAGAAATAAAACCACATTTAAGCGGAAAAGTAGTTATTTTTCAAATCCGCGCCACTCGACACACAAAGAAAACAGAGCATCTCCAATCTGAAGAACTTGAACCGTAACAAAGTTCATATTTCCAAGAAGGCTGGGACTAAAAATGGTGAAAAACTAGAAGTGCGGTTGGAGATTAAAAAAAAAAGATTCTTGTATTATTCAAACAACGATTATGTATGTGATTCCAAAAGCTCCCTAGCAGAAGTCTCAAGAATAACTCAGTTGATGATATATATTCCAAACGATTCTAAGTAACAGTATATTTCAAACAATTTTTGGACATAGCATATTTACAGAAGTTCTTCATTGTGCATGGCAAAGTTCACAACAGTTTGCATAAGAGTTCTTTGTAGATATCACATATTTCCACTGCAAGTCTGTGAAATGTTATTCAATTATTTTAGAAAGTCCAGATACCATATATCTCATAAAAGTGCACTCCAGCCATTAAAATTGCTTCAATTATTTTATATAAAGGTCACTATAACTAACATAAAATAAAAGCATACACACCATCCATTAAGAGCAATACGAGTGCACAACAAGCTGCTTTAGCTGCAGCATGTTACGAGCTCTTCAAAATGTCCCAGAACCAAGCATCTGCAAAAAGAAAAGGTATTTTCAACTGGCCTGGTCGACGCACAACATAAAAAATCGTAGCCGCCATCTCTCCTAAGAGGAACAAGTAGAGAAGAGAATATGTGCGTTACATTTTCACAATGAAGCCCCCTATTTAATCACCTGCAGCAAGACTCTGCACAAACAGAATCTAAGATAATCCCTTCCCATTGTTCAGGTGCAGCAACTAGACTGCTAGCTCTCTTCCCCACAGATGTAGCAATTAGCAACGAATAAGGAGATGAAGAAACGGAAGGAAAAAGAACAGAGCAACACAGCGGCGTCAGAATCCCAGCAAAGCGCTATTAGCTTCTAATACAACTTCTAACAAAAAAACTGATGCATAAGTAGTTAGGCAAGAACAAGAGCAAAAATCAAAATCAAGGTAACAACCTGAAGAGAAGAAAGGGAGAAGACAGAGCAAAAAGATGAAGGCTCCAGGCGACCACGAGAAGCCGAGCGACATTGTCGAAAGAGTGGCAAGATGGGACTCATGAGCTCTTTCCTGGTCCATCTCAGTCTTCTCATGTGCCACAGACCACGCGTCATGGATTTTTCAGTACGTATCTCAATACGGCGACCTGTAAGAGTAAAATAGAGGAAATTTCTAAAAAGAAAAACACCAAGGAAAAAGATGGAAGGCATGTGGAGGGATACTGGATCTTACCGCGGCTCGAGCTTGAGACCTAGTGGCGCCGTTGATCAACCGAGTTTGGTGGCACATCACAAGCGACGGTCCTGGTTTTAGCTTCGGTGCAGTTGGGCTGCAGGCTAGAGATATATCCGTGTTGTAGGCTACGGAATGAGGATCGTGAGGGCGAGGTTGGACTTCCTGAACCCGCCGTGACGAGGTCGTCTAGGCTAACATCCAGCCTCGCCTTGAGGAGGCAGCAACTACTCGATTTTCACTAGGAGATCATGGATATGGTGCCTGCTCCGCCCGTCGGTAGGAGGAGAGCGAGAGGAGGTGAGGAAGAAGACGAGATTTAGATTCCACCTGTAGCGTGGTATTGGTAGATGATGGTGACAGAGTAGGAGCCACGGGATGCAGGAGTATATACTGAGGGAGAACTGCTAGGCATCCGACGGACTGTTGTGCCATCCCTTTGCATCAGCTAGGCCAGCATCGGATGCAAAGCAATTCCGATACAGAGGAGTATAGGCCTCACAGTAAAGAGCTCTCACATTCTTTCCCCGTTAAGGACTGTAGCCTTAGAGCTTTAATCGGAAGTACAGGCGACAGAAGTGACAAATAAATTAATCAATCTCTCCTATCTTGGTTGATGACTTCTGAACAATCAGTTGTGAAGGAAGAGATGAGTTCTCAGGAGTCTCTTCCGAACATGTAAGGATTGGATGACAGTTGGTAATTAGTATTCCACTAATTCTAACTAATTCCACAAAATTCAAAGTATTTATGTGTATATAAGAGCAACACCATGAGTAAGACATACTCAGTATCACCATCAACGAGACAACAACAACGACCAAACCAGTTCTCAACATATATCATATATAAAACGGCACCAAACACCATATAATAGATAACGATACAACTTAAAACAACGGCCATGTCCACATAAACAACTTGCATAAAACCATAGCACATACTCCCTCCATTCCTAAATGTAAGATGTTTTAGTCTTTTTCATACACACATTGTGACATGTCTACATGTATCTCACAACTTTTAGTACATGTTCACTCATATTAGCATGTACAACATGAGCAATAGCTACAACATGTTATATTTAGGAACGGAGGGAGTACAATTAATAGGATAAGGTCCACACATTTCCTCCCACATGACGGCCACGTCCACATAAACAACTTACATAAAACCACAGCACATACAATTAATACTATAAGGTCCCAGACTTACATAAACCATAGGGTAAGTAGAATGTCACTTTAAATCTCAAACCATAACCACTTGCATCATCAGCACTTCAGGCTTCAGACATACTGTGCAGAGCTGACTGGAATCCTTGCTTCAGCTGCACAAGTTAAAAGGAAAATTATCAGCCTGAAAATTATATGACAGGGTACTATAAGGTATCATGCCTAAGAGGAGCAGATGTTCCAAGTACTAATTCAATAATTGCTACTCCATGCTATCTATTACCTTGTTGGGGTTCTTCTAGTTCTGCCTGTCGCTGCTTCTTCCACTCGTTTAAGTTTCTTGAAGGCAAGAAATGCGAAGCATTTCTCTTGCCTGCCTGAGCTCCACCTAATGCGCAGAGATCACAAATCCATTAGATTCGTGACCACTCACCAGACATAACAACAATAATGTAATACAAATACCAGTCTGACTTGGGGCCCACATATAGAGCTATCTAACAGCTGATTGATCATACCATTTAAAACAAGGGGCGCACACTTAATCATACCCAACCATGTCTCACACAAATCCAAAAAGATACACACACAAAAAGGCTTTATTGATTTAAGTCTGTCAGGCATCACAAGTGAAGAATGTCGGTACAGATTATCGATGCCACAGAAACACACCGCATGCTTGAGGAAAAACGTCCCGGGTTGTGACCAATTTAAACATGTGATATGCTTTAGCAAACAACGTCACAACTCAATTTAAACATGTGATATGCTTTAGCAAACAACATCCCGAGATGTGATCGATTTAACACGGCTACAGTGTAGATAATGTAAAGAGAACAGAAATGAATTGAAATGTGGCCGAACCACATGTACTGAGACACATCCATATCATTGAAAAGCAGAAGAACAACATTTGTGGGAGTGCTTATGATAAACAAGTGACAGTATGATTACCTGATTTAGCATCCAGATATTTGCTCAGCACACATGGAATCATGGTTGGACGGTAAATGTGGGATCCCTCTTCAGGAGACAGCATAACCTCTCCCAGTGACTTCCTTTTAGTGTCAACAGTGACAATCCATGCAGCTTCGTCATCCTCTTGCAGCGTGGACATGAGGTAAACGACATCATCATCGCCACACAGAGTGGGAGAAGCTGTTATCAGTTTCTTGAAAGGAAGTGGACCACCTCCTAGCTGAGGCAAGGAGACAGTACCAAGGTCATCAGAGTGAACCATGTTCCCTCTGAGCCAGCCGGTCCAACCCTCTGCCCTATACCATGTGATGAGCCTCCAACCGACCACATCATACACTTCCTCCTCCTCCTGGGGTGGACTCATGGCCAGTTGAAAGTCATATAGTTCAGACATGTTCCAGGGATCACAAACAGGTGGTGCAGTTTTGGCTCTGAGTTTTACCAGTTCCTCAAACTCGACACACTTGATGTAACCACCACTGAAGGTGACGTCGCGAATCCGCCGTGCTGAACACCTGCGGCTGCTGAAGAGTTCGTTGTTGCGGGGCAGGAGATTGGGCATAGGGACGAAATACGCCTTGGTGACTGCAGCAGAGTTGAGTACGTTGCAAATCACAATGCCCTTCAAGAGATCAACCCAGCCAACGACTCCAGGTCCAAGGGCAATCACCTCGGTGGGATAAATTGTTGCTGATTTCGCGGTAAAGCCATCAGGAATCTCGACCTCTAGCAACTTCTTGGACCATGTAGAATCGGGCTCGGAACCCATGGTATGGAGATTGTAGTACTTCCCATCCACTGCTCCGGGAGTTGCGTAACTAAGAGCCGCCATGACGAAATGATTGTTGCTACGAGAGACGAAAGCGAGGGGGGTTACCATCAGAAGCTCTGTCTGAGAGTACTCACAGATGTCCGGGAGCAGGTGGAGCGACGGCTCGCCGTAGGGCCCTCTGGCCCGGTAGAGGAAGTGCTGAGGCGATACTTCGGTGGTGAGCATGACTGTGATAAGGGCCGTGTCCCCCTCAGAGCAAACGACCGTGGGCGCGATCGCGAACGGGGTCTTGAAGTTGGAGGGGCACGGGGTCTTGGATTTGGAGGGGCTTTTGGTGGGGCAGTGGACGCAGAAGTGGGAGAGGCGCGGCGGATCGGCGAAGACGAAGGATACTTGGATGGTTTGGTTACCTCTCGTTAAGGTTCCCGCGGTGGTTTCGTTCGTGAGATCCTTGATGAGGGTCGTCTTGTCAAGGAGACCCCAGCCGTGGAGGCGGGCGGCCGGTGGAGGGAGTTGCGCGGAGCCGCGGAAGGCGGACATCGTCGCCGGCTGGGATTGGGGATTTTGGGGATTAGGGTTCGTCTTTCCTCGGATGGGGTTGGGGATTTTCTGGTCGCCCTTTCGAGCAGAGGGGTTGGGGATTTGGGTTCCTTTTCTTCGCCCTTTTGAGTAGGGGGTGGATCTGGAACTCTGGGTCGGTTCGGTTAGGGACTCCGTGTCCTATCTGCCAAAATAACGACGGCCCGGCCCAGCACGAGGCGGCCCGAACACTTCTCAGCCATGAAGGCCTGGCCCCATGCCTGAAGGTTAAAGAAAGCCTGGGTGGGAGTGGCAGACGGCGCCGCGGGCTTCTATTTGCCGCCCGCAGGCGGCACTTTGCTGCCACCGGCTGCAGGGCGGGGCAAATGGGCTGGCCCAGTTAGCTTTCTCCCCTTTCTTTTTCAGAAAAACAAACTTGAACAAAATTAAAAGTGAAGAGAAATAAATTTAAACAAAAAATATTGAACAAAAAATGTTGAACAAAAAAAATTAAAACGGCGCCCAACAAAAAAAGTTGAACAAAAAAGTTTTGAAAAAATATAAATTTGAACAAAAGGGTACAGCCGAATTACGCTGCCAACGGGCAGTAAATAGGGTTTGCTTCGTCGCGCCGCACACCCCCTTCCCGTTATGGGCTCGGCCCTAGACTCTTCAAAGCATTTTGGGGCAGTAGTTCAGACTTTTGTTATGTTTCTTATCTCTTCTTCCTAATGGTTGATCGCTAGTAGGTGAAAAATATCAGAATTTCATGCAAGTAGTTATTCTTCATCCTCGTTTTCACGTGAAGCATAAAACTACTGAATTTCATGCTAGTCGTTATTTTTCTTAGACCGAAGAAAATTTAAATCACTATAAAAAGAAGACAAACTTACAATTCAAAATATCATTCATAAATGAAAAGTTTCTTGTTGTTTATATCACAATACCCAATGCTGGATAATCAGATGGATATAAGAACATAAAATGTTGCTGAAGAAACTAAATTGGAAAAAAAAAAGTTCTACACGTGAACAGAAATTAGTTTTGAACAAGTTAAAGAAAATATATGTGAACCGTAATGGAAGGCGAACAGGAAATAGTTTTGAATATTTTAAAAACATACATGTAGGGCCAGAAAATGGTAGGCAAACGGTAACTGTTTTTTTTTAAATGATTTTAGTAAGACGGATATGAAAATGGTAATGCTAGGTGAACAGAAACTAGTTTTGAACGATTTTAAAAAGATGTGTATGGGAACGGTAATGGTAGGAGAACATCTCGAAACAACATTTCGCCCCGCTTTATAAATAAAGCAATCACACAAACAGTCATAGAGAGTAATGAAGCCAACACCCACGCATACAAAATTCGCTCGGGAAATAGCACAACAAGGTACAAAGTACAACATAGCCGAAGCAGCACACACACACTCCACTACAGCAAGAGGCGGTGGAGGGGTGGTGTGGGTAGAGAAGGTGTCGAGGACCAAACGGGGCCCTCAAGGTGGCGCCGTGGAGGAAAGGCGGTGCGCGACTATGAGAAACCTGTCGACGAAGTCGTCTAGCCGCGCCATGTCCCGCTGCCTACACAACTGGTGTCACTGTTGCAAGAAAGCCGGAAATTTGAACACAGAGTCAGCAGCGCGTCTGAGGAAAATCTTATCAATCACCACCTTAATGTGTACAGTCCACAGGGGCCATGCCATCATCGCGAACACCATCCAGAAGAGGCGTCTATGTAAGGACCCCAGACCGGCAGTCTGAAACCCTACGTATGCATACATTCACGATCCCAGAAAGATCAGTCGTGAACAACATACAAAGTTGGCACACAGAAATACATCATCCATTACACGAATACATAAAGGTATTACACAAAAGATCACATGATCAAGTTTAACGCAACTGCCACATGGGGCAGGCAACTTATCAAACACAGCGGAAGACAAATAAAACACAACGTAGTTGAGCCCAAGTCACGCCTTAACCTACAGGCTGCTGACCCGGAGACGATCCTAGTTCGCAAAGCCGTCAACTCCGTACTTCTCTTCATAGATATCCTTCGGAGGCTCTTTCTCAAAATCTGATAAGTAGATACCAGGGGCGAAACCATAATGAGTACATTTGAATGTACTCAGCAAGACATCCATCATGTCACTTACCAACATGCAAAAATGCTTATATGGTGGATTAGGTAGGCTATAAATATGGTTCACTATCAATGGTGTTCATATATGATGACACCACAGTTGCAGTCAGGTTTATCTGTATCTTCGTTGAAGAAGATACTTCAGAAGAAAAATAATATATAGTTTTATTTCTCTTGTAGATATCACATGTACAAGAGGTTTTGTAAAGTTTTGTTAAAGAATATTTTCTCTTTGCAAAACTTCTTGGAATCAGTTTCCAGAATTCTTGCTTAGAGTAGAAAATGTTTTCTTTGCAAAACATTTTGTTTTGTATAACATCATCTGGCTTTTCATCATCGACGATACCTCCACGGTATAAGTTTCCATTCCTTTCCGAACTTCATAAGTTCAACACTTCCTTTCCAAAATTCTCTTTTCAAAAACTCCTTTTTGAAAACATTGACACAATGCTAGCTACATGGCCATTCAACTGTCCATATCCGAGGACGCGGCTCCTTCGAAAAAGTTATACTCTGCAGAGGTGTACACATCCACCAGATCCAGTACACCTCCCGTGAACAATCACGGACTGTAACAACAGTATGTAAACATCAGGTATCTGATCATAACCATCCACTATGTTCAAGCTAGAATATGCCTATCTCTCGATTGAGGTTGTTCTCCCCGGCATCAAGTCCCACCCTGCCTAGCCAGGAGCCTCAATGAATGCATCCGGAGGGAAAATTAATCCCACACTTTATATGCCTCAACATTGGGAGTTTCGACGACATTCGGTTCGAGGGTACGACGCCCCTTATAGCAAGTGAGATAGCACACACTAATAAGAACAAACTTCAAGTTAAGCCCCTTGCCCATGTTGGGGTAGGGTGGCAGTACGGTAAAGGTTGTCCGGCGAAGACTAGGTTATGTGTCATTTTTGAAAACACCACTTTCTCAAAAATGACCACTTCCACATTCCTCCGGAGAACAAGGATCCGCCTTTTCTCCGGGTTTTTCCGTAAAGCCTTTGTTTCGTAGAATCACAATTTTAGGGTGTCCACTTAGGGACTAGTATATTTGATGGTATTAAATACCATATGGTGGCTTATGGGCTTGGTATTACCAAGTTTAACTACTGGCATGATAGTAACCTATAATATAGTATAGTAGTAAATTCCACATCAAAAATAGTTTTGATAATCAAGTTTTTGGTAAAACTTCAGAGGTAAAACATGCATGATAGATAATGATAAGTATTGTATCAGCAAGCATCAGGATGGCTTGCCTGGTAACTCTTGTGTCCCTGGTTGTTGGAGTGACTGGAACTTGAAACAGAGCTTCCCGACACTTCCTTCCTCTTCGTTTTTCTAACGTCGTAAAAAGAGAATAAAGGACACACATTCAGAACCAAACAAGACAAACAAGGCTACAAGTAATACATACAACAAGCAATCAAGAAGTACCACCCAAGTTCTCAATTTTTCCCTTAAGAAAAATTGGCATAAAAACTATAGTTGAAAAGTCTGCTTTTTTCCTAGTGTTTATGTGTGGCCAATTCAATGATTTTTAGTTAAGAACACCATGGACCAGTGGGGTAAAGCACATGTTACTAGACAGTAGGGTGTCACATAAAACACATTTTGATGTCTAAAAATTCCCACAACAATCTCTATGGCTAGCACACATAATTTGCTAAATTACTCAAGTGGTGAAATAAGCTCATGACAACAAGTCAAACCTATTATTCCACCATGAGGCAAACATACCAGTGGGTGTTCCACTAGCAAATATGCTCACCAAGAGGTTAATAAGCCTCTGGTCACTTTTATAAAAGTGCTCAAAACAAACAAACAAGCATCCAAAAACTCCTACTCATACTAGTAGAAAATTTAGGAAAAATACTAGACTAGTTTAGGCTACACTAGTTAATTTTATGCACAAGTGTGCAAGCTAGTAGAGGAAAAATACTCCTCTAACCAGTACCATAAATTCTACTGGATACCACAAAATAACATAAAAAACATAGCTAGGAAACAAGGAAAAACTATGCTTAAAATGCTACACATGTGAGGAGATTAATTCCTAGTCATCCAAGTGTTATTCATGCTTTTATGCTACTTAAGAGGAAACCTATCAGAGGTGAAAACCCTAAGATAATAATGCCACAAGGACATTCCATCCTCTGGTTTCCATACCAAAGATTCATATTTTTCCCTAGGGGAAAACAAGACAAAAAGCATACATGAATATCTTAGTATGAAATTTAGACTTTAAGCATTTCTATTTAAATCTATTTCAAACACAAGCACCAAGTATCTAGAGGTTCTATAACCAAAATAAAAGTACCTAAATGGTACTAGTTTCATGAGAATTAATCTAGCAATAAGCCTAAAAAGCATTTAAAGATCTACTCAAAACATATATAAAAGAAACACATCTAGTGTGGGGGAAATAATGTTTCCACCAAAAATGCAATGAAACCAGTGGGTGTTCCACTAGCATATCAAAGAATTAAGAGGTCACAATGCCTCTGGTCCACTTGCTAAAAATTTAACAAAAGACTAAACAAGCTTCTAGTGCAATAACAATACTAGCAGAAAATAACAGGGTGCTAAAATAAGCAAGGCAATGCTACTCATGCTATTGTTTTTCACACAAGTGAAAAATCTAGGAGTCAAGCACTCATAACAAACTTATCAAAATGCTACTGGACCTATGGATACAACCCAAAAATATGTGGTCACAAAACCACAAATGATTATGTCAAAATTCCACACATGAGGGAATTTTTCCATAACCATTCTCATAGTCATGACAAAGCTAATAATGCTTTTCTACCAACTCAAATGCAATCTAGCAGAGGTGATAACAACACCAAATCATTACCAATATGGTACTGGATCCAATCAACAAATTCAAGTGTTTGCACATAATTGTATCACTCAAAATTACTATGCAAATATTAACTAGAGAGTAATCATATGTTAATTCTCAGAAAATCCTATTTCTTATCCACTCAAGTTCACACATTCTAACATGCTAAAATAGCTAAGTACACCTTAGAAAACAAGTTCACACAACTTTTACATGCTAGAAAACAATATTGCAACACAAAAATATAATCACACAATTTAATTACTTAAAATGCCAAAATGGCAGAAACAAGCAAATCAAAGATCTGTCCACCAAATTTTATAGGATGCTCTAAAAATTAAACCCTTCTAGGTTTGGATAGCCCTAAACATATACAAGACCATCCAGTTGAGTTTGCATCAAAATTCATCTTTAATTAATTTATAAAAATCACCAAAGTGCTCTCTGGTGTTTTACCAAATTGCATGCCATTTCAAAAATACAATTAATTTGGAAACGAGGTTAAATGCTCCTGTTAGGAAATTTCAAGGGCTTTCCAATGCAATTTGCCTCACTTCATTCTGAGTTGTAAAATTAAAATGGTGCTCATTTTGGTGTTTCTGGTAGCTGTTACCAAAACATTTTTCATTTCAAATCTATCCATCCAAATGTAGATCTACAAAGTGGAGATGGTTTAGATTTAGTTTCTTTACATCTGTGAATTTTGGTTTGGTCAAATTCATTTGTTTGGTTAGGTTTTGAGCTCAAAAGTAATCAGGTACTTCTTCTGCAAAAATAAAATGGAAAAAGCATAAGTGGATGGGCCAGATCCAGTTTGGGCCGGCCAGATCTATCTCACCGCGCACGGATCTACCCGCAGGTCGCTGACGCGCGGGCCTCCGCCCTCGTGGCAGCCACGCGGCGGGTGCGCAGGGGCCACCTGCAGGTTTGACCTCTCCGCGCGGGGTCAAGGCGCGCATGACGCCATCACGACGTCATCGTGACCTCATCCGCCGGCGGGAGAGCTCCGGCGAGCCTAAATACCGTCGATTTCGATCACCACTCGACGATTCAAACACACTCGCGCGTTGGTCTCGCCGTGGGGAAGCTAGTGCACGCAACCTCGCTTCCCGGGAGGGAGTCAGTGAGCGGCGGCGACGGCGTGCGGCGGCGGCCGGACCACGGCCAAGGCGCGGGTTCGTTCTAGGGGGAGAGGGAGGGGGAAAAGAGACGGGGAGGCTCCCCTGCTCACCACAAACACGCACGGATGCTCGGATAGGGCGGGGAAGGGCCGAGGCGGCCGGAATCCGTCGACGGAGCTCGCCGGCCCCGAGGACGAAAGTGGATGGCGCGGCCTCCTCGAGGGCTTTCGGCTCGATTCCATTTGCACCTAGGACCACCACGACGATGCGGAGACGATGGGACCACCGGCGACCGGCGGCGAGCTCGGAATCGGCCGGAACGACGGCGACCTCCATAGCTAGGGTTCGGTTTTCGTTTTTTTTTGGCCTTTTTGGTACAGTGAGAGAGAGAGGCTTCGAGTGGGGAGAGAGAGGGAGCAGGTAGAGCACATGGGAGGGGTTTTTAAGCAACTAGGAGCCTTCTACTCGAAGCTAAGGAAGCATGGGCAGCCATGGCGTCATCTACAGGAAGAAGAAGGACACCATGTGACTAGGATTACATTTAAGTCCCTGGAAAATTTACAAGTAGGTCCTTTGCTCTCTGAAAAAGGTTGTTTTCACTAGGCAAACAAAGTTTAAATTTTAAATCCTTTTGCCCAAAATTCTAATTAGTTAAGATACACAACATATGTGAAAATTAGCTCCATTTGATAAACTTTATAATTCAAAGTTGTTCAAATTTGAATTCTTACACAAATGGACATTGAATTTATTAGACTACTTAGGAGCTTCCAAAAATGATAATTTTTGGCACACATTCCTTATTTGATGTGTTCCTTATGTGGTAGAAAATTCAAGTCATTTTGAGTTACTTTATAGAACAAACTTGTTCAAATTTCTAAAAGGTGCTGTGAAGAAAACAGGGGTTTTTGGCAACTTAAACAATTCAAAAACTTGTTTCCTTTTGGTTTTCATCCTCATTTATGATATAGAGAATGTGGTATTTATTTCATGGCATTTGGAAACAGTTTGTAGAACAAACTTGTTCAAAATCCCAATTGTTGCTGTGGAGAAAAACCATGTTTTCAGGCCTTTAATGGATTCAATTTTTGGTCTCCTCTTGTGTGTGTTCCTTATTTGATATAAGGAAGCAATGGTATTAATTTCATCTCATTTTAAGAAAGTTTCCAATAGTAACTTGTTTTAGTTTTCTGTTTCTGGAAATATTGGAATTTCTATTTAATAAAGCACTTGGCTTTTCTTTAGCAATGCTTTGCCAAAATATTTATGTGACTAGAGATAGCAAGTCAATGCTCTCCAATACCTTTGTTTTTAATCTTGCAAGGTTGGAAAAACATTTGATAATATTTTGGTGAAGCATTTAAGAATGCCTCTTTTTCTGATAATCATCTATGGAAATTTATTAAGTGTTTCATCTTTCTTAATTTAGGTCTTGGAATAATATTCAACAAGTAGTAGGTTCATAAGATAGTTTTGGAAAAACTCTTTGATCAATATTTACTTTAGAAAATATTGCCAAAGTCATTGGAACAATATGTTGAATATTTTGTTTTCAATTCCTTAGCCATGTAAGATTATATAATTAGTTTGTTTAGTTGCACTCAAACAAATACAACCAAAGTTTAATTGTCACAATCAAAGTTTATTAGCCAAGCAATTAGCAAAACAACTGTGTTAACAGGTATTCCAAAATTGGGATGTGACAGGTCTTCCCCCCTTAAAAAGAATCTCGTCCCCGAGATTCACAAGCGAGGACTAAGGGAGGGCCAACAAACACAATGTTAGTGTTGGAGTGCCGGTGCTTCCCCCCTTTGACTTTTCTTGGGAGGTGGGGTACATCCCTAAATTAGCAAATTTACTTTTAAAAATTTCTCTAGCCATCAATTTACTCAACCACCAAATTTTAAAAATTTCTGATAACGTCACTACTGCCAACTAGTTCCTTTTAGTGCAGAACTACCTGGAAAAATACCGTCAATTATTTCATGAGTTCTTAGCTATATCCCACATCTTACATAACACATATGGGGTGGTGTACCACCCTCATAACAAGGTATATAAGAAGCTAAAAATATAGCTTGTGGGTGCAAAGGTTAGGTTGCTAAGGTAAAACAAACAGACAGAACAATACTCATGGCAGTGGTTATTACTCACCACAAGCAACTATCACTTAAAGTGTTCATGATTTTAGTTGGATGTTTTAGTTTCATAAGATACTCTTAAGCACAATCATAACACAGGTATAAACTCATGCTAAGGTAAAACATTTAAACAAAAATCCAATAAGCAAGCAAACAACACCACAGATGAATAGACTATTTATTCACTAGGTTATTGTTTATTAGAGGTTTTGGAATCCATCAATCATGAACAATTAGCAAACAACCAGTAGCTAAAAACTAATGAATTCAATCATAAAGATACTCTAAAACACCATCTTCATACAAGATAAAAACTCCTCTTTCACAGGCATAAAAACAAAACAGGACAGCACAAATAACACACTAGTATGAAAAATCTACACTAGCATGCTATAAGAGATAATCATATCCTATAACCATAGAACATGAAACTAAAATAATTCATGGCATGATAGCAGAATTAATAACTTCCTAAACATGCTATATCAACCTATATACTTATAATATAACAAGAGGGTAATACTAGAGCAAAAATCACCATTTTCTAGTGGTGAAACTAGCTTCACCCTAGAGAAGCAAACAATGCTATCATGATGTTTAAACTTAAACAAGCAAGTCATGAACATAAATGTACCTAATAACAGTACACAAAACTTACTCATGTTAGTAAGCACAAACATCAAAACAATCCCATGATACAACTATTAAACATGCATAAATTAATTCTAGCAATTTATGTTTTTCTTAAACAATTACTAGCAAACAAGCAAGGTATAACTCACACAACCAGTAGCTATGCAATTAATGAAAAGTTATCTAAACCTTTTCAAAAATCCATACACTCAATTTAAAATTATTCACAAACAATCTACCAATCAAGAGGAATTTATTTTATTTGCGAACAATTTAATTTCAGCACACGATAGTGAAACATTTCTTAACATGATACCCCTAAGGAATATTATGCTAACAAAAGGATCACACCTAAACATATTAGTATTTACTAATAAGAGATAAACTTCTCATTTGCATAAGTGAAAAGAAACAATTATATTTTCCATGGTGGAAAATAGAAATCAATCACATAGTGAAACATGCTATTTTCACACAGGTGTATGGTTGGGGATTTTCATCCTCAAGCCAAAATACAATGGGACCAGTGGGCTATGGCCCACTAATACCAAGTAAAAATAGGCACTAAACCTCTGGTTACTCATGAAAAACTTTGCACACAAGATAAAAATATAAGGCTATTTAATCTAGTGAAACAATACTAGTGCATACTGATAGTAATGCTTACACATGCTTTACTATTAAGAGACATGCAAGCTAACATAGGTACAAGCATCAAAATATCAGTACCTAAATGTTACTTGACTCAAAGAAAACATAGCACAAAAATCTACTACGAAAGTATACACAGATCTAGCTCTCACAAAATTCCAAATAATTAACTAGAAGGTGACAAATGCTATTTCATTTTTATTTGAGTTTTCAATCAGGCACACACTTTCTAGGGTAGATTTATTGTAATAAAACAACATAATAACAAGTCCTACCAACTCCATATAAGTTAGGAAGCAAGATTGAATAAAACACAAATTTATTTCAATCAAGAGCACACAAAGAAACAAAAACAGGAAAACTGTTGTTTTCTTGATAACCATTTCATTTCATCGTTCACTTAATTTCTAAACTCCGAATCTCATAGTACCTACAATGTCTACCAAGTTTTGATTTCCAAAGTAGATACACCCGATATCCTATTGAGTAGTAAACGAATAAGTCATCGTCTTATTTTCTCGTGACTTCTCCTTTTTACCACTAGATTAAAAGGTGTCGTAAGTCACTTAATTCCTTGGTTTAGAAAGAGTTGTCAGTAGTTCGCATGCTTTGGTTAGGTGTCAACCTAAGATTAGACCAAGCATGTTAGTCTTGTTAACTTTCTATATAATCATGTTTGTCCGACAAGATACGACTAGCGTCATCGTACGTTGAATATTGAATTGTGCTCTTTTGATTGGCTTTTTAGGGGGTTGCGCATCATGGCATGTGAACACTTCTTTTGCACCTTTCTCCAGAGGAGGGAGGTATATAACTCTTTAAAAGGGGACTTCTCTTGTTTGGTCTTTTAAAAGGGAACATAAAAAGGTGCGACATTTAGCCAACATGGTAAAAAGAGTCTTTTGCAAACAGACAAACATAGAGGTTTTGGTCAGTATTTGTTGGTTTTCTTCACGCCTTTTCTTCTATGAGGGTTGTCGTTGTTGGAGTTTTAACTGTTGGAGTGCATCACTGGTAGCAATGCTATCAGCTCGTGTGGCTTGATGGTCCTCTATTTTTAGGTACAACGGTGCTTTCATCAATTGTGGGGGAGATGGTGGTGGTTCACGACGGGTCGCATTATGAAGCGAAAACAAGTATAAGTCTAAGCAACAAATTCTTGTTTTTGAATGCTTTACAAACATTTTTGCTTGCAAAAATTTAACAGGAGGCGATTCAAAAACAAGAGCGGGGCAAGCACAAATCTGCAAAATTTGAGCACCCTACAAACATATAAAAGCCTAGATGAACCAAAATCTACACCACACAATAGCACACAGTCCTACGGACACACATAAACAAGCCAAAACACACAAACAAGACTCCATTGGGGCTACGTCGGGGAAGGCGACTCATGGGGTAATCGCTAAATTACTCCAAACTAGACTGATCCAAAATCCTAGAAGTGGTTGAAGAACTATATCTACTTCTGACCAACATTACTGTAGAGCTAGGCAATTATTTTGGTCTCTCGGGACATCGGCAAGTATAAAAGTTTTTGTATGGAAACAAGATAATAGAAGTAAAGTTTTCGATAAAACTTTATGCAACAATCTGTTTTTGAAACCCCAACTATTTTCTGACAGAAAACTTCAAAGACGAGAGATGTTTCAAAAACAGAGCGGAGCAGTTGCAAACAAGTAAGAAATAAACTCTTAACCGAGAGAGATACTAACTCTGTAAGGCCCGCCCTTCGAACCACTGTTCAAGGACGCCCTTGATATGCATTTAGAATCTTTTGAAAGATAAAAAGGAGGGAAAATATACTAAAATTCCCTTAGATAAAAATAATGTAGATAGTAAATAGGTTTTTACTCAAAAATACTTTTCTTTCCTATCTGACGTCCATGCTAACTAAGGTCTCCTAAGGTCAGGATGGCTCTGATACCAACTCTGTAAGGACCCCAGACCGGCAGTCTGAAACCCTACGTATGCATACATTCACGATCCCAGAAAGATCAGTCGTGAACAACATACACAGTTGGCACACAGAAATACATCATCCATTACACGAATACATAAAGGTATTACACAAATGATCACATGATCAAGTCTAGCACAACTGCCAAAAGGGCAGGCACTTAACAAACACAGCGGAAGACAAATAAAACACAACGTAGTTGAGCCCAAGTCACGCCTTAACCTACAGGCTGCTGACCCGGAGACAATCCTAGTTCGCAAAGCCGTCAACTCCGTACTTCTCTTCATAGATATCCTTTTGAGGCTCCTTCTCCAAATCTGATAAGTAGATACCAGGGGCGAAACCATAATGAGTACATTTGAATGTACTCAGCAAGACATCCATCATGTCACTTACCAACATGCAAGTATGCTTATATGGTGGAATAGGTAGGCTATAAATAGGGTTCACTATCAATGGTGTTCATATATGATGACACCACAGTTGCAGTCAGGTTAATCTGTATCTTCGTTGAAGAAGATACTTCAGAAGAAAAATAATATAGTTTTATTTCTCTTGTAGATATCACATGTACAAGAGGTTTTGTAAAGTTTTGTTAAAGAATATTTTCTCTTTGCAAAACTTCTTGGAATCAGTTTCCAGAATTCTTGCTTAGAGTAGAAAAGGTTTTCTTTGCAAAACATTTTGTTTTGTATAACATCATCTGGCTTTTCATCATCGACGATACCTCCACGGTATAAGTTTCCATTCCTTTCCGAACTTCACAAGTTCAACACTTCCTTTCCAAAGATTCCCTTTCAAAAACTTCCTTTTTGAAAACATTGACACAATGCTAGCTACATGGCCATTCAACTGTCCATATCCGAGGACGCGGCTTCTTCGAAAAAGTTATACTCTGCAGAGGTGTACACATCCACCAGATCCAGTACACCTCCCGTGAAACAACCACGGACTGTAACAACAGTATGTAAACATCAGGTATCTGATCATAACCATCCACTATGTTCAAGCTAGAATATGCCTATCTCTCGATTGAGGTTGTTCTCCCCGGCATCAAGTCCCACCCTGCCTAGCCAGGAGCCTCAATGAATGCATCCGGAGGGAAAATTAATCCCACACTTTATATGCCTCAACATTGGGAGTTTCGACGACATTCGGTTCGAGGGTACGACGCCCCTTATAGCAAGTGAGATAGCACACACTAATAAGAACAAACTTCAAGTTAAGCCCCTTGCCCATGTTGGGGTAGGGTGGCAGTACGGTAAAGGTTGTCCGGCGAAGACTAGGTTATGTGTCATTTTTGAAAACACCACCTTCTCAAAAATGACCACTTCCACATTCCTCCGGAGAACAAGGATCCGCCTTTTCTCCGGGTTTTTCCGTAAAGCCTTTGTTTCGTAGAATCACAATTTTAGGGTGTCCACTTAGGGACTAGTATATTTGATGGTATTAAATACCATATGGTGGCTTATGGGCTTGGTATTACCAAGTTTAACTACTGGCATGATAGTAACCTATAATATAGTATAGTAGTAAATTCCACATCAAAAATAGTTTTGATAATCAAGTTTTTGGTAAAACTTCAGAGGTAAAACATGCATGATAGATAATGATAAGTATTGTATCAGCAAGCATCAGGATGGCTTGCCTGGTAACTCTTGTGTCCCTGGTTGTTGGAGTGACTGGAACTTGAAACAGAGCTTCCCGACACTTCCTTCCTCTTCGTTTTTCTAACGTCGTAAAAAGAGAATAAAGGACACACATTCAGAACCAAACAAGACAAACAAGGCTACAAGTAATACATACAACAAGCAATCAAGAAGTACCACCCAAGTTCTCAATTTTTCCCTTAAGAAAAATTGGCATAAAAACTATAGTTGAAAAGTCTGCTTTTTTCCTAGTGTTTATGTGTGGCCAATTCAATGATTTTTAGTTAAGAACACCATGGACCAGTGGGGTAAAGCACATGTTACTAGACAGTAGGGTGTCACATAAAACACATTTTGATGTCTAAAAATTCCCACTACAATCTCTATGGCAAGCACACATAATTTGCTAAATTACCCAAGTGGTAAAATAAGCTCATGACAACAAGTCAAACCTATTATTCCACCATGAAGCAAACATACCAGTGGGTGTTCCACTAGCAAATATGCTCACCAAGAGGTTAATAAGCCTCTGGTCACTTTTATAAAAGTGCTCAAAACAAACAAACAAGCATCCAAAAACTCCTACTCATACTAGTAGAAAATTTAGGAAAAATACTAGACTAGTTTAGGCTACACTAGTTAATTTTATGCACAAGTGTGCAAGCTAGCAGAGGAAAAATACTCCTCTAACTAGTACCATAAATGCTACTGGATTCCACAAAATAACATAAAAAGCATAGCTAGGAAACAAGGAAAAACTATGCTTAAAATGCTACACATGTGAGGAGATTAATTCCTAGTCATCCAAGTGTTACTCATGCTTTTATGCTACTTAAGAGGAAACCTATCAGAGGTGAAAACCCTAAGATAATAATGCCACAAGGACATTCCATCCTCTGGTTTCCATACCAAAGATTCATATTTTTCCCTAGGGGAAAACAAGACAAAAAGCATACATGAATATCTTAGTATGAAATTTAGACTTTAAGCATTTCTATTTAAATCTATTTCAAACACAAGCACCAAGTATCTAGAGGTTCTATAACCAAAATAACAGTACCTAAATGGTACTAGTTTCATGAGAATTAATCTAGCAATAAGCCTAAAAAGCATTTAAAGATCTACTCAAAACATATATAAAAGAAACACATCTAGTGTGGGGGAAATAATGTTTCCACCAAAAATGCAATGAAACCAGTGGGTGTTCCACTAGCATATCAAAGCATTAAGAGGTCACAATGCCTCTGGTCCACTTGCTAAAAATTTAACAAAAGACTAAACAAGCTTCTAGTGCAATAACAATACTAGCAGAAAATAACAGGGTGCTAAAATAAGCAAGGCAATGCTACTCATGCTATTGTTTTTCACACAAGTGAAAAATCTAGGAGTCAAGCACTCATAACAAACTTATCAAAATGCTACTGGACCTATGGATACAACCCAAAAATATGTGGTCACAAAACCACAAATGATTATGTCAAAATTCCACACATGAGGGAATTTTTCCATAACCATTCTCATAGTCATGACAAAGCTAATAATGCTTTTCTACCAACTCAAATGCAATCTAGCAGAGGTGATAACAACACCAAATCATTACCAATATGGTACTGGATCCAATCAACAAATTCAAGTGTTTGCACATAATTGTATCACTCAAAATTACTATGCAAATATTAACTAGAGAGTAATCATATGTTAATTCTCAGAAAATCCTATTTCTTATCCACTCAAGTTCACACATTCTAACATGCTAAAATAGCTAAGTACACCTTAGAAAACAAGTTCACACAACTTTTACATGCTAGAAAACAATATTGCAACACAAAAATATAATCACACAATTTAATTACTTAAAATGCCAAAATGGCAGAAACAAGCAAATCAAAGATCTGTCCACCAAATTTTATAGGATGCTCTAAAAATTAAACCCTTCTAGGTTTGGATAGCCCTAAACATATACAAGACCATCCAGTTGAGTTTGCATCAAAATTCATCTTTAATTAATTTATAAAAATCACCAAAGTGCTCTCTGGTGTTTTACCAAATTGCATGCCATTTCAAAAATACAATTAATTTGGAAACGAGGTTAAATGCTCCTGTTAGGAAATTTCAAGGGCTTTCCAATGCAATTTGCCTCACTTCATTCTGAGTTGTAAAATTAAAATGGTGCTCATTTTGGTGTTTCTGGTAGCTGTTACCAAAACATTTTTCATTTCAAATCTATCCATCCAAATGTAGATCTACAAAGTGGAGATGGTTTAGATTTAGTTTCTTTACATCTGTGAATTTTGGTTTGGTCAAATTCATTTGTTTGGTTAGGTTTTGAGCTCAAAAGTAATCAGGTACTTCTTCTGCAAAAATAAAATGGAAAAAGCATAAGTGGATGGGCCAGATCCAGTTTGGGCCGGCCAGATCTATCTCACCGCGCACGGATCTACCCGCAGGTCGCTGACGCGCGGGCCTCCGCCCTCGTGGCAGCCACGCGGCGGGTGCGCAGGGGCCACCTGCAGGTTTGACCTCTCCGCGCGGGGTCAAGGCGCGCATGACGCCATCACGACGTCATCGTGACCTCATCCGCCGGCGGGAGAGCTCCGGCGAGCCTAAATACCGTCGATTTCGATCACCACTCGACGATTCAAACACACTCGCGCGTTGGTCTCGCCGTGGGGAAGCTAGTGCACGCAACCTCGCTTCCCGGGAGGGAGTCAGTGAGCGGCGGCGACGGCGTGCGGCGGCGGCCGGACCACGGCCAAGGCGCGGGTTCGTTCTAGGGGGAGAGGGAGGGGGAAAAGAGACGGGGAGGCTCCCCTGCTCACCACAAACACGCACGGATGCTCGGATAGGGCGGGGAAGGGCCGAGGCGGCCGGAATCCGTCGACGGAGCTCGCCGGCCCCGAGGACGAAAGTGGATGGCGCGGCCTCCTCGAGGGCTTTCGGCTCGATTCCATTTGCACCTAGGACCACCACGACGATGCGGAGACGATGGGACCACCGGCGACCGGCGGCGAGCTCGGAATCGGCCGGAACGACGGCGACCTCCATAGCTAGGGTTCGGTTTTCGTTTTTTTTTTGGCCTTTTTGGTACAGTGAGAGAGAGAGGCTTCGAGTGGGGAGAGAGAGGGAGCAGGTAGAGCACATGGGAGGGGTTTTTAAGCAACTAGGAGCCTTCTACTCGAAGCTAAGGAAGCATGGGCAGCCATGGCGTCATCTACAGGAAGAAGAAGGACACCATGTGACTAGGATTACATTTAAGTCCCTGGAAAATTTACAAGTAGGTCCTTTGCTCTCTGAAAAAGGTTGTTTTCACTAGGCAAACAAAGTTTAAATTTTAAATCCTTTTGCCCAAAATTCTAATTAGTTAAGATACACAACATATGTGAAAATTAGCTCCATTTGATAAACTTTATAATTCAAAGTTGTTCAAATTTGAATTCTTACACAAATGGACATTGAATTTATTAGACTACTTAGGAGCTTCCAAAAATGATAATTTTTGGCACACATTCCTTATTTGATGTGTTCCTTATGTGGTAGAAAATTCAAGTCATTTTGAGTTACTTTATAGAACAAACTTGTTCAAATTTCTAAAAGGTGCTGTGAAGAAAACAGGGGTTTTTGGCAACTTAAACAATTCAAAAACTTGTTTCCTTTTGGTTTTCATCCTCATTTATGATATAGAGAATGTGGTATTTATTTCATGGCATTTGGAAACAGTTTGTAGAACAAACTTGTTCAAAATCCCAATTGTTGCTGTGGAGAAAAACCATGTTTTCAGGCCTTTAATGGATTCAATTTTTGGTCTCCTCTTGTGTGTGTTCCTTATTTGATATAAGGAAGCAATGGTATTAATTTCATCTCATTTTAAGAAAGTTTCCAATAGTAACTTGTTTTAGTTTTCTGTTTCTGGAAATATTGGAATTTCTATTTAATAAAGCACTTGGCTTTTCTTTAGCAATGCTTTGCCAAAATATTTATGTGACTAGAGATAGCAAGTCAATGCTCTCCAATACCTTTGTTTTTAATCTTGCAAGGTTGGAAAAACATTTGATAATATTTTGGTGAAGCATTTAAGAATGCCTCTTTTTCTGATAATCATCTATGGAAATTTATTAAGTGTTTCATCTTTCTTAATTTGGGTCTTGTAATAATATTCAACAAGTATTGGATTCATAAGATAGTTTTGTAAAACTCTTTGATCAATATTTACTTTAGAAAATATTGCCAAAGTCATTGGAACAATATGTTGAATATTTTTATCATTGGAACAATATGTTGAATATTTTTAGTTTACTGCTTTGCTATCCTTTTTAAGTTTGCTTTCAATTTCTTAGCCATGTAAGCTTATATAACTAGTTTGTTTAGTTGCACTCAAACAAACACAATCAAAGTTTAATTGTCAAGCAATTAGCAAAACAACTGTGTTAACATGTATTCCAAAATTGGGATGTGACAGTCTACCACTCCCGGCCTAGTGCGCCCGGGTTTGTAGGAACTCTCTAAGGTCTGTGGCCCGCCACGCATGCCCTAGAGCCTCAAGTACAAATTACCGGGCAGCGTAACACCCAAAGAAGATGTGGTTATACGACTCAGGGACCCTATATAGGGGGCACAAGTCGTCACCCGGGCCATGGCGCTTGGCCACCTCGACCCCCAAGGTAGTCTGTCACGGGCTTTAGGGTTTAGGGTTTTGAACCATTTTTTAAATAAATGGATATGGGAACAATAATGGTAGGTGAACAGAAACTAGTTCTGGACGATTTTAAAAACATGCATATGGGAACAGAAAAATGGTAGGTGGACAAAAACTAGTTTTGAATGATTTCAATAAGATGAATATGGAAACAACAATGGTAGCTGAGCAGAAAAAAGAGACCCATATCCTAACCCGACTTACCTCTATGTGATGATGCCCAAGATGAGAAAGTTATTTTTGTATCTAAGAAGGTGGTGGAAAAGGAAACCAGTTGCACAGTAGTTTCCAGGCTTTCTACTGATATGAAGCCGGAAACACACCAAGACTCTATGAAGCCGGATGTTCAAGAAAAGTTAAACTTGTTTAGTACTAGTGAGGTGGATAATCTACTCAAGGAATACAAGAGTAAGTTTCCTAGAATCATGGTCGTAAAGTCGGTGTAGTGGTCAATATGAAAGAGAGCTATGAGGTACATTATATATGTTTGTCTGTACATATATGTAACCCCCAAACTCTTTAATCATTTGTTTGCACAATGATTTTGGAGTTTGTGTCTTTTAGTTGTTTTTCTTTTGAATACGGTAGCCCCCAAGTACTAGGTTGACTACCTTGTAGCTAGTTAGTACTTTTGAGAAATAAAGTATTATATTAAAACACGTATAGCAATAACTCCTATGTCTTATCTTTTATTCTAAGCTTGAAAGCATAGTTTCCTATATATTATTTCATTTTTGTGAAGTGTAGCCCCCGAGTGCCGGGTTGCACGCCTTCAGCAACATGGGACTTACTTTTTTTATTTTTTGGACAGAAATTGACGAGTGAAGCCGGTCAAGAGATAAATCATCTTAAAGAGTTACGGGAAGCCGCCACTTCCAAGAACCATAAGTTGGAAACTATGCTCCAGAAAGACATTGGAATGCGCTCTAAGGCTGAAGATGTTGCTAATGACTGCCAATTATTCTGTTATCTCTACTAACTGTGACGTAGAACCTCGAAAATTGTCAAAACGAATTAAATGAAGCAAAGAAATGCTCAAAGCAAATTAGGATGGTGTTAAAGAGTTAAAATTGGTTGAAGCCAGAATTAAGTCTATTATTGATCCTCTAAACAAGATAACATCAGTTTGTTTTGGTAAGCCGACTTTTTATATTATTTTCTCCTTTGTAGTCACTTGTTAATATATATAAGGCCCTCTCTGAAGCTGAAGTTCATTTTCAACTTGGTCAAACTATTGTATCGTGGTTCTGCTTCCTGTATTCAGGAAGTAAGAGGTTGGACCCGGCCTCCATCCCGGCGTGTAGATACTTTGAAGGAGCTTTCTTGCGTCCCTGAGTGGATCCTGCTATGGAAAGCCTCTGCATGTCACAAGGGAGCTACCCGCAATTTATCTCTTGTTAAGGCTTACTATCCTAACATAAAGCTGGAATTATTGGCTGTGGGCTTCCCATAATTCAAAGTTGACAAGAAAAACTTCGCATAAGACGATTTTCTAGCTATTGAGAGGGAGACTCGGCAACATTTCACTATTATTGCTCAAGGACTAGATTTGAAAAAGATGCAGTCAGGATATGATAGAAAGAATAAGAGGATGGAGATTCCCACTCCTAAGTTTGTAGGTCTCGATCCGGCTCCTAAACGTACTCCAACTGCCATGGTCCCTGTTTATGGGTCTGGTACGCCTGCTGCAACCATTCCTCCAAAGGCACCAGTTCAAAATGATGACCCTGAAGAGTATCCAATCAAGCCTTGGAACTTTTGTGCTTTTCAGGACAAGATGATGCATATGAAGCCCGAAAACAACAGGAGCAAGACACATGAGAAAACGATGAGCCAGAGAAGTAAAACGACCTCGCAAAGATTGATATTCTGTTGATGAAACAATTGAGTGAAAGTACTGGCTATGTTTTTCTAGTGAATAGTTTGGGCCTATTGTTAGGTCCATAATAGGCAAGAAACATGGTCGCGAGTCCTATTACTTCTGCGGTGCGTTTGTGCACTTTAGGTAGCACTATTTTGATGTAATAATTTTTGTGACTATGTGCCTGTTTTACAGGCTTTCTCTATTGTGGCATCATGGCCATGTTGGTTTGATATTTTCACAAATGCTTTTCACGTGAATTTTGCTAATGTATCTTACTCTGAAAATGTTCAGTGTCAGCTAAGTCCATAATAGGCTATAAGAGCTGATTGACTTTTAGGTCGTGCTTTCAGGTCACATAAATGCGTGTAGCATAGTATTTTGCGACTTTATTCAAAAGTTTGGTATATGCCAGGTTCAAGGGTTTTGAGCTAGAGTATAAAAACTAGCCCCCAAGTAACCTTATGATCAATGATAGAAAATAAAGGCTCATCCCATCAATAATAAGTAGGTGAAATAGAAAAATTATGGGTTCCAGGTTTACTAGCTTTATTCCATCAATCATAATAAAACATAGATATTATAATGATCTTATGTATAATAGGAGCGTAACTGAGCTATATTCCATGGCATGTGAATTTCCTCCTCGGACATGCGCGATTTGTCAACGTCACGTATATCAATGAGGTAGTAGGATCCATTATGTTGGTTTTTTTCTCACTACAAATTGTCCCTCCCATGGTGGACTCGGTTTATGTTGACCATCCTTATTTTGTATGAGATGGAGGACAAGATCTCCTTCCTGTAAAATCTGACTTCAGATTTTTCCGGTTATGATATCGTCGCAAGTCTTCCTGGTAGACTGTAGATCTTCATGTTGCGAGGTCCCGTTCTTCCTCCAGCGTATCCAACGAGTTCCGATGAGCTGCGTCGTTGTTAGTGTCTAAGTACGCAGAAATTCTGGGTGAGTCGTGATAGAAATCACTTGGCAATACAGCTTATGCCCCATATTTAAGAAAAATCGGTGTGTATCCCGTTGACCTGTTGGGGGTCGTCTGTATGCTCCATAAGACAACTGGTAATTCTTCTACTCAACTTTCAACTGTTCTTTGAAGGGGTGTTACCAATCTTGGCTTAATACCTTGTAGTAACTCTTGATTTTCTCTTTTAGCCCGTCCATTTGACTGTGAATAAACTACTGATGCCAAATCCAATCGGATATGATTTTTCTTACAGAACTTCTGCATTGCTCCCTCGGATCTAGTACAACACCAGCTAAACCAGACATGGGATGCAAAAAGCCCCATAATGGCCGAATATCGGAGAAGAGTCGACGAGTTCGCCATTTGCTTCCTATGATTTGAGGTACATCACGTCAAAAGGGAAGAAAACTGGAACACGGATGCTCTAGCCCGAATGGGTCCAGAAAAGGTGAAAACATTGCCACCAGGTGTATTCTTCCATCATTTGTACGAACCATCAATAAAAGGCGGAGATGTTGATTATCCCCTCGTTTCTGAGTCAACAGAAGTTCTACTTGTAAACCTGGATTGGACAATTCCATATCTAAACTTCTTAGTCGATCAGAAGTTCCCGGATGGAGCGGACGAGGTCTTGCAAAGGCAGATAAAACGCCGATGCAAAGGATACACGGTAATCAATGGTTGCCTGTATAAACGCAGTACTATCGGGATTTTCCAACGTTGTATTTCGCTGGAAGAAGGACGATAAATACTGCAGTAAATTCATGCCGGAGATTGCGGGTATCATGCTCAATCAAAAAGCATATTTAAGAAAGCTTTCCGGGCAGGATTTTTCTGGCTTACATCCAAGACAAACGTTGAGCACATAGTTAATACATGTGCCGGATGTCAGTATTATGCCAAGCAGACAAATTTGCCGGCTCAAGCACTCAAGACCATACACAAAACCTGGCCATTTGTAGATATGATGGGGCTGGATATGATGGGGCCATTCCAAACTGCAAGAGATGGACTCACACATCTACTCGTTGTAGTGGATAAGTATACCAAGTGGGTGGAGGCAAAACCCATAAAAAACTTACGGTGTGACATCCAGAAATTTCTTCATTGACATTGTCATGCGATATGGCGTCCCAAATAGCATAATCAAGGATAACGGGACAAACTTTGCAATTGGAGAGTTGGCAAAATACTGCCAGCAAACCGGGATTTTCCTAGATCTTGCATCTATGGCGCACCCACAATCCAATGGACAGGATGCACGAATGAATAGTTCAATCTTGCAAGGAATACGCCAAAGACTCGAAACTCCTCTCCATAGAGCAGCTAGAGCATGGGTAGAAGAATTTCCTTCTGTGCTTTGGAGTATTCGAACGCCCAATAGATCAACAGGGCAGACGCCTTTTTTCCTGGTCTATGGTGCAGAAGCAATGCTTCCAACGGACATGATCCACGATAGCCCGAGAGTGCAAGCTTACGTTGAGACGGATGATGAAAGTGCACGATAGGATGTTCTCAATCTTTTAGCAGAAGAATGAGAACTCGTGTTGCAAAGATCCGCCATTTATCAGCAAGGTTTACGGCAATATCATAGCCAGAAAATCAAACACCGTTCTTTTAAAGAAGGCGATTTAGTTCTAAGACTGGTGCAGGATAGAAAGCACAAGCTAGCCCCAATCTGGGAAGGACCGTTTGTTATTAGCAAAGCTATGAAAAATGGATCGTATTACCTTGTAGATATTTGACATACATAGGATGATCCAAAAAATCGGAATCGCAAGAGAAAAAGGTGCATATGTGTAGAACTAGGAGAGACAAATAGGCCCCGGAACATCATTGAGATCATGAAATAAAGTTGTCAGAAATGCATGCAAATTATTTTGTTTGTCTTTATTGTTCAAAAGCATGCTTCGTCTTTTCTATTTCCCAATGATCTTTCAATTTGCTTCAATGTTAACCCGAATTTTTCCTGCGTGCTCAGAGTTATGAAATTGAATTCTTTTAGCCTAAGGAGGCTACAGAATACCAGATTGTGCCTGCATGCCTGAAGTTCATACTTTCGAATTCTTTATTATTGTATTATCTGATTGTTTGTTATGTTGGGTCACTTGATCAAGTAAGTCAAGTGCCAAAGTATTATCGATGATTCTGAGTTTGGACTAATTGGTTACTTGACCCGGTCACTTGGCATGAAGGTTGTATACTTTTGGATCCATTTCAGCACTAAGGAAAGTTAAAGCATACAAACCAAAAAAACTTAGAAGAACATGAACTAAAACTCTGAATACTTTGAAAAGATAAATTTTATTGCAAAGGATAAAAAATTGTTCATACAAAAGATAGAATGCATTACGATTGAGTTTTACATTATAAGAATAGTAATGCACCCTATTTAGCTAATGGCTTCGCAGGCTCAGGCAACATCCATGAAGTCATTGTTGTCTTCTTCGTCGCTACCATTCGGATTCTCCGGAGTTGACGGAATTTCTTCCTCCGGGTAGAATGTCGAGGTAGAGACCATCCGAGCTATCTTGGAGGCATGCGCTTTGATAGACTTGAATATTTCCGCCCTTTGTGTCTCGGTGTATCCTTGCGGAACACTGGTGGATATGCACCAAGACTTGGTAGTGGTGTAGTGCATCTTCATTAGACCTAAGGCCATGCGTACACCACCGCGGGCGGCAGACTTCAGCCAGATTTCGTGTTGGTTGACCACTTCCGCGAATGCTTCCGGGAGTCGGCTGGCTTGCGAGAACTCGTCAGCTTTGTCCGGAATGCACTTGCTGATAAGTTGCATTCCGAAATTCTTTAGCTAAGTGACGAAAGTACCGAAAGCTTGGATGTGGTCAAGCCGAGAGATAAGAGGGTTTCCCTTTGTTATGAAAAATCAGAGGAGGAAAGGATGAGAAGGCTGGAAGGACAAAAGAATGCATTCTTCAAAATAATCTTGGTAAACGACTAAAAACTTACCAATTATCTTGTCCATCTCGGTGCATTCTTCAAAATGTTGATGGACCGCAGATTCGAGGTCTTGGATCATCCTCTTATCCTTCTCAGCTTGCGTTTAAGCCCGAGAGTCAGACACGCCCAAAGCCAATTGGCTTTCCTCCAAGTCCTTCTGAAGCTTTACATTGATTTTGTAAAGATCAGAATTATCCTTTCGGAGGTTCTTGGTGTTCCCAGCATCTTCGACAACCTGTTTGGCCTTAGTCAAAGCAGCTGGAAAGGAAAGAAGTAAAAAATTTAACTCAGAAAAAAGTCCTTAGAAAAGTTTGAGAGATGAGGATAAAAAACAAGGAAGGTAACATATGCTTACCAGCGTTCTCCTTCGGCTGATTCATAGTCTCGGAAATCTCCGAGTCTTTGTCATTAAGAATACCAAGAAGGGATTTCACCTCCTGGTTCTTGATGGTAAGTTTATTAAAAACTTCCACGTTGATGCTTTCAGCAGTTTGCTGAAAAGCATACAAAGTAAAAGATTTGTTAAACAAAAAACAAGCACGGAAAGAGGAAAAGTATTAACACAAAAAGTACGCTTTTGTCTTAATACTTGGGGGCTAGAGATATTACCTGGCTCATACTTTGCAAACCTCTTAGCAGCTCTGTTAAGTATTTGGCATATTCAGAGAAGGAAACCCCCATATGGTGGATTCCGTCTTGGATAACCTGCCGAGGTGAGAAGACGTAATTATTCTGGACAAGTAATCCACCTTGCGGCCAAGGACGAATCAAGGGGGCTCGGGAAAAATACTTTTTTGCCCACGGATGAATGTATCCGAGTTTATCAAAGCAGGACTCTTGCTTTACCTTAAACTTCTCATCGATAGTTGGGATTGACTCAATTTTTCGGGTCGCTGAAGGTCCGCCTTTATCATGTTCCGGCCTTTCTTGCGCGTCCACTTAGGCCGCATCAGGCTGGCTGGACGGGCCTGGGAGGGGGAAGATGGGCTCCTCTCGAGCATCTAAGTTTTCTTCGGTGGCTACTTTTGGAGTATCCGGGGATGTAGCGACAACCTTATGTTTCTTCCTGCCTTTTTACCTTCAAAGGAATGGTAGAAAGGCTAAAGGGAAAGAAAAACCGAGATTGAAAATCCGATAAAGATGATCCAAGAAAAGTATGCAAAAGAAAAGCATGTGAAAAGAAAGTTCGGATCTTTACCTGAATGTGGAGACGGCAACTCCGTCGAGATCGATCAATTCTTGACTCGAAGAGATCTTCTTGCGCTTCTGTCCCCCGGCTGCTAAGAAGCGGGCTTTTAGGTCCGCTAATTCAGCTTCAAAGGCTGGTTGATCTTCTCCGAGATCATCAAGCTGCAGAGAAATAAACCCGGATTAGTAAAACCATCCGAGAAAGGTAAAGTTCGAAAAACTACCCAAAAGGAGAAAATTAAAAGCATACCTTGGGAGCGACATGGTACATTTGTAGACTTTCCTCGTACTGATCACGAGTCTCTACCAAATGATTGGCGCGCTTTTTGAACTCTTTCTTCGCCAAAGATGACTTTTTCACCCTCATTGCATCGTCAGGCCGTGTGTATTCACACAGAAGCCGACCTTCATGGAATGCAAGAGGTTGGATCCTACTTTCGGTCCAGCAAAGGACCGTGTCAATGCCGGTCAGAGGAGGAGAAGAAGCGAAGAGTTTCTCTAACCGCCTTTTGATTCACAGCAGGTCTGGAGGCAGAAACTGGACTGCGTCCAATGCCCAGTTATCTCTAGACGTGACAGCGGAATTGGCAAAAGCCGGAATTCCTGTCTCCTTTCCAGGATAAGGAACGTACGGGTGGTAGAAGAATGAGCCCGTCCAGAATTTGACAGACCCGGAAGTTTTTATCTTCGGGAACCACTCCTCCCTAAACCTACAGAGGTTGAACGAGATAGTCCCACAAGTGGGAAGAACACAATCGGTGGTGTTGCGCTTCACACTGAAGCAGTACTGAAAGAAATCTAATCGGGGTTCTATCCCTAGATAACCCTCGAAAAGAGCCTGGAACCCGACTATGTACATAATAGAATTGGGTGGCAAGTTGTGAGGTTGAACCTGAAAGTGCACTATGGTCAACTAGAGGGGGGGGTGAATAGGTTGACTACCATTTTTTCTTTTCTTTTCCTTTTAGTGGGGCTTAGTAAGATAAGATACGATTATCTAGATGTGCAACTAGGTGAGCAACCTATGTGGTTAGAATAATATGTGCAACGGAAGTAAAGCGTAAGGTAGTAAAGAAAACAACAAGTGTAAACAAGGATACAAGGATATGATTCACCGTAGTTCCTTCTCAAAGAGAAGTACGTCTACGTTGGAGAGGTGGGGAGCCACCTAGGCGCTCCTCAATAGCACGGTTGTGCACACCTTGTTCTCCTTGAGCTTCTCCGGTGAGGGAGATGCTCGTTTCCACTATGAGGTCGACTTGAAGGCGTTGACCAAACCTTTACAAGGGCTTGAGGTCACTCCACAAGATGGATGGAGGCTCTCAAGTAATCTGTAGCTTCTTGCAACAAGGTGGAAACTACAAGCACGAGATCAACTAAGGTTTCTAGGCCTCAAGTAGAATTCTAGATCTACTAGATTGTGGTGGATGGATTTGAGATTCCTTTGGTGGAAGTGTGGATCTAGGTCTCCTCTAGCTCTCCACCAAGTTTGGGAGTGATTGGGTGGACGGAGTAGGAGATCTAGGTGGTTGAAGCTTTCATTAATGGCTACGAGAGAGAATGTGGGAAAGCTTAGCATTTAAGAGGTAGGGGAAGGGGTATTTATACCCCTTGCATTTAAGTGGCCGTTGTAGCCCAGTTTCACTGGAGGCTCCGGTGGCCTTCTGTTCATTGCGCAGTTGCGCAGTGCCCTAGCTCGCAAGTGCTGAAGAACTGGCCGGAGGCTCCGGTGGAATCTGCGGAGGTTCCGCCCACCGGAGGTGCACCGGAGGTTCCGGTGGAACCTCCGCTCTTCTCAAACAGAAGGGTGGTTTGGCGGAGCCTCCACCGGACCCACCACCGGAGGCCATTTGCACTGGACCAGGGGGACCACCGAATGTCCACCGGAGGCTCCGGTGGAACCTCCGCTCTTCTCAAACAGAAGGGCATTTTAGAGGAGGTGCCACCAGAGGCGCACCGGACCCTTTTTGCGTGTAGGCCATGTGTTGGCGGATGGCGGAGCCTCCGGTGGAATTGGCGGAGGTTCCGCCCACCGGAGATCCACCGGAGGTTCCCTCCAGGGTCCGCTCTTCTGCTCCAGAGAGGAATTTGGGCGGAGCCCACACCGGACCCCCACCGGAGCCTGGGCGGAGCCTCCGCTCCTGCAAATTTAGTTCCCTGGATTTCTTTCACTTAGCACTTTTCATATATAACAAGCACGTGCCCCATAAACTTAGTGAACCTAATAACCTGGGCATTTTCATCCATTGAACAAACATTAGATCAAATGGTTATGTTGTCATATGATTACCAAAACGGACGATGATCTTTCATTCTCCCCCTTTTTGGTAATTGATGACAACATAACTGTTTGCATGATTAAGAACACAATATGAACGGAGCTCCCCCTAAAGGTATGCTCCTTTCATATTGAGATCATCTAAGGCATGATATATAAGAGTAATATGACAATGATAACACATAACACACATAACACATAAATAATATGAAACGAGGTTCACACGAACATAATATAACGAGGTCCACGATAGATACGAATAATGTAAACAAACGAAGTTCCAAATAGTTCAAATAAGAAGACAAACTCCCTCAAGCAAAAGAAGGATGCAAATCGAGAAAGCTTGAGGGAGACCCATGCAAATGCCCGTTCCTAATATATCTCTCTCCCCCTTTGGCATCAAGATACCAAAAGAGGGAGACGAAGACGCTAACGTCCCGAAGATCACTCATGAGAGGCTTCCGGGTCCGGAGAGGGGGCACGGCGGCAAGAGCTAGTAGCTTCTTCTCCTTCTTCCTCGGACCATTCAATGAGCTTGCCCTTGGAGTCCTTTGCTTGCCATGCGTCCCAATCCGTGATGCTATCAAGAGCCGGTGATTCAATGGAGAGACCCTCCTCACGAAGACGTTCACGAGATGCTTGAGCTTTGTTGCGGTTCTTGAGTTCCCGATCATAATGTGCTTCTCATTGATGTTGCTCAATCTTTTTGTTCAAGCGAAACACTTTCTTGAGAGCTCTTGCCATCCACTTAAAAGCATTGCTAGAGGGAGGAGGTTGAGATGGACCACCTCCTTCTTCCTCATCAACGATGATGCGAGGCCTAGCCTTGTGCTTGCGAATGGCGGGAGTGGGATGCACAATGGGTTCCGTGTGATTCTTGAGAAGAAGTCTCTTTTCCGAGTGAGAGATCCAATGCTCATCATCAAGAGGTTCATCCGGAAACTGCTCATTCCACACGTGTAATATGATCTTCATGATGAAAGGCCCAAAGCAAGCATTCTTGCGGTTGCATATGGCATGCCACAACTCGTTCCAAATATAGTCAAGAACATCAAGCTTGCGAGGAGTGGCATCCATCCGGTGTTGATGAGTAAGAAGCATTAGGTTCTTCAAGAATCCTTGGATCTCGTCCACATTGCCCGCCTTTGGGTTGATAGTCTCTCTATAGACCCGCAACATGATGTCATATGCGGGATAGAGACCCTTGACGAACCCAACGGCGTACTTATTCCAATGATAGAGAGGAGTAAGTTCATCCTTGGGAAGAGACGCGGTGTTCGTGGCATGAACTCGGAACCATCCATTAGCAAACTCATCTCCTTTAGCAAATGGACCAAAATCCGGGTAGCCACCAAGAATAGTGCCAACATCCTTCGAAGTGATGGTAAGTTGTCTTCCCTTATTCATCCAAATAAGGTGACGGTTGGTCTCATTGCCAAGATGAACCGTGGCTAGGAACTGACAGACGAGCTCTTCATCAAAATCTTGTTGAAGAGTGATAATGGGACCGAGACCAAACTTCTCAATGAGCTCAAGGGCCTCCCCAAAGTACTTGCGGTTGCGTTCCATGTGCCCAAGACTGATAGCATGTTGGGGGACGACTTTTTCCTTCGGCTTCCTCATCAAGATCTCACTATAGATTTGTCCTTGGAAAATGGTGTGAAAGCGTGGATCCTTACCCCGGAATTGTGGCATTAAGCGCTCACGGGAAATCACATACGGGTTCTCCGTCTTTCCTTCACGAACAACACATCGGACATCTTGGATGCGGTTGGAGCGGTGTTCTTCTTGGGCAAGGTCTTCTCGGGAGCCGGATACCGCTTGCGCTTGCCTTGAGTGTTGTCAAGTTCCTCTTGAATCTCATCCACGGGTTGGGGCTTGCGGCGGCCGGTGGTCTTGTACCGTGGCCCTTTTCCTTTGGAACCAGAAGCATCTAAGAGAGAAAGCAAGAAGAACATGAAGAACGAGTAAAGCTCGAGTCGATAAAGCATGCACAAAACCAAGAAACCAAGATACACATGGTGTTAGGGTTGAATAATCTAGGGTTAGGGCAAACGAATCTTCCCTACAACCACAATGATTCAAGCCTAACACGCATTATCTAGGTTGCTAGGGTTTGTACTCGAGAAATTCCACTCCTAAAACTCCAAATCCACAAATCTAGAAAGCTAGAACATGAACTCCTATGCATCCCATTCATCAACTAGATGAGAGAGAGAGAGCACGTACCGGCTTCATCCATGGTGAAAAAGGAAGGAGGGAAGGTTCCCGGGGCGTCCCGAGGCAAGGAGAAGGCCTCCCCGCGGTGGAGCACCCAAATCCGGCGGCGAAGAGCTTGGGGGCGGCGGCGGTTCGTGAGGAGGAAGATGGGGGCGGGTGGGGGAAAATGAGATTGGATCTCACTTACCCCCGCACGCCCACCACTTATCCACAGAAATTTTCCGCCGGCGGAACCTCCGGTGGATTCACCGGAGCCTCCGCTCCCGCCAGTGGAGCCTCCGGTGGTTTGCACCGGAGCCTCCGCTCCCTGTCCCAAAACAACTAGGTTTTGGCCCGCTGAGCCACAGTGGGCCAGCGGAGCCTCCGGTGGGGTACCGGTGGACAGGGCCAGCGGAGCCTCCGGTGGTTTCACCGGAGGTTCCGCCCAACTGGAATTTTGGCACGCCAAGATTGGAAAATCACGAGCAATACTATAGAAACAAGGGTTTGGGCAAGTGGGGCTTGGGTCAGAAAATCTTCACTGATATACGAGAGACATTACTCGACGGGGTTCGCAAGAAGCATAAAGAAAATGAAAAACCGAACCCGTACGAGTTGTCAAGATGAAGATATAATATGCGAGAATGATCCAAAACACACCAAAGGTCGGTGGCCGAGGCCACCATGTTTGAGTGTGTAACTTGGCACCACGAAGATATATCTTGGGTCCAAAATTACTACTCACAATTAAGCACAATGAGTCACAAATTGACTAGATATGCAATGATTGATTGATTTTCGCATAATAAAAGGAGTGCATACTCATGAGTTGAGTAGCGCTCCCCCTATTTCCATGCCTACACCTGGACTAGATAGCAAGTATAATGAAGGTAGATATGCAAGGTTTCAAGTGAAGTTGGAAGAATCGATGACATTTAGTTCATTCCTCAAAGCTCGAAATCTTGGTTCATCAAGGGCCTTCGTGAAAATATCGGCAAGTTGATCCGTGGTGGAGACATATGAGAGATCAATATCACATTTCTCAACATGATCCCGAATGAAGTGATGACGGATCTCAATATGCTTCGTCTTGGAGTGAAGAACCGGGTTGTAGGCGATCTTGATAGCACTCTCATTGTCACAAAGAAGAGGCACCTTGTCAAAATGAATACCATAGTCCTTCAAGGTTTGCCTCATCCATAGAAATTGAGCACAACAACTTTCCGCGGAGGTATACTCGGCCTCGGTGGTGGAGAGAGCAATGCAATTTTGCTTCTTGGAAGACCAACATACCAAGGAGCGGCCAAGAAATTGGCAACCCCCGGATGTGGACTTCCTATCCGTCTTCTCTCCCGCATAATCCGCATCCGAGTATCCAATGAGTTGGAAGCTCGAACCCTTGGGGTACCAAAGACCGAAGTTTGGGGTATGAACTAGATATCGAAAGATTCGTTTCACGGCTTCCAAATGACTTTGCCTCGGAGAGGCTTGAAACCTTGCACATTTACCTACGCTATACATGATATCGGGTCTAGATGCACAAAGGTAGAGCAAAGAGACAATCATGGAGCGGTATACCTTTTGATCTACCTCTTTCCCGTTAGGGTCGGGTTTCAAGTCAGTGGTCGTGGACATAGGGGTCTTCATAGGTTTGGCATCATTCATATTAAATCTCTTGAGCATGTCTTGAGTATATTTGGCTTGTTTGATGAAAGTTCCTTCATAATATTGATTCACTTCAAAGCCAAGAAAGAACTCCAACTCTCCCATCATAGACATCTCAAACCTATCGGTCATAAGCTTGCAAAACTCCTCATTGAACAAAGTGTTAGTAGACCCAAAAATGATGTCATCCACATAGAGTTGGCATATGAACAAATCACCTCCAACCGTCTTGGTAAAGAGGGTGGGATCGATTAAACCAACATTAAACCCGCGATCTACTAGAAACTCTTTAAGGTGCTCATACCACGCACGTGGAGCTTGTTTAAGTCCATAGAGCGCCTTATCAAGTTTATAGACATGATCGGGGTGGTTGGGATCCTCGAAGCTCGGAGGTTGCTTCACATATACTAACTCACTAATGGGACCATTAAGGAAAGCACTTTTTACATCCATTTGTTGTAACTTGAAGTTATGATGAGATGCATAGGCAAGTAAGATGCGAATGGATTCAAGACGAGCTACGGGAGCAAAGGTTTCACCGAAATCGATACCTTCGACTTGAGAAAAACCTTGGGCAACCAATCTTGCCTTGTTGCGAATGACAATACCATCTTTGTCTTGTTTGTTCTTGAACACCCATTTGGTGCCAATAACATTCTTGCAATCTTTGGGTCTAGGGACCAATTTCCACACTTTGTTGCGCTCGAAGTTATTGAGTTCATCATGCATGGCTTCAAGCCAATCTTGATCTTCGAGAGCTTCATATAACTTCTTGGGTTCAATGAAGGAGACAAACGCATGGGCCTTGCTAAAATCCGCCAATTGCCTTCTAGTGACCACTCTTCCACGAACTTGTCCAAGAATCTTGTCCTCCGTATGACCCGCTCGTTCAAGATTCTCTAGTCTTCTCTTTGCTCTTCGTGCTAGTATCTCCTCCAAAGATTCCTTGGATATGGATTGAGAATCACCTTCTTCATCGGAGGCATGTCCATCTTCGTTTTGTCCTTGATCAATAATGGGTGATGAATCACCACTAGGTTGAGCATTCTCAACAATGATAGAATCTTGCTCATGATTGAGATGAATAGCTTGGCCTTGGTCATTAGCTTGGCCTTGATTGTTAGCTTGAGGGCTTGGTGCATCTTGTTGGATAGCTTGATCATCAATGGGTGTAGTCAATGGCTCCACTTGAGTGGGGCATAGTCCTTCTCCCTCTGTCATCCGGTGTCCCTCAATGGGGATTATTTCACCAATACCCATTCTTCTTACGACGATGGGAGGAATTGCATCTCCTACAACACCATGATCTATACGCCCCCCTTGGGAGCCATTATCCTCATCAAACACCACGTCTATAGCTTCTTCAACTTGTCCGGTGCACTTGTTGTAGACTCTATAGGCGTGAGCGTTTGTGGCATAGCCAACAAAGATACCCTCATAAGATCTAGTCTCAAATTTTGACAACCGTTTACCTTTCTTGCGAATGAAGCACTTGCAACCGAAGACCTTGAAATAAGATACATCTGGTTTCTTACCCGTGAGAATCTCATAAGGGGTCTTGTTCAAGATCTCGCGAAGATATAACCGGTTGGTGGCGTGACATGTGGTGGAGACGGCTTCGGCCCAAAAGTTATAGGGAGAATAGAACTCCGCAATCATAGTTCTAGCCGCATCCATCAAAGTCCGGTTCTTTCTCTCCGCAACACCATTTTGTTGAGGGGTATACAGAGTGGAAAATTGATGAGCAATTCCTTCTTCACTAAGAAAACCCTCAACGGTGTAGTTCTTGAACTCCGAGCCATTATCACTCCGGATCGCCAATATGGTAGCATTGTGTTGGCGCTCAACTAGAGTGATGAACTCGATGACTCTACTTTGAGTTTCACTTTTCCTCTTGAAGAAATACACCCAACAATATCTTGAATAGTCATCCACAATCACCAAACAATACTTCTTTCCTCCGAGGCTATCATAGGATAGTGGACCAAAGAGATCTAAGTGAATGAGCTCGAGAATTCTTGTGGTGGAGATAGTTGTCTTGGTTGGGTGTTGTTCCCCATGTTTCTTCCCAAAGGTACAAGAGCTACACACACAATCTTTAGCAAACTTAGCTTTGGTTAGTCCTAGAACGTGATTGCCACTTTGGAGATCATGTAACATTCTCATATTGGTGTGGGCTAGTTGGCGATGCCAAAGCCACCCCACATCAACTTTAGCCATTAGGCATGTCGCGGCACATGTGTCTTCTTTAGAGAAGTCCACTACATACATGTCGTTCTCGACAAACCCAACAAAAGCTACTTTAAGAGATGTCTCCCAAGTGACAATCACACTCTCTTTATTAAAGAACAAGGTGAAACCACAATTCGCAAGTTGAAGAACGAACATCAAATTATAGCCAAGGGACTCAACAAGGAGAACATTCTCAATTGATAAATCATTTGAGATTGCTACCTTGCCTCGTCCCAATACCTTAAGCTCGGACTTATCACCAATAGTGACGCAATTGAGATGAGGTAGAGGAGGTTCAAGATTTCTTATTGCGTCACGGCTTCCGGTCATATGTTGGGATGCACCACTATCCACTGTCCATTTGTTAGACCCGGAAGCTTTTCCCTACAAGAGATCAATTTCTTGATTTAGGTACCCATCCTTCAATGGGTCCTCTTTTGTTAGTCATAAGGGTCTTAGGAACCCAAATAGTCCAATGATAATCATCACCATAAGAAGTACCAAGGTATTTAGCATAAACATGTCCATCTCTAGATTTCATAAGAACATAAGATGGGTTATATTTTCCGGCGAAATCATTATGAGTGATGCTCCCCCTAGAGGTATCACCACCCATAATGGCGTTGGTCTCCTTTTCTTTGGTCACCTCACCCTCTTTCACAAAGACAACATTTTGAGAGGGAGAGGTGACATCCTTGGATATCTTCTTTGACTTGGAAACAAAACCAAGTCCCTCTTTTCCTTTCTTGGCACCTTGAGAACTTATTTCATCATTGAGAATTCTTTCCTTCCCTACATTGTTAGTCGTAGTAGAAGAGGTAGGTGCAATAACAATGCTATTTGATGAAGATGCAACATGCTTATTAGATTGTTGAGCTAGGAGCTTGATTCAAGACTTGGCAAGTTTGTCATGAATTTCCTTAAGAGACTTAAACTCGTTTTTTAGTTGGTCATGCTCCTCGTCAAGTTTTTGGTGAGCTATTCCTAGCTTCAACTCTTACTCTTCAAATTATTTAAGTAAAACAAGAGATTTAGCATGTTCTTTCTTAAGCTTGGCAAGAGATTTTTCGTTATCTTTCCTAAGCTTAGAAACACTAATAGCATAAGTGTCTGGTAAACTAGATAGTTTTTCTTCAAGAGAGGCTCTCATGGATCTCTCCTTTTCAAGAGCCTTAACTAGTTCATCATCATGATTCTCATTGCTACCACCATGATTCTCCAAGGTCATGATGATCTCCTCCTTCTCATCAATGAGAGAGTTGGCATCATCAAGTTGCCTTAGGAGAGCTTTTACTTTTTCTTTAGTTTCACCTTAAAGACTACACAACCAAGATCCTAGGTTCTTGGCCTCCTCATCGTCAACAATGTTTTCAACACAATCCAATAATGAGGGAGAGCTAGTGTTAATAGACTTGGAGGTGGAAGATATTACCGCGGTGGCTTTTGCCATGAGACATGTAGGTCGGATCGATGCCTTCTCATTGAGAGAGTCAAATAGAGAGACCGATGAAGAGGAAGTCGTAGCTATGGCGACGTGGGCAACACCTACGACTTCATCTTCTCCTTCATATCCGGAGTAGTATGTTTCCAATGTGGGGCCTTCTTGAACATATAGAGCCCTTGGGACTCTTCTAGCGAGGTTCTTGTTTTGTGGAGCTTTGTTCTTGTCCTTGCGAACAAGCTTCCCTTCATTCTCTTCTCTTGGCTCAAAGGGACACTCTTTGACGAAGTGGTTTGCACTTCCACAATTGTAGCATGTCCTTGGCCGTTCCCCTTTCTTCCTAAAGATCTTGTTCCTTGAAGGTCTCGGGGCACCGGCTTTGTGAGCCTCCCATCTCTTCCAATACCCTTGCATGGCAAGAGCGATACATTTATGGGCACCCTTGTATGTATCCTCATAGTCCTCATCATCATCATCATCATCATCAACTTCTTCTATCTTGGCCATTGCTTTAGACTTCAAGGCGAGGTTGGGAGACTTTCCATGTCCTCTAGAGCGAGCAAGAGCATCATCCGCACTCTTGTGAGATAAGGATATGGCTATGAACTCACTTAGCACTCCGATGGAGTTGAGAGAGTTGTAGTCGGATCTTGTTCGAATGCTAGTGGAGAGGTTCTTCTCAAATGGGGTTATGGCCTTGACAAACTTCCTCTTGATCCATTCATCGGAGATTTCCTCATTCCCAAAATCCCTTAGTTGATTGCCAAGAGTGACAACTCTTCTATATAGCTCCTCGGGACTCTCGTCTTCAAGCATGACGAAGTTCTCGGACTTGTCGAGAGCAACATCATATTTTGATGATTGGATGCTAGCATTTCCTTGGAACAAGGAATCAAGTTTATCCCATGCTTCCTTGGCGGTCTTCGATCCACGAATGTGCTCGAGATGTTCTCTTGGGAGAGCCTTTTGGATAGTCACAAGAGCGGTCTTGTTGAGTTGGAATTCCACGTCCTCTCTTGGAGTCAAGTTGCTTGGATCATGAGGATGGAATCCATGAAGAATGCTTCTCCATAAGGCGGTGCAAGAACCTGAAATGTGAGACTCCATATCGAACTTCCGTGAAGAGAATTCGTTAGTGTTAAGCATGGGAGGATTTCCAACATTAACCATGTGTGGCATTGTAGCAATAGGGTGGATAGAATCGTAATTGGGAGGTGGTGGCACTTTAGAGTTAGACCCCAAACCGTTAGCCGATTGAGACTTGGAGCCCTCGAAGTTCCCACTACCCTTAGCCTTTTTATCGTCTTTTTCTTTGGCTTTCGCCTTGGCTAAAGCGATGTTAACTTCCATTTCGTCGATGTCCGGAATGGACTCTTCGTCTGAGCTAACATCGTTGGTGGTGAGAGGTGTTTCCGCGGACTCCTTGGTTCTACCCATCAATACCTCCATCATTTTATTGATGCTAGAAACCTCCATACTGACAGTAGAGCTAACCTTAGACAATTCGGTTTGGAGAGTCCCAACCGTGTCTTGTAGGTTCGATATATTGTCGGACATCTTGGAGATTTCCGCACTAGAACTACCGGGGGTATTTTCATCGACCATTGTACTCTTAGGCGGTTAAGCCCTTAGTAAGAGCCGAGGCTCTGATACCAATTGAAAGTGCACTATGGTCAACTAGAGGGGGGGTGAGTAGGTTGACTACCAATTTTTCTTTTCTTTTCCTTTTAGTGGGGCTTAGTAAGATAAGATACGATTATCTAGATGTGCAACTAGGTGAGCAACCTATGTGGATAGAATAATATGTGCAACGGAAGTAAAGCGTAAGGTAGTAAAGCAAACAACAAGTGTAAACAAGGATACAAGGATATGATTCACCGTAGTTCCTTCTCAAAGAGAAGTACGTCTACGTTGGAGAGGTGGGGATCCACCTAGGCGCTCCTCAATAGCACGGTTGTGCACACCTTGTTCTCCTTGAGCTTCTCCTGTGAGGGAGATGCTCGTTTCCACTATGAGGTCGACTTGAAGGCGTTGACCAAACCTTTACAAGGGCTTGAGGTCACTCCACAAGATGGATGGAGGCTCTCAAGTAATCCGTAGCTTCTTGCAACAAGGTGGAAACTACAAGCACGAGATCTACTAAGGTTTCTAGGCCTCAAGTAGGATTCTAGATCTACTAGGTTGTGGTGTATGGATTTGAGTTTCCTTTGGTGGAAGTGTGGATCTAGGTCTCCTCTAGGTCTCCACCAAGTTTGGGAGTGATTGGGTGGACGGAGTAGGAGATCTAGGTGGTTGAAGCTTTCATTAATGGCTAGGAGAGAGAATGGGGGAAAGCTTAGCATTTAAGAGGTAGGGGAAGGGGTATTTATACCCCATGCATTTAAGTGGCCGTTGCAGCCCAGTTTCACCGGAGGCTTCGGTGGTTTCACCGGAGGCTCCGGTGGCCTTCTGTTCATTGCGCAGTTGCGCAGTGCCCTAGCTCGCAAGTGCTGAAGAACTGGCCGGAGGCTCCGGTGGAATCTGCGGAGGTTCCGCCCACCGGAGGTGCACCGGAGGTTCCGGTGGAACCTCCGCTCTTCTCAAACATAAGGGTGGTTTGGCCGAGCCTCCACCGGACCCACCACCGGAGGCCATTTGCACTGGACCAGGGGGACCACCGGATGTCCACAGGAGGCTCCGGTGGAACCTCCGCTCTTCTCAAACATAAGGGCATTTTAGCGGAGGTGCCACCGGAGGCGCACCAGACCCTTTTTGCGTGTAGGCCATGTGTTGGCGGATGGCGGAGCCTCCGGTGGAATTGGCGGAGGTTCCGCCCACCGGAGATCCACTGGAGGTTCCGCTCCAGGGTCCGCTCTTCTGCTCCAGAGAGGAATTTGGGCGGAGCCCACACCGGACCCCCACCGGAGCCTGGGCGGAGCCTCCGGTGGATTCACCGGAGCCTCCGATCCTGCAAATTTAGTTCCCTGGATTCCTTTCACTTAGCACTTTTCATATATAACAAGCACGTGCCCCATAAACTTAGTGAACCTAATAACCTGGGCATTTTCATCCATTGAATAAACATTAGATCAAATGGTTATGTTGTCATATGATTACCAAAACGGACGATGATCTTTCAGAACCCCGTAGTGGTGAGGACTTAAAGGAAGAACGCAGAAGGAGGAAAACCCATACCACGAATGATATGGGAGGCCAAAATGACCCTTTCTCCGTCTTTTAGAGAAGGCTTAGCTCTTCTTCATCCATCATCCATTTGTCTTTAGCGTTTGATACTGTCCTTCTCCACTGCATTGAGGAGAGACACTGCCACGTTGCAGTGACCCCTTCAATGAAAAATGTGGCAATAGTTTCTAAATCTGCAAGTTCTTCAGGTATAGAGCCTGTGAAGGCACTGAAGGACAGATTTATGAGCGTAAGCTTCATGATTAGTGCTCTTGGACGACATATACTTCCCATTTTGTTTTCAGGTCTCAACTCAACACTCAAACGTGGAAATGTCACCCATCATGAGTACCCGGAATCTACCTCCTCTTCGTCTTCGCCTCCGGTGGCGATGACGGCCGCCGCATTGTTGCCGTCGCGACCGAAAGATTCCCCCTCCTCGGTTTTGAAGGGGAACGTAGCATAGAAAACAAAAATTTTCCTACGCGAGAGATACCCGAAAGGCCAAGATCTAATCTAGGAGACGAAGTGCAACGGGCAACAAGAGGGTTAAGGAGAACACATACCCTCGAAGACTCAAAGTGGTACGAGATCAAATCTCGTTGTTGGCGTAGTCGTACTCACACCGATCCCGATAGCGAGAAGATGGCACCGCAATCCGGCGGTGCATCCGTGATCGGTCACACGTACGGTTGATGACGACCTCCGTTCCCTCGTTCCAGCAGGGCGCGGAAGTAGAGGATCCCTCGGAACTCCAGCAGCACGACGACGTGGTGGTGGTGAAGAATCCCACGGTCAGGGCTTCGCCAAGCCGGAGACCATGAAATGGAGCAGCGGGTGGAGGGAAAGGGAAGTGGCAAAGTGTGTGGAGGAGGGAGAGCTCTCACCCTCCTTTTATAGGAGAGGGGGGAGGCAGCCCAAGGGGGGTGCGGCCAGCCCATGGGGTGCCCCCACCTCTTCCCTCATCATGTGAGTGGACACTCCACTCACACCCACTCATTTCCCCATTATTTCCCACTTGGAAAATCCAAAGGTTTTCTTTTAATAAATAAATAAAACCTTTTTATTTCTTTATTTCAGCATTTGTTAATTCTATTAACAAACATTTGCATAAAGCACCTCGAATCATTTGTTAATTCTATTAACAACCATTCGACGAAAAACCCCTTGAACTATTTCAATTTTCCCCGAAACAATTTCGGTGCTGTCCAAAATATTCTTCGATATTCCGTATCCTCTCAAACGCGTCATCGAACCTTAAGTGTGTCACCCTACGGTTCGCGAATAAGATAGACATGATCGAGACTCCTCTCCGATCAATAATCAACAGCGGGATCTGGAGATCCGTGATGACTCCTATATATTCAACGATGACTCTCGTGATCGTGTGAACCAACAACGCCGTGAACTATTCCCTTTGTCTCGCGATATTTTACTTGTCCGAGATTCGATCATTGGTATCAACCATACCTTGTTCAATCTCGTTACCGACAAGTACTCTTTTCTCGTTCCCGTGATATAACATCCTTGTGATCATATCACGTGCTTGCAAGCGGTTTCGATGTGATATCACCGAGAGGGCCCAGAGTATATCTCTCCGTCATTTGGATGGACAAATCCCACTCTTGATCCATGATCCTCAACTAATACTTTCCGAATACTTAACGACACCTTTATAGTCACCCTGTTACGGTGTGACGTTTGATGCCATCAAAGCACTCTTCCGGTATCAGTGATTGACATGATCTCAAGGTCTAAGGAATAAGTTACTTCGTATGTTTGATATAACAATGTAAACTAAATGACTTGATCGCATTGCTATATTCTCTTTGGGTATATGTTCATCACATCATTCTTCTAATGACATGACCCCGTTATTAATAACATCCAATGTTCATGATCAGGAAACCTTGATCATCTATTAATCAACGAGCTAGTTAAAAGAGAGGCTTTACTAGGAACCATTGTTTGTTTATTAAGCACACATGTATCAACGTTTCCGGTTAATACAATTCTAGCATGAGAAATAAACATTCATCATAAACAAGGAATAAGATAATAACCATTTTATTATTGCCTCTCGGGCATATTCCCTTCAGTCTCCCACTTGCACTAGAGTCAATAATCTAGTCTGTAAGCACTTTAACACATATGGCGTACCAGTGTTATTACCATGCTTCGCATGCGGTAAACATCATCAAAAAGATCTGAACTGTTCAGGTCCTATTGTATTTGCATGTTCTTTGCGTCTACACGCATCACTCATTCTCTAATGAGATGGCTTTGTATATATATAGTCAATTCGTGAAAACTTAATTCCTCAGCTTAAACTGATGTCACTAACATTGTGAAAATGTAGCTTCATAGTGCTAGCATTCTTGGAAACTCACCAAGTTCCGGTGATACCTTAATTCCTCAGCTTAAACTGATGTTACTAACATTGTGAAAATGTAGCTTCATAGTTTCAGCATTCTTGGAAATTCACCAAGTTCAATAAAGAACTCCTTGACACAAAATACGCTTATAATTAGTTGTCAACACAACGATATACTTTAGCCTTTGTTGTAGTATCTGTCACAATATTTTAATTTTGAAACTCTTTCAAATCCAGCATGGAACTTTCTTCCATCCTATTGTGCTACCCTTCATCACATATTTTAACTGAGATAAAATTACTTGAATAAATGACAAGACTATTAGTGTAACATATTACAACTAATATTTTGTCATTACTATATAGGAAAACATATCCTTAGCATTTCTAAAATGACACGAGGATCTCTCCCACTGTTGTCTAATCATCATATGAATTATCCTGCTATAACATTTTATAGCATAGGACTCATCTGGTCGTGTACATAGCATGGAAACATGACTTAGAAATCTCAATTTCAATGATGCTCATCATGTGTCAAAACACATGAATCTTGCTCAATTATTTTCCATGTGACAAGAACTCCTTCTTGCCATTTTCATATTGACTTACTTCAATATTTCATCTATGTAATTTGGCTACAATCATATCAGGTGCGTCAATCCATCTTTTATAGATATCGATGCCCAATATCTTCTAAGCCTTTCATCAATATGAAATCGAAAATATTAACCGTGTTAATTTAAAATACATATTTTCCAATCAACCATATGTCATCTACATAAAGTATTGGAAATATGTCATAGCGCTCCCACTTAATTTCTTGTAACTCTACAAGCATCTTTATCATTCATGATGGAATCAAACTCTTTTGATAACTTCATTAAGCTAAAGATTTCAACTTCGTTATGCTCACTTCAACCATTGAAGTGTGCATACCTTTCTAGCAACCTTTTTGAATTTTACAAAACTCTCAGACTGTGTCAAGTACACATCCTTGATAAAACTTCCTTGAGAGGAGAGTTGGTTTTGTTATTCAACTGCCATATCATAATATGTAACCTTTTGCTAGAACTATCCGCAAAGACTAAAGCATCACTACGGAAGATCAAAATCTTGTAGTAGTTAACTCTTTGAACTTCGTCGAAAACAACTTTTCGATAAGTACAACTTTCAAAGGATGTAAAATCCATGTCTTTGTCACTATATAGACCCTTTTGATATCGCTAGGCATCATGCCTATCGAAAGGACTACCAAGTCACATACTTGATATTCATACAAGGATACTATGGCGGATATAATGACTCATAGTCAATTTTACGAAGTCAGGGCCCATCATTTGCTTCCTTTATAAGGTCCAGGTCCTTTTGTTGTCAAAACAACTCTTTACACTTAAACCACAAGTTGTTCTAAGTACAAAGTTTTTGGACTTTTCTGGTACAGTTCGCAAACTCATTTGAAGTATCTACAACATTTGTAGTGTCTTCTACTTAGTCAAAATAGTAAACCCCGGAACAACTTCCAGTGCTGCGCTACTCTTGACATGATAACGAAGATTCTCTAACCTTGTTGAGTTTGTACTGTGCTCCCACTCACTTGTTTCGCAAGAACTACTTTCTCGAGAAATCAACCCTTTCTGACAAACAACATTTGTCTTTTGGTTCGGTGATAGGAGAAATACCCAATGTTTTATTTGGGATAACCTTATAAACATATATTTATCCTATTTTGGTTGTAAACATTTTACACATGCTATGCATACCAAAACTTAAGAAAGTGACAATTCGGGTCACTACCCAAACCATATCTTATATGTTGTCAATTTCAGCGGATCATGATGGTGCTCTTTTCAGTGGAAAAACGGTTGTCACTAATGTATAAACTACAAAATTATAATGGCAATTTTATTAATCTTACCATGTCAAACAAGGTTTGATTTTTGTCTCTCGAACACTCCAAACTAATGTGGGGTAATTCGAGTAATATAAGTTGTAGAACAATTCTGCAACTTCTCAGATGTTTTGCTAAACTTGTAACTCAAATTTATTCTTATGATCCAATCATAAATACTTGATTATCTTGTTACATTGATTTTAACTTCATATTAACAACCTTTTGAACCAATTCAAAATGTCAAACTCCGTTCCCTTTAAATAGATATACTCACATATCTACTCAAGTCGTCGAGAGAATTTTATGAAGGAAAAATTAATCCACCATACATGACTACACATAATGGACTATATACATCAATATGTATAATCTCCACTAAATTAGTCGTCCATTCTACTTTGGCCTATGAACGGAATTCTAGTCATCTTTTGGAAGAGGTCTCACAAGCGTCAATTTATTCAAAACAAAATGACTCTGGAAGTCCATCAATATGGGAGTTCCTTCATGTTTTCCTTTCTGATATGAACTAAAATGGTGGTGTCACAATTTAAGTGAAAATCTTTACGTCTTGCAACGTTTAGCATTCCGTCTTATAGATGTTTACTTTACCAACATGATTTATATTAACATATCCATCAATTATGGAATATGGTCATCGTTTGAACAATCTCATTTGTTCTCACAAAAGACTAGAACAAAATAACAACTTATTAAGTTCTTAAAATAAATCTTGAATGTTTGGTTCGACACTACAATGAACACAATAACACTTTATTTATGTTCTTGTCATAATCGATTCCACATCTATTACTAGTTCTTTTAAGGCCCTTGTATTTCTTGCATTGCGTTGCTTTGTATGACAACTCATACCAACCAATGTGGTATCAAAATACCCAAAAATACTTTGTTAACTAGTAATACATCTATAACTTGTATATCAAGTATATACTCCTGAGCTGGACTTTTCCAGTTATCTTCTTTTCTGCCATATATCTATTTGTAATTCTATTTTCAATATTCCCTTTTCTTTATAGAAGAATCATTCAACATCAAACAATGCTAGTCTTACTAGCTCATTTTCTTTGGCGTGTTAGTCATATACTATCACCCATTGAGTCATACTTTGAGTTTGATTGTTCTACTAATATCACCATATTAATAATATTCTTCTAGATTCCACTCTTAGCAATTTCCAAGTAAGGTAAACTATTTTACCCATACTTCTAATCCATCCTATCATAACAATTTTATGATTAAGCTACTATAGCTCGAAGGAAGGAATTTAGAGGATAATTTTTTTAGCGCCCAACTTCTTGGAATATTCAAACGCCTAGCGTCTCCAATCATTGCATATATTCAGATAATATAAGCAAACATTGTCACGCTAAATTTGCATATATTCAGATAATATAAGCAAACATTGTCACGCTAAATTATACTCAGTCATGTTGCTACAAATAAGTTTCTAGATATCAATATATCTTTCACTTGATTGTTTCTGAAAACAACTCTTTTCAGTTCCAAAATCACCTTGATCAACAAAACATTCTTTTGAAGATAAAGTAATTCGGAAGCAACCATGACTCTGGATTCTAAGTAGGAATTATTTGCTCTCTAGATTAATCAATCATTAACCATATGGAGCTAGGTAGGAAATACCAAAAAATCTACAATAGGACTCAATTTTAAATATCACTAATACGGTACCAATCTTAAATGGTATTTACCAGATCATAACAGTTATATCTCAATTAACAATCTAAGTGTAAGGTAATTATAGATGCCAATGAATACTACAATTTGTGCAAATTCACTTTGATTTGTTGTTCATGATAAATAAGTTCAAGTTAATTCAAAAAATTAAACCATGAACTCCCACTCAAAAACAACATCCCTCTTAGTCGTCTTTAGTGATTACACGAACCAAATTCACTACACCAAAACCGATCATCACGTGAGATGATGTAGCTTCAAAGGCGAACATCTACATGTTCATCATATCATCCATATGACTCATGCTTTACCTTTCGGTTACGTGTTCCGAGGCCATGTCTGTACATGCTAGGCTCGCCAAGTAGAACCGTAGTATTGCGTGTGTTTCAAGGCCATGTCTGTACATGCTAGGCTTGAAAACACCCGTTGTATGCGAACGTTGAGTCTATCACACCCGATCATCACGTGGTGTCTCGAAACGACGAACTTTCTTAACGGTGCATACTTAAGGAAGAACACATTATTATCTTGATATTAAGTGAGAGGGATCATCTTATAATGCTACCGTCGCTATCTAAGCAAAACAAGATGCATAAAAGTATTAACATCACATACATCACATGTAAGGATAACGTGATATGATATGGTCCTCCTTGCACTTGATCTCCATCATGTGCATTATGGTATGATCTCAATCATTCCACCGGCGTGGTACCAAGTACCACGGTACCCCAAACTTGATTGTCCATCAATAAGAAGACAACCATATGGATACCTTCCGGTACATCAATAATTTACAAAATAGATCATCTCATAATCAAATTTGTAATATTGACCATATCAATTCACATGCCCAGCAAAAACTAGTTAGACGCTTCTAATTTATTTTTGCATATTTTACATGGCTTAGGGCTTTCGAGGATAGAACCGTTCATACCTACGAACATCAACCACAACGTTGATAAACACATTTTTAACAACCCTTCATAGATTAGATCTTAACTATAGTAGGAGAAACAGACACCCGCAAGCCACTTATGCAATACAAGTTGCATGTCAGTTGTGGAACAAGTCTCATGTACGTGGACATGTAAGGTTAGTCCGGGCCGCTTCATCCCAGTATGCCACTAAGATCATAAAATAATCAAGGAGGTAATAACATGATCATCAACGCCCACATACACCTATGTGTTCTACCCGTACAAAACATCTACGCATAGATCCGGCTCTGATACCACTGAAGGGGAACGTAGCATAGAAAACAAAAATTTTCCTACGCGAGAGATACCCGAAAGGCCAAGATCTAATCTAGGAGACGAAGTGCAACGGGCAACAAGAGGGTTAAGGAGAACACATACCCTCGAAGACTCAAAGTGGTACGAGATCAAATCTCGTTGTTGGCGTAGTCGTACTCACACCGATCCCGATAGCGAGAAGATGGCACCGCAATCCGGCGGTGCATCCGTGATCGGTCACACGTACGGTTGATGACGACCTCCGTTCCCTCGTTCCAGCAGGGCGCGGAAGTAGAGGATCCCTCGGAACTCCAGCAGCACGACGACGTGGTGGTGGTGAAGAATCCCACGGTCAGGGCTTCGCCAAGCCGGAGACCATGAAATGGAGCAGCGGGTGGAGGGAAAGGGAAGTGGCAAAGTGTGTGGAGGAGGGAGAGCTCTCACCCTCCTTTTATAGGAGAGGGGGGAGGCAGCCCAAGGGGGGTGCGGCCAGCCCATGGGGTGCCCCCACCTCTTCCCTCATCATGTGAGTGGACACTCCACTCACACCCACTCATTTCCCCATTATTTCCCACTTGGAAAATCCAAAGGTTTTCTTTTAATAAATAAATAAAACCTTTTTATTTCTTTATTTCAGCATTTGTTAATTCTATTAACAAACATTTGCATAAAGCACCTCGAATCATTTGTTAATTCTATTAACAACCATTCGACGAAAAACCCCTTGAACTATTTCAATTTTCCCCGAAACAATTTCGGTGCTGTCCAAAATATTCTTCGATATTCCGTATCCTCTCAAACGCGTCATCGAACCTTAAGTGTGTCACCCTACGGTTCGCGAATAAGATAGACATGATCGAGACTCCTCTCCGATCAATAATCAACAGCGGGATCTGGAGATCCGTGATGACTCCTATATATTCAACGATGACTCTCGTGATCGTGTGAACCAACAACGCCGTGAACTATTCCCTTTGTCTCGCGATATTTTACTTGTCCGAGATTCGATCATTGGTATCAACCATACCTTGTTCAATCTCGTTACCGACAAGTACTCTTTTCTCGTTCCCGTGATATAACATCCTTGTGATCATATCACGTGCTTGCAAGCGGTTTCGATGTGATATCACCGAGAGGGCCCAGAGTATATCTCTCCGTCATTTGGATGGACAAATCCCACTCTTGATCCATGATCCTCAACTAATACTTTCCGAATACTTAACGACACCTTTATAGTCACCCTGTTACGGTGTGACGTTTGATGCCATCAAAGCACTCTTCCGGTATCAGTGATTGACATGATCTCAAGGTCTAAGGAATAAGTTACTTCGTATGTTTGATATAACAATGTAAACTAAATGACTTGATCGCATTGCTATATTCTCTTTGGGTATATGTTCATCACATCATTCTTCTAATGACATGACCCCGTTATTAATAACATCCAATGTTCATGATCAGGAAACCTTGATCATCTATTAATCAACGAGCTAGTTAAAAGAGAGGCTTTACTAGGAACCATTGTTTGTTTATTAAGCACACATGTATCAACGTTTCCGGTTAATACAATTCTAGCATGAGAAATAAACATTCATCATAAACAAGGAATAAGATAATAACCATTTTATTATTGCCTCTCGGGCATATTCCCTTCAGGTTTCGGGGACGAGCGGAGCAAGAGGAGTAGCGGAACATGGCGGCATGGTTCCGGCGACAGGGTTAGAATCCCCGCCCGCCGGTGCGCTCTGCCATGGAGTAGCTCGGAGGTGCCAAGAAAGCAGAGAGGGAGACGTTCTCCATCATGGTGTTGAGGTCGGAGGCAGTCTCGGTCACGCAAGTAGGGCTTCGGATAGTCATTCCTTGACGGCGCAACCGTGCGATGGAGCACTGGCCACCGATGTCTAGGTCTCCGGTCAGGTTTGGGCTTGGTTTGTTCTCCGTTTCCTTTCGCTCGAAGCAGTGGATTGGGCTCTATGATCGAGGAGGTTCGAGATGGAAGATGATGCGGAAGGAGAACCGGAGGGCTCGAGACGGCTATTTATAGCCACTTTTGCACCGAGATTCGTCCCAACGGCTCTTTTAGCCGTTGGATGACTAACGCGTGTTTCGCCGGAAAATCCGGGAAACGAGGGGACGGGGTGATAATGGCTATCTCCTCTATCTCACGCAAAATTTGTCAGAGATACGGTTTTAGTCCTATGACTGAAACCAAGCTCCATGACGTAAGCACGATTCATCACTTACGTCACAGGTTCCTTCTCTGCGAAGACTCGTGGAAGAAAAGACGAATTTCGGTGAATTAGTTTGGCATTGAAAGTTTATGATGAAAGAAGAATCAAGATAAAACACTGACATTTGTGAAAAGAATACAAATTCACGAGATGAAGTCTTAATCCTTCTTGGGGGCTACTGTCGGATATATGCCAATTAGGGGTGTATCCGGCATTGGCCAAAGGCCGGATTACCAGGATGGCCCGCAAGTAATGGAACAGAGTCCATTGGGCGGCCTAGTAAGCTGACGTGCAGAAATCCGGATTCTATAAGAACCCGGACCATGGCCCAATCGTGGTCCGACTTGGAGAAGAAGCCGGATGCCTTACTTTCCAAGTTATATATTGTCCGTAGTCTTCCAGGTTTCCTTCCTGTAAGACCTAGTCCGACTATCTATATAAAGCCGGACAGGAGCGAAAGACAGAACAAGATCTCAAATTAGACTCACAATTGTTCTCTGTATACTTGAGATTTCAGCCCTAATTTAGTGAGATTGCAGGAGTAGGAACGCCACCTAGTTGCATCATACCGAACCTGGGTAAATCGTGTCCTTGTTTCCAATACTCTCATGTTGCCACCCACTGGTCTAACAAAAGGATTATGGCACCATCGTCCATGATCCTAACTACAAAGTCTCGACAGGTATAGCAGAAAGCTCCGAATGGTGTAATAAAAGAAGTTTTTTCTTGATCCTCTTCCTTCATCTTTATCTGGTGATAACCTCAGTATGCGTCTAAGAAACACAGTTGCTTGCATCCTGCGGTTGAATCTATAATTTGGTCAATGTGGGTAAGAAAAAATGGATCCTTTGCACAAGCTTTGTTCAAGTCTGTATAATCAATGCACATTCTCGAGGACCCGTTTTTATTTAATACCAAAACCGGGTTTGCTAACCACTTCGGGTGAAAAACTTTCACAATAAACCCTGCTGCCAGCAACCTGGTTATATCTTCTCCAATTTATTTTGATCTTTCGTCATTGAACTAGCGAAGGAACTGTTTAATAGGTGTCATGTGAGAATCAGCATTTAAGCCGTGCTCAGCAAGTTCCCTCGGGACTACAGGCATGTGACCTGGATTCCATGCAAAGATGTCTCAATTCTCACAGAGGAACTTGATGAGCGCGCTTTCCTATTTTTTAGACATGTGAATCCCCTAAGTGAACTTCTTAGAAGAATCACCTGGGGTAAAATCAACTTGTTTCTTGTCATGTGCAGACTTGAATTTTAATTTGGACACCGTGGAAGGCTTTTTGAGTGAGGTCATATCTTCTGGATCAACATTTAACTTGTAAAACTTCAATTCTTCTTCTGCCGAAGTTGTTTCTGTTTAAGTAGCATCCCCGTCTTCACACTCCAAAGCTATTTCTCTATGACCATCTACCGTAATATTTCCCTTCGGACCCGACATTTTGAGCTTTAGGTAGACATAACATGGTCTGGCCATGAACTTGGCATATGCTGGACGCCCAAACAACGCATGATATGGGATCTTGAATTTGACTACCTCAATGGGTAGTATTTCATACCTGTAATTGTCCATGGTCCCAAAAGATACCTCCAAATAAATTTTACCAATGGGGTGTGACAATTTACCTGGAACAATGTCGTGGAAGATGGTAGAGAAAGGCTATAACTGCTTTTCCTGGAGATTCATCCGTTTGAAGGTATTATAATATAATATATTGATGCTTCTACCACCATCCATCAGTACTTTTGTGATTTCATAGCCTCCAACTTGGGGAGCAACAACCAAATCCAATCTTCTAGGACTGTCCTCCCGAGGTGGATGATCGGCTCTACTCCAGGTTATAGGATGTTATGACCAATTCAACCACATTGGTACAGCTGGAGCTACCGCGTTTACTGCCCTTTTTTGTAATTTCTTATCCCTCCTATTTGAACTTATGGTGAAGACATGATATTGTCCTTGGATCAATTCTTTTCGGTTGCTCTGGAACCCGGAATGTCCCCCTTGTGAAGGACCTCCCTGTCCGGCTCCTGCATTTTCGGGTCCATAATTTCCAGGTCCATAATTCCCTGGTCCTGAATTGTGTGAACTCGGATTTCCTCCCATATTCTAGAGTGACCTCCTCCATTATTCCCAGGTCCATTATTTCCACCATTGCCCTGACCACGGAAACCCTCCATTATGAAACAATTTTCCCAACAGTGGTTTGCTGGTCTTCCTGGCTTCTATGCTTTGGGCATGGACCTTTTAGGGCTTGATGGCTTTGCTTATAATTGTTAGGGAAAAACTTCTGCTGATGATTATTCCAAAAGTTGCTGGTTTGTCGCTGGTTTTTATATCTCGTGTGTGTATTGGCCATGAAATCTGAAGTTCCTTCACCGTTCTTCCTCTTGGTATTATTCTGCCCATTATTTGGAGGTCCCTGGCCTGTTGGAGGCTTGCTACTGTCTTTCTTTCCTTTCCAATATTTCTCATCATCAGATTCAGGGTCCGTCATTTTATCAGGTCCTGCATACTTTTTCATGGCGTTCATAATTTCTCTCATGTGTGTCATTGTTTTCATCCTTCCGAGCTTATGTTTCAGGGGTTCAAACATGCAGTTCCTTTCTAGGATTAAGACAGCCGATTGCATAGTGATACTATCTGAAGAATGGATGATTTTGGAGACTCCTCGCGGCCAATGATGAGCAGACTCCTCTTCCCTCTGAACGCATTTTGTCAGGTCTATAATTGTCATTAGGAGCTTGCACGTTCTACGGATTTTTTTTAGTGAACATCTCTTTTGATTCCTGCCATGTGTTGATACTATTTGGTGGCAGGGTTTTCAACCATGTTTTAGTTGTTCCTTCCAAGATCATGCCCAAGTACCTTGCACATATAGCATCACTGACATCCAGGGTTTCCATACCCATCTCATAACTCTCAATCCACTCTGTTGGCTCCATATCTGTTGTATAATTTGGGACTTTGCAAGGTCCTTTGAAATCGACAGGTAACTTCTCACTTCCTAGGGCCGTACCTAGGCACTGGATCCCAAAACTTCTACCCCAGGTGTTGCCAGTGGTGGTGGAAATTGCGGGTTATGGGTTGTGGCGGGAACTGCATTGGTGTTCTGGATCCGTTGGTTTACCGGGTTTCCTACGCTTGCCATGTGTCTGGGCACGTGTGTGGTGTTTTAACTCCTGGAGTGAACAAATCTGGTTGAGGCTGCCACTGAGCTTCCCTCTGACGCCTCATAGTGCTTGAGCCGGCTAGTGCTAGGGAGTTCCCATGGTGACTCTGTGGAGCCGAAGTCCTGTTGTTGTAGGGTGTTGAATGTAATCTTTTATCTCCATTGTGGTAGTTCAGTTGTTGCACCACTGATGTTTGTAACATCTCAATTTCCCTTTTTGCCTCATACCCGAGTGGAGTTGATTCATCAATTGGGATCTGAGCAAGATTCGATGTGGCTGCCGTAACAATCACGACATTATTACATGAACGAACTCATCCAATCCCTACCATCCCCTTCAGACTACAGCGGGGGAATTACCCACACATGGATGGAGGAAACATGGATGGTCGATGGAGAGGCGTTGGTGATGACGGTGGCGATGATCTCCTCTAATTCCTCGTCCCGGCAGGGTGCCAGAACGGAGTTTCTAAACCCCAAAAAAGGATTCGCGATGGTGGCGGAGCTACGGACTTCTTTCTGGAAAAATATCGAACCCCCTCGGGTTTTAGGGTTGAAGGGCATATATAGTCGAAAGTAGAGCCCGAGGGGGGATCTGGGTGTCCCACACCCCTAGGTGGTGTGGACCCCCTCTGGCTCTCCTCCTGGCCTCCTTCTGGCTCCCGGGGGCTTCTAGTGTTTTAAGACCAATGGGGTCTTTTCTGGGCAATTTCCCGAAAGTTGATTTTTTTGCACAAAATTGAGACACCAAGGTAATTCCGCTGAAAACAACATTAGTCCCTGTTAGTTGCATTCAAAACGCACAAGTTTAGAGTAAAACAATAGGAAAAATGTTCGGAAAAGGAGATACGTTTTTGATGTATTAGTGCTCAATGAAATTCCCAATATAGGCAGCTTTCTTATTCTTTGTTTTTCACCACCGAAATCGAGTTCATCCCTATTTTACCCACGGTTTTTCAATATTTGGCGGCGACGGTTCTATTGAAGTGTTCCAAGAGGTTAGCACCTAAACCCTTTCATCTTTCATTGATAACTAAGTTCATTTAGATCTGGACCAATTTTAGCATTGTGGTTGCGTTTGATATACTTATATAATGCATATGAGACATTCATGGATGTTCGATGACCAACGCTCTATAGAGTACATGCAAGGTGTACATTCTTTTCTCAATGTGGCTGAGGAAAACACGCAGAATGGATTTATATGTTGTCAGTGATGTGTCTGTTGGAAAGAGAAAGATTTCTCTTCCTCAAAAGCCCTTCACGCCCACCTGAACCAGTCCGGGTTCATGTCCGGCTATAATTGTTGGACCAAGCATGGAGAAACAGGGGTTATGATGGAAGACATCAAAGAAGAAGAGAACGATGAAAATTATCATATGTTCCTTGAATATGGTGGTAATGAAGATGAAGAGGCACCAAATGATCCAATGTTAGATGATGATCTTTGTCGGGCCATCGTTGATGCACATAGAGAATCAGATAGTGCAAATGAGAAGTTGAAGTTGGAGCGCATATTAGAGGATCACAAAAAATAGTTGTACCCAACTCGCGAAGATAGAAACACAAAGCTCGATACCACTCTGGAATTGCTACAATGGAATGCAGAGGCTTGTTTATCTGACAAAGGATTTGGGAAATCATTGAAAATAATGAAAAAGAAGCATCCAAAGGATAACGAATTGCCTGATGGTACGTATGAAGCAAAGAAGGTTCTCTGTCCTCTAGGATAAGATGTGCAGAAGATACATGCTTGCATTAATGACTGTATCTTGTACCACGGTGAGAAGTACGAGAATTTGAATGCATGCCCGGTCGGCGGTGCATTGTGGTATAAGATTAGATGAGATGAACCTGGTGACGTTGAGGGTCAGCCCCCCAGGAAGAAGGTTCATGCCAAGGTGATGTGGTATGCTCCTATCATGCCACAGTTGAAAGGTTTGTTTAGAAACAAATAGCATGCCACGTTGTTAATATGGCACAAAGAAGACCGCAAGAAAGACGAGATGTTGGGACACCCTGCTGATGGGCCGCAGTGGAGAAAAAATGATAGAGAGTACAAGCAATTTGCAAATGAGGCAAGCAACTTAAGGTTTGGTCTAAGTACTGATGGCATTAATCCATTTAGTGAGCAGAGCTGCAGCCATAGCACCTGGCCTGTGACTCTATGTACCTCCTTGGTTGTGGATGAAGCGGAAGTTCATTATGATGTTAGTGCTCATCCAAGGCGCAAAACAACCCATCAACGACATTGGTGTGTACCTCGGGCCATTAGTTGAAGAGCTTTTACAGTTGTGGGATGAAAAAGGTGTACATGTGTGGGATGAGCCCAAACAGGAGGAATTTTACCTATGAGCGTTGTTGTTCGTAACCATCAATCATTGTCCTGCTCTTGCTAACCTTTCAGGTCAGACAAACAAGGGATACAATGCATGCACGCACTGTTTAAATGAGATTGAAAGTATATTTTTTGGATAAATGTAAGAAGAATGTGTACCTAGGGCATCGTCGGTTTCTTCCGGTAAAGCATCCGTTAAGAACGAAAGACAAGCATTACAAAGGTACGGCAAATCACGGAAGAAGCCTAGACACCTTATTGGTGATGATATATATGATATGGTTAAGGATTTAGAAGTAGTCTTTGGAAAGGGTCCTGGCAGACTAAGTGTTCCGAATGACGCTGACGGACACGCACCCATGTGGAAAAAGAAACCTATATTTTGCCTTCTACCCAACTGGAAGGTCTTAGAGGTCTGCTCTGCAATCAACATGATGCATGTGACGAAGAATGTTTTCGTCAACTTGCTTAGCTTCCTGGGTGTGTATGTAAGACAAAAGATACATCGAAAGCACGAAAGGACCTACAACGTAGGAAATACCCAGATGATCTGAATCCAATGAAGACAGACAAAGCACGTCTAAATCCTGCCAGCTACGTGATACGTCATAAACGTATCCATGATTTCTGATGCTCCATGATGATATTATTCCAATTGCTACATGTTTTCTCCCTTCTTTATGTCATTTTTATCGATTTTCCAGACTAATCTATTGACAAGATGCCACAGAGCCAGGTCCTTGTTTTATGCTGTTTTAAGTTTCAGAAAAGTTGTCCTAGAATATTCTCGGAATTGGAAAGTTTGAAGCTCGGAAGTCCTATTTTCCCTGGAAGCATCCATAACACTGAAGAGGAGACGAAGAGGGGCATTAGGGGGCCCACACCATGGGGTGGCGCCTCCCCCTTGGCCGCGCCGGGGGGGGGTGTGTGGGGGCCCTGGACCTCCACCACCTCTGCCCTTTCGCCTATTTAATCCCCCCGGATGGAAAACCCTAAGCACCTGATCAAAATCCCCGAAAAAGTTCCGCAAACGCCGTCACCGTCTACCTAGATCGGGGGGTTCTGAAGCTATTTCCCGCACCCTGCCGGAGAGGAAATCATCACCGGAGGCTTCTACATCAACATGCCTGCCTCCGGAGTGATGTGTGAGTAGTTCATCCGTGGACTACGGGTCCATAGCAGTAGCTAGATGGTTGTCTTCTCCTCATATGCCTCCATGTTTCGATCTCGTGAGCTGCCTATCATGATCGAGATTGATTTTATAAAATTTTATATGATGTGTTTGCTGGGATCCAATGAATATTGGCCTTATGCCAAGTTGATTATAGTATTTATTTGCTTATGCTATTTGTGATCTTGCATGTTTTCCGTTGCTACTGGTTACTCTGGCCAAGTAGTTGCTAGTGACTCCAAGAGGGAGTATTTATGCTTGATAGTGGGTTCATGTCTCCTCGTTGCCTTGCTCGAGTGACAAAAACGTGAAGGGGGAGGATGTGCTATTGCCATTAGGGAGAAAACAGCAGTGAGAGTGCCCGTGCGCATAATCATTGCTTACATTACACACTTTGTTTAATGCAATTATCTATTGCTTGCAACTTAATACCTAAGGGGGTTCGGATGATAACCTGAGGGTGGATTATTAGTCATAGATGCAGATGGATGTCGGTCTATGTATCATCTTGTAATGCCCGCACTAAATATCATAGTAATCTTCATGCCATATTGTGCACTATGGTGCAACCTCTATTTGTCAATTTCCCAGCTGTAATTTGTTAACCCAGCATGCTATCTTTTGTGGAGAGACACCACTAGTGAACCTATGAACCCCGGCCATTTTCCACACTCTTAAACAAACCACAACAATTTCCTGCTCTCTTTACTTACTGCAAGCATACACTGTTTTCCACACTGTACGTCTAATCTTTGTTTTCAACAAGAACGGTGAGATTGACAACCTCACTGTACCGTTGGGGCAAAGTATTTTGGTTGTGTTGTGTGCAGGTTCCACGTTGTTGCTGATACCGGTGAGATTGTTGCTTTATCATGCTTGCTATCAATGTTTGATGTATTTGAAACTAGATCTTATAGGCAAGGTGGGTTCACGGATGCACAACAAAAATATTATAATGAACACCGCTTGTCACAAAAAGGGAAACACTTATGGGAACAAATTAATTAATTGCATGACTATGCTAGAAACTTGTATTCTACTTATAATGTTACTTATTGCTTTGATAAATGTCGTTGCCGAAGGAGGTATAAACACCTCCGTTTTCAATGTGAGTATAATGATAATGTTACCATATCTTCTTATGTTAAAGGAAATTATGAATTTTATGATGTGGAACATATTGAAGAATTTATTGCTTGGAAGGGTGCATTTGAAATTGCCTATTTGCTTGAAAGTATTGATGATGCACCTTATAAATATGAGATTTATGCTATACTTTAATATTTCTTTGATAATTACAAGGATTGTAATTACTACATAATGGAATATCTTAATAAATGCTCTCAACCTAAGGAAGATACTAATGCCTCGCAGGAGCCTATGGAAGAAGAAGTTGCTGAATCTGGAAGCTCATTGGATGAAAAAGAGGAGGAGAGTGATGATCAAGAGGAGGAAGAATTGAACCCATGTCAACCTCCCAATGAGAGTAACTCTTTAACTCATACATTATTTGATGAAAGTGATGATCCTATTGATTCTTTTGAAATATCCCTTTTTGATGAAATTGATACTTGTGATATTGATACTACTATGAATGAAACTTGTGAGAATGATATTGCTACTGTTATTTATGATAATCCATGCTACTTTGATAAATTCTATGAGAATCCTCTATTTATTCCAACTATTGATATGCATGATAATGAGGAAGTTTGTTTAGAAAATTTATATGATAATGCTCTTGGTGATGTTCCTATGTTACTTGATGTTATAAATCATAATGCTACTGAAAATAGGATTGCTATAATGTGTCCTATAACTTTTATGAGTGATGAATCATCTTGTTTTTCTATTGCTAAAGTGGGGGGAAATAGGAGCTGATTTTAAATTTTGATCCCACTATTTCTGAGCTTGATATGAATTTTGTGCTTTCATACCATGACAAACATGCTTTATTTTATAATTATGTTGTTGAGTTTGTTCATGATGCTACTGGAAATTAGTATGAGAGAGGAAAATATGGTTGTAGCAATTTTCATGTTACTTAATCACCTCTCTTTTTGTTGAAAGTTTCGAAGTTGCTCTTGTTATACCTTGCCATGATTTCTAGTTTGAGATTTTTTAATTTATTTCTTTAAAAGATTACTATGCATAGGAAGTGGGTTAGAATTAAAAAATTTATTGCTTCTTGATGCTCTCTTTTTCTTCAATTAATATTTCTCATGTGAGCATCTTCTCAAATTATCATGCCTAGCTGAAAGGCGTTAAAGAAATGCGCTACAGGGAGACAACCCGTTTTATTTCTCTGTTCTCATTCAGTTTTCCTTTGTTTTCTTTTGTGTGCTTTGCACCTGGGTGTTGTCTAATTCCTTAGAAACCCCACTGTATCTTTTCTTTTGAGTTTTTGTTGAGCCAAGTAAATCCTCTAGTGGAAAGTTGGGCCTATATTTCGGATTTCTGCGCAGGAAACAGATTTCTGCTGTCCACTAATAATTCAGTTAAAAATCACCAAAAATTCAAAATGTCCTGATCTTTTTTTCTTAATCCTGAGATATATACGCAATTTTTCTTAGATTACCACTTTTTTATTTGAGCAACAGAAGTTTTTTTGAAAAAATCAATCTCTGCATGCTGTTCTGTTTTGACAGATTTCTGCCAATTATTGCATTTGCATCTTAATCTTTTTCTTTTAGTGTTTTTTTGAGAAAAAGAGTTTTAAAAGAAGTTGTTACAATAGATAATGTGTTTTTGAGTTCTATTCTTGTGTTGAAAGTGAACCATGTGAGTTTATTATTTCGATTTCACTAACGTTGCTAATGAAGATTGTGAGAATTTTGGTGTGAAGGAAGTTTTCAAGGGTCAAGAGAAGAGGATGATATGATGTGATCAAGAAGAGTGAAAATCCTAAGCTTGGGGATGCCCCGGTGGTATATCCAAGCAAATTCCAAGAATACTCAAGCGTTTAAGCTTGGGGATGCCCAAGGCATCCCCTTCTTCATCAACAAATTATCAGGTCACTTCTAGTGAAACTATATTTTTATTTGGTCGCATCTTTTGTGCTTTACTTGGATCGTATTTTATTTTTATTTTCAGTTTGCTTTTGCTTTTGCTTTCAGTTTGTTTTTACTTTTTCAATAAGCTTTGTTGGACACCAGCATTATTTTATTGGAGAGTGACACGCTCCGCTTTTTCATGAGAATACGTTGTATTCTTAATCTTTGTCTAGCTGCTGCATTATTTAGCTCATGTTTTGCATGCATCTCTTATTAGAGCTCTTATTTTTAGTAGTGTTCTGTGAGTACTCTCATGTTTGCTTGCTGTATCATAAAGAGTATTTTTGTTAAAGCATGTTTTGTATGGTGTTTGTTGGGAGAAAGAAAAATGTTGCTTGATGTAGAATTTATAACAGTGCTAGTAGAACCTTGTATAGATTGTGGCCAAAACTTTTTCATTCCATGCTAAATGTTATTTTAGTTTTAAAGCCTCGTGGTTATTGAGTAGCATGATTAGCCTCAAATAGCTGAGAGTGTTTAATATGTATTGAAAGATTCATGAGTTGTTCTTGTCATAGTAAAGCATCAATATCTGGTATTCTCTCTCGAATGATTTATTTGGTTGACTTGGCGCATGCTCACACCATGTTTATGACTACAAACCAGTAACGAATAGCCTCCATGACCACTTAGTTTTTGAACTTGTGATACTGCTTATGTTTTAATTAATGATGCTTATGTCGCTATACATGATTATGGCTCTTATGATCTCTTGATTTGTCGCTCCCAGTCTTTTGCTAGCCTCCACCTGTACTGAGTATGAGATCTACTCGTGCATACAAACCTCCTTAAACCAAAGTTTTCCCCTTGTATACACCATACCTACCTACATGTGGTATTTAACTTCCATTCCAAGTAAATTGCTCATGTGTTACATTTAAAACCTTCAAAATTATTCCTGCTTTGTGTTCTTGTTTTTTCCATGAGGACGTAAATAGAGAATATTTATCTCACTTGTTGATTGGATTTCACACCCTCGACTAGTGGCTTCATCCGCTTATCCAAATGATAGAAGAGCTGGCAGCGGGGTGCCTAGCCCCAAATTAATACAAACAAATTCTCTTCACTATTTTTGCCCCTGATCATATCAGTCAAAGCATAATTGTGTAAACAAAAGAGAAAGAGGGATGACCTTATACACCTGTTGCGTCCTTTACCATGGGAGCCGCTCTTGTGAATCAAGTTGGCTTGTGACGTACTGTATTTTTTGTTTACCATTCATTGACACTAGCATACACCCCTCCTAAAATATAGACATTACTCCACAAATGTTAAATTTTTAATACCTATGATTTATAAAATAAAAAGCTCTAGCACATGAGTGATCCCTGCTTCCCTTTGCGAAGGGACTTTCTTTTAATTTTAAATTTCTCCATCTTCTAACTTTATGCACAACTGAGAGAGCATTTTTGCCATTATGAGTTCTATGTGCATTTGTCCCATAAGCATCAATAATTACTTCATGATGTGATATTATTTGTTCTTAAATTATTTGTTCTAGTCTTCCTCTTGAATTTTGAAAGTGTCCTGGCATTTAAGTTTTGTCCCACTCTTAAGGACTAGCGAAATACCACTTTGCCATGCTTTCTCTATACCTGAAACAAACATCTACCTTTCTTTGCATTATTATTCATGATCCTTTATTTGAGCTACTCTTCATGATGCAAAGTAATTGCTATGCTTTATTATTAAAGTTTTATTTACCATGCATGTGTTTAAATTTTTATGATCTCAGCGTACATATGCTTTTACATTAGATTGATCAAGTTTATGTTAGTAGCATGTCACCTAAGAAATTATTGTTTTATCGTTTACCTACTCGAGGACGAGTAGGAACTACGCTTGGGGATGCTTGATACGTCATAAACATATCCCTAATTTCTGATGCTCCATGATGATATTATGCCAATTAATACATGTTTTCTCCCTTCTTTATGTCATTTTTATCGATTTTCCGGACTAACCTATTGACAAGATCCCACAGAGCCAGTTCCTTGTTTTCTGCTATTTTTATTTCCAGAAAACTTGTTCTGGGAATATTCTCAAATTTGGAAAGTTTGAAGCCCGGAAGTCCTATTTTCCCTGGAAGCATCCAGAAGACCGAAGAATAGACGAAAAGGGGCATCAGGGGGCCCACACCAGGGGGTGGTGTCGGGACCCTAGTACTCCACCACCTCTACCCTTTCGCCTATTTAATCCCCCCGGATGGAAAAACCTAAGCACCTGATCAAAATCCTCGAAAAAGTTCCGCAGCCACTGTCACCATCAACCCTGTTGGAACGCGTAGAGATACACAAAACTTTTTCCTACGCGGTACTTCCAAGATCTAGCCGAGGTAGAAGGCCACAATGATTACCACTAGACGCGCGGTTGCGGATTATCGATGAAGCACGTCGATGTAGTGGAGTCCCACGATCCGATCCAGCCGATCCAATCCCACGAACGTCGAAGTGATGAACGTACAACACCTCTGCCGGTATCCACACGTACGAGGAGGAGCTCCGACGGCGGACTTCTAGGTCCGGTGCGACGTCTGGACTGAGTGGGGCTAGGGTTCCCAACGCATGGGAGTGGAGTAACATGCCAGATGGGCAACCTGCGCCCCTCTTTATATAGCGAATGGTAGTGGGCTTCACAACGCTTGTGGCCCATTCCCTCTGTGAGTCCGACTCACAAACTTAGTCCATTTCCGGTTCGGGTCCAACCCGACCAATACATTTGCTCCCGCTCTTAAGTGTGCGACCCTGCAGGCTCATGGCGACTTGGATGCGATTGGAGTCCGACTCCCAATCGATCAATCGGTAGTGGCTCCTAGCAGGACGTGCCGACTCCCAAGTCCCATTGAGTCATGACGACATACCTTCCAATGTGACTTTCATCTTAGTCCCTTTTTCCTCACGATATACCTTGTCGAACTATAGGAGATTTATCGTCATCCCTTAATAGCTCAACTCTCTTCTCGGTCCGTGATATATGATTCATCTGACTAACTCTTAGTCAACATACTCAGTTAACACTTAACCAAATTGCGCATGGCCATGCTTCCAGAATCATATCACTCGAGAGGGCCCAGAGAATATCTCTCAATTCGGAGGGGCCAAATCCCATCTTGATTATTCACATCACGCAGCTTGCTTCTCATTTGACCCGAACTCTTCCTTTATAGCTGCCTTTTCACAGAACAATGTTTGACAGAACCTAAGTCGGTGATCCACAACTCGGATTGTGCGAAAACCTCAGGTCTAAGGATTACATTGATTGAGACATGCAAATGACGACATACTCGTTGCATCTCCATATGGGTCAGTCCGACTTGCTAAACTCTTTAGCCAAGTCAGTGAACGTTGGAGTGGCATCACCATGCCCATGACAAGTGGAACCGTGTCATCAGCCAACACTCAAATTAGTCTAGGGTGTGTGTCCAACACAACCTTAATGACCAAGGACAATTTTGCATGAACAACATGAATACATAGTTCCACAATCGAATCACATATTCAATGACATATATCAGATGTTCAAAACAAGGACAACTTAATAACTTTATGAATACATTGGGAATTACATCATACATGATTGCCTCTAGGGCATATTCCCAACAGTCTCCCACTTGCACTAGAGTCAATCATCCTGACATCATATGCCTAGGCATCGAATGCCCATACCTCTCATGTGCGCCTCATGCTTAGGCTGTAGTAGCGCCTTTGTCAACGGATCTGCAATGTTTGCATCCATGTGTACTTTGCATAACTTTATATCACCTTGTTCGACAAACTGGCGAATGAGGTGGTAACACATGAGTATATGTTTGTTCTTCTGGTGTTGTCTAGGTTCCTTGGCTTGTGTGATAGCACAATTGTTGTCACAATATACGTCCAAGGGATTGGACGTGCCCAGAACCACACCAAGATCTATCAGGAGGTTCCTGATCCAACCAGCTTCCTTTGCAGCCTCTAAGGCAGCAATATACTCAGCCTCTGTTGTAGATGCAGACACCGTATCTTGCTTGGAACTCTTCCAGCTCACAACTCCTCCGTTCATTACAAACACGTATCCAAAATTGCGAATGAGAATCATCTGAGTTGGTGAGATAACTCGCATCTGTGTAACCCTTTACACTGAATTCCTCATCACGTCCATAAACTAGGAACATTTCATTAGTCCTTCTCAAGTACTTAAGGATGTTTTTAACCGCTTCCCAGTGGGCTTCACCAGGGTCATCCTGGTATCTGCTCGTTACACTTAGAGCATAGGAAACATCTGGCCTAGTACAAATCATGCCATACATGATGGATCTGATTGCCGAAGCATACAGGATCACACTCATCCGACTTCGCTCATCAGTCGTCGAAGGACACTGAGTCTTGCTAAGTTTTATACCATGGGACATCGGTAAGAATCCCTTCTTAGACTCTTCCATTTCTTCAAAACTTTATCTAGATATGTACTCTGACTCAATCCAATGAGCCTCCTTGATCTATCTCTATAGATCCTGATTCCTAATATGTATGTCGCCTCACCCAAATCCTTCATTGAGAAACTCCTTTCCAATGACTCTTTGGTTTCTTGCAACATCATGACATCATTTCCAATCAGTAATATGTCGTCCACATATAAGATTAGAAAATTTACTTTGCTCGGACTAAACTTCTTGTATAAACAAGAATCATGATCGCTCTTGATGAAGCCAAACGATTTGACTACCTCATCAAAGCGAATGTTCCAACTCCGAGATGCTTGCTTCAATCCATAAATGGAATTTTGAAGTTTGCATACCTTGTCAGCGTTAGCTGGATCGACAAAACCTTCGGGATGTATCATATACACGTCCTTAGTTAAATTTCTATTAAGGAAATCCGTCTTGACATCCATCTGCCATATCTCATAGTCGAAATAGGTTGCTATGGCGAACATGATCCGAACTGACTTAAGCATCGCTACGGGCGAGAAAGTCTCGTCGTAGTCAACTCCTTGAACCTGTCGGAACTCCATCCATATCAGTTTTCTTCTTAAAGACCCATTTGCACTCGACGGGTCTTGCACCGTTAGGAAGATCAACCAAATTCCAAACTTGGTTTTCATCCATGGACTTTAACTCGGATCTCATGGCTCCAAGCCATGACTCGAATCAGATCCCACCGTCGCTTCCGAATAAGTTGCCGGCTCATTACTGTCTAACAGTAAAACATCACAAGCATTTTGTAATCTGGCATATCTCCGTGGTTCAGGTGCTGTTACCGACGTAGGTACCACGACTGGCTTAGCCTCCAAGGCTCTTGCCGACTCGCCCCTAGCTGGTTCCTCTCGAATTTCTTCGAGTTGCACCGTGCTCCCACCGACTCCCCGACTGAGAAACTCTTTCTCAAGGAAGACACCATTCCGAGCGACAAACACTTTGCCCTCTTCCTGGTTGTAGAAGTAGTACCCCAAGGTTTCCCTCGGATACCCCACGAAAATACACTTATCCGACTTGGGCGTGAGCTTGTCCGACTGAAGTCGCTTGACAAATGCTTCAGAACCCCAAATCTTAAGAAAAGACAAACTTGGCCTTCTGCCAGTCCACATCTCATGCATGTCTTCTCTACTGACTTTCATGGTACTCTGTTTAGTGTAAACGATGCAGTTTCTAGACAATAACCCCAAAATGATAAATGTAGATCTGTCCGACTCATCATTGATCGTACCATGTCCAACAAGGTCCGATTTCTCCGTTCCGATACACTGTTTCTCTGCGGTGTACCCGACGGAGTGAGTTGAGGAACTATTCCACAACTCTTTAGATGGTCATCAAACTCATGGCTCATGTACTCGCCTCCACAGTCCGACCGTAGAAACTTTATTTTCTTGCCGAGCTGATTTTGTACTTCACTCTAGAATTCCTTGAATTTCTCAAGGCTTCCGACTTGTGTTTCATTAAATAGATATATCCATACCTACTCAAAATCATCAGTGAAGGTAATGAAGTACTCATAACCACCTCTGGCTGTCGTGCTCATTGGACCATATACATCACTATGTATTAGTTCCAACAAGTCGGACGCCCTTTCACAACTCCTTGCAAAAGGTGTCTTGGTCATCTTGCCTAGTAGGCATGATTCGCATGTCTTGAAAGACTCTAAGTCGAACGAAGTTAGAAGTCCATCATCATGGAGCTTCTTCACGCGCTTCCAACTTATATGACCAAGCCGACAGTGCCAAAAGTAAGTCATATTCAGATCATTTGGTTTCAACTTTTTTCACATTTATGTTATAGACCGATTCACTATCAAGATTCAAAATAAATAACCCGTTCTGAACGGGTGCAAAGCCATGAAACATATCTTTCAAATATAAAGAACAATCATTATTCTTAATACTCGACTCATAACCTTGTCTCATCAAACATGAGGCGGAAATAATGTTTCGACTAAGCACTTGAACATAATAACAATTGTTCAGTTCCAATAAAAATCCTGAAGGTAAATGAAGTTGCATCGTGCCGACTTCCAACGCAGCGACTCTCGCCTTGTTGCCGACCTGAATATCAACCTCTCCTCTTTCCACACTCCTAGTTCTTACCAGTCCCTGCAACGAGTTGCATATGTGAATAACTGATCTGGTATCATATACCCAAGAACTATTAGGCGCATCAGCAAGATAAATTTCTATAACATTGCACACAAGCATACCTGAGTTGGAAGTCACACCTCCACTCTTGGCTCTGTCAGCCAAATACTTGGTGCAGTTCCTCTTCCAGTGACCATAAGCAATTGGCTCCGGCTGGAGGAGATGGCTTAGTCTTTGAGGAAGCACTCTGGACAGGGCCATGGGCTCTACCTCCTGACTTATCCTTCTTCTTCTTAATCCAAGAACTCTTCTTGAACTTAGCCTTATTCTGCACAATCAACACTTGACTGGCGCCTTTCTTTAGATCAGCCTCTGCCGTTTTGAGCATCCCGTGTAATTCAGTGATCTTCTTATCCATACCATGCATATGGTAGTTCGAGATGAACGGACCATATGCACTAGGAAGAGAGTTCAGAATTATATCAGTAGCGAACTCTTCGTTAATTGGGAAGCCCAGCCGATTCAGAGACTGTATGTAACCAACCATCTTGATTACATGCGGACTCAGTGGATCGCCGACTTTGAGCTTACAGCCCAGCAAAGCTTGAGAGACTTGACACCTCTCGGTCTTTGCCTGAGCCTGGAACATAGTTTTGAGGCTTTCGATCATATCGTAGGCCTCATCATTCTCGAACTGCTGCTGCAAGTCCAGTTCCATGTGTGCAAGCATAAGACAACGAATTTTCGTAGGCTCATCTCTAGTCTTACGGTAGGCATTCATGACAGCGACAGTCGCATCGTCATCTGGCTCATCTAGAAGTGGAGTTTCTAGAACATGTTCTTTGTTGTGATGCTTGAGGACTATCCTGAGATCACGATAGCAGTTGCTGAAATTAGTTCCATTAAGCTTATCTTTCGCTAGGATTGACCTCAACGCAAAAGTGGATAACCGAGGAAGGTTGCTAGGTGCCATTGATCTACAAAAGAAAATATGCAAAACACTTAAGACATGTATTCATAAAAGAGCAGACATATTAAACACTTTAATACTTATGCTCCCACTAGAACCAACATCCCTCCGATGGTTGCTAAGTGATTCAAGATTCTAAATAAGCAATCCGACTAGTGAGTTTTAGCATCACCGCTAGCCGTCAAGTGATCTAGGTAGGCAACACCTTGCCAATCGTATCCAATACGACTCTTGTTAGTTCGGTGGCATCACATGACCCGGCTCCCAACCTACCTCGCCCCGAGCCCCACAACCGTTGTGATGGACTCGTCTATATTACCAAGTGCTTCCGTTGTAAGAGTCCGACTCAAACCCACTTAATCGGAAAGAATTGGTAGCACCTCAATTTTATGAGCCCACTACCAAGAATGTTCAACTTGTGATGGTGCAACACTGGCGGGGCGACTGACTAGACCTTCTTCGAGGGATTAAAATCTACCAACTATCTTAATAGAGGTAAACAGATACATAACAATAACACAAACAAAGCAATTACAATGTGAAATGGTATGGCTCTCTTGATGGTGATCTCCATCTCCACAAAGATTGTAAGTCGACTCGTGCCAACTCTTGTCACGTGCCATCTTACTCCATGTAGCCGGCTTGTACATCGACTTGCATGTCATCCGGATTCTCCAACAAGCTACACTAGCTAGTAAATGAAAATTACATAGAGAATCCGACACGCATGCCGGTATACAATAAAATGACAACACCTAGGCTCCAGTCGGCTGACAAAAACATGATACGCAGATCACGTATGGATTACACACATCACATGCTTATAAGCCATACCATCCACAACTTCCTGCAAAACCAAGTTATGCATAGACACGATATCTACCGGTGTTATGAAACTCGTAACGACATCTAAGGCGCTACGATAGGGCAGAGCACGACGATTTTGGAAAATGCAGATCTCATATGCCGAACATGGATTTCTTCATCGGATAAAATGAGTTTACCCAAATTCGATCCGTATTCCGATTCGATCAAACTCTTTGATCTTCGATCACCGCAACTGGATTTATGTGTCACTGTATACCCCGATGGCGGAAACCGAGCGGTAGGGGTAAGTTGTTCCATGACCTTATCAATATGATCAAGGAAACCAGATCATCCATTAACCCTGAGTAAGACTGATCCAATCAACCTTGTACAAAACCGATCTATCTCATAGAACGACCACCAAAACAGCACTTAGATCCAATTTAATGCTAACTACATATCACATATGTATGGATCTCGGGCCTAAAACCATAAGCTACCGCTCGCATACCACTGTTGGAACGCGTAGACATAAACAAAACTTTTTCCTACGCGGTACTTCCAAGATCTAGCCGAGGTAGAAGGCCACGATGATTACCACTAGACGCGCGGTTGTGGATTATCGATGAAGCACGTCGATGCAGTCGAGTCCCACGATCCGATCCAGCCGATCCAATCCCACGAACGTCGAAGTGCTGAACGTACAGAACCTCTACCAGTATCCACACGTACGAGGAGGAGCTCACGGTGGACCGCTAGGTCCGGTGCGACGGCTGGACTGAGTGGGGCTAGGGTTCCCAGCGCATGGGAGTGGAGTAACGTGCCCGCTGGGCAACTTGCGCCCCTCTTTATATAGCGAATGGTAGTGGTCTTCACAACGCTTGTGGCCCATTCCCTCTGTGCGTCCGACTCACAAACTCAGTCCATTTCCGGTTCGGGTCCAACCCGACTAATACATTTGCTCCCGCTCTTAAGTGTGCGACCCTGCAGGCTCATGGCAACTTGGACACGATTGGAGTCCGAATCCCAATCGATTAATCGGTAGCGGCTCCTAGCAGAACGTGCCGACTCCCAAGTCCCATTGAGTCACGACGACATACCTTCCAATGTGACTTTCATCTTAGTCCCTTTTGCCTCATGATATACCTTGTCGAACTATAGGCGATTTATCGTCATCCATTAATAGCTCAACTCTCCTCTCGGTCCGTGATATATGATTCATCTGACTAACTCTTAGTCAACAAACTCAGTTAACACTTAACCAAATTGCGCATGGCCATGCTTCCATAATCATATCACTCGAGAGGACCCAGAGAATATCTCTCCATTCGGAGGGAAAAAATCTTATCTTGATTATCCACATCACGCAACTTGCTTCTCATTCGACCCGAACTCTGCCTTTATAGCTGCCTTGTCACAAAACAACGTTTGACAGAACCTAAGTCGGTGATCCACAACTCGGATTGTGCGACAACCTTAGGTCTAAGGATTACATTGATTGAGACATTCAAATGACGACATACTCGTTACATCTCAATATGGGTCATTCTGACTTGCTAAACTCTTTAGCCAAGTCTGTGAACGTTGGAATGGCATCACCATGCCCATGACAAGTGGAACCGTGTCATCAGCCAACACTCACATTAGTCTAGGGTGTGTGTCCAGCACAACCTTAATGACCAAGGAAAATTTTGCATGAACAACATGAATACATAGTTTCACAATCGAATCACATATTCAATGACATATCAGATGTTCAAAACAAGGACAACTTAATAACTTTATGAATACATTGGGAATTACATCATACATGATTGCCTCTAGGGCATATTCCCAAGAGTCTCCCACTTGCACTAGAGTGAATCATCCTGACATCATATGCCTAGGCATCGAATTCCCATACCTCTCATGTGCGCCTCCTGCTTAGGCTGTGTTAGCGCCTTTGTCAACGGATCTGCAATGTTTACATCTGTGTGTACTTTGCATAACTTTATATCACCTTGTTCGACAAACTGGTGAATGAGGTGGTAATGCATGAGTATATGTTTGTTCTTGTGGTGTTGTCTAGGTTCCTTGGCTTGTGCGATAGCACCATTGTTGTCACAATATACGTCCAATGGATTGGACGCACCCTGAACCACACCAAGATCTATCAGGAGATTCCTGACCCCTACAGCTTCCTTTGCAGCCTCTGAGGCAGCAATATACTCAGCCTTTGTTGTAGATGCAGACACCGTATCTTGCTTGGAACTCTTCCAGCTCACAGCTCCTCCATTCATTACGAACACGTATCCAGATTGCGAACGAGAATCATCTAAGTCGGTGAGATAACTTGCATATGTGTAACCCTTTACATTGAATTCCTCATCACCTCCATAAACTAGGAAGATTTCCTTAGTCCTTCTCAAGTACTTAAGGATGTTTTTAACAGCTTCCCAGTGGGCTTTGCCAGGGTCAGCCTGGTATCTGCTCGTTATGACTGCCATGTGCTTATGACTCAATTGCTTCCGGTTGCATTGCGGGGTATTCTACCGGAAAGGGTTCGACTAACCATTGTGAAGCTATGTGCATTCCTCAATGCAATTTCTTAGAAGGTAATCGATCCACAAAGTCTACCATGGTTACAGAGGGATGTGGTTCAATGTCTCGTTAATTTTGAGTTGGTGTTCCAACCATCCTTCTTCAATATTATGACGGATCTCCTAGAACACCTAGTCGAAGAGATTGCCATTTTGGGTCTGGTATATCTACACAATATGTTCCCCTTTGAGAGGTTTATAGGAGTATTGAAGAAATATGTTCATAACCATGCTAGGCCAGGAGGAAGCATTTCCAAAGGATATGGAACAGAGGATGTCATTGAGTTTTGTGTTGAATTTATCCCTGACATTAAGTTGATTGGTCTTCCTGAATTGCGTCATGAGAGGGGACTCAGTGGAAAATGCACTCTAGGAAGGAAATCAATAATATTTAGGGATGGACATTCTTTTACTCAAGTACACTACACAGTTCTACGGAATTCCACCTTGGCGGCTCTGTACATAAACGAACACAACAATATAGTACGCTCCAAAAATCCGGGGAAGCCTGACTCCTGGATTAGTCATGAACACATGAAGACTTTCGGCGGTTGGTTACAAACATATCTCAACAATAACATCATAGTTGATGATCAACTGTACTTATTGTCTAGGGCACCATCTTCGACTATATGGACTTTCCAAGCGTACGAGTTGAATGGGAATACATTTTACACGATTTCCCAAGATAAAAAGAGCATAAAACAAAAAAATGGTGTCCGCTTTGATGCAACAAACAACAGTGGGTCAAAATAGACATATTATGGTTACATAGAGGAGATTTGGGAACTTGACTATGGACCTACTATTAAGATCCCCTTGTTTCGGTGCAATTGGGTCAAGCTGACGGCATGCGGGTTAAAGGTAGATGAGCAATACGGAATGAAAACAGTGGACCTCAACAATCTTGCATACTTAGACGAACCATTCGTCTCGGCCAATAATGTGGCTCAGGTTTTATATGTGAAGGACATGTCTACCAAACCGAGAAAAAGAAAAGACAAGCAGAAGAATACATCATACGATGAGCCAAAGCGCCACATAGTTCTTTCAGGGAAAAGAAACATCGTTGGATTGAAGGATAGGACAGACATGTTGGAAGAAAATGATAAGTATGATGAAATTCCATCTCAGTGAAGGATGACCCAAGTCTCTTGTTAAACAATGAAGATGCTCCATGGTTACGGTGCTGAAAAAACACTAGATGGGAATGTTGGTGATGTGTAATAATGTATCGAACCTTTTATGGTACTGAAAACTCAGAACAAGTTGTAACAACCCATAAGGTTCCCCTACACACAACCCTACGGTGGCTCGTGAGTGCCCGCATATCAAATGCACCGTAGAGCCACATGCAGGTAATCTGAATGATTTTTCTTTGGTCATTGAACTGAAGGATTCTAGATAGAGGAAAACATACGATTTCCGCTGGATGTAGCCCTATGATGGCTCGTGGGGTATCCGCATATCAAATGAACCATCGGATGTATGCAGGGAATTCGAATGCTTTGTTTATGAAATGAACTACAATGACTACAGAGTGAGTGCCAAACATGTCCAATAGGTGGGCTATATATAGGGTCATGCAGCTCATAAACACTCAAAAGAAACACGCTCTTGAATCAACATCTCACAAGCTCTCAAAAGAAACACACCCTTGATCCAACGTCTCATAAGCGCTCGAAAGAAACACACGATCCGTGTGCTTCTTCCTAATAGGTGGGATTCCCTTTAGTCCCGGTTGGTAAAATAGCCCGGACCTAAGCCCCTTGAATCCCATTAGGTAAAATCGCCCGGGACCTAAGGCCCTTTAGTCACAGTTGGTAAAACCCCTTTAGTACCGGTTGGTAAAATTTCCCAGGAACAAATAAGACCCTTTAGTCCCGGTTGGTTGCTCGAACATGGACCCGTGCTTTACTACCGCTTCACGCCTTCGTCTTTCCCGCCTCCGTCTTCCCGCCTCCGTATGTTGTCCCTCCATTCTCATTATATATAGGCTTGGCCACTGATACGTTATAAATGTATCCTTAATTTCTGATGTTCCATGTTATTTCCTACATGTTTGTTATACAGTTTATGTCATTTTTCTTGATTTCCGGGACTAACCTATTGACAAGATGTCATAGAGCCAGTTCCCTGTTTTATGCTGTTTTTAGTTTAAGAAAAGTTGTTCTGAAAAATATTCTAGGAATTGGAAAATTCGACGCCCGGAAGTCTTAGAATTCCCAAAGGTTCCACAGAGTCCCGAGGAGACCCGGAGAGGGGCCACAGGGAGCCACACCATAGGTCGGCGCCAGGGGGTAGTCTGGGCCCCCGAGGTGCCCTCTGCCATTGCTTTTTCGCCTATATAACCCCCCGACATATTAACCCTAAAGATATACCACTTTCCCCCAAGAAACACCCGAGGCCTCCGTCATCGTCAACCCAAGATCGGGAGGGTTCTAGCGCTCTCCCCGGCACCCTACCGGGAGGGAAATTCATCATCGGAGGGTCTACACCACCATGCCCTCCTTCGAAGTGATGCGTGAGTAGTTCATCCCTGGACTACGAGTACATAGAAGTAGCTATATGGTTGTGTCCTCCACTTTATGACTCATGTTAAATCTCGTGAGCTGCCTCACATGATCGAGATCATCTTTATGTAATGATACATGTTGTGTTTGCTGGGATCCGATGAATGTTGAATGCTGTGTATTCTTATTATGAATCTATCATGTTATCTTCATGCATATGTTATTTATGATCTTGTATTCTCTATGTTATTAGTATATGCTCTGGCCAAGTTGATTCTAGTAACTCCAAGAGGGAGTATTTATGCTCGATAGTGGGTTCATGCCTCCTTTGCATCTCTGCTCGAGTGACAGAAACGTGACGGATGGAGGATGTGTTGTTGCCATTAGGGAGAAAACAACAAAGCTTTGTCTAAGGATGATGTTATTGTTTACATTACACACTTTGCTTAACGCAATTATCTGTTGCTTGCAACTTAATACCCAACATTTGTTCGGATGATATTTGGAGGATGGATTATTAGTCATAGATGTAGTTGGATGACGGTCTATGTATCTTGTTGTAATGCTCGCATGAATCACATAGTAATCATTATGTCTTGCATATGCACTACGGTGCGGCCTTTATTTCTGCCAATTGCCCAGCTGTAATTTGTTCACCACACATGTTATTTATCTTTCACGGAGAGACACCACTAGTGAACTATCGACCCCGGTCCATTTTCCTCATACTGATAATACAACCACTGTTTCCACTGCTTTCATACTCATGCTACTGTTTTCATACTGTTTTCCACACCATACGTTTAACCTCTTTGTGTTCAGAAAACCCGACGAGATTGACAACCTCCCTGATTCGCTAGGGCAAAGTGATTTGATTGTGTTGGGTAGGTTCCATGTTGCTGCTGAACCAATAGTGCGTCCTGCCATCTCAACTGCATCAACCTTCTGAAGTTACTCCTTTGTCCTACTTGTCGATTCAACCTTGGTTTCTTTTTGAGGAAAACTTGACGCTGCACTCTTCATACCTTCCTCTTGGGGTCTCCCAACGAACGTGTGATCACACGCATCAAGCACTTTTCTGGCGCCGTTTCCGGGAAGGAAGAGAATTTCTGCAAGGGGAGTCTCTCACCTCCAATCACTTTTACTTTGTTATTGTTTTGCTTGTTACTTGATTTATCATGCTTGCTAGCAATGTTTGATGTCTTTGAAACTAGATCTTATAGGCAAGCTGGGTTCACGGATGAACAACAAAATTATGATAAGGAACACCGCCTGTCACAAAAACTGATACACTTATGGGAGCAAATTAATAAATTGCATAACTATGCTAAAATCTTGTGCTCTACTTATAATGTTACTTACTGCTTTGATAAATATCGTTGATGTAGGAAGTATAAACACCTCCCTTTTCAATGTGAGTATAATGATAATGTTACCATATTTTCTTATGTTAAGGGAAATTATGAATTTTATGATGTGGAACAAACTGAGGAATTTATTGCTTGGAAGGGTGCATTTCAAATTGCCTATTTGCTTGAAAGTATTGATGATGCACCTTATAAATATGACATTTATGATATACTTGAATATTTATTTGCTAATTACAAGGATTGTAATTACTACATACTTCAATATCTTAATCAATTCTCTCCCCCAAAGGGAGAGACTAATGCCTTGCAGGAACCCATGCAAGAAGAATTTGTTGAAACTGGAAGCTCATTGGATGAAAAAGAGGAGGAGAGTGATGATCAAGAGGAGGAAGAATGGAGTATCTACCCATGTCTACCTCCCAATGAGAGTAACTCTTTAACTCATATATTATTTGATGAAAGTGATGATCCTATTGATTCTTTTGAAATATCCCTTTTTGATGAAATTGATACTTGCTATACTTGTGACCTTGATACTACTACGAATGAAACTTGTGAGAATGATATTGCTACTGTTATTTATGATAGTCCATGCTACTTGGATAAATCTTATGATAATCCTCTATTTATTCCAACTATTCATATGCATGATTATGAGTAAGTTTGTTTAGAAACTTGATATGATAATGCTCTTGATGATGGTCCTATGTTACTTGATGTTATAAATCATAATGCTACTGAAAATAGGATTGCTATAATGTGTCCTATACCTTTTATGAGTGATCAATCATCTTGTTTTCTATTGCTAAAAGTGGGAAAGAAGAAGACTTTATTCTTAAATTTGATCCCACTGTTTTGGAGCTTGATATGAATTGTGTGATTTTAGACCATGAGAAACATGCTTTATGTGATAATTATGTTGTTGAGTTTGTACATGATGCTACTGGAAATTATTATGAGGGAGGAAAATATGGTTGTAGGAATTTTCATGTTACTAAAACACCTCTCTTTTTGTTGAAAGTTTTGAAGTTGATCTTGTTTAGCCTTCCCATGTTTTCTAGTTTGAGCTTCTTTAATTTATTTCTTTACAAGATTCCTATGCATATGAAGTGGGTTAGACTAAAATTTGTATTATACTTGCTTCTTGATCCTCTCTTTTTCTTAATTCATATTTCTTATGTGAGCATCTTCTTCACTTGAAAACACGTGAATCCACTTTTCTCGGCCTAGCTAAATGGCGTTAAAGAGAGATAACCCATAGTTTTACTTTTATTTGTTTTTTCTATGTTTTCTTTGAGTCGACGGGTTGTATACTTCTGTATCAACTCTTGTGTATCTTTATTTTCATGTATTATTTGTTCCAAGTAAATTTTCTGATGAAAGTTGGAGTTGGTTTTTGATTTCTGCGCAGAAAACATATCTCAGCTGTCTCCCGTAAAAAACCGTATAATTCACAGAAAAATCCAAAATGACCTGAAACTTTTTTTTGCCCATTCCTCAGCTAATTCCAAAACTTTTCGTTTTTAAGTTTTTTTTATCTGAGCAACGTAAGTGCCCCGAAAAAATTCGTCATTACAGACTGTTCTGGTTTTGGCAGATTCTGCCATTTTTCTTGCATTTGATCTTTTACGATGTCGAGTGGATTTCTTTGCTTCAAGAAACATCAGTGGCTGTAGATTATGTTTACTTGTTCCCATACAGAACCCATGGATTTTTTATTGTTGCACTAACCCTCTAATGCGAATTAGTCTTTGAGTGTGGTGTGAAGAAAGTTTTCAAGGGTCAAGAGAAGAGGATGATATATTAGGGATATTAAAACTGGCACAAGAGGGAGCCTTCTCAGACTATTAGCGCCTGTAGCCGTCCGATCCATCTCAATTGGTAAGTTAATCGCGGTAGTCCCTAGGGGATGCTAATCTACCCGTAAAATTGGCTTGTCGTGGTGATTTGGGACTGAGGACCCCGCTAAAGCCCAACTAGGAGAGACGCTTTTGCTCCCAATCTCCTCGACACGCTCGACCAGAAAAAAAACTGCTCGACACCCTCCAATGGAGGCCGACTCCCTCATACGCCTCTCGAGCCTCGATGCAGCCCTTCCAGGTCTCCTCCCTTCCGTGCCACCAGACCCAGCAGAAGTACTCCTCCCTCCCGCGCTACCAGATGCAGTAGAAGCTCTTCCCGGTAGCCTCTGTCCAGCATAGTCGGACGGAGCAGAATCTCGTCCCGCCCTACTCTAGACTAGCAGCGCGGCGCAGCAGATCTAGGTCGCCTCTCTAGATGCGGCAACTGAGTGGTCAAAAGTTCATGATCCCCGTTGAGTATGGTCTCTCACCAATCCCCTTCTGTTTGGCGTCTGAATCTCTCGATCTTTCAAGCTCCAACCATGGTCAATTCAGTGAACCCGTAGCTCCGGCGAGGCTGTTGACCGAAGAAACTGCAGTGTATTGGCAAAGTCCATTCTGATCACACATCACAGTACACGCAGTACACTTGGTATGATCCTAGTGTTTTGTAACAGAAAAATCACCTTTATTGTGCAGGTGTGTATCTAGCCTGCTGTAAGATCAATTATCTACTGCGTGGAGGGAGGATGCAATCATCCTTGGGCATTACCTCTAACAGATGTTCGTAAGTGCAGTATCCTTTGATTTTCACACGAGGCTTAATTTTTCATGTTCATCAGCATTAGCCAACTGATTTTGTTGTTTTTTTGCAGGGATAGTGAATATCGTATGCTAATTTAAATCCTTCTGCCTTTGACTACCAGCAAAGGTACGATTCCTAGAATTTTCAATGTATGACATTTAACTTATACCAACTTTACAGACTTGAACTGCACATGTTTTTTAGTTGCATAATTCCTATGATGTATGACTAAAACCTCCAGATTGCTGAAAATAAAAACATCTGTACAAGTTTTGCTGCAATTTTAATATTGAACCAAGAGTAATTTTATTAATCCAAATAGTAATGTGATTGCTTTTCTCTCTAGATGTTTTTGTTTAACACATAAGGTGTCGTGTCATATTTATATTTAGCAGCCGGCACCAAGTAAAGTTCAGTTCATTTCAAACCTACATATTTTCTTTACTCCAATCGACAATAACACATACTTGCATCAATCGTATTGCTATATGATATTTACAGTTTCTGTTATAAAGGTTCTATCACATAATAGGATTTATTTGTGTTCATCCCGTTACAATCATTACTTACTATCTCCTATATATCCAATTTATTTGGTCCCTTCATTTGTTTTCATATATGTGTTCAGATTAGATACTCCACAAGGAAATAGCGAATATTAAATCAACTCAAGGCATACGGTGACATGGAGGAGACACCAAGACACATCAAGTAAAGACTAGTTACCAACACTCCAAGATATTCTCCTCGGTTGATGAGCTCCTTCATAGAAGGTGTGTATCATTGAGTTCCTTTTCATCCGGGCTGCACTCTCTATTATTTTATATCATTGTGTAGCTGGTTATTCTACATTTTCTTCATTTTTGTAGTAGTTCGTGCAACAAGATTTGGCTGGACATGGTGATAATGGTGAGGAATAGAGAAGGGGAGGTCATGACAGTGATTAGTGGAGAAGCGAGGTCACTCTGAGCGTTGATGGTCGACAAGAGGGACACTAGCCGAGAGCTTTATCAACGGTTGTGGAGTCTTTCTTGTTTCTTCATATGATGTCACCCTCCTCCCTGTCACTAGGTCACACACGAGGTAAACTTTGAAGATTCCTCCAGAAAAGGTGAAGTCCTCAAACCCAAAACCATCATGATCTATTGCTGAAATTATAATTTTTGTCCCAAAATATTATGGATATATATTGTTGTTAAACCTTTCGATAAATTTTATCATGAATATGTGTCTCTTAATTCCTTTTTTATTATTCGAGTGTGATCATTTTGATTTGATGTTTACTCCTATATAGGTTTATCCTCAAGATGAATGTACACGACAACGAGTGCAATATGATTACACGGATGAACCGGTGTGTGTTCTTCTAGGAGTTTCACATAAGAGCAGATCAGTACAATACATGCAGTTCTAAATTTGTTAGTTTCTTATATTTTGTGTTTTTTTACCTCTACTCTTAATAAAATGTAACTTGAAATCTAGAAATACTTCTTTCGAAGTCGTGGATTAGCTAAATTGATGCATGCCTTCACCCCTGATTTTTGCCCCTCTTTATCTTAATGTGTGTGAAAGCTAATAGCATAGCTAACATGTATCCAGACATGTAAACTAGGTAGTTTAAATTAGCGATTAATGTGAAATCACCAAAATAGATAACTTTACCAACCTATAAACTCTTCTTTCTTTGGCAACTCCAACTATATGAATCAAAAAATATTTTTGTTTATCCTTGACAATCAATTTATCTACTCGATGGGCGCGGCAACGCGCGCCTACATGATCTAGTGTGATCAAGAAGAGTGCAAGGTCAAAGCTTGGGGAAGCCCCTGTGGTTTACCCCAGAAAATTCTAAGAAGACTCAAGCATCTAAACTTGGGGATGCCCAAGGCATCCCCTTCTTCATCAACAATTTATCAGGCCACTTCTAGTGAAACTATATTTTTATTCGGTCACATCATATGAATTTTTTGTAGCGTCTGCTTTTTTTCATTTTTTTTCCTTGCTGCAATAATATCATTAGAACCTATCATCCTTGTTTGGGTGAGAGACACGCACCGCTTTTTCGTTTGAATACACGTTATGCTCGTATTCTTATTTTTTCTTCTAGCTGTTGCAAAAAGTTCTTGTTTAGCTCTTGTCTTCATTGCATCTCTTATTCGAAGCTGTTAAATTTAGAAGGGTTATGTGAGTACTCTCATGTTTTCTTGTTGTATCATTTAGAGAGTTTTTGTTAAAACATATTTTGTATGGTGCTTGTTGGGAAAAGAAATTACTGCATTAGGTAGAATTATAAACGATGCAAATAGAAGATTGTGTGGACTGTGGCTAGACTTTTTCATATCATGCTAGACGTTATTTTATTTTAAATACTAGTGGGTATTGATTAGAATAATTTGTCTCAAATAGCTGAGAGTGTGTAATGTTCCATTGAAAGAATCATGAGTTGTTCTTGTCATATTGAAGCATAAATTTGTGATGTTCTCCTTTGAATGTCTTATTTAGTTCACTTGGCGCATGCTCACACCATGTTTATGACTATGAACAAGTCACTAATAGCCTCTATGATCATTATTTTTTGAACTTATGGTACCACTTATGATTTGATTAATGATGTTTATGTCGCTATGCATGATTATGGCCATTACTGGTCTCTTGATTTGTCGCTCCCAGTCTTTTGCTAGCCTCCACCTGTACTGAGTATGGAATTCTACTTGTGCATCCAAACTCCTTTAAACCAAAGTTTCCCTACATGTGGTATTTCACTGCCACTCCAAGTAAATTGCTCATGTGTTACCTTTAAAACTTTCAAAATTACTCTTGTTTTGTGTTCTTGTTTTTGCTCATGAGAACGTCAATAGAGAATCTTTATCTCACTTGTTGATTGGACTTTCACACCCTAGACTAGTGGCTTCATCCGATTATCCAATTGACAGAAGAGCTGGCAGCAGGGTGCCCAGCCCCAAATTAATACAAACAAATTATCTTCACTACTCCCCCCTGATTTATTAGTCAAAGCATAATTGTGTAAACAAAAGAGAAAGAAGGATGACCTTCTACACCAGTTGCGTCCTTCAAATTGGAGCGTCTCTTGTGAAGTCTAGTTGGCTTGTGACGTACTGTATCTTCTGTGTACCATTCGTTGACATAAGAATACACCTCCCTAAAAATAGACACTCCTCCATGGTATGTGATTGTGGGCAGGCACCCGAGGATTCGATTAGCCATGGTTTGTGTAAGATGGATGGGAGGAGTGTCAAACATTTTATACCTGTGTTTAATAAAATAAAAGCTCTAGCACATGAGTGATCCATGCTTCCCTCTACAAAGGGCCTTTCTTTTACTTTTATGTTGAGTCTCCATCTTCTAACTTTCTACACAGTTGAGAGAGCATAGTTTCCATTCTGAGTTTAATGTGCATTTGTCCCAGAAATATTATTAATTGATTCATGATGTGTTATTACTTGCTCTCAAATTATTTGTTATAGTCTTCCTCATAAACTGTGAAGGTGTCCTGGCATTTATGTTTTTCCCCACTCTTAAGGACTAGCGAAATATGACTTTGCCATGCTTTCTCTATACATGAAACAAACTTATAACTTTTGATGCATTGTTATTCATGATCTTTTATTTGTGTTTCTTCTCATGATGCAAAGTGATTTCTATGCTTTATTATTAAAGTTTTATTTATCATGCTTATGTTGAAGTTCTATAATCTCAGCTTACATATGCTTTTACATTATTGATGATCAAGTTCATGTTGGTAGCATGTCACCTCAGAAATTATGTATTTTTATCGTTTACCTACTCGAGGACGAGTAGGAACTAAGCTTGGGGATATTGATACGTCATGAACGTATACTTAATTTCTGATGTTCCATGTTGTTTTCATGTTATTTGCTACATATTTTCTATACACTTTATGTCATTTTTATCGATATCCGGGACTAACCTATTGACCAGATGCCACAGAGCTAGTTCCCTGTTTTCTGCTATTTTTAGATTCATAAAAGTTGTTCTGGAAATATTCTCAAAATTGGAAAATCCGAAACCCGGAAGTCTTAGAATTCCCGAAGGTTCCACGAAGTCCCTAAGAGACCCAGAGAGGGGCCACAGGGGGGCACAGGATAGGGCGGCGCCCCCTGGCCACACCAGGGGGTGGTCTAGCCCCCCCAAGCGCCCTCTGTCATCACTCTTTCACCTATAAAATCCCCTGACACATTAACCCTAAAGGTATACCAATTTTCCCCGAGAAACACCCGAGGCCGCTGTCATCGGCACCTCGAGACCGGGAGGGTTATGGAGCTCTCCCCGGCACCCTGTCGGGAGGTAAATACGTCACCGGAGGGGTCTACACCATCATGCCCTCCTCCGAAGTGATGCATGAGTAGTTCATCCCTGGACTACGTGTCCATGGCAGTAGCTAGATGGTTGTCTCCTCCACTTTATGCCTCATGTTTACATCTCGTGTGCTGCCTCACATGATCGAGACCATCTTTATGTAATGCTACATGTTGTGTTTGCTGGGATTCGATGAATGTTGAATGATATGTCTTCTCATTATCAATCTATCATGTTATCTTCATGCATATGTTATTTATGATCTTTCATGCTCTCCGTTATTAGTATATGCTCTGACCAAGTAGATGCCAGTAACTCCAAGAGGGAGTATTTCTGCTCGATAGTGGGTTCATGCCTCCTTTGCATCTGTGCTCGAGTGACAGAAACGTGACAGATGGAGGATGTGATGTTGTCATTAGGGAGAAAACAACAATGCTTTGTCTAAGGATGATGTTATTGTTTAGATTACACACTTTGCTTACTTCAATTATCTGTTGGTTGCAACTTAATACCCAACGTTTGATCGAATGATATTCGGAGGGTGGATTATTAGTCATAGATGTAGTTGGATGACGGTCTATGTATCTTGTTGTAATGCTCGCATGAATCGCATTGCAATCTTTATGTCTTGCATATCCACTATGGTGCAACCTTCGTTTCTGTCAATTGCCCAGCTGTAATTTGTTCACCACACATGTTATTTATCTTTCACGAAGAGACACCACTAGTGAATTGTGGACCCCGGTCCATTTTCCTCATACTGATAATACAACCATTGTTTCCACTACTTTAATACTGCTGCTACTGTTTTCATACTATTTTGTGCACCATATGTTTAACCTCTTTGTGTTCAGCAAAACCGGTGAGATTGACAACCTCACTGATTCGTTGGGGAAAAGTGATTTGATTGTGTTGTGTAGGTTCCACGTTGCTGCTGAACCGGTAGTGCGGCCTGCCATCTCAGCCGCATCAACCTTCTGAAGATACTCCTTCCTCCTACTGGTCGATTCAACCTTGGTTTCTTTCTGAGGGAAACTTGCCGCTGCACTCTTCATACCTTCCTCTTGGGGTCTCCCAACGAACGTGTGATCACACAGATCAGCCGCCCTTGGCATAGCACACCTAAACTTATATATGCAACCTCATCACTATCTCATGGCTTCCACCATACCCACTCTAACCTACTTAGAGGCGGAGGCGCTTTCCGCCTCAAACTACCACTGCCCGTACGGCTACAGCATCCTCGTCAACTCGAGGACGGTCCCTCCTGTCCCTCAAGGTGTGGCGCACCGGGCGGCCATCACGAACCACTACTACCACGAGCTCACGCCTGAGCAGCGGATGGATCCCCATTTGAACCCCGAATAACGCCCTACTTGGGACGCCTTCTTCACCAATTGACGTGAGAGGGCACTAGCGGGGTATGAGGAGAACGAACCGCCTCCTTCGAACTTCAACGAGGCCGGTCGTCAGTTGTGGTGGGGTGGTCGGACTCTCCAGAGCATCATGGACTACATCAGGGCCGGCGATAACCCCCGCCTGGGCTACCCTCACTTCCAGCCCAGCGTCCTCATCCTCCAAGGTTCTAGCCCCAAGCGCCGTCCGACGATAGTGATGACGACGGTGGCGACTATAATGACTACGAGAACGAGTACTATAGGCCTAGACAGGAGTATGACTAAACCTGATCAGATCCTCTCTTGTCATTCTGTACGGCTTGTTTAGCTACCTGCACCACGCGCTCATGTTAGCTTGACCCATTTTCGATCGTGTAGAATGTATTCCCCTTTATCTCTCTCGTGTCAATGTAGTTATGATTTGTTATTCAAATCCAGACATTTTTCATGTTCAAAGTTTTGCAGATCGAGAAGTATGCAAAATTTGGTTAATTCAAATGTTTAAATATATAAAATAAATTTTAGTTTTAATAGTTAAAATAATTAGTTTAGTAAACATAAAATATTTTTGAATTACTTATTCAAACCCAAACACTTTTCATGTTGAATTTTTTTTCATATTCAAAAATATGCATAAGTAATTCATTCATATTCAAAAAAATATTCAAATTCAGTTTTAAATACTCGTCGGCGAATTAAAGCGCGCGGAAGAACACCACTAGTACCGGTTTAAGACACGAGCTGCGACGAAAGGGGTGTTTGCGCGATTGTTCGAAGAACACCTCTAGTCCCGGCTGCCCGCTGGCAATCGGGTCGGGTTTGATCGGGTCAACCACAACCAGACCCATGCCCTAATCCTTAATCGGGTCAATCTTACACCCATTACCCGACCCATGGGTCTAAGAGGAGACCCATGCCCGAACCCGACAGGGCAGCCAGACCCATCGGGGACCCATGGGTCTAAGAGGAGAGCCATGCCCGAACCCGACAGGGCAGCCAGACCCATCGGGCACCCATCGGGCATTGCAAAAGAAACATTTAATATTTAGTTTTTAATAAATGCAGCGAACAGAGTACATACACATGCACATTAATATTTATTTCGGTTGTCAAGTTGGAGCAAAGCCAGGTGCCACAGGCTATGTTTATAAGGTCGCCGTCGCTCCCACTTGTGCTGGCTATCCGAGGTGGGACTAAATTATCTGCAGCTGTAAAGGCAACGTGTATCTGGTCTGGTGCTGTGCGTCAGTGCGTGCATGCCTTCGATATTTATGGGCCGATATCATCTGTGAATTTGGGCTGGTGGGTGATGCTTCAGACATGTGCATGTGTGAATAGCCAGCCGAAAGTGGTTTTGTCCTTGTCTACTTGGTGTGCACGTTGGGCTTTCTTTTTTTATTTTTTGACTGATGTGCACGATGGGCCTATTTCGTTGTTTGTACTTCCTGGTAAAAGGAGTATTTCCGTTGCTGCTGGGTGTTTTTTTTATAGGGAGCATCTGGGCATAAACTCATTGCTGCGTACAGTCAAAATTCCTGCACAAAATTGACATATAAAATATAAATATAATAATGAATATTAATCGGGTGACCCATCGGGCAACCCATGGGTATAAACTCATGCCCATACCCTACCCATGACTAATCGGGTTGCCCATGGGCGAGACCCATGGGTCAAAATAGCGACCCATACCCTGCCCATTAGGGTCGGGTGCCCATGGGCGGACGTACCCATGGGTCAAACTGCCGGGCTGACTCTCGGCTCGTGACTTAAACTGGGAGAAGAGGGTACCCTTCAGTCCCGGCTTTGTGGCTCTAACCGGGACTAGAGGCCCCAGGGTATAAATACCCACGTCTCATCCCCGGTTCGAGCCATGAACCGGGACAAGGAAGAAGGAGGAGCCACCACCGCGAACGACGCCGTCAGGCTGACCAACTCTCGCGTCTGCGCCGCTCGAAGCCCTCCTCAGCGCCGCCGCTAGATGCCCTACTCCGCTCCCGTGCCGTTTGCCGTCTTCCGGCGCCGCCTGAGCCCACGATGCTGACGCCACTGAGCCCACCGCGTCCGCGCCGCCCGAGATTTAGTTTAGGTTTGAACTCCTTAGTGTTAGATTTAGGTTAGGGTTAGCGTTAGACTTACTGTTAGATTTAGGTTTAAAAGTTAGTGTTAGATTTTTTAGTGTTTGATTTTGATTTAGACTTAGTGTAAGATTTAGTGTTAGACTTTGGATTTTTAGTGTTTCATTTAGAGTTAGACTTAGTGTTAGACTTACTGTTAGAATTCGTGTTAGTGTTAGATTTAGATTTTTTTACTGTTAGAGTGTTTTACTATTACAATTAGTGTTAGATTTAGACTTAGTGTTAGTGTTACTGTTTTTAGAATTCTTGTTAATTAGAATGTTGTTTCTAATTTGTTGGTCTCGGCGACGATGTCCCTATTGGATCCCAGGGGCGATGTCCGGGACTGGGCTCCGCCGGGCTAGCACTGGAATGTGCTATCATCTAGTACACACAGCTTGGTGAGAATTCCGGGTGACGTCGTCGACCTATCTTCTTTGGTGGCAGTCGCGTGGGCCACGCTCGGTGCATACGGAGCCGACGCCTGACGAGGTGGTGCGTGACCGTATCAGGGAGAAGGACGAGCATGTCCGGCGCTACATGTATTTATTAGATACCCAATTTAACAATACATGGTCGTTTGTTTGGAGGGTTCCTTATCACGTGTGCTACGGCCCTGTGAGGTTCCTTATCTTTGGACGCGCATCGCCCGCGGCTCGGCACCTCGCGGCTCAGAACCCGGTCGTAGCTAGTTTGAGAGGTTCATGTATCCATGTGAGATGTATCGTGTTATTATTCGTGATGTATTAGGCTTAAATAAAAATGAACCCTAACTATGCAACTAGATTATATTAATTAAGCAATGTATCACTCTATTTTGGACGTATTACTGCATTATTTTAGATGTATTATTGGATCACTTCTCATAATGCTATCATTCTTTATTTCTTTTCTATTAGTTGAGAAATGGATCGCTTCAACAGCTGAGAAAATGAAGAGGAAATTTTAGCCCTTTTACGGCAATAACCCGATGTTGGTGATGGTGGAGATGACCAATACTCGCAGTTTTTGAACGAGCCCGATGTGGGAATGGAGATGGAACGAAGAGCCGGCCAGCAAGCGAGCATCGGGAATTATGATGACTCGCAAGATGGTGAACATTGGCAGCCTGTCAAGGTATATTAGCCTCTAGTGATCAGATCTATCCAATAATTGTATATATATATATATATATATATATATGTGTGTGTGTGTGTGTGTGTGTGTGTGTATGTGTGTGTATTAACGAATGTTTTTTATTTTAGACCTCCACATCGACCCAATCTAAACGAGGCCATGCCAAAGGGTTGGCCGAAGATATGCATCTCATAATTGAGGTGGTCAGTCCAAATAGCAAACCGTTGCTTCTGAAGGAGAACGCAAATAAGTTTGTGCATCAATGCGGTGTTATTTTTAGGGAAAACATCCTTGTTAGCGTTCGGGAATGGAATAAGCCAAAGCAGCTTCTGGAGCGAGTTACTTTTGTCGATGAGAGCTCAAAAGATATGCTTTGGAAAAAGCTCATTTCACATTTCACCCTACCTGTTTTGGATGATATCACAAATCAAAAATCCATGAGGGATTTAGTCAAGAATTTTTATCTTAAGAATATGTCTCAAGAGTTCAATAATTACAAGAACAGGATATACCGTGCGTATGTCAAAGATAATTAAGTTCCAAAATTTACTCGCATGCTAGAGAGGCAGGGGATCACTAGGACTCATTTCTGGAGTACAAGAAATCTGAAGTAGCTAAGCTAAGGTCGAAAAAGAATAAGATAAAGGCAACGAAAAATATATATCACCATAAGATGGGAAAATGTGGCTATAGAACTGCCGAGCCTAAATGGGATCGACTTGACGCCTGTCGAGACATCGTAGTAGTTTTCATAGACGGGGGTGCCATGAAACTACGGGTAGAGACGTGGGGTAACGGGATCACGTTGTAGATAAAGACACAGGATTTACCCAGGTTCGGTACGTCATGATAATACGACGTTCCTACTCCTGCAATCTCACTAATCAGGACTAAAGCCTGTGTATACAATTACAATGTGAGATTCGATCTAGCTATTCGCTGAGGATCAACTTCCCGGCGAGTTAGCCTAAATCTTCTTCTCTTATCAATCTTGTCTCCCGTCCGGCTTTAGATAATAGCCGGATTAGGGCATACAGAATAGGAAACCTAGAAGACTACGGTAACTATCAACTTGGAAAGTAAGGAATCCGTCTTCTCCTCCAAGCCAGTTCACGTGGGCCGTGATCCGGGTCCTTCTAGAATCCGGCTTCTGTGCGTCAGGTTACTGGGCCGCCCAATGGACCATAGCCCACTACCACTTGGGACACCCTGGTAATCCGGCACTTATGACTAACATCTGATATACCCCTATTCAGTATATATCCGACAGTAGCCCCCAAGAAGGATTAAAACTCTGATTCGCCGTCTTTCGCCAAATGTACATTGTCCGAGAAATATCGATCAGGAGTCTTGATTCTTCTTATTCTTCTTCGAAAAGAGATGGTAACGTGAAACTCGGAATTCTGAAAATCCGGCTTTCTCACACGATCCTTCGTGGAGAAGGAACCTCCTACGTCAGCGCTTCAATCATGCTGACGTAAGGGACGTTTGGGTTTCACGCGGGAAACCCAGTAACGTATCTCTGACAGATTCTCACGGGAAACGAGGAGATAGCCATCATCACCCTGTCGCTTCATTTCCCGGATTTTCCGGCGAGTGACACGCGTTGATCATCCAACGGTCAAAAGAGCCATTGGCACGTATCTTGACGGATTTCCGGCTATAAATAGCCTTCTTCGTCCTCCCGGTAAATCTTCCGCTCTCACTTCCAACGCCATTACCGCGCCCAAGCTCTCGAGCAAAGAACCACTTCCGAACGCACACCGCGCCCAGAACGTCACCGGAGACGAGCCGCGCCGCCACCTAATGGCATCCTCACCGTCCTCCCCTGCTCGCTCCGCCGCGGGCGATATCGAGGACATCATCAACGATTTAGATCCACGGTTGGATTCCCCGACGAGCGCCGGCGACGAGCCGGTGAAGACCGCGGATTCCGCGGCGGACGGAGGGAATCCTTCCGCTGCCGTGAATCTTGCGGGCTCGAGCTCCGCGCCCTCTCCGCCGCTCGCTCCCGAGACGGTGGAGGAAAAGATCACACTCCTTGGCGACGAGCTCGCCGCTGCAGAAGCCGCCGCGTCCGCCGCCGCCGGAGCGGATGAAGAACTCGAGACTGCCGGCAACTGGGTTGCCTGCAGCATTCCGTCAGCCCTCCTTCCAAGCATGGAAAAGGAGGGGTTGGTTCTGAAGGGGAAATGGCGGCTCCCAGAGGACGAGAACGAACCCATGCCGAACGATGGCGAACAGGTTCTTCTCTCCTCCCATCTCCTAAGAGGTATGGGGTTGCCACCTTCTGCCTTTTTCCTCCAAGTTCTCTCCCATTATAACATCCAGCCTCATAACCGGCCACCCAACTCCATTCTTTATATGGCCGGGTTCCAGGCCCTCTTTGAGGGTTTCCTAGGTATAGAACCTAGGCTAGACTTCTGGATGTATTGTTTCGGGGTTAAGCGGAACTCTTCGGAGGGCGCACTCCCGATTTTCGGAACCATCTCCTTTACTCTTAGGAGATTTAGGGAAGATTGGTTCCCCAAGATCAAAACCTCGGAATCCGTCAAATTCTGGACGGGTTCCTTCTTCTATCATCCCGATGTCCCTTTCCCGACAAAGGCCATCGGGGTTCCACCTTTCTCAAACACTGCTGCTGTTCCCCAAGAAAATTTGGGAACAGAAGCCTTCCAGGTTCTGCCGCCTGATCTCCTAAGGATCAAGCGGCGCATCGCCAAGCTCACTTCCTCTGATCCGCCTCTAACCGGCATGGACACGGTCCTTTGCTGGTTGGATAGGCGGATCCAGCCATTAGCTAACCACGGTGGCTGTCTTCTTTGCGACTACACAGGTGCCAACGACAAAATGCAGACAACCAGCAAAGACTGGGCCGCGAGGGATCTTCGGCGGCGCATGAACAAGTTGGTCGCATCACGCGACCAATACGAAGCGAGTCGGCCAATGTATACGGCCGACAATCCGGCTCCCAAGGTATTACTTCGTCATTTGAGTTTTCCATGTTTTCTCGGATTTCTTGCCTCTAATTCTGGTTTTTCTCTTCGACAGATCACCGAGCTTCCCAAATTGGAGCTTGCCTCCGAAGCTGAAATGGAGGCGTTGCGCGCCACCTTTACAGGTGGACGAAAGCGCAAGAAGATTTCTTCCTCTGAGGAAGTTATCGACCTTGACGGGGTTCCGGTCGCCACCTCCAGGTAAGATCATCCGGGTTATTTTGCTTTTGTCGAAGTTTTCTTTCGTCTTCGGAGTTTTAACTTTTTCCGGGTTTTTTGTTTTCAGCCTACCTCCCTCCAACTTAAAGCCGAAGAAGCTGAAGAAACACAAAATTGTGTCCAGCCGAGGCGCTCAACCTTCTCCCGTCATCGCCCCGGACACACCGTCCACGATGGCGGAAGAGCATGCTACAGCCCCCACCTCCAAGTCGTTGGAGCCCAGCCAGCCCGTTGTGTCGGACACGTACACGGGGGAAAGGGCGGCTCAAGAGGTGGGAAATTCTTCTCGGAGAATCGATGAGGAGATTCCCACCTTTGACAAGGACTTCAAGATCCTCAACGACGGTCTAAGCGCGGCCGGAATTCTTTTTGCGGAATACGCAAAAGAGTTCAATGAAAACTTTGCAGGTTTGCAACGAATGAGCCAGGTATTTAACTCTAGCCCCCAAGCATTAAACAAAATGTATACTTTTTGCCTTGATGCTTTTTAGTTATTCTTTTCCTTGTCATGTTCCAGCAAACCGCTGAATCCATTAACATGGAAGTTTTCAACAAACTCTCCATCAAGAATAAAGAAGTTAGAAATCTTCTTTCTATTCTTGAGGGGAAAGAGGTGGAGCTGGCATCGTCTCAGCTGGCGCTATCGGAAACATCAGGTAAACTTTTTTCCTCTGAAGTTTTCGATTCAGCTTTTTGTCTAAGTACTATTCCGGGAGTTTTCTAAACTCGGAATTTTCCTTGCTTTCCAGATGCTTTGGCTAAGGCCAAGCAAATAGCTGAAGACGCCGGCAATGCCGAGTTTCTCCGAAAGGAGAATTTGGACCTTCACAAGGATCTTGTGAAGGCTCAAAAAGATCTAGAAGCCAGTAATCTGGCCCTTGGAATTTCTAAATCCAAGGCTTCCGAACAGGCAGAGAAGGACAAGTCCACCATTCGGGACTTGGAAAATGCTCTAAACCTTCGCCTAGAGGAAGGCTCCGAAATTGACAAACTTGTCGGTAAGATTTACTTCATTTACCATTTTTCCAAGTCTTGATGTGTTTCTCTGCTTTTTTACTTAACCTTCTTGGTTGTTTTTTCTGAAAAACAGGAGATAGCCCAGATCTTTCTCGGATTGATAGAATCCGAGCCTTTGGGAAGACATGGACTTCGATCAGAGCTGCTGGCATGCAGCTGGTCAACAAGTTCCTTCCCACAAGGACTGGGGAGTTCTCGGAAGTTGAAAAACTTCCGGGTGCCATCATGGAGGTGGCGGAGTCCAGGGAGTCCATCCTACGCTCCGCTGCACGGGATGGTGCACGCATGGCACTCGGCCTTATGCGTATGCACTACCCTGGTGCAAAGTCTTGGCGCGTGGCGTCCGGTATCCCCCAAGGATACACGAAAACGCAACGAAACACAATCTTTGATGAAATCAAAGGCCACGCCACCCAGATCGCCTCCATGGTGAACATCTCCCTCACCTATCCGGAAGAGGAGATCCCTGAAGCCCCCGAGAATGATAGCAGCGACGACGACTCGGATGCTTGAAGGTTGCCTTGAACCTGGATGGTGAAAGTAGACAATAGGAGCATTACTGCACTTTTACAATGTAATTCATATTGTAATGCTTCTATTATTTTTGTATAAACAAGAACTCCGCCTTTTGCAACTTTAATTATGAAATTACTTGTAAGGTTTTTCGAGTTTTAGTATTCCTTTATCTTCCAAGTTCTCTGGCTCATATGCTTTAACTGTCCTTGTGTTTGAAATGGCTCGATAGTATTATGAAGCATCATGCTGAGTAACTGGGTATAACCAATCAGTTTAAAATCGGAAACATGGATCATACTAAAGGCATTTTTACTAACTAGCTCCAGTGACCCAATACATGAGCAATCAGATAATGCTTAGAGAAAAGTAAGGAATTTTTTGAATGAAACTTGGGCACGCAGGCACAATCCAAGTTTCCTTTAGCCGTTAGCAGGCTGAAATCATCCAGTTTTTAAACGCCGAGCACGCGGGCACAATTCGGGTTAACATTGAGTATTTTGTAAGATCATTGGAAAATAGATAAGGTGGAATCATGCTTTGTACTATAATGAACTTGTAAAAACATGGATATCAGAATTCCGACAACTTTATTTCATGATCTCAAAAGATGTTTACATAGAAATTGAACTAAGTAGAGAAGGGACGTAACTGCTGGATACTCCAAGGCCTCTTTGTCTCTCCTAGCTCAACATCTATCTTTCTCTTTCTTTTGCGATTCGGCTTCTCGGGATCGTCTTCCGTATCTCGAATGTCGACAAGATAATATGATCCATTCTTCATGGCTTTACTTATGACAAATGGTCCTTCCCAAACTGGGGCCAATTTGTGCTTCCTTTGCTGCACCAGCCTCAACACTAGGTCACCTTCTTTAAAAGAACGATGCCTGATTTTCCGACTATGGTAACATCGTAAACCTTGCTGGTAAATGGCGGATCTTTGAAGCACAAGCTCTCGTTCCTCTTCTAAGAGATCGACGACATCCTGTCGTGCTTCTTCGGCATCCGAGTCATCGAAATCTTGCACTCTTGGGCTATCATGGATCATGTCCGTTGGAAGAATAGCTTCCGCACCATAAACTAGGAAGAACGGGGTTTGACCAGTTGACCTGTTTGGCGTCGTTCGAATACTCCAAAGCACGGAAGGTAGCTCTTCTACCCATGCTCCAGCTGCTCTGTGAAGAGGGGATTCGAGTCTTGGGCGTATTCCTTGCAGGATTGAGCTATTCATTCTCTCAACCTGTCCATTGGATTGCGGGTGTGCCACAGATGCAAGATCTAGGCGAATTCCCGTTTGTCGGCAATATTTTGCCAACTCCCCAATGGAGAAATTTGTCCCGTTGTCAGTTATTATGCTGTGTGGAACGCCTTATCTCATGACTAAGTCAATGATGAAATTCCTGGCAGTTACACCATCCAGCTTTTTGATGGGTTTAGCCTCCACCCATTTTGTATACTTATCCACTTCTACTAGTAGATGTGTAAGTCCGCCTCGCGCAGTTTTGAACGGTCCCATCATATCTAGCCCCCAGACCGCAAACGGCCATGTAATAGGGATAGTTTTGAGTGCTTGGGCCGGCATATTAGTCTGCTTGGCGTAATATTGACACCCTGCACATGTGTTAACTATATGCTCGGCATCTGTCTTGGCTGTGAGCCAGAAAAACCTAGCGCGGAATGCTTTTTTAACTATACTTTTTGATTGAGCATGATGTCCGCAATCTCCGGCATAGATTTCTTCCAGTATTTCTTGTCCTTCTTCTGGTGAAATACACCGTTGAAAAATTCCGGAAGTACTGCGTTTATACAGGCAATTGTCAATTACCACGTATCCTTTGCATCGACGCTGTATTTGTCTCTACAAGACTTCGTCTGATCCTTCAGGGTACTTCTGATTTACTAAGAAGTTTAAATATGGAATTGTCCAGTCCGGGTTGACAAACATAACTTCAATTGATTCGGAAACCAGAGGATAGTCAATATCTCCACCTTTTATGGATGGCTCGTGCAAATGCTGGACGAATACACCTTGTGGTAGGGTTTTTACCCTCTCTGCCCCCATGCGGGCTAACGCATCCGCGTTCCAATTTTCCTCCCTTTTGACGTGGAGTACTTCGAATCCAAAGAAACAAATGGCGAACTCGTCCACCGTTCTCCGATATTCGACCATTATAGGGCTTTTTGCGTCCCAGGTTTGGTTAAGCTGATGCTGTACCAAATCCGAGTCGCCATAGCACAAGATGCGCTTTACTCCTATTTCTTTTGCAATGTGCAAGCCATGAAGCAGAGCTTCGTATTCTGCCACGTTATTACTGGCGTTGAAGTGTATTTGCAATACGTACTCCATTGTGTCTCCCTTAGGGGATTTTAAGAATACACCAGTTCCAGCGCCCTCCTTCATCTTGGATCCGTCAAAGTGCATGATCCAGTACTCGGACTCCGGCATTGGTGTATTCTCCATTGCTTCCGTCCAGTCGGCGACAAAATCTGCCAAAACCCGGGATTTTATTGCCGTCCTTGGCTGATACTTAATGTCGAAGGCTCCTAGCTCGATACCCCATTTGGCTACTCGGCCAGTTGCCTCCGCATTTTTTATTATATCCCCTAGTGGTGCTTTACATACCACTATTATGGAATGCCCTTGGAAGTAATGGCGTAGTTTTCTAGATGCGAAAAATACGCCATATGCCAGTTTTTGATAGTGTGGGTACCTTTGCTTGGACTCGGAAAAAACTTCACTTATGTAGTATACCGGATGTTGGTCTGGTATGCTTTGTTCGTCCTTCTTCCGTTCCACAACGATTACCGCACTAATAACCCTGTTTGTAGCCGTGAGGTACAATAACATAGGTTCTTCGTCTTTTGGGGATGCCAAAATCGGAGCTTTCATCAAAGTCTCCTTTAACTGGGTTAACGCTGCATCGGCCTCCTCTGTCCACTCGAACTTGTCGGATTTTTTCAGCAACTTGTAGAGTGGTAAGGCTTTATCCCCCAGCCGACTAATAAATCTGCTGACGGCAGCGGCGGAACCCGTCAATCTTTGGACATCTTTCACACACGTAGGTTTGGAGATGTTCAAGATGGCTTTGATCTTTTCCGGGTTAACTTCTATTCCTCTGTGAGAAACGATGAAACCCAGAAGTTTTCCTGAGGGAACCCCGAATACGCACTTTGATGGGTTTAACTTCATCTTGTAAGTGCGCAAGTTTTTGAAGGTTTCTCGCAGATCCTCAAGGAGTGTATCTTTTTCCTTGGTTACGACAGCAATATCATCCACGTAAACATGGACGTTTTTGCCAATCTAACTATACAAACAACATTGCATGCTATGCTGGTAAGTTGCACCTGCGTTCTTCAGGCCAAATGGCATGGTTACGTAATAGTACGTCCCATACGGGGTTATAAAAGAAGTCTTAATTTGATCTTCCTTTTTCATGCGTATTTGGTGGTACCCGGAGTATGCATCCAAAAAGCATAAAAGCTCAGAGCCTGCGGTGGCATCTATTATTTGATCGATTCGCGGTAACGCGAAGCTATCTTTCGGACACAACTTGTTCAAGCCTGTGTAATCTATACACATTCTAAGAGCAGTAGTGTCTTTCTTCGGTACTAATACCAGATTTGCAGACCATTCAGTGTGTATTACTTCCTGGATGAAATCTGCTGCTAAAAGACGGATAATTTCCTTGCCAATAGCCTTCCGTCAAATCGACGGAGACCTTGTTTGACGGGTTTTGAGCCTGGAATCACCTTGAGTTGATGCTCAGCAAGTTCCCTGGGTACGCCCGGCATGTCAGCCGGACACCAGGCAAAAATATCCTAGTTCTCACGGAGGAACTTGATGAGCTCGCCTTCCTATTTGTCGGTCATCCCAGTCCCTACTACGACAAATTTTGTCGGATCTTTGGGATCTAGGATTACCTGTCTTGTATTCTCGGACGCCTTGAAGCTATCTGCTGGCTTCCGGGTTTCTTTTCCTATCGGCATTTCTGTCGGCGATACCTCCTTGGCCAGCTCCTTCAGCTCTTCCTTTGCTATGACTCTCTGAGCGCAAAGGGCGTTTTCTTTTTCCAGCTCGTTTGCCATCTTGAAGTCTCCAGCTATGGTGATTACTCCTCCTTTGGGCCCTGGCATCTTCAGCTTGTTATAGATATAACATGATCTTGCCATAAATTTGGCGAAAGCTGGACGTCCGAGTATTGCGTGATACACGCTTTCGAACGGACCACCTCGAAGGATACTTTTTCCTGACGGAAGTGATCTTTATCTCCGAACGTGACATCTAGGGAAATTTCTCCTAGGGATCGTGCTTGCCTGCCAGGGACAATGCCAAGGAAGCGTATGTTGCTGTAATTGAGCTGGGACTCGGAGATTTTCAAGTGTTTCAGCGTATCCAGATACATTATGTTGATACTGGATCCTCCATCCATCAGCACTCTTTTTAGCCTAGTGTTCTGGACAATAGGGCTGACGACAAGAGCTTGTGTGCCGGGTTCAGGGATATTCCCGGGATGATCAGACTGATCCCAGGTAATTGGTGTGCTCGAATACTTCAAGAATTTCGGGGTTGCCGGAACAACCGCGTTTATTTCTCGAAGCATTCTTTTGGCCACCTTTGCTGACGGAGTTGCTAAGAACGTTAGCAGTGCCTCTCCATCAACTCTCGGAAATTCGGGTTCGCCTTTTCGCTGTTGTTCCTGGATTTTTTCATCAGTGTCCGATTCACTGTCTTCTTTCTCAGCTTCTGGATTTTGTTTGGGGAATTTCCTTTTGGAACTATTCCCCTTCTTTCCGTATCCTGCACTGCCTTTCATGTGCTTATTCAGCCGTCATTGCGCGTTTGTATGGGTGGGTTTCCCAAATTGCGATGGTGGACGCAGGGTTCCGACTTAATCCTCTCCCACTCTTCTTTAGTGTAGTTGATTGGTTCTGAACTGCGTCCTTTCCACTTATTCCCTTTTTCACCAAAGAGGTCAACATAGCATTTGGAAGTGAAAAAGGGAATAAGTGGAAAGGACGTAGTTCAGAACCAATCAACTACACTAAAGAAGAGTGGGAGAGGATTAAGTCGGAACCCTGCGTCCACCATTCGCAATTTGGGAAACCCACCCATACAAACGCGCAATGCCGGCTGAATAAGCACATGAAAGGCAGTGCAGGATCCGGAATTAAGGGGAAGACTTCCAAAAGGAAATTCCCCAAACAAAAGCCAGAAGCTGAGAAAGAAGACAGTGAATCGGACACTGATGAAAAAATCCAGGAACAACAGCGAAAAGGCGAACCCAAATTTCCGAGAGTTGATGGAGAAGCACTGTTAACGTTCTTAGCAACTCCGTCAGCAAAGGTGGCCAAAAGAACGCTTCGAGAAATAAACGCGGTTGTTCCGGCAACCCCGAAATTCCTGAAGTATTCGAGCACACCAATTACCTGGGATCAGTCTGATCATCCCGGGAATATCCCTGAACCCGGCACACAAGCTCTTGTCATAAGCCCTATTGTCCATAACACTAGGCTGAAAAGAGTGCTGATGGACGGAGGATCCAGCATTAACATAATGTATCTGGATACGCTGAAGCATCTGAAAATCTCCGAGTCCCAGCTCAATTATAGCAACATACGCTTCCATGGCATTGTTCCCGGCAGACAAGCACGATCCTTAGGAGAAATTTCCCTAGATGTCACTTTCGGAGATAAAGATCACTTCCGTCAGGAAAAAGTATCCTTCGAAGTGGTGCCGTTCGAAAGCGTGTATCATGCAATACTCGGACGTCCAGCATTCGCCAAATTTATGGCAAGATCATGTTATATCTATAACAAGCTGAAGATGCGAGGGCCCAAAGGAGCAGTAATCACCATAGCTGGAGACTTCAAGCTGGCAAACAAGCTAGAAAGAGAAAACGCCCTTTGCGCACAGAGAGTCATAGCAAAGGAAGAGCTGAAGGAGCTGGCCAAGGAGGTATCGCCAACAGAAATGCCGGCAGGAAAAGAAACCCGAAGCCAGCAGATAGCTTCAAGGCGTCCGAGAATACAAGGCAGGTAATCCTAGATCCCAAAGATCCGACAAAATTCGTCGTCGTAGGGACTGGGATGACCGACAAATAGGAAGGCGAGCTCATCTAGTTCCTCCGTGAGAACTGAGATATTTTCGCCTGGTGTCCAGCTGACATGCCGGGCGTACCCAGGGAACTTGCTGAGCATCAACTCAAGGTGATTCCATGCTCAAAACCCGTCAAACAAGGTCTCCGTCGATTTGACGGAAGAAGACGGAAGGCTATTGGCAAGGAAATTATCCGGCTTTTATCAGCAGATTTCATCCAGGAAGTAATTCACACTGAATGGTCTGCAAATCCAGTATTAGTACCGAAGAAAGACACTACTGCTCTTAGAATGTGTATAGATTACACATGCTTGAACAAATTTTGTCCGAAAGATAGGTTCGCGTTACCGCGAATCGATCAAATAATAGATGCCACCGCATGCTCTGAGCTTTTATGCTTTTTGGATGCATATTCGGGTATCACCAAATACGCATGAAAAAGGAAGATCAAATTCAGACTTCTTTTATAACCCCGTACGAGACGTATTATTACGTAACCATGCCATTTGGCCTGAAGAACGCAGGTGCAACTTGCCAGCGTTGCATGCAACGTTGTTTGCATAGTCAGATTGGCAAAAACGTCCATGTTTACATGGACGATATTGCTGTCGTAACCAAGGAAAAAAACACACTCCTTGAAGATTTGCGAGAAACCTTCGAAAATTTGCGCACTTACAAGATGAAGTTAAATCCATCAAAATGTGTATTCGGGGTTCCCTCAGGAAAACTTCTGGGTTTCATCGTTTCTCACAGAGGAATAGAAGTTAACCCGGAAAAGATCAAAGCCATCTTGAACATCTCCAAATCCATGTGTGTGAAACATGTCCAAAGATTGACGGGTTCCGCCGCTGCAGTCAGCAGATTTATTAGTCGGCTGGGGGATAAAGCCTTACCACTCTACAAGTTGCTGAAGAAATCTGACATATTCGAGTGGACAGAAGAGGCCTTGGAGTATCCAGCAGTTACGTCCCTTCTATACTTAGTTCAATTTCTATGTAAACATCTTTGAGATCATGAAATAAAGTTGTCGGAATTCCTGTATCCATGTTTTTACAAGTTTATTATAGTACAAAGCATGATTCCACCTTATCTATTTCCCAATGATCTTACAAAATACTCAATGTTAACCCGAATTGTGCCTGCGTGCTCGGCGTTAAAAAACTGAATGATTTTCAGCCTGCTAATGGCTAAAGGAAACTCGGATTGTGCCTGCGTGCCCAAGTTTCAAAAAATTCCTAACTTTTCTCTAAGTATTATCTGATTGTTTATGTGTTGGGTCACTGGAGCTAGTTAGTAAAAATGCCTTTAGTATGATCCATGTTTCCGAGTTTAAACTGATTGGTCATACCCAGTAATTCGGCATGATGATTCATAGTACTATTGAGCCATTTCAAACACTAAGGACAGTTAAAACACATAAGCCAGAGAACTTAGAAGATAAGGGAATATTAAAACCCGGAAACCTTCTAAAGAATTTCATAATTAAGACTGCAAAAGGCTGAGTTCTTATTTATACAAAAAAATAGAAGCATTACAATATGAATTACATTGTAAAAGTGCAGTAATGCTCCTATTGTCTACTTCCACCATCCAGGTTAAAGACAGCCCTTCAAGCATCCGAGTCGTCGTTGCTACTGTCATCCTCGGGGGCTTCAGGGATCTCCTCTTCCGGATAGGTGATGGAGATATTCACCATGGAGGCGATCTTGGTGGCATGGCCTTTGATTTCATCAAAGATGGTGTTTCGCTGGGTTTCCGTGTATCCTTGAGGGATACCGGACGCCACGCGCCAAGACTTTGCACCAGGGTAATGCATACGCATGAGGCCAAGAGCCATGTGTGCACCACCCCGTGCAGCGGAGCGTAGGATGGACTCCCGGGACTCCGCCACCTCCATGATAGCACCCGGAAGTTTTTCAACTTCCGAGAACTCCCCAGTCCTTGTGGGAAGGAACTTGTTGATCAGCTGCATGCCAACAGCTCTGATCGAAGTCCACGTCTTCCCAAAGGCTCAGATTCTATCAATCCGAGTGAGATCTGGGTTATCTCCTGTTTTTTCAGACAAAACAACCGAAAGGTTAAGTGAAAAAGCAGAGAAAGAAAACAAGACATAGATAAACTGGTAAATGAAATACACTTACCGACAATCTTATCTATTTCGGAGCCTTCCTCCAGGCGCAGATTTAGAGCATTTTCCAAGTCCTTAATGGTGGACTTGTCCTTCTCTGCATGCTCGGAAGCCTTGGATTGTGAAATTCAAGGGCCATATTACTGGCTTCCAGATCTTGTTTGGCCTTCATAAGTTCCTTATGAAGATCCAAATTCTCCTGACGGAGACTGGCAGCATTGCCGGCGTCTTCAGCTATCTCCTTGGCCTTAGCCAAAGCAGATGGAAAGCAAGGAAAGAATTCCGAGTTTAGATAAAACCCGGAAAAAGTACTTAGACAAAAGGCTGAGTCAGAAATTTCAGAGGAAAAACTATACCTGCTGTTTCACCAGCTGAAGCTGAGACGATGCCAGCTCCACCTCTTTCACATCAAGAATAGAAAGAAGATTTCTAACTTCTTTATTCTTGACGGAAAGTTTATTAAAAACTTCCATGTTAATGGATTGAGCGGTTTGCTGGAACATGACAAGGAAAAGAGTAACCAAAAAGCATCAAGGCAAAAAGTATACATTTTTTTTAATGCTTGGGGGCTAGAGTTAAATACTTGGCTCATTCGTTGCGAACCCGCCAAGTTTTCATTGAACTCTTTTGCGTATTCCGCAAAAAGAATTTCGGCCGCGCTTAGGTCGTCGTTGAGCTTCTTGAAGTCCTTGTCAAAGGTGGGAATCTCCTCATCGATTGTCCGAGAAGAATTTCCCACCTCTGGAGCCGCCCTTTCCCTCGTGTCCGTGTCCGGCACAACGGGCTGGCTGGGCTCCAACGACTCGGTGGTGGGGGCTGTAGCATGCTCTTCCGCCTTCGTGGACGGTGTGTCCGGGGCGATGACGGGAGAAGGTTGAGCGCCTCTGCTGGACTCAACTTTGTGTTTCTTCAGCTTCTTCGGCTTTAAGTTGAGGGAGGTAGGCTAAAAACAAAAAACCCGGAAAAGGTTAAAACTCCGAAGACAAAAAGACACTCTGACAAAAGAAAACAACCCGGATAATCTAACCTGGAGGTGGCGACGGGAACCCCGTCAAGATCAATGACTTCCTCAGAGGAAGAGATCTTCTTGCGCTTTCGCCCACCTGCAAAGGTGGCGCGCAACGCCTCCATTTCAGCTTCGGAGGCAAGCTCCGATTCGGGAAGGTCGGCGAGCTGTCGAAAAGAAAAATCAGAGTTAGAGGCAAGAAATCCGAGAAAACATGGAAAAAACAAATGACAGAAAAATACCTTGGGAACCGGGTTGTCGGCCGTATACATTGGCCGACTCGCTTCATACTGGTCGCATGATGCGACCAACTGGTTCACGCACCGCCGCAGATCCCTCATGGCCCAGTCTTTGCTGGTTGTCCGCATTTTGTCGTCGGCGCCCGTGTACTCGCAAAGGAGACGGCCGCCGTAATTGGCTAATGGCTGGATCCGTCTGTCCAACCAGCAAAGGACAGTGTCCATGCCGGTTAGAGGCGGATCGGAGGAAGTAAGCTTGGTGATGCGCCGCTTGATCCTTAGAAGATCAGGCGGCAGAATTTGGACGGCTTCCGTTCCCCAGTTCTCTTGGGGAACGACAGCAGTGTTTGAGAAAGGTGGAACCCCGACGGCCTTTGTCGGGAAAGGGACATCGGGATGATAAAAGAAGGAACCCGTCCAAAATTTGACGGATTCCGAGGTTTTGATCTTGGGGAACCAATCTTCCCTAAATCTCCTAAGAGTGAAGGAGATGGTTCCGCAAGTCGGGAGTGCGCCCTCCGAAGAGTTCCGCTTAACTCCGAAGCAATATTGCCAGAAGTCTAACCTAGGTTCTATACCTAGGAAACCCTCAAAGATGGCCTGAAAGCCGGCCATATAAAGAATAGAATTGGGTGGCAGGTTATGGGGCTGGATATTGTAATGGGAGAGGACTTGAAGGAAGAAGGCGGGAGGTGGCGATCCCATACCTCTCAGAAGGTGGGAGGAGAGAAGAACCCGTTCGCCGTCGTTTGGCAGGGGTTCAGTCTCGTCCTTCGGAAGACGCCATTTCCCTTTCAGAACCAAACCCTCCTTTTCCATGTTTGGAAGGAGGGATGGCGGAATGCTGCAGGAAATCCAATTGCCTGCAGTTTCCATTTCTTCGTCCACTCCGGCGGCGGCAGACGCGGCGGCCTCCGCGGCCGCGAGGTCATCGCCGACGAGCGTGATTTTCTCCTCCGCCGTCTCGGGAGCGAACGGTGGAGAGGGCGCGGAGCTCGAGCCCGCAAGATTCGCGGCGGTGGAAGAATATCCTCCGTCTGCCGCGGTGCCCGCGGTCTTCACCGGCTCGCCGCCGGCGTGTGTTGGCGAATCCAGCATTGGATCTATATCGTTGATGATGTCCTCGATGTCACGCGCAACGGTGCGGGCAGGAGAAGACGTCGGAGATGCCATTCGGTGGCGGCGTTGGCTCGTCGCCGGTGAGGTTTCGGGCGCGGTGAGCGTTCGGAAGTTTTCTCTCTGCTCGGGAGCTTGGGCGCTGTAATGGCTTGGAAGTGAGAGCGGAAGGTTTTCTGGGAGGACGAAGAAGGCTATTTATAGCCGGAAATCCGTCACGATACGTGCCAACGGCTCTTTTGACCGTTGGATGATCAACGCGTGTCACTCGCCGGAAAATTCGGGAAATGAATCGACAGTGTGATGATGGCTATCTCCTCGTTTCCCGCGAGAATCTGCCAGAGATACGTTTCTGGGTTTCCCGCGTGAAACCCAAACGTCCCTTACGTCAGCACGATTGAAGCGCTGACGTAGGAGGTTCCTTCTCCGCGAAGGATCGCGCGGGAAAAGCCGGATTCTCAGAATTCCGAGTTTCACGTTACCATCTCTTTTCAAAGAAGAATAAGAAGAATCAAGACTGCTGGCCGATATTTCTCGGACGATACACATTTGGCGAAAGGCGGCGAATCCGAGTTTTAATCCTTCTTGGGGGCTACTTTCGGATATATACTGAATAGGGGTATATCAGATGGTAGTCATAAGTGCCGGATTACCAGGGTGGCTCAAGTAGTAGTGGGCTATGGTCCATTGGGCGGCCCAGTAAGCTGACGCATAGAAGCTGGATTCTAGAAGGACCCGGATCACGGCCCACGTGATCTGACTTGGAGGAGAAGGCGGATTCCTTCCTTTCCAAGTTGATAGTTACCGTAGTCTTCTAGGTTTCCTATTCTGTATGCCCTAACCCGGCTATTATATAAAGCCGGACGGGAGATATGATATGACAGAGAAGAAGCTGTAGGCTAACTCGCCGGGAAGTTGATCCTCAGCGAATAGCTAGATCGAACCTCACATTGTAATTGTATACACAGGCTTTAGTCCTGATTAGTGAGATTGCAGGAGTAGGAACGTCGTATTATCACGACGTACCGAACCTGGGTAAATCCTGTGTCTTTGTCTACAACGCGATCCCGTTACCCCACGTCTCTACCCGTAGTCTCATGGCACCCCCGTCTATGAAAACTACTACGATGTCTCGACACTCAACTTAATCAACCTAACAATCCTAGCACCTCTATTTCTTCTTGTGATCATGCAAATATTATTGAGGAAAATGCTAGGTTGAAGGAAGAGCTAGCAAGGCTCAAGGGCAAAAGCCCTCAAGTTGAGAAGGTAGTGACTCCTACCCCACAAGTGGTTGCCCCTTGCTCTAATGTGGTCATTGTTAGACCACAATTGAGTGCTCCAAGGCAACAAGTGGGCAAGCAAGTTCTTGGATATGTAGCCAAGAAGAAGAAGAAGAACAAGAAGAATACCCACAATGGTGCTTCGGGTGGCATTGTAATTAGGGACAACACTACCCCTAGCACTCCCGCTCAAGCAAACAATCTAGCTTCTAGTAGTAGTGTCACTAGGGATAACACTACTCGTAGCACCTCCGCGGGAACTAACAATCCACACCATTTCTTATATGTTGATTATTATGGTGTTGTGCAAGCTAAATATGTTGGTCCTATTGAGGGTTTCATTGACTATACTATTTGGGTTCCAAAGACCCTTGCTTGCTAACATGAAGGGACCCATCTTTGGTCCTAACTCTAGTCAATGATCTCTTGCAGGGCTATGCTTCCGGTGGGACTAAATGGATTCTCGATAGTGGATGCACTAATCATATGACCGGAAGCAAAGAGATTGTGATGGAGTTGCGACCAAATGACATCCAAGCAACCGTCACTTATGGAGACTCCTCCAAGTCTAAGGTATCCGGGTTCGGCAAGGTTGTGGTGGCTCCCGATATAACTATCGTGAACGTCATGTGTCGGATATATACTGAATAGGGGTATATCAGATGGTAGTCATAAGTGCCGGATTACCAGGGTGGCTCAAGTAGTAGTGGGCTATGGTCCATTGGGCGGCCCAGTAAGCTGACGCACAGAAGCTGGATTCTAGAAGGACCCGGATCACGGCCCACGTGATCTGACTTGGAGGAGAAGGCGGATTCCTTACTTTCCTAGTTGATAGTTACCGTAGTCTTCTAGGTTTCCTATTCTGTATGCCCTAACCCGGCTATTATATAAAGCCAGACGGGAGATATGATATGACAGAGAAGAAGCTATAGGCTAACTCGCCGGGAAGTTGATCCTCAGCGAATAGCTAGATCGAACCTCACATTGTAATTGTATACACAGGCTTTAGTCCTGATTAGTGAGATTGCAGGAGTAGGAACGTCGTATTATCACGACGTACCGAACCTGGGTAAATCCTGTGTATTTGTCTACAACGCGATCCCGTTACCCCATGTCTCTACCCGTAGTCTCATGGCACCCCCGTCTATGAAAACTACTACGATGTCTCGACAGTTGGCGCCCACCATGGGGCAAACGACGTCAGGCGTGAAGTTCCGATCTGGGATACTCGGCGGAATCGGCAGATCAATAACTGTCGAAGCCTGGACTTCGACGATGACGTCGGACGCTTCCTCGACAACGGATCCTACATACCGGCGCAAAATCACCTGGTAAGTGCCTGCGTGTTACCGATCAGATCTGCTAATATCTTTATCGGACTAACTGCAGAGGCCATGGGGTTTTGCGGTGGAAGCAAATATTTCCCACCCGCCCTATACCCAGTCGAAGATGACTATGATACCGGATTCTGCTCAGATCGCCGACACAAAAGTGATGCACACTTTATCGGCATGGTGCAATCCGAAGTCGCCAAAAACACGGATGGCTGAAATCCCGTGCAAGAGGCAAACAACAGCACACCCACCACAAATGTGGAAGATCCGACATCCGTCAACATGGCGATGAACTCGGAAGTTGACTCAGTGCTAGCCGCCATTGAGGCCAGATTAGAGTCAGAAACCGGATCGGATGATTTCGATTCCGAAGATGAGGATGAGGATACCTTCGAAAGAAAGGTAAAATCTCTTCAAGAGGGATTCCATGAAGTGCTAATGGCAAAACCGGCTGAAACCACGGATGTCGGCAGTCAGGAAAGCCCTAAAACTCCTCCGCCAGAGGAAGAGAGAGAAGACGGAGAAACTTCTCCGGTATTTCCCAATGTCAAGGAATTGACAGAGGATGAACCTGCCAAAAAGCCTCACTCTTCCAAGAAAAAGCACCGGGCCGCTAAAAAGCTCCAATACAAAATCCGGAAGAAAAAATCAGCTAACCCAGCTGATGAAAGCCCGGAAGTAGGAGATGCAAGCGGAACAAAGCCTGCGGAGAAGAAAACCAAGGAAATCCTTGTTCCGCCAATGACGGAACAGGAAGAACAGGAACTGTTACAAACGCCAGTGGGACCAAACGAATCCCTAAGATGTTGGAAGCCAAGAGACGAGCTTTCCAACGGCAACAGCAACATCTACTAAGATCTCGTGAACACCTCCAAAAAACCCAGGATGACATCAAGCTCATGAAGGAAGAATTCGAGGAGTACGAGAAAAAGAATAGATCCGCCTTAATACCTACAAGGTTACCCGGAATCGTAAGACCGGAAGTACTGCCGCCAAAAGAAAGGTTTCATAACCCATCTTGGCAAAAGCAGGTAAACGGTAAAGATGCCAGAGGTGAACCAATATACAAAACCGCAGCAGAAAACGCGGAAGCAGCGTTCGCCATCCTCAACAATGACATGTACTCCAACAGTGAAAACCTGTAGCGTTCCCACATTTAAATAATGTAAGGACACCTGTGTTATTGTGCTAGTCCCTGGATCAATTGCTAGCACCACAGTACAAAATGAAATATCATGCAAATGCATCAAATTCTATTATATCGCATGATCCAGTCTTTACAAAATAGTATTACAACTTGCATAGTCTTAGAAGACTAGCAGTAAACGAAGATATACAACGGAAAACATGAATAACATTGAGCCCATCTTCTTCATGTGCCACAGGCAAAACATGTTGGCGATCGTCTCGAGATCCTAAACGAAATCCTCACTCGTCTTGAGAAACATCTGCAATATGGAATATGCAGCCACAAGGGAGTCAATACAATTTAATGTATTGGCAAGTAACACTATGGTGGATATAAATGGCAAGACTAATACTACATGCTTATTTGGCTGAGTGGAGTTTTGGCTAAGTTTTGCATAAAGCTAGTTTTCTCCTATCACTTTTGTAAAACCAGCTTTTCTTTTCAAAAGGGTGGCAACATTGGATTACGATCCAAGCACCACAATACTGTTCACTTGGTCAAAATTTTACTTATTGAAATTGATGATGAGATTCTTCCGTCAATCCTTGTCCAGCTGCTCATAGTTGTCCATAACCGGGGACACGGCTAAGATCTTAGTTTGTTGACTCTGCAGAGTTTGTGCACTTTCACCCTTTGTCTTCCATTAGTCCAAACATCCTATACACCCGGAGTGCATCATGGAAAGGAGAGAATTGAGACGAGATCTTTCAGAAGAAGAAGTCCAAACCCACCGGCAATACCGTTCCACCTATAATTTTGCTACATCTGCTAGTCAAGCCTGGGATGAACTCTCACAACTTAGTTGATCAAGACAGAGCCCATATGTCAAAAGGCTGCACGGGAAGCTACTAAACTTAGAAGGACATAGTAATCTCTTTGTTCCTGGGTGGCCATCCACAAGTGACAACCTCAAGTGAAATAACCCTTAAATAAGGGCCCTGAGGAAACACTCAACATAATCCAAGCAATTACCACTTCCACCCTTGTGGTTCATTTATTAGTTATACTTAGAATTTTTCCTCAACATCTAGTAAAACAATTTGTAATATTGCATAGCATCTACTAAGTTCTAAGGCTATCAAAATAATAGCATAGCATAATATAACTTAGTAAAATTTCCTATCTTGCATACTACTGAAAACTCTAATGATGCATAGAGAAAATAATGGGTAGTGAATGGTGTGTTACTTGCCTTGTTGAAGTTGGTGAAGATATTCACACTTTCTTCACATAAGATCGTTGCTCTCCATACAATCTATTCATTGAAAACACAATAACAAAATAAACAAGCATCCTAGCAATCAAACACATAAGTGGAGAAAGCAAACATAGCAAATAACATAACCAAGGAGTTGGACCAAGTTGGCTAGGAAAAGGTTCAACTAACTTTATAACAAAGGGTATAACAAGTTAAAGTCTTGGTATTTTCCATTTGGGTCAAGGGCTGGACAAAAACAACTTGTTATTCTTCAACGTGTGTGGATGGCTCCAAGCCTTCACATGCTTGTCTTCTTGAAGTTCATCTTCATACTTCTAGTGTAGTTTCCTCCTTGTTGTTAATCTTATGTTGAACTTGATAAACCTTCATGGCTTTCACTTCACTGATTGGTTTCGGTATGGGATGGGCACAAAATACCACTAAGTCAAGAGAAAGAAAATAGGAAGAAAGATAGAAAGAGAGAGGGAGATGTTTTCTTCTGGATTTCTTCACACTTGTACTTCCTTGAGTTGCTTCTAGTGGTGGAGTATTTTCTTAAAAATTTCTTCGTTGATCCTCCTTGTATATCTTCATGTTGCCACCAAGTTGAAAGTGAAGAGCCTTCTATTGCTTGAGTCTTGTTTTCCATTTGCTAACTTGATGGATTCTTGAAGCAAGAATAGGGGGATGGAGGAGTAGATAGAAAACTACAGTACTAGTGTTTGAGGTTCCTTCTTGGTCTCTTATATGGTTTACATACTAGGGACTTGGTCTTGGATTCAAAATGGCCAAAATAAACAATGGTAGAAAGAATAGAAACAAAATCTAAGACATGATCAACTAGTGGTTCACTATGATGGAAATTTGGTCTAACTTACATCGAAATGGTTCAAGGTTGTCCAAAAGTTTTAGATACGGATGTCTATGGTTCAAGGTTACCAAAAGGAGCAATTTTCTTAAGGGAACATATTCTAATTATTTATAGAATTAATTCTATACCAAAATTACTTAAATATACTACTTAATTCTAATTTCTAAACTAACTTGTTCAAAAATTATTTTGGAACATAGTATATGAAAGTAGACATCCTAAGGTTTCCAAATATATTTTATTTGCAATTTTTGGATTTGTATAATTTGAATTATGCCACAATTCATCAAACAAGTATATTTAAATTTGAACCCATGTAATTTTGTCAACTTTGCATTTGAACAGTACTATCAGATTCTACAGATCCAGGGTATTTCAAAAAGTCCAATTTTTCTAAATTTGGGCTTATGGTTAAAAAGATATGATGTTTCTAAGTTCTAGGGACTATTCTGCAAATTTACAAATCTATTTTTATTCGGAATTAAATCCAGAGACAGGATGGGCCTGAAATGGCTTATCTGTCGCGCGGAGCGATGGACAGGAGTTGGGCTTGGGCCGCCTGTGTGCTGCGCTGCGCGACGGATAAGCAATACGCGCAACCGACTTGGCTCACACTTGACGTGCTCCTATTGGTCTATACCGGTTCGCTAAGTGATTCTATCGTGGCCGTACGATGCAGATCGGACAGTAGGGGGTGCTAGGGTTAAACTCACCGATGGCGGGGCGGCCGGAAGTGGCCGATGCGGCGGCGCACCTGCTCGGAAATTCGACGGCGACATTCTACGGTGGACCTCCGGGCTCGGGGAGATCACGGGGAGACTCCGCGCACCATGGTGAAAACGAAGACTACCACGATACGGCCTCACAGGCACAGCAGCAGCGGCGGCGAGGAGGTCCCGAGGCGGCTGTGCGGTTCCCGGCTCCGGCGAGCTCGCCTCGTCGTTACCCTGTACCAAAACAACGCACAAAAGACTCAAAACGCGCGCACCGTATCTAGGAGGCTAAAGGGAGTGGTTTTGTGCTCGGACTTGCGACAATCTCACCGGAAATCGAAGATTACGGCGGCTGCCTGGGACTACTCCGGTGAGAAATTCTGGGGGCCTGGGGGCGTCTCGGTCTGGGATTGCTTGGGGGAAATGAATAGGGCACAGAGGAGATTTAAGGAAGAGGCTAGGTGCATCAAATGCGAGGAAGAAACGCTCGAAATCAAGGAATTCATTCGGCCGTTTCTTGCCGTTTCCAGATATTGAAGTCGATGACGTCATCCTTTTTTTTCTTGTTAATTTTATTTCTTCTGTTTTATAACTCCAATTGACCTCATTTAAATTTCTAGAAAATTGTAATTAAATTATCTACCAAATAGAAACATTACTTTGATGTTTCCAACACAATTATGTTTTTATATTTTGTAATTAATTTAAATCACTAATAGTACTTAATACAAATTTTAAATTAGAAAATGTAAATAAATGGAAATTTGATCTTGTAAAATTTCAGATACATTATTTAGGTCAATTATTATTTCTCAAAGTAATTTCAACCCATTAGTATATTATATATTTTTAACATATTACTAAATCACTTAAAAGCAACTTTGTGCCATTTTAAAATTGAAATAAATTAATAATTATTAAAGTGAGTTAATAAAATTTAGAGGAAACCCCATAAGACATAATATTGTTTTCAAGTCCTATTTTATGTTATTTTCAAAGCAAAACATTTTATGAATACCACTTTATGTTTAAAACTTGAAATAACATTTGTATATCAATATAAATAATTTTTATTCTCATAAAATAATTTTGAGGCATAGAAACTGTTAGAGGTAATAATTATCTGGTTTCAAAGGCTATAAAAACATTTTTAAAGTAATAGTTGATTTGAAAACATGCTATAGAATAAGGTTTTCTAAGATAAAACAATTTCTTTTATTAATGAATATTTATTTTGAATGGGCTTTTAGAGTTTATGGAATAGAGGTATAATTGGATTGGTAAATTCAATTTCATTGCAATATACATTGTTTTATTTTGTTTCTTGCATCTCATTGGGGTTTTTTTGTGACTTACTAAACATGAAAACAGAAAGTTTCAATTTTTAGTGATTTTTGCATTTTCCAAAAATCAGGGATGTTACAGACTACCACCCTTAAAAGAAATCTCGTCCCGAGATTTGGGAAGGTTAGAAAGAAAGATAGGTGTGGGTGACTGGGTTCCAGAATAACTGGGTGGGCTACCACCCTTAAAATAAAGTTTTGTGGGTAGTCTATTTTCATTAGATTGGAGTGTAGATTGAATTGAGATTGGCTTGAGTAGAAATTTCCTTCATGGTAGAGTTATAGACCAACATAGATCTGTTGAACTACCTTTGACACTGAGGGATCACTCTTTGGGTCAATCAAAATTCTTTGGGTCGCTCTCAACTTGGTATTTTGATGTCCTTGGCAATCTTCCATATTGTTGTTGTCATCCTTGAAGCAAGCACCATGCTATTTCTAACGAAACTCTCATGGTAGGCAAAATCTTCCATTGCTTGATACCTCCAAGGTTGCCTTGATCCTCACCGGAAATAGTACGTTTTCAGCAACACTAACTTAGGGTCATTATTGTATTCTACCATTCTATGGTTCAGTTTTAACATCGTCATCTCTCTAATAGGTATGTCACTCAGATTTACCATTCCTAATAACAAAAGTGAATAATGTGAGTAATCATTATGGGGGCCAATCCATGTTGCACTCAATCATTACCTTGTACTTGGATTGATGAATCTTGTTTAATAACACTAGGTCACCTCACTTGTCTAACAGAAAGTTTCCAATCTGTAAGACAAACTTGAGCTAACTATCATTTCTCAACTAGTGGGTTTCGTAAAACTCGTAGGTAACACAAACTGGATAGTTGTGTTTCTTCATCATTTCTTCTCTTGGTGTAGTTGGCTCTGAAATCTTCATAGCTCATCAACTTTGATTCCACTTGTCTATCTTCACTTGCTGATTTGGCTTGTTGCTCCTTGGTATACATTTGGCTTCATCAAGGATGTGATTATTCCTTTACACAAAAGGATAATTTGAGGCTAACCTCCTTAAATAGGATGGCTTTTGTCTTGGTAGGATACTGGTTGTGACATTCTTGGGTGAAATTTTTGTGATTGCACTTCATATGGTAGCCCAATATGGTTGGTAAATGGGTATGGGTTTTGGTTTGGCTTAGCATGGATGAGTAGAGACTAGAAAGATCTATGGAATATCCTACTCCACAACACAGCAGATCAAGGAAACTCATCTTACAAACATCTAACAATCATTCATCACACCAAACAACATAGTTTAAAAAAAAAACTAATATTGTCATACCACACTCATTGGTATGATCAATACACTAACACGTTAACGTTGTTCTAACAAAGGAACTAGATTGGTGGTCTCAACTATATCTTCTTGATTTTTCTTCAAATTCTTCTCTCCATGTCTTGAGGTGTTCTTGGTTGTTGTGAAGTATTGGTGTATCTCCAAGTTTTCTTCAATTGTCTTGAGTGTAGGTCTTCATGTGGTGAAAATACTTCTTGCAATTCATCGTATGGTCAACAACAATCTTACCTTGATGGTATTCAAGAAGTAGATCATCTAGAAAATTTTGAAGGTGAATAGTAGATCAGAGGATATGAGAAGAAATAAGATGGTTCTTTTGTTTCTAGAAAGTTTAAACATAGCAAATTTTCAATTCTAGGGTGATCAATGGGTTATTAACAACTTGTTGTAAATTGGATATTCACTATAGTGAGAAGGACATGCACCCGCAAGCCAATCAGGGAACGGTCTCATGTCCGTGGACACGTAAAGTTGTCCGGGCCGCTTCATCTCACTATGCCGCTAGGATCCAAAAGTACTCAAAGGAGTCAATAAATTTGATCAAAAAGGGGTTTCCAAACCTAAGGGTCTCGAATACTACAGGCAACACAATTCTCTGATACCATTTTGTAGCGTTCCCACATTTAAATAATGTAAGGACACCTGTGTTATTTTGCTAGTCCCTGGATCAATTGCTAGCACCACAGTACAAAATGAAATATCATGCAAATGCAGCAAATTCTATTATATCGCATGATCCAGTCTTTACAAAATAGTATTACAACTTGCATAGTCTTAGAAGACTAGCAGTAAACGAAGATATACAACGGAAAACATGAATAACATTGAGCCCATCTTCTTCATGTGCCACAGGCAAAACATGTTGGCGATAGTCTCGAGATCCTAAACGAAATCCTCACTCGTCTTGAGAAACATCTGCAATATGGAATATGCAGCCACAAGGGAGTCAATACAATTTAATGTATTGGCAAGTAACACTATGGTGGATATAAATGGCAAGACTAATACTACATGCTTATTTGGCTGAGTGGAGTTTTGGCTAAGTTTTGCATAAAGCTAGTTTTCTCCTATCACTTTTGTAAAACCAGCTTTTCTTTTCAAAAGGGTGGCAACATTGGATTAAGATCCAAGCACCACAATACTGTTCACTTGGTCAAAATTTTACTTATTGAAATTGATGATGAGATTCTTCCGTCAATCCTTGTCCAGCTGCTCATAGTTGTCCATAACCGGGGACACGGCTAAGATCTTAGTTTGTTGACTCTGCAGAGTTTGTGCACTTTCACCCTTTGTCTTCAATTAGCCCAAACATCCTATACACCCGGAGTGCATCATGGAAAGGAGAGAATTGAGACGAGATCTTTCAGAAGAAGAAGTCCAAACCCACCGGCAAGACCGTTCCACCTATAATTTTGCTACATCTGCTAGTCAAGCCTGGGCTAAACTCTCACAACTTAGTTGATCAAGACAGAGTCCATATGTCAAAAGGCTGCACGGGAAGCTACTAAACTTAGAAGGACATAGTAATCTCTTTGTTCCTGGGTGGCCATCCACAAGTGACAACCTCGAGTGAAATAACCCTTAAATAAGGGCCCCGAGGAAACACTCAACATAATCCAAGCAATTACCACTTCCACCCAGGTGGTTCATTTATTAGTTATACTTAGAATTTTTCCTCAACATCTAGTAAAACAATTTGTAATATTGCATAGCATCTACTAAGTTCTAAGGCTATCAAAATAACAAGGGTACAAGAGATGGCTACACACTACTAGGATAATAGCATAGCATAATATAACTTAGTAAAATTTTCTATCTTGCATACTACTGAAAACTCTAGTGATGCATATAGAAAATAATGGGTAGTGAATGGTGTGTTACTTGCCTTGTTGAAGTTGGTGAAGATATTCACACTTTCTTCACATAAGATCGTTGCTCTCCGTACAATCTATTCATTGAAAACACAATAACAAAATAAACAAGCATCCTAGCAATCAAACACATAAGTGGAGAAAGCAAACAGAGCAAATAACATAACCAAGGAGTTGGACCAAGTTGGCTAGGAAAAGGTTCAACTAACTTTATAACAAAGGGTATAACAAGTTAAAGTCTTGGTATTTTCCATTTGGGTCAAGGGCTGGACAAAAACAACTTGTTATTTTTCAACGTGTGTGGATGGCTCCAAGCCTTCACATGCTTGTCTTCTTGAAGTTCATCTTCATACTTCTATTGTAGTTTCCTCCTTGTTGTTAATCTTCTCTTGAACTTGATAAACCTTCATGGCTTTCACTTCACTGATTGGTTTCGGTATGGGATGGGCACAAAATACCAATAAGTCAAGAGAAAGAAAATAGGAAGAAAGATAGAAAGAGAGAGGGAGATGTTTTCTTCTGGATTTCTTCACACTTGTACTTCCTTGAGTTGCTTCTAGTGGTGGAGTATTTTCTTAAAAATTTCTTCGTTGATCCTCCTTGTATCTCTTCATGTTGCCACCAAGTTGAAAGTGAAGAGCCTTCTATTGCTTGAGTCTTGTTTTCCATTTGCTAACTTGATGGATTCTTGAAGCAAGAATAGGGGGATGGAGGAGTAGATAGAAAACTACAGTACTAGTATTTGAGGTTCAGTTCTTGGTATCTTATATGGTTTACATACTAGGGACTTGGTCTTGGATTCAAAATGGCCAAAACAAACAATGGTAGAAAGAATAGAAACAAAATCTAAGACATGATAAACTAGTGGTTCACTATGATGGAAATTTTGTCTAACTTACATCGAAATGGTTCAAGGTTGTCCAAAAGTTTTAGATACTGATGTCTATGGTTCAAGGTTTCCAAAAGGAGCAATTTTTCTTAAGGGAACATATTCTAATTATTTATAGAATTAATTCTATACCAAAATTACTTAAATATACTACTTAATTCTAATTTCTAAACTAACTTGTTCAAAAATTATTTTGGAACATAGTATATGAAAGTAGACATCCTAAGGTTTCCAAATATATTTTATTTGCAATTTTTGGATTTGTATAATTTGAATTATGCCACAATTCCTCAAACAAGCATATTTAAATTTGAACCCATGTAATTTTGTCAACTTTGCATTTGAACAGTACTATAAGATTCTACAGATCCAGGGTATTTCAAAAAGTCCAATTTTTCTAAATTTGGGCTTATGGTAAAAAGATATGATGTTTCTAAGTTCTAGGGACTATTCTGCAAATTTACAAATCTATTTTTATTCGGAATTAAATCCAGAGACAGGCTGGGCCTGAAATGGCTTATCTGTCGCGCGGAGCGATGGACATGAGTTGGACTTGGGCCGTCTGTGCGCTGCGCTGCGCGACGGATAAGCAATACGCACAACTGACTTGGCTCACAGGCGTGCTCCTATTGGTCTATACCAGGTTCGCTAAGTGATTCTATCGTGGCCGTACGATGCAGATCGGACAGTAGGGGGTGCTAGGGTTAAACTCACCGGCGGCGGGGCGACCGGAAATGGCCGATGCGGCGGCGCACCTGCTCGGAAATTCGACGGCGACATTCTACGGTGGACCTCCGGGCTCGGGGAGATCACGGGGAGACTCCGCGCACCATGGTGAAAACGAAGACAACCACGATACGGCCCCACGGGCACAGCAGCAGCGGCGGCGAGGAGGTCCCGAGGCGGCTGTGCGGTTCCCGGCTCCGGCGAGCTCGCCTCGTCGTTACCCTGTACCAAAACAACGCACAAAAGACTCAAAACGCGCGCACTGTATCCAGGAGGCTAAAGGGAGTGGTTTTGTGCTCGGACTTGCGACAATCTCACCGGAAATCGAAGATTACGGCGGCTGCCTGGGACTACTCCCGTGAGAAATTTTGGGGGCCTGGGGGCGTCTCGGTCTGGGATTGCTTGGGGAAATGAATAGGGCACAGAGGAGATTTAAGGAAGAGGCTAGGTGCATCAAATGCGAGGAAGAAACACTCGAAATCAAGGAATTCATTCGGCCGTTTCTTGCCGTTTCCAGAGATTGAAGTCGATGACGTCATCCTTTTTTTTTCTTGTTAATTTTATATCTTCTGTTTTATAACTCCAATTGACCTCATTTAAATTTCTAGAAAATTGTAATTAAATTATTTACGAAATAGAAACATTACTTTGATGTTTCCAACACAATTAAGTTTTTATATTTTGTAATTAATTTAAATCACTAATAGTACTTAATACAAATTTTAAAATAGAAAATCTTATATTTACTAATTGGAGGCTCCCTACGAGGCACCACGTTAATCCTAGAAAACTGTCAAAAAGTAATCCTTTGATGTAAATTATGTGGTCAAGATTGAATACGAGACGAGGAGTTTTATCTGTGTACGTATTGTGTCTGGACACGGATCAACGAGTTCTGTCTATGTACGTTTCATGTGTCTACTAAACACAGCTTGCACACGATTAAAAAAAGTCGCACGTGTTGTGAGAAACATGCATCACCTAACGACCATGGATCTGAGAGTTCTATACGTGTACGTTTCATGTGTCAAATCGACGGCTTTTTTTGGGCGGGACAGCTTACAAGTCGTACACATATATGTAGTTGTGTCACAGGTCACAAGTAGACATGAACTTAAAGGTCTAATCTTAGATGAAGAATTTTAGTGAAGTAATTTGTGAGCAAAATATATCAGCCAACCTAAAAAATACGTGTGTAAATAGCTTAGATCTTTAAAGATTGAACGTAATTAATTTCTATCTTCCTCGGGCTTAGCGCGCGACCAATTACACGGAGCGCATTGACGACTACTCCCTCCTGTACGTTTTCCTTTTTTTTGGAAGTCAATTGTTTTAAAGTTTGACCAACTTTATAGGGAAACGTAACAACATTTATGATACTATAAATTGATATCATTAGATCCGTTTTCAAATATAATTTAATAATACATGAATTTTATATTATATATATTGATATTATTTTGTATAAAGTTGGTCAAAGTTTAAAAAGTTTGACTAAGACCATTCTAGAGGTACACTTATTCGAGGACGGAGGGAGTACGAGCGTGCCACGCAGGTGCCGGCAGAAGAGTCGCTGCCACAAACGACAAACGTGTCGACAACTTGGGAAGGTGGTCGCTCCGGACTAGCAACTCGGGACATGGAGAGTGCGTCCTTCCGGTGGCGACGACGAGCGTGAAGACAAAGGACACAGAGTGCAGCGACGACTGTGAGCGTGACCCGCTGGTGACGGCAAATAAAGGTCGCTACCACAAACGGTGGTGGCGACTTCGGAGGGCCGGCGGTCGCTCCAGAGAGGCGACCCACGACATGGAGAGTGCATTCTACCGGTGGCGAAGGCGAGCGCGGCGACCAAGGACATTGACTGCATGAACAACTGTGAACGCGCCATGCAGGTGATGGTATAAGAAGGTTACTGCCAGGAAGGCCAACGTGTCGGAGACTATGGAGGGCGGTTGCTCCGGCAAAGTGAAAAGTCTGACAACCGACCTTGCGGCTCTGCGCAACACGGTCTCCAAGATGTTAATTCTCATCAGGGCCAGGCTCATCAAATAATACAACCCTCGCTTCAAGTTTTTCACGGACCTATGATCCATCCGTTCCATCAACAACTCGCCATGGCTTCCTCTCATGCAGCACTTTAGATATCCTGGCCCTTCTCCAGCATTGTAAGGCCATATATCCACATCACAACTATTTTCTTTGGGCTTTGAACCACTATCAACTATTCAATTATTTCTAGACATGTAATTTGATGAAGTATAATTTTCATGGGACCAACACTCTTTAAAAGAAAGACAAATTTGTGCATAATTTCGAAAATAAATGTACCTATTTTCAACCCTAACGGCAGATGGAATTATATAAATCTGAATTAGTGCCTTATTAGTGTATCATGGCTGCACAACTGCACACAACCTTTGTGACTAAATTGGGAAGAGTAATCTGGAGTTCTTCTAGCAATTATATGTACATGAAATTTTTTATACCTATTCATGACCATCATCGAGATATGTTGGGTGCAATTATTCGGTCGTTTTATCAATATAAGTATATGGGTTATATTAGAGCATTCTGTACACCATTCATATCGATTTCAATATATTCCAAACATGGGAGTTATATTATATAGCTGCAATACATATTTAATCGACTCCAATAGTTATGGCAGAACATCAGCAATAATCAATTCTGACTACGGATTGCAATATGAATATATCTTATATATGTGCAAAACATAATCTGACATGATCTATGACATGGTGTTTGATGACGTCAGAAATAATATGTTAAATTTTTTGCATGTTGAAATATGGCAGTAAGTGACATTCATATAGATAATTATGCATGTTGACCGAATAATCTTTATCACGCCTATAATCAAGAAGAACACTCGGCATGTTTTGAAGTAATATTATTTTTATACATATATGTATGTTTTGAATCCTACAATAGGGTAATAATAACTTCTGATGTTTTCTATTCAAATTCACTAGCCCGTGCTGGTGCACGGGTCGATGACTAGTGTAAATAAATGGAAATTTGATCTTGTAAAATTTCAGATACATTATTTAGGTCAATTATTATTTCTCAAAGTAATTTCAACCCATTAGTATATTATATATTTTTAACATATTACTAAATCACTTAAAAGCAACTTTGTGCCATTTTTAAAATTGAAATAAATTAATAATTATTAAAGTGAGTTAATAAAATTTAGAGGAAAACCCATAAGACATAATATTGCTTTCAAGTCCTATTTTATGTTATTTTCAAATCAAAACATTTTATGAATACCACTTTATGTTTAAAACTTGAAATAACATTTGTATATCAATATAAATAATTTTTATTCTCATAAAATAATTTTGAGGCATAGAAACTGTTAGAGGTAATAATTATCTGGTTTCAAAGGCTATAAAAATATTTTTAAAGTAATAGTTGATTTGAAAACATGCTATAGAATAAGGTTTTCTAAGATAAAACAATTTCTTTGATTAATGAATATTTATTTTGAATGGGCTTTTAGAGTTTATGGAATAGTGGTATAATTGGATTGGTAAATTCAATTTCATTGCAATATATATTGTTTTATTTTGTTTCTTGCATCTCATTGGGTTTTTTTTGTGACTTACTAAACATTAAAACAGAAAGTTTCAATTTTTAGTGATTTTTGCATTTTCGAAAAATCAGGGATGTTACAAAAACTTCAAGGGGTGTATGCTTTCTTAGGAAAAGCATTGCAACAACAGCAGCGGGGCCAAGAATGACTAGGGAGGTTGCATGACAACTACGCCCTATGCAAAACAGCTACTTGCGCCGCTGGAGCACCTGGACCGGAAGAACCTGGAGATTCAGACAATTCAAAGGATAAGAAAGCGGATCCGAGAAAAGACAAGAAAAATCCCGACAATAGGGATGAAGCGTCTAGAACCGGATCCCATCTCCAGAAAGGTGGACTCAAACCCCACGATCGGGAAGAAAAATACCGGAATGACGGCAAAGCAATGCCACCTCCGAGACACCCAGCTGAAAAAGCTGGAAGACATGATGTACCTCACAGACGTGAGAGATCTCGGACACCTCCTAAGAATAAAGAAAGGCACAGGAGTAGAACTCCGCCTCATCCAAAAGGGCGTGATCTCGGAAGAAACAAAAACGATCCCGGAAAAGCGCGTCCGCGCAACAATGGAAAAGAAAGGAGTAGATCCACTTCTGTCCATTCAGCTGGAAGGTATTCCGCACACATGGAAAGAGCGGAAAAGGACGATCTATACTTTGGACCTAAGTGTTTCACTGATAGGATCCGAAGGATAACCCTGCATTCTGGCTTTGCCAAGGTCGGTCCAACGTACCAGAAATACACCGGCAGTACAAACCCGGATACCTGGCTCTCAGACTACTATACAGCCGTCCAGATTAACAATGGGACAGACCTGGAAGCTGTAAAGTTTCTTTCCCTAATGTTACTGGATGGAGCCAGAGATTGGATCAATGGATTGCCATCAAGAACTGTCGACAGCTGGGATGATATGGCTCGAGTATTCACTCAGCATTTCCGGGGAACTTACAAACGCCCGAACAGCATCAACCAGCTGAACCGTTGCACCCAATTCGAGGATGAACCATACGTGGATTTCATCTCCAGATGGACCGCAATGAAGAATAGTTGTTCTGGAGTAACTGACGTACAAGCAATGCATGCTTTCGTCAATGGCCTAAAACCCGGACTTGTACCGTTCATGGTTGGTTCCAAACAACACAAAGATCTCGGATCTATGCTTACAACCGCCAATGGACACGCTGCAGCCGAAGACGACATCAGAGCAAGAGGAGGCAATATCGACGCACTGATACTTGCCAAGAAAAATCCTCGCCCTGAGAAAAAAGGAACTTCAGAAACGACGACAAAACCCAAAGAGGTCAACATAGCCTTTGGAAGTGAAAAAAGGAATAACTGGAAAGGACGCAGTTCAGAACCAATCAACTACACTAAAGAAGAGTGGGAGAGGATTAAGTCGGAACCCTGCGTCCACCATTCTCAATTTGGGAAACCCACCCATACAAACGCGCAATGCCGGCTGAATAAGCACATGAAAGGCAGTGCATGATCCGGAAGTAAGGGGAAGAGTTCCAAAAGGAAATTCCCCAAACAAAAGCCAGACGCTGAGAAAGAAGACAGTGAATCGGACACTGGTGAAAAAATCCAGGAACAAGAGCGAAAAGGCGAACCCAAATTTCCGAGAGTTGATGGAGAAGCACTGTTGACGTTCTTAGCAACTCCGTCAGCAAAGGTGGCCAAAAGAACGCTTCGAGAAATAAACGCGGTTGTTCCAGCAACCCCGAAATTCTTGTAGTATTCGAGCACACCAATTACCTGGGATCAGTCTGATCATCCCGGGAATATCCCTTAACCCGGCACACAAGCTCTTGTCGTAAGCCCTATTGTCCAGAACACTAGGCTGAAAAGAGTGCTGATGGACGGAGGATCCAGCATTAACATAATGTATATGGATACGCTGAAGCATCTGAAAATCTCCGAGTCCCAGCTCAATTACAGCAACATACGCTTCCATGGCATTGTTCCTGGCGGACAAGCACGATCCCTAGGAGAAATTTCCCTAGATGTCACTTTCGGAGATAAAGATCACTTCCGTCAGGAAAAAGTATCCTTCGAAGTGGTGCCGTTCGAAAGCGTGTATCACGCAATACTCGGACGTCCAGCTTTCGCCAAATTTATGGCAAGATCATGTTATATCTATAACATGCTGAAGATGCGAGGGCCCAAAGGAGGAGTAATCACCATAGCTGGAGACTTCAAGCTGGCAAACGAGCTGGAAAAAGAAAAGGCCATTTGCGCACAGAGAGTCATAGGGAAGAGCTGAAGGAGCTGGCCAAGGAGGTATCGCCAACAGAAATGCCGGCAGGAAAAGAAACTCGGAAGCCAGCAGATAGCTTCAAGGCGTCCGAGAATACAAGACAGGTAATCCTAGATCCCAAAGATCCGACAAAATTCGTCGTCGTAGGGACTGGTATGACCGACAAATAGGAAGGCGAGCTCATCAAGTTCCTCCGTGAGAACTGGGATATTTTCGCCTGGTGTCCAGCTGACATGCCGGGCGTACCCAGGGAACTTGCTGAGCATCAACTCAAGGTGATTCCAGGCTCAAAACCCGTCAAACAAGGTCTTCGTCGATTTGACGGAAGAAGACGGAAGGCTATTGGCAAGGAAATTATCCGGCTTTTAGCAGCAGATTTCATCCAGGAAGTAATTCACACTGAATGGTCTGCAAATCCGGTATTAGTACCGAAGAAAGACACTACTACTCTTAGAATGTGTATAGATTACACAGGCTTGAACAAATTGTGTCCAAAAGATAGATTCGCGTTACCGCGAATCGATCAAATAATAGGTGCCACCGCAGGCTGTGAGCTTTTATGCTTTTTTGATGCATATTCCGGGTATCACCAAATACGCATGAAAAAGGAAGATCAAATTAATACTTCTTTTATAACCCCGTACGGGACGTATTATTACGTAACCATGCCATTTGGCCTGAAGAACGCAGGTGCAACTTACCAGCGTTGCATGCAACGTTGTTTGCATAGTCAGATTGACAAAAACGTCCATGTTTACGTGGACGATATTGCTGTCGTAACCAAGGAAAAAGACACAGTCCTTGAAGATTTGCGAGAAACCTTCGAAAATTTGCGCACTTACAAGATGAAGTTAAATCCATCAAAGTGTCTATTCGGGGTTCCCTCAGGAAAACTTCTGGGTTTCATCGTTTCTCACAGAGGAATAGAAGTTAACCCGGAGAATATCAAAGCCATCTTGAACATCTCCAAACCCACGTGTGTGAAAGATGTCCAAAGATTCACGGGTTCCGCCGCTGCCGTCAGCAGATTTATTAGTCGGCTGGGGGATAAAGCCTTACCACTCTACAAGTTGCTGAAAAAATCGACAAATTCGAGTGGACAGAGGAGGCCGATGCAGCGTTAACCCAGTTAAAAGAAACTTTGATGAAAGCTCCGATTCTGGCATCTAAAAAATACGAAGAACCTATGTTATTGTACCTCACGGCTACAAAGAGGGTTATTAGTGCGGTAATCGTTGTGGAACGGAAGAAAGACGAACAAAGCATACCAGATCAGCATCCGGTATATTACATAAGTGAAGTTTTCTCCGAGTCTAAGCAAAGGTACCCACACTATCAAAAACTGGCATATGGTGTATTTTTCGCATCTAGAAAACTGCGCCATTATTTCCAAGGACATTCCATAACAGTGGTATGTAAAGCACCGCTAGGGGATATAATAAAATGCGGAGGCAACTGGCCGAGTAGCCAAATGGGGCATCGAGCTAGCAGCCTTCGACATTAAGTATCAGCCAAGAACGACAATAAAATCCCCAGTTTTGGTAGATTTTGTCGCCGACTGGACGGAAGCAATGGAGAAAACACCAATGCCGGAGTCCGAGTACTGGATCATGCACTTTGACGGATCCAAGATGAAGGAGGGCGCTGGAGCTGGTGTAGTCTTAAAATCCCCTAAAGGAGACACAATGGAGTACGTATTACAAATACAGTCAACGCCAGCAATAACGTGGCAGAATACGAAGCTCTGCTTCATGGCTTGCATATTGCAAAAGAAATAGGAGTAAAACGCATCTTGTGCTACGGCGACTCGGATTTGGTACAGCATCAGCTTAACCAAACCTGGGACGCGAAAAGCCCTATTATGGCCGAATACCGGAGAACGGTGGACGAGTTCGCCATCTGTTTCTTTGGATTTGAAGTACTCCACGTAAAAAGGGAGGAAAATTGGAACGCGGATGCGTTAGCCCGCATGCGGTCAGAAAGGGTAAAAACCCTACCACCAGGTGTATTGGTACAACATTTGCACGAGCCATCCATAAAAGGTGGAGATATTGATTATCCTCTGGCTTCCGAGTCAATTGAAGTTATGTTCGTCAACCCGGACTGGACAATTCCATATTTAAACTTCTTAGTCAATCAGAAGTACCCGGAAGGAGCAGACGACGTCTTGCAGAGACAAATACAGCGTCGATGCAAAGGATACACGGTAATTGACAATTGCCTATATAAACGCAGTACTTCCGGACTTTTCCTACGATGTATTTCGCCAGAAGAAGGACGAGAAATATTGGAAGAAATCCATGCTGGAGATTGCGGACATCATGCTCAATCAAAAAGCATAGTTAAAAAAGCATTCCGTGCTGGGTTTTTCTGGCTAACAGCCAAGACAGACGCTGAGCACATAGTCAACAAATGTGCAGGATGTCAATACTAATGTCGTCGGATAATGATGGCAGGCGTTACCGGGGGTAACTTATCTTGGGGCAAATCGACTCTGGTGTTTGGGAGAGGGTTTAGCTCAAAGGAAACCATAGTGATATGCGATCTGGTAGCCGGCAATCAAGTCGCCGAGTCTCCGATCTAAATATATTAACTCAACTCTCGTGTTACAATGGATTCTCGATACCTCGCAATCTTGTTCGAACTCCCCTAATCTAACCCTAGGGGCCGGCTTATATAGTATCCGGACCTCCTGGCCTGCTCTCCAAGGCGTACTCTGAATCCTACCCGGACACTGCTTACAAACCCTAAACTTCCTTATCGGAACCCATAATCCGGGTTACGAGGCCTACGTTCCTGGGCCTTCTAGAAGCTCCTTTATCCTAAGCCGGGTCTTGCGCAGCGTCCTTTGGGCCGAGTTACTCCTTGGCGTTGGCCTACCGGGTTATCATCCCTCCATCAATTACGCCAAGCAGACTAATTTGCCGGCCCAAGCACTCAAAACTATCCCCATTACATGGCCGTTTGCGGTCTAGGGGCTAGATATGATGGGACCATTCAAAACTGCGCGCGGCGGACTTACACATCTACTCGTAGCGGTGGATAAGTATACCAAATGGGTGGAGGCTAAACCCATCAAAAAGCTGGGCGGTGTAACTGCCAGAAATTTCATCATTGACCTAGTCATGAGATACGGCGTTCCACACAGCATAATAACCGACAACGGGACAAATTTCTCTATTGGAGAGTTGGCAAAATATTGCCGACAAACGGGAATTCGCCTAGATCTGGCATCTGTGGCACACCCACAATCAAATGACAGGTTGAGAGAATGAATAGCTCAATCCTGCAAGGAATACGCCCAAGACTCGAATCTCCTCTTCATAGAGCAGCTGGAGCATGGGTAGAAGAGCTACCTTCCGTGCTTTGGAGTATTCGAACGACGCCAAACAGGTCAACTGGGCAAACCCCGTTTTTCCTAGTTTATGGTGCGGAAGCCATTCTTCCAACGGACATGATCCATGATAGCCCAAGAGTGCAAGATTTCGATGACTCGGATGCCGAAGAAGCACGACAGGATGCCGTCGATCTCTTAGAAGAGGAACGAGAGCTTGTGCTTCAAAGATCCACCATTTACCAGCAAGGTTTACGACGTTACCATAGTCGGAAAATCAGGCATCGTTCTTTTAAACAAGGTGACCTAGTGCTGAGGTTGGTGCAGCAAAGGAAGCACAAATTGGCCCCAGTATGGGAAGGACCATTTGTCATTAGTAAAGCCATGAAGAATGGATCATATTATCTTGTCGATATTCGGGATACGGAAGACGATCCCGAGAAACCGATCGCAAAAGAAAGAGGAAGATAGATGTTGAGCTAGGAGAGACAAAGAGGCCTTGGAGTATCCAGCAGTTACGTCCCTTCTATACTTAGTTCAATTTCTATGTAAACATCTTTGAGATCATGAAATAAAGTTGTCGGAATTCCTGTATCCATGTTTTTACAAGTTTATTATAGTACAAAGCATAATTCCACCTTATCTATTTCCCAATGATCTTACAAAATACTCAATGTTAACCCAAATTGTGCCTGCGTGCTCGGCGTTAAAAAACTGAATGATTTTCAGCCTCCTAACGGCTAAAGGAAACTCGGATTGTGCCTGCGTGCCCAAGTTTCAAAAAATTCCTTACTTTACTCTAAGTATTATCTGATTGTTTATGTGTTGGGTCAGTGGAGCTAGTTAGTAAAAATGCCTTTAGTATGATCCATGTTCCCGAGTTTAAACTGATTGGTTATACCCAGTAATTCTGCATGATGATTCATAGTACTATTGAGCCATTTCAAACACTAAGGACAGCTAAAACACATAAGCCAGAGAACTTAGAAGATAAAGGAATATTAAAACCCGGAAACCTTGCAAATAATTTCATAATTCAGACTGCAAAAGGCGGAGTTCTTGTTTATACAAAAGAATAGAAGCATCAGAATATGAGTGCAGTAATGCTCCTATTGTCTACTTCGACCATCCAGGTTAAGGATAGCCCTTCAAGCATCCGAGTCGTTGTTGCTGCTGTCATTCTCGGGGGCTTCGGGGATTTCCTCTTCCGGATAGGTGATGGAGATGTTCACCATGGAGGAAATCTTGGTGGCGTGGCCTTTGATTTCATCAAAGATGGTGTTTCGCTAGGTTTCCATGTATCCTTGAGGGATACCGGACGCCACGCGCCAAGACTTTGCACCAGGGTAGTGCATACGCATGAGGCCGAGAGCCATGCGTGCACCACCCCGTGCAGCGGAGCGTAGGATGGATTCCCGGGACTCCGCCACCTCCATGATAGCACCCGGAAGTTTATAAACTTCCGATAATTCAACAACACTTGTGGGAAGGAACTTGTTAATCAGCTGCATTCCTTCATCTCTGATCGCATTCCATACCTTCCCAAAGGCTCGGATTTTCTCAATCCGAGAAAGTCCTGGAAAATTTCCTGTTTTTTCGAATAAGCAACCAAAAAAGGTTACGTGAAAAGACAGAGAAAGAAAACAAGACATGGACGAACCGGTAAAGGAAACAAACTTACCAAGAACCTTGTCGATTTCGGAACCTTCTTCCAGGCGCGGGAATAACATACCTTCCAAATCCCGGATAATAGACTTATCTTCCTCCGCCTGCAAAGAAGCCTTGGATTGAGCAATCCCAAGGGCTAGATTTGATGGAGGGATGCTAAGCCGGTAGGCCAACTCCAAGGCATAACCCGGCCCAAAGGCCGCCGCGCGAGATCTGGCTAAGGGTAAAGAAACTTCTGGAAGGCCCAAGTTTGTAGGCCTCGTAACCCGGATTGTGGGTTACGGTAAAGGAAAGTTAGAGTTCGTATGTAGTGTCCGGGTGGGACTCAGGATGCGCCTTGGAGAGTAAGCCAAGGGGGGTACGGGTGCTTTATAAACCGACCCCTAGGATTAGTTGAGAGAGCTAAGAAACCCTAGTTACGCCGCCTGATATCGAGTATCCAGTGTAAACGAGAGATCGAGTTAATATATTGAGATCGGAGACTCGGCGACTTGATTGCCGGCTACCAGATCGAATTCCATCATGTTTTCCTCTGAGCTAAACCCTCTCCTGAACGCCTGTGTCGTCTTGCCCCAAGATCAGTTACCCACGGTAACGTCTGCCGTGATTATCCCACGACAGTTGGCGCCCACCGTGGGGCCTGCGTCCAAAGGTGTTTACATCACGGGAGAAGCTCGGAAGAACATGGAGAATCTCGTCGTCGGCGAGCTCTACATCGACCACAAAGGAGAGAAGATGGTGGACAATTCCGGCTGGGGGCCAGAGTCGGATCACCTCGAATCCGGATCCGTCGTGACAATCGGCCGGATCAGCGTCTTCGTCGGTATGGTATGTACTTCTGGTTCGATCCCTGACAATTTTGGATCTGATTCCGTGTCAGGGGAGGCCGCTTATATCCAATCAGACGGAGAAGAATCAGTTGGAACGGCAGAGCCGGCAGAAGAACCCGTCACGAAGTGGGAACAGCCGGAGGAGCCGGCATGGACCCCGCGTGACCGGGTTGAGAGAGAAGATGATGCTGAGTCCATCCTGGATCTGCTAGAGAACCGGTATGAGGAGAATAATAGCGAAGAGGAACGGCATGAATTCGCGCCAAGCATCATACGCCGAGTCGCGGTTTACACGGCTCCCGCGACCAATCTCAACCAAGAGGCCGTAACCGCGGCCGCAGCCGGGTCAGCACAAGCATTAACCCGGCAGCAAGGACTGGCTAACGGAAACACGGTTGTGGCCCAGGTTGACAGAGAATCGGCATCGGTTACCAGTCAAGCGCCAGAAAACGAGCTACACGCGAACACGTTCGGATTCCTAGCAAACCGGACACCAGGGGCGGGTCCTTCCAATCCACAACACCCGGCCTTGTGCAACAACAATCTGATCCTAGATCCGACGGTTCTTGCCACAGTTATCACTCCGGAGAACGCGACGGAACGTGTTAGGGATTTGGACGTAGCCCGTCGTGTATTGGAGCAGCAGAGGAGGCAAGTAGAAGCAGAAATGCAGGGGATGGCCACACGGCAACGCGAGCTGGATGCACTGGAAACCCGGCTCCGAGAGGAAACGACTAGAATAAATCAAAGGCATCAAACTAGATTACCAGCATTGGGAGGAGTCATAAACCCGGCCGCACTATTTATCACGCCTCAGGATCAGCCGATTCCAGCGGGAAATCAAGGAACCGCCCCTCAGCCAACAACCGGAGGAGCACAACCGGTAGATGCGTGGGCCGGGTTACCTGCACCAAAGACTGGAGTTACTGCCGGCAATACTGTACCACCTCCACCACCTCCACCACCATCGCGTTTTCGCACACCAGCGGGTCATTATAACAATCCCATGGACAACGTGTACGCGGCAACGCTTGCACTAATCAAACCCCGTGAGAGAGTCACCCCACGCAGAGGAGACCCGGCGGGCGATAGATATGCTGCGCACCGCGGTGGCCCAACAGGTTAATTACCCGGATCACCGAAGTGGAATGCATGGGACGCCATATGTCAGCCAACAACAAGGTAACGTTGGGAACGTCCAAACAAGTTCGGCACGGCGGAGGGAAGAGCAGCAGCAAATGCCGCCTCCTCCACACATTCAGGCAGTACCAGCAGCATCAGTAGCACAGGCCGTCGTGGATAGTTCCAGAGCCAGGAGGGCCGGGGCCGGTCTTTAGCAGCTTCTACCATTCTTGCAGGACCTAAGTGTCTCTCGGACAACATCAGGGCTGAACCTTACCCGTAAAAGTTCAAAGAACCAGGAAAGGTAGTGAATACAGAGCCGACTATGGATCCAGAAACATGGTTGAGCAGTTATGAGATGGCAATGTCGATTCGCAACGCATCCGAGAATCTCCAAGCCAAGTTCATGTACCTGATGATGTCAGAAGGAGCAGCGAAGTTATAGTTCACCAATTTGCCGGAAGGGTCGATCAAGTCCTTGGGAGGAATTGAAGACCGCATTTGTCAAACACTTTCATGGGACGTGCAGAAAATTATTCACTATTGATGATCTAGAGCGATGCGTTCAGAAGAAGGGAGAGTCGGCGCGTAGTTGGGTGCGCCGGGTTATGGAAATACTTCACTCGTCCACAGATATTCAGCCCAAGGATGCACTACAAGCCATGGCAAAAACATGCAAGTATACGCCCTTAGTGCAAAAGCTAACTCGCATGAAATCAAGTCGGAATGCATCGGAGGTGACGATGGGAGAATTGATGGATGCGTGCAACAAACACGCTGCAACGGATACTACAGAGGAGGAAGTTGACGACAAAAAGGCAAAAGCAAACACAAGTATTGGTGGAAGAACCAGCAATGGATCAGCACCGGGTACTAACGGAAACAGCCAGAACAAGCGTCCATTTGAAGGAGGCTCCGAGTTTGTCGCTAACACAGAAGCCGGGTCTTCGAGACCCAGGGCGGAAGGAAATTTCAATGCCGGAAATCACAATGGAGGAAATTATCAAGGGCCACCAAGGCCGAGTAATAATTGGGACATATTCAGAATGGCATGCCCGAAGCACAGCAGGAACGGTAGGCCAGCTAACCACTCCTTGGAGCAGTGCGCCGACCTACATAGATGGAAAAATGAGGAAGTGAACAGAGCCATGCGAGGTGCAGGACGGGGAGGAGGACCGGGTCCAGGAGGAAACCCGGGCAACGGCCCACCCCCAGCCGGTAACCCGGCAGCTGGAAATCAAGGTAATAACCAAGGGGGAGCAGGATGTTTCCAGGATAACTCCAAGCAGTTGGGTCAATATCATGTGCATACCAAAGGAGGTTCTAACAAAGACAAAAAGATACTGAAGCAAGCGGTCAACTCAATCTCTTCGGCCATCCCAAGGTATTTGAGGTGGTCAGAACAAGACGTAACGTGGAGCAGAAGAGATCACCCGGAAAGAATAGAACACCCGGGAGTCTTAGCATTGGTAGTCGCACCACAGGTCAATGGGTACGAGCTGAAAAAGGTTTTGATGGATGGTGGAAGTAGCATCAATATACTGTATTGGGAAACCTTCCTACGCATGGGCCTCAAGGAGTCTCAGCTACAAAAAAGCTCAACAATTTTTCATGGGATAGTGCCGGGTCATTCAGCATGCCCCGAGGGAAAAATCGCATTGGAGGTAGCTTTTGGGGAATCAAAGGATAACTATCGAGTTGAGTGGCTCACTTTTGAGGTGGTCAAATTGCGCAGTCCTTATCACGCGTTATTCGGAAGGCCGGCTTATGCCAAATTCATGGCTAGGCCCTGTTACGTGTATCTACAGCTAAAAATCCCGGGTCCTAAGAAGACCATTACCATACATGGAAATTGAGACATAGCAGCTGAATGCGACGAAGGAGACGCAGCAATGGCCGAGCAAGCCTGTAGAAAAGAGAAACTCAAGCATTACCGGTCTCAAGCAGACCCGGAGGACAGAACCACATCAAAAAGGCCGAGTACCGAAGGCGAAAGAGCAAAGCCCAAGGCAGCACAAGATGCTAAAATGGTGGCTTTTATCAAGGATGACTTCCCCAAACAATCTGCCATAGGAGGAGAAATTGCACGACCGTTTACAACCAGCCGCATTATGGAAACACCTCACCCGGGTTGGCTAGTAAACCCGGTACTCATCAGGAAAAAGTCCAACAAATGGAGAATGTGTATCGGTCACGTCAACACGGGAATGGTTCCCAAGAAGAACTAAACAATGTAACGGGCAGCAGGTTTCAGACGCGCTTTTTTCCTACCCAGGGTATCTAAGAGGACTGGAAGGTTTTTAATGAGGCGGCCTGCTGATCCAAACTTTCTCGTATCAATAAAGAGATTGTTATCAAGTCCTATTTTGTTACAGCCTTTACTCCGATTACAAGTAAGTAGTATCCATTGCCATCAATACATCAGTATCATTAAGTATGTTGAGTATATATATAGGTCTCGGGGGCTGGTTGCCCAAGTAGCGCAGCCACAAACCCAAAGACCCGGCCTTGATGCCTATGAGTTATAAGGGTCGATTATTCGCAAACGAATACGGCTGCAATCTTATAACTGGACAAAGGAGCCAAATTTTCTTGAATTTTCTTACTTAAGCTCGATGTGACTCGCACTAAAGTGGCATGATTTGCTCGCTTAGGATTACAATCAGCCATGAAGCCCAATGGGACTTGTTTGACCCTGTCTTCGTATAAATGTAACAACATGATATCCACGCGAAAGCCGGCTTACAGTACAAGATAGTCAAAAGTGTCATCTAAACCACAAGTTATGCAGAGTACAAGGCTAACAGCTGGAAACTCAACGTTTATCTATACCTAATAATAAAGGCGTTAAGGCTTCCCTGATTTGGTTTTGTTTGGTAGGTCATTGAAATTGCCCCTAAAGTTAGACACAAATTACCCATCCTGCCACCACCGGTAAGTGAAAAAATAATTCGATTTTTTTTGGATAATAAAAGCACTAAGCTATCTTCCCCTAGATTTTGGTATCTTTTTGGTCCCTCCGCATTGTTTCGTACGTCGGTCACGACCCGAACTCACTCTAAAGTTTTTCGTACTTCACCGGTCAACCTTCCCGACCTGGACTCCCAGCCCAGCGGAACGCCTTCCATAAATACGCGTCCTAACAGTCAAAGCAGAGCATGCGCCTGGCGGCCATGGAAGCATAGTCGAGTCGATGTCGACGCGACGAAGCCCATACTACGATATCGCGGAAACATCGTGTCCACGCCGACGGCAATGAAGCACAAAACATCACCATGATCTTGCATGGATGAAGAGAATAGCCGACGCCTATGGGGACGAATAACACACCATCACATCGCGCATCACCTCTCTTACCCAGCCGTGAGATCTCGGCCTCGCCAATGCCGCGGCCGACGGCGATGAAGCACTAACGACATCGGGGATCCCTTCCTCCACTGACTCTGCAACCCTGCTCCATGAAAACAACACAAGCTGTCTCAACAACGGGCGGCGACCCGTGCCCTTCATCCTCCACAAGCCTCCACCACACCTCCGATAGGATCCGACATCCACCACTGAGGACGGGATCCACCACTCTTGCAAGCAGAAGCAGCGCGGTCACAGCGGTCTGGTCGATCTCGGACCGACGACATGCGTTGGGACTTGGGCGTCGGTGTAGGCCTGACAGGTGAGCGTGGAGGAGGCCGAGCACCCGAGCTGCTCCCTCCTGCCCGCCCTCTCCATGGCTCGCCGTCGCCCAGCTACCACATCCCGCCGGCGACCTGTCCAGTAAAACTCTCCGTGTGAGCTCTGTGACACCCTAACAGGCCATAGCAGGTAGCATCGTCACCGTGCACTGTTTTTCCCAACCTGGTGGTGGTGTTGCTACCATGTCCAGCTGTTGTATAAAATTTATCTTCTGCTGAGTACAAATTCCGTCCTGGTGCGCGTGCCGATCCACGGCGCCGACGACATGACGGACGAGAGGCTTGTGTCCGTGCTTCCTAGCGCCAACCGCGACGGCAGCCTGTCGGTAGCAACCTCTCTGTGCATGGCGTGCACTCGTTGATCTAGCAAATGGCAGAGGTCAATTTTGTTACAGCCTACTAGGATTCAGCAATGAGGGGTACTTAATGCTGTCCCCTAGAATTTCTTTCATGAATCCGAGTGGTTCATAGATAAAAAAACATCGGATTTCTGTTGAGATGAATTTGAATTTTTAAGTCTCAACTTTTTATCAGATTTTTTATTGAGGAGGACTTTTTATCTGATATTATATGTCTACACTCATCTGTGCATGATTTTCTTAATCCGAATGAGTAAGAGTACATATTAGAGCATGTCTAACAGGCCCCCTATAGCGCGGGCACCCCGTAAAATTCCGGCGGCATACGGGGTGCGGGCCAAAACGGCCGTCTAGCAGCCCCCGTATGCGGCCCGGCCCTTACGCAAAATTTAGGGGGCCTGCGAAATAGCCCCCGCCGCCCCCTACAAGTAGTGGGTGAGGGTCGGGGTGGGGGTCCAACCCCCACCCGCAGCCCTAGCTCCGCCGCGCGCCGCCGCGCGCCGCCGCAGTTCCGGTGAGCAATTCCGTGTCCCTCGCCGCCCCATTTCTCCTTCCACCGCCCCTAACCCATCCGCCCCTAACACCTCCGCCTCAACAGATCGACCTCCTCCACCGGCCGCCCAAGCGCCGCCACGAGCCGGAGACGCTCGAGGAGGCGTGGCGGCTCCACTGCAAGCATTCGATCGCAGGGAGCCGCCGCGCCGCCTGGAAGTACGCAGCGTGGCCGGCGAGCATGCCGCCGTCGCTGGTCGACTTCGCGGAGGGCGGCCGCTACTACTCGGCCGACCCGCCGTCGAGGCCGATGCGCGGCCCCCAATTCGAGAAATGGCGCGGCGAATGGGAGATGCTGCAGCAGTGCAAGCGGGGCCGCGGCGGCGCAAGCGGAAGCGGAGGAGGAGGCGCGGCGGTGCAAGCGTTGCCGGCGACAGCGGAGGAGGAGGAGGCCGCGTTCGCGGAGGCCGTCGAGCTGTCCAAGAAAGAAGCCAAGGCAGCGGCGCGCGCGGAAGCAGAGGAGGAGGCGCGCGCCCTCGCCGACGTCGAGGCCTTCAAGGCGATGGAGGCTGCCGGCGACGTCGTCTTCATAGATTAGATTAGGCTAGATGGACGAGCTCGAGCTCGAGCAGTGTACCAGCAATGGTGATCAATAAAATCGAGTTCATCGGATTCTCCCGCGAAGTTTTAATTCAAACATACAGGGCGGCGATAGGGGGTCTACTAGATGAACGCGTTCATCTGAGCAAAAAAAATCATCGATTTCGTGTGCAGGGCCCTCTACACGCGATTTAGGGGGCGAAAATGTAAGGGTTCTGTTAGATATGCTTTTAATCCTTCCAAAGGGTTTCCTGAATTAAATCCATGTCACAACGTGACGGTGAAAACCAAGTAATATACTGCATTGTTGGTTCCTCATTGCTTTCAGCATTACCAATTAATTAATTCCTCTAATTCTCATTAAGCTGCTATATACTTTTGCCTTCAGCTCACACAAGCTAGGGAGGAGGCAAGGAGTTTAGTGGTACTCTCTCCGTTTCTTTTTAGTGAGCGTATTAGGATTGTCTTAAGTCAAACTTACTAAAGTTTGACCAAGTTTACAGTGAAACATATTAATATCCATAATATAAAATCAATATCATATGATTCACAATCTAATATACTTTCATATTATACGAACTTGGCATTATAAATGCTAATATTTTATTATATAAAGTTGGTCAAACTTAAGACAATCCTAATACGCTCACTAAAAAGAAACGGAGGAAGTACATATGATTTGACTGCATGCGGATGTAGCAAAGGGAGTAATCTGGCATGCAAATGATGAGCAGTACCAATAGACAATTACCCGTAGAAGTCTCTTCTCGAGAAGTTACATGTGTAAGTAAGTCCCCATGTATCAAAGGTTTTCTTTTCACTAAAATACTAGACTAAAATTTGGTCTCCTTTTAGCATAGAGATTCTTTTGAGTTCCCCATGTACGTCCATGTTGCCAATTGGTAAGAATAGGCCTTTCTACCTCCTTTGACCTTTTATGAACCAAAGATTCACTAGTGGAAACAGGGGCATTAGTCCCGGTTCATAGGGCCCATTTGTCCCGGTTGTGCAACCGGGACGGGGCATCCGGGACAAATACCCCTCCCCCTTTGGTCCCGGTTGTGCCAGAACCCGGGACAAATGGGGCTAACCACGTGGCCCGTGCGATGGATCCTGGCCAGGGCTATTCGTCCCGGTTCTCAATACGACCCGGGATGCATGCCCCTTCTGCCGCGGCAGAAATTTACAATTTTCGTTTTTTTGGCCCCCAGACCTCCGGGCGGGCCCTCCCCGGACCTCGAGAAGAGAGTAGTCTCGGTGGACCCTCCACAGAGCTCCCGGATCGCACGAGTGAATAAATATATAAAGCAGAATAAGAAACACTTATATTACGGAAGCAAAGTATATCGAGCATATTACATGACCGATGGAGTGTAATACAAAATCAAACTAAGTTCCAATTGGACGCATAGTACTCTCCATTTTCGTTTAAGACCTCTGCATCTAAGAAGCCCGCAATTTCCTCCTGAATTGCTCGTATGCGGTCCCTTGGTAGAAGACCGTCCCGAAGCCGTTCGATCTAATATAAAGAAGAGTGGTCAATATAGATAGTAACTAAAATAGATAGTAATAAAAAGAATTGACGACTAACGTACATGAAGTTGCTTTAAATTTCTGCCCGTGGGAGATGTCGTCTGACGAATGAACTCGCAAACGTAGTATCCACACAAGTTATTCCCGTCTCCTTGTTGCAAGCACTTTACGAGAAGATTGTTTCAATCAAAATAATAATCAACCAGACATGATAATGGTATCGACACTAGAATCAAGGAGATGGGCGCGGATCTAGATAGTACTTACTTGCACAACATCAAATGTAAGTTTTTTTTTTCCATTCACCGGGAGACTTCTTTATGAACCTCTTCCAAACCCTACCCGAGAAAGAAAAAGAATAAAAAGACTTAGTAATTACTTGATGTCCAAAAATGAAACAAAGTAGTCGATATATTGCCATATATAAATACTGAATATTAATAAAGATTGAAATTACCGCTGGATCATTTCCTGCATGTCAGCCCACATTGAGAGGGGTTTACGTTTTGGGTCCATTACAATTACTTTTCCTTTGTCAATTTGGAAGATTAGCAGAATATAGTGGAAGCTGCGCACGCAAAACTCATCAATTATACAGTGAACATCGAGTAAGGAAACAGAATGTTCACAACAGAGTAACACACTTACTTGAAGTTGTAAGGAAATAGTATTTCCCGTCGGTGTTGGTTAAATATTATTGCGCTCAGAATATTATTTTCTGTATCCTTGGGATGTTTCTGAAGAGTCTTTTCATAAACAATATTTGGATCAATGAACCCAATATCATAGATTCCACCTCTTTTGCATTCGAGAATCTTCATTCTGCAATTATAATATATGAGTGTACTATATATATATATATGAATATGCAATTGAATGAGGTGAGCTAGAGAAATAAGTGCTTACAGACAATAGGCACTAAGGATAGACTTGTCGAGGGCCTGCTGCTGGTATAACTGAAACAATTCCTCAAATTGAATCATAACATATCCATTTCCAGTTCCATAGTGCTCGTCCCTAACGCTGAGATATATCCAGTCCATAGATTGTTCAGTGGCTTTCATATATCAACTATGCACTCTTCGCATTTTCGTTGGTAGATCCTTTATCTCCTCGGGTTTGACAAGAGGCAACTTGTACTGGTATTTGTATGCACATTCAGCTGCGGGGAAGTAGTTCACTGTTTGCATATACTGAGCAACGGACAAACCCGCATCAGCTGCCGCGTCTGCGTACAGTGTTATAAACTCCGGATCAATATCCTCGTCAGCAATATTAGTGCTCGGCCCCACCTGGGTATTGGAAATCACTTTGAGCGGGGACGTGGATTGTTTTTTCTGCTCTCCGAGCTGAGCAACTGATTTTCCCTTTTTCCCGCTGGTGCTACTACTCTTCGTCGACCGCACCATTTCCTGGTGTGACTTTAGAATAGAGCGGTCATAGTCAGATGACAGACTCGGCTCGGGTTGATGAAGAGTCTTCACCATTTTCCAAGCTCGTTCTATCTCTTCTTCGGTCTCGGGGAAATCTGGCTTTTGCTTCTCCTTCCGCTTTGATCTCCACGCCAAGAATTGTTCCTTTGCGATTTTCTGGTTTTCCTCGGGAGTATAGTCGTAAGGTAACTTGGGTACCTCTTTTGGTACCTTCGGGAGGGGTGACCGGGACTAAAGAGATGTTTTCTTCTCGCTATATATATATGTATGCATTGCCACAATTGGCATAAACACATACAAACTCACCACTCTCTCATGGCTTCTACCCTACCCACTCTAACATTCATTCAGGCGGAGTCACTTTCCGCCTCGAACTACCCCTGCCCGCCCGGCTACAACGTTCCCGCCGGTTGGATGCTGAGCGCCGGAGGAGTGCCGGTCCCTCCTCTTCCTCAAGGTGTGGCGCGTCGGGCGGCCATCACGAACCACTACTACCACGAGCTCACGCCGGAGCAGCGGAGAAATCCCAGTTGGCATCCCGATAACCAGCATACTTGGGATGCCTTCTTCATCAATCGGCGTGAGAGGGCGCTCGCCAGGTATGAGGAGGACGGTCTGCCTCGTAGGAACTTTCACGAGGCCGGTCGTCGGCTATGGTGGTCCGGCCGGACTCTACAGAGCGTCATGAACTACATCAGGGCCGGCGATATCCCCCACCTGCGCTACCCTCAGTCCTGGAGTCGTGATCCTCCGAGGGAGTGCAGAGCACCGTCAGACGATAGTGACGACGGCGGCGGCAAGTACGACGACTACGAGTACATGTACTATACGCCTAGGCAGGAGTATGACTAGTAGATCGATGCACTCTTGCCATTATGTACTGATTTGTTTATTTAGATCTATGCTCTCCGTTTAGATTTAGATCCAAGATTGCCATTATGTGTAATGTGCCTTGTTTATCTATCGAAATGAATGTCCACCTCCTAATGTGAATGCATACTTTGCGACGTCGATGCCTGACCTCATGTGGCCGCCGGCATGTGTGAGTCGCAAAACGCCAATAGAAAGATGGACTGGCGGTCGACCTTCAAAAAGAGGGAGGATAGAGAGTGGTCTTCTACTTAGGTTTAGCTTGTATTTCTAATTTTAGAGAGAAAATATCTTCAACCAATATTACAAATGCTTTTGGATATTGGTTGAATGGGGTAGATAAAAAGACTATATATTGGGTCCGTGGCTAGGTATTGGTCCCGGGTCGTGCCACAAACCGGGACCAATACCCATGCGCGTGCCACGTGGCCTGTGGCTAGGTATTGGTCCCGGGTCGTGCCACAAACCGGGACCAATGCCTCCCCACGAACCGGGACAAATGCCCCCAGGTGGTTTCTGCTGCCTGGGGCAACCGAACCGGGACCAATGCATATCATTGGTCCCGGGTTTTTGTGCAACCGGGACAGATGCCCCCTGGCCCCCTGGACGAAAGGGGTTGTTTCCACTAGTGATTTATGACTTCAGCCGTTCTTAAAAGAAAGTGATTACTCTGAGTTAGATTCATTGGAAATGTTTCTTGCTTACCATCATCTGTACATATTTAGTATTTGCATGTATTGTAATAGTGAATATGCTAAAGTGTCGAAGAAGTATCAATACCTCTTAGAGATAATGACATAACCAGTTGGGTTGGTCTGCATCGTATCGAGCAGCACCGCAAGATCCTTAGATTAGAGTTGTGTCCGTCCAAACCAGTGCTTCCATTTCTATATACGGTTCTTAATTTCCAGATGGTTTTTTATGTTGTCTTATATTAGACAGCCGAGTTTTATATTTTATCCCATAGACGTTCTTGTGGCGTCTTGATATCAGCCGTAGCAACGCACGGGCATTTTTGCTAGTCAAGCATAACTTCATTATCTATATGAAACAATTCCGGGTTTCGGCTTGGCAACAACAAGTTTGTTCTCTTCGAAAAAACCACACACCATAGACTCGGAAATTCGGGCCTTGGGGACTGTGGGTTTCGAAACAGAATCAAGTTGTTTCGTCGATAAGCTCGAAAGACCCCAATGTCCGAGTCATGAGGACTTGGGGACTTAAAGAAAAGCCCACCTGTCAAAACTCATGATACTCGGAAATAAAGAGGGAAATGAAAAGAAAGTCGGATATCAGGAAAAAGTTCAATAATAGACAAGTATCAAGTTCATCAAAAGGCCTAGAAAGGCACGAAGTGTATCACAGAATTAAAGTGCGTTACAAATTGCGACACTAGTATCAAGGGTGCACAGGCGCACCGTCAAAAGAATACTTGTTTTGAATAAAAACATCACATGATCGAAGTATTTTTATGTCGTTCTCCTATTCGGCTTCCTGAGTAGGGTCCACATCTCTGCCCTTGCCCTCCGGGTCTTGCTCCTGGACTTGCTCTTTAGCCCTTCCGGCATCATCACCCGGATTCCTTGCTACAGGGCGGACAGGCGGAGGAACAGCTGGTGTAGAGGTGGTTGGCCCTGAGCCTAACTCGGCCTCTCTCTTCGCAGTTGCTTCCCTCTTCCTAGCCGAATCAGCAGCCCATTTCTCCAAGATATCAAAGGGAGGGGGTGCTTCCTCCGTAACAATTTTGCCTTCAGCATCGTATGCACTCATAATCGTGTTTAGATCCATACTATCGGCCAAAGTGGTAGCCGAGGGACGCACTGCGGACTGTATGGCCTTGAAATCCTTGGGTGTAAATTTGGAACCGTCCGCCTTGAATTCTGGAAACCCGGATATTACCTTTGCCGGGTCAAGCTTCGGAAAGTAAGCCTTGGCCAGGGTAAAGGCCCGGGTCATACCAATCCGGCATGCCGAGCGTTTCCAGATTTCAATCCAGGCAGGCAAAGTGGAGCAGGCTTGAATGAGATTTTCTTCACCCGGATATACCTCCGTAGGCCACTTCACGGCATCCAGTATAAATTTCGTGCCGGCAAAGAAAGTCCGGAGCACAGTCTTTAGGGTTCTAGCCTTGACAATGGCATCCTCCTCTGGGGTCGCAAGGTTGGCACCTACAGTTGAAACAAAGAAAGAACGTATCAGTAATCCCGAGTATCATATAATAAAGTAAAGGCATGAAGTCAATCGGCAGCAAAAACTTACTAAGCAAGATCTGATAGGTATCGGTGACCTGGTCCGATAGTTTCTTCAGTGCGGTCTGAGCGGTATTGCACTTCTTCTTGTATTTAGAAACATCCTTCTTCAAAGTTTTCATGTCATCCTCAAGGGTTTCCCTCCGCTTTACCTCGGCAAGAAGAAGTTGTTCGGTCTTGAGTAAAATTTCATCAGACCGGGTTATCTGCGCCTGTAAGTAACAAGGAACACAAGTATCAGTTGGATATTATGGTAAGCTGAGTATTGCGTAAAGTACCAAACATAACTTTAGCAAGTCATGCTCGGAACTTGGGGACTAGGCATGCACTACGAGATATCAAGTATTATTACCTGGTGCTCTGCGGCCATGCGCTCCAAGATATTGCTCTCTGAACTCTTCATAGTGAGGAGAGTGTTCATCAATTGATCAAAAGTGTCATTACCCGTATCAGAGGACCCGGGGCCTTGGAAATTCCGAGAAGGAGTTTTCTTCTTAGTGGGAGGCGGCACCCGGGTCATTTGTATGTCGGAATCCGATGCTCCCTCTTCTGCACCCAAGGTTGTGACTCTATTCTTCTTGCTTGCGTGGGAGGCAATCGGATACTCGGCTTCTTGTGTGTCCGGGTTTATCGGTGACGCTTGTCCTTCGCCGCTAGACGCGGCTGTTGTCTTATCAGCCAGGCTCCCCTTACCCGGGTCCTCGGTCTCCATATCCTCTTGGTCGCTGGTAACGACCGTGGCCCTATAGATATTATGAGTGAGAAGTTAGTGTACAATCAGGAAAGGGTGATGAAAGTGTGGTAGAGCATCAGGAAGGGGATTTTACCCGGTATTCACCGCGAAGTCCGAAGGGAATCCGCCGCTGGACCCGGGAGAAGCTGGAAAGTATCAAGCAAGATTTCATAAGGGAATGGTTCAGGAAGACTGTTTCGTCCGAGAAAGGATACGGTAAATACCAGCCCGCCGAGTCGGAGTCAATGAAATACCCGGGTTAAGAGCACCATCACCCGGGTAATTTCGAGTTGACATGCGCTTGGTCATGGGCGACTCCTTCATATATGGCCAGTGGAACAACGTCAAGGTAGCTCATGTATATCATTAAAGGAATACGAATTGAATGCAAGGAGGCGATATGAAACCTTGGGGGTGGCCCCTCGGGGTTTCCTCTTAGATCCGGCTTTGACTGCCGGCTCCAATTCCTCCTCGTCACTGGCGGATTCTACTTTGCCGTCAGTCTCTTCTTCTTCGTCTTTGTCTTCTGATTCTAGAAGTTATCAAGGTCACAGTTGGAAAATGAGGAACGGGACACGATGAACTCAAGGGAATTACGTGAAGTTCGAAACGTACCTGCATCCGAGTTAATGCCCTCCTCTTGCTCCTCTGGGGTTTCGGAGCTAGGAGGAGTTTCAATCTTCCAAAAGGGCTCATCAGCCTGGAAGGAAGGAATAAGAGTAAGGGTTATTATTCATATCGAGTGGAAGGTGTGAAATAAAGAGTATGAAACTCGAGTCCTTACCTTGGGGGCTGGTAGGGCTGGAATTAAAACTCAAAACTCGCGAGTTAAACGAGTAGCTCGCAACTCGACTCGGCTCGGCTCGAACTCGTTGTCCAACGAGCCGAGTCGAGTTTTCATTTTCGACAGTAAACGAGTTCAAGCTAAACGAGCCGAGTTTACGAGTACTCGTTTAGCTCGTTTAACTCGGTAAAAAGAGTTTCTAATGATATTTTTATATATGTGAATTTTTTTTACTGATTATTGTAGTTTATTTACTACAAATTATTTTATGGTGACATATTTTCATCGATCATTGTGATGATTTTATTATACATGCCCCAAATAATAAAAATAATTATATATATAATATATAATGTCGACTTTTATAATTTTACTAAATAAAAAAAAAGTTAAACGAGTAGCTCGCGAGCTACTCGCGAGTTCACCGAGCCGAGCCGAGTTTTGATTTTGGACTCGTTTGTTGAACGAGTCGATCCGAGCTCGACTCGTCACTTGACCGAGCTTGAGCGAGTCGAGCCGAGCTGACTCGGCTCGGCTCGAATTCCAGCCCTAGGGGCTGGGTTCTCCCGAGTGAAGGGTTCCAACCCGGTTATGTTCCGGATCACCTCCATCTTTTCTGTCAAGAAGCTCTTGATAGTTTTGTTGGTGTCTCCGGCTGCAAAGCTGTGGGTGGAGTACCGGAGCGAGTCCGTAGTGTGCCCTGAATACTCGCACATTAACTCAGTGCGGATGGAGTTGGGTTGGATCCGGAAATCGACCCAAGTTTTCACCAGGTTAAGCCCAATGAGACCTTGGGCCGACAGAACAGAGATTTTGGCTAATAAAGGCCGGATGGCCTCCCTGTCCGAGTCAGGGGCAAAGGCATTAAAAGACTCGGAGATATCGAGAAGGCCTTCTGAGTAACCCGGCAGTTTCTTCTGGCCGGGTGGGGAGGTGTCTCGGCAATAGAAGTACGAGAGCTGCCAGTGTTTGACGTGGGAGTTGAGAGTGAGGAGTGGCATCAGAGAGTTCTTGCGGCGCTGGATAGAAACCCCGCCGCAAGCAAGAAGTGCCCCGTCACCGCTTTCGCGGCACGGTTTGCACTGGAAGAGTTCGACAAAAAGAGCCAAACTTGGCGGAGTGCACAAGTATGACTCGGAGAGGACGATGAAGTGGGAGATATTTAATACAGAATTAGGCCCGATGTCAAAAATGCGAAGGCCGTAATGGCTTAGAATATCACGGAAGAAAGGGTGACCCGGCGGACGGAAGCCCCGGGTCACGTGTTCCACGAAACATATTACCTCGTCCTTCGCCGGCGTAGGACGGGTCTCGTTGCCCGGCACCCTCCAGTGGATTTCCTTTTGAGTGGGTAGAACCCCTAACTCGGCCAATTCTTCTAACTTGGCCTTGGTGACCGACGATCGCGCCCAGTTGGCGGATATGGAGTTGGTGGTCTTGGCCTTGGCTGGTGCTTTTCGCTGCTTTTTGGGAGCCATGTGACTGACCTGTAAAGCGCAAGGTAGAAGGATGCAAGGAATAAGACCCGGAAAACCATAAACTAATCGAGTATTGATGAGTGACATCGAGACAATATGAAGGTTATATACTATCCGGGTGTCAGTTCGTGGAGCAAGGTTCAAGCTATCAGGGTATCAAGTATCATTATGAAAATCATGAAGGCTTATGCATTGAAAGGATATTCGAGGGTGATAGACGGTTATACAGGTACCTACTACAATTAAAGGGAGTCGGAAAAGAGAAGATTTTCCGGTGACAGAGGTGAAGGCGGAAAAATTGGGCGGCCCGAGCCAGGCTAGAGGTTCCATTTCTGGATTTGTGGCAAAATTAACAGTTATGGGCAGGAGGGGAGTAAAGTGGAGATACTATCCAACCCATTGGATGAACTAGAGTGAGTACAAGTAACTTAATTCGGCATGACCAGGAAATGACCGGCGGGTTGACCTAGATCTAATCTGAAGGAAATCAAAAAATTGCGGAGGCCAGTTAACGGGTATGGGAGGCTTACTGGAGGAGATTGAAGCGAAGCTCGACGGAGGCAGATAGCACAAGATTGGTGCCCCTTTGCGATACCCGACGGACCGGTTGGGGGTTTGGCGGCGGATCTTGGCGGCGGTGCAAAGTGCGCTGTGGCGGAACGTAGCCGGCGGCCAATAGGTTCCGGCGGTGCGCACGGGATTTCCGTGGTGGCGCTCTGTGAGCTTGAGTGCGGAGGAGGAAAGGAAGAGGAATGGGGGGAAGTGAGCCGTTGGGGTTAGGGTTACCCCTACGAGCATATTTATAATGGTCTGTGTGGATAAGCTTGGTTCCACGAGCGGGAGCCGGGGGTTGCGGAATAACGACTATCTGTTTGAGTTTTGCGAAATACGCTTTAAGTGTTGAACGTGATATCTGGGCAGGAATAAGAAGGAGATATTCTTCATAATATCAAGATTAATTATCGAGTAAAGTGCAGGATCTTGACACTTTTATCAGGGCTTAGACCCGGAAAGCTAAGCCGGATATTTGGAAAGGAGCCGGGTTATCATATGGCCACCATGGAGTTGGGCCTAGCTGTTTATCGAAGCGTTTTAACCCAGCCTTCATGTATTGGGGCATTTGATGTTTTTTCAGGGAATAGCAAGCGCTTCAAGGAAGGATCCGTAAAGCCCAAGCTATTCTGGGGACTACTGATGGAGGGATGCTAACCCGGTAGGCCAACTCCAAGGCATAACCCGGCCCAAAGGCCGCCGCGCGAGATCTGGCTAAGGGTAAAGAAACTTCTGGAAGGCCCAAGTTTGTAGGCCTCGTAACCCGGATTGTGGGTTACGGTAAAGGTAAGTTAGAGTTCGTATGTAGTGTCCGGGTGGGACTCAGGGTGCGCCTTGGAGAGTAAGCCAAGGGGGGTACGGGTGCTTTATAAACCGACCCCTAGGATTAGTTGAGAGAGGCTAAGAAACCCTAGTTGTGCCGCCTGATATCGAGTATCCAGTGTAAACGAGAGATCGAGTTAATATATTGAGATCGGAGACTCGGCGACTTGATTGCCGGCTACCAGATCGAATTCCATCATGTTTTCCTCTGAGCTAAACCCTCTCCCGAACGCCTGTGTCGTTTTGCCCCAAGATCAGTTACCCCCGGTAACGTCTGCCGTGATTATCCCACGACAAGATTACTGGCTTCCAGGTCTTGTTGAACCTTCATAAGCTTCTTATGAAGGTCCGAGTTCTCCTCACGGAGTTGAACGGCATTGCCGGCATCTTCAGCTAATTCTTTGGCCTTAGCTAAAGCAGCTGGAGGGCAAGGAAAACATTCCGAGTTTAGAAAAAACTCGAGAAAGTACTTAGTGATAATCCGGATAAAAAATTTCAGAGAGTAAAACATACCTGTTGTTTCCGATAGCTGTAGCTGAGATGATGCCAGCTCATTGTTCTTAAGCTCAATAACAGATTGAAGGGTTTTCACCTCTTCATTCTTGGCATTAAGCTTATTAAAAATTTCCAAGTTTGTGGCATCAGCGGTATGTTGAAACACGGAAATAAAAGCCAAACGCTTAAGTATGAACAAGCGTAATGAGAAGCATTAAGAAGAAAGTATGTTTTCAACTTATTGCTTCGGGGCTAGAGATATTACCTGGCTCATTTCCCGCAAGTTTGTTAAAGTCTCGTTGAATTCTTTTGCATATTCAGAAAAAAGAATCCCAACATGATGAAGGCCATCTTGTATGACCTGACGAGGTGAAAATACAAAGTCATTGCAAACAATTAATCCGCCTTGTGGCCAAGGACGGATCAGAGGGGCAGGAGCGAAGAATTTTTTAGCTTCCGGACGGATATATCCGAGTTCGTCGAATGGTTCTTCCTTTATCCGGATATTACTGTCCAAGTTGGGAACGGTTTCGTTTCCCCCAGATGATCGAAGATTTCTACCCATCTGTGTTTCCGCTCTCTCCCTCGCGCCCATGGTGGCAGAAGAAGATTCTCCTTTGGCAGTAGCTTTATGTTTCTTCAGTTTCTTTGTCTTCAAAGGAGTTGGAGCAAGGCTGAAAGGAGAACATCCGAGAAATAAATATCTCGAAGAACCAGAGGAGAACGATGATTAGGAAAGCTCCAGCGAAATACCTGGACGTGGCGACGGGAATTCCGTCAACAGTTATCGTTTCCCCAAAAGTCACCTGCCTTTTACGTTTCCGGCCGTCGTAGAAGCTAGCATGTAATTCGCTAAGCTCGACGTCGGAAGCAAGATCAGCTCCCCCGAGTTCGCCGAACTAGGGAAGAAGTAAGAATGCGTTAAAAGTCAGAAGAAAGAGGTTAATTCGAGGAAAACCCGAAAGCAAGGAAAGAATAAATACCTTAGGGGCCGTATTCTCCGCGTGATATATTGCCTGACTTTCTACGTATTGATCACAGGTGGCGACCAGTTGGTTGAGCCGCTTTATGAAATCTTTCTTGGTATAGGACCTGTCTGTTCCCCTCATACTATCTTCTGGTCCTTCGTATTCGCAAAGGAGCCAAGAACGAAAGGAAAGAGGTTGAATACGGCGTCCAAACCAACATAAAACAATATCCTTCCCAGTTAAGGGAGGCTAAGATGAAGTAAGCTTGGCGATACGCCGTTTCATCTTGATTAGGTTTTCCGGCAATGTCTTTACTGCTTCAACTGCCCAACTCTCTTAAGGAACGGCGGCGGAATTAACGAATGGAGGAACCCCTCTTTCCTTACCAGGGAATGGGATGTCCTGATGATAAAAGAAAGAACACATCCAAGATTTGACGGGTTCCAATGTTTTTATCTTTGGATACCAATCTTCTCTAAACCTCCAAAGGGTGCAAGAAATAGTTCCGCAGATGGGAGAAAAACCTTCTGTGAGGTTATGCTTCACCTCAAAGCCATACCGCAAAAAATCTAGATTAGGTGCTATTCCTAAATACCCTTCAAAAAGGTCTTGGAAACCAGCTAGGTAGAGGATGGAGTTTGGAGAAAGATTATGCGGCTGAACGCCATAATAGTTAAGGATGTCCAAGAAAAAGGCGGAAGGTGGTAAACCCATACCTCTCGTGATGTGAGAGGAAAGGAGGACGCGTTCCCCGTCTTTTGGTGTAGGCTCGAGTTCACTTTCTGAGTTTCGCCATTTGCCTTTAACTATTAATCCTTCTCTTGCCATTCGTGGAAGGAGGAGAGGAGGAATATTACTCGGACTCCAATAGCCGACAAATTCCGTTTCTTCGTCCGCTCCGGCGGCGGCAGACGCGGCCGCGAGCTCGTCGCCGACGAGAGTGATTTTCTCGTCCGCCGTCTCGGGAGAGAACGATGGAGAGGGCGCGGAGCTCGAGTCCGCAAGATTCGTGGCGGTGGAAGAATCTCCTCCGTCCGCCGCGGTGCCCGCGGTCTTCACCGGCTCGCCACCGGCGTGTGTTGGCGAATCCAGCATTGGATCTATATCGTTGATGATGTCCTCGATGTCACGCGCAACGGTGCGGGCAGGAGAAGACGGCGGAGATGCCATTCGGTGGCGGCGTTGGCTCGTCACTGGTGAGGTTTCGGGCGCGGTGAGCGTTCGGAAGTTTTCTCTCTGCTCGGGATCTTGGGCGCTGTAATGACTTGGAAGTGAGAGCGGAAGGTTTTCTGGGAGGACGAAGAAGGCTATTTATAGCTGGAAATCCGTCACGATACGTGCCAACGGCTCTTTTGGCCGTTGGATGATCAACGCGTGTCACTCGCCGGAAAATCCGGGAAATGAATCGACAGGGTGATGATGGCTATCTCCTCGTTTCCCACGAGAATCTGTCAGAGATACGTTTCTGGGTTTCCCGCGTGAAACCCAAATGTCCCTTACGTCAGCACGATTGAAGCGCCGACGTAGGATGTTCCTTCTCCGCGAAGGATCGCGTGGGAAAAGCCGGATTTTCAGAATTCCGAGTTTCACGTTACCATCTCTTTTCAAAGAAGAATAAGAAGAATCAAGACTGCTGGCCTATATTTCTCGGACGATACACATTTGGCGAAAGGCGGCGAATCAGAGTTTTAATCCTTCTTGGGGGCTACTGTCGGATATATACTGAATAGAGGTATATCAGATGGTAGTCATAAGTGCCGGATTACCAGGGTGGCTCGAGTAGTAGTGGGCTATGGTCCATTGGGCGGCCCAGTAAGCTGACGCACAGAAGATGGATTCTAGAAGGACCCGGATCACGGCCCACGTGATCTGACTTGGAGGAGAAGGCGGATTCCTTACTTTCCAAGTTGATAGTTAACGTAGTATTCTAGGTTTCCTATTCGGTATGCCCTAACCCGGCTATTATATAAAGCCAGACAGGAGATATGATACTATAGGCTAACTCACCGGGAAGTTGATCCTCAGCGAATAGCTAGATCAAACCTCACATTGTAATTGTATACACAGGCTTTAGTCCTGATTAGTGAGATTGCAGGAGTAGGAACGTCGTATTATCAGGATGTACCGAACCTGGGTAAATCCTGTGTCTTTGTCTACAACGCGATCCCGTTACCCCACGTCTCTACCCGTAGTCTCATGGCACCCCCGTCTATGAAAACTACTATGATGTCTCGACATCATGATTGTCGAATCCCTTGGTTACAATTTACTTTCTGTCCGATCTCTTGGAAAGATGGGTTTTTCCGTCTTTTTCGATGGTGATATTGTGGTCCTTTTGAGGAGCAAGACTCTTGACATCGCTCACGTGGGACATGTTGAAAATGAGTTGTTCGTGGTGGACTTTTCAAAGTCAACGAACTTTCAAGCAATGTGTCTTTTCGGAAAGGCGGACGTGGGATGGTTGTGGCATCGCCGCTTGTCCCATGTCAACATGAGAACTTTGCAAAGTCTTCACAAAGGTGGCCTTATTGTCGGACTAAAAAAAATGTTTCCTTTTCAAAGGATCGCGTTTGTAGGTCGTGTGTTGAAGGAAAGATGCATGACACGGTGCACAAGGCCAAGACCATTATTTCATCAAAGAGGATCTTGGAGCTTCTCCATGTTGATCTCTTTGGTGCCGTGCCCGAGGCAAGTCTTGGTGGCAAGAAGTATTTCTTGGTGATTGTCGATGATTATTCAAGTTACACTTGGGTTTATTTCTTCAAGTGCAAGAGTGAGACTCAACAAACCATCATCGACTTCTCCAACCAAGTGCAACATCAACACAATGTGCAAATCATGGCTATTAGGAGTGATAATGGTTCGGAGTTCAAGAACTATACATTGAATGAATTCCTTAGTGAAGAATGCATTCGTCATCAATACTCCGCCACTTACACTCCTCAACAAAATGGTGTTGCCGAAAGGAAGAATCACACTCTCTTGGATATGGCAAGGACCATGTTGGCGGAGTACACTTCTCCCCAATATTTATGGGTCGAGGCCGTATCCACCGCATGCCACTCCTCCAACCGCCTCTACATCCGCAAAGGCTTGGAAAAGACTCCATATGAGATCCTCACCGGCAACAAGCCCAACGTATCCTACTTCCATGTATTCGGTTGTAAGTGCTTTTATTTGATCAAGGGTGTTAGGTTGTCTAAATTTCAATCCAAAACTATTGAGGGTATATTTGTTGGTTACGGTGCCGAATCCCACACTTATAGAGTCTATGAAAAAACTTCTCGGATTGTCGTTGAATCTTGTAGTGTGGCTTTCGAGGAAAATGATGGATCCCAAGTGGTGCAATTTCATGTTTCTAATATAGATGTTGAAATACCTCAAGAAGCCATAGGAAGGATGGGTGTGGGATTTTTCCGCCCCATTGAGGGACACCTTATGGCGACTCGAGAAGGACTATGATCTACACAAGTGGAGCCCTCCTCTACAATAGAAGAACAAGACAAGGAGCCAACTATTACACCTAACCAAGAACATGTTCAAGACCCTCCTCTCATTGACCAAGTGACTCCGCAAGTCGTACCCACTCCTCTCACTAATGCGAGTCAAGGTCAAGGACAAGATCAACCATCCTCTTCATCCTCTCCTCAAGTTGAAGCAAGTGTTGAAGATATTGTTGATGATTATGATGATGATCAAGGCCAAGTTGGTCAAGATGGGGACCCAAATGATCAAGATGATCAAGTGATCCCTCCTCACAATAATGAGGAGATCGAAGCCCGCCGCATCAAAAGGACAACAAGAGCTTTGAAGCATATTGATGCCCAAGACAACAAGGTCTTGGAGGATGTTCAAACTAGAAGATCCACAAGAAAGCAATTGGCTCACTTTTGTGAGCATCAAGCTCATATCTCTATGGTGGAATCGAAGAAATTTTTTGAAGCTCTTGAGGACCCCGATTGGGTTGAAGCTATGCATGATGAGCTCAATAACTTTGAGCGCAACAAAGTTTGGAGATTGGTTGAGAATCCCAAAGATTGCCACAATGTTATTGGCACTAAGTGGATTTTCAAGAACAAGCAAGATGAGCATTGCATTGTCATTAGGAACAAGGCAAGATTGGTTGCTCAAGGCTACACTCAAGTTGAAGGCATTGACTTTGATAAAACCTACGCACCCGTGGCTCGCCTTGAGTCCATCCGTATCCTACTTGCTTATTCTTGTTCTCACAATTTCAAATTGCAACAAATGGATGTGAAAAGTGTTTTCTTGAATGGTCCACTAAAATAGGAGGTATATGTGAAGCAACCTCCCGGGTTCGAGAATCTCAACTTTCCTAACCATGTCTACAAACTTGACAAAGCTCTCTATGGTCTCAAACAAGCACCTCGTGCTTGGTACGAACACCTTAGAGAATTGTTAGATGACCGTGGTTTCGAAGTTGGGAGGATCGACCCCACTCTCTTCACCAAGAGAGTAAAGGGAGAGCTTTTCATATTCCAACTCTATGTGGACAATATCATCTTTGGATCAACTAACCAAGCTTTCAATAATGAGTTCTCTAAGCTTATGACTGACAGGTTCGAGATGTCTATGATGGGAGAGCTTAAATTTTTCGTTGGCTTTGAGATCAAGCAATTGGCCCGTGGGACTTTCATTTCTCAAGCCAAGTATACCCAAGACATGATCAAGAGGTTTAACTTCCAAGATGTAAATATCAAGACCTCTCCTATGCAAGTCAAGTGCCACTTATCACGTAATCCAAAGGGGAGTAAGGATGTGGATCAAAATCTTTATCGTTCTATGATTGGTTCTTTTCTCTATCTTTGTGCATCTAGGCCCGATATCGTTTTGAGTGTAGGTGTGTGTGCAAGGTATCAAGCGGCTCCTAAGGATAGCCATTTGATGGCGGTCCATAGGATCTTTCGTTATTTGGTTCATACCCCAATATTTGGTTTGTGGTACCCAAAGGGGGCACAATTTTATCTCAATGGATATAAGGATTCCGATTGGGTGGGTGATCAAGATGATAGGAAGTCTACTTCCGCGGCTTGCCAATTTCTTGGTAGGTCCCTAGTGAGTTGGTCCTCCAAGAAGCAAAAATGCATATCACTCTCCACCGCCGAAGCCGAGTATGTTGCCGCCGCAAGTGCATGCACTCAATTGTTATGGATGAGGCAAACTCTCAAGGATATGGAGTTCATTTGGAGAAGGTGCCTCTTTTGTGTGACAATGAAAGTGCCATCAAAATTGCATACAATCCGGTGCAACATACAAGAACGAAGCACATTGAGATCCGCCACCACTTCATCCGTGACCATGTGGCAAGAGGAGACATTGCACTATCTTATGTGCACATCAAGGACAATCCTGCGGATATTTTCACGAAGCCACTTGATGATGCAAGATTCTTGTTCTTGAGGAATGAACTAAATGTGATTGATTCTAGGAGTTTGACTTGAAGATCTTGCACACACCCCTATAGATGAAACGTGTTTGAGCTTAGGTGTAGGCATGGACTTAGGGGGAGTGTTATCCTAACACATTGGGTTATCACTCCCCCCCATTATGCCCATAGCAAATATTCATTGCAATCTCTTTTTTTCTAATGTTGAATTGTGAGCTTCAATGTTGAGTAATCGCAATGCACCCAAGATACATCTTCGCGGTGGCATACCATGAACTCTTACATGGTGGCTTAGGCCACCAACCTCTTCCTATTCGAAGAGTTGGACTTAGTTGGGACTTATTTGATATTTCATTGCATTTCTTGTTTCTCCCTTCTAAGTGTTCTTTCGTAGGAAAATCTCACTCAATTGGTCTTTTGTTTGTTTGATTCTTACTATTGAGAGGGATAAGTACTACTATCAGTTCCATGTTTCTAACCTAAGCCATTCTACCACAAAGCCCTCTTTTTCTAGCAATTGTGTCGTCCTTTGAAACGAGGAATTTTTGAATCAGTAGGCAGCCGGAATTTCCGGTCCAGTTTTGGACCGGAATATCCGGTTGTACCGGAATATCGGTTCAAACTTGAACCGAAATATCCGGTCCGACAAAAATCACTTAACCAGGAGACGAACAGGGAAGGGGCAGTTCGTGCCTTTTCTTCCCCAACTCCTCTCCTCCACCCCCAAACGCCGCCGCACTGATTCTCCGCCTCCCTGGCCGATTCCTCCGCTGGATCTTCAAGCTTTGGCTCAGATCTGCTTCCCCTCGTCCTCGGAAGCGTTTCCATCCAAGCATCTTCGTCCATGGAAGCCGGTAAAGTTCAATCTCGTTGAATCTTGGTGCCATAACCATACCACTCCATGCATTTGTGTTTTTGTTGACAATGCTTGGTAGAAATTGTTCCTTAGGGGTCCCTTTGCATGCTAGATACAATAGACTAGATTCACATGTCACTGATCTACTTTTGAAGTCTAGATTAAGATTGATTTTGTTCTGTTTTCGCCCTGCCGGAATATCCGGTCCACGATTGAACCGGAATATCCAGGTCACCGGAATATCCGGTTCAGTTTTGAACCGGAATATCCGGCTCTGTGCTGTGCCGGTTTAGAACAACCCAAAATTAATCTTTACTAGATTTCTACTTAGATTAATACCTGGAATCTTTTCTATTGTTTTTATGCATGTTTCATTCGTTGCTTGACATACGTGCACTCATCCCTATTGCTATCCTTCTATTGTCTTGTTTCACAGGTGGTGGTTCTCACAGGGGTTCTAGCAAGCGCCCCAAGAAGCAGGTTTCTGCTAGGCCCAAGAGGAAGGCTCGTGATGGAGGGATGATAACCCGGTAGGCCAACGCCAAGGAGTAACTCGGCCCAAAGGACGCTGCGTGAGACCCGGCTTAGGATAAAGGAGCTTCTAGAAGGCCCAAGATCGTGGGCCTGGTAACCCGGATTGTGGGTTCCGGTAAGGAAGTTTAGGGTTAGTAGGCAGTGTCCGGGTAGGATTCAGAGTACGCCTTGGAGAACAGGCCAGGGGATCCGGATATTATATAAGCCGGCCCCTAGGTTTAGTTGAGAGAGATCCAAGAGTTAGAGCAATATCGCTAGGTATCGAGTATCCAGTATAACACGAGAGTTGAGTTAATACATCTAGATCGGAGACTCGGCGACTTGATTGCCGGCTACCTGATTGCATATCGTCATGTTTTCCTCTGAGCTAAACCCTCTCCCAAACACCAGAGTCGATTTGCCCCAAGATAAGTTACCCCCGGTAACGTTTGCCATGATTATCCCACGACAGTTGGCGCCCACCGTGGGGCCTACGTCCAAGGGTGTTTACATCACGGGAGAAGCTCAGAAGAACATGGAGAACCTTGTCATCGACGAGATCTACACCGACCCCGAAGGAGAGAAGATGGTGGACGATTCCGGCTGGGGGCCAGAGTCGGATCATCTCGAATCCGGATCTATCGTGACAATTGGCCATATCAACGTCTTCATCGGCATGGTACGTACGTCCGGTTCAGTCCCTAACGATTTCGGATTTGATTCTGTGTCAGGGGAGGCCACCTACGTTCAGTCAGATGGAGAAGAATCGGTCGGAACGGTAGATCCGACAGAATAGCCCACCACGAAGAGGGAACAGCCGGAGGAGCCGGCATGGACCCCGCGTGGCCGGGTCGTGAGAGAAGATGATACCGAGTCTATCTTGCATCTGCTGGAGGACTGGTACGAGGAAAATAGCAGCGAAGAGGAAGAGTACGAATCTGCGCCAAGCATTGTGCGCCAGGTTGTGGTTTACACGGCTCCTGCGACCAATCTTAATCAAGGGAACGTGACCGCAGCCGCAGTCGGAGCAGCACAAGCATTGGCCCAGCAGCAAGGTCCGGTTGGCGGAAACCCGGTCTTGGTCCGGGTTGACGGAGAATCGGCATCAGTTACCAGTCAAGCGGCGGACAATGAGTTGCAGGCAAACATGTTCGGATATCTAGCAAACCGAACACCAGGGGCGGGTCCTTCAAATCCTCAACACCCGGCCCTGTTCAACAACAATATGATTCTAGATCCCACCGTTCTGGCCACGGTTATCACTCCAGAAAACGCAGCAGAACGTGTTAGGGATCTGGATGTAGCCCGTCGTGCATTGGAGCAACAGAGAAGGCAAGTAGAAGCAGAAAGGCAAGGGATGGGCACGCGCCAACGTGAGCTGGATGCACTGGAAACCCGGCTCCGAGAGGAAACGACTAGAATACATCAAAGGCACCAAACCAGATTACCAGCAATGGGTGGAGTTATAAACCCGGCTACACTGTTTATCACACCTCAGGATCAGCCGATTCCAGCGGTAAACCAAGGAACTGTTCCTCAACCTGCAACTGGAGGAGCACAACCGGTAAACGTACAAGCCGGGTTACCCATACCACAGACTGGAGTTACTACTGGCAATACATTACCACCACCACCACCCTCACGATTTCGCACACCAGCAGGTCATTACAACAACCCCATGGATAACGTGTACGCAGCAACACTCGCATTGAACCAAATCCCCGTGAGAGAGTCACCCCACGCAGAGGAGACCCGGCGGGCGATAGATCTATTGCGCACTGCGGTGGCACAACAAGTTAATTATCCGGATCACAGGACTGGAATGCATGGGACACCATATATCAGCCAGCAACGAGGCAATACCGGTAATATCCAGACAAGTTCAGCGCGGCGGAGGGAAGAGCAGCAGCAAATGCCGCCTCCTCCCCGCGTTCAGGCAGTACCGGCGGCATCAGCAGCGCAAGCTATCGTGGATAGCTCCAGAGCCAGGAGAGCTGCGGCCGGGTCTGCGGTGCACGGACCACCAGCAGTACCACGCCCAGCCGCACCCCCCGGTGGATCACACGTTTCCCGAGTAAGGCCAGTTCCGACTAATCTCGCTGGGCCTAAGTGCCTATCGGATAACATCAGGGCTGAGCCTTACCCGGATAAATTCGAGGAACCGGGTAAAGTAGTGAATTATGAGCCGACTATGGATCCAGAAACATGGTTGAGCAGTTATGAGATGGCTATGTCGATTCGCAATGCATCCGAGAATCTTCAAGCCAAATTCATGTACTTTATGATGTCAGAAGGAGCAGCAAAGCTATGGTTCACCAATCTACCGGAAGGGTCTATCAAGTCATGGGAGGAGTTGAAAACTGCGTTTACCAAGCACTTTCATGGGACGTGCATAAAGTTATTCACTATTGATGACCTAGAACGATGTGTTCAGAAGAAGGGAGAATCGGCGCGCAGCTGGGTGCGCCGGGTTATGGAGATACTTCATTCATCTACAGATATTCAGCCCAAGGATGCGCTACAAGCTATGGCAAAGACGTGCAAGTACACACCTTTAGTGCAAAAGTTAACTCGCATGAAATCTAGTCGGAATGCTTCAGAGGTTACGATGGGAGAGCTAATGGATGCATGCAACAAACACGCTGCAACAGATACTACAGAAGAGGATGTCGATGACAAGAAAGCAAAAGCAAACACAAACAATAATGGACGAACCGGCAATGGATCGACGCCGGGTAACAATGGAGGTAACAATGGGAATAACCAGAACAAGCGTTCGTTTGAGGGAAGTTCCGAGTTTGTCGCTAGCACAGAAGCCGGGTCTTCGATACCCAGGGCAGAAGGAAATTTCAATGGAGGAAACCATAACGGAGGAAATTATCAAGGGCCACCAAGGCCGGGTAACAACTGGGATATCTTCAGAATGGCATGCCCAAAGCACAGCAGGAACGGTAGGCCGGCTAACCACTCATTGGAGCAGTGCGCGGACCTGCAGAGATGGAAGAACGAGGAAGTAAACAGAGCCATGCGAGGTGCAGGCCGGGGAGGAGGACCAGATCCAGGTGGAAACCCGGGCAACGGCCCACCCCCAGCCAGTAACCCGGCAGGCGGAAATCCGGGTAACAACCAATGGGGAGCTGGAGGTTTCCAAGCTAACCCCAAGCAGTTGGGACAATATCACGTGCATACTACAGGAACTTCTAACAAGGATAAAAATATATTGAAGCAAGCGGTAAACTCGGTTTCCTCGGCTGTTCCGAGATACCTGAGATGGTCGGAGCAAGATGTAACGTGGAGCAGAAGAGATCACCCGGAAAGAATAGAACACCCGGGAGTTCTAGCATTGGTGGTTGCACCACAAGTTAATGGTTATGAGTTGAAAAAGGTCCTGATGGACGGTGGAAGTAGCATCAATATCTTGTATTGGGAAACTTTTCTACGCATGGGTCTCAAGGAGTCTCAGCTACAGAAAAGTTCAACAGTTTTTCATGGCATTGTGCCGGGTCACTCAGCGTGCCCCGAGGGAAAAATCACATTGGAGGTAGCTTTTGGAGAATCGAAGGATAATTACCGAATCGAGTGGCTCACTTTCGAGGTGGTTAAGTTGCGCAGTCCTTATCACACGCTATTTGGAAGAACGGCTTATGCTAAGTTCATGGCCAGACCGTGTTATGTGTATCTACAGCTGAAAATCCCGGTTCCTAAGCATACCATCACCATACATGGGAATCGGGATATAGCAGCCGAGTGTGACGAAGGAGATGCAACCATGGCGGAGCAAGCTTGTAGAAAAGAGGAACTCAAGTATTACCGGTCTCAAGTAGACCCGGATGACAGAACAGCGTTAAAAAGACCAAATACTGAAGATGAAAGAGCAAAGTTCAAGGCAGCACAGGACACCAAGATGGTGGCTTTTGTCGAAGGTGATCCCTCTAAGCAATTTGCTATAGGATCTAACTTGGACAGCGAGCAGGAGAAGGCACTTGTGGAGTTTATTCGTTCAAATGCGGATGTGTTCGCTTGGACGCCTAGCGACATGCCGGGTATCCCTACAGAGTTGGCAGAGCACAGTTTGCACGTAGATCCCAAGTCCAGGCCTGTGAAGCAGGGCTTGAGAAAGATGAATGAGGAAAGAAGGAAAGCTATAGGAGAAGAAATCGCTCGGCTGCTGACAGCCGGCTTTATCATGGAAGTATTTCACCCGGACTGGTTAGCAAACCCGGTTCTCGTGATGAAAAAGACTAATGAGTGGAGAATGTGCATTGATTATACGAGTCTCAACAAGCATTGCCCAAAGGACCCGTTCGCACTACCAAGGATAGATCAGATCATAGACGCAGTGGCTGGAAGTGACCTATTATGCTTCCTGGATGCATATTCCGGGTATCATCAGATAAAGCTCAAGAAGGAGGATTGGGAGAAAACATCATTCATAACCCCTTTCGGGGCCTTTTTGATGGAGGGATGATAACCCGGTAGGCCAACGCCAAGGTGTAACTCGGCCCAAAGGACGCTGCGCAAGATCCGGCTAAGGATAAAGGAACTTCTAGAAGGCCCAAGTTTGTAGGCCTCGTAACCCGGATTGTGGGTTACGGTAAGGAAAGTTAGGGTTTTGTATGCGGTGTCCGGGTAGGATTCAGGGTGCGCCTTGGAGGGCAAGCAAGGGGGTCCGGGTGCTTTATAAGCCGGCCCCTAGGTCTAGTTTAGGGAGATCCAAGAGTTCTAGCAATATCGCCTCATATCGAATATCCAGTGTAACACGAGAGTTGAGTTAATATATCGAGATCGGAGACTCGGCGACTTGATCGCCGGCTACCAGATCGCATATCATCATGTTTTCCTCTGAGCTAAACCCTCTCCCAAACACCAGAGTCGTCTTGCCCCAAGATAAGTTACCCCCGGTAACGTCTGCCGTGATTATCCCACGACAGTTGGCGCCCACCGTGGGGCCTGCGTCCAAAGGTGTTTACATCACGGGAGAAGCTCGGAAGAACTTGGAGAACCTTGTCATCGGCGAGATCTACACCGACCGCGAAGGAGAGAAGATGGTGGACGATTCCGGCTGGGGGCCAGAGTCGGATCACCTCGAATCCGGATCTATCGTGACAATCGGCCGGATCAACGTCTTCATCGGTATGGTACGTACTTCCGGTTCGATCCCTGACGACTTTGGATTTGATTCTGTGTCAGGGGAGGCCACCTACATTCAATCAGATGGAGAAGAATCAGTTGGAACGACAGATCCGACAGAAGGACCCACCACGAAGAAGGAACAGCCGGAGGAGCCGGCATGGACCCCGCGTGGCCGGGTCGAGAGAGAAGATGATACCGAGTCTATCCTACATCTGCTAGAGAACCGGTATGAGGAAAATAGCAGCGAAGAGGAACAGTATGAATTCGCGCCAAGCATTGTGCGCTGGGTTGCGGTTTACACGGCTCCCGCGACCAATCTCAACCAGGAGAACGTGACCGCGGCCGCAGTCGGAGCAGCACAAGCATTGGACCAGCAGCAAGGTCCGGCCAACGGAAACCCGGTTCTGGTCCGGGTTGACGGAGAGTCGGCATCGGTTACCAGTCAAGCGGCGGAAAACGAGTTACACGCAAACACGTTTGGATTCCTAGCAAACCGGACACCAGGGGCGGGTCCTTCCAATCCACAACACCCGTCCCTGTTTGACAACAATCTGATTCTAGATCCCACAGTTCTCGCCACGGTTATCACTCCAGAAAATGCGGCGGAGCGTGTTAGGGATCTAGATGTAGCCCGTCGTGCATTGGAGCAACAGAGAAGGCAAGTAGAAGCAGAAAGGAAAGGGATGGCCACACGCCAACGTGAGCTGGATGCACTGGAAACCCGGCTCCGAGAGGAAACAACTAGAATACATCAAAGGCACCAAACCAGATTACCAGCGTTGGGTGGAGTTATAAATCCAGCTACACTTTTATCACACCTCAAGATCAGCCGATTCCAGCGGCGAACCAAGGAACTGCACCTCAACCGGCAACTGTGGGAACACAGCCGGCAAACGTGCAAGCCGGGTTACCTTTACCACAGACTGGAGTTGCAGCCGGCAATACATTACCACCACCACCACCGTCACGATTTCGCACACCGGCAGGTCATTACAACAATCCCATGGACAACGTGTACGCAGCAACGCTCGCATTGAATCAAATCCCCGTGAGAGAGTCGCCCCACGCAGAGGAGACCCGGCGGGCGATAGATATGCTGCACACTGCGGTGGCGCAACATGATAATTACCCGGATCACAGAAGTGGAATGCATGGGACACCATATGTCAGTCAGCAACGAGGCAATACCGGCAATATCCAGACAAGTTCACCACGGCGGAGGGAAGAGCAGCAGCAAATGCCGCCTCCTCCGCGCGTTCAGGCAGCACCAGCAGCATCAGCAGCACAAGCTATCGTGGATAGTTCCAGAGCCAGGAGAGTCGTGGCCGGGTCTGCGGTGCATGGACCACCAGCAGTACCGCGTCCAGCCGTGCCCCCCGCAGGATCACACGTTTTTCGAGTAAGGCCAGTTCCTACCAACCTTGTGGGACCTAAGTGTGTCTCGGATATCATCAGGGCTGAACCTTACCCGGAAAAATTCAAAGAACCGGGCAAAGTAGTGAATTATGAGCCGACTATGGATCCAGAAACATGGTTGAGCAGTTATGAGATGGCTATGTCGATTCGCAATGCATCCGAGAATCTTCAAGCCAAATTCATGTACTTGATGATGTCAGAAGGAGCAGCAAAGCTATGGTTCACCAATCTACCGGAAGGGTCTATCAAGTCATGGGAGGAGTTGAAAACTGCGTTTACCAAGCACTTTCATGGGACGTGCAGAAAGTTATTCACTATTGATGACCTAGAACGATGTGTTCAGAAGAAGGGAGAATCGGCGCGCAGCTGGGTGCGCCGGGTTATGGAGATACTTCATTCATCTACAGATATTCAGCCCAAGGATGCGCTACAAGCTATAGCAAAGACGTGCAAGTACACACCTTTAGTGCAAAAGTTAACTCGCATGAAATCTAGTCGGAATGCTTCAGAGGTTACGATGGGAGAGCTAATGGATGCATGCAACAAACACGCTGCAACGGATACTACAGAAGAGGATGTCGATGAAAAGAAAGCAAAAGCAAACACAAACAATAATGGACGAACCGGCAATGGATCGACGCCGGGTAACAATGGAGGTAACAATGGGAATAACCAGAACAAGCGTCCGTTTGAGGGAAGTTCCGAGTTTGTCGCTAGCACAGAAGCCGGGTCTTCGAGACCCAGGGCAGAAGGAAATTTCAATGGAGGAAACCATAACGGAGGAAATTATCAAGGGCCACCAAGGCCGGGTAACAACTGGGATATCTTCAGAATGGCATGACCAAAGCACAGCAGGAACGGTAGGCCGGCTAACCACTCATTGGAGCAGTGCGCGGACCTGCAGAGATGGAAGAACGAGGAAGTAAACAGAGCCATGCGAGGTGCAGGCCGGGGAGGAGGACCGGATCCAGGTGGAAACCCGGGCAACGGCCCACCCCCAGCCAGTAACCCGGCAGGCGGAAATCCGGGTAACAACCAATGGGGAGCTGGAGGTTTCCAAGCTTTTGGGACAATATCACGTGCATACTACAGGAACTTCTAACAAGGATAAAAATATATTGAAGCAAGCGGTAAACTCGGTTTCCTCGGCTGTTCCGAGATACCTGAGATGGTCGGAGCAAGACGTAACGTGGAGCAGAAGAGATCACCCGGAAAGATTAGAACACCCGGGAGTTCTAGCATTGGTGGTTGCACCACAAGTTAATGGTTATGAGTTGAAAAAGGTCCTGATGGACGGTGGAAGTAGCATCAATATCTTGTATTGGGAAACTTTTCTACGCATGGGTCTCAAGGAGTCTCAGCTACAGAAAAGTTCAACAGTTTTTTCATGGCATTGTGCCGGGTCACTCAGCATGCCCCGAGGGAAAAATCACATTGGAGGTAGCTTTTGGAGAATCGAAGGATAATTACCGAATCGAGTGGCTCACTTTCGAGGTGGTTAAGTTGCGCAGTCCTTATCACACGCTATTTGGAAGGCCGGCTTATGCTAAGTTCATGGCCAGACCGTGTTATGTGTATCTACAGCTGAAAATCCCGGTTCCTAAGCATACCATCACCATACATGGGAATCGGGATATAGCAGCCGAGTGTGACGAAGGAGATGCAGCCATGGCGGAGCAAGCTTGTAGAAAAGAGGAACTCAAGTATTACCTGTCTCAAGTAGACCCGGATGACAGAACAGCGTTAAAAAGACCAAATACTGAAGATGAAAGAGCAAAGTTCAAGGCAGCACAGGACACCAAGATGGTGGCTTTTGTCGAAGGTGATCCCTCTAAGCAATTTGCTATAGGATCTAACTTGGACAGCGAGCAGGAGAAGGCACTTGTGGAGTTTATTCGTTCAAATGCGGATGTGTTTGCTTGGACGCCTAGCGACATGCCGAATATCCCTACAGAGTTGGCAGAGCACAGTTTGCACGTAGATCCCAAGTCCAGGCCTGTGAAGCAGGGCTTGAGAAAGATGAATGAGGAAAGAAGGAAAGCTATAGGAGAAGAAATTGCTCGGCTGTTGACAGCCGGCTTTATCATGGAAGTATTTCACCCGGACTGGTTAGCAAACCCGGTTCTCGTGATGAAAAAGACTAATGAGTGGAGAATGTGCATTGATTATACGAGTCTCAACAAGCATTGCCCAAAGGACCCGTTCGCACTACGAAGGATAGATCAGATCATAGACGCAGTGGCTGGAAGTGACCTATTATGCTTCCTGGATGCATATTCCGGGTATCATCAGATAAAGCTCAAGAAGGAGGATTGGGAGAAAACATCATTCATAACCCCTTTCGGGGCCTTTTTGATGGAGGGATGATAACCCGGTAGGCCAACGCCAAGGTGTAACTCGGCCCAAAGGACGCTGCGCAAGATTCGGCTAAGGATAAAGGAACTTCTAGAAGGCCCAAGTTTGTAGGCCTCGTAACCCGGATTGTGGGTTACGGTAAGGAAAGTTAGGGTTTTGTATGCGGTGTCCGGGTAGGATTCAGGGTGCGCCTTGGAGGGCAAGCAAGGGGGTCCGGGTGCTTTATAAGCCGGCCCCTAGGTCTAGTTTAGGGAGATCCAAGAGTTCTAGCAATATCGCCTCATATCGAATATCCAGTGTAACACGAGAGTTGAGTTAATATATCGAGATCGGAGACTCGGCGACTTGATCGCCGGCTACCAGATCGCATATCATCATGTTTTCCTCTGAGCTAAACCCTCTCCCAAACACCAAAGTCGTCTTGCCCCAAGATAAGTTACCCCCGGTAACGTCTGCCGTGATTATCCCACGACAGTTGGCGCCCACCGTGGGGCCTGCGTCCAAAGGTGTTTACATCACGGGAGAAGCTCGGAAGAACTTGGAGAACCTTGTCATCGGCGAGATCTACACCGACCGCGAAGGAGAGAAGATGGTGGACGATTCCGGCTGGGGGCCAGAGTCGGATCACCTCGAATCCGGATCTATCGAGACAATCGGCCGGATCAACGTCTTCATCGGTATGGTACGTACTTCCGGTTCGATCCCTGACGACTTTGGATTTGATTCTGTGTCAGGGGAGGCCACCTACATTCAATCAGATGGAGAAGAATCAGTTGGAACGACAGATCCGACAGAAGGACCCACCACGAAGAAGGAACAGCCGGAGGAGCCGGCATGGACCCCGCGTGGCCGGGTCGAGAGAGAAGATGATACCGAGTCTATCCTACATCTGCTAGAGAACCGGTATGAGGAAAATAGCAGCAAAGAGGAACAGTATGAATTCGCGCCAAGCATTGTGCGCTGGGTTGCGGTTTACACGGCTCCCGCGACCAATCTCAACCAGGAGAACGTGACCGCGGCCGCAGTCGGAGCAGCACAAGCATTGGACCAGCAGCAAGGTCCGGCCAACGGAAACCCGGTTCTGGTCCGGGTTGACGGAGAGTCGGCATCGGTTACCAGTCAAGCGGCGGAGTTACATGCAAACACGTTTGGATTCCTAGCAAACCGGACACCAGGGGCGGGTCCTTCCAATCCACAACACCCGTCCCTGTTCGACAACAATCTGATTCTAGATCCCACAGTTCTCGCCACGGTTATCACTCCAGAAAATGCGGCGGAGTGTGTTAGGGATCTGGATGTAGCCCGTCGTGCATTGGAGCAACAGAGAAGGCAAGTAGAAGTAGAAAGGAAAGGGATGGCCACACGCCAACGTGAGCTGGATGCACTGGAAACCCGGCTCCGAGAGGAAACAACTAGAATACATCAAAGGCACCAAACCAGATTACCAGCGTTGGGTGGAGTTATAAATCCAGCTACACTTTTATCACACCTTAAGATCAGCCGATTCCAGCGGCGAACCAAGGAACTGCACCTCAACCGGCAATTGTGGGAACACAGCCGGCAAACGTGCAAGCCGGGTTACCTTTACCACAGACTGGAGTTGCAGCCGGCAATACATTACCACCACCACCACCGTCACGATTTCGCACACCGGTAGGTCATTACAACAATCCCATGGACAACGTGTACGCAGCAACGCTCGCATTGAATCAAATCCCCGTGAGAGAGTCGCCCCACGCAGAGGAGACCCGGCGGGCGATAGATATGCTGCACACTGCGGTGGCGCAACATGATAATTACCCGGATCACAGAAGTGGAATGCATGGGACACCATATGTCAGTCAGCAACGAGGCAATACCGGCAATATCCAGACAAGTTCACCACGGCGGAGGGAAGAGCAGCAGCAAATGCCGCCTCCTCCGCGCGTTCAGGCAGCACCAGCAGCATCAGCAGCACAAGCTATCGTGGATAGTTCCAGAGCCAGGAGAGTCGTGGCCGGGTCTGCGGTGCATGGACCACCAGTAGTACCGCGTCTAGCCGTGCCCCCCGCAGGATCACACGTTTTTCGAGTAAGGCCAGTTCCTACCAACCTTGTGGGACCTAAGTGTGTCTCGGATATCATCAGGGCTGAACCTTACCCGGAAAAATTCAAAGAACCGGGCAAAGTAGTGAATTATGAGCCGACTATGGATCCAGAAACATGGTTGAGCAGTTATGAGATGGCTATGTCGATTCGCAATGCATCCGAGAATCTTCAAGCCAAATTCATGTACTTGATGATGTCAGAAGGAGCAGCAAAGCTATGGTTCACCAATCTACCGGAAGGGTCTATCAAGTCATGGGAGGAGTTGAAAACTGCGTTTACCAAGCACTTTCATGGGACGTGCAGAAAGTTATTCACTATTGATGACCTAGAACGATGTGTTCAGAAGAAGGGAGAATCGGCGCGCAGCTGGGTGCGCCGGGTTATGGAGATACTTCATTCATCTACAGATATTCAGCCCAAGGATGCGCTACAAGCTATAGCAAAGACGTGCAAGTACACACCTTTAGTGCAAAAGTTAACTCGCATGAAATCTAGTCGGAATGCTTCAGAGGTTACGATGGGAGAGCTAATGGATGCATGCAACAAACACGCTGCAACGGATACTACAGAAGAGGATGTCGATGAAAAGAAAGCAAAAGCAAACACAAACAATAATGGACGAACCGGCAATGGATCGACGCCGGGTAACAATGGAGGTAACAATGGGAATAACCAGAACAAGCGTCCGTTTGAGGGAAGTTCCGAGTTTGTCGCTAGCACAGAAGCCGGGTCTTCGAGACCCAGGGCAGAAGGAAATTTCAATGGAGGAAACCATAACGGAGGAAATTATCAAGGGCCACCAAGGCCGGGTAACAACTGGGATATCTTCAGAATGGCATGACCAAAGCACAGCAGGAACGGTAGGCCGGCTAACCACTCATTGGAGCAGTGCGCGGACCTGCAGAGATGGAAGAACGAGGAAGTAAACAGAGCCATGCGAGGTGCAGGCCGGGGAGGAGGACCGGATCCAGGTGGAAACCCGGGCAACGGCCCACCCCCAGCCAGTAACCCGGCAGGCGGAAATCCGGGTAACAACCAATGGGGAGCTGGAGGTTTCCAAGCTTTTGGGACAATATCACGTGCATACTACAGGAACTTCTAACAAGGATAAAAATATATTGAAGCAAGCGGTAAACTCGGTTTCCTCGGCTGTTCCGAGATACCTGAGATGGTCGGAGCAAGACGTAACGTGGAGCAGAAGAGATCACCCGGAAAGATTAGAACACCCGGGAGTTCTAGCATTGGTGGTTGCACCACAAGTTAATGGTTATGAGTTGAAAAAGGTCCTGATGGACGGTGGAAGTAGCATCAATATCTTGTATTGGGAAACTTTTCTACGCATGGGTCTCAAGGAGTCTCAGCTACAGAAAAGTTCAACAGTTTTTCATGGCATTGTGCCGGGTCACTCAGCATGCCCCGAGGGAAAAATCACATTGGAGGTAGCTTTTGGAGAATCGAAGGATAATTACCGAATCGAGTGGCTCACTTTCGAGGTGGTTAAGTTGCGCAGTCCTTATCACACGCTATTTGGAAGGCCGGCTTATGCTAAGTTCATGGCCAGACCGTGTTATGTGTATCTACAGCTGAAAATCCCGGTTCCTAAGCATACCATCACCATACATGGGAATCGGGATATAGCAGCCGAGTGTGACGAAGGAGATGCAGCCATGGCGGAGCAAGCTTGTAGAAAAGAGGAACTCAAGTATTACCTGTCTCAAGTAGACCCGGATGACAGAACATCGTTAAAAAGACCAAATACTGAAGATGAAAGAGCAAAGTTCAAGGCAGCACAGGACACCAAGATGGTGGCTTTTGTCGAAGGTGGTCCCTCTAAGCAATTTGCTATAGAATCTAACTTGGACAGCGAGCAGGAGAAGGCACTTGTGGAGTTTATTCGTTCAAATGCGGATGTGTTTGCTTGGACGCCTAGTGACATGCCGAGTATCCCTACAGAGTTGGCAGAGCACAGTTTGCACGTAGATCCCAAGTCCAGGCCTGTGAAGCAGGGCTTGAGAAAGATGAATGAGGAAAGAAGGAAAGCTATAGGAGAAGAAATTGCTCGGCTGTTGACAGCCGGCTTTATCATGGAAGTATTTCACCCGGACTGGTTAGCAAACCCGGTTCTCGTGATGAAAAAGACTAATGAGTGGAGAATGTGCATTGATTATACGAGTCTCAACAAGCATTGCCCAAAGGACCCGTTCGCACTACGAATGATAGATCAGATCATAGACGCAGTGGCTGGAAGTGACCTATTATGCTTCCTGGATGCATATTCCGGGTATCATCAGATAAAGCTCAAGAAGGAGGATTGGGAGAAAACATCATTCATAACCCCTTTCGGGGCCTTTTTGATGGAGGGATGATAACCCGGTAGGCCAACGCCAAGGTGTAACTCGGCCCAAAGGACGCTGCGCAAGATCCGGCTAAGGATAAAGGAACTTCTAGAAGGCCCAAGTTTGTAGGCCTCGTAACCCGGATTGTGGGTTACGGTAAGGAAAGTTAGGGTTTTGTATGCGGTGTCCGGGTAGGATTCAGGGTGCGGCTTGGAGGGCAAGCAAGGGGGTCCGGGTGCTTTATAAGCCGGCCCCTAGGTCTAGTTTAGGGAGATCCAAGAGTTCTAGCAATATCGCCTCATATCGAATATCCAGTGTAACACGAGAGTTGAGTTAATATATCGAGATCGGAGACTCGGCGACTTGATTGCCGGCTACCAGATCGCATATCATCATGTTTTCCTCTGAGCTAAACCCTCTCCCAAACACCAGAGTCGTCTTGCCCCAAGATAAGTTACCCCCGGTAACGTCTGCCGTGATTATCCCACGACAGTTGGCGCCCACCGTGGGGCCTGCGTCCAAAGGTGTTTACATCACGGGAGAATCTCGGAAGAACATGGAGAACCTTGTCATCGGCGAGATCTACACCGACCGCGAAGGAGAGAAGATGGTGGACGATTCCGGCTGGGGGCCAGAGTCGGATCACCTCGAATCCGGATCTATCGTGACAATCGGCCGGATCAACGTCTTCATTGGTATGGTACGTACTTCCGGTTCGATCCCTGACGACTTTGGATTTGATTCTGTGTCAGGGGAGGCCACCTACATTCAATCAGATGGAGAAGAATCAGTTGGAACGACAGATCCGACAGAAGGACCCACCACGAAGAAGGAACAGCCGGAGGAGCCGACATGGACCCCGCGTGGCCGGGTCGAGAGAGAAGATGATACCGAGTCTATCCTACATCTGCTGGAGAACCGGTATGAGGAAAATAGCAGCGAAGAGGAACAGTATGAATTCGCGCCAAGCATTGTGCGCTGGGTTGCGGTTTACACGGCTCCCGCGACCAATCTCAACCAGGAGAACGTGACCGCGGCCGCAGTCGGAGCAGCACAAGCAGTGGCCCAGCAGCAAGGTCCGGCCAACGGAAACCCGGTTCTGGTCCGGGTTGACGGAGAGTCGGCATCGGTTACCAGTCAAGCGGCGGAAAACGAGTTACACGCAAACACGTTTGGATTCCTAGCAAACCGGACACCAGGGGCGGGTCCTTCCAATCCACAACACCCGTCCATGTTCGACAACAATCTGATTCTAGATCCCACAGTTCTCGCCACGGTTATCACTCCAGAAAATGCGGCAGAGCATGTTAGGGATCTGGATGTAGCCCGTCGTGCATTGGAGAAACAGAGAAGGCAAGTAGAAGCAGAAAGGCAAGTGATGGCCACACGCCAACGTGAGCTGGATGCACTGGAAACACGGCTCCGAGAGGAAACAACTAGAATACATCAAAGGCACCAAACCAGATTACCAGCGTTGGGTGGAGTTATAAATCCAGCTACACTTTTATCACACCTCAAGATCAGCCGATTCCAGCGGCGAACCAAGGAACTGCACCTCAACCGGCAACTGTGGGAACACAGCCGGCAAACGTGCAAGCCGGGTTACCTTTACCATAGACTGGAGTTGCAACCGGCAATACATTACCACCACCACCACCGTCACGATTTCGCACACCGGCAGGTCATTACAACAATCCCATGGACAACGTGTACGCAGCAACGCTCGCATTGAATCAAATCCCCGTGAGAGAGTCGCCCCACGCAGAGGAGACCCGGCGGGCGATAGATATGCTGCACACTGCGGTGGCGCAACATGCTAATTACCCGGATCACAGAAGTGGAATGCATGGGACACCATATGTCAGTCAGCAACGAGGCAATACCGGCAATATCCAGACAAGTTCACCGCGGCGGAGGGAAGAGCAGCAGCAAATGCCGCCTCCTCCGCGCGTTCAGGCAGCACCAGCAGCATCAGCAGCACAAGCTATCGTGGATAGTTCCAGAGCCAGGAGAGCCGTGGCCGGGTCTGCGGTGCATGGACCACCAGCAGTACCGCATCCAGTCGTGCCCCCCGCAGGATCACACGTTTTTCGAGTAAGGCCAGTTCCGACCAACCTTGCGGGACCTAAGTGTCTCTCGGATATCATCAGGGCTGAACCTTACCCGGAAAAAGTTCAAAGAACCGGGCAAAGTAGTGAACTATGAGCCGACTATGGATCCAGAAACATGGTTGAGCAGTTATGAGATGGCTATGTCAATTCGCAATGCATCCGAGAATCTTCAAGCCAAATTCATGTACTTGATGATGTCAGAAGGAGCAGCAAAGTTATGGTTCACCAATCTACCGGAAGGATCTATCAAGTCGTGGGAGGAGTTGAAAACCGTGTTTATCAAGCACTTTCATGGGACGTGCAGAAAGTTATTCACTATTGATGACCTAGAGCGATGGGTCCAGAAGAAGGGAGAGTCGGCGCGCAGCTGGGTGCGTCGGGTTATGGAAATACTTCATTCATCCACAGATATTCAGCCCAAGGACGCATTACAAGCTATGGTGAAAACGTGCAAGTACACACCTTTAGTGCAAAAGTTAACTGGCATGAAATCTAGTCGGAATGCTTCAGAGGTTACGATGGGAGAACTGATGGATGCATGCAACTAACACGCCGCAACGGACACTACAGAAGAGGAAGTTGATGACAAAAAAGCAAAAGCGAACACAAGTAATAGTGGAAGAACCGGCAATGGATCAGCGCCGGGTAACAACGGAAACAGCCAGAACAAGCGCCCGTTTGAGGGAGAGTCCGAGTTTGTCGCCAGCACGGAAGCCGGGTCTTCGAGACCCAGGGCAGAAGGAAATTTCAATACTGGAAATCACAATGGAGGAAGCTATCAAGGGCCGCCAAGGCCGAGTAACAATTGGGACATCTTCAGAATGGCGTGCCCGAAGCACAGCAGGAACGGTAGGCCGGCTAACCACTCCTTGGAGCAGTGCGCCGACCTACAGAGATGGAAGAACGAGGAAGTGAACAGAGCCATGCGAGGTGCAGGACGGGGAGGAGGACCGGGTCCAGGTGGAAACCCGGGCAACGGCCCACCCCCAGAGGGTAACCCGGCAGCCGGAAATCAGGGTAACAACCAAGGGGGAGCTGGAGGTTTCCAGGCTAACCCCAAGCAGTTGGGTCAATATCACGTGCATACTACAGGAAGTTCTAACAAGGACAAAAAGATACTGAAGCAAGCGATAAACTCGTTTTCCTTCGGCTGTTCCGAGATACCTGAGGTGGTCAGAGCAGGATGTAACATGGAGCAGAATAGATCACCCGGACAGAATAGAACACCCGGGAGTATTAGCATTGGTAGTTGCACCGCAGGTCAATGGGTATGAGCTGAAAAAGGTCCTGATGGATGGTGGAAGTAGCATCAATATCCTGTATTGGGAAACCTTTCTACGCATGGGTCTCAAGGAGTCTCAGCTACAGAAAAGTTCAACAATTTTTCATGGGATAGTGCCGGGTCACTCAGCGTGCCCCGAGAGAAAAATCGCATTGGAGGTAGCTTTTGGGGAATCAAAGGACAATTATCGAGTCGAGTGGCTCACTTTCGAGGTGGTCAAGTTGCAGTCCTTATCACGCGTTGTTCGGAAGGCCGGCTTATGCTAAATTCATGGCTAGGTCGTGTTATGTGTATCTGCAGCTGAAAATCCCGGGTCCTAAGCAGACCATCACCATACATGGAAGACGGGATATAGCGGCTGAGTGCGATGAGGGAGACGCAGCAATGGCTGAGCAAGCTTGCAGAAAAGAGGAACTCAAGTATTATCGGTCTCAAGCAGACCCGGATGACAAAACATCATTGAAAAGGCCGAGTACTGAAGACGAAAGAGCAAAGTTCAAGACAACACAAGACACCAAGATGGTGGCTTTCATCAAGGATGATTCCCCCAAACAATCTGCCATAGGAGAAGAAATTGCATGGCCGTTCACAGCCAGCCGCGTCATGGAAACGCCTCACCCGGATTGGCTAGCAAACCCGGTACTCATGATAAAAAAGACCAACAAGTGGAGAATGTGTATCGATTACGTCAGTTCCGGATAGATTCCCAAGAAGAACTAAACAATGTTACGGGCAGCAGGTTTCAGACGCACTCTTTTCCTATCCAGGGTACCTAAGGGGACTGGAAGGTTTTTAATGAGGCGGCCTGCTGACCCAAACTTTCTCGTATCAATAAAGAGATGGTTAAGCAATATATCTTCTTCACATGCGCTATCAAGTCTTATTTTGTTATGATCCTTACTTCGGTTACAGGTAAGTATTATTTATTGTTATCAGTACATCAGTTTCATTAAGTATGTTGCATATATCTAGGTCTTGGGGGCTGATTGCTTGAATAGCACAGCTACAAACTCAAAGACCCGGCCTTGATGCCTATGAGTTATAAGGGCCAATTACTCGCAAACGAGTACGGCTGCAATCTTATAACCGGACAAAGGAGCCAAATTTTCTTGACTTTTCTTACTTAAGCTCGATGTGACTCGCACTAAAGTGGCATGATTTGCTCGCTTACGATTACAATCAGCCATGAAGCCCAATGGGACTTGCCTGACCCTGTTTTCGTATAGATGTAACAACATGATATCCACACGAAAGCCGGCTTATAGTACAAGATAGTCAAAAGGGTCATCTAAACCATAAGTTATGCAGAGTACAGGGCTAATAGCCGGAAACTCAACGTTTATTAAGCATAACTTCAATACCTATGTGAAACGGCTCTAGGGTTTGGGCTTAGTAGAAAACAATTTGTTCTCTTGGAAAGTCCACACATCCCAGACTCGGATTTCGGGCCTTGGGGACTGGGGATTTCGAAACAGAAACAAGTTGCTTAGTTACCAAGCTCGAAAAACCCTAAACATCCGAGTCTTGGGGACTTGGGGACTTAGAGAAAAGTCCATTTGTCAAAACCCACGATACTCGGAAACCGAGCCTCACAAAAGGAACCATAAAGAAAGTCGGATATCAAGAATGAGCTCAAAAACAGACAAGTATCAAATTCATCCAAAGGCCAGGAGAGGCACGAAGTATACCAAGGAATGAAAGTGCATTACAAATCCCGATACTAGTATCAAAGGTGCACAGGTGCACCGTCAAAAGAATATCTGTTTCGAACAAAAGCATCGAACGGCCAAGGTATCATGATGGCATTTGTTTACTCGGCTTCCCGAGTCGGGTCCGCATCTTCGCCCTTGACCTCCGGGTCTTGGTCCTGGGCTTGCTCTTCAGCTTTCCCAGCGTCGTCACCCGGATTCTTCGCATCAGGACGGACAGGCGGGCGGACAGCCGGCGCAGAGGTGGTTGGCTCTGACCCTAACTCGGCTTCCCTCTTCGCGGTTTCTTCCCTTTTCCTGGCCGAATAGGCATTCCATTTCTCCAAAATATCGAAGGGTGGGGGTGCTTCCTCCTGCACGGCTTTGTTTTCAGCATCGTACGAACTCATAAACGTGCGCAGGTCCATGCTATCGGCCAAAGTGGTTGCCGAGTGACGCACTGCGGATTGTACGGCCTTGAAGTCCTTGGGCCCAAATCTGGAGCCATCCGCTTTGAATTCTGGAAACCCGGATATCACCTTTGCCGGCTCAAGCTTAGGAAAGTAAGCCTTAGCCAGCGTAAAGGCCCGGGTCATACCAACCCGGCATGCCGAGGGTTTCCAGAGCTCGATCCATGCAGGCATGGTGGAGCATGCTTGGATAAGATTTTCTTCACCTCGATATGCCTCAGTCGGACATTGCACGACGTCCAATATCCACTTGGTGCCGGCGAAGAAGGTCCGGAGCACAGTCTTTAAAGTTTTAACTTTTTTAACATCATCTTCTTCTGGGGCCGCAAGGTTAGCGCCTGCAGTTGAAACAATAAGGGCCACATCAGTAATTCCGAGTATCACGAATCAAGTAACAAGGCAGAGGCATGAAAGCAATCAGCAGCAAAAAACTTACTAAGCAAGATGCGATAAGTATCGGTAACTTGGTCCGATAACTTCTTCAGTGCGGTTTGAGAAGTGGTGCACTTTTTCTTGTATTTGGAAATATCTTTCTTCAAAGTTTCCACTTCAGCCTCAAGGGCCTCTCTCCGCTTTACCTCGGCAAGCAGGAGTTGTTCGGTCTTGAGCAAAATTTCATCAGACCGGGTGGCCTGTGCCTGTAAGAGACCAAAGTATAAGAATTAGTCGGGTATCATGGCAAGCCGAGTATCGCACAGAGTACCGAGCACAACTTCAACAAGTTATACTCGGAACTTGGGGACTAGATGGATACTAAGAGATATCAGGTAAGGTTACCTGGTGCTCCACTGCCATACGCTCTAGAATATTGCTCTCCGAGGCCTTCATGGCAAGAAGAGCGCTCATCATTTGATCGAAAGTATTGTTGCCCAAGTTGGAAGACCCGGGATCTTGGAGACTCGGAGAAGGAGTTCTCTTCTTTTGCAGGGGAAGGAATCCGGGTCGTCCGAACATTGGAGTCTGGTACCCCTCCTCCCATGCCCAAGGCTGCAGCTTCTTCCTCCTCGCGTGCGTGCGAGGCTATTGGATACTCGGCTTCTTGATCAGCCGGGTTTACTGGTGGCACTTGTTGATATTCGCCGCCAGCTGCGGCCGTCATATCGTCAGTGGGGTTTCCATTACCCGGGTCATCGGTCTCCATATTTTCCTGGTCACTGACAGTGACCGTGGCTCTATGGACGGTATAAATGAGCACTTAACGTACAGCTGGAAAAATTAGGAAAAGGTGATAGGATGTCAGGAAAAGAAACTTACCCGGCATTCACCCTGAAGTCCGAGGGGAACTCGCTGCTGGACCCGGAAGAAACTGAAAAATTATCAAGCAAGTAAGACATGGAATTGTCCCATGAGGGGATGATTTGGAAGGACTTTGACATTCAGGAAAGGATTAGGTGAATACCAGCGCGTCGAGCCGGAGACGACGAAATACCCGGATTAAGAGCGCCATCACCCGGAAAGTTCCGAGTCATTCGGCGCTTGGTCACGAGCGGATCCTTCAAGTACGGCCAATTGGATAACTCCCGTTTCAGCTCGTGCATGTTATCAAAAGAATATGGTTTAGAGGCAAGGGAGCGATATGGAACCTTGAAGACGACCCCTCGGGGTTTCCTCTTTGCTCCGACCTTGATTGTCGGTTCAGCGTCGTCTTCGTCGCTGGCTGACTCCACCTTGCCTTCAGCTTCTTCTTCGTCGTCCTTGTCCTCTTGTTCTGAAAGTTATCAAGGTTTACAGTCGGAAAATGAAGAATGAGCAACAACGAGCTCAAAGAAACTAAGTGAAACTCGGAATGCACCTTCATCTGAGTTAACAGCCTCTTCTTTCTCCTCTGGACTTTCAGAGTTAGGGGGAGTTTCAATCTTCCAAAAGGCATCATCGGCCTGAGGTAAAGATATAAGAATGAAGGTTAACAGCTGTATCGAGTAGAAAGTGTGAAGGTAAAGATGTGAAAGCCGGATCTTTACCTCAGGAGCGGGGTTCTCGCGCGTAAAGGGTTCTAACCCGGCTATATTCCGGATTACCTCCAACTTCTCCGTCAAGAAGCCCTTGATGGTTTTGTTGGTGTCGCCGGCTGCAAAGCTATTGGTGGAGTATCGGAGCGCGTCCGTGGTGTGCCCCGAGTACTCGCACATTAACTTCGTGCGGATGGAATTGGGTTGGATCCGGAAATCAACCCAAGTTTTCACCAGGTTAAGCCCAATGAGACCTTGGGCTGAAAGAATAGCAATTTTAGCCAACAAAGGTTGGATTGCCTCCCTGTACGAGTCAGGGGCGAAAGCGTTGAAGGTCTCGGAGATATCGAGGAGGCCCTCCGAGTAACCCGGCAGCTTCTTTTTGCCGGGTGGGGAGGTGTCTCGGCAGTAAAAGTATGAGAGTTGCCAGTGTTTGACGTGGGAGTTGAGAGTGAGAGGTGGCATTGGAGAATTCTTGCGGCGCTGGATAGAGACCCCGCCGTAAGCAAGAAGTGCTCCGTCACCGCTTTCGCGGCACGGTTTGCACTGAAAAAGTTCGATAAAGAGAGCCAAACTTGGCGGAGTGCACAAATATGACTTGGAAAGAACGATGAAGTGGGAAATATTTAACATAGAGTTAGGCCCTATGTCGAATACCCGGAGGCCATAATGGCTCAGAACTTCACGAAAGAAAGGGTGACCCGGAGGACGGAACCCCCGGGTCACGTGCTCGACGAAGCTGATTACCTCGTCATCGGCAGGCGTGGGCCGGGTCTCGTCACCCGGCACCCTCCAGTGGATATCTTTTTGAGAGGGGAGAACCCCTAACTCGGCCAGTTCTTCTAACTTGGCCTTCGTAACAGTGGATCGCGCCCAGTTGGCGGATATGGAATTGGTGGTCTTGGCCTTGGCTGGCTGCTTCCCCTGCTTCTTGGGAGCCATGGGATCAACCTGCAAAGCACAAGATAAAAAGGTACAAGGAGTAAGACTCAGAAACCATGAGTTATCCGAGTATTTGTAAGCGATATCGAGAAAACATGGAAGCTAAGAATTATCCGGGTATCATCCTGCGGAGCAAAGAGTACAAGTTATCCGGGTATCAGGTATCATTATAGAAGCTACTGGGCACTTACGTATTGAAAGGTGTTTGAGGAATATGGATGATTGCCCATGTGTCTACTACAAACAAAAGAACCGGAAGAAGAGGATTTTCCGGGTGTCAATAGAAGGCGCGGAAATTTTTTGCGAAATGGATCTAGATTGGAAAATTTGCGGATGATTCTACGGAGAAATTGATGATTAATGATGATACAGGAATGATATGTGACCATTTATCAAGCTATTGGAGGAGCTAGTAAGCATCTAAGTGACCTAATTGGGCGTGGCAAGAAAAAACGACTGGCGGATTGACTTAGATCCAATCGGGAGTAAATAGAGAAATTGAGAGGTCAACTTAATGGATACAGGAAACTTACTGGAGGAGATTGAAGTAAAGCCCGACGGAGGCAGATAGCACAGTCTTGGTGCCCCTTTGCGACTCCCGGCGGGCAGGTCGGGGGCGCGGCGGCGGATCTTGGCGGCGGCGCGGGGCGAACCGTGGCGGAGCGTAGCCGGCGGCGGATTGGCTCCGGTGACGCGCGCGAGGTCTCCGTGACGGTGCTCTGCGAGCTTGAGCGCGGAAGTGAAGAGAAGGAGGAAAAGGGGGAAATGAGCCGTTGGGGTTAGGTTGACCCCTAAGTACCTATTTATAAGGGTGCGGGCGGATAAACCTAGTTCAACGGGCGGGAACCGGAAATTTCGGAATAACGGCTATCTGCCCGGATTTTGTGAGATATGCTTTAAGTGTTGGACGAGATATTCGGACAGAGATAAGAAGGAGATCCTCTCCGCAACATCGGGACCAATTATCGAGTAAAGTAATCCGGACCTTTGACATTCTTATCAGGGCATTGACCCGGAAAAAGTAAAGAAGGACCTAGTGAAAACCAGGTTACTATATGGCCACCTTGGAGTTAGGCCTAGCTGTTTATCAAAGCACCTTAACCCGACCTCTATGGACTTGTACATTTGATACTTTTGCAGGGAATAGCGAGCGCTTCAAGGAGGATCCTGTGAAGCCCAAGCTATTCTGGGGACTACTGATGGAGGGATGATAACCCGGTAGGCCAACGCCAAGGTGTAACTCGGCCCAAAGGACGCTGCGCAAGATCCGGCTAAGGATAAAGGAACTTCTAGAAGGCCCAAGTTTGTAGGCCTCGTAACCCGGATTGTGGGTTACGGTAAGGAAAGTTAGGGTTTTGTATGCGGTGTCCGGGTAGGATTCAGGGTGCGCCTTGGAGGGCAAGCCAGGGGGTCCGGGTGCTTTATAAGCCGACCCCTAGGTCTAGTTTAGGGAGATCCAAGAGTTCTAGCAATATTGCCTGATATCGAATATCCAGTGTAACACGAGAGTTGAGTTAATATATCGAGATCGGAGACTCGGCGACTTGATCACCGGTTACCAGATCGCATATCATCATGTTTTCCTCTGAGCTAAACCCTCTCCCAAACACCAGAGTCGTCTTGCCCCAAGATAAGTTACCCCCGGTAACGTCTGCCGTGATTATCCCACGACACTTTTGTTACAAGACCATGACATTTGGATTGAAGAACGCCGGCGCAACCTATCAACGGTGTATTCAGAAGTGCTTCGAGGACCAAATTGGACGCAACGTCCATGCTTATGTAGATGATGTGGTTATCAAGACCAGAAAGGCGGAGACATTCATTGATGATCTAAAGGAAACGTTCAAGAACCTGAGGAGGTATCAGATGAAACTAAACCCGACAAAGTGTGTATTTGGAGTTCCAGCTGGGAAATTACTCGGCTTCATCGTTTCAGACGAAGGAATTGAGGCAAACCCGGATAAAATCAAAGCTATCCAGAGTCTAAAAAGCCGGAAAATTTGAAGCATGTTCAGAAGCTCACAGGGTGCGTAGCAGCCTTGAGCCGGTTTATATCCAGACTCGGAGAAAAGGCAATACCCTTGTACCGGCTCTTGAAGAAATCCGATAAATTCGTGTGGGATCAAGAGGCGGATGAGGTGTTCGAGGCACTAAAGAAGCAGTTATCTGAAGCACCAGTCCTAGCGGCCCCGGGTCCTAAAGAGCCTATGTTGCTATACGTAGCAGCTGGCCCCCGAGCCGTTAGTGCAGTAGTTGTTGTGGAGCGCAAAGAGGATGGGAAAGATCACCCGGTCCAAGGACCGGTTTATTACGTCAGTGAGGTATTATCAGAGGCAAAGCAGCGCTATCCACATTGGCAAAAGCTGGTTTTCGGGGTCTTCATGGCCAGCCGGAAACTGAAGCCATACTTCCAGGAACACCCCATAACAGTGGTTAGTTCGATACCAATGTCGGATATCATCAGAAACTCGGATGCAACAGGAAGAATAGCCAAGTGGGCGATAGAGATGGGGGATTATCACATCAACTACGAGCCCAGGTCAGCAATCAAATCTCAGGCTCTAGTTGATTTCATTAACGATTGGACGCACACAGGCATGCCCACCATGGCTCCAAACACCGAGTCTTGGATCATGCACTTTGATGGTTCCAAGCAATACGAGGGGTCAGGAGCTGGAGTGGTGCTAACATCACCCAAAGGAGACAAGTTGAGTTACGTGCTACAGATTCACTTTGACTGTTCCAACAACGTGGCCGAGTATGAGGCCTTATTGCATGGCTTAAAGGTAGCCAAAGAGATGAATATTAAGAGGATACGATGCTTTGGAGATTCGGACCTTGTGGTACAGCAGGTCTCAGGAACTTGGGATAGAAAAGATGCAACTATGGCAGCATACCGCAGAGAGGTTGATAGGGTTGCAGGGTGTTTTTCCGGGTATGAGGTGGAGCACATAGACAGAAGAAAAAACGAGGCAGCAGATGCACTCGCCAGACTCGGCTCGCGCAGAGAGCCGGTTCCACCTAATGTTTTCCTGGATGAACTATGGCGACCATCAGTTAAAACCGAGTCTGAGGAAGAACTGGCAAACCAAGACCCGGATTTGGAGCTCGTGGCCACGGTACGCGCTGTTCCCGAGTGGACAGATCCGTTCCTGGCCTACCTATCGCAGGGCGAGTTACCACAGCAGGACGTATTAGCAAGACAAATTCTGAGGCGAGCAAAGGGATATTCTATCATCAATGGGGAGTTATACAAGAGAAGTCCAGCAGGAGTCTTTTTGTGCTGTGTAGCACCAGAAGAAGGCCGACAAATCCTCAAGGAAATCCATGAAGGTGATTGTGGGCATCATGCATCCACAAGATCCCTCGTGGCCAAAGCTTATCGACACGGTTTCTTTTGGCTCACGGCCCTAGCAGACGCGCAGCGCTTGGTGGCAAGGTGTGACGGATGTCAAAGGTACGCTCGCCAAACCCATGTGCCGGCTATGGAATTACGGACGATCCCGTTAACTTGGCCGTTCGCTGTTTGGGGTATGGACATGGTTGGCCCCTTTCACATGTCACCTTGCAAAAAGACACACCTCTTGGTGGCTATTGATAAGTTTACCAAGTGGGTTGAGGTTATGCCAGTTACCAATTGTGAAGCAGTTACAGCAGTCAAGTTCCTGAAAAAGATCATCTATCGGTTCGGGTATCCCCACAGCATAATTACCGACAATGGAACCAACATGTCCCTTGGTGAGATGGAGAAATTTTGTGGTAACAATGGAATCCGGCTTGACATAGCATCAGTGGCCCATCCACAGGCTAATGGACAAGTGGAGAGGGCAAATCAAGAGTTGCTTCGTGGATTAAAGCCACGATTGCGAGTTCCATGCATCAGAGCTGCTGGTGCATGGGTTGAGGAGTTACCTTCAGTGGTGTGGGGTATCAACACTACACCCAATAGATCTACTCAGATGACGCCATTCTTCATGGTTTATGGTGCGGAGGCGGTGTTGCCGAGTGACATTATTCATGACTCGCCTCGAGTATCGGATTACGTCGAGGTGGAGAACGAGAAGACCCGGCAGGACGCCGTGGACATGTTAGAAGAACACAGGGAACAAGCTTTAGAGAGATCAGCCATATATCAGCAGGATCTGCGGAGATATCATAGCCGGCGCGTGAAAACCCGGGTCTTCCAGGAAGGAGACCTGGTTCTGCGCCTGGTACAGTCATATGAGGGAAAACACAGGCTATCACCTCCATGGGAAGGACCGTTTATCATAAGCCGGAATCTGCACAATGGATCATATTACTTGATAGATGCAAGGGAAGAGTCGGCTACGGTTAACGACACCGTTCATACCAGTTCATCTATGCAAGAGAGAGGAAGACCATGGAACGTGGCTCAGCTGCGTCCCTACTATACCTAGTATAGACTAGATTCACAAGTGGAATTGCACGATGTAACAGGCAGCAGGTTTCAGACGCACTCTTTTCCTATCCAGGGTACCTAAGGGGACTGGAGGTTTTTTTAATGAGGCGGCCTGCTGACCTAATTTTCTCATATCAATAAAAAGATGGTTAAGCAACATATCGTTCTTTTTCCTGCCCTTTTTTATCAAGTTCTTTATTTTCCTGTTATGTTTTTTACTTTTCTTCCAGGTAAGTATTATTTATTGTTCTTTGTACATTATTTTCTTTAGTATGTTGCATATATTCAGGTCTTGGGGGCTGATTGCTTGAATAGCACAGTTACAAACTCACAGACCCGGCCATGATGCCTATGAGTTATAAGGGCCGATTACTCGCAAACGAGTACGGGTGCAATCTTATAACCGGACAAAGGAGCCAAATTTTTCTTGACTTTTCTTACTTAAGCTCGATGTGACTCGCACTAAAGTGGCATGCTTTGCTCGCTTACGATTACAATCAGCCATGAAGCCCAATGGGACTTGCCTGACCCTGTTTTCGTATAGATGTAACAACATGATATCCACGCGAAAGCCGGCTTACAGTACAAGATAGTCAAAAGGGTCATCTAAACCACAAGTTATGCAGAGTACATGGCTAATAGCCGGAAACTCAAAGTTTATTAAGCATAACTTTCAATACCTATGTGAAACGGCTCTAGGTTTTGGGCTTAGCAGAAACAACTTGTTTTCTTTGAGAAACCTCACACCCCAGACTCGGAATTTCGGGCCTTGGGGACTGGGTATTTTGAAAAGGAAAAAGTTGCTTAACTAGTAAGCTCAAAAACCCAAACATCCGAGTCTTGGGGACTTGGGGACTTAGAGAAAAGTCCACTTGTTAAAACCCACGAGACTCGGAAACCGAGTCTCACAAAAGGAACCATAAAGTAAGTCGGAATATCCAGAATAAACGAGCTCAAAGACAGATAAATATCAAAATCATCCAAAGGCCAGAAAGAGCTACGGAAGCTATTAAAGTTTCATAATGTATTTACATAATGCGATGGTAATATCAAAAGTGCACATGTGCACTATCAAAAGAATATCTATTTTTACAAGGGCATCGGGCAAGCAAGGTATTAAGATGGCATCAGGTAATAATTTAATCGGCCTCCTGGGCTGGGTCCACATCCTTATCCTTGCCCTCCGGGTCTCGATCTTGGGTTTGCTCCTTAGAAGCATTCGCAGCATCATCATCCGGATTTTCAGCATCAGGACGAATAGGCGGACGAACAGTCGGCGTAGAAGAAGTTGGTGTTGATCCCAAATCGGCTTCCTTCTTTGCAGCTTCCTCCCTCCGCCTGGCCGAGCCAGCATTCCACTTTTCCAAAATATCGAATGGCAAGGGCGTGTCTTCCTTCACAGCTTTGCCCTCAGCGTCGTATGGAGACATAAACTTGCTCAAGTCCATACTATCGGCAAGAGCAGTTGCCGAGTGACGTACCTCGGCTTGCACGGCCTTGAAATCCTTGGGCCCAAACCTGGAGCCATCCGCTTTGAACTCTGGAAACCCGGCTATTACCTTTGCCGGCTCAAGCTTAGGAAAGTAAGCTTTAGCCAGCATAAAGGCCCGGGTCATGCCAACCCGGCATGCCGAGCGCTTCCAGAGCTCAATCCACATAGGGACAGTAGAACATGCATGGATTAGGGTCTCCATACCCGGATATGCGTCAGTCGGCCACTGAATGGCGTCTAGAACCCACTTAGTGCCGGTGCAGAACCTCCGGAGGACATTCTTCAAGTTCTTTACCTTTTGAATATCATCTTTTATGAGGGCGCAAGGTTGGAATCTGCAGTACAAACAACAAAGGTTACATCAAAGTATTCCGGGTATCACGTATCAAGAAAACAAAAATCCAAGACACGAACTAGTAAGTAACAAAATCTCACCAACAAGGACACGATAAGTGTCGCCAACTTGGGCTGATAGCTTCTTCAGCGCAGCTTGGGAAATGGTGTATTTATCTTTATATTTCGTGACATCTTTTTTCAAGGCTGCCACCTCAGCCTCAAGTGCTTCTCTTAGCTTCACCTCGGTGTCCAGGAGTTGATTGGTCTTGGCCAAAATCTCCTCGGACCGAGATGCATGCGCCTAAAGGAACGGAAAGTTAAAAACTAGTCGGATATCGCAATCAGCCGAGTATTGAAAGAAGTACCGAGTGTAACTTTGACAAGTTAGACTCGGAACTTGGGGACTAGATGGATACTATGAGATATCAAGTAACGTTACCTGGTGCTCCACTGCCATACGCTCTAGCATACTGCTCTCTGAGGCCTTCATGGCAAGGAGAGCGCTCATCATTTGATCAAAGGTGTCGTTGCCCGAGTTGGAAGACCCGGGATCTTGGTAACTCGGAGAGGGGATTTTCTCCTTGGCAGGGGAAGGCACCCGAGCCGTCCGAGTATCGGAGTCTGGTGCCCCTCCTCCCGTGCCCAAGGCTGCGGCCTCCTCCTCCTCGCGTGCGTGCGAGGCTATTGGGTACTCGGCTTCTTGATCAACCGGGTTTGTTGGTGGCACTTATCATTGTTCTTTGCCGCCAGCTGCGTCTGTCATATCATCAGTGGGGTTCCCATTACCCGGGTCATCGGTCTCCATATTTTCCTGGTCACTGATAGTGACCGTGGCTCTATGGACAGTATAAGAAAGCAGTTAGCATGCAACTGGAGAAGAGTTATGGAAAGGTGATAGATCAGGAGAAGAACCTTACCCGGGATTCACCATGAAGTCCGAAGGGAACTCGCTGCTAGACCCGGATGAAACTGAAAAACATCAAGAAAGTAAGGCATGGAACTGCCCCGCTAGGGGGTGATTTGGAAAAACTTTGATATTCAAGAAAGGATTAGGTGAATACCAGCGCGTCGAGCCGGAGATGATGGAATACCCGGATTAAGGGCGCCTTCGCCCGGAAAGTTCCCAGTCATTCTGCGCTTGGTCACGAGCGAATCCTTCAAGTGCGGCCAGTTGGATAACTCTCGGTTTAGCTCGTTCATGTTATCAAAGGAGTATGGTTTAGAAGTAAGGAAGCGGTATGGAACCTTGAAGACGACCCCTCGGGGTTTCCTCTTTGCTCCGACCTTGATTGTCGGCTCAGCTTCATCTTCGTCGCTTGTTGTTTCCACCCTGCCTTCCGGTTCTTGTTCTTCGTCCTTATCCTCTAGCTCTGGAAGTTATCAAGGTATGCAAGATCAACCTCTTCTTGAACAACTTGATTGGTTCTTTACTAGCACTTGGTGGACTTTGAATTATCCCAACACTTTGGTAAGGCCTCTTGCTAAGTCAACCTCTGATCATGTACCATGTGTCATCTCAATCTCCACCAACATTCCTAAAGCCCAGATCTTCAGATTTGAAAATCATTGGATCCATCAGCCTGGATTTATGGACCTTATTGATAGAGTTTGGAAATGGCCTGTTAGGAAGAATAACATGGCTGCCACTATTACTGCTAAACTTAAAAACATCAGACATGAGCTCAAGAGGTGGGGTAGAAACCTTTCTAACCTGAAGTTATTAATTGCCAAATGCAATAAGGTTATATTGATCTTGGATACCCTGGAGGAGGAAAGGAACCTGAGTAGACCTTAATTTAATTTCAGGAATATTGTTAAAACTCATCTGCATAAGTTGCTATTATCTCAGTCGGCCTATTGGAAGAATAGATGCACTATCAGATGGGTACAGCTTGGTGGTCAAAATACTAAATTTTTCCATGCTAAAGCTACAGAACGATATAGATTTAACACTATTGCTGAAATTAAAAATGAGGAAGGGGTCTGATTGATAGACCATCATCACAAGGCAGCTGCTTTTTGGAATTGTTTCAAAAATAGAATGGGGGTTTCCTCTGTCACATCACAACTTTTAGATCTTTCCACTGTCCTTCATTCAACTGTTAATTTGCAATGTCTGGTTGAGCCCTTCACTATAGAGGAGATTACATCAGTTATGAAATCTCTTAAGACTGATAGAGCCCCTGGTCCTGATGGTTTCAATGGGCTTTTTGTGAAGAAATGTTGGGAGGTGTTAAAAGATGATTTCACTCAGCTCTGCCATGATTTTCATTCAGGAAATTTATCATTACAAATTATAAATGATTCCTATATCACTCTCATCCCAAAATCCAACTCCCCTGAAACTGTCAATGATTTCAGACCAATATCTTTGACTAATACATGTCTCAAATTTGTCACCAAGCTTATTGCTAATAGACTGCAAAATGTTATATGTGATAAAATTCATGATAACCAATATGGTTTTATAAAGGGAAGAACAATCCAAGACTGTCTTGCTTGGTCTTTTGAGTTTCTGTTCCAATTCCAACAGTCAAAAAAGAAAATAGTGGTTCTCAAGATTGATTTTGAAAAAGCCTTTGACACTCTGGATCATGAAGCCATTATACAAGTCTTGAGATTTAAAGGTTTTCCAGAATTGTTTCTCAATTGGGTCAGAGAAATTTTAGCTTCTGGATTCTCTTCTTTTCTCCTTAATGGGATACATGGGAAAAAATTCCACTTCAAAAGAGGAGTTAGGCATGGAGATCCTTTGTCTCCACTTCTATTTGTTGAAGGAGCTGATTTATTGCAGAGTTTAGTCAATAAGGCATACTCTGATGGTTTGCTTTCCTCTCCTATCGCAGTCAGAAAGGATTTTCCTCTAATCCAGTATGCTGATGATACAATTGTGGTTCTTCCAGCATGTAAAAAAACTTGGAGGTCTTCAAGGACATTCTAAATACTTATGTTGCCTTTACAGGATTGAAAATCAACTTTCATAAATCATCTATGATTCCTATCAATTTGGATTCTGATGAAGCTAGTGCTCTAGCTGATTTTTTTCAGTGTAAAACTGGGTCTATGCCTTTCACTTATCTTGGATTGCCTATGGGTACCACTAGACCTACTATCAAGGATTTCTATCCTTTAATTGATAGAGTTGAAAGGAGGCTTTCTGCCACTTCCTCTTTTCTGTCCTATGGTGATAGGCTGGTGCTAGTGAATTCTATTTTGTCTTCATTGCCAACCTACTATATGCTCTCTTTAGTTATTCCTGCTGGTGTTATTGAAGTTATTGAAAGAGCAAGAAGGCATTGCTTGTGGAGTAAAAGAGGAAAAGGAAAATCTCATTCCCTTGCAGCTTGGCATATGGTATGTAAACCCAAAAAGAAGGGAGGACTGGGGATTATAAACTTGAAAATACAAAACTCTGCTCTTCTTCTTAAACATCTTGATAAATTCTATAATCAGGAGGACTTGCCTTGGGTGCAGCTTATTACTGATGCTTACTATTATAAGGCTGTTCCTCATGCTGTGGTAGAATCTGGTTCTTTTTGGTGGAGAAATATCTTGGCATTATCTGAGGATTTCAGAAATTACACTACATGCTGTGTAGGAAATGGTTTCACTTCATTGTTTTGGGAGGACAATTGGCAGCCACAAATACTTAAGATAACCTTTCCAAGGCTCTACTCTTTTGCCAAAGATAAGCTTCAGTCTGTGAATGATTTCCTGCTTTGCACAGATTGCATTCAGAATTTTGCTTTGCCTTTGTCAATCCAAGCAAATGAAGAACTAAGGTTGTTGAAATGCATGATTGGTAATTTTAAAATACAATCTAATATTAAAGACCAATGGAAGAGTCCACACTTAACTGGCAGATTACATCCTAGCTCTTTTTATAAACAACATTTTAATGGTGTCCCTGATGATTCACTTTCTTTTGGATTATGGAAGAGCAAGTGTCAATCTAAGCACATATTCTTTGCTTGGCTACTACTGCATGATAGAATTAACACAAAGGATATGTTGCTCAGAAGACACTGGATCATTAATACTTCTTCTGATTGCGTCCTATGTCCTGGCCAAGTTCATGAAGATTGGAGACATTTATTCTTCAATTGTACATTCAGTACAAGGATTTGGAACTATCTGCAAATCCCTTGGCACCCTGGCTCCTCATCATATGCTATCATGTCTGCCAGGAAACATTTTGCTGGTCCTTGTTTTGTGGAGATTGTGATCCTGGCCTGCTGGTGCATCTGGAAGCAAAGAAATGGATGGATTTTCAAGAACATCAAGCCAACTTTTAGAGGTTGGAAGGCCCTGTTTATACAGGAAGTCACTCTGCTTAAGTACAGGGTGAAGAGTGAAAACTCTGTTTTTTTGACATCATGGATTAATTCACTCCCCTAATCCCTTTGTATATATTGTATATATCTGTAAATAACCTTTTATTTTATTAATAAATGGGGGGGGGGGGCTGTGGGGGATTCCCCCACAGTATTGGTGTAAAACAAAAGGTATACAATCGGAAAAACAGAGAATGAACAATAACGAGCTCGCAGAAACTAAGTGAGACTCGAAATGTACCTTCCTCCGAGTTAATCACGCCCTCTTCCTCCTCTGGGTTTTCGGAGTTAGGGAGAGTTTCGATGTTCCAAAAGACGTTATCAGCCTGAAACAAAGGTATAAAGATGAGAGTTAACAACTGTATCGAGAGGAAAGCATGAAAGTAAAAGTATGAGAGTCGGATTTTTACCCGAGGAACTGGGTTCTCGCGTGTAAAGGGTTCCAACCCGGCTATGTTTCGGATTACCTCCAACTTCTCCGTCAAGAAACCCTTGATGGTCTTGTTGGTGTCACCGGTCGCGTAATTTTTAGACGAGTATCGGAGGGAATCTGTAGAATGCCCCGAGTACTCGCACATTAACTTAGTGCGGATAGAGTTGGGTTGGATCCGGAAGTTGACCCACGTCTTCACCAAGTTAAGCCCAAGGAGACCTTGGGCCGAGAGAATAGCTATTTTAGCTAAGAGAGGTTGGATCGCCTCCCTGTCCGATTCAGGGGCAAAGGCATTGAAGTTTTCGGAGATATCAGGGAGACCCTCCGAGTAACCCGGCAGTTTCCTTTCGCCGGGTGGGGAGGTGTCTCGGCAGTAAAAGAAAGAGAGTTGCTAATGCTTAACGTGAGAGTTCAAGTTAAGAGTCGGCATTGGGGAATTTTTGCGGCGCTGGATAGAGACCCCGCCGCAAGCAAGAAGTGCCCCGTCACCGCTTTCGCGGCACGGTTTGCATTGGAAAAGTTCGATAAAAAGAGCCAAATTTGGCGGAGTGCACAAATATGACTCGGAAAGAACGATAAAATGGGTTATATTCAACATAGAGTTAGGCCCTATGTCGAATACCCGGAGGCCGTAATGGCTCAAGACTTCGCGGAAGAAAGGGTGACCCGGAGGGCGAAACCCCCGGGTCACGTGCTCGAAAAAGAAGATTACCTCGTCGGCAGCAGGCATGGGCCGGTTCTCGTCACCCGTCACCCTCCAGTGGATATATTCTTGAGGGGGGAGGACCCCTAACTCGGCCAGCTCTTCTAGCTTGGCCTTGGTGACAGTGGATCGCGCCCAGTTGGCGGATATTGACTGGGTCATTCTTGCTTTAGCCGGCTGCTTCCCTTGCTTCTTGGGAGCCATGGGTTCAACCTGCAAAGCACGAGACAAAAAGGTACAAGACATAAGACTCGGAAATCATGAGTTATCCGAGTATATGCAAGCGGTATCAGTAAGGCATAGAAACTAAGAGTCATCCGGGTATCATTGGACGGAGCAAAAGTTACAGATTATCCGACTATCAAGTATCAGTACAGAAACTATGGGGTACTTACGTATTGGTAAGCATTCGTGGAAGAAGGTTGATTGCCCATGTATCTAGTGCAGATAAAAGAACCGGAAGAAGTGGATCTTCCGGGTATCAATGGCAGCCGCGAAAAATTTGGGCAAAATGGATCTAGATTGAAAAATTTGCGGACGATTATGCGGAGAAATTGATGATTAACTGCGATAGGGGAGTGATGTATGACCATCTATCAAGCTATTTGGACGAACTAGCGTGGAATTACGCGACCTAATCCGGTGTGGAGAGGGAAATGGCCCGCGGAAGGCCAAGATCCAATCTAGATCGATTCGAGAAATTGCAAAGCTAAATTAATGGGATCAAGGAGCTTACCGGAGGAGATTGGAGTAGAACGCGGCTACGGCAAATGGCGCAATCTGAATGCCCCTTTGCGACTGCCGGCGAGCTGCTCGAGGGCGCGGCGGCGGAGGTCGGCGGCGGCGCGGGACGAGCTGTGGCGGAACGTAACTGGCGGTGGCTTTCTTCCGGTGGCGTGCGCGAGGTCTCCGTGGTGGCGCTCCGTGAGCTCGAGTGCGGAAGTGAATGAAGGGAGGAAGAAGAAGAAATGGACCGTTAGGGTTGGGTTGTCCCCTAGGAACCTATTTATAAGGTACGGGTAGATAAACCTAGACCAACGGGTAAGAGCCGGAAATTTCGGGATAAGAAATACCCGTCCGGATTTTCTGAGATATGCTTTAAGTGCTAGACGGGATATCCGGAACAGATATGAGGAAAATATCTTCCGTGATACTTGGATCGGTTAATCGAGTGAAGTAAGCCGGATCTTCGGCATTCTCCTCGGGGCACTGATCCGGAAAAATAAACAATAGACTTAGAGAAAGCCGGGTTACTATATGGCCACCATGGAGTTAGGCCTAGCTGTTTATCAAAGCAATCTAACCCGGCCTCTATAAACTTGTATGTTTGATATTTTTGCAGGGAATAGCGTGCGCTTCAAGGAGGATCCTGTGAATCCCAAGCTATTCTGGGGACTACTGATGGAGGGATGATAACCCGGTAGGCCAACGCCAAGGAGTAACTCGGCCCAAAGGACGCTGCGCGAGACCCGGCTTAGGATAAAGGAGCTTCTAGAAGGCCCAAGATCGTGGGCCTGGTAACCCGGATTGTGGGTTCCGGTAAGGAAGTTTAGGGTTAGTAGGCAGTGTCCGGGTAGGATTCAGAGTACGCCTTGGAGAACAGGCCAGGGGGTCCGGATATTATATAAGCCGGCCCCTAGGTTTAGTTGAGAGAGATCCAAGAGTTCGAGCAATATCGCTAGGTATCGAGTATCCAATATAACACGAGAGTTGAGTTAATACATCTAGATCGGAGACTCGGCGACTTGATTGCCGGCTACCAGATTGCATATCGTCATGTTTTCCTCTGAGCTAAACCCTCTCCCAAACACCAGAGTCGATTTGCCCCAAGATAAGACCGTGATTATCCCACGACAGCTCGGCTCAACTATAAGACCGACATCTCTGTCCCGGATTTCTCTGTGCTCAGGCAGAAGGATGTCTACCTCGCTCCTCGAGTTGCTAATTGTGATCCTCGGTTCTGAAACTTGGAGCAGTCATACATTTATGCTGATATATACTGTGACTTCCGTTTCCCTATCCAAAAGATGCACCCTTTTGACTTTGCTGCTATCAAGGAGAAGGAGGAGTTTGCTGAGACCGCGAGTATTGTTGAGAGGTTCGGGCTTGTGAAGCTCATGGAGACCAAGTGCAACTACAACACCCAGCTTGTCATGCAGTTTATGTCTACTTTGGTGTTCAGTGATGATCAGGTGTGTTGTCTCAAGTGGATGACTGAGTCCACTCCTTGTGAGGTTTCCTTTCCCAGATTTGCTCGTCTTCTTGGGTACTCTTACAGCTCCCATCCTCCTGTTGGTCGTCGTGTGCATGAGGTGGATAGACCTCGGAGGGAGAGGTATATGGCTGAGTTATATGCTCCTGGATTCACTGTTAGGGGCAATGAGGGACTTCTTCCCCTCTATGATCAGTTGGTGCGTATCTTCAGATCTTTCCTGGTGCCAAGTGGAGGTAATAATGATGCTCTCACCACTCCTATATGCAACCTTCTGATTCTGGCTAAGGAGTGCATGGATGATGAGGATCCGACTGCTTCGTACTCTGTGGATGTTATGGACATCATATTTCACGAGCTGTACTCTGCTATGGTTGGTGGAAACACCATCCCCTATGGTCCTTATATCATGATGCTCATCAAGCATGCGATGCAGAGGGAGTTTGAGGAGGTACCTATGGTTGAGCACAAGGTCAAGAAGTTGTACATTAAGAGGAAGAAGAAGACCACTCCTGTTGCTCATGATGCTCCTTTTGAGGATGGTTCCTCTATGGGAGGTCCCTCCACTGGTACTCAGCATGAGTCCACTCCTAGTTCTAGCACTATGCAACATGTCAGGAAGCTTTCCTGGTTTCAGCGCAATGTGCTCTGCATGAAGGTGGACATCCACAAGGAGCAGTATAGAGCCTATTGCAGAGACTCAGCCATGGCTAGCACCCAGAGTCAGATTCTTCACCACGTGAGTGGTGCTACTGGTGATCTGCCTACTCCTCTTGTTGCTCAGTCCTACACTGCTTGGTCTGCTGAGGATAGCACTCCTTGGGAGCGCATCGAGGAGGCTCTCCGGGTCACTCAGGCTTCTACCTCCGGGGCTGCTTATGATGAGGAGGAGGATGATGATGAGGCCACTGATGATGAGCATGAGGTGCAGGGAGAGTCCGAGACGTCTGCTGGCGAGTCTTCTGAGCACTCTGATGCTTAGACCGTGTTTGGGACATTAGTTTAGTCATTTCTCTCCTTTTTGGTGTCTCGATGCCAAAGGGGGAGAAGTAGCTACTAGACTACGGGATTTTCATGGGTTAGGGCACAAGCGTATGCTTTTATCATTTCTTGAGAGCTTTTGTTCATTTAGTTTCTTCGTTTTCGTGAACCTTATTGTCTCGTTTTAAACTATGTGTGTTATTGTGTGTGAGACTTTGTTGGTTATGTTGGATATTATCATGGATTATCTATGTTAGTGGATATATGGTTATCTATCTTATATGACGAGGATATTATCTATTGTTGTGCTTGGTTATTCTTGGTTATCTTATCTTTGCACAAGGTATATACATCTATCTTATCCTCATCATTTGTGATATTGTTACTTTGGCATGTTTGCTACTAGTTGGAAATTACTCCCCGTATATTATTGCATCTACTTGCATTTGAGGCAAACAGAAGATATGCATAGAGATAGGGGGATACATTTCCATTTTGTTTCAAACATGTTCTTGTCAAGGTTTTATTGCAAATCTTAGTATTGTCATCTAACACCAAAAAGGGGGAGATTGAAAGTGCATTTCGTTTTCCCGGTGTCTTGTGTGTTAGTTAACAATACTAGGTACACTATTTATCGAGGTGTTCGAGCATGCAGGTGTTATACTTATCATCGGCATCGATCGCCGAAAAGTCGGTGAAGTTTGGCCTGAGAGATTTGGGACAGAACCCAACCGGATTATTTGGAACCGGATTATTCGGAGGAGCCGGATATTCCGGTCTGGAAAATCCTGGACTAGTTTCCTGACAGAGATGAGCTGGATTATTTGGAACCGGATTATTCGGAGGAGCCGGATATTCCGGTCTGGGAAATTCTGGGCCATCTCCGGACAGAGATGAGCCGGATTATTTGATCCGGATTATTCATCTCGGACCGGATATTCCGGTTGTGGTGATGTTGCTCGAAAATGGCTAAGGACTGGAAGATTTGCTCACAGAAGTGAGCCGGATTCTTTGAACCGGATTATTCCGGAGGAGCCGGAATATCCGGTATAGTTGCCTACGCCGCACAGTTACGAGCCGGATTATTTTAACTGGATTATTCAGGGGCAACCGGATAATCCGGTTCAAGTCAACAGGAATTCGTGAAGAGAAGTTGACCGGATATTCTGGTCCAAACTTGGACCGGATATTCCGGTCCCCAAATTCCTGCACAACGACTAGTTGTGAGGAGGGGCTATAAATACCCCTCCTCTTCTTCCCCAAGATCTAGTTCTTCCTCTTAGCATTTATGAGCATTTAAGAACTCACCAAATTCCTCATAACTCCCAATCCCTCCACCCAATTTTGAAGATCTCTCGAGGATTGAAGGAGAAGCCCCCGATCTACATCTTCACTGAGCCGTTCTTCATTTCCCCCTCTCTAGCTTGAAGGATCTAGCCTAGGGTTTCCTATTGTGGAGAACCTAGGCATCTTGATACTTGTTGGTGATTCAAGAAGAGTTGGGAGCCCCCAATTAAGTTGTGGGTGTGTGCCCCAAGTGTTTGTAAAGGATTCGATCCACGCCTCAAAGGGGTTCAATAGTGAGAGGAGAATTAGGCCTTCGTGGCGCAAGTTCATCGGACAATAGGGTGAGGCCTTTGTGGCGTTGAGTAGGCCTTCGTGGCGAGCTCACACCCCTCCAACGAGACGTACTCCCTTAACAAGGAGGAACTCGGAAATACATCGTGTCTCCGTGTGCTCCACTTTGGTTATATCGTTCCCTCACTCTCTTTACTTATCGCTTGCATTGTGTTTATCATTATCCTTGTCATATAGGTAAATTCACCGTAGCCGCACTATCTAGAGAATTTACCTTTTTTGTCAAGCCAAATTGTAAGAGAAAAATAAAAATTGGTCGTAGCACCTATTCACCCCCCTCCCCCCTCTAGGTGCCCATATTTTACTTTCACTACTTAGCCAGTGAAACATCGTCATCAAGAACGTCAGTGAGAAGCTATCAATGTGTAGGTAGAGTCCATTCTTGGACATAGTTGTTTACAAGCCATAGATTAGGCTTGACATCAGCCGTAGTGGATTAGGTTCTGAGCTATAGTTATTCTCCGGCTTCGAAAACCGAATTGCTTCTTCCGGTGTTTCATTTGCATGAGATCTTCTTTGATTCTTCAAGGAGATTCTCAAGACTTTGTAATGATGCAGTGGTGTGATGGGTCACCACAGCAAACCACTGTACCGCCGGAAATTTTCTATGATCAGTGGACCCAGCTTAAAATACAGATCGCAAGCTTGCTGAACATTGTTGCAACAGAGGTCTGTCCAGAACCCAATGGTCGCAGAGGAGATGAGGTAGAGATAGAGTAGGTTTACCGTGGTCCAATGAATGAGACCGATGCTTTGTCTGAACAAGCCGAGCCTGTAATACTTCAGGTGGCGATGAGTGCGAATGCGGGCGACATTGACAGAGATGAGTAGGACGAACCTCCTAAGACGGCTTGGCGCCGCCTCTGTTTGCAAGACAATTTCGGAAACTGCATAGTGGCATAGGAACGCGATGTCCCTGACAAAGTCGGCGCAAAGACGAGCACATGACATCTCAGGGATTTCTTCCTCTGTTATCCTTCCTCATCGGCAGCGCCGAGGTATGATACAACTAGTGGATAGAGATCTCATGTTGGGACGGCTCCTAGTGGTAACCAGTTGTGCCTTGACCCTGTGTAGGGTGTCACGGTCGTCGCCGTCGAAGTATAGGGATGGAACCGACCGTGTCTCCGTCCGAGGATGGATGTGTCATCCTCGTGGTGGGAGCCTCCATTGCTCGTGGAGAGGGGATCAGAAGCAAGTAGGTGCTGAAGGAGGCCGCCATGACCTAGGTTCAAAGCAGTTGCGGGGAGGTCGACAGAATTGAGATGGTGCGGAGGTTACAGCATTGCAGGCAAGAGTCCAAGCGATGTTTTTTACCAAGTCATTGAAGTGGGATGAGAACGATAGTGGGGACAACAGTAGGCCCGGGCCATTTACATCGGGGCAAAGCTAGCTTAGGGGTTACCATGGTAAAGGTTAGATTTAAGACATGTAGTTTCCATTTTTAGTAACTTCCCTTTTGGTAATTTCCCACTATATTGGTCAATGAAGTAACATGTCTTAGCCAAATTCAGAGGCAGACAATGAAACCAGACGGAAAAGAAAGGAAAGAGATACGGCATAAGAGCATCTTCCACGGCACGCTAAAACGCACTTGCAGCATCGCGCTAGCATGTTTGAGGTGTCGTGCAGGAGACGGGAATTTTAGAAGCGGTAAAGTAGGGCGCGTGGGCAATGCAGAAGCGCTAAATTTAAACTTGAAATTAAAACAAAGTTCGGCCATTTTACAGACGAAATTTAAACTAAAAATAAACTAAAAGTCGTCGGAGGAGGAGGAATATTCGGAGTAGTCGTCGATGTCGGAGATCTCGTCCGTCAGCGCCGCCCACCTCGGGTCGTCGTTGGCCCAGGCATCGGAGGAGTCGACTTTTGCAAGCGCGACGTCCTTGGCAGCCCGCCGCTTCGCCCGCTCGGGCGCACGCGTCTGCTAGTGCTCATTCTCCGTGACGTATTCACGCATGTGGCTCGTGTACCACTCGGTGATGGCGCGCTCGTCACTCTCCACGACGAGGTGGAGCATCGCACGACGTCGGTGGAGGCGGCTAGCGCCGACGCCTCCTCCGCGCCGCGCAAGTTGGGGAAGTTCACTAGCCCACGCGGGCTCCTGAGCCAACATGCCGCCGCGTCATACGCGCGGGCGGCACCTATCACCGTAGACGCCGGAGATTGATCCGGTTGTTGCCTGTGCGTATCTCGGTGGTGAAGGTCCCGTTCGAGCGCGACGGATGCCGCGGTAGCCAGTATCGTTCCTCTTGCGCGACGATATGGTGGGACTGCAGCATGGAAAGGAGAAGACGCGAGCGCGGCGCTTGGAAGAGGAGGGGAGATGTCATGAAGGAAAATCCCTTGGCAGTTGGGAGGAGCGGGTGTGGATTTTAGTGAGCGCGCGGCTTTCATGCGCCAGGCGTCCTGCGTGCAGCAATTTGGCGTGGCCGGCGGAGCGCGTGAACTGTCCCTCGATGCGGCAAAAGACCTCGTGCGCTCACTATCCGGCGACTGCTGGAGATGCTCTAAGAGGGAGAAATTGCATGTGAATTCTATAAAAAATGCTCCCTTGGTGGAATGTACCATGCTTACGTGCTTACGGTCAGCCAAATAGGAGCTCCCCTGTTTTTCTAAAGAAAAAGTGAGTCCTTGATAGCAATAGACGGACGTGATCTTTTCTTCCCAAAATCCCACGGCTACGAACCTGCACACGTTATTGGCCTCAACAGCCGAGTACACCACCCGGCGTAAAGCTTTAATAGATTCTATAAAAAAAAGATGCTCCACCAACGCGAAAGTAGCACAAATGTTGCGAGAAGAGGAACTCAAATGGTATCAAAGATCGAAAGCTCAATTCATTCTCGAAGGAGATTCGAATACTCGGTATTTCCATAATGTTGCCAATGGCAGACATAGGAAAAAGCGGATTCAATGCCTCCATCAGGATGAAGGGCTAATTGAGGGACAAGAGTTTCTCAAGGCCTATATAACAAAGTTCTATAAAGATCTGTTTGGGGCTCCTGAAGTTGGTAATATTACCATGGATGAGAGCCGCACAGATGATATTCCCCAAGTTTCAGTGGAAGAAAACGCTTTTCTTAATGCTCCCTTCTGTGAAGAGGAGATAAAGAAGGCGATATTCCAAATGGAACATAACAAGGCACCTGGACCAGATGGTTGTCCGGCGGAGTTCTATCAGAATTTCTGGGAAATCATTAAATATGATCTCATAGAGATGTTTGATTGCTTACAGAGTGGACATCTGGAGTTGTATCGCCTTAATTTTGGGGAAATCGTTTTGTTACCTAAGGTTTTGAACGCAGAAAGGATACAACAGTATCGACCAATATGCCTTCTTAATGTTAGTTTCAAAATCTTTACAAAGGTTGCAACTATTAGGCTAAATTCAGTGGCAGACCATGTGGTAAAACCTACACAGACTGCTTTTATGCAGGGTAGGAATATCCTAGATGGGGTCGTGACTCTACACGAAACCGTACATGAGCTACACACGAAAAAGCTTAATGGAGTAATTCTTAAAATAGACTTTGAAAAGGCCTATGATAAAGTGAATTGGGAGTTTCTACAACAGACTCTGAGAATGAAAGGATTTTCAGAGGAGTGGTGTACTCTAGTTCGCAGCTTCGTAGTTGGAGGTAGTGTGGCTATCAAAGTCAATGACGATGTTGGCCGATACTTCCAAACTAAGAAAGGCTTGAGACAAGGTGATCCGCTATCGCCCGTATTGTTTAATATTGTGGCTGATATGTTAGCAATCATGATCGACCGAGCCAAAGAAAACGGCCTAATTGAGGGAATAATCCCACATCTAGTCGATGGGGGATTGTCGATCCTTCAATATGCAGACGATACAATTCTCTTTGTGGAACATGATTTGGAGAAAGCGGCGAATCTGAAATTAATTCTTTCAGCGTTCGAGCGATTATCCGGATTAAAAATTAATTTTCATAAAAGTGAATTGTTCTGCTTTGGCGAGGCCCAAGATGCAGTTGCACAGTATACCGACTTATTCGGATGCGAGCAAGGCCAATTTCCTATTAAGTATTTGGGAATACCCATACATTACAGGAGATTGACTAATGCAGAATGGGGCCAAGTCGAAGAGCGCCTGCAGAAAAGGTTAGCTAGTTGGAAAGGAAAATTGTTGTCACTTGGTGGACGACTGGTACTCATTAATTCAGTCCTTACTAATATGGTACTGTATATGATATCATTCTTCCAGTTACCGAAAGGAGTCTTAAAGAAATTGGATTATTTCCGATCAAGATTCTTTTGGCAGGGTGACAACGAGAAAAAGAAATATCGATTGGCCAGATGGGACGTAGTTTGTCGTCCACGAGATCAGGGGGGGCTCGGTATTCATGACCTCCAAGTCAAGAATTCAGCCCTACTTGGTAAATGGATTTTTAAACTACTAACCGAAGATGGCGTATGGCAGACTATCCTCAAACGAAAATACATAGGCTCGAAAGCAATATCACAGGTTATGTGGAAACCAGGTGATTCACACTTTTGGGCTGGACTCATGGCGAACAAAACTAAGTTTTTTCGCTATGGGGTATTTAAGATTAAGGATGGATCGCAGATACGGTTCTGGGAAGACAAGTGGTTAGGTGATACCACACTCCGAGAACAGTATCCGGCCTTGTATACGATTGCGCGACATAAGGATGCTACGCTGGCTACGGTCATGCAAACATCACCTCCTAATGTTGCGTTCAGGCGAGATTTATTAGGGCCTAGACTTGTGTCTTGGCAAAACCTGGTTGACAGACTAACTACGGTTACTCTTACACCAGGTGCTGATGAATTTCGTTGGAAGATCACTAAGAATGGAATGTTCTCGGTGGATTCCATGTACAGGGCTATGATCCAATTGGATATGCCAGTCGATATCTTCAAAAACGTATGGCGTATGAAAGTGCCGCTGAAGATTAAGATCTTCGCGTGGTATCTTCGTAAGGGAGTCATACTCACAAAGGATAATCTTGTCAAACGTAATTGGCATGGGAGCTCTAAGTGTGTTTCTTGTTCTCATGATGAGACAATTAAACACTTATTCTTTGATTGCACATTTGCGCGTTCTATATGGTCCGCTATCCAAATGGCTTCGAATCTATATCCCCCAACTTCCGTTGCGAATATATTCGGCAACTGGTTAAATGGGGTTGATAAACGATTTAAAACTATTATTAGGGTAGGAGCGCTTGCCGTTATTTGGTCGCTCTGGCTATGTAGAAATGACAAGATATTCAATGAGAAAAACTTTTCTCGTATGCAGGTTCTATTCAGGAGCACAGGTATTCTCCGTTCGTGGTCCACATTACAGCGAGGGGAGTTACGAGGCCTTTTTACGGAGGCATGTGCACGACTGGAGCAGGTGGCGAGGGATATTTTTATCCCACATGGATGGCCGCTTGATCTACGGATTGCGGCTCCATAGCATCGACATTCTACAGCGGATGTTACTGTAGTACTGTCGCTCTGTCCTTTTTTCAGTTTCGGATTTCGGCTGTGTGTATCTCACGATGCAGAGGCCGGGTGTAATACTTGAATCTTTGAGTAATAAAGCCCTTTATCAAAAAAAAAAAGATGCTCCCATGGTGGAATGCACTGTGCTTAAGTGCTTACGGTCAGCCACATAGGAGCTCCCCGTTTTTTTAAAAGTGAGTCCTTGATGGCAATAGAGGGACGTGATCTTTTCTTCCCAAGATCCCACGGCCACGAATCTGCACACGTTAGTGACCTCAGCAGCAGAGTACACCATCCTACGTAAAGCTTTAGTAGATTGCGCTTCAGTGTAAAAAAAACGCTCATCGCTAGTTACCGAATTCATCATCGATGCACAAGATAAGATGCAATCTGCAACCTGGCCTAGGTGCCTGGACACATGCATGCTAATGCTTCAATGGCAAAGACATTTGTGCATGCCAAAACCTGGAATTGTGGCCAACAAGACCCTCGAATGATCGTTTGAAACTACTTGCCTAGGATTTTTTTTTTGATAAAGGGCATTTATTATTTAAAAATTAAGCATTAGACCCGGCCTCTGCATCATTATAATGCACACAGACGAAATCCGAAACTGAAAATAAATTACGACAAGTCTAAACAAATCCATAAGATGTAGACTGTCGATGCTATGGAGCTGTTATCCGTAGATCAAGCGGCCACCCATGTGGGATAAAAATATCCCTCGCCACCTGCTCCAGCCGTGCACATGTCTCCATAAAAAGGTCTCGAAACTCCCCCCGCTGTAATGTGGACCACGAACGGAGAGTACATGTGCATCTGAATAGAAACTGCATACGAGAGAAATTTTTATCGTTGAATATCTTGTCATTTCTACAAAGCCAGAGCGACCAAGTAACAGCAAACTCTCCTACCCTGATAATAGTCTTGAATCTTTTATCTACCCTATTCAACCAGTTACCGAATATATTCGCAACAGATGTGGGCTGATAAAGGTTCGAAGCCATTTGGATAGTGAACCATATAGAATGCGCAAAAGTGCAATCAAAGAATAAGTGTTTAATCGGCTCATCATCAGAACAAGAAACACACTTAAAACACCCATGCCAATTACGTTTGACAAGATTATCCTTAGTAAGTATGACCCCCTTCCGAAGGTACCACGCAAAGACCTTAATATTTAGCGGCACCTTCAAACGCCATACATTTTGAAAAATATCGACTGACATATCCGATTGGATCATAGCTCTATACATGGACTCCACCGAGAACAGACCGTCCTTAGTGAGTTTCAAACAAAATTCATCGGTGCCTGGTGTTAGGATAACCATAGTTAGCCTATTAACCAGGTTCTGCCAAGAAGCAAGATGTGGCCCCATTAAATCTCGTCTGAACGTAATATTAGGAGGTGATGTTTGCATGACCGTAGCCATCGTATCATCCTTATGTCGCGCTATAGTGTATAATGCTGGATACTGTTCCCGAAGTGTGGTATTACCTAACCACTTGTCCTCCCATAACCGTATTTGTGATCCATCCTTAATATTAAATACCCCATAGAGAAAAAATAAGTTTTTATTCGCCATGAGTCAAGCCCAAAAGTGTGAATCACCAGGTTTCCATATAACCTGTGAGACTGCTCGAACCTATGTATTTTCGTTTAAGGAGGGTTTGCCAAACGCCATTGACAGTTAATAGTTTGAACATCCATTTACCAAGTAGGGCGGAGTTCTTGACTTGAAGGTCATGAATACCTAGCCCCCTGGTCTTTTGGTCGACAAACTACATCCCATCTGGCCAATCGATACTTCTTTTTCTCGTTGTCACCCTGCCAGAAAAATATTGATCGGAAATAATCCAGTTTTTTCAAGACTCCTTTAGAAAACTGGAAGAAAGATATCATATACAGTACCATATTTGTTAGTGCCGAGTTAATGAGTACCAGTCTTCCACCTAGTGACAACAATTTCCCTTTCCAGTTAGCGAGTCTGTTTTGCAAACGTTCTTCAACGTTTCCCCATTCTGCATTAGTCAACCTCCTATAATGTATTGGTATACCCAAATACTGTATAGGAAATTGGCCTTGCTCACAGCCGAAAAGCTCGGCGTACTGTGCCACAGCATCCTCGGCCTCGCCAAAGCAGAACAATTCACTTTTATGGAAATTAATTTTTAATCTGGATAATTGCTCGAACACCGAAAGGATTAGTTTCAGGTTCTCCGCTTTCTCCAAATCACGTTCCATAAAAAGAATCGTATCATCTTCATACTGTAGAATAGATAATCCTCCATTGACAAGATGTGGGATTACACCCTCAATATGACCGCTTTCCTTAGCTCTGTCAATCATGACCGCTAACATGTCTGCCACGATATTAAATAATATGGGCGATAGCGGATCACCTTGCCTTAAGCCTTTCTTGGTTTGGAAGTAGCGGCCAACATCGTCATTAACTTTGATAGCTACACTACCTCCCTCGACGAAACTGCGAACTAGAGTACACCACTCCTCTGAGAATCATTTCATTCTCAGAGTTTGTTGTAAAAACTCCCATTTCACCTTATCGTAGGCCTTTTCAAAGTCTATTTTAAGAATTACACAATTTAATTTTTTTCGAGTGCATCTCATGTACGGTTTCGTGTAAAATCACGACCCCGTCAAGGATATTCCTACCCTGCATAAATGCAGTCTGCGTAGGTTTTACCACATGATCTGCCACCGTATTCAACCTCATGGTTGCAACCTTTGTAAAGATTTTGAAACTAACGTTAAGAATGCATATTGTTCTATACTGTTGTATCCTTTCAGCCTCCAAAACCTTAGGTACCAAATGATTTCCCCAAAATTAAGACGTTACAACTCTAGGTGTCCACTCTGTAAGCAACCAAACATTTCGATGAGGTCCTCTTTAATAACCTCCCAAAAATGCTGGTAAAACTCCGCGGGACAACCGTCCGGGCCAGGTGCCTTATTATGCTCCATTTGGAATATCGCCTTCTTTATCTCCTCTTCCGAGAAGGGAGCATTAAGAAAGACGTTTTCCTCATTGAAAACTTGGGGAATATCATCTGTTCGGGTCTCGTCCATAGTAATATTACTTACTTCAGGAGCCCCAAACAAACCTTTATAGAACTTTGTGATGTACGCCTTGAGACATTCTTGTCCCTCAATCAGCCCTTCATCCTGATGGAGAGAGTGAATTCGTTTTTTCTGTGGCTGCCATTGGCGAAATTATGAAAGTAACGAGTGTTCAAGTCTCCTTCAAGAATAAATTGGGCCTTAGATCTTTGATACCATTTGAGTTCCTCTTCTCGCAACATTTGTGCTATCTTTGCGTTTGATTGACTTTTAAGTTCAATCTCTTTGCGTTGATAGAAACCTAGTCTCAGCGATCCGATCCAACTCATCAATAATGGAACAAAGACGCTATTTCTCTTTTTTGAGCATACCAGTCGTATGTATAGCCCATCCACGGAGAGATTTACGCATATTGCACATTTTATTATTCCATCTACGGATTGGGTTATCACCAACGACCGGTTTGCTCCACACTCTCTTAACTAGCTCATCAAAACCATCACGTAGTAACCAGCCAAGTTCAAACTTAAACTGCGGTTGTGAATGTGGTTTCTTTGTTCCAGTTAAGAGAAGGAGGGGAGCATGGTCCGACAATGCCTCAATACGCTCAAGAGCGCGCATCGTTACCAATGGGAACTTATCTTCCCAATCGGTACTCATCAACACGGGATCTAGTTTTTCGTACGTAGGATCCGGAAGACTGTTTGTCCACGTGAACTGTCGACCTGTCATGTAGACTTCTCTCAAATCCAAGCTATCAATTACAACATTGAACAAGAAAGTCTAGTGACCATCGAACCGTCAACGACTCTTCTCGTGTGGAAATCTTAGCATATTAAAATCACCACCAATTAAAATTGGGTGTGGATTAACATTAGCCAGGTTCACCAACTCGCGAAGAAAGGCCTCCTTAAACTCTTCCTGGGCAGCACCATACACAGCAACCAAACTCCATACGAAATTGTCCACGCGGTTACGGAGATACAATTTTATATGAAAATTGTCGTGGGATAATCACGGCAGACGTTACCGGGGGGAACTTATCTTGGGGCAATTCGACTCTGGTGTTTGGGAGAGGGTTTAGCTCAAGGGAAACCATGGTGATATGCGATCTGGTAACCGGCAATCGAGTCGCCGAGTCTCCGATCTGAATATATTATCTCAACTCTCGTGTTACAAAGGATACTCGAATAGCTAACAAAACTCGTCAAACTTGTTCTGTGTAATCTAACCCTAGGAGCCGGCTTATATAATATCCGGATCCCCTGGCTTCCCATCCAAGGCATACTCGGAGTCCTACCCGGGCACTGTTTACAAACCCTAAGTTTCCTTATCGGAACCCACAATCCGGGTTACGAGGCCTACACTCTTGGGCCCTCTAGAAACTTCCTTTCCCTAGGCCGGGTCTTGCAGCTCCCTTTGGGCCGAGTCACACCTTGGCGTTAGCCTACCGGGTTATCATCCCTCCATCAGTAGTCCCCAGAATAGCTTGGGCTTCACGGGATCCTCCTTGAAGCGCACGCTATTCTCTACAAAAATAACAAACATACAAGTTCATAGAGGCCGGGTTAGGTTGCTTTGATAAACAGCTAGGCCTAACTCCACTGGTGGTCCATATAATAACCCGGCTTTCTCCGAATCCATCTTCATTTTCCCGGGTCAACATTCCGAGGAAAACATAGAAGACCCGGCTCATTTTTTTCGCTAATTAGTCCGGACATCGCGGGAGTGATTTGCTTCCGATCCTTTCGGGATATCGCGCAGGGGCACTTTAGTGCCTATCCCAAAAATCCGGGCGGGTATCCATCTCCAAACATTTCGGCTCCCGCTCCTTAGTCTAGGTTTTGCCGCCCGCACCTATAAATAGGTACCCTAGGGGGGTAACCTAGGTTGAACACTCCACTATTGTCGTGGGATAATCACGGCAGATGTTACCTGGGGTAACTGATCTTGGGGCAAGTCGACACAGGTATTCGGGATATGGTTTAGCTCGAAGGAAGACATGGAGAAAGCGATCTAAGAACCGGAAAATAACTCGCCGGATCTCGAATATGAACTATGCTGGATACTCGATAACAGGTGTTACGATTATTACTTGAATCTCTCTCAAGCCAAGCCTAGGGGCCGGTTTATAAAGTACCCGTACCCCCCCTGGCTTAGCCTCCAAGGCACATCTTGAGTCCTACTCGAACTCTGCTTACAAACCCTAATTTTCCTTATCGCAACCCACAACCCGGGTTACGAAGCCTACAACCTTTGGGCCTTCCCGAAGTTTCTTTATCCTTTGCCGGATCCTGTTCAACTGTCATTTGGGCCGGGTTACACCTTGGGGTTGGTATACCGGGTTATTATCCCCCCATCAGTAGTCCCCAGAATAGCTTGGGCTTCCAAGATTCATTCTTCGAAGCGCTAGCTATTCCCTGTAGAAATACCAACAGACAAGCATATGAAGACCGAGTCACAACACTTTGACGAATGGCTGGGATCAACTCCAAGGTGATCAGGCAATGACTCGGCTCTCCCTTAAAGCTTTCCCTTACTTTTCCAGGTCTAGGTCTTAATAGAGAACTCCATGATTGCACACTTTTCTCGATAATTAACCCTAATATCAGGAAGGAGATTTCCCCTTCCCTTTTCTCCTGAGCTCATCCATCCACGCCTACAGCGCATTTTTCAAATTTCAAAACGGCCAACTGTTACCCCGTACTTCCCGGGTTTCACCCGTTAGGTTAAGTTTTTCCACCCAGGCCATTATAAATAGACCCGTGAGAGTGACCTCAGCTCTAACGGCTCATTTCCCCCATTCCTCTTCCTTTCAAGCTCGATCTCACGAAGCGCCACCACGGAAGCCCTGCGCACATCACCGGAGTCTATCCGCCGTCGTTTGCGCTCCGCCACCGCGCGACTCACTCCGGCGCCCAGATCCGCCACCAAACCTCCGATTTGCCCGCCAAGAATCGCGAAGGGGCATCAATCTTGCGCCATCTGTCTCCGCAAAGCCTTACTTCAATCTCCTCCGGTAAGCTCCCGATATCCTCCAACTTATCCTTTCAATTTATTAGTTTTTCCTCAGATTAGATCTGAATCGAGCCGCCCGCAATTCCTCGGATCCTGCCGAATCAACTCACTAGCACTTACCTTAGCTGTCCCAATAGATAGAACACAAAGCTTAGCTTACTCTCCTACTGCTCTTGGTCATTAATTTTGCCACAAATTTAGAAATACGAATCCCGATCTGGGCTCGGGCCGCCTAAAATTTCCGCCGTTGTTCTTATCACCCGGAAAATCTTACCCTCCTGGTTCACTTGCCGATGGTAGATAAACGAGCATCCTTTTGCCCTCCCCAAACGCTTATTTGCGAAAAACTCCATAGCTTTGGTAATGATATGTGACACCCGGACAACTCATGCCTGACCCAGCAAAATAACACCCGGATCATGTTTAACTTATCGATATTCGCTTAACCGACAGCTTCCGAGTTTTTCGCTTCTCACATCCTTTCCTTTAATGTTTTATCAGGTTAACCCCATGGCACCCAAGAGACAGGGGAAACAGCCGGTTAAGGTTAAGTCCACGAACTCCATATCCGCCAATTGGGGGAAATCCTCCGTCACCAAGGCCAAACTGGAGGAACTGGTTGAGCTAGGGATCCTTCCTCCTCAAGAAGCTATCCATTGGAGAGTGCCGGGTAACGAAACCCGACCTTCTCCAACAGAAAACGAGGTAATCTGCTTTGTCGAACATGTGACCCAGGGCTTCCGGCCCCCGGGTCATCCTTTTTTTCGCGACATCTTAAGCCACTACAACCTCCGCATTTTCGACATAGGACCCAACTCCATTCTAAACATCACTCACTTTATCGTTCTTTCCGAGTCTTACTTGTGCACTTCGCCAAGTCTGGCTCTCTTTGTTGAACTCTTTCAGTGCAAACCGTGCCGCGAAAGCGGCGACGGCGCACTTCTCACTTGCGGCGGGGTTTCTATCCAACGCCGCAAGAACTCCTTGATGCCTCCTCTCACCCTCAACTCCCAAGTAAAGCACTGGCAGCTCTCGTACTTCTACTGCCAGGACACCTCCCCACCCGGCGAAAAGAAGTTGCCGGGTTACTCGGAGGGTCAGCTCGATATTTACGAGACTTTTAATGCCTTCGCCCCTGATTCGGACAGGGAGGCAATCTTGCCTTTGTTGGCTAAGATCTCCACCTTATCAGCCCAAGGCCTTATCGGGCTCAACCTGGTGAAGACTTGGGTTGATTTCCGCATTCAACCCAACTCCATCCGCGAGAAACTAATGTGTGAATACTCGGGTCAAACCACGGACCCGATCCGATACTCCACCAGCAATTTCGCTCCTAGCGATACAAACAAAACCATTAAGGGTTTTTTGACAGAGAAGCTCGAGGTAATCCGGAACATAGCCGGATTAGAACCCTTCACCCTCGAAAACCCGGCCCCCGCGGTAAGTCCTCTACCTCTTGACCTTGAACTCTAACAAGTTAACTTCTATCCGCTTCTCTTGATTCAATATTAACCTTTACTTGGGTATCCTCACCTCAGGCCGATAGTGACTTTTGGAAAGTCGATACTCCCCCTAACTCCGAAGACCCGGAGGAGGAAAATGATGCCGTTAATTCGGACGAAGGTGCACACTTGATCCCCTTGCATGCGTTACATCCTGCTTCCTTTTCTTTTGTAATATAACTTTGGTAACTTTCAGAACAAGAGGACCAAGACGAGGAGGAGGAGACGGACGGCAAGGTGGAGTCCGCCAGTGAAGAAGATGAACCAGAACCAGCAATCAAAGCCGGATCCAAAAGAAGACCCCAGGGAATCGTTTTCCAGGTTTTATCTCGTTTCTTTGTGCTTAATTTTGGCTTTCATGACACCATCCCTGGGCTAACCCTGTCATTACCCCTTTTTACTACAACTGAAGGAGCCACCCGCGACTAAGCGTAGAGTGACCCGCAATCACCCGGGTAATGAGACCCTTAACCCGGGTATTTCATCGCCTCCCGCTCGACATACTGGTACTTGTTATACACAAAAATATTTCCCAATCATTCCCTCACACAGTTATCTGACACCTCGTTTGGTACTTTTCAGTATCTTCCGGGTCTAGCAGCGGCTTTCCCTCGGACTTCCCGGTGAACCTCGGGTAAAGTCATTTTCCTGATGCTATACCAAACTTTTATTGCCTCTTTCATAATCATGGATTTACCGTACCTCTGCACTTTCTATAGAGCCGCGGCCCTTGACAGCGACCAGGAGGACATGGAAGTTGAAGACCGGGTTAAAGATAAGCCGCCTAACGATACATTCACCGCGGCTGATGACGGGCAAGCGTCGCCAACGGAGCTGGCTAGACAAGATACCGGGTATCCAATAGCCTCGCACGCAAGCGAGAAGGAAAAGGGGGCAGCTTCGAGCGCGGGAGGGGGGCCAGACTCCGACATTCGGATGACCCGGGTGCCGCCTCCTGTTACAAGAAAAACTCCTTTTCCCCCTTTCCAGGCACCCGAGCCTTCTAACTCGGGTAACGATGATTTTAACCAGCTGATGAGTGCTCTCCTCGCCATGAAGGCTTCAGAGGGAAATATCCTAGAACGTATGGCCGCAGCTCACCAGGTAACTTTATTTGGTATTTCATACTATACACCCAGTCCCCAAGTTCCGAGCATAACTGGCTGCAATTACGCTCGGTACTTCATATAATACCTGGCCTATCATGATATCCGACTTATAATTTCACTCGCTCTTTGCAGGCGGAGATTACTCGGTCGGATGAGGTATTACTCAAGACCGAGCAGCTCCTGCTTGCTGAAGTGAAGCGCCGAGAGACCCTTGAGGCGGAGATGAAGACTCTGAAAAAGAACGCCTCCAAATACAAAAAGAAATACAATGATGCCCAAACTACGCTGAAGAACTTGTCGAGCCAGGTCGCGAACACTTATCGTGTTTTGCTAAGTAAGTTTTTGCTTTCGAGTAACTTGCGCATTTCCATCTTATTGCTACGATATTCAATATTATTGATATGATTTCGTTTGTTTCAATCGCAGGTGCTAACCTTGCTGCTCCAGAAGATGATGCCGTTGCTCAGACTAAAACGTTAAAAACTGTTCTCCGGACGTTTTTTGCCGGCACAAAGCTTTTATTGGATGCCGTGAAATGGCCTTCCGAGGTATATCCAGGAGAAGAGAACCTTATGCAAGCCTTTTCAACCGTGCCTGGATGGATTGAAATTTGGAAGCGTTCGTCGTGCCGAATCGGCATGACCCGGGCCTTCACTCTGGCGAAAGCTTATTTTCCTAAGCTTGACCCGGCGAAGGTAATATCCGGATTTCCAGAATTCAAAGCTGACGGCACCAAGTTTACGCCCAGGGATTTTAAGGTTATACAATCCGACGTACGCCATTCGGCTACTGCCTTGGCTGATAAGATGGACCTGGGCACAATCATGAGCGCATACGGTGCTGACGGCAAGACCATTCTAGCAGAGGCACCCCCTCCCTTTGACATGCTGGAAAGATGGGCGACTGATCTGGCCAGGAGAAAGGAGGAAACTGCGAAGAGAGAAGCCGAGTTAGGCTCAAGGCCGTCCTCCTCTACACCAGCTGTTCCTCCACCTGTCCGTCCTGATACGAAGAGTCCGGGTAAAGCTACTGGAAAGGCCAAGGAGCAGGTTCAAGACGAAGACCCGGAAGACCATTCCCAGGATGCCGAGTAGGACAATGTCTAGTGTTTCATGCTTTCAAAACTGATATGATTTTGGCGGTGCGCCTGTGCACCATTGATACTAATACTGTGACTTTGTGCTTGTTAATTCGTGATAACTTTGCGCCTTTCCCGGCTTTTGATAATCTCAATCCTTGTCTTATCCTTAAGTTTTTTCTCGATACCTGTCGTGGTGGTGTCACGGCAGATGCCATAGGATGGCTAAAGATGTGGGGACGAATGGACGCTGGAGGTATTCGGGGAGGGATCACGCGACGAGTAGCCGCGTGAGGTAAGATCCACACACTGCAAACAACACGATGTACCCAGGTTCAGGGCCCTCGTGTGGAGGTAAAACCCCTACTCCTGCCTCTCTATATGTATTACAATGTCTCTCCGAGTAGCCACAGTACAAAGGATGATGTTACCGAGTAGCCACTTTATCCTGCCGGGTAGAACTAGGTCAAGAACTCTAAGGTTTCTAGGGTTTCAGAATGAGTATGGAGCAAGGTCCCTCGCGCAGGAGGCGGCTGGGCACCTTATATACACGGTGCCCTGCCGGATACGTCCAAATATGAACAAGTGTCGACATAGTGTGCACACCGTCCTTTCTCCGAGTACCCGCTGACAGCTTTGGTCGCTAACCTTGGCTGCTTCTGTAAAGTCGTTGGGCAAAACTAGGGGACAGACTGGTATCACTGTGCCAAACACAGAGAAGGGCCCCCTTATCCTGCGACCGCCTGCTTCCATGCTGTCACTGTCAGTCAGCCGGCCCCACGTGAACAGTTGTTCGAATGCTGCCAAGTACGGACCCAGGATACGCGGGATCCTGTGTCAGAACGGCTCCTTTGACTTTCTGTCCGAGTAGGTTCCCGCCAATTCTACTCGGGCCAACTCTTCTACTCGAGCGGACAGAACCTGATTGATTCCTTCTTCTGATCATCCTGGCGTAAGACCGAATAGCCCTCGACCGGGTAGCCAACTACCGGGTAGAACGCTACTCGGGCAAACTTCCAATCTGACCCTTGCCTTTATCACTTGCCTTTACCCTACTCGGGGGTTACCCCCCGACATTAGTCCCCGAAGCTGGTAGAGTCTTGCGAACTTGTTCACTAGGCTCTGCCAGCTTAAAAATCAATCCTTGCCGCGTAGCCCTTGAATCATCAAGGAGCCGAATAGAACATCTGAGCAGCTCTCTGAAAAGTACCTTGAGCCTCTTCTTTTCCGAGTAGCGCCTGCTTTCTACTCTGCACCCGAGTAAAAAGACTTAGCGAAATTTCTCAGATTGAGCCTCCGCAGCGCAGAGCACAATCCAGCCATTCACGCAGCAACTGCCCACGTGTCAAGCATCCACGACCTTGTCGTTTCGTTGCCCGGACACGACGTGCCACGTGCCCAGTTTTCACGCGATGGGCCCACTCGCCGTCATGTCCCATCAAGCGCAATTACTGGCCACGATCCGGTGGTGGGATCAATTGTGGCCGTTACGCGCGCAACCCGCGCTTGTGTGCGTTTCTAGCCGGCCACAGGACCCACCACACGGCACGATCGATCCCACTCCCGCAATGGTAACGGTAAACTCGCGGAGGAGGTATAAATACCCCCGCGGTAACTTCCTTTTCCCCTTCCCTGCACTTTTCCTCCTTCTGTCTCCTGCCCTTCTCCGCCACCGAGTTCTCCGCCGCCGCGCAAGTTCTCGCGCCGCCGCGGATTCAATCCACCCAACAACTCCGTCGAAATCTTCCACTCAGCCCTTCACGCCGCAATGGCCAAGGCTAGCTGGGCCGGTTCCTCCATCACCACCGCCGACTGCGCCTGGCTCGTGACCTCCAGGAGAGTTCCTCCCGGCGTCGAGTGCCGGGCGCCCGACGACGAAGTGGTGCCAGCTCCACGGGACGGAGAGAGGGTGGTCTTCATGTCGCACTTCGAGCGCGGCTTCGGACTGCCCGCCTCGGATTTCATGCGTAAGTTCCTAACCCACTTCGGCCTGCAGATGCATCACCTGCCGCCCAACGCGGTTGTCTTCCTCGCATACCACGCCGTGGTGTGCGAGGCCTTCCTCGGCATCCGGCCTACGTGGGAGACGTGGCTCCGATACTTCCACCTCCGCCAACAATCCACCGGAAGGAAGGACGCCGGGGGCGTTCCTCGCGCCACCGACACCGGCTGCGCCATGATGGTGCAGCGGTCCGGGACGAACCATCCCCGCGTCCAGGGGCTGGACTCCTGCAAGATGTGGTAGCGGACGTTCTTCTACGTCAAGAACGTCGCCGCCGCGGAAGGAGCCAAGATCGACGACCGAATCAACCTGCCCGTTTGGAGCAATCGCGCTCCGATCGGGATGAACTGGAAGGAGAAGCCCGTCAACAACGAGGACGCCGCCGAGATAGAGAAGCAACTCGGCTGGCTGACGGCACATGGCCTCAAGAACGACGACCCGGTGGCTTGCTGGTTCAAGCGCCGAGTGCTGCCCCTGCAGGAGCGCAGCCATCTCATGTGTTACATGGGTGGCCCCCGCGACTGCACAAGGACGACCACCGTCGAGATTGACAACATCGACGTTCCCCGGCTCGCCAGGAACATCATGAAGACGAATCTTGGCGACAACTGGCAATACGGGTTCGTCCCGTTTAGCCGCACGAAGCCGATTGAGCGGGTACGTCTCTCTTACTCTGCCTTTACCTCTGCTTTCCGAGTAGATTACTTCTCTTTCTTGCCCCGACTAGCAATTGCCTTCTGCACCGAGTAGGATACTCGGCCCAATCGCCTTAGGCTTAGTGTGCTTTGTGCCTGCACGCCTCGTCGAGTAGGATTCTCAGCAAGCATGCTTAGGCTTAGTATGCTTTGTGTTTGCACGCCTATCCGGGTAGAATACTTAGATAACCGCCTAGGCTTAGTGTGCTTTGTGTTTGCACGCCTATCCGGGTAGAGTTTCATTCTGACAATCGGCTAAACCGTGACCCTTTTCTGTCCCTCAGGTTCTCACTCGCCAGATAATTGAGAGCAGCGACGTCTTCGAGGACAATTGGTCTGACGATCGTGAGGAGGACGATGCGCCCTCCTCCGAAGACGAGGAGCAGAGCAACCCCGCTCCTGATAAGCGCGACGCTCTCCGCACTTGGTCTGATGAGGGCTCCGATGGTAATGACATTTGCACCTTGTTTGTCTCCGAGAAGCCTCAATTCCTTGTTTGCTGTTCCTGACTTATTTCTCTTTTCTCTTGAATTCCTTAGGTGAGTTTGCCGTGGATAATGACGGCGAGGACGAAGATGAGAACGAGGGCGATGCGCCCCTTGTCGTCGCGCCTCTGTCGGTTGCAGCTCCCGAGACCCGCAAGCGGACTGGCAGCGGAGCGGATGCACCTCCCGCCAAGAGGAAGAAGCCCGCCGGGAAGGGAGAGCCCGCCGACAAGAAGAAGCCGATCAAGGCCGTCGCGAAGAGGACGAGGAGACAGCTCCCTTCCACTACTGCGTAAGTTTTCTTCTCGGTTGTCTTCCTTCTCGCGCAGTACTGTTTTTCCCCATCTTTTTCCGATCTCTGATTTCTTTTCTTTCTCTGCAGACCTCCCATGGACGCGAACGCAGCTCGCGCGTCCGACCAAGCTAAGGAGGCAGCGGTGCCTCTGATCAACCTGGATGATGAAGAGGACGAGGCCGCCAACGCTGCTGCCAATGCACAGGCCAGTGACGCTCAAGGAGCGGAATCTGAGCCAAGAGCACAGGACACCACCGTCCACCAAGAAAGACCACCTTCTCCTCCAGCTAGCAACGCCGAGGAGAACCAGGAGCAAGAGACGCAAGACGACGCCGCCCACGAGCGGCCAGAAGCAGAGCCAGAGCAGCCCGCCACAGGGGCTGCTGCACAAGAGAACATCGCTGCCGAGCAGCGAGTGGAAGACAACACCGCCGCGGACGCCACCATGGCAGACGCTTATCCAGTGCCAGGCGACGCACCGAGTAGTGCCCAGCCAGGAGCTGCGGCGCCACCAACTGCGCAAGGCCCTACACCGCCAACTGCGCAAGGCCCTACACCGCCAACTGCGCAAGGCCCTACACCGCCAACATCCTCCTCGTCGCCGCAGAACAAGGACACATCCAGCCCTCCTGCCGGGCGAGTAACTAGGCAACGAGCCCTTGATGCTCTGAAGGATTTCGCTGACAGAAAGGCAGCAGAGAAGGAGACTACTGAGACAGGCCCTTCCGAGAAGGAAACTGCCGAGAAGGAGGCTGCTGAGAAGGCCAAGGCTGAGCAGAAGAAGGCCAGGGCTGAGCAGAAGAGGGCCGAGAAGCAAGCTGCTGAGAAGGCAGTCGCCGAGAAGGCGAAGGCCAAGGCTGACGGGAAAAAGGCTGAGGATCCCGAGAAGCAGAGGGTCGAGAAGGAGCGAACGAAGAAGCGGGCCAGAGATGGAAAGCCGCCGCCATCCTCAGGCGGAGCGCTCGTGATTCACGAGTCCGGCCCGGTTCCCGCTGCACTCTCTGCCGGCGCTCGAGCCGCTGGACAGCCCAGCTTCCCGGACTACATGGTTCAGGTTAGCCAACAACGCCAAATCGGCTTCCCTCCCAAGGACAAAGCATTAGCTATCCAGAGAGGAAGGAAGGTTGTAGCCATGAACTCCCCTCCCTTCGATCCAGCACAGAACCAACCCGTCAACATTGCTTCTCGGGGAATCCAAGACAGACCAATAACCTCCAAGGGCCTTGAGCAGGTACTGGACACCGTTGGCCACATCGACGCCAGGTGGGACAGCAGGGTTCTTGGAGAGGAGAAGTGGCACGGCCTCAGCCTTGGCGGCATCGACCACATGCGGGTGGATTGGAACAAGGTTGATCTGGGACACAAGCCCATGTCCGTCTCCACCGATACCGCAACCCTCGCAGCCAAGATGTTCCTGCACCGCAAGAACGCCGAAGACATCGAGCAGTCCTATGCAGTAAGTCCTTCTTGCCTTTTCCGAGTTGAAATTTCTTCTCTTCTATTCGCCTTCCTTCTTTCTTACCATCACCCCCAGTCCCCGAGATTCAGGTCGAGTAGGCGGATACTCTCCGAGTAGCCTCCTACTCGGGTTGAATCTTCACTGTCTTGTCTAACTCATTTTCTTCTCGCTTCTCAGGACAGCGTTCTTAAGCGGACCCACCTGTACCGCATCCTTCTCTGGAACCACTCCATCGCCAGGAGGCGAATCGCCGTACTGGAGAAGGAGAAGGCAGTTGCTGAGGTCGAGAGCAAAAATGCCACCGCCAGCACCCAACAGTTGGCTGAAGTGCAAGGTACGCCTTTAGCTACGCGGTTTCTGCGTTTTATGTTTACGCCCGCTTCTGCTTTCTTATGCGCTAACCTTTCCTTCTCTGCAGAAAAACTGAAGGCCTTAGCAGACGAACACGAGAAGTGCCGTAGCTTCGTGGAGAACGCCGAGGCCACCATCAAAAGACTAGAAGGTGAGTTTGTCGTCTATTCGGTTTGACTTTGAATTTGTTTCTTCTCTGCTCCTCTGCTAACCTCATCTATCTCTTCGCAGAAGACCACAAGTTGTTTGCTGAAGCCCATCAAGATTGTATCAAGCCAGCAGAGGTGGAGAAACAGCTGTCCGACCAGGCCACTGTGCTGTTGAAGGAGCACACCACTGAGACCGAGCAGCTGCAACTTCAGCTGCAGCAGGCCCTCCAGGACGCCATCAAGATTGGCGAAGAAAGGGACAGAGCGCTCGCCGAGAAGGCCAAGGCCGAGACAACCTTCAGAGCTAAAGAGAAGGCCCTTGAGCTGGAGTGCGAGACTCTGAAGAAAACCAACGCCGGGCTCTTCAAGCAGATGGACAGCCTGCGCCAGATCCAAGAAAGGCATATCTCTAATGAGGAGTCCTGGAAAACAAAGCTACAGCGGTTGTGCAGCGAACTGTCTGGTAAGTCTTTCTTCACTGCATCCTTTCTTCTCGGTCTTATTTCTACTCGGTTCTTCTCTTATCGGTTCTCCTCTTCTCGGTTCTGACGTTGCCACATGCTATTCCAGAGATCTGGCCTCATCTGGATTCTCCTTCTGTGCCCACGGTAGCCAAGGCCAAAGCAGCTCGCCTTGCGAAGGGTGAGGCAGCAGATACCAGAGCAGATATTGAAGACAGACTGCTGGTGCTCAAGGGTTATCACGAGCAGCTGGCTGGTGTCGGAACCGACTTGGTGCACGAGGGCTTTGAGCTCCACAGGCTGTTCTGGCCTCACGATCCTCAGCCAACCACCATGAAGGGCCTAGCCTTCAAGCTGAAGAATGTGAAGGCTGAACTGAAGAAGTGGCGTGCCTCGGGAGCCCGTGCCGGAGCAGACGTGATGCTTCTCTGCGTGGCCTCCTGGTATGAAAATTTGAATATGCAGCTCATCCGCGGGAAGCGCAATAACTCCAAGTGGGAGGTGGACCCCGACTGCGTGGCCGTGCGCAAGTTGATTGCGTACGAGGTCGCGGAGTGCGCCGAGACGGAGACCTTCATCGAGGGTCCCCCCGAACCCGACACCGAGTACGAAGAGGAAGAAGAAGAAGACGAAGAGGAAGACCTTGACGGCTTCTTCGAGTCTCCCAAGGGCAAGGCCGGGAAGGGGAAAGCCGCCGTCGTCGCGAGTAGCGATGAGGACGAGGGCGCGCACATCGACACCGACCCACTCGATTTCGGCACCTCCTCAGGTGCTGCTCTCGACGACACGGTGCGCCCTCCTGGCCACGCTGCTGGCTCCTCTTCGGCCCCAGGGCCTGTTTCGGCGGCCACGGCCACTTCTGAGCAGGCGGCCACCCAGCAAGACGCCGAGTTGGAAGAATCCGCCACCGTCCAGACGGAGGCGGATGCCACCCACGCTAGCCCCGACGAGACAGCTGCCACAATCGCCACCGAAGAGACTGCTGCCAAGACCGCCACTGAAGAAACTGCTGCCAAGACCGCCGCCGAAGAGACGGCAGCCAAGGCCGGCGCCGAGAACACAGCCTCCTCAACTTGAAGCAACCTGCAATCTTTTCCAACTTGAACATTTATCAGATCCCCGGGATGCCGGGAGCAGATGTAACAGACAATATTTCTTTTACTTGCTACTCAGCTTTTATGCCCACTCTGTTTTAATTCGAATTTAGTCAATTTAGAGCAACTCTGGCTCAATGCCGAGTTGCGTTTCCATACGAGTCCCCGAGTAGCTTTTCTTATTCACACTTTCTTTTCGTCTTTGCTCTACCCGCAGTTTACTGCTTTGTTGGTATTCGAGTCACAAGAGTCCAAAGGCAGAGTTGCAAATTCTTAGCCACTTAGAAAACAATTATGATAACGCAGCCCACCACTTAGCCGAAAAGAAAAGACAAGTAATAACAGTAAACTACACTCTACTCGGTTCCTGCACTCCTTCTTCCTTAGCAATTTTTCTTGTGCTCATTGACCTTGTGCTTGTTCTCTTGCTTGCCATGAAGCCGGGTTTCGGACAGCAGCGAAGTCGAAGAGTTGGCATGTAGGTTTAAACACATTACTCAATATGCGTACGAACTTTGAAACGGAGCAACCGAGTAGGAAAACAGGTAAAGCCGAGTAAGAAACACTTAGAGCAATTCGGACGAGGGCAGTCCCCGAGTTCAATTTCAGATTGCAAAATGGAAAGGAGAGTACATACACATTTCGCTCACGAATGATAGCGACGTAGTAGAGCTACATTCCAGGGACGCTTGGATTCCTCTCCAGCTTTATCTGCCCTGTTCTTCTCGGACGGCTGCAAGTCGACTAGGTAGTATGCATCATTATGCAGAGCTTTGCTCACAACAAAAGGTCCTTCCCAAGGAGGAGAGAGCTTGTGCATCCCGGCTGTGCGCTGCACGAGCCTAAGCACCAAGTCTCCTTCTCGGAAAACCCTTGGATTCACCTTTCGGCTATGATAGCGCCGCAGGTTTTGCTGGTAGATAGCCGAACGTGACAGAGTCAGCTCTCTTGCTTCTTCAAGCAGGTCAACGTCGTCTTCTCGAGCTTCTCTCGCCTCCACCTCAGTGTAGAGGCTTACTCGGGGGGAGTCATGCTCTAAGTCTATTGGCAACACGGCCTCTGCCCCGTATACCAAGAAGAATGGCGTGTAGCCGGTTGACCGGTTAGGGGTAGTCCTTAGACTCCACAACACCGCTGGCAACTCGTCAAGCCAACACCCAGGTGTTTTCAACAGCGGCTCAATCAGCCTTGGCTTGATTCCGGCTAGCACCATGCCGTTTGCTCTTTCAACTTGCCCATTTGATGCCGGGTGCGCGACTGACGCAACGTCTAGTCGGATATGTTTATCTCTGCAGAATCGCACCATTGCTCCCTCAGCAAAGTTCGTGCCATTATCCGTGATGATGATGTGCGGATAGCCGTATCTCAGGATCACATCCTTCAAGAATTTCACGGCTGTAGCTCCATCACACTTCTTAATCGGCTTCACTTCTATCCACTTGGTGAACTTGTCCACCATGACCAAGATATGAGTCATGTTGCCTCTAGCCGGCTTGAAGGGACCAACCATATCCAAGCACCAAACAGCGAATGGCCAAGTAATGGGAATGGTCTTCAACTCGGAAGCAGGCATGTGAATCTTACTTGCAAACATCTGGCAGCCGTTGCACTTCCTCACGATATCTTCAGCTTGCTTCAAGGCAGTGAGCCAATAGAAGCCATGCCGAAAAGCCTTCTTGACCAACGCCCGAGAAGAGGCGTGATGCCCACATTCTCCTTGGTGTATCTCCACCAGTATCTCTTCTCCTTCTTCGGGTGACACGCAGCGTTGCAGTACACCAGTGGCACTTCTCTTGTGCAGCTCATCTCGGTATATGACGTAGCCCTTGGATCTTCTCTGAATCTGCCTCGCAGCAACTTCGTCTTCTGGCACAGTACCGTCCTTTAGAAAGGATAATATGGGCAGGGCCCAACTCGGTGTCTCCCGCGTGGGAAACACTGGTTCGTCCACTTCCATTGGAACAGGCACTTGCTGCTGCTCGGGGGGAGCAGGAGCGCTTCTCTGAAGTCCAGATCGGTTAGCGAGAACTTCTTCAATGAATGCAACAGCCTCTGGATTAAGGGGAGCAGTCCCCGAGTAGGGAACGACAGTCCCCGAGTAGGGAGTGGTAGTCCCCGAGTTCGGTGTTGCATTCTCCCAGTCAATTTCCATGGGCTCAGCTTCCTCGCTTGGCAGAGAAGGAACAAAGATGGACTCCGAGTTGGGAGAAGGCTTGATAGATGGCTTCCTCAAATGCTCCAAGGCAATCCCCGCCGGGATGTATTGCCGAGAAGATCCCAACTTGGACAGCTCGTCAGCTGCTTCATTTTCTGCTCGGTGAATATGCTGGAACTCGCATCCTTCAAAAAATCCAGTCATTGTCTGCACCAGGAAGCGATAGGATGCCATATTGGCATCCAATGCATCCCAAGTGCCAGAAACTTGCTGCACCACCAGATCAGAATCGCCATAGCATATGATGCGCTGCACACCCACCTCCTTGGCTACTCGCAAGCCATGCACCACTGCCTCGTACTCGGCAACATTATTGGATGCCTTGAAATGTATTTGCAGCACATACTTGAGTTGATCTCGCTTGGGTGACGTAAGCACTACGCCAGCCCCGAGTCCTTCCTTCACCTTTGAGCCATCAAAATGCATCTTCCAATAGTTAGAGACTGGAGCAGGAGGTTCATACTGCACCTCGGCCCAGTCGACAAGGAACTCCGCCAGAATCTGCGACTTGATGGCATCTCTTCTCGCATACGCGGGAGCGTACGCGGCTAGCTCAATTGCCCACTTTGCTACTCGGCCACTCGCCTCCTTGTTGCCCATGATATCCGAGATGGGAGCAGAGCTCACCACAGTGATTGGATGCTCTTGGAAATAATGCTTCAGCTTCTTAGCGCCCAGGTACACGCCATAAGTCATCTTCTGATAGTGCGGATAGTTTTGCTTGGAGCTAGACAGCACTTCACTCAGATAGTACACGGGGCGCTGCACAATTTTGCCTTCTTCTTCTCGCTCCACCACAATCACCACACTGACTACTCGGTTAGTCGCAGCGATGTACAGCAGCATAGGCTCCTTGGGTAGCGGACTAGCCAAGATGGGAGCGCTACCCAGCATTGCCTTCAGCTCATTGAATGCCACCTCCGCTTGCGGAGTCCAGACAAACTTATCAGTTTTCTTCATCAACTGGTAGAGAGGCAGGGCCTTCTCGCCCATTCGGCCGAGAAATCGGCTCAGAGATGCCAAACAGCCAGTGAACTTCTGCACATCCTTCAATGATCTCGGCAAAGACATGCTCTCAATTGCTTTTATCTTTGAGGGATTCGCCTCAATGCCCCTACTAGAAACTAGAAAGCCGAGTAGCTTTCCGGCTGGTACACCAAAGGTACACTTACTCGGATTCAGCTTCATTTTGTACTTGCGTAGGTTAGCAAAGGTTTCCTCAAGGTCGGCAAGCAGAGTATGTGTTTTATTCGTTTTGATGACAATGTCATCTACGTACACCTGCACATTCTTGCCGAGCTGATCATGCAAGCATTTCTGCATGCATCTCTGATAGGTTGCACCCGCATTCCTCAAGCCAAAACACATGACACGATAGCAATAAGCCCCGTACGGGGTAATGAAAGCAGTCTTTATTTGATCAGCAGGGTTGAGTGCAATTTGATGAAAGCCCGAGTAGGCATCAATGAAAGACAAGAGCTCACAACCAGCAGTGGAATCGATAACCTGATCGATGCGAGGCAGCGGGAAAGGATCCTTGGGGCAGGCCTTGTTCAGGTCGGTGTAGTCGACGCACATGCGCCATGCAGTGGCAGCCTTGGGATCCTCCTTCTTCTTCTCGACCATGACCGGGTTGGCCAGCCAATCCGGGTGCAGAACCTCCATGATGAAATTGCTGATCAACAACTTGGTGATCTGATCACCAATGGCCTTCCTTCTCTCGTCTCCGAAACGGCGCATAGCTTGCTTCACTGGCTTGGCGTCTGGACGCACATGCAAAGAGTGCTCAACCAACTCCCTCGGGACGCCTGGCAGATCTTCATTGGACCAGGCAAACACATCCCGATTCTCACGGAGGAAGTGGATGAGCTCGCCTTCCTATTTCTCCGACAAGCCGGAGCCGATAATGGCTACTCGGTCGGGGAACTCGGGGTCGACCTGGACCTTCTTTGTCTCCTTGGAAGCCTGGAAAGCAGCGCCGTGCTGAGTACTCGGCACATCTTGCGCACCAGCTTGCGCGGACTGCGCCAAAGCCACCACCTCATACATCTTCTTCTTCTCGGCTTCAATCACCATGGACTCTGCCAGCTTGGAGCTAGCAGAAGCACACTCCATGGACTTCTTGTAGTCGCCAGCAATCGTGATCACGCCATTGGGACCAGGGATCTTCATCTTCAAGTATGCAGCATGAGTGGAAGCCATGAACTTGCTCAGAGCAGGCCTGCCGAGTAGAGCATGGTACGGGCTTTGGTGGTCAACCACCTCAAACTTCAGCCTCTCTGTGCGGCAGTTCTCCCTGGTTCCGAATAGCACATCCAGCCACACTATGCCCATTGGAGCACAAGAGATTCCCGGCACAATGCCATGGAAAGTGGTCTTGCTAGGCTGCAGCATGTTCTCGCCGATGCCAAGCTTCTCGAGGGTGTCCTTGTACACAATGTTGATGCTGCTGCCGTTGTCGATCAGCACCTTGCTGAACTTCACATTCTTCTCGGGGCCCAGGAAAGTTGGGTCCAACACCAAGGCGTAGCTACCCGGATAGGGCATTACCTCGGGGTGATCAGCTCGGGACCACGAGATCTCCACATTGCACCAATGCATGTACTGAGGAAGAGCAGGGATGACAGCATTCACCTCCATCGCGCGCCTGTGCTGCGACTTCTTGTCGTCAGGCTCAGACGTGAAGATCATGTAGCTCTCGTGGTGTTCTTGGTACTGGTTGCGGCCTCCATCCTCATTGGTGCCATTGTTGTTGCCTTGGAAGTTGTTGTTGTTGCCTCTGCTGTTGTTGTTGCCACGGTTGTTGAAGTTGCGATTGTTGTTGTTGCGGTAGCGCTCGTTGTTGAAGTTGCGGTTGGCTCCTAAAGCCACTTGGTTCACATTCTCTCTTCTCGGGAAGACAGGAGGCCGAGCTGCAGGTGCGCGAGCAGGTTGCACAGGAGCATTCGCGGCTGGCAGGGGAGGAGGAGGAGGCAAGCCCTCGTTCTTGATCAGATCCCACCATTCGCACTGCCGAGTAGTGTGGTTTGCTGGCCTTGACGGGTGATGAGTGTGGAAGCTACACGGAGCATCCTTGATGTCATCAAAGACAAGCTTCTTTGCCGAGTCCGAGTTGCCGCTACCCGGCTGAGGAGCACGGTATGGCTTCTTGTTGCCCTGGCCCTGGTTCTGGTTGCGCCCGTACTGGGCTCCAGCAGGTTTTTGCCCTTGGCCACTCCCGGATCCAATTCCCACAGCATTCACCTCCTCAGGGTCATACCGAGAATCTAGTCGGTCACCCCTGCGCTTGTTGCGGAACTCATTGCGCTTGTTGTTGAAGTTTCTTCTCGGCTCAGGGGAATCTAGCAGTGGCTGAGTAGGATCGCCGAGTGCGTACTGATCCGCAATCTTGATGGTCTCTGCCAGGGTATTCGGCATCTCCCTTTGCAACCTTTGCCATAGCATGCTGCCATGCTTGCACCCTTGCGCAAACCAAGTGATGGCCTGCGCCTCATTCACACCTTCACAGGTGTTCCTCAACGTGCTCCACCGAGTAAGGTAGTCGCGATCCGTCTCGTCTTCTCGTTGTCGGCAAGCCGACAACTGCTGCGGCCTATTCGGCCTCTTGTATGTGCTGGTGAAGTTGCTGATGAATGCCTCCGAGAAGTCCAGCCAACAGTTTATGCTGCCCTTGGGCAAACCATTGAGCCATGTGCGAGCCGGACCCTCTAGCATCTGTGGCACGTAGCGCACAGCCCACCTTCTGTTGCCACTCGCGATGTGAACCGCAGTGACGTAGTCGTTCAGCCAGTCTTCCGGCTTGGTGCTGCCATTGTAGCTCTTGGTGCCCCTCGCGAGCTGAAAGTTCTTCACGGACGGCTCATTCATGATGCGCGGACCAAAACACTCAGGACCGGGAGGACCCGTGTTCTCGAGCTGCGCAGATAGGTTGATCCGGTCAAGCTTGTACCGGACATCCGCAGGCTCCAACACGCGGTCTCCTACCCGGTCCAGGATGTCATATCCGGCTAGCCCCATAGCCGAGTCGCCGTCATTGTATCTGTCCTCCTCCATGGCCACAGGCCGCGCTGCCTGGCTGGCTACTCGGTCAACCGCACGCGGTCGAGCAGCAGCTGCCTGACGAGGCCTTTGCCGAGTAGGCTGCGCAGCCTGCTGCCGAGAAGTACCCGGACGATCTCCTCCTCGCGTTTGGCTTTGAGCTTTATGGGCTTGAGAGCCTGCTCCAGCAGAGTTGTGTTTCAGGCCGGACTGAGGCGGCACAGCTAACTGTTTCGCGGCGTCAGTCGGGTCATACACCTGCAGTTGCCTGTTTCCACCCGAGGTGCGACTGCGGTCCTTCTCGCGGCTGGGGTGCGGGGATGAGGCCTGATCCATAGATCTAGCCCCATGCGAATGCACCACCTGCGAGCCGCCAGCACCCGGGTTTGCCTTCCGGAACTCCTCATTCTGCCTCGCGGCCTCCAACACCAACTCGTTGAGCCGTTCTTGCTGCCTAACCCGCGCGTCGCCCTCGAGACGAGGCAACTCGGCAGCTACGGCCTCTGCAGCCCTAAGAGTTTTTGCGGGGGTGCTGTATCTGGGTCTGTTGGAGGTGTTTGCGGTGGCAGACTGACTAGGGGCTTCTCCCACTGTCGCCATCTCGGCGCCTAAGTTGCGTCGAGTGGGACCTACTTTGCTAGCTCGTCTAACTATTGGTGTGAAGCCGTGTGCTTTGTTGTACTCGAGCTGGTCTAGGCTAAGCTCTAGCCTAATCTTCTCAAACTCCGCCTGCTCGGCAAGAAGCGCCTGACGCTCCCTCTCAAGCTCCTCCTTCATGCTCAAGAGCTCAAGATCAGTGGGAGGCGCCATACCAAGCCTTCCCGCGGACGCAGGGATCGTTGGAGTAGTGGAGAGAGCGGAGACGCGGTTGCTCTCCCTCTCGTAAGGCTTGTGCTGCTTCCCGGCAGCGCTCGTGCCAGGAGGGTCGTTGACGACGGTGGCAGCGCCAGCAGCTCCCTTGCCGGTGTCCGCAGCCAGACCCGCCACCATCACCTCAGCACTATCCGCGGAAAAGCGCGTAGGCCTCCCGCGGGCAGCGATGACGGCAGGCGGATCAGCCGCGACCACTACCTCCTCTGGAAACGTGTCGACGACGGCGGTGGCGACGTAGACGAGGTGGGAGCCGAAGGAAATCACCGTGCCGCCCTCCGGCATGCCTTTGCCGGCGAAGTCGCCCGCGTTGTCGATGACGAAGTCGAAGGAGCCGAATCTGTGGACAAGGCCACAGACCACGCGCTCCGCTGAAGAAGATCCCGTCCGAACAGAAACTCCAGCCAGCGCCGCTGGTTGCCCCACGGTGGGCGCCAACTGTCGTGGTGGTGTCACGGCAGATGCCATAGGATGGCTAAAGATGTGGGGACGAATGGACGCTGGAGGTATTCGGGGAGGGATCACGCGACGAGTAGCCGCGTGAGGTAAGATCCACACACTGCAAACAACACGATGTACCCAGGTTCAGGGCCCTCGTGTGGAGGTAAAACCCCTACTCCTGCCTCTCTATATGTATTACGATGTCTCTCCGAGTAGCCACAGTACAAAGGATGATGTTACCGAGTAGCCACTTTATCCTGCCGGGTAGAACTAGGTCAAGAACTCTAAGGTTTCTAGGGTTTCAGAATGAGTATGGAGCAAGGTCCCTCGCGCAGGAGGCGGCTGGGCACCTTATATACACGGTGCCCTGCCGGATACGTCCAAATATGAACAAGTGTCGACATAGTGTGCACACCGTCCTTTCTCCGAGTACCCGCTGACAGCTTTGGTCGCTAACCTTGGCTGCTTCTGTAAAGTCGTTGGGAAAAACTAGGGGACAGACTGGTATCACTGTGCCAAACACAGAGAAGGGCCCTCTTATCCTGCGACCGCCTGCTTCCATGCTGTCACTGTCAGTCAGCCGGCCCCACGTGAACAGTTGTTCGAATGCTGCCAAGTACGGACCCAGGATACGCGGGATCCTGTGTCAGAACGGCTCCTTTGACTTTCTGTCCGAGTAGGTTCCCGCCAATTCTACTCGGGCCAACTCTTCTACTCGAGCGGACAGAACCTGATTGATTCCTTCTTCTGATCATCCTGGCGTAAGACCGAATAGCCCTCGACCGGGTAGCCAACTACCGGGTAGAACGCTACTCGGGCAAACTTCCAATCTGACCCTTGCCTTTATCACTTGCCTTTACCCTACTCGGGGGTTACCCCCCGACAATACCCGATTTTTTGACTCCCTTTTCGAGACTCGGTTGACCGAGTATCGTGGGTTTTGATAAGCGGACTTTTCTTTAAGTCCCCAAGATTCGGTAGCCAAGGTTTTCGAGCTTTGGTAACTAAACAGCTTGTTTCTGTTTCGAAGTCCCCAGTCCCCATGACCCAAAGTACAGGCCAAGGGGGCGTGGCCTTTCTCAGATGACAAACTGCTTTTTACCGAACAGAAAACCAATGGCCTTTCGCGTACGTACTGAAGTCATGCTTGATATTTGTTGAGTTTCCGGCTATTTAGCCTTGTACTCTGCATGGACTTGTGGTTTAGATGACCCTTTTGGTTATCTTGTACTGTAAGCCGGCTTTCGCGTGGATACCATGTTGTTACATCTATACGACAAACAGGGTCAAGCAAGTCCCATTGGGCTGCATAGTTTGATTGTAATCGTAAGCGAACAGATCATGCCACTTTGGTGCGAGTCACATCGAGCTTAAGTAAGAATAACCAAGAAATTTGGCTCCTTCGTCCGGTTATAAGATTGCAGCCGTACTCGTCTTGCGAGTAATCGGCCCTTATAGATCATAGGCATCAAGGCCGGGTCTCCGGGTTTGTGGCTACTATTTAAGCAGCTCAATTCCCGAAGACCTATATATGTGCAACGTATTTCGATGATACTGATATATTGATGATAACAAGTACTACTTACTTGTAACTGAAGCAAAGACCATGATAAGACTTGAAACCATCTCTTTTACTGATAAAAAAGTTTGAGTCAGCAGGCCGCCTCATTAAAAACCTTCCAGTCCCCTTAGGTACCCTGGGTAGGAAAAGAGCGCGTATGAAACCTGCCGTCCGTTACACTGCTTTAGTTATTCTCGAGAACCGGCCTCGCGTTGGCGCGGCCGATGCACATTCTCCACTTGCTAGTCCCTTTCATAATGAGTACCGGGTTTGTTAGCCAATCCGGGTATGTCGTCCTTGTAGCGCGATTAGCTGTAGATGGCGGTGTGTCTTCCTCTTCTCTGTTAGGGGGTTTGAAAGGATCGCTCCTGACGAAGCCCACCATCTTAAGGTCTTGTTCTGCCCTAAGTTTTGCTTTGTCTCCCTCAGATGTTGGCTTTTTTGACGTTGTCCTTTCCTCTAGGTCTACCTGCGATCGATAATGCTTGAGCTCTTCTTTCCTGCAAGCTTGCTCAGCCATTGCTGCATCTCCTTCATCACATTCAGCTGCTATATCTCGATTCCCGCGTATGGTAATGGTCTTCTTAGGACCCGGGATTTTTAGCTGTAGATACACATAACACGGTCTTGCCATGAATTTAGCATAAGCCGGCCTTCCGAACAATGCGTGATAGGGACTGCGCAACTTAACCACCTCGAAAGTAAGCCACTCGACTCGATAATTGTCCTTTGACTCCCCAAAAGCTACCTCCAATGCCACTTTTCCCTCAGGGCATGCTGAATGACCCGGCACTATCCCGTGAAAGACTGTTGTACTCTTTTGCAGCTGAGATTCTTTGAGGCTCATGCGCAGAAAAGTTTCCCAGTATAGTATATTGATGCTACTCCCTCCATCCATCAATACTTTTTTCAGCTCATACCCATTGACCTGTGGTGCTACTACCAAGGCTAAGAATCCCGGGTGATCAATTCTGTCCGGGTGATCCCTCCTACTCCATGTTACCTCTTGTTCTGACCATCTCAAATACCTTGGAACAGCGGAAGAAACCGAATTAACCGCTTGTTTCAGTATCTTTTTATCCTTGTTAGAGCCTCCCGTAGTGTGCACGTGATATTGACCCAACTGTTTGGGGTTAGCTTGAAAGCCTCCTGCACCCCCTTGATTGTTGCCCGGATTTCCGGCTGGCGGGTTGCCAGCTGGGGGCGGTCCGTTGCCCAAGTTTCCACCTAGACCCGGGCCTCCTCCTCGACCCACACCTCGCATGGCTCTGTTTACTTCCTCGTTCTTCCACCTTTGTAAGTCGGCACATTGCTCTAATGAATGATTAGCCGGCTTGCCGTTCCTGCTATGCTTCGGGCATGCCATCCTAAATATGTCCCAACTGTTGCTTGGTCTTGGCGGTCCTTGGTAATGTCCCCCATTGTGATTTCCAGTATTGAAATTCCCTTCAGACCTGGGTCTTGAAGACCCGGCCTCCGTGTAGGCTACAAACTCGGAATTCCCTTCAAACGGACGCTTGTTCTGGCTATTTCCGTTATTACTTGGCACCGATCCGTTGCCGGTTCTCCCATTGCTACTTGTGTTTGCCTTTGCTTTCTTGTCATCAACTTCCTCCTCCGTGGTGTCCGTTGCGGCGTGTTTGTTGCACGCATCCATTAATTCTCCCATTGTAACCTCCGCTGCATTCCTACTGGATTTCATGCGAGTTAACTTTTGCACTAAAGGAACATACTTACATGTTTTCGCCATAGCTTGTAGCGCGTCCTTGGGCTGGATATCTGTGGACGAGTGGAGTATCTCCATAACCCGGCGTACCCAGCTGCGTGCTGACTCTCCCTTCTTCTGAAAGCATCTTTCTAAATCATCAATAGTAAATAACTTCCTGCATGTTCCATGGAAGTGCTTGACAAACGCGGTTTTTAATTCTTCCCAGGACTTGACCGATTTTTCCGGCAGATTGGTGAACCATAGCTTTGCTGCTCCCTCCGACATCATCAAGTACATGAACTTGGCTTGAAGATTCTCGGACGCGTTGCGAATCGACATTGCCATCTCGTAACTGCTCAGCCATGTTTCTGGATCCATTGTTGGCTCATAATTTACTACTTTCCCCGGCTCTTTGAACTTCTCCGGGTAAGGTTCTGCTCTGATATCGTCCGAGAGACACTTTGGTCCCGCCAGGGTGGTTGGGGCTGGTCTTACTCGGGAAATATGCGACCCGGCTGGGGGTGCCACGGGGCGTGGTACCGCCGGTAATTCGTGTGCTACAGATCCGGCCCCGGCTCTTCTGGCCCTGGAACTGTCCACCACCGCCTGCGCTGCTGATGCTGCTGGTACTATCTGGATACGAGGCGGGGGCGGCATTTGCTGTTGCTCTTCTCTTCGTCGTGCCGAATTTGTTTGGATATTGCCTTGTTGCTGGCTGGCGTACGGCGTCCCGTGCATTCCGCTTCTGTGATCCGGATAATTGGCCTGCTGCGCTACTGCGGTGTGCAGCAAGTCAATTGCCTGCCGGGTTCTTTCTGCATGAGGCGACTCTCCCACAGGAATCTGGTTCAATGCGAGCGTTGCTGCGTACACGTTGTCCATGGGATTGTTGTAATGACCTGCTGGTGTGCGGAACCGTGTCGGTGGTGGTGGCAAAGTATTGCCGGCTGTCGCCCCGGTCTGTGGTAAAGGTAACTCGACTGGCGCGTTTGCCGGCTGTGCTCCTGCTATCCCCGGTAGTGGTGCGGTTCCTTGGTTCGCCGGTGGGACCGGCTGATCTTGAGGTGTGATAAACAGCGCAGCCGGGTTGATAACCCCTCCCGTTGCTGGCAGCCTGGTCCGGTGCCTTTGATGCACTCTAGACGTTTCCTCCCGGAGACGAGTTTCTAACGCATCCAATTCGTGCTGCCGTGTAGCCATCCCCTGTCTCTCTGCTTCCACTTGCCTTCTTTGCTGTTCTAACGCACGACGAGCCACATCCAGCTCTCTGACACGCTCCGCTGCGTTTTCCGGGGTAATAACCGTGGCTAGGACGGTCGGATCTAGAATCAAATTGTTATCGAACAGGGTCGGGTGACGCGGATTTGAAGGACCCGCCCCTGGTGTCCGGTTTGCCTGGAATCCGAACATGTTTGCCTGCAGTTCCTCATCCGCCGCGCGACTGGTAACCGATGCCGACTCTCCGTCGACCCGGATCAGAACCGGGTTAGCTGTGCCTTGTTGTTGATTCAATGCCTGAGCCGTCCCAACTGCGGCCGCGGTCACGCTCTCTTGGTTAATATTGGCCGCGGGAGCAGTGTAAACCGCAACCCGGCGTGTGATGCTTGGCGCGGATTCGCGCCATCCTTCTTCGTTGTTTTCCTCCTCATATCGATTCTCCAATAGATCCCGGATAGACTCGGTGTCATCCTCTCTCTCTATCTGACCTGTTGTTCCGACTGATTCTTCCCTTTCCGATTGAATATAGGTATCTTCCCGTGACACAGAATCAGATCCAAGATTGTCAGGATTCGAACCGGAAGTACATACCATACCGATGAAGACGTTGATGCGGCCGATTGTCACGACGGATCCGGTTTCGAGGTGATCCGACTCTGGCCCCCAGCCGGAATCGTCCACCATCTTCTCTCCTTTGCCGTCGACGTAGATCTCACCGACGATGAGGTTCTTCATGCTCTTCCGAGCTTCTCCCGTGATGTAAACACCTTTGGACGCAGGCCCCACGGTGGGCGCCAACTGTCGTGGGATAATCACGGCAGATGTTACCTGGGGTAACTGATCTTGGGGCAAGTCGACACAGGTATTCGGGAGATGGTTTAGCTCGAAGGAAGACATGGAGAAAGCGATCTAAGAACCGGAAAATAACTCGCCGGATCTCGAATATGAACTATGCTGGATACTCGATAACAGGTGTTACGATTATTACTTGAATCTCTCTCAAGCCAAGCCTAGGGGCCGGTTTATAAAGTACCCGTACCCCCCCTGGCTTAGCCTCCAAGGCACATCTTGAGTCCTACTCGAACTCTGCTTACAAACCCTAATTTTCCTTATCGCAACCCACAACCCGGGTTACGAAGCCTACAACCTTTGGGCCTTCCCGAAGTTTCTTTATCCTTAGCCGGATCCTGTTCAACTGTCATTTGGGCCGGGTTACACCTTGGGGTTCGTATACCGGGTTATTATCCCCCCATCAACTATCCCCTTCCTCTCTCCGCGCACTCGTGCTCAAGCTCGATCTCGACGCCGCGCCGCCACGGAGCCTGCAAGGGAGCAGCCGGAAGCGAGCCGCCGTGTCCTGCGCTCCGCTTCCGCCCGCACCGCGCCGCCGCCAACCGCCGCCACCGCGCCGTCGAGCTGTACACCGGAGGATCCAGAAGGCCACCGCAACTGCGCCGTTTGCCGCCGCCGCGCTCTCCTCCGGACCTCACCGGTAACCTTCCTCCCGCCATGAATTTTATCTTCATTCTCTTTGCTTAAATTAGATTGGATCTAGTTCCGCTCGTAGGTAATTTCATTGCTCTGTACCGATTTGGATTGCGCAACTTCATTCTTTGCTTATCTAATTGCCCAAGGTAGATTCAACAATACTCCTCTATCACTTGCAGCCATCAATTCCTCCATAGATTTCTCTGCAAATTTCTCAATCTAGATGTAATCTGTCAAAAATTTCCGCAACTGTTCCTTGATAGTCGGATTATCTGCAATTTCCGGGTCTGTTAGTCGCTCTTTGGTTAACCAAACGACCAACCATTGTCTGGGTCTTAATCACTGATATTCTGCATCTCTTATCCCCTATTTTGTAGGCTTCACACATGGCTCCCAAGAACAAGGGAAAACAGCCGGCAAAAGCTAGGCCGACTCAGGCCATTTCCGCCAACTGGGCTAAGTCCACTGTGACCCAGGCCAAGCTGGACGAGCTCGCCGAGTCAGGCATCCTTCCTCCTCAGAAGGAGATCCACTGGCGTGTTCCGGGTGATGAGACCCGGCCATCCCCTGGTCCAAATGAGGTAATCTATTTTGTAGAGCACGTGATCCGGGGATTCCGTTCCCCGGGTCACTCCTTTTTTCGCGAACTCCTTAGCCACTACGGCCTCCGAGTCTTTGACATAGGGCCTAACTCTATGTTAAATATAACTCACTTCATAGTCCTCTGCGAGTCTTACCTGTGCATCCCCCCGAACCTTACCTTATTCCTTGAACTGTTCCAATGCAAACCGTGCCGCGAAAGCGGTGACGGGGCTCTTTTGGCCTGCGGCGGAGTTTCTATCCAACGGCGAAAGAATTCGCCAATGCCGACTTTGAGCCTTAACTCTCACGTTAAGCATTGGCAAAAATCCTTTTTCTACTGCCGGGACATCTCCCCACCCGACAAAAAGAAACTGTCGGGTTTCTCCGAGGGGCTCCTTGATCTTTATGATACCTTCAATGCCTTCGCCTCTGAGTCGGACAGAGAGTCCATCCAGCCCCTCCTAGCCAAAATAGCTGTCCTTTCCGCCCAAGGTCTCCTTGGGCTTAATTTAGTTAAGACTTGGGTAGATTTCCGGATCCAGCCCAACGCCATCCGGCCTAAGCTGATGTCCGAGTATTCCGGGCACGTGATGGATTCCCTCCGCTATTCTTCAAAGACCTATCCGGCTGGTGACACGAACAAGACTATCAAAAGTTTCCTGACTGAGAAGGCGGAAGTAATCCGGAACATAACCGGGTTAGAGCCATACACTCGTGACAACCCGGCCCCAGCGGTAAGATCCGACTCTTGCTCCTCTATTCTCATGCTTTTACCTGATGCAGTTACTAACTTTTATCTTGATACCTTTATCTCAAGAAGATAGCGCCTTTTGGAACATCGAGACTCTTCCTTCCTCCAGGAACCCAGAGGAGGACGAGGAAGCGGCTGACTCAGAAGAAGGTACTATCCGGGTTTCACCCAACTTAATTTCTGCTAACTTGTTTCCCTATACTTTTTCTTTTTCCGACTATATACTATGCTTCTCAGGAATGGAGGATAGGGAGGACAAGGAAGAGAAAGAAGATCCGGAAGACGGGGAGGAAACCCAAAACGATGAGAGCGAAGCTGTAACGCCCGGGGTTTCCCCTATAGCATCGCTGTTGTTTTCTTTGCATAACATCGCATCATGCATCCTCGTGAATTTTTAAAACTTGCTAAAAGTGTGCAATTCAACAACCTTGTTTTCTGGAATTAAATTGCATCAAAAACTAATTTTTTTAAGTGCCCAAAAACACAATTGAAAGGAATAACAACACACAGGAAAAAAACGTTTTGGGGAGGTGGCAGCCGGACCAGGCCAGCCCACTAGGCCCAACCGGCAGCCCAGCCAGCCCCACCGAACTCCCTTCCCTACCCTAATTTCTCTCCCTCTCAATCTGCCCCCGCCGTTTCTCCTATTCGCGGATAGGTCCCTCCACCTCTCAGACACAACACGCACGCAACGCATCGCTCGATCCCCCCCCCCCCCCCCCGCTCGCTACGTCTCGCTCCCCGCTCGACCCCCTTCTTCCTCCTCTCGCTCGCCCACCCTGCCTCCTCCCGTGGCGCCCCGTCCACCTCCCGTCGCCTCCCTTGAGCCCCTCCCCTCTCCCCTTGTCCTCCGCCTCCACCCGCCTCCCGCCGGCCATCTCCGCCCTGCGCCTCCTCCCGCGGCCGCGGACGCCGTCGCCTCCCTCCTCTCCGTCCGTCCTCCTCTCTGCAGCGGCCCCGTCGCCGGTGCTGCTCCCCACCTCCCGCGCTTCCTCGGCCGCCGCGGCTACTACTCCGTCTCCACGGGCGAGCTCTGCATGGTCGGCACGGGCGCCGGCCGCTCCGTCGACGGCGCGCCCGTCGCGCTCCTCCCCCAAGTACCTCCGCCCCCGAGCCTCGGCCAACCCCTATGTCACCCGTCGCCGCCGCCGTCTGGGTCAAAGGGAGGCTGTCGTTCGCGCCGGAGGTCACCACCGCACCCGCCGCCGGCCTGCTGCCTCTCCTGGTCGACTTCACCAAGCAGGACGGAGCCCTACCGTCGCGTCTGTCGCTTCCGCCGGATCTTCGTCCACTGCGGCACCTTCTGCCGTGTCGAGCAGGCTGCTGCACGCTGGAGCCACGAAGGGAAACGCCGCCGTCGGAGTACGCGGCACCGACACCGCCGTCCTCGACGAATCGTGAACGCTTACACCGCCGCCGTTGGACTTGTTGTGGTGGCCTCTTTCGTGCGTGTCCACGAGAGCCCAACGACCGAGAGACATCGACAAGTATACCGACGCAGTGAACCCCATCAACCCCGACGATGTCGAATGTGACGGATACGTGGAACCGCCAAGTTCACCCCGACCCCGAAGATTGGAACACCAAGATCCGCTACCACGACGACCCGTGAACGACTACTTCCTCTACCTACGCCAACTACCACGACGACTCGAGAACAACGGATATGATGTCGTGATTCTACCACAACTACGACCCCGGAACAACTACTCCCTCGGCTACGGAACGATAACGACTACTTCCACTACTTCCTCGACGTCGGCTACTTCCTCTACGTCCCGAAGTTTCCGGCGTTGACCCCGGCGATCCTCTTTCCAACGTGCGAACCCAAACCCTAAATCCCCTATACCTATATGCCCTATTTTCTACAACATGCAATCTATTTTATAATTATCATATCATCATGTGTTGCATTGCATTTTTTTGTGGGTGCGGGTAATAGTAATGTCACCTAATAATTAAATATGGAATGAGTTGGAATAATTAAATATTGTTCCGGTTCCATTTAAAATTGCGTGAATCATAACTAATTCATTTTAACTCCAAATTTGAAAAGTAAAATATGTTTTCCAATCAAAATTCTCTAAACCTTTGTTTTCTGTTTTGAATAATTTAAATTGCTGAAAACAACTATTTCTTAATTAATGCATTAAAATTGCTAATTTGATAACTTGCTCATTTTAATTCCAAATCTAACAAATAAAATATGTTTTCATACCAGAAAAATGCACTTAATCTATTCATGCCATCCATGTTCATGTTTGCACCTTGCATGTTGCATTTGTAGTAGTGTTATGTATATTCACCTAATAAATAAAAATGGAATGTGTTGGGGTATTTAATTCAATTGTTGCCCTATTCCATTTAATATTGCTTAACTCACCTATTTACTGTTTTCCATGCTAAACAACATTTAAATTGATGGTTAGATAAACAACTTGAACCAATCTCTACTTCTCCGCACTCCGGTTCCGATTAAATTGTCTAAATTGCATTTCTGCGTTGCATCCTGCATGTCATGCATATAAAATAGGATCATGCTGGATCTTTGCCGTAGAAGTAATTGTTGCATCCGGTGTTTCTTTTAGTTCGTTGCTTCTTCGCGGATAGGACGTTGAGATGATGTGAGCAACGACAAGTTCTGCTACCTGTACTTGCTGTATCTCAGGCAAGTATACTCACTTGCTGCCAAATGGCTGCCTTTCATCACTTGTTACAGATTCTTTCCATTGTTCTTATGCTAGCCTTTTGTTTCGATGCTTGTGTCTCGATCCTATCATACTGTTTACCTTGCAGCCATGATATAGCCTACCTTCCACTTCCTATTAACTGTTGCTTGTTTACCTTGTTGGCCCTCGTGTCGTAGTTGCATGCTTAGTGTTGTTTGCGCTCAAGTCTTGTTGTCCGTCTTACCACCTGTCTAGTTGATAGTTGGGTTTCAATTCAATCAACAACATGTTAATGTTTGGGGTAATAATAATTTGATGATAAGGCACCGGCAGGAGGCCCGGGTAAGGTTTTTGGAGCCGGCTGGTGTCGAAACTAGGAAAAGAGTCTTGTCTACTGATCCATGATGAGCGTGCTCACCGCATCCTGGAGGTAGTATGGGACCCCCCTCGACTGAGACCTGATCTGCAGCTTGTCCGAAGAGCCACACTTAGTTCGGGTGTTCCATTTGCTCCTTGCATAATGGGTGGATCCCCCATGGTTACTGATGATGATGATGCATATAGGGCGAGGCCTGTGGTGCCGGGGGGTGTGGTTTTCACCCTTGCGCTTAGGTTAGGTCGGACTGGCCGGGACCTTATAGCTCCGTGGCTCCTAGGATGGGTTGTAGAGACGGTTTGGGTCGTGTCGAGCCAACCTGAGTTTTATGTCACATCCCAGTTTTTGGACTCTTGGACTGTGCTCAAGAAGACAACTATTAGGGCCAAGAAATTATTTTTATAACAACATTATTGTTTGAACTAACTTGTGTTATGACCTTAATCATATTTGCAACATAAGTTTTGTTTCATTATAAAACCAACACCATATGTTTCTGAAAAATATTCCTGATATTTTTCCCTAATGGTTTCTTATTATTACTTGAGTGGATTTTTATTCCAAGACTTGGATCATTCTTGTTTTCATCTTAAAAAAAACTTTTAACCTTGTTTGATCCAAGAAAACAAATTTCCAAAATGATCTATGAAAGTTTTCTTTTGACTTTCCTATAGAAAACAATTCCTGAAAATAAAGCCAAGTACCTGTTTTCTACCATTGTTTTCACCAAGCTATAAATTGTTATATTATGGTTTCTTGACTTTTAATTAATCCTTTTTATATGTACTACAAACCCATAAGACCACTTTTATTTTTGGAGAAATAAAAACTATCTTTTGCTTGTTGTTTTTGTGGTATAAAATTAAGGCAGAATAAGGCAGTTTTGAGAAACAGATAAAAACAGAAAGTATACCTTTTCCCACATTGTTTTCATAGCCTTAAACAATTTCAAATTTGTTTTTAAAAGATTTTTCTGAAAGTATATAACATGGTTAACAAGTCCATACTTTGAAAACCAATTTTAGGAATCTTGTGAACCCTGAAAACAAACTCAACTTTCTGCATCTTTGATCTGTTTTCAACACTTAGAAAATTTTCTGAATTTTGCAAATGAACAGTACGGGATACACTTTTGCACACTTCTTTTCTTGATGTTTCTTTGCACATTTTGAGTTTTGGACTGAGCTAACTTGTTGACCAACTATTGTAATCGACCAAAAGTGCTTTGGATACCTTCTAGAAGCCTTAGGCATGAAGATAAGAGAGGTGAGAGAATGGTGACTAGGATAGGTATGGGCACACATACCTCTTAGATATTTTTGACCTTTCCACTTGCCCCTTGCCTCCCCTTGCCTCCAAAGTCCAACCTTGCCCATGTCACATGTGTACTTGAATAGGACACCATGTGCACTCAAATGGAAATGACCAAATGCCCTAGAGCTTGCTCATGCCATTGCATGACATGACCCAAGTGGTCATTTTTGCCCTTGCTCTTGACTATAAGCCAACCCTTGATGTTTCCTTGCTCCACATCCATCCTCCACAACCCCCCACTACCACACTTCATCCCCAAGCTGAGAAAAGCGTTGAGCTATCCAAGTGAGCTCCATGAGCTCCAAAATCACCGCCGGCCATTTTTCTTAAACCGATGTGAGGAACCTCAAATCCCTGCAGAAGTTTGCCTGTCGTTTTGAGCTTGTGAAAAATAGTTTTCGTTCAGATTATTCTCTACAAAAATTCACAGAACTAGGCTTATGTTTTCCTAACCATTTCCCGTTGGAAGATCCAAGTTTGCACCTTTATTTTTGTCACAATACCTGTTTTTCCACAGACTGTCTGTTTAACCATTTTTGACATAACTTTTTGGATCTGTATCCATTTTGGGAAAATCAAATTTTTTGAGTATCCTATGAGTAGATCTATCCATAAGACTTGTCCTTACATCAACGCCATTTACCAAATGGAAATGACATCCATTTTGGTAAAAGACCAGTAGGCTTTTCTAGACTTCTTATAAGGAGTTTAAAAATGATTTTTGGAGCAAACCCAATTGGATGAGTTTGGTATTGAGTAGATCTATCTTATCCTAGCTTAGATTAATTTTTTGAGCTCTAGATTATTTTTGGTGGACAGATCTAGAAACAGAAGCTTTTCTGTTTTGATTTCTTTGTTTGTTTTTGTTGAAATGAAATGTTTGGTTGGCTTAATCCTTGTTCCTGGAATGTAGAGATGTGTTGGATCTTGTTATTAGGTTGTTTTCTTGCATTACATCTACCACACAAAGTGTGTGCATGTTTGCAATATCTTATGGCTATAGAAGTAGAATATGTTGTTTCCCTAGTTTATTTATTTGATGTTTTGTGTGAACCAACTCCTTGTGTGCTTGTTACCTAATTTTGTGCTATGATTGTGGTGAGTCCAGTACCATTTTGGTACTGTGATTTATATGCTTTTATCTTCATTAACTTGCATGTGATCTTATAGCAAAGCATGAGTAGCATTTGTTATTGTTCTAGTGTTTATTCTTTGGAATTATTGTGAGAGCTAGATCTTAGTGTGAATGCCTTGATAATTTTTGTGCTATGTTTGCTATAGATCCATTACCATTTTGGTACTGTTATTTTGATGCTTTTGTCTCTGATAGCTTGCATGTATTTTTAAGGTGAAGCATGTGTAGGTTTTGTTATTCTTATGCACTAGTCTTGTATGCACTAGAATAAATAGCATTGTTTTATTTATTTTGCTATACTAATTTTTGTCATGAGTAACCAGAGGCTTAGTACCTCATTTACCTTGATATAAATGGGCCCATAACCCACTGGTCCCATTGCATCTTGGTTGTGGATGAAAATTCCCAACTATGCACATGTGAGAAATTAACATGTTTTAATTATGTGGTTGATAGGATATTTTCCACCATGGAAAATATAATTGTTTGTTTTCACTTATGCAAGTGAGAAGTTTATTTATTATAAGGATCTACTAGTATGTTAGGTGTGATCCATTTGTTAGCATAATATTCCTTAGGAGTATCTTGTTAAGAGATGATTCACTATTGAGTGCTAAATTAAATTGTTTGCAAATAAACTAAATTCCTTGTGATTGATAGATTGATTATGAATGATTTTAAATTGAGTGTTTGGATTTTTGAAAAGGTTTAGTTAACTTTTCATTGAGTGTATAGCTACTGGTTGGGTAGTTTATACCTTGGTTGCTTGCTAGTTAATCTATTTGAAAAGCATGCATTACTAGAATTGGTTTATGCTTCCTTAATAGATGTGTACATAAAATTATTCTATTGTAGTACTTACTAGCATGTGTAAGTTTTGTGTGCTGTTAGTGGGCATTTTTATATCCATTTATTTCTTGTTTAAGATTATGCTTCCTTGTTGTGGTGTTTGCTTCTCTAGTGATGGACTAGTGTCACCACTAGAGATTATGAGATTACCTAGTATTGTTGTCCTCTTATTTTCTTAGTGTAGGACTATCCTAGCATGTTTAGGATGATGTTACTTCTGTTATTATGTATATTTATGATCATGACTTTCTTGTTTAGAGTTAAGCATCATAGTAGCATTGCTTGCTTCTCTAGTGATGAACTAGTGTCACACTAGAAATGGTGATTTTTGCTATAGTATTTTCATCTTTTGTTTCATAAGTGTATGAGTTTATTATAGCATATTTATGAAGTTATTACTTCTGTTATGATGCCATGAATCATTTAGTTTCTTGTGCTATAGTTGTAGAATATAAGTTTTTCTTATAACATGCTTGTGTAGATTTGCCACACTAGTGTGTTATCAGTGCAGTCCTATTTCTATGTTTTTGATAGGGATATTACCTTGAGTGATGATTGTGTTTTAGATTATTTTTATGACTTGTTATCCTTGTTTTTAGGTACTGGTTGTTTGCTAATTTTTCATAATTGATGGATTCCAAAACCTCTAGTAAACAAGAACATAGTGAATAAATAGTCTATTCAATTGTGGTGTGTTTGCTTGTTGTTTGGATTTTGTTGGAATGTTTTACCTTAGCATGAGTTTATACTTGTGTTATGCTTGTGTTTAAGAGTATCTTGTGAAACTAAAACATCCAACTAAAATCATGAACACATAAAGTGATAGTTGCTTGTGGTGAGAAATACCCACTGCCATGGGTATTACTCTGTCTGATTTGTTTTACCTTAGCAACCTAACCTTTTGCACCCACAAGCTATATTTTTAGCTTCTTGTATATCTTATTATGAGAGTGGTACACCACTCCATATATGGTATGTATGATGTGGGATATGGTTTTCTAAACCATACATAGTGCCTGACGACAGTTTTGGACCGTGAGAGTTATGTGAGATAGTTTTCGCGTTATTGTTTCGAGAGAACTCGAGAATGAACATTTGTTGCTGTATGTGTTTCTTAGCTTAGTTGTTGTCTTTTAGACCTGAGTGTGTGTCTTTTATTTCCTTTACGACGCTAGAACGCGAAGAAGGAGAAGAAGCAGTTGTGGAGCTGTGCGTCAAGTTCGAGTTGCTTCAAGGCCAGAGACATTAAGAGACTTGAGGCAAGCCATCCTGATGCTTGCTGATACAATACTTATCATTATCTATCATGCATGTTTTACCTCTGAAGTTTTACCAAAACTTGATTATCAAAACTATTTTTGATGTGGCTATTACTACTATACTAGTATATAGGTTACTATTATGCCAGTAGTTAAACTTGGTAATACCAAGCCCATAAGCCACCATATGGTATTTATTACCATCAAATATACTAGTCCCTAAGTGGACACCCTAAAATTGTGATTCTACAAAACAAAGGCTTTACGGAAAAACCCGGAGAAAAGGCGGATCCTTGTTCTCCGGAGGAATGTGGAAGTGGTCATTTTTGAGAAAGTGGTGTTTTCAAAAATGACACATAACCTAGTCTTCGCCGGACAACCTTTACCGTACTGCCACCCTACCCCAACATGGGCACGGGGCTTAACTTGAAGTTTGTTCTTATTAGTGTGTGTTATCTCACTTGCTATAAGGGGCGTCGTACCCTCGAACCGAATGTCGTCAAAACTCCCAATGTTGAGACATATAAAGTGTGGGATTAATTTTCCCTCCGGTCGCATCAGTTGAGGCATCCTGGCTGGCGGGGATTAGCTCGGTGCCGGGGATGTGGAAAAACTCAACTGAGAGATAGACACATTCTAGTTTGAACATAGTGGATGGTTATGATCAGATACCTGATGTTTACATACTGTTGTTACAGTCCGTGGTTGTTTCACGGTAGGTGTACTGGATCTGGTGGATGTGTACACCTCTGCAGAGTATAACTTTTTTCGAAGAAGCCGCGTCCTCGGATATGGACAGTTGAATGGCCATGTAGCTAGCATTGTGTCAATGTTTTCAAAAAGGAAGTTTTTGAAAGGGAATTTTTGGAAAGGAAGTGTTGAACTTGTGAAGTTCGGAAAGGAATGGAAACTTATACCGTGGAGGTATCGTCGATGATGAAAAGCCAGATGTCTTTATACAAAAAAAAATGTTTTGCAAAGAAAACCTTTTCTACTCTAAGCAAGAACTCTAAAAACTGATTTCCAAGAAGTTTTGCAAAGAGAAAATATTCTTTAACAAAGCTTTACAAAACCTCTTGTACATGTGATATTTACAAGAGAAATAAAACTATATTATTTTATTTTCTTCTGAAGTATCTTCTTCAACGAAGATACAGATTAACCTGACTGCAACTGTGGTGTCATCATATATGAACATCATTGGTAGTGAACCCTATTTATAGCCTACCTATTCCACCATATAAGCATATTTGCATGTTGGTAAGTGATATGATGGATGTCTTGCTGAGTACATTCAAATGTACTCATTATGGTTTCGCCCCTGGTATCTACTTGCCAGACTTTGAGAAGGAGCTTCCGAAGGATATCTATGAAGAGAAGTACGGAGCTGATGGCTTTGCGAACTAGGATCGTCTCCGGGTCAGCAGCCTGTAGGTTAAGGCGTGACTTGGGCTCAACTACGTTGCGTTTTAATTGTCTTCCGCTGTGTTTGTTAAGTTGCCTGCCCTTTTGGCAGTTGTGTTAAACTTGATCAGGTGATCATTTGTGTAATACCTTTATGTATTCGTGTAATGGATGATGTATTTCTGTGTGCCAACTTTGTATGTTGTTCACGACTGATCTTTCTGGGATCGTGAATGTATGCATACGGAGGGTTTCAGACTGCCGGTCTGGGGTCCTTACAGAGTTGGTATCAGAGCCATCCTGACCTTAGGAGACCTTAGTTAGCATGGACGTCAGATAGGAAAGAAAAGAATTTTTGAGTAAAAACCTATTTACTATCTACATTATTTTTATCTAAGGGAATTTTAGTATATTTTCCCTCCTTCTGATCTTTTCAAAAGATTCTAAAGGCATATGTCTCTAGGGTAAGAGTTTATTTCTTACTTGTTTGCAACTGCTCCGCTCTGTTTTTGAAACATCTCTCGTCTTTGAAGTTTTCTGTTCAGAAAATAATTGGGGTTTCAAAAACAGATTGTTGCATAATTTTACCTCCCTCAGTTAAATGTTTTATCAAAACTTTACTTCTATTATCTTGGTTCTATCCAAAAACTTGTATACTTGCCGATGTCCCGAGAAGACCAAAATAATTGCCTAGCTCTACAGTGATGATGGTCAGAAATAGATATAGTTCTTCACACACTTCTAGGATTTTTGATTAGTCTAGTTTGGAGTAATTTAGCGATTACCCCATGAGTCGCCTCCCCCTGCGTAGCTCCAATGGAGCCTTGTTTGTGTGTTTTGGCTTGCTTATGTGTGTCCGTAGGACTTTGTGCTATTGTGTGGTGTAGATTTTGGTTCATCTAGGCTTCTATATGTTTGTGGGGTGCTCAAAATTTGCAGATTTGTGCTTGCGCCGCTCTTGTTTTTGAATCGCCTCCTGTTAGATTTTTGCAAGCAAAAATGTTGGTATAGCATTCAAAAACAAGAATTTGTTGCTTAGACTTATACTTGTTTTCTCTTCATAATGCGACCCGTTGTGAACCACCACCATCTCCCCCACAATTAATGAAAGCACCGTTGTGCCTAATAATGGAGGACCATCAAGCCACACGAGCTGATAGCGTTGCTACCAGTGATGCACTCCAACAGATAAAGATCCAACAACGACAACCCTCAAAGAAGAAAAGGCGTGAAGAAATCAACCACTACTGACCAAAACCTCTAGTTTTGCCTGTTTGTAAAAGACTCTTTTTACCCTGTTGGCTAAATGTCGCACCTTTTTATGTTCCCTTTTAAAAGACCAAACTAGAGAGACCCCCTTTTAAAAGTTATATACCTCCCTCCTCTGGAGAAAGGTGCAAGAGAAGTCTTCACATGCCATGATGCGCAACCCCCTCAAAAGTCAATCAAAAGAGCACAATTCGACGCTAGTCGTATCTTTTCGGACAAACATGATTAAATAGAAAGCTAACAAGACTAACATGCTTTGCCTAATATTAGGTTGACACCTAACCAAAGCATGCGAACCACTGACAACTCTTTCTAAACCAAGGAATTAAGTGACTTAGGACACCTTTTAATCTAGTTGGTAAAAAAGAGAAGTCACAAGAAAATGAGATGATGACCTATTCGCTTACTAGTCAATAGGATATCAGGTGAATCTACTTTGGAAACCAAATCTTAGTAGGCGTTGTAGGTACCATGAAATTCAGGGTTTAGAAATTAAGTGAACGATGGAATGGTTGTGATAGATCTAAGAAACAACAGTTTTCCTGCTTTTGTTTCTTTGTGTGCTCCTAACTGAAATAAATTTGTGTTTTATTCAATCTTGCTTCCTAACTTATATGGAGTTGTTAGGACTTGTGTTGTTTTTTCAACTCAGACGCTTGTTTGTGTTTGTGTTCGTGTCGTGTGAGCTCCTCTGTTAGAGCGTTGTGTGTGCTAGTTGTGTTGTAAGCCTTATGTTGTAGCCTTGGGAACCATTAAGATAAATTATGCTTGTTAAAGACTCGTGTTCACATGCGTGTTAATCTTGGTTTAAGTTGGCTTTAGTTTCTTCGAAGTTTGCTTGTTGTCGTGTTATCTACCGTTCTCATATCCGCTATGAGCCGGTATATGTCACGAGCCTTGAAAACCAAAACCACCTTTAGTTGCTCTCGTCTTACACCGTTCTTTTTCTTCAGCATGACCAGCGATCTACCTCCGTCACCTGAGCCGACAGTTGCTCAACTGTTTGCTCTGTTGAGGGAAGAAAGTGAAGCCGCTCGTGCTGAACACCTCGCCACCCATGCTATCCTGGAACAGTTAACTCAGCTTGCCATCACCAACGCTGAGAATACTATGTTCCTTATGAGAGGATACCAGCAACTGCTTGCTGGAGAGAGCCGCAAACGGAAGATGGTGACGCCAGGAGAAACTAGTCTACGGGTGACTCGCAACGTTTTGCCTGCAATGCCGCAATCCCCAAGGAAGCGTGGGATTAATGGACCAAAGACTGGAGGGTGTTTTGTCTGTGGGACGGAAGGGCACTTCGCTCGTGATTGTCCCCAGAGGAAGTATGATCCGGCTTGGTCTGACGAAACCCAAGAAACCCAAGGTCCAGCCCAGAAGAAACGCAAGAATCTGATGAGTGGACCTCGAGACAGAGATGATGGTGCAGGAGCATCTTCGACTCCTGCCATAGCCGATGGTACGTTTCAAACCACACCTGTGAAACCCCTTGTTTTGTTTATCATCATACCCTGAGAAAACCGGACGTAAATGGGACACTAGAAGTGTCACGTCGGACTGAGTAAAATCTTAAATAGTTAACGATACTAACAAAAACCTCATCTACATTTTGGTATAACACCCTACAGAGTAAATTAAAGTTTTGCCACATAAAATTTTTGCCACTCTACAGAGTTAGTAAAATGGTTTCATCTAATTCTAGTTCGAGGCCTTACAGAATTGGGGACCTTACCAAATTGTTAATATAACCTCATCTAATCGTAAGCTTAAAAACCTTACAGTGTTGGCTCATCACATTTTCGTTTAAATACCCTACAGAAGTGGTACCTAAAACCAAATACCTTACAAAGTAACTTATAGAGTTGATATGTTACAAAGTTTGTTATCACCGTTTAAAAAGAAAACGTGTAATCAACTTTTTCCAAAAACAAAGAGAAAGGTGCCTTAAAATGACTCTATAGCTATTTTAAAAAAAGTGAAAGGTTGGAAAAAAATATTAGATGGGTAAACCATGATCATTACTAGGCGACAATATCTCCCGTATATATGTGTTGGAGGAACCAGATTCTACAGTATGAGATAGTAGAACTCATTTGAGGCTTAGAAAGACTAGTGGATATAAATTGATGATGATAGATTTAAGGAAAAGTCAATGTGAGCTTGGAGTTTCTGAAAGGAACCTTATAAAGCTGATAGTACTCAGAGTTGGTATAGCTTTATGACCTGGATAAACTACCTTTGAGGAAAACAAATGTTTTGAGTTTTAACTATTAGGTTAAGAGGAAGATAGTGGATTTTCCTGGAATTTAGACAGTGAGCAATGGAAAGCTCATACTTTTTAAAGGCTGATGGATATCCATTAAATTGATCATATGAGTTTTATCTAAAATAATAACCCCTGGTTTGATATAATGGTTTGAAGTAGCAATATGTTCGAGGTTTAGACCATGGCACCCAAAACCTTGAAAAGAAAACAAATTTACCGGTGAATTCTGGTAAGATAAATCAAAGGGGGAAGCCCTTGTAAATAATGTTACAAAACACCAACACATGTTTTGTAAACAAATCATCTAACATTGTTGTTTTGACCATACCCTCTTTTCGCTTGCCTGCAAATCTCGGGACGAGATTCTTGTAAGGGGGGGAGGTCTGTCACATCCCAGTTTTTGGACTCTTGGACTGTGCTCAAGAAGACAACTATTAGGGCCAACAAATTATTTTTATAACAACATTATTGTTTGAACTAACTTGTGTTATGACCTTAATCATATTTGAAACATAAGTTTTGTTTCATTATAAAACCAACACCATATGTTTCTGAAAAATATTCCTGATATTTTTCCCTAATGGTTTCTTATTATTACTTGAGTGGATTTTTATTCCAAGACTTGGATCATTCTTGTTTTCATCTTAAAAAAACTTTTAACCTTGTTTGATCCAAGAAAACAAGTTTCCAAAATGATCTATGAAAGTTTTCTTTTGACTTTCCTATAGAAAACAATTCCTGAAAATAAAGCCAAGTACCTGTTTTCTACCATTGTTTTCACCAAGCTATAAATTTTTATATTATGGTTTCTTGACTTTTAATTAATCCTTGATATATGTACTACAAACCCATAAGATCACTTTTATTTTTGGAGAAATAAAAACTATCTTTTGCTTGTTGTTTTTGTGGTATAAAATTAAGGCAGAATAAGGCAGTTTTGAGAAACAGATAAAAACAGAAAGTATACCTTTTCCCACATTGTTTTCATAGCCTTAAACAATTTCAAATTTGTTTTTAAAAGATTTTTCTGAAAGTATATAACATGGTTAACAAGTCCATACTTTGAAAACCAATTTTACGAATCTTGTGAACCCTGAAAACAAACTCAACTTTCTGCATCTTTGATCTGTTTTCAACACTTAGAAAATTTTCTGAATTTTGCAAATGAACAGTACGGGATACACTTTTGCACACTTCTTTTCTTGATGTTTCTTTGCACATTTTGAGTTTTGTACTGAGCTAACTTGTTGACCAACTATTGTACTCGACCAAAAGTGCTTTGGATACCTTCTAGAAGCCTTAGGCATGAAGATAAGAGAGGTGAGAGAATGGTGACTAGGATAGGTATGGGCACACATACCTCTTAGATATTTTTGACCTTTCCACTTGCCCCTTGCCTCCCCTTGCCTCCAAAGTCCAACCTTATCCATGTCACATGTGTACTTGAATAGGACACCATGTGCACTCAAATGGAAATGACCAAATGCCCTAGAGCTTGCTCATGCCATTGCATGACATGACCCAAGTGGTCATTTTTGCCCTTGCCCTTGACTATAAGCCAACCCTTGATGTTTCCTTGCTCCACATCCATCCTCCACAATCCCCCACTACCACACTTCATCCCCAAGCTGAGAAGAGCCTTGAGCTAGCCAAGTGAGCTCCATGAGCTCCAAAATCGCCGCCGGCCATTTTTCTTAAACCGATGTGAGGAACCTCAAATCCCTGCAGAAGTTTGCCTGTCGTTTTGAGCTTGTGAAAAATAGTTTTCATGCAGATTATTCTCTACAAAAATTCCCAGAACTAGGCTTATGTTTTCTTAACCATTTCCCGTTGGAAGATCCAAGTTTGCACTTTTATTTTTGTCACAATACCTGTGTTTCCACAGACTGTCTGTTTAGCCATTTTTGACATAACTTTTTGGATATGTATCCATTTTGGGAAAATAAAAATGTTTTTAGTAGCCTATGAGTAGATATATCCATAGGACTTGGCCTTACATCAACTCCATTTACAAAATGGAAATGACATCCATTTTGGTAAAAGACCAGTAGGCTTTTCTAGACTTCTTATAAGGAGTTTAAAAATGATTTTTGGAGCAAACCCAATTGGATGAGTTTGGTATTGAGTATATCTATCTTATCCTATATTATATTAATTTTTTGAGCTCTAGATTATTTTTGGTGGACAGATCTAGAAACAGAAGCTTTTCTGTTTTGATTTCTTTGTTTGTTTTTGTTGAAATGAAATGTTTGGTTGGCTTAATCCTTGTTCCTGGAATGTAGAGATGTGTTGGATCTTGTTATTAGGTTTTTTATTGCATTACATCTACCACACAAAGTGTGTGCATGTTTGCAATATCTTATGGCTATAGAAGTAGAATATGTTGTTTCCCTAGTTTATTTATTTGATGTTTTGTGTGAACCAACTCCTTGTGTGCTTGTTACCTAATTTTGTGCTATGATTGTGGTGAGTCCAGTACCATTTTGGTACTGTGATTTATATGCTTTTATCTTCATTAACTTGCATGTGATCTTATAGCAAAGCATGAGTAGCATTTGTTACTGTTCTAGTGTTTATTCTTTGGAATTATTGTGAGAGCTAGATCTTAGTGTGAATGCCTTGATAATTTTTGTGCTATGTTTGCTATATATCCAGTACCATTTTGGTACTGTTATTTTGATGCTTTTTTCTATGATAGCTTGCATGTATTTTTAAGGTGAAGCATGTGTAGGTTTTGTTATTCTTATGCACTAGTCTTGTATGCACTAGAATAAATAGCATTGTTTTATTTATTTTGCTATACTAATTTTTGTCATGAGTAACCAGAGGCTTAGTACCTCATTTACCTTGATATAAATGGGCCCATAACCCACTTGTCCCATTGCATCTTGGTTGTGGATGAAAATTCCCAACTATGCACATGTGAGAAATTAACATGTTTTAATTATGTGGTTGATAGGATATTTTCCACCATGGAAAATATAATTGTTTGTTTTCACTTATGCAAGTGAGAAGTTTATTTCTTATAAGGATCTACTAGTATGTTAGGTGTGATCCATTTGTTATCATAATATTCCTTAGGAGTATCTTGTTAAGAGATGATTCACTATTGAGTGCTAAATTAAATTGTTTGCAAATAAACTAAATTCCTTGTGATTGATAGATTGATTATGAATGATTTTAAATTGAGTGTTTGGATTTTTGAAAAGGTTTAGTTAACTTTTAATTGAGTGTATAGCTACTGGTTGGGTAGTTTATACCTTGGTTGCTTGCTAGTTATCTATTTGAAAAGCATGCATTACTAGAATTGTTTATGCTTCCTTAATAGATGTGTACATAAATTATTCTATTGTAGTACTTACTAGCATGTGTAAGTTTTGTGTGCTGTTAGTGGGCATTTTTATATCCATTTATTTCTTGTTTAAGATTATGCTTCCTTGTTGTGGTGTTTGCTTCTCTAGTGATGGACTAGTGTCACCACTAGAGATTATGAGATTACCTAGTATTGTTGTCCTCTTATTTTCTTAGTGTAGGACTATCCTAGAATGTTTAGGATGATGTTACTTCTGTTATTATGTATATTTATGATCATGACTTTCTTGTTTAGAGTTAAGCATCATAGTAGCATTGCTTGCTTCTCTAGTGATGAACTAGTGTCACACTAGAAATGGTGATTTTTGCTATAGTATTTTCATCTTTTGTTTCATAAGTGTATTAGTTTATTATAGCATATTTATGAAGTTATTACTTATGTTATGATGCCATGAATCATTTAGTTTCTTGTGCTATAGTTGTAGAATATAAGTTTTTCTTATAACATGCTTGTGTAGATTTGCCACACTACTGTGTTATCAGTGCAGTCCTATTTCTATGTTTTTGATAGGGATATTACCTTGAGTGATGATTGTGTTTTAGATTATTTTTATGACTTGTTATCCTTGGTTTTAGGTACTGGTTGTTTGCTAATTTTTCATAATTGATGGATTCCAAAACCTCTAGTAAACAAGAACATAGTGAATAAATAGTCTATTCAATTGTGGTGTGTTTGCTTGTTGTTTGGATTTTGTTGGAATGTTTTACCTTAGCATGAGTTTATAATTGTGTTATTCTTGTGTTTAAGAGTATCTTGTGAAACTAAAACATCCAACTAAAATCATGAACACATAAAGTGATAGTTGCTTGTGGTGAGAAATACCCACTGCCATGGGTATTACTCTGTCTGATTTGTTTTACCTTAGCAACCTAACCTTTTGTACCCACAAGCTATATTTTTAGCTTCTTGTATATCTTATTATGAGAGTGGTACACCACTCCATATATGGTATGTATGATGTGGGATATGGTTTTCTAAACCATACATAGTGCCTGACGACAGTTTTGGACCGTGAGAGTTATGTGAGATAGTTTTCGCGTTATTGTTTCGAGAGAACTCGAGAATGAACATTTGTTGCTGTATGTGTTTCTTAGCTTAGTTGTTGTCTTTTATACCTGAGTGTGTGTCTTTTATTTCCTTTACGACGCTAGAACGCGAAGAAGGAGAAGAAGCAGTTGTGGAGCTGTGCGTCAAGTTCGAGTTGCTTCAAGGCCAGAGACATTAAGAGACTTGAGGCAAGCCATCCTGATGCTTGCTGATACAATACTTATCATTATCTATCATGCATGTTTTACCTCTGAATTTTTACCAAAACTTGATTATCAAAACTATTTTTGATGTGGCTATTACTACTATACTAGTATATAGGTTACTATTATGCCAGTAGTTAAACTTGGTAATACCAAGCCCATAAGCCACCATATGGTATTTATTACCATCAAATATACTAGTCCCTAAGTGGACACCCTAAAATTGTGATTCTACAAAACAAAGGCTTTACGGAAAAACCCGGAGAAAAGGCGGATCCTTGTTCTCCGGAGGAATGTGGAAGTGGTCATTTTTGAGAAAGTGGTGTTTTCAAAAATGACACATAACCTAGTCTTCGCCGGACAACCTTTACCGTACTGCCACCCTACCCCAACATGGGCACGGGCTTAACTTCAAGTTTGTTCTTATTAGTGTGTGTTATCTCACTTGCTATAAGGGGCGTCGTACCCTCGAACCGAATTTCGTCAAAACTCCCAATGTTGAGACATATAAATTGTGGGATTAATTTTCCCTCCGGTTGCATCAGTTGAGGCATCCTGGCTGGCGGGGATTAGCTCGGTGCCGGGGATGTGGAAAAACTCAACTGAGAGATAGACACATTCTAGTTTGAACATAGTGGATGGTTATGATCAGATACCTGATGTTTACATACTGTAGTTACAGTCCGTGGTTGTTTCACGGTAGGTGTACTGGATCTGGTGGATGTGTACACCTCTGCAGAGTATAACTTTTTTCGAAGAAGCCGCGTCCTCGGATATGGACAGTTGAATGGCCATGTAGCTAGCATTGTGTCAATGTTTTCAAAAAGGAAGTTTTTGAAAGGGAATTTTTGGAAAGGAAGTGTTGAACTTGTGAAGTTCGGAAAGGAATGGAAACTTATACCGTGGAGGTATCGTCGATGATGAAAAGCCAGATGTCTTTATACAAAACAAAATGTTTTGCAAAGAAAACCTTTTCTACTCTAAGCAAGAACTCTGGAAACTGATTTCCAAGAAGTTTTGCAAAGAGAAAATATTCTTTAACAAAGCTTTACAAAACCTCTTGTACATGTGATATTTACAAGAGAAATAAAACTATATTATTTTATTTTCTTCTGAAGTATCTTCTTCAACAAAGATACAGATTAACCTGACTGCAACTGTGGTGTCATCATATATGAACATCATTGGTAGTGAACCCTATTTATAGCCTACCTATTCCACCATATAAGCATATTTGCATGTTGGTAAGTGATATGATGGATGTCTTGTCGGGGGGTTACCCCCGAGTAGGGTAAAGGCAAGTGATAAAGGCAAGAGTCCGAGTAGAAGTTTGGTCGAGTAGCCGTCTACCCGGTAACTTGCTACCCGGTCGACCGCTACTCGGTCTTGTGGAAAGATGACCAGAAGAAGGAATCAACCCAGTTCTATCTCTTCGAGCAGAGGAGGTGGCCCGAGTAAAATTGGCGGGAACCTACTCGGGCCAGAAAGTCAAAGGAGCCGTTCTGACACAGGATCCCGCGTATCCTGGGTCCGTACTTGGCAGCATTCGAACCACTGTTCACCTGGGGCCGGCTGACTGACAGTGACAGCATGGAAGCAGGCGGTCGCAGGATAAGGGGGGCCTACTCTGTGTTTGGCATAATGATACCAGTCTGTCCCCTTGGTTTTGCCCAACTACTTTACAGAAGCAGCCAAGATTAGGAACCAAAGCTGTCAGCGGGAACCCGGAAGAAGGACGATGTGCACACTATGTCGACACTTGTCCGTGTTTGGACGTATCCGGCTGGGCACCATGTATATAAGGTGCCCCGCCGCCTCCTGCGCGGGGGATCGCGCACACGTTGGTATCAAACCCTAGAAACCCTAAGTTCTTGACCTAGTTCATCACGTAGAGAGGAGAGCAGCTACTCGGTAGCGATACACATTGTACTGTGGCTACTCGGAGAGACATCATAATACACAAAGAAAGGCAGGAGTAGGGGTTTTACCTCCTCACGAGGGCCCTGAACCTGGGTAGATATTGTTGTTTGCAGTGCATTGTTCTTATCTCACGCGGCTACTCGTCGCGTGATCCCTCCCCGAATACCTCCAGCGTCCATCGTTCCCACATCTTTAGCCATCCTATGGCATCTGCCGTGACACCACCACGACAGTTGGCGCCCACCGTGGGGCAACCAGCGGCGCTGGCTGGAGTTTCTGTTCGGACGGGATCTTCTTCTGCGGAGCGCGTGGTCTGTGGCCTTGTCCACAGATTCGGCTCCTTCGACTTCGTCACCGACAACGCGGGCGACTTCGCCCGCAAGGGCATGCCTGAGGGCGGCACGGTGATCTCCTTCGGCTCGCACCTCGTCTACGTCGCCACCGCCATCGTCGACAAGTTTCCAGAGGAGGTGCTGGTCGCAGCAGATCCTCCTGCCGTCATCGCTGCCCGCAGAAGGCCTACGCGCTTTTCCGCGGACAGCGTTGAGGTGATGGTGGCTGGCCTGGCTGCGGACGCCGGCAAGAGTGCTGCTGGCGCTGCCACCGTCGTCGACGACCATGCTGGCTCGAGCGCTGCCGGGAAGCAGCACAAGCCCTACGAGAGGGAGAGCAACCGCATCCCTCCTCTCTCTACTACTCCGACCATCCCTGCGTCCGCGGGAAGGCTTGGTATGTTGCCTCCCACCGACCTCGAGCTCTTGAGCATGAAGGAGGAACTCGAAAGGGAGCGCCAGGCGCTTCTCGCCGAGCAGGCAGAGTTTGAGAAGATTAGACTTGAGCTTAGTCTAGACCAGATCGAGTACAACAAGGCCCATGGCTTCACGCCAGTTGTTAGGCGAGCTGGCAAAGTAGGTGCTACTCGGCGCAACTTAGGCGCCGAGATGGCGACAGTGGGAGAAGTGCCTAGTCAGTCTGCCACCGCAAACACTTCCAACAGGCCTAGGTACAGCACCCCCGCAAAGACACTTAGAGCAGCAGAGGCTGTAGCCGCCGAGTTGCCTCGACTCGACGGCAGCGCGCGCATTAGGCAGCAAGAACGTCTCAATGAGTTGGTGTTGGAGGCCGCGAGGCAGAATGAGGAGTTCCGGAAGGCAAACCCGGGTGCTGGCGGCTCGCAGGTGGTGCACTCGCATGCGGCTAGATCTATGGATCAGGCCTCATCCCCGCACCCCAGTCGCGAGAAGGACCGCAGTCGCACCTCGGGTGGAAACAGGCAACTGCAGGTGTACGACCCAACTGACGCCGCGAAACAGTTAGCTGTGCCGCGTCAGTCCGGCCAGAAACACAACTCTGCTGGAGCAGGCTTTCAAGCCCATAAAGCTCAAAGCCAAACGCGAGGAGGAGATCGTCCTGGTCCTTCTCGGCAGCCGGCTACTCAGCCTACTCGGCAGAGGCCTCGCCAGGCAGCTGCTGCTCAGCAGCGTGCAGTTGACCGAGTAGCCAACCTGGCGGAGCAGCCTGTGGCCATGGAGGAGGACAGGTACAATGACGGCAACTCGGCTATGGGGCTAGCCGGGTATGACATCCTGGACCGAGTAGGAGACCGCGTGTTGGAGCCTGCGGATGTTCGGTACAAGATGGATCGGATCAACCTGTCTGCGCAGCTAGAGAACACGGGACCTCCCGGTCCTGCGTGTTTTGGCCCGCGCATCATGAATGAGCCTTCCGTGAAGAACTTCCAGCTCGCAAGGGGCACCAAGAGCTACAATGGCAGCACCAAGCCAGAAGACTGGCTCAACGACTACGTCACTGCGGTTCACATCGCGAGTGGCAACAGAAGGTGGGCTGTGCGCTATGTGCCACAGATGCTAGAGGGTCCAGCTCGCACATGGCTCAATGGTTTGCCCAAGGGCAGCATAAACTGTTGGCTGGACTTCTCGGAGGCGTTCATCAGCAACTTCACCGGCACGTACAAGAGGCCGAATAGGCCACAGCAGTTGTCGGCTTGCCGACAACGAGAGGACGAGACGGATCGCGAGTATCTTACTCGGTGGAGCACATTGAGGAACACCTGTGAGGGTGTGAACGAGGCGCAGGCCATTACTTGGTTTGCGCAAGGATGCAAGCATGGCAGCATGTTGTGGCAGAGGTTGCAGAGGGAGATGCCAAACACTCTGGCGGAGACTATCAAGATCGCGGATCAGTGCGCGCTTGGTGATCCTACTCAGCCACTGATAGACTCCCCCGAGCCGAGAAGAAACTTCAAGCGCAACGAGTTCCGCAACATACGCAGGGGTGACCGACTAGATACTCGGTATGATCCAGAGGAGGTGAATGATGTGGGGATTGGAGCCGGGAACAGCCACGGGCAAAAACCTGCTGGAGCCCAGTACGGGCGTAACCAGAACCAGGGCCAAGGCAACAAGAAGCCATACCGTGCTCCTCAGTCGGGTAGCGGCAACTCGGAGCCGGCTAAGAAGCTTGTCTTTGATGACATGAAGGAGGGCCCGTGCAGCTTCCACACCCATCACCCTTCAAGGCCAGCAAACCACACTACTCGGCAGTGCGAATGGTGGGATCTGATCAGGAACGAGGGCTTGCCTCCTCCTCCTCCCCTGCCAGCCGCGAATGCTCCTGTGCAGCCTGCTCGCGCACCCGCAGCTCGGCCTCCCGTCTACCCGAGAAGAGAGAATGTGAACCAAGTGGCTTTAGGAGCCAACCGCAACTTCAACAACGAGCGTTACCGCAACAACAACAACCGCAACTTCAACAACAGGGGCAACAACAACAACAACTTCCAAGGCAACCACAATGGCAACAATGATGATGGGGGCCGCAACCAGTACCAAGAGCACCACGAGAGCTACATGATCTTCACTTCGGAGCCTGTCGACAAGCAGTCGCAGCACAGGCGCGCTATGGAGGTGAATGCTGTGATCCCTGCTGTTCCTCACTACATGCACTGGTGCAATGTGGAGATCTCGTGGTCCCGAGCTGATCATCCCAAGGTGATGCCCAATCCGGGTAGCTATGCCTTGGTGTTGGATCCTACCTTCCTGGGCCCCGAGAAGAATGTGAAGTTCAGCAAGGTCCTAATCGACAACGGCAGCAGCATCAACATCGTGTACAAGGACACACTCGAGAAGCTTGGGATTGGCGAGAACATGCTGCAGCCTAGCAAGACCACTTTCCATGGCATTGTGCCGGGGATGTCTTGTTCTCCGATGGGTAGAGTATGGATAGATGTGCTATTCGGCACTCGGGAGAATTGCCGCACAGAAAGGCTGCAGTTTGAGGTGGTCGACCATCAGAGCCCATACCATTCTCTACTCGGCAGGCCTGCTTTGAGCAAGTTCATGGCCTCCACTCACACTGCCTACTTGAAGATGAAGATCCCGGGTCCCAATGGCGTGATCACTATTGCCGGCGATTACAAGAAGTCCATAGAGTGTGCCTCTGCTAGCTCGAAGCTGGCAGAAACGATGGTGATTGAGGCCGAGAAGAAGAAGATCTATGAGGTGGTGGCTTTGGCGCAGTCCGCACAAGCTGGTGCACAAGATGTGCCGAGTACCCAGCACGGCACTGCTTTCCAGGCTTCCAAGGAGACAAAGAAGGTCCAGGTTGACCCCGAGTTCCCCGACGGAGTAGCCATTATTGGCTCCAGGTTGTTGGAAAAATAGGAAGGCGAGCTCATCCACTTCCTCCGTGAGAATCGGGATGTGTTTGCCTGGTCCAATGAAGATCTGCCAGGTGTCCCGAGGGAGTTGGTTGAGCACTCTTTACATGTGCGTCCAGACGCCAAGCCGGTGAAGCAAGCTATGCGCCGTTTCGGAGATGAGAGAAGGAAGGCCATTGGTGATCAGATCACCAAGTTACTGATAAGCAAGTTCATTGTGGAAGTGCTGCACCCGGATTGGCTAGCCAACCCGGTCATGGTCGAGATGAAGAAGGAGGATCCCAAGGCTGCCACTGCATGGCGCATGTGCGTCGACTACACCGACCTGAACAAGGCCTGCCCCAAGGATCCTTTTCCGCTACCTCGCATCGATCAGGTTATCGATTCCACTGCTGGTTGTGAGCTTTTGTCTTTCATTGATGCCTACTCGGGCTTTCATCAGATCGCTCTCAACCCTGCTGATCAAATAAAGACTGCTTTTATTACCCCGTATGGGGCTTATTGCTATCGTGTCATGTGTTTTGGCTTGAGGAATGCGGGTGCAACCTATCAGAGATGCATGCAGAAATGCTTGCATGATCAGCTCGGCAAGAATGTGCAGGTGTACGTAGATGACATTGTCATCAAAACGAATAAAACACATACTCTGCTTGCCGATCTTGAGGAAACCTTTGCTAACCTACGCAAGTACAAAATGAAGCTGAATCCGAGTAAGTGTACATTAGGTGTACCAGCTGGAAAGCTACTCGGTTTTCTGGTTTCTAGTCGGGGCATTGAGGCCAATCCTTCAAAGATAAAAGCTATTGAGAGCATGTCTTTGCCAAAATCCTTGAAGGATGTGCAAAAGTTTACTGGCTGTTTGGCATCTCTGAGCCGTTTTCTCGGCAGAATGGGCGAGAAGGCCCTGCCTCTCTACCAGTTGATGAAAAAGAGTGATAGGTTTGTCTGGACACCGCAAGCAGACGTAGCATTCAATGAGCTGAAGGCAATGCTGGGTAGCGCTCCCATCTTGGCTAGTCCGCTACCCAAGGAGCCTATGCTGCTATATATTGCTGCTACTAACCGAGTAGTCAGCGTGGTGATTGTGGTGGAGCGAGAAGAAGAAGGCAAGAGTGTGCAGCGTCCCATGTACTATCTCAGCGAAGTGCTGTCGAGTTCCAAGCAAAACTACCCGCACTATCAGAAGATGACCTATGGTGTGTACCTGGGCGCTAAGAAGCTGAAGCATTATTTCCAGGAGCATCCCATCACTGTGGTGAGCTATGCTCCCATCTCGGACATCATGGGCAACAAGGAGGCGAGTGGAAGAGTAGCCAAGTGGGCGATCGAACTAGCAGCGTACGCGCCTGCGTATACGAGAAGAGAAGCCATCAAGTCGCAGATTCTGGCGGAGTTTCTTGTCGACTGGGCCGAGGTGCAGTATGAACCTCCTGCTCCAGCCTCCAACTATTGGAGGATGCACTTTGATGGCTCCAAGGTGAAGGAAGGGCTTGGCGCTGGCGTAGTGCTTACGTCACCCAAGCGAGATCAGCTCAAGTACGTGTTGCAGATACACTTCAAGGCATCGAACAATGTTGCCGAGTACGAAGCCGTGGTGCATGGCTTGCGAGTAGCCAAGGAGGTTGGCGTGCAGCGTATCATATGCTATGGAGACTCTGATCTGGTGGTGCAGCAAGTTTCTGGCACTTGGGATGCTTTAGATGCCAACATGGCATCCTATCGCTTTTTGGTGCAGACAATGACTGGATTCTTTGAAGGATGCGAGTTCCAGCATATTCACCGAGCAGAGAATGAAGCAGCAGACGAGCTGTCCAAGTTGGGGTCTTCTCGGCAATATATCCCGGCGGGAATTGCATTGGAGCATTTGAGGAAGCCATCTATCAAGCCATCCCCCAACTCGGAGTCTATCTTTGTTCCTTCTCTGCCAAGCGAGGAAGCCGAGCCCATGGAGATTGACTGGGAGAATACGACACAGAACCCGGGGACTGCCGTTCCCTACTCGGGGACTGTCGTTCCCTACTCGGGGACTGTCGTTCCCTACTCGGGGACTGCCACTCCTTACTCGGGGACTGCCCCTCTCGACCCGGAAGCTGTCGCATTCATTGAGGAAGTTCTCGCCAACCGTTCTGGACTTTAGAGAAGTGCTCCAAACCCTCCAGAGCGGCAGGAGGTACCAGTTCCAATGGAAGTGGACGAACCAGTGTTTCCTACGCGGGAGACACCGAGTTGGGATATGCCCATATTATCCTTTCTAAAGGACGGTACTCTGCCAGAAGATGAAGTTGCTGCAAGGCAGATTCAGAGAAGATCCAAGGGATACACCATAATCCGAGATGAACTGCACAAGAGAAGTGCCACTGGCGTGCTGCAACGCTGTGTGTCACCTGAAGAGGGAGAATAAATTCTGGTGGAGATACACCAAGGAGAATGTGGGCATCACGCCTCTTCTCGGGCACTAGTCAAGAAGGCTTTTCGGCATGGCTTTTATTGGCTCACTGCCTTGAAGCAAGCTGAAGACATCGTGAGGAAGTGCAACGGCTGCCAGATGTTTGCAAGTAAGATTCACATGCCAGCTTCCGAGTTGAAAACCATTCCCATTACTTGGCCATTTGCTGTTTGGTGCTTGGATATGGTTGGTCCCTTCAAGCCGGCTAGAGGCAACATGACTCACATCTTGGTCATGGTGGACAAATTCACCAAATGGATAGAGGTGAAGCCTATTCGGAAGTGCGATGGGGCCACAGCTGTGAGTTTCTTGAAGGATGTGATCCTGAGATACGGCTACCCACACAGCATCATCACAGATAATGGCACGAACTTTGCTGAGGGAGCAATGGTGCGGTTCTGCAGAGACAAGCATATCCGACTAGACGTTGCGTCAGTCGCGCACCCGGCTTCGAATGGGCAAGTTGAAAGAGCAAACGGCATGGTGCTAGCCGGAATAAAGCCAAGGCTGATTGAGCCGCTGCTGAAAACACCTGGGTGTTGGCTAGACGAGTTGCCAGCGGTATTGTGGAGTCTAAGGACTACCCCTAACCGGTCAACCGGCTACACGCCATTCTTCTTGGTATACGGGGCTGAGGCCGTGTTGCCAATAGACTTAGAGCATGACTCCCCCCGAGTAACCCTCTACACTGAGGTGGAGGCGAGAGAAGCTCGAGAAGACGACGTCGACCTGCTTGAAGAAGCAAGAGAGCTGACTCTGTCACGTTCGGCTATCTACCAGCAAAACCTGCGGCGCTATCATAGCCGAAAGGTGAACCCAAGGGTTTTCCGAGAAGGAGACATGGTCCTTAGGCTCGTGCAGCGCACAGCCGGGATGCACAAGCTTTCTCCTTCTTGGGAAGGACCCTTCATTGTGAGCAAGGCTTTGCACAATGATGCATACTATCTAGTCGACGTACGGCCATCTCAGAAGAACAGGGTAGACAAAGCTGGAGAGGAATCCAAGCGTCCCTGGAATGTAGCTCTACTTCGTCGCTTTCATTCGTGAGCAAAAAATGTGTATGTATCCTAATTTCTACTTTGCAATCTGAAAATGAACTCGGGGACTGCCCTCGTCCAAATTGCTCTAAGTGTTTCTACTCGGCTTTGTTCTTTGCCTACTCGGTTGCTCTGCTTCAAAGTTCATAAGTACATTGATTAATGTGTTTAAACCTACATGCCAACTCTTCGACTTTGCTGCTGTCCGAAACCCGGCTTCATGGCAAGCAAGAGAACAAGCACAAGGTCAATGAGCACAAGAAAGATTGCTAAGAAAAGGAAGAGTGCAGGAACCGAGTAGAGTGTCGTTTACTATTGTTACTCGTACTTTCTTTTCGGCTAAGTGGTGGGCTGCGTTACTATGGTTGTTTTCTAAGTGGCTAAGTATTTGCAACTCGGCCTTTGGACTCTTGTGACTCGAATACCAATAAAGCAGTAAACTGCGGGTAGAGCAAAGACGAAAAGAAAGAGTGAATAAGAAAAGTTACTCGGGGACTTGCATGGAAACGCAACCCGGCATTGAGCCAGTGTTGATCAAATTGACTAATTTCAAATAAACAAAGTGGGGATAAAAACTGAGTAGCAAGCAAAGCAAAGATAGTCTGATACATCTGCTCCCGGCATCCCGGGGATCTGATAAGTGTTCAAGTAAAAAAGTTTGCAGGAAAAATCAGGTGGAGGAAGCGGTGTTGTCGGCGCTGTTCTTGGCTGCTTCAGCTTCTGGAGTGGTCTCGGTCGCCTCTGCCTCCGAGTTGGCAGCAGCTGTCCTTGCGGCTTCTTCTTCGGCGCTGGCGTTGGTGGCATCCGCCTCCGATTGGACGGTGGCGGACTCCTCCATCTCGACGTCGCGCTCGGTGGCTGCCTGGTCAGAAGTGGCCGTGGCCACCGAGATGGGCCCTGGAGCTGAAGAGGAACCAGAAGCTTGGCCAGGGGCGATTACCGTGTCGTCGAGAGCGGCTCCAGATGAGGTGCAGAAACCGAGTGCGGCGGTGTCGATGTGCTCAGCCTCCTCGTCGCTACTCGCGACGGCGACACTCTTCCCCTTCCCGGCCTTGCCTCCAGGCGAATCGAAGAGGCCCTCCAGGTCGGAGTCTGCGTCATCATCTTCCTCCTCCTCGTCCTCCTCCACCTCGGTGTCGGGCTCGGGAAGGCCGTCGATGAAGATCTCCGTTTCAGCGCACTCCGCGACTTCGTACGCAATCAGCTTGCGCGCGGCCACGCAGCTGGGGTCTATCTCCCACTTGTACACTACAAGAAATATGCTGATACACGACGCTCAGTTTTCGTCACTAAATCGTCACCAAATTTCATCCATGACGATCTTATGACGAAAACCAAATCGTTGAAAACCGAGCGTCAGTAATGGTTCACCACGACGATTTTGTAGGAATCGTCATGGATATCCACGACGATACAAGATCGTCATTAATCTATGACGATCCATAATCGTCGTGAGCAATCCGTCCAGGACAGCTCAGCACCGACGTGGCATGTCCTACGTGGCAGAATAGTGACGATATGAAATCGTCGTGGACCTAATTCAGCCCGGTCCATTTTGTTGGTCTGCATGGGCCTAGCCCAATAACTTCGGTCGTTGACGATCCTTTTCTTACTTGGGCCTGGGCCTCTATATGATTTTGTTTTTAATTTACAGGAGTATTTATTTTGCTATTATCTGGGCTGTGGCCTTTTAGAGCCCATATATTTTTCAGTCCAATCAAGTATTTGGCACATTGCTTCAGCCAGGCAACGCACAGGATAATAGCACTTTTTTTTTCTCTCCGGGTACACATTTCAATAGAATATAGAAAAGAATTTGAATATAAATTTTGAATTACACAGGAACATGAATTTCAGCATTCATTTAACGTATCAGCAAACTTCAGGACTGCAGGCCACTAGTGCATAAAGAGGAACATTACTTTCAATGTTACAGAAATAGCAAGGAACATCCATTTCAGCTGTACAGTATATGCATAACTTGTTCAGGATCAGGAGCTGAAGCGAACATCAGAAGCTGCAGTCTCAACACGCCCAACTGGCACAGTTCCAATACCACCAATCTTGTAGACGTCCTGAAGGGGAAGGCGCAGGGGCTTGTCTGAGGGCCTCTTGGGCTCATTGATCTGGTCAAGAGCCTCAAGGAGGGTGGGGCCCTTGTACCAGTCAAGGTTGGAGGACCTCTCAATCATGTTGTCGCCCTCAAAGCCAGAGATTGGGACGAAGGGGACCTTGTCAGGGTTGTAGCCCACCTTCTTCAAGTACGAGCTAACTTCTTTGACAATTTCTTCGAAGCGAGATTTCGAGTACTTGGGGGTGGTGGCATCCATCTGCACAAAAGGAATATGGAAATTCAGAAGCACATTCAAACAATTGTGTAATCAACAAAAAGAATCAAAGAATGTCCATGAAAATACAAACAGATACAAGCAACTCAAAAAGAGTGCTTAACAGCTAGACTGCTCAATCTAGAAAAAATATAACTAGACGCATGCTTAACATAGATACATTACAGGAAATGTACGCTTAACACAGATATATTCCAGCAATTGTATGCTCAATATAGATATATACCAGCAATCGTATGCTTAACATAGATATATACCAGCAATTGTATGCTTAACACATAATATACAGCATCTGCAGCATTCTAATTATACATCAAAATACGCAGTAGCTCATGGGACCAAAATTTATTTGCCATAAGCAACAATATTATTTGATCTAATATGAAGATCCAATATTTAAGAGCATAAGCAGATCATTTAGCAAAGGAAATTAATGTATCAATTAATAAACAAACAGGATGTAAAAGCACATACAGATAACAAAATCTCATAGCATACCTTGTTGCAACAGCAAATCATCTGCTTGACACCAAGAGTGAAAGCAAGAAGAGCATGCTCACGGGTCTGGCCATCCTTGGAGATACCAGCCTCAAAACCACCAGTGGTGGAGTCAATGATAAGCACAGCACAATCAGCCTGGGAGGTCCCGGTGATCATGTTCTTGATGAAGTCACAGTGTCCAGGAGCATCAATGACAGTGCAGGAGTACTTGGTCGTCTCAAACTTCCATAGGGCAATATCAATGGTGATACCAGTGTACTTTAACAACATGTAGAGCAATGTGAGCTCCTTTCGTGCCCTTCATTCCATCCTTGAGTTCTTGTCTCGGGTCAACCTGCAAAAGCACCAAAGATACAGCAAAGAAAATCAGACGATTATTTGGTAAAAAAGATACAACAAGCATTACATGTGCAAAGCATTGGTTGTACCAGTACAAGCATTGGCATACCTAGCAGACTAAATCTAATACTCCATTTCCAACAGCAAGAAGTCCTTGAAAATACAACAACTACATTATCTAACCTCTCAAAGGATGCAACAACAGAGTGGAGAAGACAGGGCAGGTTGAATCACATGGGTAAGGGCAGTCCACCTTCTGGAACGGACTGCGGCCGTAGAACCAGTCTCCAACTGCATTTGCTATCTTCTGCAATAGAGAGGGAGGGAGGGAGCAGAGACATTTTCAGATTCAACATGAGGTCTGGACGTGTGTATGTAAACGGAACTCAAGGGTGCAAAGGGCGTTTACTTTGTCACCGAGCAACGGAGAGCCTGGTGCGAACCATATATCCTGTATCTCCGACTGACAGTGCACGTAGCACGAGTTTATGAACAGCCCTCTGGTTGGAAGAGCCCCCTTGTTCCTCCAGTGCCTCCACAAGATGGCCCCTGAATCCTGCAAAACCGTGTGTGTCGATGAATAAACATAAACAGGTTCATAGCTATCTAGTCGGTAAAATGCGGTAGCACCGACCCTGCAAGGTCTGAAGTTGCCTCGCGGAACATTGGCTTATATCGTGCTTGCAGTTTCGCCAACAAGGATCAGAACCTTCTGGCACCAAAATGTTCCTTACCTGCGGGCATGTGAAAATGGAAATTCACTTACAGGTACAAGTATCAAGCATAGTGCAGATTGAAATTATTGTTTTATCCGATGGTTACCTGCCATGAGTCATATTCTACCAAGGTGGAGTCCTACTAGAATACTAGATGCATCAGGATTCAGGAATCACGGAGATTTAAGTGTGTGGAGGCATGCAAATCACACACACAGGTAGAGCAGATTAGCTGTGAGGTCCAGAAACTATAGTTGATTAACATGCCACGATTCACATGCATTTAGATTCAGAAGTATAATTTTGCAGATGCATTTACTTAATTGTTTCCTTGTTTATGCATATAGGCACAGAGTACCTCCAATCAATGAACAACAGACATGTAGAGCAGGTATACACAGATTACATTGGTAATTAGGTTTAACAGACAATAAAATAGCTGGTCAAGACAATGTGTTCATGCAATTCAAGGATACATGTGATGACTACATTGCATATCTAAGACCATGGAGTGATATGATGATAATTAATTTTGTCACACCATTCAGGACGAGAAGGTGCACAAACTGCAAGGAACAAGGCATGCCATGCCAGATGGAACAAACTTTTGAAGGTGTTGAACCTAGGGAAACTGATAACACAACAAGCAAAATATCAATGCATAGTTTTCCTGATTCCCACCAGAAATCATGCCACAAATCTAACACAAACTTTGCAATGTCAGACCACCAAAGTCAGCGCGGCTAGCAAGAGAGGCAGATACCACCATGTGGGCTTCATAGTTTCATAGTTCGCACCAAAAAAAAAAGATTGCCACAGCTCCATTAATCTTTCGTAGAGATCTCCACTTCTGAGAAGGGGTCCTCGATAGAGAAGTCGATTCCTCTCTTGAAACTCCACGCGTGGTATCACCGCACTTCTACCTCAGCCGTTGCAGGATTCCTCCTTCACCGCCGCCATCCGCCTCGCTCTTGTGCCGCAGCTGCAGTCGCAGAGCTCCGGTGAAGGAATCCACCCTTGCGTCCGGGAGTACTTGCAGAGAGAGGCAGAGAGTAAGAGGAAACCCTGGAGATTCGGAAGATAAAAGAGAAGAAAGAGAAGCGGAGGTGGCAGTGCTCTTTCGTACCTGTAGATCTGCGTGTCTGAGCGGGTGTAGAGGGTGAAATCGGTGTAGTAGTTGCCGCCGGCGAGGGTTCCGATGATTAGGGTCTGCCTGCCGTCGTTGAAGACCATGGCGATGACGAGCTTAGCGGGCGTCGATCTGCCCGGGCCACGTCCACGAGATCTTGGCGCCACGCACAGGTAGAGGAGGGCGGCGTCCGGGAGTTGAGAAGCGGAGGTGGTCGGGGATGCCTTGGCGGCGGCGCTTCGGTGCTCGCAAGCGGAGACCGCGTGGGTGGGGTGGGCGGATCTTGCTCGCGCTGTGGCGGCCGTCAGATCGAAGCGGAGACCGCGTGGGTGGAGTGGGCGAGTGGCTAGGGTTTGGCTAGGGAGCGACCGAGCGAGTGGTTATGTCCTGGCCTTACGGAAATCACACAACTGCCCCTGATTATTTGGGGTTTCTGGGGAAAAGGGGGGGTTGTTCGGTCATTTCAGCGAAAAAAATGTGGGAGGCGGGAGAATATTACCAGGGAGAGCGAAATTTTGGGCTTAGATTGGTGGGGAAGTGCTTTGGGAGGGATTTCTTTTCAGATTTTCTTACAAGTAAATTAAACGTGTAATAAAATTTCATGTACATATGTTTGAAACTGTAAAAAGTTGGCCAAAATATAGTTATATAAATAATATGAAGTACCTATATCTATCTCACTTTTCATTCATATAAGTTGTCATCGAGATAAATGCATCGCTAGCTACCAACGGTCATGTCCCTTGTTTTGACAATTTTCCGAAACCAGCATAAAAAGTTCAAAAAAATCAAAAAATGGATAACCTTCGCAATATATCATAATAAGTGCCCTAGTATCCACCAAAAAAATTAAACTTGTCATACGGAAGTTATCTCGAAAAATTGTTTTAACAAAAATGAGCTATCATCTACGAAGATTCATGGCTTTCGGGGCCAAATGACGGATGTTATGGCCACATCCATGGCATAGTTTTTTAAATACGCCCATATTCCACACAAAGATGCATATTAGAACAACGAACAATGTTTACGAAGATAGTTTAATTTTTCTCTAAATAAAAATATCGTTTTCCTCTTTCGGAGTGTCGAAAACGAGGTTTTTTGTGAAGCATCTACCAAAAATATGTTCCCAAAGTGTACCACATAAAATTCTTAAAATATTAGACCATATTTTATCTACAAATAACAAAATAAATTCCTGTAAAAATCTTTGAATCCACCTCTTTTGAAAAAGACAAATTTCCGCCGATTCAGCTGAAACCGGGCCAAATTTGAACTATAGGTGCCTCGTAGTTTTCTCTTTATTTTTTGCAAAAATCATTTTTAGTTACCCAAGTACCTATTTCAACATAGATATACCAATAGTTCATCAAGATTCAACCCCTAGGTACGAACGTTCATGTCCCTCGTTTTCACCGTTTTCCGAAACCCGCTTTGAAAAATCCAGAAAATTCAAAAAAACTCGAAACGATGCAAGATCTTCGCGTGGTGTTGTTATATATGTCCTAGTATCCACCAAAAATAATAAACTTGGAATACGACAATTTGGTGGAAAACGTGTTCACAGAAATGAGCTATCTCGTACGAAGATTCATGGCTTTCGGGCCAAATGACGGATGTTTTGGCCACATCAATGGCATAGTTTGTTGAAATGTGACCATATTCCACACAAAGATGCATATTGGTGCAACTAACAATGTTCACGAAGAAAGTTTTATTTTTCGTTGAATAAAAATACCATTTTCCATCTCCGGAGTGTCAAAACTGGGTTTTTTTGTGAAGCACATACAAAAAATATGTTACAAAAATGTACAAAGTAAAATTCTAAATATATTATGTCATGTTTGATCTACAAATAACAAACTTATTACCTCTCAATAGCTCAAAATACACCTCTTTTGAAAAAGACAAATTTCCGCCGATTCAGTTGAAACCGGGCCAAATTTGAACTATAGGTGCCTCGTAGTTTTCTCTTTATTTTTTGCAAAAATCATTTTTAGTTACCCAAGTACCTATTTAAACATAGATATACCAATAGTTCATCAAGATTCAACCCCTAGGTACGAACGTTCATGTCCCTCGTTTTCACCGTTTTCCGAAACCCGCTTTGAAAAATCCAGAAAATTCAAAAAAACTCGAAACGATGCAAGATCTTCGCGTGGTGTTGTTATATATGTCCTAGTATCCACCAAAAATAATAAACTTGGAATACGACAATTTGGTGGAAAACGTGTTCACAGAAATGAGCTATCTCGTACGAAGATTCATGGCTTTCGGGCCAAATGACGGATGTTTTGGCCACATCAATGGCATAGTTTGTTGAAATGTGACCATATTCCACACAAAGATGCATATTGGTGCAACTAACAATGTTCACGAAGAAAGTTTTATTTTTCGTTGAATAAAAATACCATTTTCCATCTCCGGAGTGTCAAAACTGGGTTTTTTTGTGAAGCACATACAAAAAATATGTTACAAAAATGTACAAAGTAAAATTCTAAATATATTATGTCATGTTTGATCTACAAATAACAAACTTATTACCTCTCAATAGCTCAAAATACACCTCTTTTGAAAAAGACAAATTTCCGCCGATTCAGCTGAAACCGGGCCAAATTTGAACTATAGATGCCTCGTAGTTTTCTCTTTATTTTTTGCAAAAATCATTTTTAGTTACCCAAGTACCTATTTCAACATAGATATACCAATATTTCATCAAGATTCAACCCCTAGGTACGAACGTTCATGTCCCTCGTTTTCACCGTTTTCTGAAACCGGCTTTGAAAAATCCAGAAAATTCAAAAAAACTCGAAACGATGCAAGATCTTCGCGTGGTGTTGTTATATATGTCCTAGTATCCACCAAAAATAATAAACTTGGAATACGACAATTTGGTGGAAAACGTGTTCACAGAAATGAGCTATCTCGTACGAAGATTCATGGCTTTCGGGCGAAATGACGGATGTTTTGGCCACATCCGTGGCATAGTTTGTTTAAATGTGACCATATTCCACACAAAGATGAATATTGGTACAACTAACAATGTTCACGAAGAAACCTTTATTTTTCGTTGAGTAAAAATACCATTTTCCATCTCCGGAGTGTCAAAACTGGGTTTTTTTGTGAAGCACATACAAAAAATATGTTGCAAAAATGTACAAAGTAAAATTCTAAATATATTATGTCATATTTTATCTACAAATAACAAACTTACTACCTCAGAATATCTCAAAATACACCTGTTTCGAAAAAGACAAAATTATGCCGATTCCGTTGAAACCGGGCCAAATTTGAACTACAGGTGCCTCGTAGTTTTCTCTTTATTTTTTTAAAAAATCATTTTTAGGTACCCAAGTACCTATTTCAATAGAGATGTACCAAGAGTTCATCAAGATTCAACCTCTAGGTACTAACGGTCATGTCCCCCGTTTTGACCGTTTTCCGAAACCGGCTTTAAAAATTCCAGAAAATTCAAAAAAAATCGAAACGATGCAAGATCTTCGCGTGGTGTTGTTATATATGTACTAGTATCCACCAAAAATAATAAACTTTGAATACAACAATTTGGTGGAAAATGTGTTGACAGAAATGAGCTATCTCGTACGAAGATTCATGGCTTTCGGGCGAAATGACGGATGTTTTGGCCACATCCGTGGCATAGTTTGTTTAAATGTGACCATATTCCACACAAAGATGCATATTGGTACAACTAACAATGTTCACGAATAAGGTTTTATTTTTCGTTGAATAAAAATACCATTTTCCATCTCCGGAGTGTCAAAACTGAGTTTTTTTTGTGAAGCACATACACAAAATATGTTGCAAAAATGTACAAAGTAAAATTCTAAATATATTATGTCATATTTGATCTACAAATAACAAACTTACTACCTCTCAATAGCTCTAAATACAACTCTTTTGAAAAAGACAAATTTCAGCCGATTCCGCTGAAACCGTGCCAAATTTGAACTACAGGTGCCTCGTAGTTTGCTCATGAGTTTTTGTAAAAATCATTTTTAGATACAAAAGTACCTATTTCTTCAGAGATATACATTTTTTTTGCGATATTCAACACTTATCTAGGAACGGTCATGTCCCCCGTTTTGACTCCAAAGCGTAATTCAAAGTCCACTAAAGTCTCAAAAAATATATGTTCATGGATATGATTATATATTTTTTTTTAAAAATGCTTGCAAATAGTCTATAATTGCTGTAAGTTATTTTTTATTTTTTTTAATTGATTTCGTTTAATTTGAAGGGCAAATTCAAATTATAGAAAAGGAAAACAGAAAAAACGAAAAAAAAACCGAGCTATTAGCCCATGCCAGCGCTTGCTTCATGTGGCCCAAGTTCGCTGTGGCCCAAGTTCGCTGTGGCCTCCGAATTTGAGCCCATGCGGAGGGAGGTAGAGCGTGGCCCAAGTACATGTGCTCATGTTTGGTGGCCCAAGTTCGCTGTGGCCGAGTCAAATAGGTGCGGTGCCTATAGTATTCAACAAGTGATGTTTGGCCTAGTGGTAGAGATGTGTGGTGGAGGTGGGGAGGTCGCGGGTTCGAATCCCGCAGCCACTATTTTTGCGACTTTAATCACGAATTTGGCCATAGAGTGATGTTGGGTCCCACATGCCAGTTCGCTGTTGTCGGGTCCCACATGTCAATGACATGCCAGGTAGCTGTTAGAGTACATGTTGCTTGTGGGTCCCAAATGTCAGGTAGGTGTGTCTAGCTGGACGGGTCCCACATGTCAATGATAGCTAGAGGATGGGTCCCACATGTCAATGATAGTAGCTGGAGATGACATGTATTTGGAAATTGATTATGTGGCCATCCAATAGACATGACACCTAGGCAAAGTTGATGATGTGTCTGTCTAGTCATATCAACATATCCATATTGGGCTATATCATGACAATTTAAATTCGTCGTGAATGGTTAGAAATAAGGGCCTGATGGTTTATGACGATATCATTTTATAAAATTACGACGCTTCTTAGACAAATCGTCGTGAAAATTCGGTGTTTTGATCCCCTCTAACGGCTAACGACGATTTGGCACAGAATCGTCATAACTTTATGACGATATCATTCACCGTCATTGTGAAAACGTCATATATCAACACATTTCTTGTAGTGGTAATTGTCGCGCTTCCCGCGGATGATTTCCATGTTCAGATTCTCGTACCAGGAAGCGATGCAGAGAAGCATCAAGTCAGCACCCGCCCGGGCTCCAGAGGCGCGCCATTTCTTTAGCTCGGCCTTCACGTTCTGCAGCTTGAAGGCGAGGCCCCGGATGGTTGTTGGCGCAGGATCCTCAGGCCAGAACAACTTGTGAAGCTCAAATCCAACGCGTACCAGGTCAGTACCAACGCTGGCTAGGCGTTCGAACTGGCCTCGCATCACTAGCATGCTGTCTTCAATCTCGGCTCTGGTATCAGCCGCCTCGCCCTTTGCGGCACGGTCTGCTTGGGCCTTGGCCACAGCAGGCGCGCAGGAAGAGACGATGTCAGGAAAGATCTCTGTAGGAATGAGTGAAGAGTTGAGTAACAAAATCAGAGAAGAAAGAGATACCGAGAAGAAATGAAACCGAGAAGAAAAGATGCAGAGTAGAGAATAACTTACGATTCAGCTTGAGGCGCAACTCCTGCAGCTGGGTCTTCCAAGATTCTTCATTGGAGATATGCCTATCCTGGATCTGGCGCAGAGTATCCATCTGAGCGAAAGGCCCAGCGTTGGCCTTTGTCAGCACATCGCACTCCTTCTCGAGGGCTTTGATCTTGGCGTTAAAAGTTGTCTCGGCCTTGGCCTTCTCGGCGATCACTCTGTCCCTCTCGGTGCCAAGGTTGATGGCGTCCTGGAGTGCCTTCTGCAGCTGGAGTTGCAGCTTCTCCATCTCTGTAGTGTGATCCTTCACCAGCTCAACGGCCTGGTCGGACAGCTGCTTCTGCACTTCTTCAGGTTTTACGCAGTCTTGGTGTTCTTCAACAAATAATTTATGACCTTCTGCGGAGAGACAAACAAGGTTAGCAGAGAAGGAGAGAAACAGAAACAAGACTAAGTCGAGTAGACGGCTGCTCACCTTCTAATCTCTTGATGGTGGATTCGGCCTTCTCCACAAATGCACGGCATTTCCCGTGCTCCTCAGCTAGGGCCTTCAGGTTCTCTGCAGAGTAGGAATGGTTAGCGCAAAAGAAAGCAGAAGCGGGCGTAAACAAAAAACGCAAGAACCGCGCGGCTAAGAGCGTACCTTCCACTTCAGACAATTTCTGGGTGCTTTCTGTCGCACTCTTCTTGGCTGCCTCCGCAGCTGCCTTCTCTCTTTCCAGCGTAGCAATTCGCCTCCTGGCAATAGCATGGTTCCAGAGAAGCACGCGGTGCAGGTTGGTCCGCTTCAGAACGCTATCCTGAGTAGCGAGAAGAAACAAGTTAGACGCAGAAGTAAAAGATTCAACCCGAGAAGGCGGCTACTCGGAAGAGCATCCACCTACTCGGCCAGAATCTCGGGGACTGGGTAGGAGAGAAGGAAAATGAAGAACGAGTAGGAGAAAAGAAAAATTCAACTCGGAGAAGACAAGTAAGACTTACTGCATAGGCTTGCTCGATATCCTCGGCGTTCTTGCGGTGCAGGAACATCTTGGCAGCAAGGGTCGCAGTGTCGGTGGAGACGGTCATGGGCTTGTATCCCAAGTCCACTTTGTTCCAGTCGACGCGCATATGGTCGATTGCGCCCAGCCCAAGGCCGTGCCAGTTGTCCGTGCCGAGAACCTTGCTGTCCCACTTGGCGTCGATGAAGCCAATGGTGTCGAGTACCTGCTCAAGGCTCCGTGAGGTTATCGTCTGATCCTGGACTCCCCGAGAAGCAATAGTGACGTGCTTGTTCTGGTTTGGAGCTGGGGGAGGGGAGTTCACGGCTACGACCTTCCTTCCCTTCTGAAGGGCAAGTTGTTTATCCTTGGGAGAGAAGCCGATCAGGTTTTGTTGGCTAACCTGCACCATGTAGTCCGGGAAGCAAGGCTGGCCAGCAGCAGCAGCGGCGGCAGAAGTCGCAGCGGCAACCGGGCCGGACTCGCGAATCACCAGCGGTCCAGTCGAGGTCGGCGGCGGCATCTGCTCTGTAGCTCGCTTCATCGCCTTCTCTTTCTCGGCTCTCTGCTTCTCGGTATTCTCGGGTTTCTTTCCCTCAACCTTAGCCTTCGCCTTCTCGGCGGCCTCCTTCTCGGCTGCCTCCTTCTCAGCCTCTGTCTTCTCGGCAGCTTCTTTCTCGGCTGCCCTCTTCTCGACTGCCTCCTTCAGAGCATCTAGGGCCTGTTTCCTGGTTACTCGCCCGGCAGGAGGGCTGGCTGTGTCCTTAGTCTGCGGCACTGAGGAGGAATCTGGCGGTGTAGTGCCTTGATCAGTTGGTGGCGCCACGGATCCGTCACCTCGTGCAGCATCTGGCTGGGCGCTAGTCGGTGCGGCGCCTGTGTGCGCGTCGCTCAGCGGATAGGCATCCGTCATAGTGGCATCTTCTACCCGCTGCTCGGCAGCGGGATTCACTTGTTCAGCAGCTCCTGTGTTTGGCTGCTCTTGCTCAGTTTCTGGCCGCTCAAGGGCGACGGTCTCCTGCATCTCCTGATCTTGAGTCTCCTCGGCAGTGTTGGCCGGAGGAGAAGGGGGTCTCTCCTGGTGTGCAGCAGTGTCCTGTGCTGCTGACTCCGCGCGGGACTGCTGCTCCGATTTTGCTCCTTGAGCATCTGTAGTCTGTGCTTGCGCGGCAGCAGCGTTGGCGGTGTCGTCCTCGTCATCGTCGAGGTTGATAAGTGGTGCAGTTGGTTTCTTAGCCTGGTCGGGCGCGAGAGCAGCGTTCGCGTCCATGGGAGGTCTGCGGAGAAAGGGAATTCGGAAATCAGAAGAGGATTAAGGGGAACAGCATAGTACGAGAAGGGAGACAACAGAGAAGAAATTTACGCGCTGGTGGAGGCGAGCTTGCGCCTCGGTCTCTTCGCGACTGCCTTGTTCGGCTTCTTCTTCTCAACTGGCTTTTTCTTCTTGGCTGGAGGCTCTTGGGCGCCACTGCCAGTCCGCTTGCGGGTGTTAGGAGCAGCGACGGACAGAGGGTTGACGACAAGGGCCGTACCGCCCTCGTTCTCGTCTTCGTCCTCACCCTCGTTCTCATAAGCAACATCATCTATGGATTCAAAAAGGAAGAGGAGCGGATCAGAAACAACAAACAAGGGATTGATGCTTCTCGCGAGCAAGCAAAGTGAGTACGCTATTACCTTCGAATTCGTCCTCAGACCAATCGCGAAGAGACGATTCGGCGTCGCGCTTCTCCATTGTGGGGGAGTGAGGAAGGTTGATCTGATCTGCGGCATCAAAGGAGGGCACATCGTCCTCCTCGCGATCAGCAAACCAGTTGCCTTCAAAACGTTCGCAGCTCTCAACAAGCTGGCGATTGAGGATCTGAAGGACACAGGAGTATCACAGGTTAGCCGAGTAGCAGGAAGGTATTCTACCCGGATAGGCGTGCAAACATAAAGCACACTAAGACTAGGCCACTCACTAAGTATTTTACCCGGATAGGCCTGCAAACATAAAGCACACTAAGCCTAACTGTGATTGCTGAATATCCTACTCAGAAAGGCGTGCAGGCATCAAGCATATTAAGCCTAAGAATTGTTCCCGAGTAGGCTACCCGGCAAGGCGTGCAGGCACAAAGTACATTAAGCCTAGGCGATTCGACTAAGTATCCTACTCGGTACAGAGGGCGATTGCTAGTCGCAGCAAGAAGAGGAAGCTACCTACTCGGAATATGTATGCAGAGAGCAGAGTAAGGATGACGTACCCGCGTAATCGGCTTCGTGCGGCTGTATGGGACGAACCCATACTGCCAATTGTCGCCGAGGCTCGTCGTCAGGATGGTCCTTGCGTGCGCGGGAACATCTATGTTGTCGAGCTCGATGGTGGTTGTCCTGGTGCAGTCGCGAGGGCCTCCCATGTAGCACATGAGGTGGCAGCGCTCCTGCAGAGGCAGCACGCGTCTCTTGATCCAGCACGCCACCGGATCATCATTCTTGAGGCCCTGGTCGTTCAGCCAACCGAGCCTGTCTTCTATATCGATGGCGTTGGCGTTGTTGGCGGGCTTCGTCTTCCAATTCATCCCGGTCGGAGCACGAGTGCTCCAAGCGGGCAGATTGATTCGATCCATTACCTTTGCTCCTTTCGTGGCGGGGATGTTCTTGACGTAGAGGAACGTCTTCTGCCACATTCGGCAGGAGTCCAACCCCTTGATACGGGGGTGGTTGGTCCCCGACCGATGTACCATCATGGCACAGCCGGTGTCAGTGGCGCGGCCGCCCACGCCTGCGCCGTCCTTCTTCCCGGTGGTCTGCTGGCGGAGATGGAAGTATCTCAGCCATGTCTCCGTCGTAGGACGAATGCCGAGGAAGGCCTCGCACACCACGGCGTGGTAGGCGAGGAAGACTACGGCGTTGGGTGGAAGGTGGTGCATCTGGATGCAGAAGTGGTCCAGAAATTTGCGGAGGAAGTCGGAGGCCGGCAAGCCGAAGCCGCGCTCGAAGTGCGACATGAACACGACGTGCTCACCCTCCCGCGGGGTTGGCACGATTTCGCCCTCAGGCGGCCGGCACTCCACACCAGGAGGAACCCTCCGGGTGTTCACGAGCCAGGCGCAGTCCTCGGCGGTGACGATCGACCCAGCCCAGCCGGCGCGAGACATGGTCGGGAGTAGGAAGAACTGGAAGGTTTGAGTGGATTGGATTGGATTCGCGGCGGCGCAGCAGATTGCGCGGCGGCGGAGAGCTCGGCGGCGGAGAAGAACAGGAGGATGAAAGAGGAAAAGTGCGAGGGAGGAGAAAAGGAAGTTACCGGCGGGGGTATTTGTATCCCCTCCGCGGTTTACCGTTACCATCGGGGAAGTGGGATCGATCGTGGCGTGTGGTGGGGCCTGTGGCCGGCTGGAAACGCACACACGCGAGAGGCGCGCGCGTAACGGCCGCAATTGATCCCACCAACTGATCGTGGCCTATTATTACGCTTGATGGGACATAACGAGTGGTGGGCCCACTGCCTGGAAACTGGGCGCGTGGCACGTCGTGTCCTGGGCAACGAGACGACGGGGGCATGGATGCTTGACACGTGTTCAGTTGCTGTGCGAAGGGCTGGATTGTGCTCTGCGCTGCAGAGGCTCAATTCAAGAAAATTCTCCAAGTCTTTTTACTCGGTTGCAGAGTAGAAATCATCTGCTACTCGGAGGAGGGGAAACTCAAGGTACTGTTCAGAGAGCTACTTGGAGGTTTTACTCGGCGTCTTGAAGTTCAAGGGCTTCGCTGCAAAGATTGGTTTTAAGCTGGCAGAGCCTAGTGAACGAGTTCGCAAGACTCTACCAGCTTCGGGGACTAATGTCGGGGGGTTACCCCCGAGTAGGGTAAAGGCAAGTGATAAAGGCAAGAGTCCGAGTAGAAGTTTGGTCGAGTAGCCGTCTACCCGGTAACTTGCTACCCGGTCGACCGCTACTCGGTCTTGTGGAAAGATGACCAGAAGAAGGAATCAACCCAGTTCTATCTCTTCGAGCAGAGGAGGTGGCCCGAGTAAAATTGGCGGGAACCTACTTGGGCCAGAAAGTCAAAGGAGCCGTTCTGACACAGGATCCCGCGTATCCTGGGTCCGTACTTGGCAGCATTCGAACCACTGTTCACCTGGGGCCGGCTGACTGACAGTGACAGCATGGAAGCAGGCGGTCGCAGGATAAGGGGGGCCTACTCTGTGTTTGGCACAGTGATACCAGTCTGTCCCCTTGGTTTTGCCCAACGACTTTACAGAAGCAGCCAAGATTAGGAACCAAAGCTGTCAGCGGGAACCCGGAAGAAGGACGATGTGCACACTATGTCGACACTTGTCCGTGTTTGGACGTATCCGGCTGGGCACCATGTATATAAGGTGCCCCGCCGCCTCCTGCGCAGGGGATCGCGCACACGTTGGTATCAAACCCTAGAAACCCTAAGTTCTTGACCTAGTTCATCACGTAGAGAGGAGAGCGGCTACTCGGTAGCGATACACATTGTACTGTGGCTACTCGGAGAGACATCATAATACACAAAGAAAGGCAGGAGTAGGGGTTTTACCTCCTCACGAGGGCCCTGAACCTGGGTAGATCTTATTGTTTGCAGTGCATTGTTCTTATCTCACGCGGCTACTCGTCGCGTGATCCCTCCCCGAATACCTCCAGCGTCCATCGTTCCCACATCTTTAGCCATCCTATGGCATCTGCCGTGACACCACCACGACATGTCTTGCTGAGTACATTCAAATGTACTCATTATGGTTTCGCCCCTGGTATCTACTTGCCAGACTTTGAGAAGGAGCTTCCGAAGGATATCTATGAAGAGAAGTACGGAGCTGACGGCTTTGCGAACTAGGATCGTCTCCGGGTCAGCAGCCTGTAGGTTAAGGCGTGACTTGGGCTCAACTACGTTGCGTTTTAATTGTCTTCCGCTGTGTTTGTTAAGTTGCCTGTCCTTTTGGCAGTTGTGTTAAACTTGATCAGGTGATCATTTGTGTAATACCTTTATGTATTCGGGTAATGGATGATGTATTTCTGTGTGCCAACTTTGTATGTTGTTCACGAGTGATCTTTCTGGGATCGTGAATGTATGCATACGGAGGGTTTCAGACTGCCGGTCTGGGGTCCTTACATTTTAGTTGGTGGCTTGAGTGTGTACGGGTACTGGAGCACACCCTGCAGGGATAAATCTTCTTGAGAAGCCGTGTTGTCCGCGGTTATGTGACGACTTGGTGAAAGTGCTGGCTAACAAGTACTGAGACAACTTACACCTAATCAATAATAATTTGACTAGTAATAGGAATATTGTCACAATAACATGAACTTCACCTTAATCAACAGTGTGAGTTTCTTGGGTTGCTTCCTTAGTAGGGGGTAACATTGGATGGGTTTGTTTGAGGATAGTTGTAGTTGGTTACGATACGCGATCTTATCTTCTTTCTGTTAGCCGGAAGTTGTAGTGTTTCTGTAGTTGGTTAGTGCAGCCCGCTGCCGCTTATTTGCAATAAACCCTTCCTTCCGTTGTACCCAAAGTATTTGTATCTTGTGATGACTGGCTACGCCGGTATCTTGTGAGTATGGTTTATCCACTTGCCAGTACTTAACCGTACTGACCCACGAATTCACTTTCGTGGCTGCATATTCAACATTGCAGTCAACAGGTTTGAAGTCTGACGACGTTAGATTGGGAATCCCTCCGGCTTGGCCTGGGCAGGGATTGGACGCTCTCGGTTATCTTCAGGACTCTTAGTCCAATTTGTATCTTGTCCGTAGTCGGACGCTATGTTGTTTCTTCCGCTGTTATTTGGATCTTTGTATTGTATCAGTTGTATTCTCGACTCGTTTGAGTCGTCTTGTATAAATCTCTTCTGTTGTTGTGGATTATTCGTGAACAGTTGTAATGTTATCACAAGTGGCAACCTGGAATCGGTTATTATGCGGATTTGGCGGGAATGCTGAAATCTGCATAGTGCCCGATCTCGGGGCGTCACAGAAGCAGAACCGGTCGTCGAGGTCGGAGCCAAGAGGAAACCGCGAGGGGTTGTTTTTAAGGTTCCGTATCGCTCCATCGCTTCCAAACCATACACTTTTGCTAATATGTGCGAGCTAAACCGAGAATTATCCGACTGGCCATATTTGAAGGAGCCCCCCATGGCCAAGCGCAGGGTGACCCGGAACTCTCCGGGTGAGGACGCACTCCACCCGGGTATCCCATCATCTCCAGCCCGCCGCGCCGGTACTTCCCAATCTCAACCTACCAATTCACCTCAAAGATTTCCTTCTCCCAATCACCCCCTAGCGGGACAACTCCGAGTCTCACTTTCTCAATCTTTATCAGCCTCGTCCGGGTCTAGCAGCGAATTCCCTTCTGATTTCATGGTGAACTCCGGGTAAGAAACCTCTCCTGCTATGCTAACACTTTTCCATAGTTTTCTCTAGTCATACACTAACTGTTTACTTGTACTTTTCTCAGAGCCAAGGTCACAACCAGTGACTCGGATGATATGGAGACTGATGACCCGGCCAAAGAGGATCCGGTTGATGACGTGATGGCCGCGGTTGGCGGCGAGGAAGAGCAACAAGTGCCACCGAAAGACCCGGCTGATCAAGAGGCCGAGTATCCGATGGCCTCGCATGCACGCGAAGATGAAGAGGTTATAATCCTGGGCACAGGGGGGGAGCGAGCCAAACTCCGACACTCAAGCGACCCGGGTGCCTTCCCCTGCAAAGGAGAAAACTCCGTCTCCGGGTGGTCAGGATCCCGGGTCTTCCGATCTGGGAAACCGCTCCTATGACCAGATGATGAGTGCACTCCTCGCCATGAAGGCCACAGAGAAAGATATACTAGAACGCATGGCTGCTGAACACCAGGTAACGCTGATTGATATTGCACAGTATTCATCTAGTCCCCAAGTTCCGAGCTTTAACTTGTCAATGTTTTACTCAGTACTTCCTTTGATACTCGGCTTATTGTTATATCTGGCTAACTTTTACCTTTCCTTCCCTTATAGGCACAGATGGCCAGGTCTGAGGAGGTTTTGGCCAAGACCAATCAATTCCTGGAGACCGAGGTAAAGCTGCGAGAGGCACTTGAGGCTGAGGTGGAAACGCTTAAGAAAGATGTCACTAAGTACAAGAAGAAATACATGTTGGGAATATGCCCTAGAGGCAATCATGCATGATGTAATTCCCACTGTATTCATAAAGTTATTAAGTTGTCCTTGTTTTGAACATCTGATATATGTCATTGAATATGTGATTCGATTGTGGAACTATATATTCATGTTGTTCATACTAATTGTCCTTGGTCGTTAAGGTTGTGCTGGACACACATCCTAGACTAATGTGAGTGTTGGCTGATGACACTGTTCCACTTGTCATGGGCATGGTGATGCCATTCCAACGTTCACGGACTTGGCTAAAGAGTTTAGCAAGTCGGACTGACCCACATTGAGATGCAACGATCAAGTCGTCATTTGCATGTCTCAATCAATGTAATCCTTAGACCTGAGGTTGTCGCACAATCCGAGTTGTGGATCACCGACTTAGGTTCTGTCAAACGTTGTTCTGTGACAAGGCAACTATAAAGGCAGAGTTCGGGTTGAATGAGAAGCAAGCTGCGTGATGTGGATAATCAAGATGGGATTTTGCCCCTCCGAATGGAGAGATATTCTCTGGGCTCTCTCGAGTGATATGATTCAGGAAGCATGGCCATGCGCGACTCAGTTAAGTGTTAACTGTGTCGGTTGACTAAGAGTTAGTCAGATGAATCACATATCACGGATCGAGAAGAGAGTTGAACTATTAAAGGGATGACGATAAATCGCCTATAGTTCGACAAGGTATATCGTGAGGCAAAAGGGACTAAGATGGATATCACATTGAAAGGTATGTCGTCATGACTCAATGGTACTTGGGAGTCGGCACGTTCTGCTAGGAGCCGCTACCGATTGATCGATTGGGAGTTGGACTCCAATCGTGTCCAAGTCGCCATGAGCCTGCAGGGTCGCACACTTAAGAGCGGGAGAAAATATTGGTTGGGTTGGACCCGAACCGGAAATGGACTAAATTAGTGAGTCGGACTCACAGAGGGAATGGGCCACAAGTCTTGTGCAGCCCATTACCATACGCTATATAAAGAGGGGCGCAGGTTGCCCAGCGGACCCGTTAGTCTACTCTCCCAAGCGTTGGGAACCCTAGCCCCACTCAGTCTAGCCGCCGCACCGGACCTAGCAGTCCGCCGTCGGAGCTCCTCCTTGTACGTGTGGATACCGGCAGAGGTGCTGTACGTTCAGCACTTCGACGTTCGAGGGATTGGATCGGCCGGACCGGATCGTGGGACTGCACTGCCCCGACGCGCTGCACCGATAATCCGCACCTGCGCGTCTAGTGGTAATACTCGTGGCCTTCTACCTCGGCTAGTTCTTGGGAGCAGTGCGTAGGAAAAGTTTTTCATTTATCTCTTCGCGCCCCAACAATACACCACCCCGCTCAAGCTGCGTTGAAGAAACTATCGGCTCAAGTTGCCGACACTTATCGTGTCCTACTTGGTGAGATTTTATAACTTACTGTTTTGTAACTCGGCTTTTTCTTGATGCATGATACCTGGGATTTTTGCTTTAACCTTTGCTGTTTATACTGTAGGCCCTGGTCTTGCACCCCCAGAAGATGATGATGTCCAGAAGGCAAAGAACTTGAAGACTGTGCTCCGGAGGTTCTGCGTCGGCACTAAATGGATCCTGGACGCCGTGCAGTGGCCGACTGAGGGATATCCGGGCATGGACACCTTGATCCATGCGTGCTCCACTGTCCCCTCATGGATTGAGCTCTGGAAACGCTCGGCGTGCCGGGTTGGGATGACCCGGGGGCTTATGCTGGCTAAGGCTTATTTTCCTAAGCTTGAGCCGGCAAAGCTGGTGGCCGGGTTTCCAGAATTCAAGGTCGATGGCTCCAAATTCTCCGCCAAGGACTTCAAGGCTATACGGACTGAGGTGCATCACTCGGCAACTACGATTGTCGATACTCTGGACCTGGGTAGATTTGCAACTCCATATGATGCCGAAGATAAACCGGTGAAGGTGGATATGCCCTTGCCCTTTGATATCCTAGAGAAATGGAACGCCGAATCTGCCAAGAGGAAGGAGGCAGCTGCGAAGAGGAAAGCCGAGATGGACTCTGCGCCTACCTCCTCTACGCCGGCTGTCCGCCCACCTACTCTTGCTGACACTGCTACTCCGGGTGACGACGCTGGGAAGGCCTCTGAAGAGCAAACCCAAGACCAAGACCCGGATGACAAGGGCAAGGCTGTAGACACGACCCAGGAGGCCGAGTAAACTTTCATCTGCTACCGTCTCAAACACTTCATTCGGCTGATGGGTCTTTAAAACAATTATTCTTTTGATAGTGCGCCTGTGCACTTTTTGATACTACTATCGTGGCTTGTAATACGTTTAAAACCTTAATAGCTTTCGTGGCCCTTCTGGCCTTTGCATAAATTTGATATTTCCCTGTCTTTTGAACTTTTTCATTCCTGGTTTTCCGACTTTCCTCTATGGTTCCTTTTGTGAGACTCGGTTTTCGGGTCTCGTGGGTTTTGACAAGGGAACTTTTTCTAAGTCCCAAAGACTCGGATTTTTGGGGTTTTGAGCTGAATAGCTAGATGATTTGTTTCTTTTTTCAAATTCCCAAGTCCCCAAGGCCCGAATTTCCGAGTCTGGGGTTTTGGACTTTTCGAAAAGAACAAATTGTTTCTGCTAAGGCCCGAAACCTAGAGCCGTTCACATAGCTTTTGAAGCTATGCTTGATATACTTTGAGTTTCCGGCTATTAACCTTGTACTCTGCATAACTTGTGGTTTAGATGACCCTTTTGACCTTCTTCTACTATAAGCCGGCTTTCGCGTGGATAATCAATGTTGCTACAGCTGTACGAAGACAGGGTCAGGCAAGTCCCATTGGGCATCATGACTGATTGTAATCGTACGCTAGCAAAGCATGCCACTTTAGCGCGAGTCACATCAAGCTTAAGCAAGAAAAGTCAAGAAAGTTTGGCTCCTTTGTCCGGTTATAAGCTTGCAGCCGTACTTATTACAAGTAATCGGCCCTTATAACTCAATGGCATCGTGGCCGGGTCTTTGAGTTTGCAACTGTGCTATTCAAGCAATCAGCCCCCAAGACCTAGATATATGCAATTTACTAGAGAAACTAATGTACTAAAAACAATAAATAATACTTACCTGGAAGAAAAATAATGTAACACCTGGGGTGTTACCTGTTTGTTTTTTTTGCTTGCATCATATGCATCACATGAGCATTGCATTCTGTTTTTTTCAAAACAATTTAAATTCAATAATGTTGGTATTATTGCTTGAACTTGTTAAATAAAACTTTGCCTATTTCCAAAATTTTCCCAAATCAAACATTGTTTGAATTTCACCTAAAACCTCTCAACCAAATTAAATATTCAAATTTGTGAAACAATGTTTAACTTTTGCCTTAATTATTTGTTTTGGAATTATCACAAATAAGTCCTAAAAATTAAACCCTAAACCTTTTCTATCCCTCTTTTCTTCTTTACAAAAATCAACTAATAGGAAAAATCTAAAGCAAAAAAGAAAAAAAAAGGAAGGAGAGAGGGCAGCCCCATCCTCTTTTTCCCAAAGCCCACTCCTTTCTTTCTTCTCTCCCAAGCCCATTTACCTTTCTGGCCCACCTCCTTTTCCCTGTCGTCCTTTTCTTCATCCTGTCACTGTCATGGCTGTACGAACAGAAGCAGAGCCGCTTGATCCTCCTCCCCCCCTGGATGGCCTGCCGTACTGGCATTCCCCCCTCCTTAAGTATCCCCCTCTACCCTAGACCCCCTAGAAACCCTAGCTAGTCTCCCTTCCATCGCCGCATCCTCTTCCACCTCTCTCTGCTTTTTCTTCTATTGCCTGAACCTGCATCGATCACCACACAGCCTGCAACCACCGAGACCGCCACCTTCCTCCCCTAGCCCCTGCCACCACCGGCCACCTCGAGGAGCACCGAGGGTGGGAATGGAAACGCGGAGCCTCACCCTCGCTCCTCGTGCCCTCGCCGCCTGCCGGGAGTCACCACGGCGGCCGCGCCGTCGCCGGCAAGAGCTCGCCGGGGCTGCACACGGCAGCGGCCGCTCCCTCGACCAACCGCCGTTTCCCCGCTCCTCCTTCAACGGCGGACACCGAGGTGAGCCACCCGCACCGCTCCTTCCTTCCTCCCTCCGTTCTGCTCTGCGATCCGGCCATCGAGCCGTGGAGATCATCGTCTGAACCTCCGCGTCCATGCCCGCTAGCGCAGAAGGTTCAGTCCGTCAGGTAGTGGTCGAAATTCAGTTAACGCGTCGCGGTTACCCTCTTCTCTCGTCGAGTCCCTGTACTGTCAACAACAGCGACCAGCCGCACTGGTTGCGCTTCCGTGCGCGCAGCGAGGCAGTCACGGGTTCGAACCCCTCGTGGAGCACTTTGCTCCACCCTTTTTTCGTGAGCTACCGCGCGGTGGCGGGTCCACCCGTCGGTGACCCCTCACGCCTTGTCAGCAGCCGCGTAGCGCAGGCCCCGCTCGTCAGCCGCTTGGGATAGGACGAGCATCGGTGAACAACCTTCCCAGATCCAAATCTGGATCTGAGGTTTGCACCGAGGCCCCTGCCTCTCTTCAGTTTTGCATCCGAGCCCCTCCAACTCCTCTTTCCATCATAAACAAGTCCCTATCTTTTGCAAATAAAACCTAGAATTTCAAATGATCACAACTTTCAAACCCCAAATCCAAATAATACAAATTTTATATGTATTCCACTCCAAATTTCCTGTACTTTTCAAATATGCAATTTGTTTTCTGTTTTGAACTTTCAAAATGCAATTCAAATTTGAATTCAAATAATTCAATTGTAATTTGCAACAATTCATAAATAATTCATTTTAATTCCAAATCAAACAAATAAAATATGGTTTCCAATCAGTTTCATGTCCTTAACATGTTCATGCCATCCATATCTCTGTTTGCATCCTATATTGTGCACTTTAGATCTTGTTATGCATGTTCACCTGTATGACAACATATGGAATGTGTGGGCTAATTAATTCCAGCTGTTGCCCCTTCCATTTAAATTGCCTAACTCATCTACTTTATTGTTTTCCATGCTAAACAACATTTAACTTGATGGTTAGATAAACAACTTGAACCAATTCCTAATTCTCCGGACTCCGGTTCCGATTAAATTGCTTAAGTTGTTTCCCCTGTTGCATCTTGCCATGCCATGCATATAAGATAGGATCATGCTGGATCTTTTGCCGTAGTAGTAATTGTTGCATCCGGTGTTTCTTTTAGTCCATTGCTTCTTCCCGGCTAGGACGTTGAGATGATGTGAGCAACGACAAGATCTGCTACCTTGCGGGATCTCAGGCAAGTATACTCACTTGCTACTTATGGCTACCTTTCATCACTTGTTACCGATTCTTCCCGTTGTTCTTATTCTAGCCTTTGATTCGATGCTTGAGTCTCGATCCCATCGTATGTTACCTTGAGCCATGATATTGCCTCACCTCCATACCTACAGCCATTGCTTGTGCCTGTTCTTATCTAGCATGCTTAGGGTTGCTTTTGCTCGAGCTCGTTGTCGGTTACTTCTTTTACTATCGTACTCTATTTTTATCGTACCGGGGGCTCGAATGTTAATCAATCAATCCTGTTAATGCTACTATTAATAATAACTTGATGATAAGGCACCGGCGGGAGGCCCTAAGAGGTTTTGAGGCCCGCTAGTGTCGACCCTAATAGGAAAAGGGTCTTGTCTACTGATCCATGATGAGCGTGCTCACCGCATCTGGGTGGTAGTATGGGACCCCCCTCGACTTAGACCTGATCTGCAGCTTGTCCGAAGAGCCACACTTAGTTCGGGTGTTCCATTTGCTCCTTGCATAATGGGTGGATCCCCCATGGTTACTGATGATGATGATGCATATAGGGCGAGGCCTGTGGTGCCGGGGGGTGTGGTTTTCATCCCTGCGCTTAGGTTAGGCGGACTGGCCGGGACCTTATAGCTCCGTGGCTCCAAGGATGGGTTGTAGAGACGGTTTGGGTCGTGTCGAGCCAACCTGAGTTTTAGTTGGTGGCTTGAGTGTGTACGGGTACTGGAGCACACCCTGCAGGGATAAATCTTCTCGAGAAGCCGTGTTGTCCGCGGTTATGTGACGACTTGGTGAAAGTACTGGCTAACAAGTACCCAGGACAACTTAAACCTAATGATCAATCATGTTGCACCCAACAATTAATAACTTGACTAGTAATATGTTATTCACACAATAACTTGACTCATCTTTATTACAACGGTGTGAGTTATCCTCGGATTGCTTCTTCGGATAAGGGGCGAGGTCCAGGATGGGTTTGTTTGAAGTTATCTTTCAGTTGGTTACAATTCCTCGATCTTATCTTTTCTGTTAGCCGGAAGTTGTAGTATCTCTCTGTAGTTGGTTAGTGCAGCCCGCTGTCGCTTATTTGCAATAACCCCTTCCCTTCCGTTGATCCCAAAGTATTTGTATCTTGTGATGACTGGCTATGCCGGTATCTTGTGAGTATGGGTTTTATCCCCCTTGCCAGTACTTAACCGTACTGACCCACGAATCTCTTTCGTGGCTGCAAATTCCAAATTGCAGTCAACAGGTATGGAGTCTGACGACGTTAGCTTGGGAATCCCTCCGGCTTGGCCTGGGCAGGGATTGGACGCCTTCGGTTATATTCAGGACTCTTAGTCCAATTTGGATCTTGTCCGTAGCCGGACGTTTGTTTCTTCCGCTGTTATTTGGATCTTGGTAATGTATCAGTTGTAACCCTGGCTAGTTTGAGTCATCTTGTATCTATCTGTTTCTGTTGTAATTGTGGAATATTCGTGAACTATTGTAATGTTATCATAAATGGCAACCTAGAATCGGGTATTATCCGGATTTGGCTGAAATGCTGAAATCTGCATAGTGCCCGATCTCGGGGCGTCACAAATGGTATCAGAGCCTTGGTTCCGATTCCCGATATTGTTTCGATACGAATGGTTATCGAAGCAACGGGTCCGCAAAGCCTGTAGGTTAACCTCGCTAACGGTCGTTGTTTCTAGAGTGTCAAAAACTATTTCTGCTAAACTATTTTGGAAAAACATCTCAATAGGATTCTTGTTTTTCTCCTTATCCCTATTCTATTTCACCTCCCATCTTATTTGTTTTGGAGTCTACTCTCTTATTCAATCTTTCAAAGTGTTAGGATCCTACGTGGGAGGACGTTTTCTGAGCCCTTAACCTAATAGGTTCGATCATCGGAAGATTCCTGGTGGAAGAACATCGTCATCAGCCCGAGCAAGAATCTCTTGTTAGTGGTGTCGAGAAACCCTTGTTAGTGGTGTCGAGGAGATCAACTGGAAGCACGAAGAATCGATAGTTGAACTTCTTTCCCCTCCCGGGTTAGCGGGTGGATTGCGAGGGCGCAATCCCTTGTTAGTGGTGTCGTCTGTAACACCTGGGGTGTTACCTGTTTGTTTTTTTTTGCTTGCATCATATGCATCACATGAGCATTGCATTCTGTTTTTTTCAAAACAATTCAAATTCAATAATGTTGGTATTATTGCTTGAACTTGTTAAATAAAACTTTGCCTATTTCCAAAATTTTCCCAAATCAAACATTGTTTGAATTTCACCTAAAACCTCTCAACCAAATTAAATATTCAAATTTGTGAAACAATGTTTAACTTTTGCCTTAATTATTTGTTTTGGAATTATCACAAATAAGTCCTAAAAATTAAACCCTAAACCTTTTCTATCCCTCTTTTCTTCTTTACAAAAATCAACTAATAGGAAAAATCTAAAGCAAAAAAGAAAAAAAAGGAAGGAGAGAGGGCAGCCCCATCCTCTTTTTCCCAAAGCCCACTCCTTTATTTCTTCTCTCCCAAGCCCATTTACCTTTCTGGCCCACCTCCTTTTCCCTGTCGTCCTTTTCTTCATCCTGTCACTGTCATGGCTGTACGAACAGAAGCAGAGCCGCTTGATCCTCCTCCCCCCCCTGGATGGCCTGCCGTACTGGCATTCCCCCCTCCTTAAGTATCCCCCTCTACCCTAGACCCCCTAGAAACCCTAGCTAGTCTCCCTTCCATCGCCGCATCCTCTTCCACCTCTCTCTGCTTTTTCTTCTATTGCCTGAACCTGCACCGATCACCACACAGCCTGCAACCACCGAGACCGCCACCTTCCTCCCCTAGCCCCTGCCACCACCGGCCACCTCGAGGAGCACCGAGGGTGGGAATGGAAACGCGGAGCCTCACCCTCGCTCCTCGTGCCCTCGCCGCCTGCCGGGAGTCACCACGGCGGCCGCGCCGTCGCCGGCAAGAGCTCGCCGGGGCTGCACACGGCAGCGGCCGCTCCCTCGACCAACCGCCGTTTCCCCGCTCCTCCTTCAACGGCGGACACCGAGGTGAGCCACCCGCACCGCTCCTTCCTTCCTCCCTCCGTTCTGCTCTGCGATCCGGCCATCGAGCCGTGGAGATCATCGTTTGAACCTCCGCGTCCATGCCCGCTAGCGCAGAAGGTTCAGTCCGTCAGGTAGTGGTCGAAATTCAGTTAACGCGTCGCGGTTACCCTCTTCTCTCGTCGAGTCCCTGTACTGTCAACAACAGCGACCAGCCGCACTGGTTGCGCTTCCGTGCGCGCAGCGAGGCAGTCACGGGTTCGAACCCCTCGTGGAGCACTTTGCTCCACCCTTTTTTCGTGAGCTACCGCGCGGTGGCGGGTCCACCCGTCGGTGACCCCTCACGCCTTGTCAGCAGCCGCGTAGCGCAGGCCCCGCTCGTCAGCCGCTTGGGCTAGGACGAGCATCGGTGAACAACCTTCCCAGATCCAAATCTGGATCTGAGGTTTGCACCGAGGCCCCTGCCTCTCTTCAGTTTTGCATCCGAGCCCCTCCAACTCCTCTTTCCATCATAAACAAGTCCCTATCTTTTGCAAATAAAACCTAGAATTTCAAATGATCACAACTTTCAAACCCCAAATCCAAATAATACAAATTTTATATGTATTCCACTCCAAATTTCCTGTACTTTTCAAATATGCAATTTGTTTTCTGTTTTGAACTTTCAAAATGCAATTCAAATTTGAATTCAAATAATTCAATTGTAATTTGCAACAATTCATAAATAATTCATTTTAATTCCAAATCAAACAAATAAAATATGGTTTCCAATCAGTTTCATGTCCTTAACATGTTCATGCCATCCATATCTCTGTTTGCATCCTATCTTGTGCACTTTAGATCTTGTTATGCATGTTCACCTGTATGACAACATATGGAATGTGTGGGCTAATTAATTCCAGCTGTTGCCCCTTCCATTTAAATTGCCTAACTCATCTACTTTATTGTTTTCCATGCTAAACAACATTTAACTTGATGGTTAGATAAACAACTTGAACCAATTCCTAATTCTCCGGACTCCGGTTCCGATTAAATTGCTTAAGTTGTTTCCCCTGTTGCATCTTGCCATGCCATGCATATAAGATAGGATCATGCTGGATCTTTTGCCGTAGTAGTAATTGTTGCATCCGGTGTTTCTTTTAGTCCGTTGCTTCTTCCCGGATAGGACGTTGAGATGATGTGAGCAACGACAAGATCTGCTACCTTGCGGGATCTCAGGCAAGTATACTCACTTGCTACTTATGGCTACCTTTCATCACTTGTTACCGATTCTTCCCGTTGTTCTTATTCTAGCCTTTGATTCGATGCTTGAGTCTCGATCCCATCGTATGTTACCTTGAGCCATGATATTGCCTCACCTCCATACCTACAGCCATTGCTTGTGCCTGTTCTTATCTAGCATGCTTAGGGTTGCTTTTGCTCGAGCTCGTGGTCGGTTACTTCTTTTACTATCGTACTCTATTTTTATCGTACCGGGGGCTCGAATGTTAATCAATCAATCCTGTTAATGCTACTATTAATAATAACTTGATGATAAGGCACCGGCGGGAGGCCCTAAGAGGTTTTGAGGCCCGCTAGTGTCGACCCTAATAGGAAAAGGGTCTTCTCTACTGATCCATGATGAGCGTGCTCACCGCATCCGGGTGGTAGTATGGGACCCCCCTCGACTTAGACCTGATCTGCAGCTTGTCCGAAGAGCCACACTTAGTTCGGGTGTTCCATTTGCTCCTTGCATAATGGGTGGATCCCCCATGGTTACTGATGATGATGATGCATATAGGGCGAGGCCTGTGGTGCCGGGGGGTGTGGTTTTCATCCCTGCGCTTAGGTTAGGCGGACTGGCCGGGACCTTATAGCTCCGTGGCTCCGAGGATGGGTTGTAGAGACGGTTTGGGTCGTGTCGAGCCAACCTGAGTTTTAGTTGGTGGCTTGAGTGTGTACGGGTACTGGAGCACACCCTGCAGGGATAAATCTTCTCGAGAAGCCGTGTTGTCCGCGGTTATGTGACGACTTGGTGAAAGTACTGGCTAACAAGTACCCAGGACAACTTAAACCTAATGATCAATCATGTTGCACCCAACAATTAATAACTTGACTAGTAATATGTTATTCACACAATAACTTGACTCATCTTTATTACAACAGTGTGAGTTATCCTCGGATTGCTTCTTCGGATAAGGGGCGAGGTCCAGGATGGGTTTGTTTGAAGTTATCTTTCAGTTGGTTACAATTCCTCGATCTTATCTTTTCTGTTAGCCGGAAGTTGTAGTATCTCTCTGTAGTTGGTTAGTGCAGCCCGCTGTCGCTTATTTGCAATAACCCCTTCCCTTCCGTTGATCCCAAAGTATTTGTATCTTGTGATGACTGGCTATGCCGGTATCTTGTGAGTATGGGTTTTATCCCCCTTGCCAGTACTTAACCGTACTGACCCACGAATCTCTTTCGTGGCTGCAAATTCCAAATTGCAGTCAACAGGTATGGAGTCTGACGACGTTAGCTTGGGAATCCCTCCGGCTTGGCCTGGGCAGGGATTGGACGCCTTCGGTTATCTTCAGGACTCTTAGTCCAATTTGGATCTTGTCCGTAGCCGGACGTTTGTTTCTTCCGCTGTTATTTGGATCTTGGTAATGTATCAGTTGTAACCCTGGCTAGTTTGAGTCATCTTGTATCTATCTGTTTCTGTTGTAATTGTGGAATATTCGTGAACTATTGTAATGTTATCATAAATGGCAACCTGGAATCGGGTATTATGCAGATTTGGCTGAAATGCTGAAATCTGCATAGTGCCCGATCTCGGGGCGTCATAAATAAGAACACAACAGAAAAATAAAAAAGACTTGATAAAAAACACACAAAAAAGGAACAATATATTTTTTAACCATCTCTTTATTGATACGAGAAAAGTTAGGTCAGCAAGCCGCCTCATTAAAAACCCTCCAGTCCCCTTAGGTACACTGGATAGGAAAAGAGTGCGTCTGAAACCTGCTGCCTGTTACATCGTGTAATTCCACTTGTGAATCTAGGCTATACTAGGTATAGTAGGGACGCAGCTGAGCCACGTTCCATGGTCTTTCTCTTTCTTGCATAGATGAAGTGGTATGAGCGGTATCATTAACAGTAGCCGACTCTTCCCTTGCATCTATCAAGTAATATGATCCATTGTGCAGATTCCGGCTTATGATGAACGGTCCTTCCCACGGTGGGGATAACTTGTGTTTTCCTTCCTTTGACTGTACCAGGCGCAGAACCAGATCTCCTTCCTGGAAGACCCGGGTTTTGACTCGCCGACTATGATATCTCCTCAGATCCTGCTGGTATATGGCTGATCTCTCCAAGGCTTGTTCCCTGTGTTCTTCTAGCATATCCACGGCATCCTGCCGGGTCTTCTCGTTCTCCACCTCGACGTAAGCCGACACTCGAGGCGAGTCATGAATAATATCACTCGGCAACACCGCCTCTGCACCATAAACCATGAAAAACGGTGTCATCTGAGTAGATCTATTAGCCGTGGTATTGATTCCCCAAACCACGGAAGGTAACTCCTCAACCCATGCACCAGCAGCTCTGATACACGGGACTCGCAGTCGTGGCTTTAATCCACGAAGCAACTCATGGTTCGCCCTCTCCACTTGTCCATTGGCCTGTGGGTGGGCCACTGAGGCTATGTCCAAGCGGATGCCATTGTTTCCACAAAACTTTTCCATCTCACCTAAGGACATGTTGGTTCCGTTGTCCGTTATTATGCTGTGAGGATACCCAAACCGATAGATAATCCTTTTCAGGAACTTGACTGCCGTAACTGCTTCACAATTAGTGACTGGCATAACTTCAACCCACTTGGTAAACTTATCAACAGCCACCAAGAGATGTGTCTTTTTGCAAGGTGACATGTGAAAGGGGCCAACCATATCCATACCCCAAACAGCAAACGGCCAGGTTAACGGGATAGTCTGCAACTCCATAGCCGGCACATGGGTTTGGCGAGCGTACCTTTGACATCCGTCACACCTTGCCACCAAGCGTTCCGCGTCTTCTAGGGCCGTGAGCCAGAAGAAACCGTGCCGATAAGCTTTGGCCACAAGGGATCTTGTGGATGCATGATGCCCACAATCACCTTCCACTACAACAAATATGTCAACTAGTGACCATCCGGCGGTGACCCGAAAAATATTGGTCACGGATCTGTGACCATTCTTAACAAGTTGGTCGCGGGGTACATGGGAGGCTCGAAAACAGAAAACACCACGACCATTTAGGCCTAAAAGGTCACCGTAGCCATATATGAATTGGTCGCAATTCAATCAGAAAGATGTTTGTTCCATATCAATGCCTCTCTGTGACCAATGCAAATGGTCGTTCGCATGTTATAGCTGCCATATCAGCAGGCTCGCCTACGTGTCATGGTCTAGGTGGGCCATGTCAGCCGCTATGGCCATCCTGCGCAGATTAATCCAGCGCAAAAATATGTGGTGGGAGCGGGGGCTCGAACCCAGCGCTCGAGCGCATCTGGTATGTTCTCTACCACTAGGCTAACGAATTCATGTTGACAGTACCGTGACAGTTTTGTACATATACAAATATTCGATTCAGATTTTAGATTCAGACAGACACACTCGTTGGGACTTGGCTGAGATTCAGATTCAGACAGACCTACCCGAGAAGGGGTTAACTGGCGGCGGAGGGGGTTCACTGGCGACGGAGGGGGTTCACCGGCGGCGGCACCTCCCTCAGCAACTTCCCCTGGAAGTGGCATCGGCGGTGGGGGGGGGTCGTGACGGTGCAGCGGTAGGGCCTCCGTCAGGGCTCGGGGCGGCGTTCATCCGAGAAGGGGTGGGGCGGCCTTCAACGGAGAAGGGGTGATGCGGCGTTCACCGGAGAAGGGGCTCGGGGCGGCGTTCACCAGAGAAGGAGCTCGGAGAAGGTGCCGGACGCCAAGTCCCGGTTGCGCGTCGACGGACTGCTGCCGACGCCAAGTCTCGGTTGGACCTCTTCCAATCTAGGTGAACTGGCTCAAGGTGAGCTCGGGGATCGGTCATCTAGGTGTACTAGTAGTCACTAGATGAATTGAGTTTATTGTTCTCTACTGATTCCAGATTTATGTCCACTGTTCTTCGCCAATTCCAATCGTGTTCTTCCTGTCCAATGTATATAGCACGCTTCTGTTTGTTTTAAAGGAAATGTAAATGCATTAGAGACTTGTTCTTGTGGGATTTGTGCAGAAAGTATTCACTGAACTTTGGAATTTTAATTTGTTCACTGAATATATGAAAGATTCAATAGTATTTCTATATAGTGATTTTTACCAGAGAACTATGGAATTTTAACTTGTTCACTCAATATATGAAAGATTCAATAGTATTTCTATATAGTGATTTTTACCAGAGATACAATAGTATCTTTATATACATAATATATGAACTTTGAGCATTTTCCTTGATGTTTTAGAATGATGCTTCAGCCTGATGTAGGCCTAGGTTTTTTTTGGTGTTTGATTTGATATTTTGTAGCTCATTTGGCTTCATGTGGTCTTAAATTATAGAATGATTGCTAAAGTTGCAACATTTTTGTGGTGTTTGGCAGATGGACAGAAGTTGGATTACAAGAGGGGTCACAAAGTTTTCTCCTGAGCATATTAAGGGAGTGACAGAGTTCATGCAATTTGTCAGCTTGAATTTTGCCAAGGATGCTCTCATACTTTGCCCGTGCTGCCAGTGCATGAACCGTAAAGAACAAGCTCAAGGAAGAGTAGAAGACCATTTGCTTATTTTTGGGATGGCCAGCACATATGATAGGTGGATCCATCATGGAGAACCTTTGCATGTAGAACCTCAACATGCTGAAGTTGATGCCCCGCAGCCACACCATGGTCATGATGATGACATTGATTTTATGGAACAAGTTTTGCAAGAGAATGCAGATTTGGAGGAAGAGGATGGAGATGAAGATGATAGGATTCCTGACCTGTTGAAGGATCTATACAACTCGGAAGACCATGATGATGGACACAAGTCGATGTTTGCCGAGTTGTTTGAGGAGGCGAAGCGGTCAGCTGTTGAAGGGGGCAAATTTTCAAGATTTACCTTCACCGTGAAGTTACTCCACGTCAAGTCATTCTACCGGATCAGCAATGCTGCATTCAACGCGATACTGAATCTGTTGACCTTGCAATTCCCTCATAGTGGTGTTCCCAAGTGTTATGACGAAGCTTTGGGCATAATCCGCAAGTTGGGGCTAGGTTATGTTTCAATACATGTTTGCCCAAATAACTGTGTCTTGTTTCGGAAGGATTATGAGGACTATGACAACTGCCCAAAATGCAAAGCCTCAAGGTGGAAAGATGCTGATGGGAAAAGGTCGGTACCGCAGAAGGTTTTGAGGCACTTTCCGTTGAAACCAAGGCTGAAGCGGATGTTTATCTCCAAGAAATCACCAGAGGAGGTGCAGTGGCACAAGCTCAAGCGACAACCTGTTGAAGATGAGCTGAGCCATCCAGCGGACGGAGAGGCATGGAAGGACTTTGATAGGAAATATGATAAGTTTGCTGAAGACCCAAGGAACATAAGACTCGGCCTTGCCACAGATGGCTTTAATCCGTTTGGGAACCAGGCCACGTCATATAGCATGTGGCCGGTATTTGTGGTGCCGTACAACATGCCCCCATGGGCATGCATGGATCAGTCCAACTTTATGATGGCGTTGCTTATCCCGGGACCAGAGTCTCCAGGAAAGGATTTCGACGTATTTATGGAGCCCCTTGTAGAAGAACTGCTCGAGCTCTGGAACGGTGTACCTAACACGTACGATGCCTTGACTCCCGGCGAGAAGTTTACTCTACGTGCTGCGCTCATATGGTGCATACATGATTTTCCAGCACTTCACACTTTGTCGGGGAGGATCACAGCGGGTTATCAGGCTTGCGTTCGCTGTGACAAAAACCCTTGCTCGATGAGGATAAGGAGCAAGATTTGCTATATTGGGCACCGCCGGTTTCTTCCTCCAGACCATCGCTGGCGAAGAAGCAAAGAATTCAATGGTCAGACAGAAACCCGCGACGAGCCGAAAGAGTTCACTAAAGAAGAGTTGGAGCAGCAACTGGAAAAGGTTAGAAATGTGAGACCAGGAAAGCTCGTGAAGAAAAGAAAGCGTGAAGAAGGTCAATGTTGGGACCGAAGGTCTGTTCTGTGGGACCTGCAATACTGGCCTGATCTCAAATTGAGGAATAATCTTGACGTAATGCACATAGAGAAGAACATATGTGATAATCTGCTCGGGACATTCCTAAACATTGAAGGGAAGACAAAGGACACTTTGAACTCTAGGCTTGATCTTGAAGACATTGGCATAAGGAAAGAGTTGCATCTAAGGGAAGTAGATAAAGATTCATATGAAATGCCACCAGCATGGTATACAATGAGTAAAGAAGAAAAGCGTGCATTTTGTGACTTCATCAGAGCAGTGAGATTTCCGGATGGTTACGCCGCTAACCTAGCAAAGTGTGTTTCCCCTGATGGATGCAAGCTTCATGGGCTTAAAACTCATGATTGCCACATACTTCTCCAAAGGATTTTACCCGCTGGTCTCCGAGGAATCATGCATAAGGATATATATGAAGCGGTTGCTGAGCTGGGAAATTTCTTTAGAGAGTTGTGCTGCAAAACACTCAAGTTATCTGTGCTGAAAAGACTTGAAAAGGAAATCCCAATAATTCTTTGCAAGCTTGAGAAGATCTTCCCTCCGGCCTTTTTCACCGTGATGGTCCATTTGACTGTGCATTTACCAAAAGAAGCAATGCTTAGAGGCCCTGTGCAATACGGTTGGATGTTCCCGGTTGAAAGAAGACTGCTTACTTGTAAGCGCTATGTGCGAAACACGGCGAGACCGGAAGGTTCGATTGCAGAAGCATATGTCGTCGATGAGTGCTTGACATTTTGTTCAAAATACTTTGATGATATGGAAACGAGACGGAATCGCCCGAGCAGAAATAGTGAGAGGGGCGATTCATACATTGGTGATGTCTCGGTTTTCGATCATGGTGTGAACTTTATTGGAGGGTCAAAGTACTTGGAGATTGATGGCGATGAATATGACAAGATGGTGTGGTTTGTGCTCAGAAGTTGCCCTGAGGTCCAACCATATATAGAGTAAGTTCTATTTTGTGAACTTGTTATATTTTTTCCTTGAGTTGGAAGGAACCCATCTTTTAGCTCACTATTTTTCCTTGGTTTGCAGGATCTGCAAAGAAGAGTTGAAAAAGGAAGAAAGCCGCATCCATGTTGATAAAATACTTGCCAAGAGATTTTCTAAATGGTTTAAGAATCATGTGAGATCTTTACCCATAGAATCCATTGCAACATGATCTTTCTTTTGTATGTGTTACTCATCCTAGTTTATTTGTGTAGATTGGAAAGTTGCCTGAGGAGATGAAGGTTAGTGATGATCTCTTTGCTTTGGCATGCGAGCCGGATATGCGAGTCAGAAAGTATTCAGCATGTATCGTTGACAGCGTCCGGGTACCACACTATTGACCGCGAGAAAAACAGAAAGACACAGAATAGTGGAATTGTCACCGAGGGAGATCATGACGGTGAGGAGATTGACTTCTATGGTCAGCTAAGAAGCATCATTGAGTTGCAGTACAACTCTAGCGGAGGCCTACACCGTTCGGTTGTCTTATTTCGGTGTGACTGGTTTGATGTTGGTGGCAAGAAGAACGCCGGATTGAGGGATGATGGACACTTCAAAAGCATCAACACTGGAAGATTCTGGTATAAGAATGATCCTTTTATTCTGCCAACACAAGCAACAAAGGTATTCTATCTACCAGACACACTCTTGCAAGGAAACTGGCGAGTTGTGCAAAAGTTTCAGCATAGACACTTGTGGAGTGTGAAGGAAACTGAAGGTCCCGGTGGTGGTGGCCTAACATACCAGGATGATGACTCCACGGAAGTTCCTGTGCAACCACATGAATCCACTGTCCAAACCAGATTGCGAAGAGACCATCGAGAGCGTATTATTTTAAAAGCTACAGTTGTAGAAGGCATGAAGAAAAAAAGAAAGATGGTTGTGGATGGACATGAAAGCGGGGATGATGAACAAGATGATACTATGTTCCAATATGCTAGTGATGATGAGGAAAATAGTACTAGGCATAGAGTTCCTGGTTTTGGCATCGATGACGATGAGTAGCAGATGGACTGGGCATGAAGAGAAAAATGTTTTTGAAGTAGTGATGCAACTCATGCATTTCAGACAATGGCATTGAGAAATTGCTTGTAATGATGATTTATGTACTGATTTCTCCAAAACTTGTAATAATTGTACACTGATTTCTGGATATCTGTTATGAATCTGCACTGATTTTCTCTGAATTTTGGTTGTGCCTGAAACTCTGAATTTGCATTACTGGACTGTTATCTCTAAATGTAGAAAATAGCAGAAAAAATTGGATGTGACCCAGGTATCGAACCAAGGAGCTGGGATAGAGTACTGTGTTGCCACTAGGCTATACGACTGATTTTGTTAGTTATTGATGTATAATACATTATATATATATTTTATCTGTGTGAAATGCAAATAAAAGAAAGAAGAAACATTACTGGACTGGTATTCGAATTTGTTTTTGGAGTTTGAAACATTACTGGACTGGTATTCGAATTTGTATTTGTAGTTTGAAACATTGCTGGATTGAGATTTGTAGTTTGAAACAATTTTGGAAAATATACTAAAAAGGTTGAGGCCTGGGACTCGAACCCAAGACCTCCTGACTATCTAGTGGCATGGGTTACCACTGGGCTCTATGTACAAATCATGTTGGTTGTTGATGTCTAACACTTTTTATACTCATCTTACTTGTGCCTTACCAAAAACAATTTACAGAAGCTTTGCATTCATCAACAGAGCTTTGCATTCATCAACAGATATGCATGAAAAAAGTTCAGAGACAAAAAGAACACTTGCATTTCATTCATGAAATAAGCTCAGATATATAGATGATCAACACATTTCATTCATGAAATAAGTTCAGAGACAAAAGAAGATGATCAACACATTTCATCCATTCCATCAGTTCAGTACTGCTTAAGATAGCAACATTTCCATAAGTTCATTACAATCATCTCCATCAGTTCATTACAATAATCTCCATCAGTTCATTACAATCATCTCCAGAAGAAGCTTGCCAGGTGCATTTGGCTTGAAGCAGAAGATCACATTGGCTCCCTTCTCGATATTGTAGCTTTTCATAGCTGTTGTCCATCCACGACTCAGTATTGCCTTTTTCTTGTCAGCTCCCATCTTCATCATCATATCGTGCCGTTCCCCGTTGGCAGTGCACCCAACATTTACATTCACAGGTGTTTTCAGATAATTCTTGAGGCCAGCTCTAGTGAACTCGGGTCCAAACTCCTGTGAAGATATTAATATTACAACAATTAGAAAGATTGAAAGACAAAAGGTTTGAACAATGTCAAATAAAACAGATTCTAACCATTTTGCCCTTTTGTTTGTCCAGAGAGGACGGTATCATCCTGCAAACATAGTACTTGAGAACATTTTCCGCAGCGTCGTCCGCCATTTCGTTCAGCTGAAGCACTCCAGCCTTGTTCAGGTGTACCTTGTTCCCAAATATGCAATAGTCGTCGAAGATGAGATCTCCCCTAATACCAGGTCCTATATGTAACAAAGCAACACCTGGTTATTCATCCACTACATGACACTAATAAACAATGAATAAAGAATTTTTGTACCTCTCTCGATTATCTCATCATCATCACTGTCACTTGAACTGTCATCCCTGTGTTGGTAGCGCTTGCGGCACATGGTTGGGTCGAACACCTTGACGGTGAGCACATCAAAGCCGTCGAAACAGAAGTGGACGAAATCCCCCTGGTTGAAGCTGAAACGGCGGCGAACGACTGCCAGCCGCGCTTGAGGTACATGCGGCCACACTTCTCGAGGACCACTCCCACATCCCACAGGCTGATATCCTCCTCCTCACGCAGGTACATTTCAGTGAGGGTCTGGTCCTTCAGCAAGTCCACAAGCGGCTGAGGCAGCCTCTGCAGCAAATGACCAATCAGGGTTTAGAGTTATACACACCAAGTTACATATATCAAATTCCTGTTTCAGGTTTTACTACCGTACCTTTTTCTCCGCTGAAGTGTCTAGGATGACCCTGAAGAACTCGAAGCCAGCCGCATCCATCCCAGTAATCCTGCCTGTACACCATCCAACAAATATGGAACTCATCATCCAACAACAGTTATTACTTCCAACAAATACGCAGAAGAATTGACAATTTTTGTGATAAGAAGCACGTACTGCAGTTGTCGTTGTAACGTATGCGACACATTTCATTGTTGAACTCTTGACGGTGAGGCATCAGTTGTCGCCGTCGAATGTGCAGATCAGGAAGTATTTCCTAACTCGAGGCCATAAGTGTTCACGAACCGAGACCAAGTGACCCATGAGGACACTACTGCCAAGGGCCCTTTGGAACTCACATCAATGACCCCAGATTGTGGTGCGCCGATTGCCCACCTCACACACCCTCAGTTCATCGGGCTCACGGCCGTCCATCAAGTTTGCAAACTTCCGTGGCAGCGTCTGCAGCAAAGGATCTACCCACGTGAAGAACTCGAAGTCCATCGTAGCAAACCCGCCTATTCATCATCGAATTAGCAATTAGCAATCAGCAAATGGCAGGGAACTTTACCATGAACATTAAAGTAATTATAGCTTACAGTAATATAACTACTCAAGTTTAATTATAGCTTATAGAAAATGGCAGGAATATAACTACTCAAGTTCAACTATAGCTTACAGTAATTATAGTTTAATTATAATTTTGAGTAATTATAGCTTACAGGCTAAAGATTAAACAAGCGTGTGCAGAACTAAAGAAGCAGCAGTTGCACACAATAAATTCATTCCAAATATAGCTTACAGTATAATTATAGTTTCATTATAGTTCATTATAGTTGCACACAATCAATTCATTCCAAATATAGCTTATAGTGATATAAGCAGAAGAGTTTTTGTTTTCATATTTTCTTCGAGTCATGTCAGGCTTGAGGTAATAGTGCACGGGAAAAACAAAAACGAACTAGTAGCATCTAAGCCTCACCGATGCCGGTGTTTCGCATGCCTGAAGAACACTTATGGCTTGCAACAGTCCATTGTGCCCAACATAAATAGAAAAGCAGTTAACAGCAGTCTACTTCAGTGTACTGTCATTCTCAATGTTGCCTAGTACTGAACCTAAATCAACAGCAGTGCAACGCTGCTTCAGTCAACAGCAGTTTCAGTCAACAGCAGTTTGCAGTATTAACCTAAATCACCATTACTGAACCTGAAATCTAAGCAATTTCGAAACAAGTTCAGTGAGGAATCTATCCACAGACAACATGCTAAAAGTAAACTAACACATCTATAGATCAGACAGTAGGAAAGGGGAACTGGGCGTCCTTGGTCGCCAGCTGCTTCCTCGGCGCCTTGCCGCCGGTGGACTTCCTCGCCGTCTGCTTGGTGCGGGCCATGAGGACTGGAGGAGGGAGGCTGCCGCACAAGGGTTGGATTCGCCGCGGGGCAGCGCGGATCGAAGACAACGGGGGCGATTGAAGATGACAGGGAACTTACCGTGGGGGAGGCAGCGCGGATCGAAGACGACGGGGGCGATTGAAGATGATGGGGGCGAACGGCGGAGACTGACGGCGGGATGGGGACGGCCGGATTCGCCGCGGGGCTCTCCGGCGAGGCAGACCTAGCGCAGCTGGAGGGGAAAGTGTTGCGAAGCGACGGGGGAAACTGCCCTCTTTTGGAAACAGACGAAGACGACGGGGGGAAGGGAAACTGCCCTCTTCTATCAATTTTTTTTTTAATTTTTACTACATAAATAAAAGTGTTGTACCTCTTTTATCTAATTTTTTTAATTTTAACTACATGAATAAAAGTGTTGTACCTCTTCTATCTAAATTTTTTTAATTTTAACTACATAAATAAAAGTGTTGTACCTCTTTTATATAATTTTTTTTAATTTTAACTACATGAATAAAAGTGTTGTACCTCTTCTATCTAAAAAGTAAAAAGCAATCGAGTCCTCGGGAGCCGCCGTCACTCATCGCCGGAGTTCTCCAGGTGCCGCTGATACCGAGAACGGAGCCCAGTAGAACTCTCGGTCTCTTCCTTCCGACGATTGACCTTGGACGCCAGTAATCGTGACGAATCCGAGAACAGATCACTTGGAAAAATACAAATTTCTGTCGTGTCCCCCGTTTTGACCGTTTCCCGAAAAATACGAATTTCAACATAGATATGCAAAGAGTTGCTCAAGATTCAACGCCCAGCTACGAACGGTCGTGTCCCCCGTTTTGACCGTTTCCCGAAACCGGCTTAGAAAATTCCAGAAAATTCAAAAAGACTCGAAACGATGCAAGATCTTCGCGTGGTGTTGTTATATATGTCCTAGTATCCAAAAAAAAAATAAACTTGGAATACCACAACTTGGTGGAAAATGTGCTCACAGAAATGAGCTATCTCGTACGAAGATTCATGGCTTTCGGGCGAAATGACGGATGTTTTGGCCACATCAGTGGCATAGTTTCTTTAAATGTGACCATATTGCACACAAAGATGCATATTGGAACAACTAACAATGTTCACGAAGAAAGTTTTATTTTTCGTTGAATAAAAATACCATTTTCTATCCCCGGAGTGTCAAAACTGGCTTGTTTTGTGAAGCACATACACAAAATATGTTGCAAAAATGTACAAAGTAAAATTCTAAATATATTATGTCATGTTTGATCTACAAATAACAAACTTACTGCATCTCAATATCTCAAAATACACCTCCTTTGAAAAAGACAAATCTTTGCCGATTCAGATGAAACCGGGCAAAATTTGAACTACAGGTGCCTCGTAGTTTTCTCTTTATTTTTTGCAAAAATCATTTTTAGGTACCCAAGTACGTATTTCAACATAGATATGCAAAGAGTTGCTCAAGATTCAACGCCCAGCTACGAACGGTCGTGTCCCCCGTTTTGACCGTTTCCCGAAACCGGCTTAGAAAATTCCAGAAAATTCAAAAAGACTCGAAACGATGCAAGATCTTCACGTGGTGTAGTTATATATGTCCTAGTATCCAAAAAAAAAAACTTGGAATACCACAACTTGGTGGAAAATGTGCTCACAGAAATGAGCTATCTCGTACGAAGATTCATGGGTTTCGGGCGAAATGACGGATGTTTTGGCCACATTAGTGGCATAGTTTCTTTAAATGTGACCATATTGCACACAAAGATGCATATTGGATCAACTAACAATGTTCACGAAGAAAGTTTTATTTTTTGTTGAATAAAAATACCATTTTCTATCCCCGGAGTGTCAAAACTGGCTTGTTTTGTGAAGCACATACACAAAATATGTTGCAAAAATGTACAAAGTAAAATTATAATTATATTATTTCATGTTTGATCTACAAATAACAAACTTACTGCATCTCAATAGCTCAAAATACACCTCCTTTGAAAAAGACAAATCTCTGCCGATTCAGCTGAAACCGGGCAAAATTTGAACTACAGGTGCCTCGTAGTTTTCTCTTTATTTTTTGCAAAAATCATTTTTAGGTACCCAAGTACCTATTTCAACATAGATATTCAAAGACTTGCTCAAGATTCAACGCCCAGCTACGAACGGTCGTGTCCCCCGTTTTGACCGTTTCCCGAAACCGGCTTAGAAAATTCCAAAAAATTCAAAAAGACTCGAAACGATGCAAGATCTTCGCGTGGTGTTGTTATATATGTCCTAGTATCCAAAAAAAATAATAAACTTGGAATACCACAACTTGGTGGAAAAGGTGCTCACAGAAATGAGCTATCTCGTACGAAGATTCATGGCTTTCAGGCGAAATGACGGATGTTTTGGCCACATCAGTGGCATAGTTTCTTTAAATGTGACCATATTGCACACAAACATGCATATTGGAACAACTAACAATGTTCACGAAGAAAGTTTTATTTTTCGTTGAATAAAAATACCATTTTCTATCCCCGGAGTGTCAAAACTGGCTTGTTTTGTGAAGCACATACACAAAATATGTTGCAAAAATGTACAAAGTAAAATTCTAAATATATTATGTCATGTTTGATCTACAAATAACAAACTTACTGCATCTCAATAGCTCAAAATACACCTCCTTTGAAAAAGACAAATCTCTGCCGATTCAGTTGAAACCGGGCAAAATTTGAACTACAGGTGCCTCGTAGTTTTCTCTTTATTTTTTGCAAAAATCATTTTTAGGTACCCAAGTACCTATTTCAACATAGATATGCAAAGAGTTGCTCAAGATTCAATGCCCAGCTACGAACGGTCGTGTCCCCCGTTTTGACCGTTTCCCGAAACCGGCTTAGAAAATTCCAGAAAATTCAAAAAGATTCGAAACGATGCAAGATCTTCGCGTGGTGTTTTTATATATGTCCTAGTATCCAAAAAAAAATAATAAACTTGGAATACCACAACTTGGTGGAAAATGTGCTCACAGAAATGAGCTATCTCGTACGAAGATTCATGGCTTTCGGGCGAAATGACGGATGTTTTGGCCACATCAGTGGCATAGTTTCTTTAAATGTGACCATATTGCACACAAAGATGCATATTGGAACAACTAACAATGTTCACGAAGAAAGTTTTATTTTTCGTTGAATAAAAATACCATTTTCTATCCCCGGAGTGTCAAAACTGGCTTGTTTTGTGAAGCACATACACAAAATATGTTGCAAAAATGTACAAAGTAAAATTCTAAATATATTATGTCATGTTTGATCTACAAATAACAAACTTACTGCATCTCAATAGCTCAAAATACACCTCCTTTGAAAAAGACAAATCTCTGCCGATTCAGATGAAACCGGGCAAAATTTGAACTACAGGTGCCTCGTAGTTTTCTCTTTATTTTTTGCAAAAATCATTTTTAGGTACCCAAGTACCTATTTCAACATAGATATGCAAAGAGTTGCTCAAGATTCAACGCCCAGCTACGAACGGTCGTGTCCCCCGTTTTGACCGTTTCCCGAAACCGGCTTAGAAAATTCCAGAAAATTCAAAAAGACTCGAAACGATGCAAGATCTTCGCGTGGTGTTGTTATATATGTCCTAGTATCCAAAAAAAATAATAAACTTGGAATACCACAACTTGGTGGAAAATGTGCTCACAGAAATGAGCTATCTCGTACGAAGATTCATGGCTTTCGGGCGAAATGACGGATGTTTTGGCCACATCAGTGGCATAGTTTCTTTAAATGTGACCATATTGCACACAAAGATGCATATTGGAACAACTAACAATGTTCACGAAGAAAGTTTTATTTTTCGTTGAATAAAAATACCATTTTCTATCCCCGGAGTGTCAAAACTGGCTTGTTTTGTGAAGCACATACACAAAATATGTTGCAAAAATGTACAAAGTAAAATTCTAAATATATTATGTCATGTTTGATCTACAAATAACAAACTTACTGCATCTCAATAGCTCAAAATACACCTCCTTTGAAAAAGACAAATCTCTGCCGATTCAGCTGAAACCGGGCAAAATTTGAACTACAGGTGCCTCGTAGTTTTCTCTTTATTTTTTGCAAAAATCATTTTTAGGTACCCAAGTACCTATTTCAACATAGATATGCAAAGAGTTGCTCAAGATTCAACGCCCAGCTACGAACGGTCGTGTCCCCCGTTTTGACCGTTTCCCGAAACCGGCTTAGAAAATTCCAGAAAATTCAAAAAGACTCGAAACGATGCAAGATCTTCGCGTGGTGTTGTTATATATGTCCTAGTATCCAAAAAAAATAATAAACTTGGAATACCACAACTTGGTGGAAAATGTGCTCACAGAAATGAGCTATCTCGTACGAAGATTCATGGCTTTCGGGCGAAATGACGGATGTTTTGGCCACATCAGTGGCATAGTTTCTTTAAATGTGACCATATTGCACACAAAGATGCATATTGGAACAACTAACAATGTTCACGAAGAAAGTTTTATTTTTCGTTGAATAAAAATACCATTTTCTATCCCCGGAGTGTCAAAACTGGCTTGTTTTGTGAAGCACATACACAAAATATGTTGCAAAAATGTACAAAGTAAAATTCTAAATATATTATGTCATGTTTGATCTACAAATAACAAACTTACTGCATCTCAATAGCTCAAAATACACCTCCTTTGAAAAAGACAAATCTCTGCCGATTCAGCTGAAACCGGGCAAAATTTGAACTACAGGTGCCTCGTAGTTTTCTCTTTATTTTTTGCAAAAATCATTTTTAGGTACCCAAGTACCTATTTCAACATAGATATGCAAAGAGTTGCTCAAGATTCAACGCCCAGCTACGAACGGTCGTGTCCCCCGTTTTGACCGTTTCCCGAAACCGGCTTAGAAAATTCCAGAAAATTCAAAAAGACTCGAAACGATGCAAGATCTTCACGTGGTGTAGTTATATATGTCCTAGTATCCAAAAAAAATAATAAACTTAGAATACCACAACTTGGTGGAAAATGTGCTCACAGAAACGACCGTATTTTCAAACCGGTATTTTTTATTTTCCGAGTGTCAAATAGAGGTTAATGATATTTTTAAAGTTTATTTTGACTAGAAACATTTCCTCATAGTCTATATATAATCACAGAGAACAACTTTGCACATTATTCAAAATTTATTTGACTATAATTAGAATTCAAAATTAAAAGCTATAAAAGATAACATAAACGACGTAGCTCACGATTTTTCGTAATGATCAGAGGGACATGTTTATCTATTGGTTAAAATAAGAGAAAAATTATTATATTTTGATCTAAACTTAATAATATTTGCGTGGTGCTTTTAAAACAATTTCAACCTATTTTCTTTTATTACTTTTATTTTTAGACAAATAAATTAACCCCCCCTCAATTTTCCCTCTCATTTTTCCCTCCTAACTGGAAATTTGGCGCATAAAATTTCGGACAGCCATCCCCTCCCGAAAAATTAGGCGCGTGGACAGCCATCCCCTCCACTCCCGAAAAATTAGGCGCGTGGACAGCCATCCACTCCGCCTCCCCAGATCTGCCTCCACTCCGCCTCCACTCCGCCTCCGCCTCCACTCTCACCAGATCCGCCTCCACTTTCCTCCACCTCGACGCCGACGACGAGAGGAGGGAGACGTGCGCGACGACAACATCAACCAACGCCGACGACGGTAGGTAGGATCCATCGACGACGGCAGGTAGGATCCATCGACGACGGCGACAGACGGCAGGTAGGATCCATCGACGGCTACAACACGTCGCCGGTTACTTTCCTCCCTACCTCATGCTTCTAGCCATGCCCTTCTAGGCTTAGGGTTCATCGTTCTAGGTTTTGCTTCTACGGTTAGGGTTCATCGGGTTAGGGATCTCACGAGCTCCGTAGCTCCACCTCCGAGCCATGTGCTTGATTGCTTTTTGCCATGTCCTTGATTGCTTATGCGGGTTAGGGTTCATCGTTCTAGGATTTGCTTCTACGGTTAGGGTTCATCGGGTTAGGGATCTCACGAGCTCCGTAGCTCCACCTCCGAGCCATGTCCTTGATTGCTTTTTGCCATGTCCTTGATTGCTTCTGCGGGTTATGGTTTGTATTTTGGTCTCGCTTGCCTCCCCCAATTCGAGCCTCTGCTGGATCTGAGTGTGGAGGTTGTTCCTCTGTTTTCTTTCTATTGCTCCAACATTCCACCTACAAGTACTCTGCATCTGCAAGTAGAACAGTACACCTGCTGCTTCTTTTCTGAAGAAAAAAAGACTCTACTTACTAACCCTGCATTCCAATATATGTCTCAATTATTTGCAAAGGGTACTATGGCTGAGATGCTTAACTATGGTCCAGCAGCAAGAAGCATTCAGACTAAATTTTCTGTAATTGCAGATTGGTCTAGTTTACAACAACTAAACATGTGATGAATTGCTTAACTCTGCTCAACTTTGTTTAACTCATACTCCAAAAATTTAATGCCAATTAAAATTTACTGCCATTACTTATAGTTGATCATGGGTAGTAGTAGCTTGTGATGTGCACTAGCATTAGCATTTCATCCTGTAGCTGTTGTTTTTTTGCAAGCCTGTCTAGTAATTATTTTGCTCATACATCTATGTGCTACTCTTTGTTTCATGTGAGGATTGGTTATGTTATTTAGCATCAATATATACAAGCTTCTCTGTTTTTGATCTCACTAGTTAAGTTTCTCTGTTTGATATCCATATATGTGTGAGGATTGGTTATGTTATTTAGCACTGGTTATTTTTTATCTATGTTATTTAGCACTGTTTGATCTATGTTATTTTTGATCTCACTGGTTATTTAGCATCAATATATACATGTGAGGATTGGTTATGTTATTTAGCAGCTTATGCTTTATGTCATAAAACAATGCCATATTGTTAATCTACAAACACCTTATGCTTCCTAACAATTCAGTTGAGTTTATATAGATTTCCTGAGAGTGCTTGCTTCTGTTAATTCTGTACCTGACAACTAGTTTTATCCATTTTTATATAATTCTTGTTCATGATATTTTGGAAGCTATTAGGGCAATAGGAAATCATCAACCAGCACCAACACATTGAGATCATATATAACAAGGATGGGAAATAAGAGCAAGTTAATCGGTATGCCTGTCTCCTCGTGTCGTGCTTTTACTGTCAGTTTTATGTATTGACATGTGCCAATGTTCTTGTGCTGTTAGTCTACTTTCCGCAAATCACTAGGATTAACTGAAAATGCATTGGTTTTAGTATGGTAGTTGAAATGTATTTGTTAAGTCTGAATAGTTGGCTTATATTACATAATATGTTGTTACTGTAGTTTAAATAAATGCATAATAAACCTGATAGTATACCAAAGCTGTTTGTGTTGTCCTGCCTATCAATGCATTTCAACCAATCAACTAATGGGAATTTTTTTATACATGTAAAGAAGCACCCCTCACCCAGTATGACATGGTTAGGGCTAGAACTGTCTTGCGGAACAATCGAATGTTACAACACCTTGGCATTGGCGCAATAGCGTCAATGATTAGTAAAAGAAAAGGTGTTCAAGAAGGTAGTGGAGCTGCCAATGATGATGCAGACTGTGCCTTAACACGAAGAGACCCTGACTACAATCCTAACGAGGATGAAGTTATTGATGGAGAGGAAGTTCACGATTGTGTAGTGGAGAAGCCTGTAAAGGTGCATATCTCTTCCTTGTTTGGAGGGGTGGGAGTATATGCTGTGTGCTTACTTTTCTGTCCTCACAAAATTTTCTTGCTTGCTGTTCTAATGTTTTGGTTGCTGTTTACGATGTCCTGCAGGTGTCTAGGCCGAAAAAGGCTGCTGTTAGGAAGACGAGCAGGAAAAAGAGCTTAGAAAAATCTGCTGTTATGGCTCCAGGGAGCAGAGTGATGGCTGATCCTCCAAAAAAGGCGGCTGGTCCTACAGAAACCATAGTGATGGCGGCTGATACTCCAGGAGCACCGAAGAGGATGCTGGAGAAAACCCCATTTGCTAGAAACACAAGACAAAAGACGAGCTTTCATACTCCGCTGCACATGGATCAGGAGGGCTCAGTGGACATGGTCCAAGAGTTGCTGTCCAGGGATCGTGAGAGCCCACTGCACAGGGATGGAGAGATCTCACTGCACAGGAATGTAGAGATGCAGTCCAAGGAGATGGAGGGAGGAAGCAGTGTCCACCCCAACAGGAGCAACCTCAGCCCTGTTGATAATGGTGTGAACATGAATTATTTCTCCGATGAAGAACCAGAGCAGTTTACGCATGATCAAGGCAAGTCCATCTTATAATTATCTCTTCTACTAGTGCATGTTGTACTAGATTTTTCTTCTTATCTATGATGTCAATTTCATTTGCAGAAACATCTCCCGTGGTCATCAAGGAAAGAAACAGAAGGGGTGCAGGCCTGGAAAAGATGACCAAGTCTTTGCGCAGCAAGGTGCCTATCCAAATTGCTGAAGGTATGAAACGCCCAGAGCAGCCTTTGCAGGCTGCAAAGTTTGCCTCAGAGGGTGGATTCGTTGCAAGAAAACACACTCCAGTTCTTACACACTTCAAAGAATACAAGAAATCAACCAATCTAGTGAAGGATTACGTTGGGAAAGTTTGTGTAAGCTCTTTATCTCCTAGCTGAATCTGCTTTTTATCCTTCTCTGTTGCACCTTTGTATGATCGATAATACTGTCCTTTGCTGTTTTGTAGGCTAATTTTGAGATGGAAGCTGACTCGAAGGTTGTCGTGCATGCTTGCATGGATATGCTGCAGAAGATATCCAAGAACAGGCGACACCGTCTCAAGCGTAAATGGTTCGACCCCGTACCAGCTAATCAAGTAAGCATAAAATCTCCCGTGGAAGACGTGACAGATGAAGAGTGGCAAGCACTGGTGAAACTGTGGTCTACCCCAAGGCATAAGGTGAAACTTATTTATCTGCCGTTGTTTCCATTTACTTGCTCTCAGGTCTAGTATACATGTACTTGCTCATCTATTCTTATTTGATGATGTATATCTGTGGCATCTTGGGTTGGCTCAATCCTGGTGCTAGGGAGCTTACTTAGCTCAATGTTATGAATCCTAAAGCATGTTCTTATAGCTAGTTTGCTTACTACCTCATGCATGAATGTATGCCCAACCAACACCTGCTGTCTGTAATGATTTACAAATTAGAAAACCTTAAAACAGAACCAGCCTGTTGTCTTGTATTTTCTGTTTCTTCTCATTGATTATGATCAACATATGTATCAACATCTGTGCTAGACCATGATTTATCTTCTCCACATGATGTTTTGTAGCAAACCTGTGACTCAAACCAGGGGAACCGGAAAAAAGTCGTCTTTCAGCAGAAAACTGGTTCGAGGTCCTACGCCGCACACATCTACAGCAAGGTAAGAACAAACATCCTTTTTTGTTAGGCCTAAGTAACATCTGTGAGCTTACACTTTGATTTGTGTTGAATAACACTTCAGAAGGAGGAACTAAAGGGTGAAGAGCTATCTGCAATTGAACTGTTCAAGGCAACTCACCACAGTAAGAAGTTTGGGTACTCTCTGCCTGTTCAAGATGCTATAGTAAGTCACTGAACTTCTAGCTTTTAGGTCCATTGTTATATGTAGCTGATGTAGGTTTATCCATCTTGCTGGTATTTAGTTCTGTGCACTGTAATGTCTGTTGTGGATAATCTATGTTTTTTCTTATCAGTTTTGAATCCCCCCATGTGCCAGTAAGCTTGAATTGCTGAGTTGATGTTTTATCTTGCACTGTTTTGATGTTTTATCTTGCACTGTTTTTTAATTGCTTAACTATTGATGTTTTTTCTTACACTGTTAATTGCTGAGTTGATGTGTTTGTGTGTGCTAGGCTGAGATGGAAAGTAGGAAGAATGCACTGCTACCAGAAGGTGAACCTCCAAAGTCGGATGTTGAAATCGTTGCTGACGTGCTTAAGGAGAAAGTGAAGCAAAGTACATTCCTGATGAATGCTGGGCTCCAGTCAAGACCATGGAACAAGAACACCAATGCTGCTGTTTCCGCGCATGTCCGTGACCTTGAGGAGAAACTGGAGAGGTCTGAGCTGCAAGCTGAAGCGATGCGAGAAGAAATGGCGGCAATCAGGAAGAGGGCGGAAGACGCAGAGGCTGCACAAGCTGCACGCGATGAGGAGCTGCGCTTGATGGCCCAAGAACAAAATGAGAAGCTTGCTCACTTGATGGCCCTCTTTGGTGCTAAACCTGCTTGATGCTACACATATATTTTGGTCCTGATGTAAATCTGATGATGCTTGCTGATGCTTTTGGTCCTGATGTGAACCTGATGCTTTTGGTCCTGATGTGAACCTGATGCATTTTGGTCCTGATGTGAAACTGATGCATTTTGGTCCTGATGTGAAACTGATGTGAACCTGATGGTTGCTTATGTAAAACTGATGGGAAACTATTGCATTTTGGTACTGTGCTTTGTGTGCTTATATGTGTTTGAATGCCATTTTGAATTTGAATTTGAATGCCATTTTGAATTTGAATTTGAATATAAATATGAATTTGAATATGAGTTTGAATTTGAATTTAAATGAGATGTGAACTGAAAGAGGCCTTCATCCAAACACTAAAAAGGCCAAGGCCCAGGCATACATTCACTAAAAAGAAACACTAAAAAGGCCAAGGCCCAAATGTACATTCACTAAAAAGGCTGGAATATTTCTCCTGGCCACTTTAAATTTATCGAAAAAACATACGAAAAAAAACATAGGCTCAACTCTTGGGCTAGGCCTGAGCCCATATAGCCGTCCAAAATTGAGAGATTTTTTTTTTAACTGGGCTTGGCCCTTATACAAGTCTGAACTGGACCAGGCCGAATCTGATCTAAGACCAAAAAATTTGGTCACATATCTGCCACGTCAGCTGTGCCACGTGGGATCCGGCCAAACAACGCGTGACCAATCAGTTGGTCGCAAATATCTGCGACCTTCTAGTTTGGTCGTGCACATCCGTGACCAACTCATGAAGAAGGTCGATGTAACATCCCAAGTATGAAAATACCCCTAGAATGTTTGATTCCTTGTTTTATTTCAAGCAATGCATCATGTCATCATTTCATTGCATTGTTTTATTATTGTTTGCATTGTTAATATTTGTTTTGCATCTGTTTTATCTTGCTTCCATAATTCAAACTCAAACAAATTCAAATGGTTATTTTCATACTTGTTCTGTTACAGCTTTTGGAACCAAAATAACAAATAAAAACACCCCTTTTATTCTTTGTTTTCCACTTCTCAATTTGTTGCTTTAATCAAACCAATTTTCCAATCAATTAATTCAAGCAATTATTCCAAATCATTTCCAATTTCAAACCAATCCTCAAAATCTTTAATCTTTGGAATCAATGAAATTCACCACTAATTTGAACTCATTAAATCACTTTTAAACCCTAAAGAAAACCCTTGAAAATACCTTGTTTTTCTACTATTAAATAATATTGGAAATCCCATTTAAATTGGTTTAAATTTAAAACAACAAACAAACAATAAATTTTTTTTTGGAAAACAAAAACTGCCAAAAGGTTGTATTTCAACTAAGAAAATTAACCTATTTTTTTTATATACCAAAAATTTCTTTAAACAAAGCCTTGCTTTGTTTCCTTTTTGCTTATCTACAAAAAAAAAACAGTACAAAAAAAAAATAGATTGCAAAGGAGGAGAGGAGAGCAGCGCAGCAGCTAAGGCCCAGCCCGTTAACTTTGGCCCAGTACCCCTCCAGCGCCTGTCGCTGTCACCTACCTCTCATCTCTGTACGAACACCGGAATAGCCATCTGATCATCCTCCACCCCACCAGATGCTTGCCGTACATGATCAGCTCCCTCCATATAGCTCACCACGGCACCCTCCTCCTGCCCCTAACCCTAGGTCCCCTAGCTACCAAACCCTAGCGCCGCCATCTTCCCTCTGTTGTCTGAACCGCGACACCACTCCACCGTCAGAGAACCACCGAACCACTTCTGCTCCTCGCCGCCGCCCCGGCCACCCTGGCCACCTCGAGGGGCTCCGCTCCCCGGGAATGGATACGGGCGTGCTCCAGCTACCTCGCCGTCCCCTCGCCCGCTGCTGGGAGGGCCCGTGTTGGCCGCCGTCATCGCCGTCTTCCGCGCGGACGCCATCGTCGTCGCCTCTGCTCGACGGCCGCAGCAGGTGAGCGCGTCCTGCTCCTTCCCTCTCCCCCCGATCCGTTCGCTACGCTCACCGCACCCGCACACCTGCACGCCTCCACGGTGGTACGCACAAGCACCCGCACCACCTCGCGAGCTAGCTCCAGCCGTCGATCGCCGCTACAGGTTCCTCGTCCAGGCGCTGTCTCTGAACCTCTGCTACTGCCGGAAATTCAGTAGCGACGCCTGCGTTGTTCAGGTGCTGGGAAGCCCAATTCTCCACGATCACCACACCGTGCAACGCCCAGCTGCACCTGCTCCTCTCCCCCCCTGGTCTGCGCACGTGAAGATCAACAACGCAGCGGCCGTGGAGGCGTTGATCCTCTCTGTAACCTGACGATATTCGGTCTTCTGAATCCAACATTCAGTTAACACCTAGAACGACTCCTTTTGTTTCGTCAGTCTTCCGTGGTATCACAAACAGTCGATCCACCGCAGTGGTTGCCCACCGTGCAGCGCAAACGCCAGCGCGCGGGTTCGAGTCCCGGCCGGCGCAAAACCCACTATTTTTGGCTATTATTCTTCACACCCGTGGCCCACTGTCATTGACTCCTCCTGCCACGCGCGCGCCACGCTGGGCAAGGGTCCACTGGTCAGCGGCGTTGGGTAGGGTACAACTAGGTACCAAACCTATCTGCGCAATTTCTGTAAATTCCCAAAATGCATTTAAATAACAGAATTAATACCAAAACTTCAAACCTTAATATCTTTTAATCCATAAGTCCAATAAATAAAAACTTTATATGTTTATTGCTCCAAATTTCCTAATCTTGCCAAATAACTTATTTGTATTCTGTTTTGAGTTTTCAAAATGCATTTAAATTTCAAATTTGAATAATTCAAATGTAATTTGTAATAATTCATAACTATTTCATACCAATTCCAAATAGGGAAAATAAAATATGTTTTTCACACCTTTTTGAATGTTCTATTCAAATATAAAATTTATTTCCTGTTTTGAATATTTTAAATTGGTGCAATATTTGAAAACTTGTCAAATTCACTTAAATTTGCAAAATTCATAACTTGCTCATAAAAATTCCAAATTTCACAAACCAAATATGTTTTCCAATCAATTTTTCATGTACTTTCCAAATATAAATTTTGTTTGCTGTTTTGAATAATTTAAATTGCTGAAAACAACTGTTTCTTGTTTATTGCATTTAAAATTGCCAAAATAATAACTTGCTCATTTTAAATCCAATTTCCACAAATGAAATATGTTTTCCATGCAAAATTAAACCCTCTTTCCAAATATAAAATTTGTTTCATGTTTTGAATAATTAAAATTGCCTAAACCATTTAATTCTTGTTTAATGCAATTAAAAATTGTTTATTATTGTTTAATTCATAATTAATTAATCCAAAGTCCAATTCCAAAATGTGAAACATGTAAACCAACTAAAATTTGATAACCTCTTCAAATATCAACTTTGTTATTTGTTTTGAACACTTTAACTTGTTGAAAACAACAATTACTTGTGTGACATCAATAAGGAACCAAAATTCCTAACATAACAAATAAAAATCCCACACTTGTTTTACTCCTTTTCCAATTGCATCTAACTTGTTTACTCCTTGTTATCATCATGCATGCATCATGTTTAACCACTTACACTTGTTAATCAAATGTAGATCATTGCTTCCACCTTAACCACTTGCATCCATATGCAATTCACATTGCATATGGGTCCAATTAAATTGTGTTATATTGTCAAGTAGTTTATTCTGATGCATCTATTAACATGACATGCATCATCCCATGTTTGTGCACCTATGCCATGATATTGATTGTTTATCTTTCTGCCTTGTTTGTTTGCTTCTTCCCGGATAAACGACGACGTTGAGACCGACGATACTTACGACACCCCGTCTAAGGAGTTAGCTCAGTACCAGGCTACTGGGTTTTGCAGGCAAGTTATCACTCACATGAACCACTGTGTTCCTTTCAACATTGGTTGCCGATACTTTCCGTTGTTCTTTTCTGCTAAGCCTTAGTAGTAGTTGTTTCTGTTACGAACCCATCACATGAATCCCTTAACCTTGATATTGCCTCACCTCCATACCTAAAACCCCTTGCTTGTTGCCTTAGTCTTATCTAGCATGCTTAGGTTGTTTTTGCTCGAGTCTGTTACCCGTTACTTTCGGTTACTATTTCTATTACGTTGTGGGGGCTCGATGTTTAATCAATCAATCATGCTAATGTTACTATCAATAATAAATTTTGATGATAAGGCACCGGCAGGAGGCCCATGAGAGGTTTTGAAGCCTGCTAGTGTCGACCCTAATAGGAAAAGGGTCTTGTCTACTGATCCATGATGAGCGCACTACCCGCATTTGGGAAGCGAGTATGGGCGCCCCCCTCAACTTGACCTGATTCGCATCTCGTCCAAATCGCCTCATTTAGTTCGTGTTTTCCATTTGCCGCATGCATGTTTTTGCGAGCCCAGGCCAGGGTGGAACTTTTGTAGTCGGCATATAGGGGGACACGGTCTTAGAGTGCTATGATGGTCCATTTTCTTCTGGGCTTGATTAGCCGTGCGCCCAAGGTTCTTTGGGCTTGATGCGAAGAATGGTTGGTTGTGTTGAGTGCCCCGCTTGGTGGGAGGCATCCCATCTGGCGGGATATTCATGAGTGTACGGCCAAATTGGTGCAACCCTGCAGGGATAATCTTCTCGAGAAGCCGTGTTTTCCGCGGTTATGGATTACTTGGTGAAAGTACTGGCTAACAAGTACTCAGGACAACTTAAACATAATGATCAAACCTGTTACACCCAATGATTAATAATTTGACTAGTAATAGGTGGATGACACAATAACTTGATTCACCTTTAATACAACTGTGTGAGTTATCCTCGGATTGCTTCTTTGGATAAGGGGCGAGATCCAGGATGGGTTTGTTTGATGTTATCTTCCAGTTGGTTACAACCCTCGATCTTATCCCCTTTCTGATAGTTGGACATGATAGAACCTCTGTAGTTGGTTAGCGCAGCCAGTTGCAGCATCTTTTATATCCCTTTCCTTCCGTTGAACCCAAAGCATCTGTGCTTGGTGTTGACGGGTTACACTTTGGTGAACTGTGAGTCTTGCTTGCCAGTACGTTTATGTACTGACCCCTTTGGGGCTGTGGTTTACGCAGACGACGTTTCCGAGGATCTACATGGTGGCTACTACGTGGAGTATCATGACGAGACTGCTGACGAGTAGATAGCGGACCCGGGCAGGATCCGAGACTTCGTGGATGGGCTCCGTCTGTTTGTTTCCGGCCTCTTAGGCCTATTTGGTTCTTGTCTGTACTCAGACATGTTGAATGCTTCCGCTGTATTGTAACGATGTATTGTTGGGGCATGTGCCCTCTGAATGATTGTATTTGCTATCTCTGCTCCAATGAGAGCCATTTGCAACTTATTTCAATCTTTTGTGTCGTAGAGATCTGTTGTGATATCACTTGTTAAACGCCGTTGACGTACCATGTGTGTATGGTTTGAAGTACGTCGACGGAAGTGCCTTTGATCTCTAGTGGATAGTTTACATCGACGATGGAATAGCAGGGCTTGTGTTGTCGCGCATAAGCGCAGGCCTACCAGGAAGCTGGGACGTGGGAGCAGTTATGCCCCATAATCCAAGCATCTGCTATCCAGTTCGTACGGTGAGTATCCCCTAGAAATCAGGGTGCGACAAATGGTATCAGAGCCTGTCTGCCTGTAGGATCCCTTTTTACTGGTCGCAGTTGAGTCTAGAAACTATTTTGTAGCTATATAGGAAAAATGAAACGTGAGAGTAGGAATTCTGTTCTTTTATTTCTTTCCCCACCCACCCTCCCTTTTCTGGTAAGGAAGTATAACGTTGTTTTCCCTTCTCATCTAAACTTTCAAGTTAGGATTTCACGAATTCTGGTTTCTCTAGGATGGTTATATCTACTAGACCATAGGAATGGAGGTGGTTGTGACGTGATTTATCATGTTGCATACTCATGATTGAGAACGGTGGCAAATAGGCCCCGGAAGCAGATCCTCTATTCCTTAAGCAGTAGATATTGATCCTTTAGAAGCCCGGATGGGTTTTCCATAGTACCTCAGGAGTTTTGTTCTCGTTTTCCCGGTGTTGCTTCGTTCATTATTTCATACCGGAGCATCACATTCCTTTGTGTCAACAATCTTTTCCACAACATAAAACCCAATTCTGGTTCCACTAAGCAATCAATACTCTGTTCACTCCCCGGGATCTCAAATGTTGACTTCCAAGATAACTAAGAACAATCCAATTCTAATGAGAGGCCACATATTCCTCGTTACTCTCATGTTGCTGATTCTGACATTGATGTCATCCTTGGTGTTCAATTGATGTCAATAACTCTGTTCCAACCTTATTACGGATAGTCTATTCTACAAATGCATCAAATTCTATCCAGCTATACACCCTTGGTGCAAAACCTCTCCCTTTATTTGGAAATGTTCCGGTGGTTTCCAAATTCCCTGACGTCTTCCCAAGAAGTTTCCGGACCTTTTCTTTTCTCAGTAGGAATCTCGGGGCGCGATTCCTTCAAGGGGGGGCGTTTTGTAACATCCCAAGTATGAAAATACCCCTAGAATGTTTGATTCCTTGTTTTATTTCAAGCAATGCATCATGTCATCATTTCATTGCATTGTTTTATTATTGTTTGCATTGTTAATATTTGTTTTGCATCTGTTTTATCTTGCTTCCATAATTCAAACTCAAACAAATTCAAATGGTTATTTTCATACTTGTTCTGTTACAACTTTTGGAACCAAAATAACAAATAAAAACACCCCTTTTATTCTTTGTTTTCCACTTCTCAATTTGTTGCTTTAATCAAACCAATTTTCCAATCAATTAATTCAAGCAATTATTCCAAATCATTTCCAATTTCAAACCAATCCTCAAAATCTTTAATCTTTGGAATCAATGAAATTCACCACTAATTTGAACTCATTAAATCACTTTTAAACCCTAAAGAAAACCCTTGAAAATACCTTGTTTTTCTACTATTAAATAATATTGGAAATCCCATTTAAATTGGTTTAAATTTAAAACAACAAACAAACAATAATTTTTTTTTTGGAAAACAAAAACTGCCAAAAGGTTGTATTTCAACTAAGAAAATTAACCTATTTTTTTTATATACCAAAAATTTCTTTAAACAAAGCCTTGCTTTGTTTCCTTTTTGCTTATCTACAAAAAAAAAAAACAGTACAAAAAAAAAATAGATTGCAAAGGAGGAGAGGAGAGCAGCGCAGCAGCTAAGGCCCAGCCCGTTAACTTTGGCCCAGTACCCCTCCAGCGCCTGTCGCTGTCACCTACCTCTCATCTCTGTACGAACACCGGAATAGCCATCTGATCATCCTCCACCCCACCAGATGCTTGCCGTACATGATCAGCTCCCTCCATATAGCTCACCACGGCACCCTCCTCCTGCCCCTAACCCTAGGTCCCCTAGCTACCAAACCCTAGCGCCGCCATCTTCCCTCTGTTGTCTGAACCGCGACACCACTCCACCGTCAGAGAACCACCGAACCACTTCTGCTCCTCGCCGCCGCCCCGGCCACCCTGGCCACCTCGAGGGGCTCCGCTCCCCGGGAATGGATACGGGCGTGCTCCAGCTACCTCGCCGTCCCCTCGCCCGCTGCTGGGAGGGCCCGTGTTGGCCGCCGTCATCGCCGTCTTCCGCGCGGACGCCATCGTCGTCGCCTCTGCTCGACGGCCGCAGCAGGTGAGCGCGTCCTGCTCCTTCCCTCTCCCCCCGATCCGTTCGCTACGCTCACCGCACCCGCACACCTGCACGCCTCCACGGTGGTACGCACAAGCACCCGCACCACCTCGCGAGCTAGCTCCAGCCGTCGATCGCCGCTACAGGTTCCTCGTCCAGGCGCTGTCTCTGAACCTCTGCTACTGCCGGAAATTCAGTAGCGACGCCTGCGTTGTTCAGGTGCTGGGAAGCCCAATTCTCCACGATCACCACACCGTGCAACGCCCAGCTGCACCTGCTCCTCTCCCCCCCTGGTCTGCGCACGTGAAGATCAACAACGCAGCGGCCGTGGAGGCGTTGATCCTCTCTGTAACCTGACGATATTCGGTCTTCTGAATCCAACATTCAGTTAACACCTAGAACGACTCCTTTTGTTTCGTCAGTCTTCCGTGGTATCACAAACAGTCGATCCACCGCAGTGGTTGCCCACCGTGCAGCGCAAACGCCAGCGCGCGGGTTCGAGTCCCGGCCGGCGCAAAACCCACTATTTTTGGCTATTATTCTTCACACCCGTGGCCCACTGTCATTGACTCCTCCTGCCACGCGCGCGCCACGCTGGGCAAGGGTCCACTGGTCAGCGGCGTTGGGTAGGGTACAACTAGGTACCAAACCTATCTGCGCAATTTCTGTAAATTCCCAAAATGCATTTAAATAACAGAATTAATACCAAAACTTCAAACCTTAATATCTTTTAATCCATAAGTCCAATAAATAAAAACTTTATATGTTTATTGCTCCAAATTTCCTAATCTTGCCAAATAACTTATTTGTATTCTGTTTTGAGTTTTCAAAATGCATTTAAATTTCAAATTTGAATAATTCAAATGTAATTTGTAATAATTCATAACTATTTCATACCAATTCCAAATAGGGCAAATAAAATATGTTTTTCACACCTTTTTGAATGTTCTATTCAAATATAAAATTTATTTCCTGTTTTGAATATTTTAAATTGGTGCAATATTTGAAAACTTGTCAAATTCACTTAAATTTGCAAAATTCATAACTTGCTCATAAAAATTCCAAATTTCACAAACCAAATATGTTTTCCAATCAATTTTTCATGTACTTTCCAAATATAAATTTTGTTTGCTGTTTTGAATAATTTAAATTGCTGAAAACAACTGTTTCTTGTTTATTGCATTTAAAATTGCCAAAATAATAACTTGCTCATTTTAAATCCAATTTCCACAAATGAAATATGTTTTCCATGCAAAATTAAACCCTCTTTCCAAATATAAAATTTGTTTCATGTTTTGAATAATTAAAATTGCCTAAACCATTTAATTCTTGTTTAATGCAATTAAAAATCGTTTATTATTGTTTAATTCATAATTAATTAATCCAAAGTCCAATTCCAAAATGTGAAACATGTAAACCAACTAAAATTTGATAACCTCTTCAAATATCAACTTTGTTATTTGTTTTGAACACTTTAACTTGTTGAAAACAACAATTACTTGTGTGACATCAATAAGGAACCAAAATTCCTAACATAACAAATAAAAATCCCACACTTGTTTTACTCCTTTTCCAATTGCATCTAACTTGTTTACTCCTTGTTATCATCATGCATGCATCATGTTTAACCACTTACACTTGTTAATCAAATGTAGATCATTGCTTCCACCTTAACCACTTGCATCCATATGCAATTCACATTGCATATGGGTCCAATTAAATTGTGTTATATTGTCAAGTAGTTTATTCTGATGCATCTATTAACATGACATGCATCATCCCATGTTTGTGCACCTATGCCATGATATTGATTGTTTATCTTTCTGCCTTGTTTGTTTGCTTCTTCCCGGATAAACGACGACGTTGAGACCGACGATACTTACGACACCCCGTCTAAGGAGTTAGCTCAGTACCAGGCTACTGGGTTTTGCAGGCAAGTTATCACTCACATGAACCACTGTGTTCCTTTCAACATTGGTTGCCGATACTTTCCGTTGTTCTTTTCTGCTAAGCCTTAGTAGTAGTTGTTTCTGTTACGAACCCATCACATGAATCCCTTAACCTTGATATTGCCTCACCTCCATACCTAAAACCCCTTGCTTGTTGCCTTAGTCTTATCTAGCATGCTTAGGTTGTTTTTGCTCGAGTCTGTTACCCGTTACTTTCGGTTACTATTTCTATTACGTTGTGGGGGCTCGATGTTTAATCAATCAATCATGCTAATGTTACTATCAATAATAAATTTTGATGATAAGGCACCGGCAGGAGGCCCATGAGAGGTTTTGAAGCCTGCTAGTGTCGACCCTAATAGGAAACGGGTCTTGTCTACTGATCCATGATGAGCGCACTACCCGCATTTGGGAAGCGAGTATGGGCGCCCCCCTCAACTTGACCTGATTCGCATCTCGTCCAAATCGCCTCATTTAGTTCGTGTTTTCCATTTGCCGCATGCATGTTTTTGCGAGCCCAGGCCAGGGTGGAACTTTTGTAGTCGGCATATAGGGGGACACGGTCTTAGAGTGCTATGATGGTCCATTTTCTTCTGGGCTTGATTAGCCGTGCGCCCAAGGTTCTTTGGGCTTGATGCGAAGAATGGTTGGTTGTGTTGAGTGCCCCGCTTGGTGGGAGGCATCCCATCTGGCGGGATATTCATGAGTGTACGGCCAAATTGGTGCAACCCTGCAGGGATAATCTTCTCGAGAAGCCGTGTTTTCCGCGGTTATGGATTACTTGGTGAAAGTACTGGCTAACAAGTACTCAGGACAACTTAAACATAATGATCAAACCTGTTACACCCAATGATTAATAATTTGACTAGTAATAGGTGGATGACACAATAACTTGATTCACCTTTAATACAACTGTGTGAGTTATCCTCGGATTGCTTCTTTGGATAAGGGGCGAGATCCAGGATGGGTTTGTTTGATGTTATCTTCCAGTTGGTTACAACCCTCGATCTTATCCCCTTTCTGATAGTTGGACATGATAGAACCTCTGTAGTTGGTTAGCGCAGCCAGTTGCAGCATCTTTTATATCCCTTTCCTTCCGTTGAACCCAAAGCATCTGTGCTTGGTGTTGACGGGTTACACTTTGGTGAACTGTGAGTCTTGCTTGCCAGTACGTTTATGTACTGACCCCTTTGGGGCTGTGGTTTACGCAGACGACGTTTCCGAGGATCTACATGGTGGCTACTACGTGGAGTATCATGACGAGACTGCTGACGAGTAGATAGCGGACCCGGGCAGGATCCGAGACTTCGTGGATGGGCTCCGTCTGTTTGTTTCCGGCCTCTTAGGCCTATTTGGTTCTTGTCTGTACTCAGACATGTTGAATGCTTCCGCTGTATTGTAACGATGTATTGTTGGGGCATGTGCCCTCTGAATGATTGTATTTGCTATCTCTGCTCCAATGAGAGCCATTTGCAACTTATTTCAATCTTTTGTGTCGTAGAGATCTGTTGTGATATCACTTGTTAAACGCCGTTGACGTACCATGTGTGTATGGTTTGAAGTACGTCGACGGAAGTGCCTTTGATCTCTAGTGGATAGTTTACATCGACGATGGAATAGCAGGGCTTGTGTTGTCGCGCATAAGCGCAGGCCTACCAGGAAGCTGGGACGTGGGAGCAGTTATGCCCCATAATCCAAGCATCTGCTATCCAGTTCGTACGGTGAGTATCCCCTAGAAATCAGGGTGCGACAGTCGATGTGGTTCATTTGCGACGCTCGTAACCTGACCAACCCAATTTGGTCGCAAAATGGTCACAAATGATTTTACGTGACCATTCAGTGACCAATATGGTGAGTCACAAGATAGCATATTTCTTGTAGTGTTCATGGATCTCCTTCAGAATCTGTCGGCCTTCTTCTGGTGCTACACAGTGTAAAAAGACTCCTGCTGCACTTCTTTTATACAGCTCCCTATTGATGATAGAATAGCCCTTTGCTCGCCTCAGAATTTTCCTTGCTAATACTTACTGCTGTGGTAACTCGCCCCGTGATAGGTAGGCCAGAAACGGCTCTGTCCACTCGGGAACGGCACGTACTGTGGCCACGAGCTCCAAATCCGGGTCTTGGTTTGCCACCTCTTCTTCAGACTCGGTTTTAACTGATGTCCGCCATAGCTCGTCCAGGAAAACATTGGATGGAACCGGCTCTCTACGGGATCCGAGTCTGGCGAGTGCGTCTGCTGCCTCGTTCTTTCTTCTATCTATATGCTCCACCTCATACCCGGAAAAACACCCGGCAACCCTGTCTACCTCTCTGCGGTATGCTGCCATAGTTGCATCTTTTCTATCCCAAGTTCCTGAGACCTGCTGTACCACAACGTCCGAATCTCTAAAGCATCGTATCCTCTTAATGTTCATCTCCTTGGCTACCTTCAATCCATGCAATAATGCCTCATACTCGGCCACGTTGTTGGAACAATCAAAGTGAATCTGCAACACGTAGCTCAACTTGTCTCCTTTGGGTGATGTGAGCACTACTCCAGCTCTTGATCCCTCGTATTGCTTGGAACCATCAAAGTGCATTATCCAAGACTCGGAACTTGGTGTCATTGTGGGCATGCCTGTGTGAGTCCAATCATTAATGAAATCAACTAGAGCTTGGGATTTGATTGTTGACCTGGGCTCGTAGTTGATGTGATAATCTCCCATCTCGATCGCCCACTTGGCTATTCTACCTGTTGCATCCGAGTTTCTGATGATATCCGACATTGGTATAGAGCTAACCACTGTTATGGGGTGTTCCTGAAAATATGGCTTCAATTTCCGGCTGGCCATGAAGACCCCGAAAACCAGCTTCTGCCAATGTGGGTAGCGCTGCTTTGCCTCCGATAATACTTCACTGACGTAATAAACCGGCCTCTGAATCGGGTGATATTTCCCATCCTCCTTGCGCTCAACAACAACCACTGCGCTAACCGCCCCGGGCCCGGCTGCAACGTACAATAACATGGGCTCTTTAGGACCCGGGGCTGCTAGGACTGGTGCCTCAGATAGCTGCTTCTTTAGTGCCTCGAACGCCTCATCCGCCTCTTGGTCCCAAACGAATTTATCAGATTTCCTCAAGAGCCGGTACAAGGGTATTGCCTTCTCTCCGAGTCTTGATATAAACCGGCTCAGCGCTGCTACGCACCCTGTATTGCACTCTGGATAGCTTTGATTTTATCCGGGTTTGCCTCAATCCCTCTTTCTGAAACGATAAAACCGAGTAACTTCCCTGCTGGAACTCCAAATACACACTTTGTCGGGTTAAGTTTCATCTCGTATCTTCTCAGGTTCTTGAATGTTTCCTTTAGATCATCAATAAATGTCTCCGCTTTTCTGGTCTTGATCACCACATCATCCACATAAGCATGAACGTTGCGTCCGATTTGGTCCTCAAAGCACTTTTGAATGCACCGTTGATAAGTTGTGCCAGCGTTCTTCAATCCAAACGTCATGGTCTTGTAATAGAAGGCCCCAAAAGGAGTTATGAACGATGTTTTCTCCCAGTCTTCCTTCTTGAGCTTGATCTGATGATACCCGGAATATGCATCTAGGAAACATAATAGGTCACTTCCAGCCACTGCGTCTATGATCTGATCTATCCTTGGAAGGGCAAACGGATCCTTTGGGCAATGCTTGTTGAGGCTCGTATAATCAATGCACATCCTCCACTCATTGGTCTTTTTCATAACGAGAACCGGATTTGCCAACCAATTCGGGTGAAATACTTCCATGATAAAGCCGACTGTCAACAGCCGAGCAATTTCTTCTCCTATAGCTTTCCTTCTTTCCTCATTCATCTTTCTCAGGCCCTGCTTCACGGCCCTAGACTTTGGATCAACATGCAAGCTATGCTCTGCTAACTACGTGGGGATACCCGGCATATCGCTAGGCGTCCAAGCAAAAACATCCTGATTTGAACGAATAAACTCCACGAGTGCTTTTTCCTGCTCATTGTCCAGGTTAGATCCTATAGCAAATTGCTTAGAGGGATCACCTTCGACAAAGGCCACCATCTTGGTATCTTTTGATGCTTTGAATTTTGCTCTCTCATCCTCGGTGTTCGGCCTCTTCAACGATGTTCAGTCATCCGGGTCTACTTGAGACCGGTAATACTTGAGTTCTTCCTTCCTGCAGGCCTGTTCCGCCATTGCCGCGTCTCCTTCGTCACACTCAGCTGCTATAATCCGGTTTCCATGTATGGTAATGGTTCGCTTGGGACCCCGAATCTTTAGCTGTAGGTATACGTAACACGGCCTGGCCATGAACTTAGCGTAAGCCGGCCTTCCAAATAGCGCGTGATAAGGGCTGCGCAACTTTACCACTTCGAACGTGAGCCACTCAACCCGGAAATTGTCCTTCGATTGTCCAAAAGCAACCTCCAAAGTGATCTTTCCCTCGGGGCACGCCGAGTGACCCGGCACGATCCCGTGAAAAACTGTTGAACTTTTCTGTAGCTGAGACTCCTTGAGACCCATGCGTAAGAAAGTTTCCCAATATAAGATATGCATGCTACTTCCACCGTCCATTAGGACCTTTTTCAGCTCATAACCATTGACCTGCGGTGCAACCACCAATGCTAACACACCCGGATGTTCTATCGTTTCCGGGTGATCCCTTCTGCTCCACGTCACCTCTTGATCCGACCATCTCAAGTATCTCGGAACAGCTGAATTGACCGCGTTCACTGCTCGTTTGAGTATCTTTCTATCCTTGTTGGAAGTTCCTGTAGTATGTACGTGATATTGTCCCAACTGCTTGGGATTAGCTTGGAAACCTCCAGCTCCCCCTGGTTGTTACCCGGATTTTTGCCTCCCGGGTTGCCAGCTGGGGGTGGGCCGTTGCCCGGGTTTCCACCCGGACCCGGTCCTCCTCCCCGACCTGCACCTCTCATAGCCTTGTTTACTTCCTCGTTCTTCCATCTTTGTAAATCCACACACTGCTCCAATGAGTGGTTAGCCGGCCTTCCGTTCCTGCTGTGCTTAGGGCACGCCATTCTGAAGATATCCCAATTATTACCCGGCCTTGGTGGCACTTGATAGTTTCCTCCATTATGGTTTCCTCCATTGAAATTTCCTTCTGCTCTAGGTCTCGAGGATCCGGCTTCTGTACTGGCGACAAACTCGGAACTTCCCTCAAACGGGCGCTTGTTCTGGTTGTTTCCATTGTTACCCGGCGTTGATCCATTGCCAGCTCTTCCATTGTTGCTCGTGTTTGCTTTTGCTTTCTTATCATCGACGTCCTCTTCTGTGGTATCCGTTGCGGCGTGCTTGTTGCATGCGTCCATTAGCTCTCCCATCGTAACCTCTGAAGCATTCCGGCTAGATTTCATGCGAGTTAGCTTTTGCACTAAAGGTGTATACTTGCACGTCTTTGCCATAGCTTGTAACGCATCCTTTGGCTGAATATCTGTGGATGAGTGAAGTATCTCCATAACCCGGCGCACCCAGCTGCGCGCCGACTCTCCCTTCTTTTGGACACACCGTTCTAGATCATCAATAGTAAACAATTTCCTGCACGTTCCATGAAAGTGCTTGACAAACGCGGTTTTCAACTCATCCGATGATTTGATAGATCTTTCCGGTAAATTATTGAACCACAACTTCGCTGCTCCTTCTAACATCATTAAGTACATGAATTTGGCTTGAAGATTTTCAGATGCGTTGCGAATCGACATAGCCATCTCATAGCTGCTCAACCATGTTTCTGGATCCATAGTCGGCTCATAATTCACTACTTTACCCAGTTCTTTGAACTTATCCGGGTAAGGCTCAGCCCTGATGTTATCCGACAGACACTTAGGCCCGGCGAGATTAGTCGGTACTGCCTTACTCGGGAAACATGCGATCCTGCGGGGGGCACGGCTGGACGTGGCGCTGCTGCTGGTCCGTGCACCGCAGACCCGGCCGCGGCTCGCCTGGCTCTGGAACTATCCACAATAGCTTGTGCTGCTGGTGCTGCCTGAACGCGGGGAGGAGGCGGCATTTGCTGCTGCTCTGCCCTCCGTCGCGCTGAACTTGTTTGAATATTGCCGGTATTGCCATGTAGCCGGCTGATATATGGCGTCCCATGCATTCCACTCCTATTATCCGGGTAATTAACTTGCTGTGCCACTGCTGTGCGCAATAGATCTATCGCCCGCCGGGTCTCCTCCGTATGGGGTGACTCTCTTACGGGGATCTGATTCAATGCAATTGTTGCTGCGTATACATTGTCCATGGGGTTGTTGAAGTGACCTGGCGGCGTGCGAAATCGTGATGGTGGTGGTGGTGCTGCTGTATTGACAGCGGTAACCCCAGTCTGCAATGTGGGTAACCCGGCCTGCACGTTTGCCGGCTGTTCTCCTCCGGTTGCGGGCTGATGCACAGTTCCTTGATTCGCGGCTGGTAATTGTTGATCCTGAGGTGTGATGAATAGTGCGGCCGGGTTTATGACTCCACCCATTCCCGGTAATCTAGTCTGATGCCTTTGATGCACTCTGGTTGTCTTTTCCCGGAGCCGGTTCTCCAATGCATCCAGCTCATGTTGGCGTGTGGCTATCCCTTGCTTTTCTGCTTCCACATCTCTCCTTTGTTGCTCCAATGCACGACGGGCTACGTCCTGATCCCTAGCACGTGCCGCAGCGTTCTCCGGGGTTATCACCGTAGCCAGCGCTGTGGGATCTAGGATCATGTTGTTATTGAACAGGGCCGGGTGTTGTGGATTTGAAGGACCCGCCCCTGGCGTCCGGTTTGCCAGATACCCGAACATATTCGCCTGCAACTCGCTATCCGCCGCCCGGATGGTAACTGAAGCCGACTCTCCGTCAACCCGGGCCAGAACCGGATTTCCTTCAGCCGGGTTTTGCTGCTGGGCCAATGCTCACGCTGCTCCGACCGCGGCCGTAGTCACGTCCCCCTGATTGAGATTGGTTGCAGGGGCCGTGTAGACCGCGACCTGGCGCACGATGCTTGGCGAAGATTCATACTCCTCCTCATCACAACTATCCTCCTCGTACCGGTCCTCCAGCAGGTGTAGGATAGACTCGGTATCATCTTCTCTCATGACCCGGCCACGCGGGGTCCATGCCGGCTCCTCCGGCTGTTCCCTCTTTGTGATGGGCTCTTCTATCGGATCTACCGTCCCGACCGATTCTTCTCCATCCGACTGAACGCAGGTGGCCTCTCCTGACACAGAATCAAATCCAAAATCGTCAGGGATTGAACCAGACGTACGTACCATGCCGATGAAGACGTTGACCCAGCCGATTATCACGACAGATCCGGATTCGAGCAGATCCGACTCTGGCCCCCAGCCAAAATCGTCCACCATCTTCTCTCCTTCGGGGTTGGTGTAGATCTCGCCGATGACGAGGTTCTTCATGTTCTCCCGAGCTTCTCCCATGATGTAAACACCCTTGGACGTAGGCCCCAAGGTGGGCGACAACTGTCGTGGCTAACACATCTATGGAGTCTGATTTAACGCCTAGTAAAATGCCCCCCGATCGACCACGTGGAGGAATAGAATGCCAAGTGAAGTCTAGACCTCCCGAAAGGCGGTTCAGCACACTCACTGGAAAGTCTCTCCTTCCAGATTCGGAGATAGCCACGAACTCCAAATTATGATCCCTGACGTATTGAGCAATATTCAAATGTTTAGCCAAGTCTCCAAGACCTCTGCTATTAGTGAATAAGCCATTCATCGGGAAACAAGTGGGTTCTTAGGCGGTCTCGCTGAATATCGTGGCGAATATTTCCTCTTCTGCTTGGTAGATTTGAATTTCCGGCCGGATGCATACAGATCAATGAGAGATCTGAGTCCGTCCTCATCCATACCCACCTCTGTCACCTCCCCCACAAGATGTGATAAAAGTTGTCCATCCGAAGAGGCATTCGCTAAATCATCATCCGTGTGAGGTATGTCCACCTTCGGAGAAGCACATGGTTTAACCGTTAAACGGTCATACTCCATATGCTTCAACGCATTGGTCGACAACGTGATCTTAGCATCATTTCTTCCTGATTTAACACCAATATTGCCTAATCTAAACGAAATAACGGTATCTGAAAAAGAAAGAAATGACTTATCTATCACTGTCGTACCTCTAGGTGGAGTAGAAAACCAGGCCGCCTTCCTACGCATTGCCTTGGACAGGGCGTCCTCGTCGGTCGAGGAAGAACCGTCTCGCGCCACCATGTAACGAGCACTGCGCCCCAACTCTTTTGTGGTCATAGAATACGGCACGAAAGCAGCGGCGGAGGGGGACAATGGTGATGTAGATATCCCCCGACCACTGAAGAAACCGAGGTAGTCTCCGTACCTCCGTCGTGCAGCTCACCGATGAAGTCCTCCTCGAGCGCCCGCGGAAATAGTTCCGGTGTCGCAGTTGGCCGGCCCGGCCCCAGCATCCGCCTAGGCGAGTGGGCTAGCAGGGACCCGGCCAGTTCCGGTCCAGCCAAGGTCTGCGCCCCAGCAGCCCCGTCGTCCTCCTTGGCTGGTGCGCGGGCGACAGATAACTGCCCAGCGCCCGGCCCAGCAGGCGAGCTCGCCTCCTCCCGTGCTGGTGAGTGCCCGTTGGCAGCAGCCAGCTGCGTACCGCTCGACCCAGCGGGCCTGGGCGACTGCTCCCGCGGTGGCGCATGCGCGCTGGTAGCGGCCAGCTGCTCACGGGTGACAGGTAATGCCGCGGCACTCGGCCCAGCACCATCTCAGCCGCGACGGCGACGAGCGACTGCGTGTCGCCCAGCCCCATACACACCGTCTCCACGACCTCATCAGCTCCACAGGATCCCCGTAACAGCACTGCCGGTGTTACCAACACCGGAGACTCCACATCATCGACGAGATGTGCCGCGCTACGTGAGGTCCCCGAAGATGATGCGCACACACCTGCCGAGTGACCGCGTGATCCCGACAAGAACAGCTCCAGAGCCCTCTCAGAAGACATCTCCTGCGTCGCTGGACACTTCCCTCTCAGAGAAAAAGGAGTTAGAATAAAGTTTTTAAGAATCTCCAAGGCCTGCGCATGAACATCCCCTCCCACATTAGGCTGATCAATCGCCATGCTCGTAGGACCCTGCTCAGACTCCTCAACCTCCCCCCCCCCCCCCAAGCACCAGTATCCTCTACCCCACTAGCCCCAGACTGTCTGGACTCGGAATGCACCTTATGGTCCCATATAAATGGCACAAAATCAGTCTCAGCAACAGAGCTCTCAGGCTCCAGTCTAAGGGTAAAGGAATACCCTTTTTCCGTAACACGCCGTCCGTACTGACATACGATCCCACCTCGTCCAACTTATTGAACACATCCTCATCAGGAAGAGCCATCCGGAGTCTGACAATACCTCTGCGATGTAGAGTAAGAAGATCCACATCGAGAGTGATACCAATGAGAGTCCCGACTGCCCATAGCCTAAGAAAATGTCTCAATGAGTGCGACACCCCCTCCACGTGTACCCAGGTCTCAAACAGCTCTAGAACTGGCTGCTGTCTCCACTTACTAGACAGTAATCGCGTAGACTGTGAAGGAACACCGAAGTCTATACCATCAAACCTGTCCAATTCAGCCACCGAAGGGAAGGCCACTTTGAACAGATTATCACCAGAGGGTATAGTTCAGAAATTCTCTTTTTTTTCTCAGCTTCTTTTGCACGATGGTAATCATCACTCGTTGTACCTCTCTGTCTCTGTGCATGCCCAGCCAAACGTTTATATAAAAATATAATGTACAGATTCCTCTACCTGCAAAAGTTGTGTTCATAGTCTTCTTTGATTAATTCACTTTACACAATCTAGGCATTTTTTTTCCACATGTATGTACATTTTTTATGATTTTGGCTCCGCACCTGCCACACCGAATAGCCCATGTAGTGTCCCTCACGTGGCCTCCTGTTGCACAACGTCATGAAGCCGGCGCGGCAAAACACGTTGTCTGTCTAGTCCTAATTCAAGACCGGTAGAATCTCAATGAGCCCAACGTGCCCAATCAATGTTCAAGCAAACAACAAAGTGATTCAATCCATTTTCACTAGTTCAGGACATCTACCACACATATTAAATTGTTTTTCTGAGACTACATACCATATACTTTTCGTGATTAATCTGACCATCATAATACGTACAAGAGAATGAAAGTAAAAAAAATACAATTCGCCACCCTGCAAAAAAATGCAATCACCACCACACCGATATCAAGTTAAAAAGTTTCTTCAGAGCATAGCTTTACACATGAAAGAAAGAATGTTGACAGCAACAAGCTGTCTTTGTATACATCGGCGTAGAAGAAAGAAAAAAATGGATGATAAGACACATAGCCTATCTTCGAAATTGTAAATTCATAGATTTGTCGAAGCAATGCACATCAACAACACTAGTGCAATTTGATTGTTTATGTGAAGATGATGCGACCCTTAAATTGAACACCTAGATGGTTTTAACAAAAACAAAGAAAAATAAAAGTTTTAAATATGAAATTACAAATCCAACATTACCATGCAGTTTCTTTTTTATTAAATTCAGAACATGGTAAACGGTTTCTGGCAGTGTTTACAATGTTGCACGAAACATCTATGGTGAACCTTGCATCTTGTTAACGTTCTGTAGCTGATCACTGATAAAGTATGATTATACCAGCAAGTGATATCCCAGTCCATGTAGAGCCGACTGTCCTTCAGTAACATAACATGCAGTCCTATAATAAAGTTTCAGCTAACCAGTGCAATATCAAGTTAAAACAGGGCAGGTACTCATATCTTTTCAGATAACCGTAAAAAATACACATTGACCAGGGTAAAGGATATTTACTAATAACTCATGCATCACTGTGGGATAAATAACTGCAAGACTGAAATGTGGGATGCAAAAATAAAAAAAATGCTTAATTGTTATTTGCAGTAGTGGGATTAAAGCACACTAAATTTTTGGATGGTCAGTGAAGTTCCCCTTGATGTAGAATAATATACTTGCAGTACTAGCAGAACCTGTGTTATGTTATTTTGGTGTGATCCAAATTCATATTCGTATATACTGATAAAGGCTGAACTTCTGACGAGTGGACTGCACGGAGGGGGTGTGGTACGGTACGAGTTGATACCGAGTCGGAGTTGGATTCACCACTACCGACCTAGTTAGGTCAGGACCGTCTTTATATACCTCTTGTAAGCTGCCGCACGGGATAGGCCACACATTGTAAATCCCAGCGCGATTGTAACCTCACCCGAAATAGTGAAGTATTGCTGGCTGGCGCCCGTGGTTTTTTCTCTTCCTTGTTGGAAGAGTTTTCCACGTTAAAATCTCGTGTCCCCGTTGGTTCGATCTTGCTTAATTTCATCGTTGTTTTGCTATTGCGTGTAACAAGTGGTATCAGAGCCCTGTTTCAGATTAGGGATTCGTGATGGCATCGATGAAGTTTGATCTACCGTTGCTGGACTACAAGACGAGGTTTTCTCTGTGGCAAGTAAAGATGCGTGCGGTTCTGTCGCAAGCATCGGATCTTGATGAGGCGCTGGATTCTTTCGGGAATAAGGAAGCGCGGGAGTGACTACTGAGGAGAAGCGCAAAGATCGTAAGGCTTTGTCGTTGATTCAGCTTCATCTGTCTAATGATATCTTGCAAGAGGTGCTGCTGGAGAAATCCGCAGCTGCGTTGTGGCTCAAGCTGGAATCGATCTGCATGTCAAAAGATCCAACCAGCAAGATGCATGTTAAGATGAAGTTGTTCTCGCTCAAGATGCAAGATGGTGGTTCTGTCATGAGCCACTTGTCGATCTTTAAGGAGATCGTGTCCGACCTAGTGTCGATGGAGGTAAAATATGAGGATGAAGATTTAGGTCTTCTGTTGTTATGTTCGCTGCCTAGTTCTTATACAAACCTGCGTGATACCATACTGTTAAGCCGCGATGAACTAACTCTCGCGGAAGTTTGTGAGGCCCTGCAGACCAGGGAAAAGATGAAAGTTATGGTGCAGTCTAACACATCGTCCTCCAAAGGCGATGCATTGCAGGTACGAGGTCGACCTGAGCAGCGAGATAACAACTACAACAGCAACAACAGAGATACGAGCAGGGACCGTTCAAAGTCCAAAGGACGAGACAAGTTCTGCAGGTACTGTAAGAAAACCAATCACACCATTTATGATTGCTGGAAGATACAGAACAAGGAGAAAAGGAACGGCACATACCAACCGAAAAATAAATCTGACGGTAATGGTAATGGTACTGGTAAGGCTGCTGTTGCTGCTGCTGATAATAGTTCGGATGGTGAATGCTTACCTGTTTTTGGTGCATGTGTTACCCGTGATGATGAGTGGATTCTTGATACTGCTTGTTCGTTTCATATTTGCTGTAACAAAGATTGGTTCAGTTCTTATGAAGCTGTGCAGACTGGAGATTTTGTGCGTTTGGGGAACGACAACAAATGTCACATTGTTGGCGTTGGATCTGTTCAGATCAAGACCCATGGAGGGATGACACGTACATTGACGGGAGTGAAACACATACCATCTATGGCAAGAAATTTGATCTCGCTGAGTACCCTTGATTGTGACGGGTACAAATATGTCGGAGGGGATAAACGCCTGAAGGTATCAAAAGGTTCTCTCATTGTTATGATTAGTGATATGAATTCTGCCAAGTTATATATCCTTAGAGGTAGCACTTTGTCTGGCACTGCTGCTGTTATTACTAATGATGATCCAAGTACAACTAACCTCTGGCATAAGCGACTGGGACACATGAGTGAACATGGTATGGAAGAATTGGTGAAGAGAGAATTGCTGAAGCACTGCAATATGAGTAAGTTGCCGTTCTGTGAACACTGCGTGTTTGGTAAGCATAAGAGAGTTAAGTTCAATGCTTCCGTTCATACCACTAAAGGTACATTGGATTATACACATGCTGATTTATGGGGGCCTTCACGTAAGCCCTCTTATTGTGGTGCTCGTTATATGCTTACTATCATTGATGATTACTCTATGAAAACTAAGGATGATACTTTTGCTGCTTTTAGAGAGTGGAAAGTTATGATTGAAAAGCAAACTGAGAGAAAGGTGAAGGTGCTTCGTACTGACAATGGTGGCGAATTTTTTTCGCATGCTTTTGATGATTATTGTGTGTAGGAAGGCATTGTCAGGCACCACACCATCCCATGCACACCTGGGCAGAATGGTGTAGCTGAGCGGATGAACAGGAAAATCATCTCCAAAGCTCGCTGCATGTTGTCCAACGCCCACATGAATAAGCGTTTTTGGGTTGAGGCTGCCAACACTGCCTGCTACTTGATCAACAGGACACCATCCATCCCTCTTGACAAGAAAACTCCTATTGAGATATGGTCTGGTGAGTCAGCTCATTATTCACAACTGAAAGTTTTTTGTTGCACTACCTATGCTCATGTTTATAATGGAAAGTTAGAGCCTAGAGTTATTAAGTGCTTATTTCTTGGTCATGGTTCTGGAGTAAAAGGATATAAGATGTGGAACCCGGAAACCAAAAAGACTTTCTTTAGCAGGAGTGTTGTGTTTAATGAATCTGTTATGTATGAGGACAGTTTATCAACTGATGTTATGTCAGATTCTTCTGATGAGGACGAACCACGAGTTCGTTTGCAGGTGGAGCTAGACCATCTGGATGAGGAGGAAACTGAAATTGATGGGGAGGATATTGTGCCACCCTCACCTCCTATTGTGCAACGAGAAAATTTGTCTATTGCAGAGTGCAGAGAAAAGAGGAATAAAGTACATTGTACTCGCTTAATTGAGGAATGTGATGTTGTTTATTTTGCTCTAAGTTGTGCAGAACAGGTGGAGAATCATGCTGAGCCTGCTACATATAATGAAGCTATTGCTTCGATTGATCGTGACAAGTGGATTAGTGCAATGCACGAGGAGATGCAATCACTTGAGAAGAATGGCACATGGGATGTTGTGCGCTTGCCTAAACAAAAGAAGGCCGTCCGCGGTAAGTGGATATTCAAGAGAAAGGAGGGTTTATCTCCTAGCGAGCCTCCAAGGTTTAAGGCAAGGTTAGTAGCAAAAGGTTTCAGCCAGATTCCAGGAGTGGATTATAATGATGTGTTCTCCCCTGTTGTCAAGCATAGTTCTATTCGTACTTTCTTTAGGATTGTTGCTATGCATGATCTTGAGCTTGAGCAGTTAGATGTGAAGACTGCGTTTTTGCATGGAGAACTTGAGGAGGAAATATACATGGACCAACCTGATGGGTTCATAGTGCCTGGTAAAGAGGATTTCGTGTGCAAGCTAAAGAAGTCTCTTTACGGTTTGAAACAGTCTCTTCGACAATGGTTTGATTCTTTTATGATGTCACATGGCTTTAAGGGGTCTGAATATGATAGCTGTGTGTACATTAAATTTGTTGATGAATCGCCTATATACTTGCTGCTATATGTTGATGATATGTTAATTGCTGCCGAGAGCATGAAAGAAATCACTACATTGAAGAAACAGTTGAGTAGTGAGTTTGAGATGAAGGATCTTGGTCCTGCTAAGAAAATTCTAGGTATGGAAATTTCAAGAGACAGAAAATCTAGATTGTTATTTCTTAGTCAGGAGAATTACATTAAGAAAGTCCTTCATCGTTTTAATATGCATGTTGCAAAGTCTGTTAGTACTCCTATTGCTTCACACTTCAAGCTGTCAGTATTGCAATGTCCTACTACTGACAAAGATATTGAGTACATGTCACGAGTTCCCTATGCTAGTGTTGTTGGTTCCTTAATGTATGCCTTGGTGTGTTCTCGGCCTGATTTATCTTATGCTATGAGTTTGCTTAGTCGATACATGGCTAATCCTGGTAAAGAACATTGGAAAGTTGTTCAGTGGATTTTTAGGTACCTTCGCGGCACATCCAAAGCTTGCTTGAAGTTTGGCAAGACTATTGAGGGACTCGCAGACTATGTGGATTCAGATTATGCTACCGATTTGGATAAGAGGAGATCCCTCACAGGTTATGTGTTTACAATTAGTGGATGTGCCGTTAGCTAGAAGGCTACCTTGCAGGGTGTTGTTGCACAATCTACTACTGAGGCTAAGTATATGGCTATTGCTGAAGCATGCAAAAAGTCAGTTTGGTTGAAAGGTCTATTTGCTGAGCTTTGTGGAGATGATACTTGCATTAACCTATTTTTTGACAGTCAAAGTGCTATTACCTTACTAAGGATCAGATGTTCCATGGGAGAACAAAGCACATTGATGTCAAGTACCATTATGTGCATGATGTTGTTGCACAAGGTAAGCTGAAGGTATGCAAGATTAGTACTCATGATAATCCTGCTGATATGATGACAAAGCCAGTTCCTATAGCTAAGTTTGATCTTTGCTCAAGCTTAGTTGGTATCACTTCTTAGCCCAAGAGGCTATTTGGCGCCGAAGGTGTTTTTTTTTGTGTGTTTTAGGTGAAGGTTCTCAATCATGCTACAAGAGGGAATTTTGTCTCAAGGTGGAATGTTATTTTGGTGTGATCCAAATTCATATTCGTATATAATGATAAAGGCCAAACTTCTGACGAGTGGACTGCACGGAGGGGGGTGCGGGGGCCAGCAGCCCCCGCGGTACAGTACGATTTGATACCGAGTCGGAGTTGGATTCACCGTTACCGACCTAGTTAGGTCAGAACCGCCTTTATATACCTCTTGTAAGCTGCCGCACGGGATAGGCCACACATTGTAAATCCCAGCGCGATCGTAACCTCACCCGAAATAGTGAAGTATTGCTGGCTGGCGCCCGTGGTTTTTTCTCTTCCTTGTTGGAAGGGTTTTCCACGTTAAAATCTCGTGTCCCCGTTGGTTCGATCTTGCTTAATTTCATCGTTGTTTTGCTATTGTGTGTAACAGTTTATGATATAATTTTCTGTTGATCTTGCACAATCAGGCCACCTGAAGTATAGTATCTGTCACATCAGACGTACACTGAAGTTTGTGTTCACTATTCCAGCGTTTAGCACCCCTTCTTTCTTTGAAAGCGGGACCGAGATTTAAATAAAGTATTGCCTCTTTTCTCCCAACACTATCTTCCTTCCTCGCACACTTAAGTGGATCAACAAGCTTATGCCTTTGATTCGGAACAGGTGCCAATTCAATCTTGGGACCAACATGCACCAACAATTTTTCTTGTTACTCCCTCCCCCAAGTGCTTGGTGCCATTTGCATCCCCTTCCCCTTCGGCTTGGTACAGGTAACAAATGTGCATAGGTCCACATGCAATCAAACATACTGGACTATCCTGAGGAACCCTTCCCAGGAGCATTAGAAATTAGCTCTGACCGGAATATTACCTATCCAAGCGATCCAGATAGAGATATGTAAATTCAACGTCCAGTCAAGATCATCACATGATGGTACACGGCAAAAATATTACCTGAGTTCCGCCGCCGCCGCCTCCACCTCCGTCTCCTCCATAGTCGGTTCCCTCCTCCTCCGGTCGGCCTCGCCGGCATCGGGAGGGGTGGGGAACACGATCTATGAGTTGAGTTTTCCGCAAAAATTGAGTTTTCAGTAGATTAGATTAGATTATATTATGGTTTGGTATCTGTCTTCTTCGTTAATGGAGATGACATCGTCTGTAATAAGTAATATTTTGCCTAATATTCGACTGCGAGATCTTCTCAGTGTCAACGGTGGCGTTGGAAGATTCAAATTTTCTAGGTATGGTTCTTCAGATCTTGCTTCGCCGGATCGGTTTTGGATCTTTTCTCTTGGTTGCCGTGAGGAGGATTGTCCTCGCAATAGTTATCCCGGCTGCTACGTCCATGACAATGGTGATTCATACTCTCGGCTCCCAGCAACGTCGACCAGGTTGGTCGGTTCTTTTTTCCTGCAATACCAGTGTTGGTACTCTCGCTGATGTTGGTTGATTACTTTAATGGTTGCTTGTGTGCTCGCAGCCTTGGCATTACGGCTCAGAATTAAAATTATGGGAGAACCCTCGTTGGTATTTACAAGTTTGTGGTTTGGTATCTACGTTCTATAGCTGCCTTCAGAAGTGCAAAATTGTGTCATGGAAGAAGAAAGATTTTGAAAATTTCAAAGATTTGCTCATTTTTATTATACCTTATTTTGTAACCGTTGTATTCAGCTCGTGTATATCTACCATGTACTATCTCCAACATTAATATATCATGGTATTGATTGTCAAAAAAAATTGCCACATGATTTTAGAACTTTTGAAAGCATAAAGTCATCAACATTGTGTCCTTCTTGCTGCATTAGGTACGTATACTTAAAAGCCTCTTCACAGAGGACATTTTGAGCAAACCCTATAATTATCACTTTCCATGCTAAAATTTGCATTCTGGCATGGCTTCGAGGACTCGTAGAGCTTCGTCAACTTTTCCACACCTCAAATACTTATGCAGTGGCGGACACACTCCAAATAAAAAATTGCACATCGAAGAAAACTTGCTGACTAACAATATAAATAGAAAATCGAATCATTACATCGTAGATCAACACATATGTCTAAAATTGTTCATGATCCCAATACAAAATAGTTCAAACACGTGAACGAAGTCTTACATGATGAAATATAACATAAACAGAAAATTTACATCTTTATCATTTGGGAATTCTATCGTATTCCCATGAAAGTTTCAACTATGCCATCTTCACTTACATTCAAGAACACATCTCGCTAAATAAAAGTCACCAAGGAATGGTTCAAGAGCTCATCACCCATACTATATCTCAATTTATGTTTGACTATACTCATTGTAGAAAATACCCTTTCAAAATTTGTCGTAGCCATCGTTAAGAGCAATATCAATTTGAGAAGTAAGTAGACCAAATCATAAACAAGATATTTTTTGTTTTGTTTCAACAAGCATAGTAGAGAGATCAGCAAGATGATTTACACATTTTAACATATCATCTTTTCTCATATCAATAATAAAGTTATCAAGTTAGAACTCAAGTCTTATCAGCTCCACACTTGATATTTCATTGGGGTAGAATTGGGCAGGCCGCATTACCGTTTGTGGATAATAATAAGAAAATGCATTCAATGGATTCAAAGAGGACATGCAACCAAGCAACTCCATATTAACCTCATCAAATCGATTGTCAAGCTCTTGAATAATTTCTCAACAGCACCAAGATATACTTCTATTAACGGTCATCAGTTGTTTCTACTTCATAATACCGATGTGATTTTCCATATGACACATTTTGATCATTCGGTGAAGGAACTTCAATGCCATGTTTGTTGCAAAATAATGTCACTTTTGCAAGAAGTCCCTTCCATCCATGAGACCTCATATGTTTCATTTGGTTCTTTGCCAATCCAACAAGCCCCATTGCATTAAGAATATCTTAATCCCTCTTTTGCAAGGATATAGACAAGTCATTTGTGTAGCCAAGAATAACAAGCATCAAGTGAAGATTGAAAACAAAGTCAAATGATTCAAAGGCCGCGACAACTCCACGTATTTTTTCCACTTACTCTTTTGTGAAGGATCTTTTCCAATCCTTAGGAGCACTTCAAGAATTGTGGGATACATATCAACAATGTGGCAAATGGTTTTGAAATGAGAACCCCACCGAGTATCATTGGGTCTAGATAAACCCATTTCTTGATTCAATCCACTTCCACTTTCAATTTCACCAATTTCAAGTGCTTCCAAAACTTTTTGAGCTCTAACATCTCGAAGCATATCATAACGTTTTCAAGAAAATCCAATTATATTTAACAAGTAAGAAACATGATAAAAAAACACACACATGATTCATTGTCCTTTGCCACGGCAATAGAACTAATTGAAGTTGATGTGCAAAGCAATGGATATAATAAGCACTTGGTGACTCTTTCATTATCAATGTTTTCAACCCCTTTATCTCTCCTTTCATGTTGCTAGCCCCATCATATCCTTGTCCATGAATTTGTGTGGGAGTCAAATTATGATCTTTTATCAAGGATAGAATTGCAACCTTAAGAGAGAACGAAGTAGTATCGGAAAAATGTACAACTCCGAGGAACCTCTCACATACTCTTCCCAATTTATGAACATAACACAAGAAAAGAGCAAGTTGTTCTTTGTGAGAGATATCACTAGACTCATCGGCAAAAATTCCATAGTGCTAACCTCGAACTTCATCAATAATTTATTCTTGTAGTTTCTTTCGCACAACATTCAATTATGTTATGTTGTATCCTTGGATTATTCAAGATGCAATTTTCGGGAGCATTCTTCAAAACAATCTTATCAACTTCTTCGTTATTTTCAGCAAACCATTTTATAAGTTCAATGAAGTTCCCCCTATTGGTGGACTCTTCACTCTCATCATGTCCACGACATTCCAATCCTTGCTTCAGAAGAAACCTCAAGCATCTAAGAGAGTAAGTAAGTATAGACTCATAAAGAAGTAGATCCTTCTTACACACCTTCACAATAACATTATCAATTTTTGTGTTGGGTCTAGCAAATAAGTTGTACTTCTCTTGACCTTGGTTGTGAATGCTAGAAACACCACCCATATGTTTCTTAAATGGTTCAGGTCTTTTCCAATCTCTATAACCGTCTGTAACAAAGACATCTCCTCTGGGCTCTCCATTGGATCTTCCTTTAAACAAATAGCATACAAAGCAAAATGTTGCGTCCTTTTTTATACTATATTCTAGCCAATTGTAATTCATAAACTGAACACAAGTGAAGTGTCATTTTTTACCATATATTTCTCTCGTTGGGAAATATGCTCATATGGGTGGCATGGACCTTTCAAGATATATCCTCTTCGAACATCATCTTGATGATACTTCATAAACGTATCTTTAATTTCTGATGTTCCATGTTGTTTTGTTATTGTTTCCTACATGTTTTCTATACACTTTATGTCATTTTATCGATTTTACGGACTAACCTATTGACAAGATGCCATAGAGTCAGTTTCCTGTTTTCTGTTGTTTATAGTTTCAGAAAAGTTGTTCTCGCAATATTCATGAAATTGGAAATTTCGAAATCCGGAAGTCATAGAATTCCCGAAGGTTCCACGGAGTCCCGAAGAGACCCGGAGGGGGGCCTCGGGGGGCCACACCATAGAGCGGCGGCCCCATGGCCGCGCCGTGGGGTGGTGTGGGGACCCCCAGGCTTCCACCGCCTTTGCCCTTTCGCCTATTTATTCCTCCCGAGACGTAAACCCTAAATATATTCCACTTCTCCCCTAAAAACACCCGAGGTCGCCGTCATCGTCATCCCGAGATCGGGAGGGTTCTGGAGCTCTCCCTGGCACCATGCCTGTAACTTTTTAATATGTTTGATTAATGATTGTGTTTCTTTCCTTTTTTTTCTGATTTTTTGTGTTTGTGTCTGTGTTTGTTAACACCTGACATTAAAACCAATGATCATAACTTTCTTAAAACACAACCCTTGTGATCAAGTCAGGACAAGAAAGCTTAGCATCTTCATCCATCACACTCTTTTGGCAAAAGACCTTTTTGAAAATGTTTTGATTTTAGAAGAAACCCAAAGGCCCAGTTTTGAGAAAAACAAATGATAACTTCCAAAAATATATGAAAAGTATATTGGAGCTAATCATCTCCAACCTGTTTTCAACCAAGATGTTTTTGCAAGTATTTCAAAAAATCCTTCTCACTTCCTTCTTTTGCAAAAACAATAAGAGGGGACTATGTTACCCCTATGTTTACCTCAATTATATTCTTTTGGAAATAAAAACTTTTTAGCTGAAAATATTTACAAAATCCTCTTGTCATGATGTGGCTTGATCACTAACCAAAATTAACACTTGATAACACATCCTGGAAACTAAATTGAAGAACTCAATGGCTTGAGTGAACTTGTGTGTCTTGTTATTTTATCTGCTTGTTGTTTGATTTTTATCTTGTGTTTGCTTTGACATATTTATTTCTGTTTGTTGATTAAATTTGTGTTTTTTGAAGTAAATAAAACCTAGTAATAACAATATCAAGCATCAACATCTTATTCCATCATACTTATATTCCATCCTTGTTTTCGCTTAAAGACTTCCAACTTTGGAGACATGCCTCTATGTCCAACTTTGTTCTATTCACCAATGTACCTTCATAAATATCTTTTCCTATGTATATTCTATCTATCCAAGTTATTTATTTGGATATTGAAACACTTTTGTATCATCTTCCAAAGCCCTTTTGAAGGCATCCCCAAATTTATGATCATATTTCTTTTATTATGAAGCACTTTGTCCATGTTACTCCAAATCACTCCTTATTGTTTTCAGGCCCAATGAACCTACCCTTGACATCTCCATGAGCTATACATCACCTCCATATGGTCCATTTATTTTCCAATAGCAATTTAATTATTCTTCTCTCATGGTTTTTAGCCTATTAAATAAACCCCTATTTTCACCCTTTTTCCACTTGGTGTCTCAAATATTTTCTAAGGAGTTGTTTATTAAAAATCACTTTTGATTCCTATATTATGTACTCTCTCATCCCAACTCAAAAATATTTGTTTTAAAAGCATTTTACTATTGATTATTTTCCATTTTCCAAAAAGCCAGAAATGGACTTTAAAAGATTTTGTGAAGAAAAGTATTTCCTAAAATCTTATAAAATTTACCCAACATGCCTATGGTCATGTGGGACTTATTTACACAAAAACATTTGGTAGTTGTGCTTAAATTATTTTTGGATAAAACATTTAAAACTGTTTCTGCCATTTTTGAATTCCCAAAATTTTGTGAAAGAAATGTTTTCAGAAAAACATGAGACCACCAACCCTAAACTTAATTTTTCACCCTCTATCCATTAGACACAATATTTATCATATGTTATATTCAAAATATTGGTGAAAATAATCAAAAACCACTTCTGGTTATTTTGGACATTGTTGACTTCATCCATGTCTTGATCAGTTATTGGACTCTCTCTGCTCTCTCATGTTCTGTGAGATAGAAAACATCCTCCCCAACCTCCTAGACATGGTCTAGCTGATCCACCACCTCTCTCTCTCTCTACCTCAGCCAACCGCAAATGGACAAGGATGGTGCTCACCCTCTCTTTCTCTATCCACCACCATAGTCCATTCCAGGCAAAGCCCTTGCGCCACAAGGCTCCTCGTGCGTCATGTGACTCTCTAGAAGGAACCCACCCCCTATCCTTGTCCTCTTCTTAATTGGCCATGAGCTGGCCATGGCGCCTAGAGCGCACTTGCCACGTCCATCACGTTCCGCCACTTGGAACACATTCCTAAGCTCAACACCACGTCAACCAGCTCCGCAAGCTCTCCAGGAACTCACCCGAGCCCCCCATTCGTCTCCTCTCGCTCTCCTTCTCCCTCGAGCTGTTGTCGAACACCTGCGGGTGTATGCGATTTCACTCGGCTCCCACTCGCCTCAAGCCTCCTCCTCCCCTTTCCTCTCTCCCTGGAGGATCCCCTTAGCATACCACGCACCTTGGACATCACGCCCTCTCTCCTTGAGGCCTGCAACCGAGCCGCCATGGTCGTTGTGGGCGCCGTCCACCGAGCTCTGCGGCCAGGCCTTCTCGAGCCCCCTATTTGTTTTCCACTCGTGCGCACCACCTCCTTGTCCCTCTAAACGAGCCCTCGGAGCAAAAGTCCCCTCCCATTCTCTCTACATCGCTGGAATTGAACCGGAGCCATCCGCGGACCACTACCCCGTCGAGCAGTGGCCACATGGTGTTTCTTCCTCCTTTTTATTATCCCCTACGTCCCTTGGGTACTCACAACGCTCGTGCACCTCCTAATTAGTTTTTCCACTCACTGCAGGGGTGCCGCCGACCATGACCTCGTTCCGTCGCAGTGGGTCCCCGGCGACTACCCCGTTCTGGCCTCCTTCTTCAGGAACCAGCGGGTGCATAGGCTCCGCCTTGTCTCCCTGGACCTTCTGGTACTTCCTGCGTTTCCAGGAGACCACGGGAGAGCCCGGCGGCGAGCTCGCGCCTCCGCGACGGCGCTCGGAGAGGACTCCATCGTCGGTTTTGGTCACCGTCGACGCCCTCCTGCGTGGACGTTTCGTGGCCGTCCGATCTAGATCGGACGGGAGTGTACCGCTTTGCCTCAACCTTGGCTGTTGGGCTTGTCCCAGCCGTGGCCCAGTCTCGCGTTTTAACTCTTCCCGCGCGGGAGAGCTCTTGGCAGGCCGGCCCAGTTCGCCGATCTGGCTTGTTTCCTCTCCGTAGGTTGTTCTTTTTCTTTTTCCCTGCAGATCCAGATCTGATGGTTTACTTTAAATCGAAATAAAAATGTTAACAAGTGAATCTTGCCTAACTAAAGAATCACAGGTGTAGATCTACTAATTATTAACCATCTCCAACTTGTAAATCTGGGTTTTGTGCTGTATTTTAGGAGAAATAAAATAAAATGAAGAGGCACTCATTAACACCATTTCTTTAATAACTTGAGTTTTATGTATCCAAAACATGCAAACTAAACTGTTCTGAGTATCCCCTGAAAATGTCAATCTTTGGAAGTTGACTTTGTGTTGACTTGAGTTGTGGTGTGAAAATTGCATGCATGTCAGTTTTAGGCCAGAGAGCACTTCTGTGATTTGTTTACTTTTATTGGTGATGGTTTTTTAGGTGAATCCAATTGTGTTGGTTTGCTAGTGACTAGGAGCACCTTATACTATATTTTCATGATTTTAGGAGTTACATAATAGGCTTGGTGGATTATTTAGTAAATAGCTCTTTTCTATCTATTATTGATATGCCTTTAATAAGTTGTGTGTTATATTGTTTCTGTTATAAAATTGATTCCTAGCATGTGTAGGTTATTAATAAATGTTTGATAGGTTTTTTAAGTGTGAAACTATCATGTTAGGACTTGTGTGTGAAAAACCATGGTTGTTAGGATTTTATTCTCATAGGGTGTTTTCCTAGTATTAATAGGTTAAATCTTGTTATTCTTCATATTGGTATAATGACTTGAATAAATGCTTTAGTATTGTTTTCCATAGCATAGATACTGTTATTCTAGCATATTATACTTTCTTGCATTCTTGAGTCATCCCTAGATAAATTTGTCATGATATGCTAGTTTTAGATGATTTTCTGCCATAAGTTGTTATTTGCATGCTTAATTTTTGAGGCATTGATTAGATTGTTATTTTGATATTACTAGCATGTCTAGGTGTTGTTTTCTCTGTTATTTGGATGTTAATCTTACAGATCCATCATGCTAGAATAAGTCATGTTTAATGATCTCTTATGGTTATGCATGTCTGCTTGTCTAAATAGCCCTTTTTCATGTCTAGAATTAACAGTTGTTTTGCTCCATGATTATTTTCATGCATTGAGTGATGCCATGGTATGTTTGGTATTGATTTGTATCTGTTATTAGGTTTCTTAGGTACTGGTTATATTATTTCTCCATGTTTAGAAAAACATGTTTCACTATGGGCTTGTAATATTCTTGTTATTATTTTCCTATGCATGTGTATGTGTTCCTAGGTTGTTTTCTTGTTATTTTGTTCATCCTCATGAAGATCAGAGGGTCATTTGACCTTATTTTAGCATGATATGATAGTGGCACACCCACTGAACTCATGCCATTTTGGTTGAGGATCCATAGCACCTATTCTAGTGTTATTCATGTGTGTGTTCTGTGCATGTTTTGCTCGTTGGTGTGCACCCTAGTGATATTATTTGTGAGTGTACTTGTTTGCTGAAATTCTTGATGTATGTTTACTTTTTGTCAAGTTTTTTCCTTTGTTTGGTTCTGATTGGGTTTTTCCTTTTTTAGTTTACGACGTTAGATAACGAAGACGGTTTTATTTCCCGGAGAAGGTTTGTATTGCAACTCTTGTTTATTTCAAGAGCAAGACCAAGAACAGTGCCAAGGCAAGCCACTCTAAATGCTTGCTGTTGTTTTACTTATCATTGTCTATCATGCATGCTTTACTTCTGAAGTTTTATAAAAGTTGATTCAAAAACTATTTCCTCAAGTGGACTATACCACTATCTTGTTTATGTATCTAATATGCTATATCCACTATATAACCTTGGTGTTACCAAGCCCTTTATATATTTTAGTTTCATCTCTTAATAAACTTAAGTCCCTTAGAGCACATTTTAACTTGAGGTTTTTGGAAAACCCCCGAGGAAAGGTGCGACCTTGTCTGAGGGGGGTATGTGGAGAAGGAAATGTTTTCGACTTGTTTTCCAAAAATGACACATAACCTAGTCTTCGCCGGACATACAAGTTGTGCTGCCACATTACCCCAATATGGGAACAGGGTCTAGCTAATTGCTTGTTGGTGTTAGTCCGTGCCTACCTCAAAGTTCTATAGGGGTTAGAGTCCCCCGAACCGAATTGTCGCCAAGAGGGAGATACGGGACATTCATAGTGTGGGATTAAGTTCACTACCGGTTGCAGCAATTGGGTCTCCTGCCATGGAGGTGTGTCGTCAGGGGAAAACGGATCGATACGGTTGACTCACTCGGTGCCGGGGAGAACAAACCCAGTTGAAGAGGTAGACATTTACTAGCGCTTACATAGTGGATGGTTAGGACCAGTTATCCGATGTATGCATACTGTCTCGGACAGTCCGTGGTTGTTCACTGCGGATGTACTGGATCTTGTGGATTGTGTACACCTCTACAGAGTAAAATTATTCAGAATAGCCGCATCCTCGGATATGGACAGTTGAATGGCCATGTAGCTAGAATTGTGTCAATGTTTTCAAAAAGCTGGAAAGTGTTTTGGAACTTGTACCTCGGAGGTACGTTGAAAGGGAATGATTGTACCATTGAGGTACGGGAAAAATGATGGTTTTGAAGAGGTGGTTTTTCCAAGAAGTTTTGCAAAGAAAAACTTTCTTTTATTTACAATGCTTTAACAAAACCTTGTGGATATGCAATATCTACAAGAGAAATAAAATATATTTTGAAGTATCTTCTTCAAAAAAAACAACTAAAACTTGTGCAACCATGATGTGTCTTCAATTCATCATGGCTAGTTGAACCTTAATTACAGCCTTCCTACCACCTTTATATATGCATTCTTGCATGTTTAGCTTTGGGGTGTCTTGCGAGTACATTCCAATGTACTCACAATGGTTTCGTCCCTGGCTATTGTCTTAGGCAAGACTTTGAGCAGAAATCCGGAGGACCTGAAGAAGATGGTGTCACTCACGGCTGTGCGAACTAGGAACGTCTCCGAGTCAGTACCCTATAGGTAGTCAAGGCATGACTTGGGTTTACCACGAGTGTGTTTTGTAGACTTCCTCTATTCTAGTGTGTGTTCCTGCCCTGCGTGGCAATTCTTTTTCAACTGTGTCATGTGACCAGTTGTATAAGACGTGTATTCGTGTAGTGGATGTTGTAATCTGCAATTCCAACTCGAGTATGTTGTTCACGACTAACTGATCATGGGACCGTGAATGTATGCATACTGGAGGTCTCGGACTGCTAGTCTGGGGTCCCCACAATACCGGGAGGGAAATTCATCACCGGGGGGTCTACACCACCATGCCCTCCTCCAAAGTGATGCGTGAGTAATTCATCCCTGGACTACGGGTCCATAGTAGTAGCTAGATGGTTGTTATATCCACTTTGTACCTCATGTTTAGCTCTTGTGAGCTTCCTAACATGATCAAGATCATCTTTATGTAATGATACATGTTGTGTTTGCTGGGATCTGATGAATGTTGAATTATATGTCTTCTGATTATCAATCTATCATGCTATCATCATGCATATGTTATTTATGATCTTGAATGCTCTTCGCTATTAGTAGATGCTCTAAGAAAGTAGATGCTAGTAACTCCAAGAGGGAGTATTTATGCTTGATAGTGGGTTCATGCCTCCTTTGCATCCGTGCTCGAGTGACAGAAACGTGACGGATGGAGGATGTGATGTTGCCATTAGGGAGAAAACAACAATGCTTTGTCTAAGGATAATGTTATTGTTTACATTACTGACAGGGGGATGATAACCTGGTATGCCAAGTTCCGAGGAATAACCCGTCCCACAGGACGGTGTGCAAGATCCGGCTAAGAATAAAGAAGCTTGTGAAGGCCCAAGCTCGTGGGCCACATGACCCGGGTTATGGGTTGCTGTAAAGGAAAGTCATGGTTAGTGCGCCGTGTCCGGGTAGGCTCCGAGATGTGCCTTGCCGAATAAGCTAGGGGGTACGGGTGCTTTATAAACCGACCCCCGGGCATAGTTTTAGGTAGAGATCTAAGAACCCTAGCAATATCGAGTGATATCGAGCATCCAGTGTAATCCCTAATCGAGTTATCGTATCGAGAGTAGAGATCCGGCGACTTCGATTGCCGGCTATCAGATCGAATTGCACCATGTTTTCCCTTGAGCTAAACCCTCTCCCAAACGCCTGTGTCGACTTGCCCCAAGATCAGTTACCCCTGGTAACATCTGCCGTGATTATCCCACGACAGTTGGCGCCCACCGTGGGGCCTGCGTCCAAAGGTGTTTACATCACGGGAGAAGCTCGAAAGGGCATGGAGAACCTCGTCGTCGGTGAGATCTACGACGACCACGAAGGAAAGAAGATGGTGGACGATTCCGGCTGGGGGTCGGAGTCGGATCGCCTCGAATCCGGATCTGTCGTGACAATCGGCCGAATCAGCGTCTTCATCGGCATGGTATGTACTTCTGGCTCGGTTCCTGACAATTTTGAATCTGATCCTGTGCCAGGGGAGGCTGCGTACGCCCAACCAGATAGAGAAGAGTCAGTCGGAACAACAGACCAGATAGAGGAGCCCATCATACAGTGGGAACAGTCGGAGGAGCCGGCATGGACCCCACGTGACCCGAGCAATGGAAAGGATGATACTGAATCTATCAGGGACTTGCTGGAGGACCGGTACAAGGAGGAGAACGGCGAGGAAGAACAGCATGAATTTACACCGGATATCATGCGCCGAGTTGCAGTCTACGCGGCTCCCGCGGTCAATCTTAACCAAGAAAACGCAGCCGCGGCGCCAGTCGGGGCGGCTCAGGCAGTGGCCCAGCAGCAAGGTACGGTTAATCCGGTCTTGGTCCGGGTTGACGGAGAATCGGCATCGGTCACCAGTCGCGCAGCAGATGAGGAGCAACACGCCAACATGTTCGGGTTTCAAGCAAACCGGACACCAGGGGCGGGTCCCTCGAATCCACGTCACCCGGCCCTGTTCGATAATAATTTGATTTTGGATCCTACAGTCCTCGCCACAGTTATCACCCCGGAAAACGCGGCAGAGCGTGTCAGAGATCTGGATGTGGCTCGTCGTGCATTGGAACAACAAAGAAGGCAAGTGGAAGCAGATAGACAGGGGATGGCTGCACGGCAGCGCGAGCTGGATGCATTAGAAACCCGACTCCAGGAGGAAACGTCTAGAGTGCATCAAAGGCACCGAACAAGGCTGCCAGCAACGGGAGGAGTTATTAACCCGGCTGCGCTATTTATCACACCTCAAGGTCAGCCAGTCCCACCGGTGAACCAAGGAACCGCACCACAACCAGAGATAATAGGAACACAGCCGACAAGCGCGCCAGCCGGGTTACCCTTGCCACAGACTGGGGTGACAACCGGCAATACCCTGCCACCACCACCACCATCACGGTTCCGCACACCAGCAGGTCATTACAACAATCCCATGGACAACGTGTACGCAGCAACGCTCGCATTGAACCAGATTCCTGTAGGAGATTCGCCTCATGCAGAAGGAACCCGGCGAGCGATCGATCTGCTACACACCGCGGTAGCACAGCAAGCCAATTATCCGGATCACAGAAGCGGAATGCATGGGACGCCGTACGCCAGTCAGCAACAGGGCAATATCCAAACAAGTTCAGCACGACGGAGGGAAGAGCAGCAACAAATGCCGCCCCCACCTCGTGTCCAGGCAGTACCAGCAGCGTCAGCAGCACAGGCCGTCGTGGATAGCTCCAGGGCCCGGAGAGCCGGGGCCGGGTCTGTGGCGCGCGGATTGCCAGTGGCACCACGCCCCGCTGTACCGCCGGCTGGATCACAAGCTTCCAGAATAAGACCAGCTTCAATCGTCCTCGCAGGACCAAAATGCCTTTCGGATGACATCAGAGCTGAGCCTTACCCGGAAAAATTAAAAGAGCCGGGAAAAGTAGTGAATTATGAGCCGACCATGGATCCAGAAACATGGTTAAGTAGTTATGAGATGGCGATGTCAATTCGCAATGCGTCCGAGAATCTCCAAGCCAAGTTCATGTACTTGATGATGTCAGAAGGAGCGGCAAAGTTATGGTTCGCCAATCTGCCGGAAAGATCGATCAAGTCCTGGGAAGAATTGAAGACCGCATTTGTCAAGCATTTTCATGGAACGTGCAGGAAGTTGTTCACTATTGATGACTTAGAACGATGCGTTCAGAAGAAGGGAGAGTCGGCACGCAGTTGGGTGCGCCGGGTTATGGAGATACTCCACTCGTCCACAGACATTCAGCCCAAAGATGCGCTACAGGCTATGGCAAAAACATGCAAGTATGTCCCTTTAGTACAGAAGTTAACTCGCATGAAATCTAGTCGGAACGCTTCAGAGGTTACGATGGGAGAGTTGATGGATGCATGCAACAAACACGCCACAACGGACACTACAGAAGAGGAGGCTGACGATAAAAAAGCAAAGGCAAGCACAAGTAATAGCGGAAAAACCGGCAATGGATCAACGCCGGGTAACAATGGTAACAGCCAGAACAAGCGCCCGTTTGAAGGGGGCTCCGAGTTTGTCGCCAATACAGAAGCCGGGTCTTCAAGACCCAGGGCAGAAGGAAATTTCGGTACCGGAAATCACAATCAAGGAAACTACCAAGGGCCGCCCAGGCCGAGTAACAATTGGGACATCTTCAGAATGGCGTGCCCAAAACACAGCAGGAACGGTAGGCCGGCTAACCACTCCTTGGAGCAGTGCGCCGACCTACAGAGATGGAAGAACGAAGAAGTGAACAGGGCTATGCGAGGTACAGGTCGGGGGGGAGGACCGGGTCCGGGTGGAAACCCTGGCAATGGCCCACCCCCAGCCGGTAACCCGGCAGCTGGAAACCAGGGCAACAACCAAGGGGGAGCTGGAGGTTTCCAGGCTAACCCCAAACAATTGGGCCAATACCACGTGCATACCACAGGGGGCTCTAACAAGGACAAAAAGATATTAAAGCAAGCGGTCAACTCAGTTTCATCAGCTGTCCCGAGATACTTGAGATGGTCAGAGCAAGAAATAACTTGGAGCAGAAGGGATCACCCGGACAGGGTGGAACACCCAGGAGTCCTAGCACTAGTAGTCGCACCGCAGGTCAATGGATATGAGCTGAAAAAGGTTCTGATGGATGGTGGAAGCAGCATCAACATATTGTATTGGGAAACCTTCCTACGCATGGGCCTCAAGGAGTCTCAGCTGCAAAAAAGCTCAACAGTTTTTCATGGGATAGTGCCGGGTCACTCAGCGTGTCCCGAGGGAAAGGTCGCATTGGAGGTAGCTTTCGGGGAGTCAAAGGATAATTATCGAGTTGAGTGGCTCACCTTCGAGGTAGTCAAATTGCGAAGCCCTTATCACGCATTGTTCGGAAGACCGGCTTATGCCAAATTCATGGCTAGGCCATGCTACGTGTATCTGGAACTAAAAATCCCGGGTCCCAAGAAGACCATTACCATACATGGAAATCGAGACATAGCAGCTGAATGCGATGAAGGAGATGCGGCAATGGCAGAGCAGGCCTGCAGAAAAGAAGAACTCAAGCACTATCGGTCTCAAGCAGACCCGGAGGACAGAACTACATCAAAAAAGCCGAGTATAGAAGGCGAAAAAGCAAAATCCAAGGTAACGCAAGATGCTAAAATGGTGGCCTTAATCGAAGTTGACTCCCCCAAGCAATCCGCTGTGAAGGAAGAAGCTACACGGCCGCTCACAACCAGCCAAGTCATGGAAACACCCCGTCCGGGTTGGCTATCAAACCCGGTACTCATCAGGAAAAGGTCCAACATATGGAGGATGTGCATTGGTCAAGCCATATCAGGACCGGTGCTTATAAAGAACTAAACGATGTAACGGGCAGCAGGTTTCAGACGCGCTCTTTTCCTACCCAGGGTACCTAAGGGGACTGGAAGGTTTTTAATGAGGCGGCCTGCTGACCCAAAATTTCTAGTATCAATAAAGAGATGGTTATCAAGTCCTATGTCATTTCACCCTGATTACAAGTAAGTAGTATCCATGCGACATCAATAATTCAATATCATCAAAAGCATCGAGTGCATGTAGGTCTTGGGGGTTGGTTGCTCAAGTAACTAGCCACTAACCTGAATGACCCGGCATAGATGTCTATAAGTTGTAAGGGCCGACTACTCGCAAACGAGTATGGCTGCAAGCTTATAACTGGGCAAAGGAGCCAACTTTTCTTGACTTTTCTTACTTAAGCTCGATGTGACTCGCACCAAAAGTGGCATGATTCGTTCGCTTATGATTAAAATCAGCCATGAAGCCCAATGGGACTTGCCTGACCCTGTTTTCGTATAGATGTAACAACATGGTATCCACGCGAAAGCCGGCTTATAGTATAAGATAGTCAAAAGGGTCATCTAAACCACAAGTTTATGCAGAGTACAAGGCTGATAGCCGGAAACTCAATGATTATCAAGCATAACTTCAGTACTTACACGGGATGGCCTTAGGGTTTCGACTTGGTAAAAAATAATTTGTCCTCTGAGAAAGGCCACGCCCCCATGACTCGTACTTTGGGTCATGGGGACTGGGGACTTCGAAACAGAAACAAACTACTTGGATACCAAGGTTCGAACGGCCCTACCATCCGAGTCTTGGGGACTTTAAGAAAATTTCATTTATCAAAGCCCCTGGTCTTGGAAAAACCGAGTCTGACGAAGGGAGCTAAAAAGAGAGCTGGGTATCAAGAACAAGTTCAAAAGAACAGACAAAATAGCATGATTATCAAAAGGCCGGGAAAGCCGCAAAAGTATGTCACCGAATAGAAGTACATTACAAGTTATGGCATCGGTATCAGAAGTGCACAGGCGCACCATTAACAGAATAAATAGTTCAAATAAAAAGGCCCCACGTGACTAAGGTATTATGACATCATTACCCTACTCGGCCTCCTGAGTGCGGTCTTCCGGGTCTTGCTCCTGGGCCTGCTGCTTAGCTTTCCTGGCAGGGCCACCCGGACTCACCGCGCCAGGGCGGATAGGTGGAAGGACGGATGGTGTAGAGGCGGACGGCCCTGATTTTAACTCGGCCTCCCTCTTCGCAGCTGCCTCCTTCTTCTTGGCCGAATAATCAGCCCACTTCTCCAAGAGGTCAAAAGGCGGGGGTGCTTCCTCTGTGATAACTTTGCCATCGGCGTCATACGCAGTCATTAGCGTATTCAGGTCCAAGCTATCGGCTAAAGTGGTAGCAGAGGGGCGCACGGCTGACTGAATGGCCTTGAAGTCCTTAGGTGTAAATTTGGCACCATCCGCCTTGAACTCGGGAAACCCGGATATTATCTTCGCCGGGTCAAGCTTCGGAAAGTAGGCTTTGGCCAAGGTCAAAGCCCGGGTTATACCAATGCGGCATGATGAACGCTTCCAGAGTTCAATCCAGCCAGGTACAGTAGAGCAGGCTTGGACGAGATTCTCTTCACCCGGATAGGCTTCCGTGGGCCAATGTATGGCATCCAATATAAATTTTGTGCCGGCAAAGAAAGTCCGGAGCACAGTCTTCAGGGTCTTAGCCTTGGCAATAGTATCTTCCTCTAGAGGTGCAAGGTTGGCACCTACAGTTGAAACAGAAGCAAGAAGGTATCAGTAATCCAGAGTGGTGCATAACAGAAAGCATGAAATTAGTCGGCAGACAAAAACTTACTAAGTAAGATCTGGTAAGTATCGGTGACTTGATCCGATAAATTCTTCAAGTCGGTCTGAGCGGTGAGGCACTTCTTCTTATATTTGGAAACATCCTTCTTCAAAGTTTTCATGTCATCCTCGAGGATTTCCCGCCGTTTTATCTCGGCAAGAAGAAGTTGTTCGGTCTTCAGTAACGTTTCATCAGACCGGGTTATCTGTGCCTGTAAGTAGGAAAGAACGCAAGAACCAGTTGAATGTTATGACAAGACAAATATGGCGTGAAGTACCAAGCATAACTTTTGCAAGTCATACTCGGAACTTGGGGACTAGATATGCAATATGAGTTGACAAGCACTCTTACCTGGTGCTCTGCAGCCATGCGCTCTAAAGTCTCGCTCTCCGAAGCCTTCATGGTGAGGAGCGTGTTCATCAATTGTTCAAAGGTATCTTTATCCGTGTCAGAAGACCCGGGGCCTTGGAAATTCCGAGAAGAGGTTTTCTTTTTAGAAGGAGGTGGAACCCGGGTCATTTGAGCGTTGGAGTCCGATACTCCTTCTGCATCCAAGGTTGCAGCCTTTTTCTTCTTGCTTGCATGGGAAGCAATTGGATACTCGGTTTCCTGGGTGTCCGGATTAATCAGCGGTGTTTGTTTTTCACCGCCAGACACGGCTGTAGTCTTATCAGCCGGGCTCCCCTGACCCGGGCCCTCGTCTTCCGCTTCCTCTTGGTCGCTAACAATGACCGTGGCCCTGTAAATGTTATCAAGAAGCAGTTAAATACGCAGTCAGGAAAGGGTGATGAAGTGTGGAAGAGCATCTGGAAGGTGATCTTACCCGGTATTCACCGCAAAGTCACAAGGAAACCCGTCATCAGACTCGGGAGAGGCTGAAAATTGTCAGGTTAGATGTCATATAAGAATGGTTCAAGGGGAATGTGCCGGTCGAGAAAAGATAGAGTAATTACCGGCCCGCCGAGTGGGGGTCGAAGAGATACCCGGGTTAATGGCGTCGTCACCCGGGTTATTTCGAGTTGACCTACGCTTGATCATGGGCGACTCCTTCAAGAATGGCCGGTGGAATAACGTCAAGATAGTTCAGGTATATCATTAAGGTAATGTGAATTGAATGCGAGGAGGGGATATGAAACCTTGGAAGTGGCCTCTTGAGCTTTTCTTTTGGATCCGACTTTGGTTGCCGGCTCCGGTTCATCCTCGTCGCTGGCGGATTCTACTTTGCCATCCGAGTCTTCTTCCTCATCATCCTCTTGTTCTGAGTATCATCCAAGTTACGGTTGGAAGTGAAGGGGTTATGGTGAGTTCAAGGGAATCAAATAAAAGTCAAAGAGTACCTTCATCCGAGTGAACAGTCTCTTGCTCCTCTGGACCTTCGGAGCTAGGGGAGGCATTGGTTCTCCAAAAGTCGTCGTCAGCCTGAGAGGCGTTAATGCACGGGTTATCAACTGTATCAAGTGGAAAGAACGAAAGTAAAGGCGTCAGAGTCGGGCTTTTACCTCGGGAGCTGGGTTTTCGAGCGTGAAGGGCTCTAACCCGGATATGTTCCGGATTACTTCGAGCTTTTCCGTCAAAAAACCCTTGATGGTTTTATGAGTGTCGCCAGGTGCGAAGATGTTATCGGAGTATCGGAGCGGATCGGAAGGCTCTCCTGAATACTCGCACATCAACTTTGTGCGGATGGAATTGGGCTGAATCCTAAAATCGACCCAGGTCTTCACTAGGTTGAGCCCAATGAGACCCTGGGCTGTAAGAGTGGCGATTTTGGCTAGCAAGGGTTGAATTGCCTCCCTATCCGAGTTAGGGGCAAAGGCACTAAACTTATCAGAGATGTCAAGAAGACCCTCCGAATAACCCGGCAGTTTCTTTTGGCCGGGTGGGGAAGTGTCTTGACAGTAGAAGTATGAAAGCTGCCAATGCTTGACATGGGAATTAAGGGTGAGGGGTGGCATCAGAGAGTTTTTGCGGCGCTGGATCGAAACCCCGCCGCAAGCGAGAAGCGCCCCATCACCGCTTTCGCGGCATGGTTTGCATTGAAAAAGCTCGGTAAAAAGAGCTAGACTTGGCGGGGTGCACAAGTAAGATTCGGAAAGGACAGTAAAATGGGAAATATTTAGCACAGAATTGGGTCCGATATCAAAGACACGAAGGCCGTAGTGGCTGAGGACGTCACGGAAAAAAGGGTGACCCGGTGGTCGAAAACCCCGGGTCACATGTTCCACGAAACAAATTACCTCATCTTTTGTAGGGGTGGGCCGGGTCTCCTTACCCGGTACCCTCCACTGGATATTTTCCTGAGGAGGAAGAATTCCCAGTTCCACCAGCTCCTCCAACTTGGCCTTTGTGACCATAGACCGCGCCCAGTTGGCGGAAATGGTGTTGGTGGCCTTGGCCTTGGTTGGAGTTTTCCCCTGTTTCTTGGGAGCCATGTGGCTGACCTGCAAAGTACAAAGTAAGAAGGAAATTAAGACATGGAAGTTGCGAGCCGGCTAAGTATAGGCCAGATAATATTGAGGTATGAAGAGTTACGGGAGACCCGGGTGTTAGCCCGCAGAGCAAAGTTTGAAAGTTTCCGGGTATCAGGCATTGTGGTGAAATTTATGGGATCTAAATGATGAAGAAGCCTTTTGAATAGGATGGACGGCGGCCTAAGTTCCAGACGTGAATAAAAGAAACTGAAAAGGAATGGTCTAGCCGGGTGATTGATGCGAAGGCGGAAACTTTGGGTAGTTCGAGCCTAGATTGGAAGTTTTATCTTCGGATTTGTGGCAAGAATAATGATTGTGGGTAGTAGGGGAGCGGATTGGAGCACGCACTTCGTCCTTTGTGCGAGCTAGAAGAGACTATGGGTATTCTAATTCGGCCTAGTCAAGAAATCCAAGGCGGGCCGATCTGGATCTAATCTGAGGAAAAATCAAAGGTTGCGAGGGCAAATTGATGGGTGCAAAAGGTTTACCGGAGGAGATCTGAGGGAAGCCTTGCGGAGGCAGATGGCGCAGGCCTGGTGTCCCTTCGCGGTTCTTGGTGGGCCGGATGAGGATTCGCCGGCGGATCTTGGCGGCGGCGCGGGGCGAACGGTGGCGGAACGTAATCTCCGGGCGATGGGTTCCGGTGACGTGCACGGAAGTTCCGTGGTGGCGCTCAGGGAGAAAGAGAGCTCAGAGGGAGAAAGGAATGGAGTGGAGGAAATGAGCCGTTAGGGTTCGGGTTACTCCTAAGGGGCTTTTTTATAGTGCAAATGGATAAGCCCGGTTTGGTGAGTGGAGGCCGAAAATTATGGGGGTAAACGGCTATTTATTTAAAGTTTCTCCGAGATGTGCGCCAAGTATTGAGCAAAGCATCCGGATAAAAGAAAGAAGGGGATTCGTCCCGTGATGACAGGATTGGTTATCGAGCATAGGATCTTGGTATTATTATTATGGTTTGGACCCAGAAGTTTGAACCACGGTGTTTGGAGGGAAAACTTGGGTTATTACATGGCCACCAAGGAGCAAGGCCTAGCTGAATATCAAAACATCTTAACTTGGCTTTCATATGCCCGTATGTTCGACGTCTTTGCAGGGAATAGCAAGTGCTTCAAGGAGGATCCATGAAGCCCAGGCTATTCTGGGGACTACTGACAGGGGGATGATAACCTGGTATGCCAAGTTCCGAGGAATAACCCGGCCCACAGGACGGTGTGCAAGATCCGGCTAAGAATAAAGAAGCTTGTGAAGGCCCAAGCTCGTGGGCCACATGACCCGGGTTATGGGTTGCTGTAAAGGAAAGTCATGGTTAGTGCGCCGTGTCCGGGTAGGCTCCGAGATGTGCCTTGCCGAATAAGCTAGGGGGTACGGGTGCTTTATAAACCGACCCCCGGGCATAGTTTTAGGTAGAGATCTAAGAACCCTAGCAATATCGAGTGATATCGAGCATCCAGTGTAATCCCTAATCGAGTTATCGTATCGAGAGTAGAGATCCGGCGACTTCGATTGCCGGCTATCAGATCGAATTGCACCATGTTTTCCCTTGAGCTAAACCCTCTCCCAAACGCCTGTGTCGACTTGCCCCAAGATCAGTTACCCCTGGTAACATCTGCCGTGATTATCCCACGACAATTACACACTTTGCTTACTGCGATTATCTATTGCTTGCAACTTAATACCCAACGTTTGTTCGGATGATATTCGGAGGGTGGATTATTAGTCATAGATGCAGTTGGATTATGGTCTATGTATTTTGTTGTAATGCCCACATGAATAACATAGTAATCTTTATGTCTTGCATATGCACTACGGTTCAGCCTTCATTTCTATCAATTGCGCAACTGTTATTTGTTCACCACACATGTTATTTATCTTTTAGGGAGAGACACCACTAGTGAACTGTGGACCCCGGTCCATTTTCCTCATACTGATAAAACACCTACTGCTTTAATAATGTTCCTACTGTTTTCCACACCATACGTTTAAACTTTTTGTGCTCAGCAAAACCGGTGAGATTGAAAACCTCATTGTTCGTTGGGACAAAGTGATTTGATTGTGTTATGTAGGTTCCACGTTTCTGCTAAACCGGTAGTGCGCCCTGCCACCTCAGCTGCATCAGCCTTTATAGACTGCTTGTCCTTCTACTGGTCGATTCAACCTTGGTTTCTTTTCTGAGGGAAAACTTGCTGCTGCACTCTTCACAACCTTTATCTTGGGGTTTACCAACGAGGGCGTCTACTACACGCCATTAACAAGTTTTCTGGCGCCGTTGCCGGGGAGGAAGAGAATTTCTGCAAGGGGAGTCTCTCACTTCCAATCTCTTTACTTTGTTTTTGTTTTGCTTATTTTATTTTATTTTTTCTTGTTTGCTTCTCTTTATCAAAAACACAAAAAATTAGTTCTTATTCTAGCTGTAGTTTTATTCCTGTTTTTAATCTTGTTAAAATGACTACTCCTGAGAACACTAAGTTCTGTGACTTTACTAGCACCAACAACAATTATTTCATTAGCACACCTATTGCTCCACCTGCTCCTACTGCTGATTTTTATGAGATTAAGCCTGCCTTGTTAAACCTTGTTATGAGAGAGAAATTTTCTACTGTTGGTATTGATGATGCTGCTGCCCATCTTAATAATTTTGTTTAACTATGTAAAATGAAAAAATATAAAGATGTAGATGGAGATATTATTAAACTAAAAAAATTCCTTTCTCTTTGATAGGAAGAGCTAAAGAATGATTGCTATCTTTGCCTAGAATTAGTATTGATTATTGGACTAAGTGTAAAGATGCTTTCATTGGAAAATATTTTCCTCCTGCTAAGATTATATCTTTAAGAAGTAGCATTATGAATTTTAAACAACTTGATAATGAGCATGTTGCTAAAGCTTGGAAAAGAATGAAATCTTTAGTAAAGAATTCCCACTCATTGACTGACTACTTGGATGATCATCCAAACCTTTTATGCAGGACTGAAATTTTCTTCAAGAAACCTTCTGGATTCAGCTGCTGGAGGAACCTTTATGTCCATGACCTTGGGGGCAGCAACAAAACATCTTGATAATATGATGGTAAATTATTCTGAATGACATACTGAGAGAGCTACAACTGGTAAGAAGGTAAATTATGTTGAAGAAACCTCCTCTTTGAGTGATAGACTTTATGTTATTATGTCTATGCTTGTTAATGACCATGCTCCTATTTATCCAAACAATGTTCCCTTAGCCTGTTTGGTTGCTCAAGAAGAGCATGTTGCTGTGAACTTCATTAAAATAATAAATTTAACCACAATGCTTATAGAAATAATTTTGGTAGCAACAATTATAATATCCTCCTAATAATAGCAATGATTATGTTAATTATTATGGTAACTCCTATAACAGCAATAAAAGTGTGCCATATGATCTTGAGAACATTCTTAAGAATTTTATTAGTACACAAACTGCTTTCAATAAATCGGTTGAGGAAAAGTTTGGCAAAATTGACGTTCTTAGTTCTAAAGTTGATAGCCTTACTCTTGATGTTGATTTTCTAAAACTAAAGGTTATGCCCCATGATGTTAAGTAAAGTAAAACTTTAAGTGCTATCCAAATTCGAATTGATGATAATGTCAGGATGTTAGCTGAATTGCATGCTAGATGGGAAAAGGAAGATGAAATAGCTAGAAAGAATAATATAGCTAATGTTTGCACCATTACCACCACTATTAAAACTAAATATTCTCATTCTAGAAAACCTTCTACTATCAGGTAAAGTAATTGGTGTTGGAAACACTCCCGCTTCTTCTATTAAAAATGCAAAATTGCCTGAAACTGCTAAAGAATGCTCCCGATAATAGTGATGAAATTTTTAGAAACATGGGAGACAATGGTCCCATTAGATTTGCTAAAAATGATCTTGACTTTGATGATTGAAACATAACTGAAGTGATTAAGTTCTTACAAAATCTTTCTAGTTGTCCTAATGCTAGTGCTATGAATATGGCTTTCACTAAACATATTACAAATCATCTCATGCAAATTAGAGAGGATGAATTAAGATGTGAAGCCTCTATCCTTGGAAAGCTAAATGATGGTTGGGAACCTATTATTAAAATTAAAGTGAATGATTTTTACTACAATGCTCTATGTGATCTTCGTTCTAGTATCTCTGTTATGCCCAAGAAACTCTATGATATTCTTGATTTACCACCATAGGAACCTTGTTATTTAAATATTCGTCTTATAGATAATGTTAGAAAGAAACCTTTGGGGAGAGTTGATGATGTTCTTATCATGGTTAATAATAATCTTGTCCCCGTTGATTTTGTTGTCTTGAATATTGAATGCAATGCTTCTTGTCCAATTGTTTTGGGAAGACCTTTTCTAAGAACTGTTGGTGCTATTATTGATATGAAAGAGGGGAATATTAAATTATAGTTCCCACTCAATAAAGGTATGGAACACTTTCCTAGAAAGATAACGAAATTTCCTTTTGATTCATTTCTTCGAACAACTTACAATTTGGATGATTCTTCACTTGAAACACTTGATTCCATTTTTCTAGGCCTAGCTAAAAGGCGTTAAAGAAAAGCACTTCTTGGGAGATAACCCATGGTTTTATTTTTGCTTTTTTTCTCTGTTTTCTTTGAGTTAAGGGGTTTTATACTTATGTAATAACTCCTTTGTATCTTTATTTTCATGTTTTAGTAGTTCCAAGTAAAGTTTCTGATGGAAGTTGGAGTTGGTTTTCAGATTTCTGCGCAGGAAATATATTTCTACTGTCCACCATAAAAAATCGTGAAATACCCATAAAGATTAGAATGGCCTGAAATTTTTTATGCTTATTCATCGGCTAATTACGCAACTTTTTAGTTTTTCAAGTTTTTCGATTTGAGCAACGTAAGTGCCTAAAAAATCATCTTTACAAGTTGTTCTGGTTTTGACAGATTTTCATTTTTCTTGCATTAGCTCTTTTGCGATGTCAAGTGGATTTATTTGCTTCAAGAGTCAAGAGAAGAGGTGATATATGTGATCAAGAATTGTGCAAGGTCAAAGCTTGGGGATGCCCCCCGTGGTTCATCCAAGAATATTTTTAGAAGGCTCAAGCATCTAAGCTTGGGCATGCCCAAGGCATCCCCTTCTTCATCAACTATCTATCAGGTCATTTCTCGTGAAACTATATTTTTATTCGGTCACATCATATAAAGTGTACTTGGAGCGTCTGTTTGATTTTCTTTTGTTTTCCTTTGTTTTATTTTATTTCCTTGCTGAAATAATATCATTGGACCTAGCATCCTTGTTTGGGAGAGAGACACGCTCCAGTTTTTCAGTTGAATACTTGCTATGCTAGTATTCTTATTTTTCTTCTAGTTACTACAAAAATTCCTGTTTAGCTCTTGTTATCATTGCATCTCTTATTCAGAGCTGTTAGTTTTATGTGAAAACTGTCATTTTTGCTTTCTGTAGAATGTAGAGAATTTTTGTTAAAGCATGTTTTGTATGGTGCTTCACTAGTGGAAACAACCCCTTTCTTCCAGGGGGCCAGGAGGCACCTGTCCCGGTTGCAACCAAATCCGATACAAATGTTATGCATTGGTCCCTGTTGCCCGCCCGGGGCAACAAAAATCGCCTGGGGGCATTAGTCCCGGTTCGTGGGGAGACATTGGTCCCGGTTCGTGGCATGAACCGAGACAAATCCCTAGCCGCAGGCCACGTGGCACGCGCACGGGCATTGGTCCCGGTTCAATCCACTAACTGGGACCAATGCCCCTTCCCTTTTTTTTGATTGGTGGAGTTAGTGTAGCCCACGTGGGCCAGCTCCGGCAGTGACACGTCGGAAAAATGCGGGAACAAGAACCCCGCCCGTGATCTTCTTCTCGGCGCCCGCGCCGATCAAGAAGTAATGGCGTGGCGGCCGGAGTAATGGCGTGGCGGCAGCTGCACCGGTTGTGGATGCAAGGCCGGGCGGAGCGACGCTGGCTCGCCATGGTGGCGAAGGACTACCGTGAAGCTGGCCCCTCCAACCGGTCGGCCTACGACAACCGCGAGGAGGACGACGATGAAGACGACGACGCCTAGGCCGGGGCGACCGTAGTTTTTTAAGTTTTTTCGCAATGTTTTACTTTAAATTTCTATGAAAATTGCGTCAAATCAATAAAGTGTGTCGATTTTTATTCTCGATTTATTTTGGGCCGATTGTTGGACTGGGAACGTCGTTTGTCGCCGCGGCGGCCCCAAAACGGCGGTGTTTTGGGCCCTGGGGGCGACACGGCTGGAGATGCCCTTAGTGTGTGTTATTTTACTATGCGCACGAGGCGTTGAAAAAGTGTTCACAAATATTGTTGCGCCGGCGCTCGTGCCCATATTGCACACAAACATGCATCGGATATATATATAGAGAGATAAAAAAGTCAGTACATAATGGAAAGAGTGGGTCTAAACCTAAACGGAGAGCATAGATGCATGATCGATCTACATAATGGCAAGACTATGGATCTGATATCTGCTAGTCATACTCCTGCCTAGGCCTATAGTACTCCGACTCGTAGTTGTCGTAGTCGCCGCCGTCGTCGTCACTATCGTCTGACGGTGCTCTGCACTCCCTCGGAGGATCACGACTCCAGGATTGGGCGTGAGGGTAGCGCAGGCGGGGGTTATCGCCAGCCCTGATGTAGTTCATGACGCTCTGAAGAGTCCGTCTGCCGCCCCACCACAGCCGACGACCGGCCTCGTTGAAGTTCGAAGGAGGCGGGCTGTTCTCCTCGTACCTGGCGAGCGCACTCTCACGCCGATTAATGAAGAAGGCGTCCCAAGTAGGGCGGTAGTCAGAATTCCAACTGGGATTCCTCCGCTGCTCCGGCGTGAGCTCGTGGTAGTAGGGGTTCGTGATGGCCGCCCGACGCGCCACACCTTGAGGAAGAGGAGGGACCGGCACTCCTCCGGCGCTCAGCATCCAACCGGCGGGAACGTTGTAGCCGGGCGGGCAGGGGTTGTTCGAGGCGGAAAGTGCCTCCACCTGGATGAATGTTAGAGTGGGTACGGTAGAAGCCATGAGAGAGTGGTGAGTTTGTATGTGTTTTATGCCAATGGTGTGGCAACGCATACATATATATAGTGAGAAGAAAACATATCCCTTTAGTCCCGGCCTGTTTTACCAACCGGGACAAAATGGTTACGGTTTCGTTTGGACCAATTAGATAGAATCATACGGATCGTGCGTTTCTTTCAAGCGGTTGTGAGTCGTTGGCTCCGGGGTGTGTTTCTTTCGAGCTATTGTGAGCCGTTCGATCAGGGCTACGGTGTGTTTCTTTCAAGCGGTTGTGAGCCGTTGGATCAGGGTGTTTCTTAACCGTTGGATCAAAACCCTAGCACAACACTTTGTGAGCCATAGGACCCTATATATAGCCCACCTTCATACACCGGTCAGTTCATCGACCAAATACAAAAAATCCGGATTCGCCATCATACGTGTCGCACCCTGACTTCTAGAGGATACTCACCGGGCCGAACTGGATAGCAGATGCTTGGATTAAGGGGCCTAACTGCTCCCGCATCCTCTTACGAGTAGGACAGCACTTATGTGCGACAACCAAGCTCCGCTTATCCATCGTCGATGTAAACCATCCCCTAGAGATCAAGATACTACCGTCGACGTACTTCATACCAATCACACATGGTACGTCAACGACGTTAAACGGAATGATACCACAACATATCTCTAAGACACAAAAGATTGAAATAAATAGCAACTGGCCCTCACTAGGACAGAGAATAGCAAATACACTCATCCAGAGGACACATGTCCCAACATAACATCATTACATCACAGCGGAAGCATTCAAAAGGTCTGAGTACAGACAAATCCAAATAGGCTTAAGAAGCCGGGAAATAAAAGAAGACGAAGCCCATCCACGTAGGTCTTGGATCCTGCCCGGGTCCACTATCTACTCGTCTGCAGTCTCGTCGAACTCCACGAAGTAGCCTCCATGGGGATCCTCGGAATCGTAGTCTGCGTAAACCACAGCCCCAACGGGGTCAGTACATACAAGTACTGGCAAGCAAGACTCACACTTCACCAACGTGTACCCGGCAACGCCAGATACAAATGCTTTAGGTTCAACGGAAGAATAGGTGATATGAAAGCTGCAGCGGGCTGCTCTAACCAACTACAGAAACAACTACAACTTCCGGCTAACAGAAAGAAGATAATATCGAGTATCGTAACCAACTGAAAGTAACTCAAAGCAAAACCCATCCAATGTTACCCCCTTCTAAGGAAGCAACCCAAGGATAACTCACACAGTTGGATTAATGATGAGTCAGGTTATTGTGTCAATAAGCCTATTACTAGTCAACTTAGTATTAGTTAGGTGTAAGTTGTTCTGAGTACTTGTTAGCCGGTACTTTCACCAAGTCAACCATAACCGCGGAAAACACGGCTTCTCAAGAAGATTTATCCCTGCAGGGGTGCACCAATTTGTCCGTACACGTAAGAATATCCCGCCAGACGGGACTCAAACCCACCAAGCGAGGCACTCAACACAACTCGACTTTTCTTCGCATCAAGCCCAAAGCACCACGTGCTGTGCGTGCGCGGCTAATCGAGCCCCCGAAGAAAAGGGGACCCTCATAGCACTGGAAGACTACGCCGCCCTAAATGTCGACTACAAAAGTTCCACCCTGGCCTCGGGTTCGTACCTGCATATGCGTGCAGCAAATGGAAAGCCCGAACTAAGTGTGGCGATTTGGACAAGATGCGAATCGAGTCAAATTGAGGGGGGCGCCCATACACGCTTCCCACATGCGGATAGTGCGCTCATCATGGATCAGTAGACAAGACCCTTTTCCTATTAGGGTCGACACTAGCAGGCCTCAAAACCACGCCGGGCCTCCTGCCGGTGCCTTATCATAAAATTATTATTACCCATAGCATTAACAGGTTGATTGTTTAACCATCGAGCCCATAGAACATGAATAAGTAAGGTAAAACAAGTAACGGACAACAGACTCGAGCAAAAGCAACCCTAAGCATGCTAGGTGAGACTAAGGCAACAAACAATGGCTATAGGTGTGGAGATGAGGCAATATCAGGGTTCAGGGTATCATGTGATAGGTTCGGAGAACAAGCAACGATACATATGGCTAGCAGAAAAGACAACGGAAAGTATCGGTAACAGGGTTGAAAGGAACACAGTGGTTCATGTGAGTGATAACTTGCCTGCAAACCCAGTAGCCTGGTACTGAGCTAAATCCTTAGAGGGGGTGTCGTAAGTCTCGTCGGTCTCAACGTCGTCGTCTAAAGCGAGAAGAAGCAAACACACAATCGAAAGAGACGAACAATCAATAACAGAATATAATGCACAATCATGGGATCATGCATGCCAATTGATTGATGCATCAAAATAAACTAATTGACAAGATAACAAGTTTAAATGGACCCATATGCAAGTTGGATGGCATATGGATGCCCATGAGTTAAGGTTGAACAAATGATCTACAATTAATTACCAAGTGTAAGTTTCTTAGCATGATGCATGCATGATGAAAACAATAAGATAACAACATTTAGCAAGTGTGGAATTTTATTCAACAAGTTAAGAATTTTGGCTCCTTAATGATGTTACACAAGCAGTTGTTGTTTTCATCAAGTTAAATTGCTCAAAACAGCTAGCAAAGTTTATATTTGAAAAGAACACAAAATTTTAGGTGGATTACATGTTTCAATTATTGAAAAAGGAATTACAATGATTTAATTATGAATTAAACAAGTTAAACAAGAATTAAATTGGAATTAATTCAAGTGTGAATTTTAATTGAATTTTATTTGATCAAAATTTTAAACCAAGTTCATATTTGAAAAGGTTATGTTTTTCTGTTTTGAAAACATATTTTATATGTTCAAAAATAATTTAATTTGAGCAAGTTATGAATTTAGCAAATTTAAATGATTTAAACAAGGTTTAAATTATTTAGGCAATTTTAATTATTCAAAACATGAAACAAAATTTATATTTGGAAAGATGGTTCAAAATGGTATGGAAAACATATTTTATTTAGGTTATTTGGATTAAAGATGAATTAGTTATGCAATTTATCAAATTACAAATGAATTGTTTAAATTTGAAATTTGATTGCATTTGGAATATTCAAAACAGATTACAAATGGTTTAAATGGATAGACAATTAAATTTGGGGCAGTGCACATATTTTACTTTTATTAATTGGATTTATAAAATGGAAGTTATTTGCATTTTAAGTTTAAGGGCCAATCTATAATTTAAAAGGGCTTAAGTTAAAAAGAAAAATGATGGAAACGTTTTATACCGCACTGCTAGCTAATCCAAGGCACTGCCACTGGGCCCTGGGCCAGCGTGGCATGCGTGCGTGGCAGATGCGCCACACAGCAGCTGACAGGGGGGCCACCCTGTCAGCGCAACGCGCAAAAGAGTGGATTTTATTCCGCGGATGCCAGGGCTCGAACCCGCGGCTCCCGTGCGCGTACGCTGAGCGCAACCACTGCGCTGCTCGATCGATCTTGTTAGTATATGCAACACGGACAGGTTAAGGTTCCACTCCGTGGTTAACTGAACTTTGCGCGCGCGCTCGACTGAACTCTGACAGAGAAAAACGACGGCGGCCCGGCGGCGATCCACGCTGCCGTGACGGTGCTGTGCCGTGCTGATGCTGTCTCGTGGGTGGTGGCTGCGTGCAGCGCGTGGGGTGGTGCTCGCGCAAGCGGAGAGAGAGGGATGGAAGGCACGGTGGGCTCACCGGCGGCGTAGACGTGGCAGAGGCCCGAGGAAGTTTCGGCGGCGACAGGTTGATGACGGCGGCGGCGCGCTGGTGACATTCCGCGGCTTCTGTGGTGTCCAAACGAACGAGGAAGATGAGGCCGTGCGGTTCCCGTGGTCAGCGTGGAAAGAGGTGCACGGGAGCGGTGGCGGCCATCGGAGTTTCAAAGAAGGGCTCGTCAGGGTGATGTTCAGAGGTGAGGATCGGCCGCGAGAGAGAGGAAAACAGCGGCGGTCTCGAGGGGATAGGTGAGTGGCTAGGTTAGACTGTGCAGGGGCTAGGGTAGGGGGTCATATAGGTACTAGGGAGGCACTGTGGTCGTCGGAGCGCAACGGCGGCGACGTGGCACCGGCCAGATGCGTGCCGTACGCGAAACAGAAGGAGATAGGAGGGGCGAACCGGTACGCGGGCCGTGCGGGTAAGGTAGATGGGCTGGGCCGCTGCTTTCCTCCCGCTGCGCGCGTTTTTTTTCCTTTTTAAAATTTTTATTCTTCTGTTTTTTTTTTTGCAGAAAAAAAATGGAAGGATTTGATAGGTTTTAGGGCTAGGAAAATTTTGGAAAAAATGTGGTTGACTTAGTTTTTATAATAGTAACTAATTTTCAACTTTGTTTTCCAAAACTTTCAAATTTAAATTGTTATTTGTAATTTAATTCAAATTGGATGGATTTTATTATTAAGTGAATTATTTGAAACAAAATTTAAATTGGATTGAACCTTTAGTTTAAAAATGAAAAGAAAGATTAGAAATGTTTTGGTAATTTGCAAATATTCAAATTGGGTGCTGTTTGGGATTTTATTTGAATTTTTGAATGCAAATTGGAATTAATTGATTGATTAAAAGCCACCATTTTCATAGTTGAACATTATGGAATAATTGGAAACAATTGAGGTTTTGATTTGAACTCTTTATTTGAAAAAGATTGTAACATGACAAGTATGAAATAAAGGTTGATTATTGTTTGAATTTCCATTGTGAAAACAAATAAAAACAGATGCAAACAAAATGAAAACAAATGGAAACAATATGATGACATGATGCAATACTTTAATAAACAAGAAACAAAACATTCTAAGGGGAGTTTTCATACTTGGGATGTTACAATACGTCCGACCGTTCTTTTGATATGCATATATATGCACTCAATAGCCACGGTCGGGGAGTATGATGGCGATACCGATTGTTTTGTTCTACATCACCTCTTTTAAGGTTTGATACATCATTCAGTTCATCGACCGAATACAAATCATCCGGATTCGCCATCATACTTCCGACCGTTCTTTTGATACGCATATATATATATGCACTCAATAGCCACGGTTGGGGAGTATGATGGCGATACCGATTGTTTTGTTCTACATCAAACCTTTTAAGGTTTGATACATCATTCAGTTCATCGACCGAATACAAATCATCCGGATTCGCCATCATACGTCCGACCGTTCTTTTGATATGCATATATATATGCACTCAATAGCCACGGTCGGGGAGTATGATGGCGATACCGATTGTTTTGTTACTAATTTTAAAACAATATAAGATATTTATATTTAAATTAAATGCAAATAGTAAAATAGTTTGAATAGTTAGAATAATTATTTAGGTAGAAAATGGATTTAAATTAGTTATGCAAATTCAAGCAATTTTCATGTTGAAATTTTTTTCAAATTCCAAAGTATGTAGGAGTTATTCTTGTGTATATTCAAACAATATTCAAATCTTGGCGCTAAAACTTTTGGCGCGCCCGGCCCAAAAATACTTCTGGTCCCGGTCCGTGCGACCAGCCGGGACGGAAGCGTCTTTTCGTCCCGGTTGTTGCCACCAACCGGGACGGATGACCGTGAATATATACACGTCACCTCCCTCCCCAATTCCAGAACGCGCGCAGGGACGAACCGACGCCGCCAGGCTGTCCAATTTTTCTGTCGCTGCACTGCCCCCGCGCCGCGCCCTACCCTGTCGCCGCACTCTTCCGCCGCGGCGCCCTCCGTCCCGCGCGCCGCCGCCGGCCCGCGAGAGCCGCCCTCGACCCCGTCGCGCCGCCGCCAGCCCGCGAGAAGCCGCCCTCGATCCCGTCGCGCCGCCGCCCTCGATCCCCGTCGCGTCGCCACCCTCGATCCCCGTCGCGCCGGCCTCCACTGCCCCGCGCCGCCGCCAGCCGGCGAAAAGCCGCCCTCGAACCCGTCGCGCCGCCGCCGGCCCCGCGCGCCCCGCCCTTGATCCCGTCGCGCCGGCCTCCACTGCCCAGCGCCGCCGCTGCCCCGCGCCGCTACTGCGCCGCGCCGCCTGCCGCCCGAGAGGAGGTAAGGCATGCCTCCATCTCGCCCTAACCAGGGGTCTTTTTTTGTTGTTTTTCCTTTTTTTTTTTTACTTAATTACTGTTTTTGTTTTTAGTTATTTATTAGTGTTAGAAATGTTAGAATCATTAGTTATGAATGTTAGAAATTTTAGATTAGACTTAGGAATTTTAGATTTGTTTAGAGTTGACATGGAAATGTTAGAAATGTTAGGAAATTTAAACATGTTAGAAATGTTATGAATTTTAGAAAATTTAAGTAAGTTACTGTTATAAATTTAAGAATGCTAGAAATGTTAGTAATGTTAGAAATATATAGAAAGCCACGTGAGCTATGACCCTATGAGGGTTTCTTATCTATGGATGCGTATTATCATACATTTAAATATTTCATGAATATGTTGCTCTTTTTGTGTATTATCTATAAGCAATTTTGATGAAAATAATTGATCATTAGTTATTATCTATAAGAAATTTTGATGAAATTGATCTGAAACATATAGTTACTCTTTTTGTATAGTACGGAGCCAAGAGACGAAGATGTCGAAAATTTGCTCGAGGGTTTAATCCGCGGGCCCGACGTAGAGACTGATGTGAGCCAGTGGATGAACAACTCCAGTGAGGGAGATCCGGAGCTCACCCAGGGAGATGACTCCGGTGAGGGAGAAGCGGACGGCTCCGATACGGGAGCAGCCGACGGCTCCGAGGTGCATATATAGATATGTTAATTAATGAAACATCCGCTGTTTATATACATGTATTAACAGTCTTTATATTTTTAGCCATACGGTTCAACCATATCAACCGAAAAAAATACTAAACGAGGCGCAACAAAGAAGTTGAAAGATACAGAAAGATATAGGATCGACACGATCGCAGCAGACGGCGCACCCGAGCTTCCCGCTGATGTTGCCCAAAAATGTATGAAGCAATGCGGAGTGCTAGTTAGGTATCACATCCCCATCACTGTTCATGAGTGGAATAAGCCAAAAGATCCGCGGAAACAAGGAATTTCATATGTCAGCAAAATAGCCAAAGATCATATTTTCTCGAAGATTTTGGCTAATTTCAACTTACCCTTGCCGGAGGTGGACGAGAATGAAGCGGCTGTGAATGAGGCCGATGTTACTAAAATGAAAAATGAGATACGGGAAAAGGTCAAGGCGTGGACCCTGAAAAAGATGGCCGAGGAATTCAAAAACTGGAAGAAAAGATTGAACCTTGACTATGTTAAGAAGAACAAGACTCCAGATTTCACTCAAGGGTATGAGAAAATAAACCCATATGGGCAGATTTCGTGAAGTACAAGCTGTCAGAGAATGCACTGGAAAGGACAAAAACAAATGAGAAAAACGCCGCCAAAAAGATATATCACCATGTTATGGGGCAAGGTGGCTACAAGGGTTCCAGTCCCAAGTGGGAGCAATGTGAGAACGACCTGCTTCAGCTGGGGATCACTCCTGAGCCGTTCTTGTGGGTCGAGCGGACAAGGTCATGGTTCTACGGGCATAAGGGCACGTTAGACGCCGAAGGAAATGCAATCTATAACCTAAGGCATAAAGAGAGTCCTCTACCCATAGAAAGTCTGAGAACCGCAATAAAGGACGTTAAAGAGGGGAAGTTCGTGCCAGATGGAGAGAACAACGAGCTCACACGCGCCCTCGGGAATAAGGAACACGGAGGGTGTACACGATGCACAAAATGCACTCCTCCTTGGAGTATTGAGTTCGACTCCACCAAAAAGTTATAACCCGATAGAAGCCGTCAACGTAAAAAGGACGCGGAGGAAGCTGAAGCAGAGAATCAGGCAAACTGGAGGCGTGAACTTGAAGAACAGATAAAGCTGACGCATGATGTAGCAAAGAAGCAGCAGGACCAAATTAACACACTTAGCCAGCAGATAGTGTCTACCGGCGCATCACACATGGTAGAAGTTGAAGTCGAGTCTACCGACGCCGCAGATTCTCATCGCAAAAGCAGCGTTGCGTCCACGCAGCTACCGGGTGATGATGCACCGCCGAGATGATTCACCCGGTGGATGATATCACGGAGATGACAACCTGTGAGCTCCATGTGAAGGTCATCAATATAACCATCAAGGCGGCGGCCGGCTATGCCTTACCAAATGGCAACGAACCAACTCACCATAGTCTTCCGGTTCCACGGGGCTATGCTGTTGTTGGGGTCGATGAAGTTGTCGACGGATTCGAGCGGGTAAAGCTTGATTTTCCTGAATGTGAAGATGAAGAGTTGACTGAACTCGGATAAGCCAAGAACTTGACCGTTCTATGGCTAAAGAAATGCATTGTGCTCACAAATCAGATGGCAAAGCCATCGAATCCTCGCCATTCTCCAGCGCAAAAGTCTCCAGCGCGGTCGTCTTCGCCATGCATGCCGTCTCCGGCGCAGTCGCCTACGCCGTGCACGTCTCCAGCACGGTCGCCTACGCCGCCGCGTCAGCCTTCTCCACCACGATCGCCTACGCCACCGCGTCAGCCTTCTCCGCCCACTAAGTTTCTGCCGAAACGTAAAATATCACCGAAACATCAACGGTCACCCCTCCCGAGGGCACCAAAGGAGGTACCCAAGTTACCTTACGACTATACTCCCGAGGAAAACCAGAAAATCGCAAAGGAAGAATACGAGGCGTGGAAATCGAAGCGGAAGGAGAAGAAAAAGGCAGATTTCCCCGAGACCGAAGAAGAGATAGAACGAGCTCGAAAAATGGTGAAGACTCTTCATCAACCCGAGCCGAGTCTGTCATCTGACTATGACCGCTCTATTCTGAAGTCACACCATAAAATGGTGCGGTCGACGAAGAGTAGTAGCGCAAGCGGGAAAAGGGGAAAATCAGTTGCTCAGCTCAGAGAGCAGAAAAAACAATCCACGTCCCCGCTCAAAGTGATTTCCAATACCCAGGTGGGGCCGAACACTAATATTGCTGACGAGCAAATTGATCCGAAGTTTATAACACTATACGTAGACAAGGCAGCTGATGCGGGTTTGTCCATTGCTGAGTATATGCAAACATTAGACTACTTCCCCAAAGCTGAATGTGCGTACAAATACCAGTACGGGAAGTCTCTCGTCAAACCCGAGGAGATAAAGGATCTACCAACGAAAATGCAAAGAGTGCATAGTTGGTATATGGAAGCCGTTGAGCAATCTATGGACTGGATATGTCTCAGCGTTAAGGACGAGCACTATGGGTATGGAAATGGAAATGTTTATGATTCAATTTGACGAATTGTTTTAGTTATACCAGCAGCAGGCCCTCGACAAAGCTATCCTTAGTGCCTATTATCTGTAAGTACTTATTTCTCTAGCTCACCTCATTCATTTGCATATTCATATATATATATAGTACACTCATATATTATAATTGCGGAATGAAGATTCTCGAATGCAAAAGAGGTGGAATCTATGATATTGGGTTCATTGATCCAAATTTTGTTAATGAAAAGACTCTTGAGCTATCTGCCAAGGATACATAAAATAATATTCTGAGGGCAATAATGTTTCACCAACACCGACGGGAAATACTATTTCCTTACAACTTCGGGTTACTGTTACTCTATTGTAAACATTATGTTTTCCTTACTCGATGTTCACTGTATAATTGATGAGTTTTGCGTGCGCAGCTTCCACTATATTCTGCTAATCTTCCAAGTTGACAAAGGAAAAGTAATGGTAATGGAACCAAAACGTAAACCCCTAGCGACGTGGGCTGACATGCAGGAAATGATCCAACGGTAATTTCAATCTTTATTAATTTCGGTATTTATATATGGCACTATATCGACTACTTTGTTTCATTTTCGGATATCAAGTAATTAGTAACTCTTTTAATTCTTTTTCTTTCTCGGGTAGCATTTGGAAGAGGTTCATAAAGAAGTCTCTCGGTGAATGGAAACCAGAGCTTACATTTGATGTTGTGCAAGTAAGTACTATCTAGATCCGCGCGCACATCCTTGATTCTAGTGTCGATACCATTATCATGGCTGGTTGATTATTATTTTGATTGAAACCATGTTCTCGTAAAGTGCTTGCAACAAGGAGACGGTAATCACTTGTGTGGATACTACGTTTGCGAGTTCATTCGTCAGACGACATGTCCCAAGGGCAGAAATTTAAAGCAACTTCATGTACGTTAGTCGTCAATTCTTCTTATTACCATCTATTTTAGTTACTTAGTTTCATATATATATATTGACCACTCTTCTTTATATTAGATCGAACGGCTTCGGGACGGTCTTCTACCAAGGGACCGCATACGAGCAATTCAGGAGGAAATTGCGGGCGTCTTAGATGCAGAGGTCCTAAACGTAGATGGAGAGTACTATAGCGCCGGTTGGTTCTGAATTTGATTTTGTAATACACTCCATCGGTCATGTAATATGCTCGATATACTTTGCTTTTGTAATATAAGTGTTCCTTATTCTGCTTTATATATGTATTACTTATTCACTCGTGGGATCCGGGAGGTCCGGGGAAGGGCCACCGGGGCACCTCTCTTCTCATGGGATCCGGGAGGTACGGGGAGGGGCCGCCGGGAGGTCAGGGGGTCGCAAAGCACAAATCATAAAAATTCTGCTGCGGCAGAGAAAAGGGAAAAAAGCCCTGCCGCGGCAGAAGGGCATGCATCTCGGGTCGTATTGAGAACCGGGACTAATAACCCTGGCCAGGGTCCAGCTCACGGGCCACGTGGTTAGCCCCATTTGTCCCGGGTCCTGGCACAACCGGGACCAATGGGGGAGGGGTATTTGTCCCGGATGCCCCATCCCGGTTGCACAACCGGGATAAATGGGGCTTACGAACCGGTACTAATGCCCCTGTTTCCACTAGTGCTTGTTGGGAAAATAAACTGCTGCTTTAAGTAGAATTTTTAACGGTGCAAGTAGAAGCTTGTATAGACTGTGGTGATACATCATAAACGTATCCCTAATTTATGATGCTCCATGATCATATTAGGCCAATTTCTACATGTTTTCTCCCTTATTTATAGCATTTTCATTCGTTTTCTGAAACTAACCTATTAACAAGATGCCAAGTGACAGTTCCATGTTTTCTGCTGTTTTTGGTTTCACAAAATTTGTTCTGGAAACATTCTCAGAATTGGACCCCACAATGCCCGAAGTGCCTATATTCCCCGGAAGCATCCAGAACGCCGAAGAGGAGTCGAACACGGGCATCAGGGTGGCCGCACCATAGGGTGGCGCGGCCTCCCCCTGGCCGCGCCAGCTATGGGTGTGGGACCCCCTGGCCTCCACAGCCTTTGCCCTTTCTCCTATTTATTCCCCCCGGATGGAAAACCCTAAGCACCTGATCAAAAATCATGAAAAAGTTCCGTAGCCGCCGTCGTCGTCAACCCTAGATCGGGAGGGTTCTGGAGCTGTTTTCTGGCACCCTGCCGGAGAGGAAATCGTCAACGGAGGCTTCTACATCACCATGCCTGCCTCCGGAGTGATCCGTGAGTAGTTCATCCCTGGACTACGGGTCCATAGCAGTAGCTAGATGGTTGTCTCCTCCTCATATGCCTCCATGTTTAGATCTCGTGAGCTGCCTATCATGATCGAGATTGATCTTATGTAATTCTATATGATGTGTTTGCTGGGATCCGATGAATGTTGACCTTATGCCAAGTTGATTATAGTCTTTATTGCATATGTTATTTGTGATCTTGCATGCTTTCCATTGCTAGTGGTTGCTCTGGCCAAGTAGTTGCTAGTGACTCCAAGAGGGAGTATTTATGCTTGATAGCGGGTTCATGCCTCCTTGTTGCCTTGCTCGAGTTACAGAAACATGAAGAGGGAGGATGTGTTGTTCCCATTAGGGAGAAAACATCGGTGAGAGTACCCGCGTGTATAATAATTGCTTACATTACACACATTGTTTAATGCGATTATATTTTGCTTGCAACTTAATACCTAAGGGGATCCGATGATACCCTGAGGGTGGATTATTAGTCATAGATGCAGATGGATTTCAGTCTATGTATTTTGTTGTAATGCCCGCACTATATATGATAGTAGACATCATGTTATAATGTGCACAACGGTGCAACAGTTATTTTTCAATTTCCCAGCTGTAATTTGTTCACCTAGCATATTATATTTATGGAGATACACCACTAGTGAACCTACGAACCCCGGTCCATTCCACATTGTTAAACAAACCACAACAATTCCCTGCTTTCTATACTTTCTGCAAGCATACACTGTTTTTCCACACTATACGTCTAATCTTTTTTTCAGAAAGACCGGTGAGATTTACAACCTCACTGTACCGTCGGGGCAAAGTATTTTGGTTGCGTTGTGTGCAGGTTCCACGTTGTTGCTGACACCGGTGAAGCGCCAGCACCACCGTCAGTGGCATCAACCTTCTGAAGGTCATCTTTCTCCTACTGGATTGATAACCTTGGTTCTTAACTAATGGGAAAACTCCTACCGATGTGCTCATCACACCCTCCTCTTGGGGTATCCCGACGAGTGCAAGATCTGCACCATCAATGACTTTTTCTGGCGTCGTTGCCGGGGAGAAGTAAGTCTTATAGCAAGGGGAGTCTCTCACTCTCAACCTCTTTATTTTGTTTATTGTCTTGTTTTTATTCTCTATATTAAAAACACACCAAAAAATAGTTTACTTTATAGTTGTTATTTATTTGCTTGCTATTATTCTGCTAAAATGAGTTCCTCTGAGAATACTAAGTTGTGTGACTTCACTAGCACAAACAACAATAATTTTATTTGCACACCCATTGCTCCACCTACTCCTACTGCTGCTTTTCTATGAGATTAAACCTGCTTTATTAAATCTTGTGATGAAAGAGCAATTTTCTGGTATTAGTACTGATGATGCTGTTGTGCACCTTATGTGAGATGAAAAAATATAAAGATGTGGGTGGAGATATTATTAAACTAAAATTATTTACTTTCTCTTTGAGAGGAAGAGCTAAAGAATGGTTGCTATCTTTGCCTAGAGTATTGATTCATGGACTAAATCTAAAGATGCTTTCATTGGAAAATATTATCCTCCTTCTAAGATTATATCCCTGAGAAGTGACATAATGAATTTTAAACAATTTGATAATGAACATGTTGCTAAAGCTTGGGAAAGAATGAAAAGTATGATGAAGAATTGTCCCACTCGTGGACTGACTACTTGGATGATTATACAAACTTTTTATGGAGGGTGGAATTTCTCCTCTAGAAACCTATTGGATTCAGCTGCTGGAGGTACGTTTATGTCCACGACCTTGGGGGCAGCAACAAAACTTCTTGATGATATGATGATAAATTATTCAGAGTGGCACACTGAGAGAGCTCCGCAAGGTAAGAAGGTAAATTCTGTTGAGGAAACCTCCTCTTTGAGTGAAAGGCTTGATGCTATTATGTCTATGCTTGTTAATGGTAAAGCTCAAGTTGATCCAAATAATGTTCCTTTAGCCTCTTTGGTTTCTCAAGAAGATCATGTTGATGTAAACTTTATTAGAAATAATAGTTTTAACAACAATGCTGATAGAAATAATTTTGGTGGAAACAATTATAAGCCCTATCCTCCTAATAATGGTTATGGTAATTCTTATGGAAACTCTTACAATAATAATAAAATCTCTACCTATGATCTTGAAACCATGCTTAGAGAATTTATTAGCACACAAACTGCTTTTAATAAATACGTTGAGGAAAAGCTTGGTAAAATAGATGTTCTTGCCTCTAAAGTATATAGCCTTGATATTGATGTTGATTTTCTAAAACTGAAGGTTTTTCCACAATATGTTAAACAAAGTAAAACTTTGAACGCCATCCAAGTTCAAATAGATAATAATGTTAGGTTGATGGCAGAATTACATGCTAGGTGGGAAAGAGAAGATGAATTGTCTAGACAGAATAATATTGTTAGAGTTTGTACTATCACAACCACTAGTAAAACTGAATCTCGAAGTGCTAGTAAACCTCCTACTATCAATGGTAAATTAGTTGGTGTTAATAAAGTCCCTACTCCTTTGGTGAAACGTGATAATGTCATGGTGGTAGCACATCAGATGCCATGGGATGGCTAATTGTTTGGGGTCGATGGACGCTGGAGGTGCTCGGGGAGGGATCACACGGCGAGTAGCCGCGTGTGGGATGAATCAAACACTGCAAACACCAAGATCTTACCCAGGTCCAGGGCCCTCGTGTGGAGGTAACACCCCTACTCCTGCCTCTCTCTTTATATGTGGGTTCTCCGAGTAGCCATAGTACAATCTAGCCTTCAGCCGAGTAGCCACTCTACTCTCTAGCCCTCTCTACGTGAAGTGAGTATCAAGTGTTACGACGTAGTGAGTGCGAATGCAGCGAACCTCTCACAGGAGGTGGTAGGGCACCTTATATACTGGTGCCCGGCCGAATATAAAACAAGTATAAAGTACCACGAGATATGACAGGACCACTGTAGAACAGAGCACGCCTCCGGCTTCTCGCTGACGAGTGCCCCGTAAGTCGTCGTGCCGTTCGGAGATGGGACCTGTCCACCCTTGTCAGTGAGATAGGGTAGGCCCCTAGCCCTGTCCTGTCTCCTCTGTCAGTGACAGGACTTGACAGGCGCCTACCTCCACTGTAGCCACGCCGTAGCGCGGATAATCACGCGCTCCGTAAGTTGAACCGCACGCCGTACGGACGCATGATACGCGGGATCCTGTGTCAGAACGGCTCCATTGACTTCTGGCCCGAGTAGGAACCCACTCCCTCTACTCGGACCAATTCTTCTACCCGGAAGAACACAACTTCTTTGATTCTTCCTTCTGGCCATCAGTGTGTATGACCGAATAGCAGTCGACCGGGTAGCACGTACCGGGTAGCCAGCTACTCTGCCAAACACCTCTTCTGATCTTGCCTTTAGCACTTGCCTTACCCCTACTCGGGGGTGACCCCCCGACATTAGTCCCTGAAGCTGGTAGAGTCCTGCGAACTCATTCACTGGGCCCTTCCATCTTAAAAACAAATCTTGTCTTTGAACTGTAAGATGCCGAGTAGCACCTCCGAGTAGCCTTTATCCTTTGCTTGAATCTCTTCTTCTCCGAGTAGCACTGTCTTTCTTCTCTGGTGCCGAGTAAAAAGACTTAGCGAAAATTCGAACAGTATCTCGCTGTGCCAGAGCAAATCCATCTCCCCGTGTCGCTACAGGGCACGTGTCACGCCCCCGTACCCCCGACGCCTCGGTGCCTGGGATGTGGCACGCCACGCGCCCATAACTGCAACTAGGGCCCACCAGCCCGTTAAGTCACTTCAACCGCACTAAAGAGCCCCAGATCTCGACGTGGGATTAACTGCGACCGTTACACGCGCGATATGCGCTGTGTGCGTTTCTAACGGTTGCGCTACCCACGCCGCACGATCTCTACGCACGATCAATCCGGTAACTGCCGTTTGAGGGAACGGGATAAATACCCCCTCTCCGCTCCCTTCTTCTCTTTCCTGCCTCTTCTCATCCTCTGTCCTTTCGCCTCTCCACCGCCGTCGAGCACTCTGCCACCGTAATCTCTTGCTGCGCCACTGCTCCACGCGCCGCCGGAGAGACCACGGGATAAATCCAGACTCCAATCTTCTACTCCAAATCACATCTCCTACCGGTGACGCCACTTCGCATCTCCAATCTCCATCTCCGCCACCATGGCTGCTCGCGGAGATGACGACGCCGCCGCCCGCGCCGGCTGGGAGGGCTCCGAGGTCACGGGGGAAGACTGCCAATGGCTAGTCAACACCCGTCGTGTGCCTCCCAGCGTGGTCTGCCGCCACCCAAGTAACGAGACCGTCCCCCAGCCCGAAGAGGGCGAGTACGTAGTTTTCCTTGCGCACTTCAAGCGTGGCTTCGGCCTCCCTATCTCGGAATTCTTCTCTAAATTTCTTGAGCACTTCGGCCTCCAGCCACATCACCTTCCACCAAATTCCTTGATCATGCTCTCCACCCACGCCGTGGTGTAGGTTGGAGGAGGAGGGAGATCGGGGCGTTTTGAGCTCTTCAACAATGGAGGAGAGCGAGGAATGGACGAACTGGCTATCTAGAGGAAGAAGACAGCTATTTATAGGCTCCTTCAATTTCTGACCGTTGCAGTGTGCCAGGGCCGAAATATTCCTGGGTTAGCACCGCAAATTTCCGGCCCAGCAAGGCCGGATATTTAAAATGTCCGGGGGGGGTGGGGAATTTGAATATTCCGGGGCCGGAAAATTCCGCCCAATATTCCGCCCCCATCTCTGTGCGCGGGCAGCAGCACCACGCCGAAAAACTGCTGAGGACCAGGCCGGATATTTGAATAATCCGGGAGGCGGATTTTTGAATAATCCGGGGCCGGAAATTTCCGGCCAATAATCCGCCCCCATCTCTGCGCGCGGGCACCTAGGAATCTCCGAAAACTGCTAAGGACCAGGAGGCCGCAAATTTGCCCCGGAATATTCTGGGCAAATATCCGCCCCACCTTCTGTGCGTAGGCAGTAGGAGAAGTACTTAGTAGTTTTGAAGTGGCCGGAGGGGCCGGAATATTCCGGTGCAGGGGTCGGATATTCCGCCCCATACACACCGGAAATTCTGGTGTAGCAGCTGAAATTTCCGGTAGCAGTAGAGATAATTTTCAGAACTTCTCTTTGAACTTTTTAAGTGCATTTATCAATAATCATCTGAGAGGCCAGCTGCAAACACTTAAACAATATTGTTAGAGAGATGATACCCGCGTTGTTATCATCACCAAAATCATTAGAGGGATCATGAGCTTTCACCAGCCCCAAATTAATACAAACAAGTTCTCTTCACTATTTTTGCCCCTGATTTATCAGTCAAAGCATAATTGTGTAAACAAAAGAGAAACAGGGATGACCTTCTACACCAGTTGCGTCCTTCTCCATGGGAGCCGCTCTTGTGAATCCAGTTGGCTTGTGACGTAATGTATTTTTTGTTTACCATTCGTTGACATTAGCATACACGTCTCCTAAAAAATATAGACATTCCTCCACAAATGTAAAACTTTTAATACCTCTGTTTAATAAAATAAAAAGCTCTGGCACATGAGTGATCCATGCTTCCCTCTGTGAAGGGCATTTCCTTTTATTTTGTGTTGAGTCTCCATCTTCTAACTTTATGCACAGCTGAGAGAGCATTTTTGCCATTCTGAGTTCTATGTGCATTTGTCCCATAAACATCAATAATTACTTCATGATGTGATATTATTTGTTCATAAATTATTTGTTCTAGTCTTCCTCTTGAACTTTGAAATTGTCCTGCCATTTATGTTTTGCCCCACTCTTAAGGACTAGCAAAATACCACTTTGCCATGCTTTCTCTATACCTGAAACAAACGTTTATCTTTCTTTGCATTATTATTCATGAGCTTTTATTTAAGATACTCTTCGTGATGAAAAGTGATTTCTATGCTTTATTACTAAAGCTTTATTTATCATGTTTGTGTTGAAGTTTTATGATCTCAGCATACATATGCTTTTACATTTTAATGATCAGGATTATGCATGTCACCTCAGAAATTATTGTTTAATCGTTTACCTACTCGAGGACGAGTAGGAACTAAGCTTGGGGATGCTTGATACGTCATAACCGTATCCCTAATTTCTGATGTTCCATGATCATATTATGCCAATTGCTACATGTTTTCTCCCTTATTTATAGAATTTTCATATGTTTTCCGGGACTAACCTATTAACAAGATGCCAAGTGTCAGTTCCCTGTTTTTGATTTCAGAAAAGTTGTTCTGGAAACATTCCCAGAATTGGACCCCACAAAGCCCAAAGTGCATATTTTCCCCGGAAGCATCTAGAACACCGAAGAGGAGTCGAAGAAGAGCATTAAGGGGGCCACACCATAGGGTGGTGCGGCCTCCCCCTCGCTGCGCGAGCTATGGGTGTGGGGCCCCCTGGCCTCCACCGCCTTTGCCCTTTCGCCTATTTATTCCTTCGGATGGAAAACCCCAAGCTCCTGATCAAAAATACCAAAAAAGTTTCGCAGCCGCCGTCATCGTCAACCCTAGATCGGAAGGGTTCTGGCGCTGTTTTCCGGCACCCTGCCAGAGAGGAAATCATCACCGGAGGCTTCTACATCGCCATGTCTGCCTCCGTAGTGATGTGTGAGTAGTTCATCCATGTACTACGGGTCCATAGCAGTAGCTAGATGGTTGTCTCCTCCTCATATGCGTACATGTTTAGATCTCATGAGCTGCCTATCATGATCGAGATTGATTTTATCTAATTCTATATGCTGTGTTTGCTGGGATCCGATGAATATTGACCTTATGCCAAGTTGATTATAGTATTTATTGCATATGTTATTTGTGATCTTCCATGCTTTCCGTTGCTAGTGGTTGCTCTGGTCAAGTAGTTGCTAGTGACTCCAAGAGGGAGTATTTATGCTTGATAATGGGTTCATGCCTCCTCATTACCTTGCTCGAGTGACAGAAACATGAAGGGGGAGGATGTGCTGTTGCCATTAGGGAGAAAACAGTGGTGAGAGTACCCGCGTATATAATCATTGCTTACATTACACACATTGTTTAATGTGATTATTTGTTGCTTGCAACTTAATACCTAAGGGGTTCGGATGAAAACCTGAGGGTGTATTATTAGTCATATATGCAGATTGATTTAGGTCTATGTATTTTGTTGTAATGCCCGCACTAAATATCATAGTAGTCATCATGTTATAATGTGCACTATGGTGCAACCTTTATTTCTCAATTGCCCAGCTGTAATTAGTTCACCCAGCATGTTATCTTTATGGAGAGACACCACTAGTGAACCTATGAACCCCGGTCCATTTTCCACACTGTTAAACAAACCACAACAATTCCATGCTCTCTTTACTTTCTGCAAGCATACACTGTTTTCCACACTATACTTCTAATCTTTGTTTTCAGCAAGACCGGTGAGATTGACAACCTAACTGTACCGTTGGGGCAAAGTATTTTGGTTGTGTTGTGTTCGGGTTCCACGTTGTTGCTGACACCGGTGAAGCGCCAGCACCACCTTCAGCGGCATCAACCTTCCGAAGGTCCTCTTTCTCCTACTGGATTGATAACCTTGGTTCTTAACTAAGGGGGAAATTTGTACCTTTGTGCTCATCACACCCTCCTCTTGGGGTATCCCAACGAGTGCAACATCTGCACCATCATGTGGCTAGACTTTTTCATATCATGCTAGATGTTATTTTAATTCTTCAGCCTTGTGGTTATTGGTTAGCATGATTAGCCTCAAATACCTGAGAGTGTTTAATGTTCCATTTCAATAATCATGAGTTGTTCTTGTCATATTGAAGCATAAATTTGTGGTATTCTTCTTTGAATGTTTCATTTGGTTGACTTGGCGCATGATCACACCATGTTTATGACTATGAACCAGTCACTAATAGCCTCTATGATAATTTAATTTTTTAACTTGTGGTACCACTTATTCTTTCATTAATTATTTTTATGTCGCTATGCATGATTATGGCTCTTGTGCTCTCTTGATTTGTCGCTCCCAGTTTTTTGCTAGCCTCCACCTGTACTGAGTATGAGCTCTACTCGTGCAATCCAACTCCACAAAACCAAAGTTTTCCCATTGTGTCCACCATACCTACCTACATGTGGGAATTAACCGCCACACCAACTAAATTGCTCATGTGTTACCTTTAAAACATTCAAAATTACTCCTGCTTTGTGTTCCTGTTTTTGCTCATGAGTACGTAAATAGAGAATCATTATCTCACTTGTTGATTGGATTTCACACCCTGGACTAGTGGATTCATCCGCTTATCCAATTGATAGAAGAGCTGACAGCGGGGTGCCCAACCCCAAATTAATACACACAAATTCTCTTCACTATTTTTACCCCTGATTTACCAATCAAAGCATAATTTTGTAAACAAAAGAGAAAGAGGGATGACCTTCTACACCAGTTGCATCCTTCATATGGGAGCCGTTCTTGTGAAGTCTAGTTTGCTTGTGACGTACTATATTGTCTGTTTACCATTCGTTGACATTAGCATACACCTCCCGAAATATAGACACTCATCCACGGTATGTAATTGCTGGCAGGCACCCGAGGATTCGGTTAGCCATGGTTTGTGTAAGATGGATGGGAGGAGTGTCAAACATTTTAATACCTCTATTAATAAAATAAAAAGCTCTAGCACATGAGTTATCCATGCTTCCCTCTTCGAAGGGCATTTCTTTTACTTTTATGTTGAGTCTTCATCTTCTAACTCTATGCACAATTGAGAGACCATATTTTCCATTCTGCATTTTGTGTGCATTTGTCCCAGAAACATTATTATTTATTCAAGATGTGTTATTGCTTGTTCTCTAATTATTTGTTCTAGTTTTCCTCATGAACTTTGAAGGTGTCCTGGCATTTGTGTTTTGCCCTACTCTTAAGGACTTGCAAAGTATCACTTTGTCATGCTTTCTTTATACTTGAAACAAATGTATATCTTTAGTTGCATTGTTATTCACGATCTTTTATTTGTGTTACTTCTCATGATGCAAGGTGATTCCTATGCTTTATTATTAAAGTTTTATTTATCATGCTTGTGTTAAATTTCCATGATCTCAGCTTACTATGCTTTTACATTATTGATGATCAAGTTTATTTTGGTAGCATGTTACCTCAGAAATTATGTGTTTTTATCGTTAAACTACTCGAGGACAAGTAGGAACTAAGCTTGGGGATGTTGATACGTCATAAAGGTATCCTAAATTTCTAATGTTCCATGTTGTTTTCTTATTGTTTCCCACATGTTTGCTACACACTTTATGTCATTTTAATCGATTTTCCGGACTAACCTATTGACAAGATGCCACAAAGCTAGTTCCCTGTTTTCTACTGTTTTTAGTTTCAGAAAAAAATTTCTGGAAATACTCTCGGAATTGGAAAACTCAAAGCGCGGAAGTCTTAGAATTCCCGAAGGTTCCACGGAGTCCCGAAGGGACCCAGAGGGGGATCTCATGGGGGGCACCCAGGCTTCCACCGCCTTTGCCATTTCGCCTATTTAGACGTAAACCCTAAATATATTCCACTTCGTCCTGAAAAACACCCGAGGCCGCCGTCATCATCATCCCGGGATCGGGAGGGTTTCGGAGCTCTCCTCGGCACCCTGCCAGGAGGGAAATTCATCACCGGAGGAGTCTACACCACCATGTCTTCTTGTGAAGTGATGCGTGAGTAGTTCATCCCTGTACTACGGGTTCGTAGCAGTAGCTAGATGGTTGTTCTCTCCACTTTGTACCTCATGTTTAGATCTTGTGATCTTCCTAACATGATCAATATCATCTTTATGTAATTCTACATGTTGTGTTTGCTTGTATCTGATGAATGTTGAATGCTATGTCTTCTGATTATCAATCTATCATGTTATCTTCATGCATATGTTATTTATGATCATACATGCTCTCCGTTATTAGTAGATGCTCTGGCCAAGTAGATGGTAGTAACTCCAAGCGGGAGTATTTATGCTCGATAGTGGGTTCATGCCTCCTTTGCATCTGTGCTCGAGTGACAGAAACGTGACAGATGGAGGATGTGTTGTTGCCATTAGGGAGAAAACAATAGTGCTTTGTCTAAGGATGGTGTTATTGTTTATATTGCACAATTTTCTTACTGTGATTATCTGCTGCTTGCAACTTAATACCCAACGTTTGTTCGGATGATATTCGGAGGGTGGATTAGTAGTCATAGATGAAGTTAGATTACGGTCTATGTATTTTGTTGTAATGCCCGCATGAATAACATAGTAATCTTTATGTCTTGCATATGCACTACGATGCAGCCTTTTTTCTGTCAATTGCCCAACTGTTATTCGTTCACCACCCATGTTATTTATCTTTCACGGAGAGACACCACTAGTGAACTATGGAGCCCGGTCCATTTTCCTCATACTGATAAAACAACTACTGCTTTCATACGGTTCCTACCGTTTTCGTGTTGGTTTTCCACACTATACGTTTAACCTCTTTGTGCTCAGCAAAACCGGTGAGATTGACAGCCTCACTGCTTTGTTGGGACAAAGTGATTTGATTGTGTTGTGTAGGTTTGACGTTGCTGCTGAACCGGTAGTGCGCCCTACCACCTCAGCTGCATCAACCTTCAGAGATTGCTTGTCCTCCTACTGGTCAATTCAACCTTGGTTTCTTTTCTGACGGAAATTAAACTTGCTGCTGCACTCTTCACAACCTTTTTTTGGGGGTTTACCAACGAGGGTGTCTACTACACGTCATCACTTGATCATTCACATCATATCTTGAAATAGGAATCATTTCCCCTGGATCATGTGGAAGGAAATGAGAATCATATGACCTTGCAGATGGTTGTTGGGGTGTTGGTGGATTTGGTGTTGCGTCTTCCAATTTAGTCTCACTCTCTTTCTCGGAATCAGATTCCATTGGAGGGGCGGGTTCAATAGACGCCAACAAAATCCCACTAACTTCAATGTGTTCATCATCTCTCACCCTCTTTTTCTCTTCATGTTTCCGAAAAAGAGACTCAATACTACAATCCCTCTTCATAAAAATTCTACGATTACAAAAGAAACTTATAAACAACATATATAACCAATTGGTTGCTATCTGGAGACATAGATTATCAATTATAGAAAATACATAATAAATTGGATCTCATTTCGGTTCACCTCTAGACAGCACATTTGCAAATGTTAACATCCGGGCGAAACACAGGGTCTCATTTCGGTTCACTTCACTGTACCTTACGACAAATACATAGATTCAGAGCTGGGGCGGCACGGCGGCGGGCGACGGTGCAACGGGCGTGGAAGGCTGGAAGCGCGAGCGGATGGCCCTAGCCAAGAGGGAGGAGCCGCGAAGGCCGGCAGCGGGGGACCCAGGGGCCAGGGGTCGGTGCGGAAAGGGGAGGGACGTACCGACGACGGGGTCCGGACATTCGGCGATGGGGAGGACCGGGGGGCGAGCCGTCGACGGATGGCGCAGCCGCGCAGGACGGCAGGAGGCGTCGGTGGGCGGGGGGAGGGGGCTAGGTTGCTCGATTGGGATTGGGACGCGTTGGAGGTGTTTCTGTGAAGGATGAACTGCCAGATGGAAAGAAATACTTGATATCAAAAAAATTCTGAAAATTCTAGGTGGGCAACGGCCCACCCGTCCCACCCTATTCGTCCGCCAATGGACCAGTGAGCTTCCCACAAAAACATCTGAGAAATCAGGAGTCTTGTTAACAACACCATGAATGCAGATCGGGTAGGATACCTCTTCGTCTTTCTCTCGCGTCAGGCGACAGGAAGGCGACTAGGGTTTCGATTCCTCTCCTCCGCTAGTCTGTGTGATCTCCGGCGAGAGGATCTCACTTTCCCACGATCTTTCTGGTCTAACTTCCCCTAGCGAAGAAGCTACTCGGGCTGATTACGAGGTTAGCTAGCCTAACTTCCCGGCCTTGGTGGTTCCTAGCCTGGGACTCAAGATCGGATCGATCATGGAGGCGCCTAGTGAGAAGGGCGAGGATAGTGCCTCGAGGAGGCGGCCTTGTGCCGAACCAACGCTGGATGAACTCAGTTTAAATCTTAAGGGAGAGGATATCGGTGGCGTTTTTGTCCCCAAAGATGAAGTTGAATCTCTAAAAGAAGGCACAAAGTGGATGGTTGTTATGCATGTACTTACTCCCAGGCCATTTACTGCTACATCATTGAAGAAGACTATGCGATTTGCATGGACGCCTGCTCAGGAGGTATCTTTCAGGAATCTAGAGGATAACAGGTGATGAGGGGATAGTAACCCGGTATGTCGACTCCCTGGTGTGACCCGGCCCAAACGGCGGCTGGGCCAGATCCGGCTAAAGGCAAAGAAACTTCTGGAAAGCCCAGGGCGTGTAGCGTTCGTAACCCGGCCTGTGGGTTGCGATAAGGAAAGTTAGGCTTTGTATGTGGAGTTCGAGTAGGACTCAAGATGTGCCTTGAAGGGCAAGCTAGGGGTGTACGGGTGCTTTATAAACCGGCCCCTAGGTTTAGTTTGCCAGAGATTCAAGTCATAGTTGTAATACCTATTATCGAGTGTCCAGTATCATTGATATCGAGATCCGGCGAGTTATTCTCCGGTTCTCAGATCGCTTTTGCCATGTCTTCCTTTGAGCTAAACCCTCTCCCGAATACCTGTGTCGACTTGCCCCAAGATCAGTTACCTCAGGTAACATCTGCCGTGATTATCCCACGACAGTTGGCGCCCACCGTGGGGCCTGCGTCCAAAGGTGTTTACATCACGGGAGAAGCTCGGAAGAGCATGAAGAACCTCATCGTCGGAGAAATCTACGTCAACAGCAAAGGAGAGAAGATGGTAGACGATTCTGGCTGGGGGCCAGAGTCGGATCATCTCGAAACCGGATCCATCGTGACGGTCGGCAGCATCAACGTCTTCATCGGTATGGTATGTACTTCCAGTTCGAATTGTGATAATATTGGATCTGATTCTGTGTCAGGGGAAGACACGTATGTCCGATCGGAAAAAGAAGAGTCGATTGGAACAACGGGTCAGATAGAGAGGGAGGATGATACCGAGTCCATACGGGATCTATTGGAGGATCGATACGAAAAGGAAAACAGCGAGGAAGAACAATACGAATCTACACCGGGCATCATGCGCCGGGTTGCAGTTTATGCGGCTCCCGCGACCAATCTCAATCAAGAAAGCGCGGCCGCGGCGCCAGCCGGGGCGGTTCAGGCAGCAGCCCAGCAGCAAGGAGCAGTTGACCCGGTCTTGGCCCAGGTCGATGGAGAGTCGGCGTCTGTCACCAGTCGCCCAGCAGACGAGGAGCGACACGCAAATATGTTCGGGTTCCAAGCAAACCGGACACCGGGGGCGGGCCCCTCAAACCCGCGTCACCCGGCTCTGTTTGATAATAATTTGATTTTGGACCCCACAGTCTTGGCCACAGTTATTACCCCAGAAAACGCGGCAGAGCGTGTAAGAGACCTGGACGTGGCTCGTCGGGCATTGGAGCAGCAAAGAAGGCAAGTGGAAGCAGAAAGGCAGGGGATGGTCGCGCGGCAGCGCGAATTGGATGACCGAGAGACCCGGCTCCGGGAGGAAACGACCAGGATGCACCAAAGACACCGAACTATGCTGCCGGCAACAGGCGGGGTGATTAACCCGACTGCCCTGGTGTTCACGCCTCAAGATCAGCCGATTCCACCGACGAACCAAGGGACCATACCGCGACCTTCAACGGGAGCACATCCGGTAAACGCGCCAGCCGGGTTACCTTTGCCACAGACGGGGGTGACAGCCGGCAATACCATGCCGCCACCACCATCACGATTCCGCACACCAGCAGGTCATTACAACAATCCCATGGACAACGTGTACGCGGCAACGCTCGCATTAAACCAGATCCCTGTGGGAGACTCGCCTCATGCGGAAGGAACCCGACGAGCAATCGATCTACTACACACCGCGGTAGCACAGCAAGCCAATTATCCGGATCATAGGAGCGGGATGCATGGGACGCCGTACGCCAGTCAGCAACAGGGCCATGTTCAAACAAATGCGGCACAACGAAGGGAAGAGCAGCAGCAAATGCCGCCTCCACCGCGTATCCAGACAGCACCAGTAGTATCAGCAGCGCAGGCGGTGGTGGACAGTTCCAGAGCCAGAAGAGCCGGGGCCGGGTCTGCAGCGCACGAGTTACCGGTGGTGCCGCACCCCGCGGTACCCCCAGCCGGGTCACGCGTTTCCCGGGCAAGACCAGCCCCAACCACCCTTGCGGGACCGAAGTGCCTCTCGGACGATATCAGAGCAGAACCTTACCCGGAGAAGTTCAAAGAACCGGGGAAAGTAGTAAATTATGAGCCAACAATGGATCCAGAAACGTGGCTGAGCAGCTATGAGATGGCAATGTCAATTCGCAACGCGTCCGAGAATCTCCAAGCCAAATTCATGTACTTAATGATGTCAGAGGGAGCAGCAAAGTTATGGTTCACCAACCTACCGGAAAAATCGATCAAATCGTGGGAGGAGCTAAAGACCGCATTCATCAAGCACTTTCATGGGACATGCAGAAAGTTATTTACTATTGATGATTTAGAAAGATGCGTTCAGAAGAAAGGAGAGTCAGCACGCAGCTGGGTACGCCGGGTTATGGAGATACTCCACTCGTCTACGGATATCCAGCCTAAGGACGCGCTACAAGCTATGGCAAAAACATGTAAGTATGTTCCTTTAGTGCAAAAGCTAACTCGCATGAAATCTAGTAGGAATGCAGCGGAGGTTACAATGGGGGAGTTAATGGATGCGTGCAACAAACACGCTGCAACGGATACCACAGAGGAGGAAGTTGATGACAAGAAAGCAAAAGCAAACGCAAGTAGCAGCGGGAAAACCGGCAATGGATCGGCGCCAAACAATAATGGAAGTAGCCAAAACAAGCGCCCGTTTGAAGGGAATTCCGAGTTTGTAGCCAACACGGAGGCCGGGTCTTCAAGACCTAGATCCGAAGGGAATTTTAATACTGGAAATCACAATGGGGGACACTACCAAGGACCTCCGAGACCAAGCAACAGTTGGGACATATTTAGGATGGCATGCCCGAAGCATAGCAGGAATGGCAAGCCGGCCAATCATTCATTGGAGCAATGTGCCGACTTACAAAGGTGGAAGAACGAGGAAGTGAACAGAGCTATGCGAGGTGCGGGCCGAGGAGGAGGTCCGGGTCTAGGTGGAAACTTGGGTAACGGACCGCCCCCAGCCGGCAATCCGCCAGCTGGAAATCAAGGTAACAATCAAGGTGGAGCAGGAGGTTTTCAAGCTAACCCCAAACAGCTGGGTCAATATCATGTGCACACTACAGGAGGCTCTAACAAGGATAAGAAGATACTGAAACAAGCAGTTAATTCGGTCTCTTCCGCTGTCCCAAGGTATTTGAGATGGTCAGAACAAGAGGTAACATGGAGCAGGAAGGATCACCCGGATAGAGTTGATCACCCGGGAGTCTTAGCTTTGGTAGTGGCGCCGCAGGTCAACGGCTACGAGCTGAAAAAAGTCTTGATGGATGGAGGAAGTAGTATCAATATCCTGTACTGGGAAACTTTTCTGCGTATGGGCTTAAAGGAATCGCAGCTGCAAAAGAGTACAACAGTTTTTCACGGGATAGTGCCGGGTCACTCAGCATGCCCTGAAGGAAAGGTGGCACTGGAAGTAGCTTTTGGAGAGTCAAAGGACAACTACCGAGTCGAGTGGCTTACCTTCGAGGTAGTAAAGTTGCGCAGCCCTTATCATGCATTGTTTGGGAGGCCGGCTTATGCCAAGTTCATGGCGAGACCGTGTTATGTGTACCTACAACTGAAAATCCCGGGTCCCAAGAAGACCATTACAATACACGGAAACCGAGATATAGCAGCTGAGTGTGATGAGGGAGACGCGGCAATGGCCGAGCAAGCCTGTAGGAAGGAAGAGCTCAAACATTACCGTTCTCAGGTAGACCTAGAAGAGAGGGCAACGTCAAAAAAGCCAACTCCTGAGGGGGACAAAGCAAAAGTTAGGGCAGAACAAAACCCTAAGATGGTAGGCTTCATCAGGAACGATATTTTCAAAACTCTCAGTAGGGAAGAAGAAGATGCACCACCATCCGCGGCTGATCACGTTTCAAGGGCGATATACCCGGATTGGCTAGCAAATCCGGTACTCATTACGAAAGGGCATAGCAAGTGGAGAATGTGCATCGGCCGTACCAACGCGAGGCCGACTCCCGGGAGTAACTAAAGCAGTGTAATCGACGGCGGGTTTCATACGCACTCTTTTCCTTACCAGGGTACCTACGGGGACTGGAAGGTTTTTAATGAGGCGGCCTGCTGATTCAAAAAAGAAATTTTTATCAATAAAAGAAGATGGTTTCGAGTCTTATCATGGTCTTTGCTTCAGTTACAAGTAAGTAACATTGTTACTATCAATACATCAGTATCATCGAAATACATTGTGTGAATATAGGTCTCCGGGGGGTGATCGGCTTCAATAAGTAATCACAAAACCCGGAGACCCGGCCATGATGCCTATGAGTTATGGGGGCTGATTACTCGAAAAAACGGGTACAGCTGCAATCTTATAACCGGACAAAGGAGCCAAATTTCTTGGTTATTCTTACTTAAGCTCGATGTGACTCGCACTAAAGTGGCATGATCTGTTCACGTACGATTACAATCAAACTATGCAGCCCAATGTGGCTTGCTTGATCTTGTTTTTCGTATAGATGCAACGACATGGTATCCACGCGAAAGCCGGCTTACAGTACAAGATAATCAAAAGGGTCATCTAAACCACAAGTCCATGCAGAGTATAAGGCTAAAAAAGCCGGAAACTCAACAAGTATTAAGCATGACTTCAGTATTTATGTAAACAGCTATTGGTATTCAGCTTGGTAAACAGCAGTATGTCATCTGAGAAAGGCCACGCCCCCATAGCTCGTACTTTGGGTCATGGGGACTGGGGACTTCGAAACAGAAACAAACTGTTTAACTACCAAAGCCTGTAAACCTTAATTTCCGAGTATTGGGGACTTAAAGAAAAGTTCATCTATCAAAACCTACGATACTCGGCTAGCCGAGTCTCAAAAGGAAATTGAAAACAAGAGTTCGAAGTATCGAGAATAAGCTTATAAGTAACACAAGGATCGAGATTATCAAAAGCCAGGGGAGGCAAAGAGTTATCATAATTCCACAAACGCAAAGTCATAGTGTCAGCATCAATGGTGCACAGGCGCACCGCAAAAGTCATATCAGTCTCGAGAAACGCAAAAGCACTAGGCAGCGTCCTACTCGGCGTCTTGAGAGTGGTCCTCCGGGTCTAAGTCTTGGACTTGCTTCTTGGCCTTGCCAGAAGTTTTACCCGGGCTCTTCACATCTGGACGAACAGGCGGGGGCACGGCTGGGGTAGAGGTAGACGGCTTTACGCCCAGCTCTGCTTCCCTCTTTGCAGCCTCTTCCTTCCTCCTAGCCAGATCAGTCGACCATTTGTCCAACATATCAATAGGGGGGGGTGCCTCCACCAGGATAACCTTGCCCTCAGAATCATACGAGCTCATAATCGTGTTTAGATCCATCTTGTCGGCCAAAGCTGTGGCTGAAGGACGTACCGCAGATTGTATAGCTTTGAAATCCTGGGGCTTGAATTCGGATCCGTCAGCTTTAAACTCTGGGAACCCGGATACTATCTTCGCCGGGTCAAGCTTTGGAAAATAAGCCTTCGCCAGCGTTAAAGCCCGGGTCATCCCAATTCGGCAGGACGAGCGCTTCAGTATTTCAATCCATCCAGGTGCTGTGGAAAAGGCCTGTATAAGATTCTCCTCGCCCGGGTATACCTCAGAAGGCCACTTGATAGCATCCAGCAAAAGTTTCGTGCCGGCAAAAAACGTCCGGAGCACAGTCTTCAGAGTTTTAACTTGAGTGATGGCATTCTCCTCCGGAGCAGCAAGGTTAGCACCTAAAAGCATATCAGTAATATTGGTTATTACAGCGGCAAGATAGAGATACGCAAATTAATTGCAAATAGCAAACTTACTTAGCAAGATACGGTAAGTGTCCGTAAGCTGAGTCGACAGGTTATTCAGCGAGGACTGGGCAGCATTGTACTTCTTCTTGTATGTGGAGACGTCTTTTTTCAAAGTCTTTATCTCCGCCTCAAGGGCCTCCCTACGCTTAACTTCAGCCAGCAAGAGCTGCTCAGCCTTAAGTAACGCTTCATCTGACTGAGTAATCTCTGCCTGCAAAAACAGGGTGAAGCTATAAGCCGGGTGTCACGATAGTATTTCATCTGAGGAAATGATTACCGAAAAGTATTACGCGAAGTACCGAGGATAATTAAAAAAATTATACTCGGGACTTGGGGACTGGATGTATAATAAGGAGCATCAAGTAAAAGTTACCTGATGTGCTGCAGCCATACGTTCTAAGACAGTCCCTTCTGAAGCTTTCATGGCAAGAAGAGCGCTCATCAGCTGGTTAAAGTCAGCGTTATCCGAGTTAGATGGCTCGGATACCTGGAAAGCAGGAAAAGGAGCATTTCTTGTAACAGGAGGTGGCACCCGGGTCATCCGAATGTCGGAGTCTGGTCCCCCTCCCGCGCTTGAAGCTGCTCCCTTCTCCTTCTCGTCTGCGTGTGAAGCGGTTGGATACTCGGCGTCATGCCTAGCTGGCTCCGGTGGCGACACTTGCTCGTTGCCAGCCGTGGTGAAGGCATCGTCAGCCGGCTCGTTCTCGACCCGGACCTTAGCCTCGGTGTCCTCCTGGTCGCTACTAATAACCGTGGCTCTGAAGAAGGTGCAAAGGCACAATTAATCTCTGGTTAAAATAAAAAAGGGATGAAAGTTCGGTATAATATCAGGAAAAGGCGCTTACCCGGTGTTCACCGGGAAGTCCGAGGGGAAGCCGTCACTAGACCCGGAAGAGACTGAAAAATGGCAAGAAAGGTCTGGGATTACGTTACAAAGGAATGACCGGAAAGAAATTTTGTTTACAACAAATACCAGGGTGTTGAACCGGGGGCGGCGAAGCGACCGGGTTAGGGGTCTCGTTGCCCGGATGATTCCGGGTTACTCGGCGCCTAGTCGCGGGTGGCTCCTTCAGTTATGATCAAAAGGGGTGGAGATGGGGTTAGCCCCGGAGTGATGTTATGGGAACAAAAAAACCAAAGTGTAAGGAGATGAAGTAAAAACCTGGAGGGCTATCCTCTGGGATTTCCTCTTTGTTCCGGCTTTGGTGGCCGGCTCCGGCTCTTCCTCCTCGCTGGTGGACCCGCCCCTGCTGTCCGTTTCTTCTTCTTCGCTTTGGTCCTCTCGCTCTGAAATATATCCGAGTTACAGCATAAAGAAGAAGAAAAAGCAGGATATAACGTGTGCAAGGGAATCAAGTACGTACCTTCATTCGAGTCAATGACATCGTCTTCCTCCTCCCCGTCTTCGGAATTAGGAGGGGTGTCGACCGTCCAAAAGTCATCATCGGCCTGAGGAAAAGATGCCAGGATAGTGATTAATATCGAGTCAAGAGAAGCGAATAAAAGTAAGTTGTTAGAAGTCAAAATCAAAAGGCAGAAAACTTACTGCGGGGGTTGGATTCTCGAGGGTAAAAGGTTCTAATCCGGCTATGCCCCGGATTACCTCGAGCTTCTCTGTCAGGAAACCCTTAATTGTTTTGTTAATGTCACCCGGAGCAAGGGTGCGGGTAGAGAATCGGATTGGGTCCGTGGTTTGACCCGAGTATTCGCACATCAGCTTCTCACGAATGGAGTTTGGCTGAATGCGGAAGCTAACCCAGGTCTTCACCAGGTTTAGCCCGATGAGGCCTCGGGCGGACAAGATGGAGATCCTAGCTAACAAAGGCAAGATCGCCTCCCTGTCCGAATCAGGCGCGAAGGCGTTGAATTTCTCGGAGATGTCAAGTTGACCCTCCGAGTAACCCGGCAACTTCTTTTCACCGGGTGGAGAGGTATCCTGGCAGTAGAAGTACGAAAGCTGCCAGTGCTTTACGTGGGAATTGAGAGAAATAGGAGGCATCAGGGAGTTCTTGCGGCGCTGGATAGAAACCCCGCCGCAAGTGAGAAGTGCGCCGTCGCCGCTTTCGCGACACGGCTTGCACTGAAAAAGTTCGACGAAGAGGGCTAGACTTGGCGGAGTGCACAAGTAAGATTCGGAAAGAACGATAAAATGGGAGATGTTCAAAATGGAGTTTGGACCTATATCGAAGATACGGAGGTTGTAATGGTCTAGGACGTCACGGAAGAAGGGGTGACCCGGAGGCCTAAAGCCCCGGGTCACATGTTCAACGAAGCATATTACCTCATCCGTCGCTGGAGAAGGCCGGGTTTCAATGCCTGGCACTCGCCAGTGGATAGACTCCTGTGGAGGTAGGGTTCCGAGCTCGACCAACTCCTCCAGCTTGGCCTTGGTGACGGAGGACTTCCCCCAATTGGCCGATATGGAGTTTGTGGATTTAGCCTTAGCCGGCTGTTTCCCCTGCCTCTTGGGTGCCATGGGATTGACCTGGTAAAACATTGAAGGAAAGGACATAAGAGACAAGAATTCGGAAGTTAGCAGATAAGCGGTTACCGGCAATTTAAACATAATCCGGGTATTGCCTTGCGGGGTCAAGTATGGTTTGTCCGGGTATCGTATGCCATTTCAATCCTTATAGAGTTTTCCGTAAAAAGCAAGTGTTTGGAGAAGTTGGGAGGGTGTTTGTATGCCTACCATCTACGAATGATTCGGAGAAGTGAGATTCTCTGAGGAGGGAGAACAAAGGCGGAAACTTTAGATGGCCCGAACCTAGATTGGGAGTCTTATTTCCAAATTTGTGGCCAAGTTAATGATTACTGGAGTTAGGAGAGCAATACAAGCTATGAATCCTATCTATGGGAATGATTATGGTAAATATCGGTGAGTTAATCCGGCGCGGCCCGGGAAATCGCGGACCACTCGATTCAGATCTGATCCAAGGGAAGGATGAGAAATTACGAGGATGAGCTGGGGGATATGAGGAGCTTACCAAAGGGGGTTGAAGAAGAGCTTTGCGGAGGCAGATGGCGCAAGATTGATGGCCCTTTGAGGTTGTTGGTCGGCAGACCGGGCGCTCGGCGGCGGATTTGGGGGTTGGAGTGAGTCGCGCGGCGGCGGAGCGCAGGCGACGGCGGACGGGCTCCGGCGAGGTGCGTGGGGCTTCCGTGGTGGCACTTCGCGAGCTCGGGTTTGAGGAGAAGAGGAATGGGGGAAATGAGCCGTTAAGAGTTAGGGTTTGTTCCTTGGGCTCTATTTATAACCATCCGGATGGAAGGGCTTAGCCTAACGGTCGGGACCCGGGGAGTACGGGGTAATTGGCCATTTCGAAATTTGAAAGGCACATTTTGTGCGCAGACCAATATGATCCATAGAAAAAGGAAGGGGAAATTGCCTTCCTCGTATCAGCGGTAATTATCAAGAAGGATGTGAGGTCAGGGAGTTTCCTATTAAGATTTAAGTCTGGGAGATTAACGGAGAGCCGGGTCTTTACCTGGCTTCCTTGGTACCTGTCACGGTTGTTCGTCGACGCGCTGCGTCTTGATCCTCATATGTTTGCCTCTAATGTTTCTGTAGGGAATAGCCAGCGCTTCGAAGAGTAAATCTTGGAAGCCCAAGCTATTCTGGGGACTACTGATGAGGGGATAGTAACCCGGTATGTCGACTCCCTGGTGTGACCCGGCCCAAACGGCGGCTGGGCCAGATCCGGCTAAAGGCAAAGAAACTTCTGGAAAGCCCAGGGCGTGTAGCGTTCGTAACCCGGCCTGTGGGTTGCGATAAGGAAAGTTAGGCTTTGTATGTGGAGTTCGAGTAGGACTCAAGATGTGCCTTGAAGGGCAAGCTAGGGGTGTACGGGTGCTTTATAAACCGGCCCCTAGGTTTAGTTTGCCAGAGATTCAAGTCATAGTTGTAATACCTATTATCGAGTGTCCAGTATCATTGATATCGAGATCCGGCGAGTTATTCTCCGGTTCTCAGATCGCTTTTGCCATGTCTTCCTTTGAGCTAAACCCTCTCCCGAATACCTGTGTCGACTTGCCCCAAGATCAGTTACCTCAGGTAACATCTGCCGTGATTATCCCACGACAACAGGTTCGTGGTTCAGACCAGGTTCCTAGGGGATTGGCATAAAATAACATAACAAGGACTGTGATTTTTCGGGATCAAGGATTGTTGATAGAGAAGTACGATGGGAGTTGCAAAGCTTCTGCGGTGGAGTTGAACCATATCCATGCTTGGATTCAGATACATGATGTACCCGAGCTGTACCGCAAGAAACATATTATTCCTGGGCTAGCGGCCAATGCAAGAGAGGTGATCTCTGTCGACCTGAAAAGCTCAAGGGTGGAGAGTGGCAATTTTTTCAGGGTGCGTATCTGGCTGGATGTGAGGAAGGAGCTAACTAGGTTTGTGTCCATTAATCCAGAGGGGCTGCCTCCAGTGATTATGCGGGTCAAGTATGAGAAGGTGCCGCCCTATGATACGTCTCCAACGTATCTATAATTTATGATGCTCCATGATCATATTATGCCAATCGCTACTTGTTTTCTCCCTTATTAATAGCATTTTTATACGTTTTTCGGGACTAACCTATTAACAAGATGCCAAGTGCCAGTTCTCTATTTTCTGCTGTTTTTTGGCTTCGGAAAAGTTGTTCTGGAAACATTCTCGGAATTGGACCCCACAAATCCCGAAGTGCCTATTTTCCCCGGAAGCGTCCAGAACACCGAAGGAGATTCGAAGACTGGCACCAGGGGGCCACACCATAGGGTGGCGCAGTCCCCCTGGCCGCTCCAGCTATGGCTGTGGGGCCCCCAGGCCTCTACCGACTTTGCCCTTTCGCCTTTTTACTCCCCCCGGATGGAAAACTGTCGATGTTATAAATCAATAGTATCATCCGAATATGATTAAGCGGGGATGGTGTACGCGAGGAGATCGCGAGGTGGGTTGGCACATAGAGAGACACAATTTATACAGCTTCAGGCCCCGGGAAACATCATCCGGTAAAATCCCTACATGCTGTTTGTGGCTAGATCTTATTCCGTATGCTCATGAGGGAGCCGTCGGTGTGCCGGCTCTCCTCTAGTTGTGTCTAGCCGTAGAGGCTCTATCCGAGTCCTTGTAAATCTACCCTCTAGGGGCGCTTTGCCCCTCCTTATATAGGTGGAAGTGGCCGGCTTACATGTAGAGTCCTAGTAGGATACAAACTAGTCCAGGTTCTACTCCAAATCAAATAAGAGCATGGGTGCTACTAAGACTCCTTAACCCAGATTCCTTAACCCGGCCTGCTGGGCTGGTTCTCATGATGGGCCACGGCCTACCTCCATGTGGGTACCCGTTTCCCATATCCAAGACAGTAGCCCCCGATCTTTCGGGTGACTCAAAGAGTCGGGCGGAAGATCTTGATTTGTGGATGCCGAATTGCGGAAGAATATTTTTCTGACTTGAGAAGTAGAGTTTGATGAGTCTTGAATGTTTGTTGTTGCCGGGTCATGATCGTCGAGGTCGTTGATGTCGAGGCCGTTGAGTTGCATAATGGCTGCTGGTTTGTCGACGCCGAGGCTACCGGTTTAGCAACATAGAGACTGCCGGTTTATCGACATAGAGGCATCCGGGTTATCGACGTTGAGGTTTTCGGGTTGTCGAAGTTGAGTCTGTCGGGTTGTCGATGTAGAGGTTGCCGGTTTATCAACGTAGAGGCAGCTGGGTTATCAACGTAGAGGCTGCCGGGTTGTCAAAGTTGACGATGTTAGCGATGCCGGGTCATGTATGTTGACGATGTTAGCGATGTCGGGTCACGTATGTTGACGATGCCGGCTCATGAATGTTGACAATGCCAGGTCATGGTTGTTGACGATGTCAGATCATCTTTGTTGATGCTGGGTCATGAATGTTGACGACGCCGGGTGATGGTTGTTTTGGTTTACCCGGTGATGAACTGTAACCTAGCTTTTCCGGTTTACCCGGCGATGAACTGTAACCTAGCTTTTCCGGTTTACCCAGTGATGAACCAGACTTTTGCCGGTTCTGAAATGAACTGCCTTCCTTCTTATGAACTAGATTTTAGCCGGCTTAGGAGCCTCGCTCTGTCTTCGTGTCTTCGGCGAGTTCTCATCCAGACCTAGATTCTCAACCAGTTCTGGTCCTTCCTTTGGGACCGTCGGTAATTCCCCCCAACATTAGCCCCCAGGTTAATATGAACGACAAATCAATGTTTGCTCGTTCATGTTAAGCTTCTTCTCAGTCTTGATTTGAAATTTCAACTTGTGTAGCCCCCAAGTGCCGAGTTGTATGCATGCAGCCACTCGGAACTCGCATTTCTTTCTGCTAGATTATAGACTGAAATAGTGTAGCCCCCAAGTGTCGGGTTGCGTGCCTGCAGCCATTCGGGACTCGAATTTCTCCCTCCTGGATTATAAACTAAAATAGTGTATCCCCAAGTGTCAGGTTATCTTTTGCCCGCGGTAACCTGGGACTTCACCTTTGCAGGCTTTCCAGAAAGAGATTTCCAACTTGAAGAATCTGCTTGCCCAGGAGGTACTGAGAACTGAAAAAACCCAAAGATCCGCAGGAGGAACTGGAGGAGCTGCAAACTAGGTTTAATAACTTATTTATATCTCCTTCAGTTTCTGCTTCTCCACGCCCTTTATATGAGCTAGACGATGTTGGTGATGCTCTGGCTCTGCTGGAGTTGAAGTATATTGCAAAGCCGGCTGATGATGAACCGACTAAAGAAGCTGAAAAGGGATAAAAACACCAAGACACGGGAAGAAGATGACCCGGAAACTGTTGGAGGTGTTTATTTTATCCAGTCCAGATCCTTACAATACACTTCGATATGTAATGAACTGGATTTTGTGCGAGTTCTGTAGAAAATTTCCATATTTTCATGTTTTATGAAACCTTGCTAGTTTTTGTAGAAATTTTCTTTCTTGGCCTATATAGCCCTTTAAATATATCTTTGCTATCTGTCACAGCCGGCTTATCGCATGGTTTATTCTAGTGCTTTCAACTCTGGAAAGTTCAGGGTCATGATAACTCCGTTTTGCCGAGTTATAATATGATTGACTTTTTCAGGTTATACATCTAGGTCACAAAACCTTTTCAGTTTATCTTTTCTATCTGGCACGGCCGGTTTATCGCATGACTTATTCTAGTGTTTTCAACTCTGGAAAGTTCAGGGTCATGATAACTCCGTTTTTCCGGGTTATAATATGATTGACCATTCCACGTTATACATCTAGGTCACAAAACCTTTTCAGTTTTATCTTTGCAAACTCGTACAACCGGTTTATCGCGTGACTTGTTCTAGCACGTTTAACTCTTAAAAAGTTCAGGGTCAGAATAACTCCTTTTTTCGTGATGGTAAACTGATTAACTTTTTAGGTCACATGTCTAGGTCACAAAAGCCCTTTCAGTTTATCTTTCTATCTGGCACATCTGGTTTTTCGCATGACTTGTTCTAGTGTTTTCAACTCTGTCAAATTCAGGGTCAGAATAACTCCATTTTTTCCGGATTATAATATGATTGACTCGTCCAGATTACACATCTAGGTCATAAAAATCGTGTGTAACCACTGACTGGCAGGCAAGTATAACCGACATAATGTGGCAGATGCCAGATTCTTGAGATATAAACTGTGCTCTAGCATCAGCCTCCGAGTAACCATATAATCAACCATGTTTTAGGCACTTGCCGTAGGCATTTTAAGGCTGCCGAACCGTAGGCAGTTTTAGGTTGCCGAACCATAGAAGTTTTAATAGGGTATCTATGCTTGGATTGTGCATCGTGGCAACTAGTCCTCTTTGATAACCTTACATGTCAAATATATTTGAGACAAAAACCCCGAAATCAACTCAAAGGTGACACAATATTTTTAATTAATAAGTAAATCATGAAAGAGAAAAATGACAATATAATACGCACTACTTTTTTCATGCAATACAATATGCTGAGGGTCAACAGAGGCTTTTATATGCATCAGAGTCAATTGACAATATAATACACACTACTTGGTCAGTCGCGAGTCATATGACTTAGTAAAGAGCAAACGTCCAAATTTTCGCCAATAGGGCAGGATACCCATGTTTGGACCGTGCATCATGGCAACTAGTCCTCTTTGGCAACCTTATGACTCAAAATAATATCGAGAAAAAACGACACCGAGGATCACTTGAAGGTGCCCGCCATAAATTAATTCACTGAAACAAAAATATGAAAAAATTTATACGTAAAAGATGACTTAGCTGTTTTGTTGACGCGCCATGAACCGACGGGGCGTTGATATTAGCCGCGGCGAGATCGTAGATGATCCAGTAGGAATCGCTAGTGCGTAACTCCGCTTTTAGCTCGACTCGATGGGAGGAGCCGGAGTTTTGGCGAGTTATGAACCGGAGGTGACGTGATGTAAGCCGGCTTGGCCAAAGTCGGAAATGATCAAATGAGATCCTCCTAACCCGGCCGCCTGAGCAGCCGGCTCTCCCATATCGCTGGTTCCTTCTGACGGATTTGTACTTGATGGAAACGTCCAAACGGTGATGTGGTACGTAATACCCTTTGTATTTGCAAACTAGCTCTAAGCTAGCAACTTGATCGAGCCACCCTTTTTTATTTTTTAGCTCACATGAAGATGTAGTAAGCAAGCAACTGAGTTTTCCATTTTTTTTCCTTTGCCTTCAGGCTTCAGGTCATGTCCACGCCAACCGAGCTAGCAAGTTAATTTCCCTTCTCCCTTTCCTTGGATTTGCACGAGTAGTGGTCTTGTTTTTTTAGTTAAATACACCAGGGGTCCTAATAGTTGTTACTTATGTGCAAAGTAGTCCCAATACTTCAAAATGGGGGACAGGTGGTACTAACAGTTGTCAACTAGTGCAAAACAGTCCCAAATAGCTGTAGTGCGGGCATAATTTGTTTTGCGGAAACACCCCTTATAAATTTTTCTATAGCAGATACAACCTTACAGCTGCTGACCGACGTGGGTCCTACATGTCAGCTTGGGACGCCAAAATTCGAAAATAATCGAACGGAGCTACGATTCGAACCTGCGCCTTCGAAGTATCTAGAGCTAGTGTAGGAACGACGCAACCATTAACCACCATGAGAGTTCGTGTTAAAACTTACTTTGGGTGGTTATTATCTACTAGGTTATGCGGAGAATTTTACTGTTAATTGATGTTCTTTCGGTACATGTTCTATATTCTCGGCACAACCAAAATATTCCTGGAGTCCATATGCATAGGTCAAGGAAGAAAAATATTTTTCATTTGGAGAGAGGAATGCACGATGAAGATTTAGTTACAAATCATAATAGAGTCGAAATCAAAGTAAATGAGGAAAAATAGTTGAGATCTCGAACATGTATTTACAGGCTGTAAGATATTTGGAGCGGATGTTCTTGTTTCTGTTGTATTGTCGAGGTATGTTGTCTATGTCTTCCGTATCTAACTTGCTTTGTGTTGATGGCATGTAAGAAATCTCATGATCCGCGAGAGCTTGTTCCTTATGTATTGAGTAAGATTATATGTTCTGGAAACTAGGTGATGTCTATAAGTATGTTTTGTTTTCTTCCCAGTTTTTGGTGTTTTCGACGTGACTATTATTGTCTTCTCGGTATAATTTTAATGAAAAAAAGAGGAGTGGCTCCTCAATTTGAAAAAAAAATATAGTAGATACGCAGTATACACACAAGAAAATTGAGGGGCGGAATTGTTGTATTTCACATTTATTTTTGGAGGTTATAGAGACATATAGCGGCAATGGTTTAATTCAAGCAGACAAATGTGTGTCGTGACAAAGTGATGGAACCACCAAACATTTTACTCCGTGGCAACGCACGGACACTTAGCTAGTTGGATTAAGATTTAGGTTAATGATCATTTAAATGTTGTCCTAGAGACATGCATACTTGTTGTAATAATAAAAGCTAAGTCTATAAGACAAACACAAATACGTCTGAGCTGCATTGGCAGTGCTGCTCTTCTCCAGCCTGCAGGCCTCGGGTTTGATCCCAGCCCCAGCTATTATTTCGTAATTTTGCCGTCCTATCCTGACATGTAGGACCCACATAGGTATCCGGCAGCTGTAAGGTGGTATGTGATATACAAATATTAGTAGGGTGTTTCCGCAAAAAAAAATATGCCATGTGTCCGTACCACAGCTATTTGGGACTGTTTTAAACTAGTTGACAACTATTAGGACTGGCCCCCATTTTAAAGTATTGGGACTACTTTGCACATGAGTAACAACTATTGGGATCCCCATGTTACGCACTTACGCTACGCAGTGACAGTTTTACAGCGGGGCGCTTTCTCCCTGGTTCTCTACGTTCCACCAGTCGGAGGCCGTTTCGGATCTGGGTTTTCTTCTCTGTCTCCGGCGCCGTGCTGCTGGGGTGCTGCCGTGTCTCTGCCTATTCTGCGACTCGGTGCTGCAGCTGCGGTCGCGCTGTCGAGTCACTCTTCTCTCCAGTTTCGCCCTAGCCTCTGTGGGGCGGGGGCTTCAACCGATTTGGTGGTCGCCGGTGGCCTTTCTTCCTCACTGGCCCGTTTCTTTTCTGTGGCTCGACGGTTTGTGCTTCAAGGTTTGCCCTTCTCCTACCTCTTTCTCGCTTGGTGGTTCTCTGTTTTTACCATTGGGCAGGATTCTGCTGTTATTTCCGTTCTGAAAAGGTATGCCTTCATGTGCGTTCCAGATTCTAGACGCCGAGTGCATTTGACATTGCTAAATTTTCCTTACAATTCGAAAACTTGACACGCCACAGCTCCGATAAGGCTTCATAAAAAATGGAAAAGGTGAGCATGTTTTTGCCACTTGTATAGTTTATACCTGACGAGCCGCATGAATCTTATATCAATAGATGGATGGCTGATTTCCATCTTCCTTTCCTCAGTTTTAAACACTAATCGCTCAGCGCTCACTTTTCTGCAGTCTATACAGATGTTTTTAAAAAAAATAAGTTGGTTCAGTACTGATCAGTTAGTTATACAGAGAGAGAGAGAGAGAGAGAGAGAGAGAGAGAGAGAGAGAGAGAGAGAGAGAGAGAGAGAGAGAGAGAGAGAGAAATTTGATCATCGTATGATCTGCTGACTTTTAAGTAGATGCTTGAAAGTAGTCCAAACGATCTATTTACGCATGTTGTTCTCCTTCGGTCATATAAAAGAGAATTGGAAAAGGCAGTACCAAAAAGCTAGGCACGGGCTATTAGTTTCTAGATTCTTTCAATTAATTTACCCGCAGCTGAGCTAATCTATGTTCGGATAGGGAAAATGTTTTAGCCATTATATGACCTTTTGCCTTTTATAGAAATGGCTAGATGTATGAAAGAAATCGAAATGACTATTCAGCAGGTTATTTTCCTTGGGTAATATAGAAGAGAAGAAGTGCAAGGGTAAATATCTGCGACTGCTTTACCTCCAGCTGAAGTAATTTATGCCCGGTTGAAAAAAAAAGTAGCTATCATATGACCTCCACCTTATAGGTAGATGGCTAGATGCATGATAGGACCTAGAAGGGATTGCTTTGGCAAGTAGTTCTTCGTCACAGAGAAGAGAAGAGGCGAAAGAAGCACTACCGAGCTGCTAATTATGGGGTTATTAACCGCTAGATACATGTATTTGCTTTACCTGCTGTTCGACTAATTAATATTCGTTGGTGTCCACCGAAAACAGAGGAAAATAGAGTTACCATTGCGTGCTTTTAGTTGTCAGATTATGATCTGTTTGGGAGAATAATATATGCAGGAATGAATATTATTTAGTGGATCTGTTCGGGAGAAGTTTGGGAGAATATATTTATTTGGTGGATCTGTTCGGGAGAATATATGTAGGAATTAATATTGTTTAGAGGCAACATTTAATGATATCCCACATATTAAGACAACACCGTGCTTAATTGTTATAACTCTGTTTGACTATGTATATATTATTGTTGTTAAATGTGAAGGAACATGATCTCATTTGTTAAAGGATGAGTTCAGAGGAGAGTTGTCCATCGCGTAGCTCCGTTAACGCCTTATGTTCAACAAGAAGAAAAAACATATCGGAAAACCTATAGGCCACACCCAATCAATCGAACGCACAAAAGTTCAGTAGGACGGAGCAGCCAAGTCTTCGTCGACTGTCCATGACGAACTATTCCGGCAATGGATGAACCTCCGCAATGGCTGCCTTTCAAATGCACATGTGCATTTGGATGGAGCAAGGAGAAGACATATGCTTTAAGCTCATCTGCATCAGAAATCAACACGAGTTCATTGTGCCGCACCTGATACGGCGTGTGACAACGCAAGGCAGGCACGCAGCGAAGCGCACCTACCCGTCTAGTATAGGCTGTAGTACCACTACATATGCCCCTTTATATGTATTACTACTACTATGAAAAAAAAAACTACTTCTGAAAAAATTACATGCCTTCGAATTGTCCAGGCCACTTAAGTGATTGAGCTTTACTGCTACCGAAATAATATGCTTACATATTATGACTATTACATTTGAACCATTAGTGGCTTACTTTGATATTCTAAGAGTCCCTTCAATTTCGGTGAGATGTTCATCCTGTCATATATGCTTTAGTTTTGTGTCTCTTTTGTCAGTGTTTTTCTTACCGGCTAGCAAGAATAGTGTTATCATAATACGACTAGGCATGGCTTATGCTGCAAAGTAACATATATCCTTTTCCTTTGGTGGGTAATACAACTTAAGTGCTCTAGTGTCAAAATTAAACATGAAAACGTTTCATGGTTCTAGATAATAGGAAATATGAAATTCTTCTCTGGAGAGTTAGCTTGTTTAATTCAGCTAGTGACCGTATTGAGCAAGCATGATTTTCTCCCAAGTTGTTTCAAGATTTTTGTTTTGTTTGCTGCAAGTTAACTTGTGTTGTTTCTCAGGAAGTCTTTGAGTCATCTGAATCTTGGTAATAATTTGGCTTCAAGAATACCAAGCATGGGAAACTATACAAATGGACTCTTCTTCAAGATTCTCTGAGGTGAGTAAGTTCACAGGTTTCTCTTATTTTCCTTCCATGGGCTCTATGATATGTGGCTATGTTTTTCTCCGACCATCAATTATGGTGCCGATGGCTATCTGACCACCTAGCTCTGTAAATTCTGTTGCTAAGAATCTGATATCTGCTGGTTGTTAGAGATCCTGATGGTACCATTCTTTGTAAGCCAGTGAACTTGATGATTTTGTGTCATTAGACTCAACTTATTGTTATATGTTCCTGAATGCTGCTAGTTCTGCATGGAATGATTAGTGCCTGTTTTTATCTTTTCTGGATTTATTTTTCCCTTGATAATGAGAATCTGATAAGTACTGTCAGCTTGCCAAATATATGTAGTAGTACGTTTCCTGTGAAGATGAAATCAATAGGAAAGTTAGTGAGATCAACTTCTTTTATCGAAGAAGCCAATGTGGAGCTGTGTCCTTGTATTTTGTCGTGAGTTGTTAGGATGATGGGTTTTAATTCAAACATTAACTTGGAGTTGCTTGTTCCGTTGCACGCTAGCCCCATCTACTACTGGTTCCACCAACGGATGAACCACCACTTCTTCCACACATGCTAGCAGGTTGATTAGTTGCAGCATACTAGTAGTTGATTTACTTAAGTTGGTATTTGGTAAGCAAAGGCCATCTACTAATAACCTTGAGACATGTACACAGAACTCAGAACATCGGCCAACTATGCCACCTTTGCTTGATAGTAGTGTTTAAATTATTGTAAAGGGTGAACCGTTTGTCCAAGAATCATGTCTTTTTATACTAGATAGGTCATGAACAACTAGCTGTTGTACGTAACCTTTGTTTCATTCTTTTTTGTGTGTTGGTAGTGTCTCAGCTAACTGTGTCTCAAAGTTTGTAATATTGAATATTAGATTGCTCCCATATTAGCAATTTGATTCGATCAGGATTGACTCATCCACATAGCTAGCTATTGGATTGGATGCATGCGTAGCTAGTACTGTATATTTTCACGATTGCTACTCCAGCAAGTAATAGGCATGATCAGTCTCTTGAGACAAAACAATTAATGCTTGATTATTGCACTCCATTATAAAACCTGAACATTATTACTAAATTTTGCAACATTTTTCTGGTACTAGGTTGATGGTGCCATTCATTATTTTGCTGCTGAGTTAATCATCTTCTTTGCCACATGCAGCTCCGGGTCACCATCCATCTGGGGGCGACTGGGTGCCCTCCTTCCCCGCGTCCTCCGTTGCAGCACGTGGAGAAGCACTGCCTCTCCGTTCCTCTACACTGTTTGAGGTTGTTGCCTTATCTGAATCCTCACGGCTTCCTGTTCCTGGATTGGGTTGAGATTTCTTGTTCCTTCTTCTTTTTGATTGAGTGAACATATGGAGTTTATATTGTTTCTTTATGCTAAATACTGATTGATTGTGCAGATTGATTGCCACCCACCATTTGTTTTTGCATTTCAGTATTATTGGTTCAGCAGATTGATTGTTAAAACCTTTGTTGTCTTTCTTGATAAGTATTACAATCTGGGATGATTAGATGACCATGCTTGCACCTGACACGTGATGTGCCTTTCTTGGCTGCTCTGTAGGATATTGTTTCATGTAGGTGACCTGTTGGCTTCTCAGGATCTTGCCTCTAGCATCAGTTTTACCATGACCGCTACATCTTTTTAATGTTGCGGTGTAAATTTACCTGCATTTTGTTATCTCAATTGGTTCAATAGAGTCGCTGGAATGTTGACTGTTCATAGACGTTAGCTTGCCCTTTTGCTCTACATAGAATTATTAGTGCCCGTCTTTTTTTTCTGGATTCATTTTTCCCTCGATAATGAGAAGTGTGACCCGTATTCTCAGCTTGCCAGCTATATATAAAATCAATAGGATAGTTACTGAGGTCAATTTTTTTAATCAATAAGCCCATGTGGAGTTTTGTGCTTGTATTTTGTCGTGAGTTGTTAGGATGATGGGTTTTAATTCAATTCTCATTTCTCAACATGGAGTTATGTGCTTGTAATTTTACAAATGCCTTCAAACTCTCAATCAGTGTGATTCAGTTTTACAAATTTTGTGCTTGCTGCGCTTATGCGATGGCTCTGATTCTAGCTAACTGGTCCTGCCCAGTAGTTGTTCTGGACTTGGACGGCGCTTTCTGTCGTGCTGCATGGGAATTGATTTTAAGGTAGCGTGATTTTTGCCTGTGTAGAATTGTAGGTTGCATATATAGTTTCCATTGGCAATTTTTAGAAGATTTATACTTGCACAAAAATGTCTAGAAACGATGGGTGTGGTGCTATCGAAAGATGAGTTTGGCTTTTCCTGATAGCATGTGTTGAGCACTAAAAATGATGGCAGTCCAGTTGTATGATTAGGGCTTGAAACTGTGTTAATCTTTTCATGTGCCAACTTGAATGGTAAATCAGCGCGATGAAGTGGGCTTAGTACAGAGTGATTATTGTTTTCTTTTTTGTGTACCGTTGTTATAGTAAGGATCAGACAGGAGCGTTTTCCCGTGCTGTAAAGGAAATTGGCTTAGCAACTTGGTCTGCAACCTGTTGGACTTTCTTGGTTGAATCTGCAACCTGATCTTATCAGTTCTTGATTATAGCAGTTAGACATTGAGATTCTATTTGGGGAAATGCAGAAGAGGCCGAACCATATTCAGATTCATAGGGAAATGCTCACAAGTTTTACTTGAACACCTTCCGGCCAAAAAGTCGCATATTAGTAGTATATGAAACCATGCATACTCACAATCGTGACTCTTTGAAGATTAATTCTTTTGTGCCCAATGTCGGCATTACCTTGCCTTCGTGCTGAGCAATAGTTTCTTGTGTCGTTGGTTGATTTGAACCTTTCTTGGTCCTGCAGGTGATGGAGGGACGAGGCGAGCATGTTTGAGCAGTGGTAGTTGGACGCGGCGGCGGAGTGGTCTGCGGTTCAGTCAGCAGATGGCCGTAGCGCTCGTGTAGGGGAGAAGTCCTGATGCGAGGGAGAAGTCGAGGTGGAGCCATTCCTTCAAATCTGGACGATATTTCATCTTACTGATACCATGTGTAGCATGACCGATTTCGTATGCGGTAGGGTCTGGTCTTTGATGTAATATTGAGTTTTGGTCACCATCACACTTTGGTATTCGGTGTAACCCTAACCTTTGAGTTGCAAGGGCTAACCTGGAACAAGTAACATATCTTGTTTATGTTCTCGAGAGCCTATATATATATATTTGATGTATATCGACATTGTGTTTCCGTTTCCAGTTTATTAGTCAAAACAAGTAATTCCAGCACCGAAAACTGAAGTGATGCTTGTTCTTGTTTTAACGTGAGATTGCTAGATGAATCCGCAATCTGATTAGTTAGCTTGGAAGGAAACCACGGTGTATTTTGCTGTGGTGTCATTGCCATTTCGTCTCTTGGTTAGATCCATATTAGGCAAAACTAAAGTCATCTCAGCAAGGTACAAACGAAAGTACTCTCTTTTTGAAAAAAAGTCAAATAAAGCATCACCTAATTTTCTTCCTCCTGACTCATAATATTCCATCATAGGAGTTCCAAGAAAAAGGAAAATTTGGTGATAGAGAAATATGTATTTTTAAATAAAACAAATGGATTCAAACAGAAAATGAAATCGCTACTTCATCACTGGATGTGCTGCTTTGCTCAGGACTATCGACGCTGAATGAGCTAGTCAGATATATCCCACAAATGATTGTAAACACGATGGTACAACATTGATTTGCCAATGCTGATTAATGGGTTGGGATGAACCCGCAGACATTGCACAAAAATAACTTGCCGACGTGCATGAATGTCTAACTCAGTACGATTTCAACTATGACTTGCGTGTTAACCCTAGACAATGGGGAAAAAACAGAGTGCTGCCTGCACAACACAAAAGGAAAAATGACCTCCGCTCCCCCAAAGTCAAATTCACAGAGCATCAATGGGAGTTGAGGAAAATAACTTCCGAGGAGGCGGAGAACTACCTGGGCGAAGGAAATAGAAGAGATAGCCTGTCCGCCAGTGGCGACAACTCCTCCCACCTCCCCGCTCCCCTTCCTATCTGTGTGTGTGTGTGTGTGTGTGTGTGTGGCCGGGACTCAAGAACACAAAAGTGAGGAAGAAGAACAGGCAACGCTGACCCTGGACCCTGGTGGGGGAAAAAAAAGAACCGCTGAAACCAGTAACCGAAGGATGGAGCAGACATACTAGATCTAACTAACAGCGAAATCTAAAATCAACGGCTGAGACTTAGGATAATATGCATGTTTGCATAAGGGTGGGCATCCCCAGACTGACAAATGCTAGTACAGTTATCCATTACTTCTGAGTTCTAATCCAAGAAAAACTGAGGTTCGTTTAGCCTAGCTGGTCAACGCTCCAATCCTGATTCAGCCTGGCAGCTGCTTCCTCTTTCGTTGAGCCGGAGGTGGTCTTCACCCTGCAAGCACCACAGGGAATCAGTCATCAATGTACCGCAACTTAGTACAGTAAATAGAAATCGATTAACACCACGAATTACTTTTCCTATTTCTTGCTAACTTTGTCGCAAAAAAATTATATTGTGAACTTAGGATCAAACTAAGCGCTTTCTTGCTCATGGTGCGGTTAAAATTCTTTTTGATTGCAAAAAATCTAATGTTATTATTATCTCAAAGTAGTTGCAGGAGAGGTCTTCCGTGTGGGGAGCTGCCCAAGATTCAAGCACCTTCGTCATGGTAATACATTCTAATAAATTCTCTATATTCTCAGTCCTGCTCATCTCCATGTAGCCATACTATTTCTCTATGGTTATAGAGAGTTAACATCATTTGAGTTGTTTATTTCTAAAATGTTTGACCATAAGATTGCTTAGTCATATTACGTCAATGCTTATACAAGAAACATGTCCTCAGTTGTCCTTTGAATGGAACTTGCAATTCTCTTAACTGATCAGTGAAGCTTTAGCTATGTGCACTCAATTATAATCTACCTATGGGCATGCTTATCTATGTTTTTATTGGTAATTTTTTTGCAAATAAGAAAGATGTTTGCGCATATCAAATTATCAATATTCTAAGACCAAGTGGGTTTGTTCATGTGTTACCTGTTCTCAATGCAACTGTGACCAAGTGGGTTTGTTCATGTGTTACCCGTTCTCAATGCAACTGCTCGTCATGTAGATCAAGGTGGAGACAACATTAATGGTAGGTTTTGATATTTTTTTCATTTTTATTTATGAAAGATTTCGATTTCGTAATTTTCCAAAATACTTCGATCTCGAAACAACAAAGAAGCAAATGGTCTGCAATCTATATGGTGGATTAAAGAATGGTGCTTTCTACTGCTTGGTGCCCATGACTCCATAAGAAATGTTAAGTGATGTACACCAATACTTCCATATTTGCTTGAATGTATATTGGATACTGCCCACTACATATCATGATTCTTGTTTTTAAACTTAAATAATATACACTTTCAGGCGAGAGGGACGTGCGTTTCATAATAAGGCAGATGCCGATGCTACTTGCCATTCTATGATACATGAAAAGTTTTAAACTTCCAAGGTATGGTGCTAGAGACTGAGTGTAATTTCCTGCAAAGACTTAAATGATCTGGCCAGTCCCACTTCCACCTACTTACATGTGTATACCCATGGTCGTCCTGTTTCGCCCATCAAAGATATTTTTTGGGCTTCATAGAGGCTAAGATGTTTTCTTGGTTGCAAATGGGAATTGAATCAAATGAAAAACAAAATAAAGTTTGGTATGCTGCCATGGATTATTTTTTATTTTTTTGAAGAATTGGGGTCTTTCTTCAATTATTCCACCATCATTTCATCCAAAGGTAAAGTTAACGCTTCTACAAAAATAAGTGTCGTGTCATCTGTTGAATGGTGCCAGCTGAAATTTTCGGGTGTTCCTATCTTTTTTTGCGTTGTAGCTATCTACACCTCAATATCTCATTTATCTAACATTAAAATATTCCAAGGGAATATCAGACTTGGAGCTTTACTGTATGAAATCGCTTGCATAATTGCACCTTTTTCTGCCAGGGAAAAAGTTCTGTGTGTTTTACATGTGCACAATTTGCATCTTGTCAAACACCTGTTTTTTTTTTTCGAACATCAGGCTAGAGTTGGTTCAGCATAGAATTAAACATGGTTTCCTTTTGATTTCTCGATCGCAAATAGTAATAGATTTCCCATGATTGCTCACATAGTCTTTTGGACAGAGTAGAAAAATATGTCTACAAATTTTAGCATTCTATGTGGTTGTAGAATACCACCGTGGTGACTGAAAAAAGGTTGCCTGAGAACATATCTACATGTGATTTATGTGGTTGCTATGATGAGGAAGCATATCACCGTATCATTTGGTGCCAACATGTACGCTGCTGACTTGAGGATGGCTATGCTTAGAGACCGAATTACCACCATATTTGGTTTCTGCAATATTCAGGTCTGGACTGGCTCTTATAATTCTTTGCCAACTCCCTGTTGAGGTATTTTCTAAGTTACTCCTTGTCACGTGACAGAGTGGGCATGTGCGCAACAAATTATTTTTACTGAAGAGGCTATGTTTGTGAATGCATTGCTTCAATTCTTGCCCAAGTATGGCGTCGAGCTTAAGAAAATCTGACAAGAGGATGTTAATGGGAGGGGCATAAGTTATTCTGGAAGCTAACTCAATCATAAATTGTTTCTCTTCTATCAATACGAGAAAGTTTTCATGGTCAGAACCAAAAGCTTGGATCGGTGAGGATCAATTTTGAAGACAGTTTTATTTCTGAGATGGCTGAAGCTAACTCTGGAATAGTGGCAATGGATGATGCTGGGATGGTGACTTTCTGCTAAGACGCTGCTAGCTTTGCCGTGCCAGCTGCATATTAAGCCAATGACTATCGAGGTGGGTTGCCACAACCTTTCCTCAAACTTTGGTAGAATCTCGGCATGCGTGTCACCCTCTCAGGTACAAGTGCTCTTCCTAGATGAGTTTTTGGCTGGTTATAAACTGAAGTTATTAATTTTATAGGTTCGGTGTTGTTAATATTCTGCTAACAGAAACCCAAGCATGTGTATGTTCTCCATTGGAGATCTTATCTCATAGTACTATAATTTTCAAAATATACTTTCGAAGCTATATTGCATTTGAAGTATATGTCATAATCATTTGTCTGCAGTTATGAAAAGCTCCATTCGACAGTTAAATAACTAGGTTCTAAATATAAAGGGCACTGCTGCAAAAAAAAAAAAAAAAATATATATATATGGGGGATGCTCTTCGATGTTTACTGAACTAGGGTGGAGTATGTTCAATTTTTTATAATCGCTTATCATCTTTCTCACGAATTTCATATGAAAAAATGTAAACGGGAAAGCAAAACATGTAAGCATTTAAGTTATAGTATTGGACACTATGCTTCAACAACTATACTATATACCATGGTATTTTAATTTGAACTCTGTTAGTAATTGGTTGAACTGGCCAAACATTGTCAACTACTTGTACCATTATTATTATAGGATGGGCGGGCGGGACAACGTGCCCTTTCATGTTCTAGTAAACAAGTATAGAGGGAGTACGACTCTTGCACGTATCATAGGCAAACAATGAGATTAGACCAACCACATACAAGTATGAGGCTAAATTCATTGAATAATAGGTCATGCATTATGATGGTTGTCTCCTCTAATACACTAGTACCTAGGATACCTCATTAAAAGACTATGCATTATGGAATGCCTTATTTGGCATGGGTCTACATTTGCTATGTTGGCTACAATGTATCAAAACCAAATTCCTTTATTGTCAAATGCCAAATTATCTAGTTGTGTGGCCACTATGTACAAAAGTAAAAGTAAAATCGAATTTACTCACATGTCTGAGGTACATGGAGTACAAGCTCATCTTTTCATATAGCTTTCCGAAGTGTTCCTGATCCTACACCACGGTGAAATCATATTAGTGAGTTAAAAACACAAGTTAACAGTAAACGAACCAAAGGAATCAACTCACAAATCGTGGAGGTGGGATGCATCATATAGCCCCATCACCAACTCTTGCACCACGTCTCCAAAGTAATAAACAAGGATATCGTATATCTCCATGTAATCAGAAATTTGGACTTTGTTGTTTGTGTTCAGCATGTAGTCTGGGGCATGGTATGTAAATTTCCTTGAAAAATATGACAGGTCAAACAGATCATCCTCCTCTGGTTGTGGAGCTGTCTTCTTTTTGGGACGTCGACGCACTCGTTGCAACACTTGGCTTTTCTTCAGCTTCGTTAGCCACTCAACATCGAAGAAAGTTTTTTTCGTGGCATCTGTGAGTAGTTTTCGGAGTCGTTGCAAAATGTAATCAGGCAGACAATTCTTACACTGAGCGAAGTTCTGTAACAGTGTGATGACCCTACCCATTGATGCCATGCTGGAGTGGTGTTTGAGTGCAATCAAATACTTTAGTTTTGACTTCCTGCATGTGTTGTAGTCCGATGGGACATCTAGGAGCATCCTCAAGAGATGTCCCAGGTGAGGCGGGTAGGGCTGTTGGAAAAGCATGATCAGAGTACCATGAATAAACTTGAGGTCTTTGGCCGCATTGTCTCTGTTGCCCTGATGGTCAGCCGGTCTACTTATTGTGCACTTCCCATTTGTCACCCAAATATCATTGAGTCTTAGGTTTCCGCCCCAGCATTTCTCTTCTAGTAAAGCATCCACAACCTCACCGATAAGTGAGTCAAGCAATGTTTTGCATTCTTCAGTCATCTTGCATTTCTTTGTATCCGGTGGGATTCCTGCCTGTGCCGCACCCACAAAGTCTGAGGTGATTTGGATAGGCCTGATTGTTTCCACGAAGTCTGGGAACAGCTGTGGTTTTATCACCTGAAGAACATGTAGAGCTTCGCTTGCTAGACTGATCAAGTCATTGAGGGAATCATCATAATTTGAGACTGAACCTGCTCTAACCTGATCCCTCAGATCGTCAAGAAACTTCCTTTTTCTAGACATATCAGCAAGAATCGGGGATGAGAATCCCATTGCAGCTCCAGAGAGCAGAGGACGGAGAGGGTTGAGCACTGGCTGCCCAGGCAGATGCGACGTGCTGGCCGCTGAAGACGTCGAGCGAAGAGGAGGCGCCTTGAAAATATGTCTTGGTGGAACTCGCGACGAGATGGCCTTGCCATGGCCTTGCCCTGCTCTATTGAGGGATGTGGCCCTGCTGTCATGCTCGGCCGCTGCGACTGACGACCTGGCCTTGCCCTGCTCCAGTGAGGCTGTCCTGCACGGCCGCTGGTACTGACGAGATGGCCTTGCCCTGGGCTTGCCCTGCTCCAGTGAGGCTGTCCTGCTCGGCCGCGGGCGGAGAAGGAGCAAAGGGATGCAGGGTACTCGGGCCGCTCGGACGCTGATATTGGGGCGGCGCCGAGTCCGAACCGCTCGACAGCTGATGGTTGTGCGCCACCGAAGGCTGAGGCAGGCCCGAGACGCACGGAAACTCAACCTGGGGCAGCGCCGAGTACGAAAGCTGATGCCTTTCCTCTTGGCGCGCCGCCCAGCCTTGATGCATAGGGTTCACGGGCCCGGCGTTGTAGTGCGTCGGTACCTCAAAGTGCGGCGGCGGGCACTGGTGGTGCATCGGCTGCCCCCCGCTGTACTGGAGTGGAAGCGGTGGATTAGTGGGCACGGTGGAGCCAGGCGTCCATGTGTTGTACCATGGTCCTTGAGGCGGTGGCCCTTGAAACGGCGGCACGGCGAAGGCGCGCGTCGGCGAGCCGTACGCTGGCGCTTGGTCGTAAAGCTGCTGGGGGTGGGTGTTGGCCGTGGGCGCGTAGGCCGGTTGGTGGTGCTGGCTGCGGCCCCGTGGAAATGAAGGTCGGTAGGGGGCGTAATGGTGGGGGTGAGGGCGGGGAGGGCGGTGCGGGTGTCCCGACATGGCCGCCGCCGCCGCCGGCGGGTTGCAAAGGCTGAGTTGGGGTTTTGGGGCTTTGCTTCGCTTTACCAATCACAAACAGAGCAGGAGGGGAAAGACAGGCAGGGAAACGAAGCGCAGTTGCTGGTCTGCGCAACGGCAGGAGTTGTGCTCGCCCCGATATTTTGGTAATTATTAAGGCATATAAGCCGAGCGAGTTTTATTTTGCCTAAGTGCTGTGCGTAAGAAGTTGCATGTCCGAATCCTGTACAAGGTTGCAATCGGTCCTTCCGTGGTGATTTTTTAAACTTTTTGCACTGAAACTCTCCTTCCGCGGTGATTAGCATTGCAAATCCTTCGGCATGGCGTTGTACTCTCTCCCTCCGTATCGAAATTAAGATGTTTTAGCATTTTTTTTTAGACAAAACGAATCTAGACATGTTTTAGTGTAAAATGCATATGAATCTATACACGTATCTAGATACATTTTATCTAAAAAATGTTAAAACATCTTATATTGATCTTATATTGTGATACGGAGGAGGGACTACTAATTAAGATAGTACAAATCCATGTTCCAAGTATGTTCTCGCCCTCTCACCAAATCAAATTACGGATGATTAATTGCAAGGATGTCATGGCTACTTGAATCAACAGTGAAGAAATTTTTTCTAATGTTTTTTTCCTATACGATTTACACTACAAGGTTCCTATGGTACTAATTCCTATAGGATATGGTCATATAGAAAATTTTCCTATACCATTCAACCCTCCAAAATTTACATGACATTCCTTTGAATCAAAGGGGCTGTAACTGTGACCTCAGCCAAAATATGCAGCTGTACTTGAAACCTAGAAAATTAATACTGTAAGCCATTTTGGCAAACTAATTTAGTTTACCAAAACCGCTTATAACATGGAACGGAGGGAGTAGCAAGTTACGGTACCTCCCCGCCCACTTTAATAAGCCACATGTCTCATCGTTATATTTTTATCCACATACATAGTAAAATAAGTGAATCCAGGTGTAAAATGAGTCTAGATTCATTCATGTTAGAATGTAGGTGGCTAAAATTGAGATGGCTTATAAAAGTGAACGAGGGGAGTATTACAAATGCAGTGATCAAGTGTATGTATGATGTTGACTTCTCCATTGCACTAACTAAAATGATAACGGATATTCGTAAAATCTACCTTCACGACCGTCGTAATCAGGTAATAGCTCGCCCTATTGTGTTTATGAGTTAAATACTCAAGCATACTCATACTCTGGCCTAAGAGTGAGTGATACGTGAGGATGGTGTTCAATGAGCCGTTTGACTACCAAGATCCTTTTGCGCAGTTACAACAGGGTGTGCCCGCCGAGTTTATTGATTTTCTTACCATGCATCGACAAATTCGTGATGACATAACTCACGACCCGCCGCAATGATCTTGTCGCGCACTTGTGGGCCGCTAAGCGCATGGGTTGTTTGATTTCCATGTGTTGTGATGTAGCCCACCGTATTCAACCAAGCACAACATCGATACACAACAAGGTGAACTCACTCCTATCTCCGTATGTTTCCGGTGACTTGGTGAACGGTGCTCTACCTCATGAATACCCCTCTACATGCATAGGTGGGATCACACCATGGAGACCCAAAATGGTGCCCAAGATGCTCAAGAACATATCCAAGAAGGTGCACATGAAGCTAGGAAGGAAGTGGGTGAAGACGGCGTCAAGATCGGAGCTCCGAGGAGGAAGAACGGAGGAAAACGGGGTCCCCGGCCTCAACCCCCGGCCAGGCCGGCCTCCCCTGGCCCCAGGCCGGCCTCCTCATCCCACCCTGGCCTCAGGCCGGCCACCAACCCGAGGGAGCCGGCCTCCCACCCTGGCCTCAGGCGGGCGCCTCTGGCCCCAGGCCGGGCACCAGCCCGAGGGCTCCGTCCTCCACCCCGGCCTCAGGCCGGCCCCTAGGCCGGCTACCCCAGGCTGGGCGCTGCCTCCCACCCCGGCCGGCCTCCCAGGCCGGGCTGCCCAGTTTTGCACGGAAATGCACCGTTTTGGCACCGTTTCAATGCATCTTTCCCCCTAGGCTATATAAGGGACTCCGGTGGGTAGTTCTAGGGTTAGAGTTCACTTTGAGATAGAATTGAGCTTGTTGCTCCTCCTCCCATGTGGAGAACCTCCCCCATGGGATCCATGGCTACTCCATAGATTCATCTATCGGATTGTATCAAGATCTCTCCAAGGAGCTACTCTTTCACCTTGTGATTCTAGTAGTTCTTGCCAACCTTCCCCTTGCGGCTTCTGTTGGATCGGTGGACTGGCCGGTGAGAGGAATCGGTTTCAATTAGCGTGTTGTTGACTTGGGTTTGCGATCCCTCGTAGGCTTCACGAGTTATCTTCCCCTTTTTTTGCGTGTGTGAGTTCATCGTGTTCTTCGCGTTCTTCGTGTGTTCTTCGTGCGTTCTTGTCGATTCGTGAAGATCGGGCCAACTTAGAGGTCAACACCTATATCATGTTGTTTTACAAAACTTGTCAAATTTGGATTTTAATTTTTAATAATTATATGTTCTATGTTTGAATTATTATTGGAGTATGCAATCAAGTTTTATGTGATTTAGATAGAAATGTGGAATATTTGTAAATAATGACCAAAAGTAGATTTCAGGGTGTCGTTGTGGTACCACACACACCCTCCAAAGCGAACATATTTTTGTGGGCGCCGGACATAGATTGGGGTGTGCCGCTGGAGATGCTCTAACGAGCCGTAACCGGCCAACGAATACATTGGAGATGGTTATTTTGTTAATGGAGAATGACCGGTCCAGTCGTTGTCAAATTTTCAAAGACAACCTAGGTTTAGAGCGAGGGAGCAGGGGAGAGACAGTATTGTGGCAAAGCGGGGCTCAGAAAGTCAGTGCGAAGCTAGGCGAGGGCATTTCCGTGCATCCCCTACGCGCCGCTAATGTGCCCTTCCTCCATCATGTCCTCCTCCTCCTTCTGCGCGTGGCCAGTGAAAGGATATTTTGTTCCTAATCTTGTTTTGGTGTTTGATCACAACATATTGTCTATCTAATCTTTTCCCTAAGTGTGTTTAGGATTTATCATGGAGAAATGCAAACACAAGCTCCCTAGGACATCCATTTGATCGACAAATCAATATTAAAGTTAGTGGAAAAGGGAGAAAAGAAAAGGGAATAAAATAATAGGAAAACAGGGCAACCGGCCTGCCTGGTCGGCCTGGCCGGGCTCTGAGGCCAAGAGGTTCAGGTAGTGCCCCGGCCTGAACTTCCTCCACGCTGGCCCCAGGCCGGGCGCTTCGACCGCTGACCCGACCCAAATCTGCCTCCACGCCGGCCTTAGGCCGTGCCCATGCCGTGTTCCAGCCGGCCCCAAGTGAGATCCAGGCCGAGGTGGGCTGGCGACGGGTTTCCCGACCCTCCTGGTCGGCCCCTAGGCCGGGGAGCTCTGCAGTGAAGGGGATACCCCCCCCCCCCCAACGACCACTTTTAGACTCGGGGTATAAAAAGCGCCCATCCCCTACCTTTAGAAGGTGTCAATTAAGCTTTCTCTCTCCACCATTTTTGACCACATCCAATCTCAAGCTTCTCCCCAAATACCCAACCAAAGCTCGTGATTCTTTGGGATTTGGAGGAGGCACCCTAGATCTACAACTCCACCAAGTTGATTCGAAATCACCCCACTCATCATTTAGGGATATTGTTGTTATTAGTTCATCGGAGCCAAGAACCTTGTTGCTCTTAGCTCATCGGAGCTTGTAGCCTTGTTGGTATTACCGAAGCTCTTGTGCTCGTAGATCTTGTTTCCCGGAATCTTGGTGGCTCTCGGGATTTGGTGAAGACCCTCCAAACTTGTGGAGTGTGCCTCATCCTTGTAAAGGTTCTAGTTGTCAACCTCAACGGCAACATAGTGATTCAAGCCTATCCACATCGGTGGAAGGACTCGAAGGAGATACGGTGTGCCATTTGAGGGCTACTCGGTGTTCCACTTTGGTGGCACCACACCGCTCCAAGGGAGTACTTCCATTGAGAAATGAACTTAGGGATACATCTCGCGTTATTATGTTCGGTTATCTCTCAACTTACCTTTACTTGTTGCAACTAGATTAGTCATATATATTCCTTCTGCCAGTTGTATTTTCTCAACATATAGGACTGTTCACCGAGTTTCATCATCTAGACAATCTATATTTGAGCACTATCTTGTTTAATCGAAAAAGAAGTCAAAATTTGTAGTTGACCTATTCACCCCCTCTAGTTAACCTCTCGATCTTTCAATTGGTATCAGAGCCTCGTCTATTTATTAAGGGCTTTACCACCTAAAGACGAGGATGGCTGACGATCCCGTCACCATGGACGGTATCCAAAAGCTAATTCGAGCTATGATTGGTAGATCCAAGAAGAAGATGGACGGACTAATAAAAGAATTGGCATCTTAATCTAATCAATCTAGAGATAATGTTGTCTTAGATGAAAATGGAAATCCCATTGCGTATAAGGAAGCATCCGGAACTTCGACACCTAGAACTGGTAGTATGGAAATTCCTTTTGCTTTGCTTATAACAATGCTCCTAATGTTCAACATCCACATGTTAATCATCTTGGTGCACCCCCTATTGTAGATAGGAATCATTTTACTAATTGGAAAGCTTCCATGAAGTCTTACATGTGCAGCTCTTCAATGCAAATATGGAGAATTGTTGATAAAGGGTATGAGCCAAAGGACCCCAAGAACTTAAGCTCAAGTGACATCATAGATGAGCAACTCAACACTCATGACATGCACATGTTGGAGACGGCAATGGAGAAAGAAGGAGTCGAGCACATCTAGTCCTTCTCAAGTGCAAAGAAAGCTTGGGATTGCCTTGTTGATATGTATGACGGCAACATCAACCTTCAACGATCCAAGAAGTCAATCATCTAAAGACAAGTTGAACACTTTCATTCTAAGGATGGAGAGAACATCAAAGACATGTTTAGAAGACTCAAGGGTCTCGTAAATGACATGAGAGATTGTGGATTCAAGGATTGTACTGAGGATTGGTTCAAGGAGAAATTTCTACTCACCTTGACTCCATAGAATGAACACATGGTGATGAATGTGCAATCAAGGGCCGACTACTTGGATCTACCCCCAATGATGTTTTGGTTCTCTTCATCACTCTAAAGGTCATGAAACAAACCTCCGATGATGTGATGGACCGTGTAAATGTAATGAAGAGGACCTCTGTTGCCTTGAAGGACAAGGCCACTCCCCATGAAGAACATGACTCAAGTGATGATGGTGGTTCCACACATGTTGTCTTCGAGAAAGAGATGAAGACATCACATGAATAATTCTTGGCCCTTGCTCAACAAAACTGGTGGAAGAAGGGAGATTTTAGATCAAATGCCACCAAGAACAAGGGAAAGGAAGTCTCAAGCATGAAGAAGGAAAGGACTTGCTTCAATTGTGGAGATAGTGAGCACTTTGTTGCCGAGTGCTCCTTCAAGAGTTGTCGTGGGATAATCACGGCAGATGTTACCGGGGGTAACTGATCTAGGGGCAAGTCGACACAGGTATTTGGGAGAGGGTTTAGCTCGAAGGAAAACATGGCGGAAAGCAATCTAAGAGCCGGAAAACAACTCGCCGGATCTCGATATGATTATACTGGATACTCGATAATAGGTGTTACAGTTATGACTTGAATCTCTCTCAGGCGAAGCCTAGGGGTTGGTTTATATAGTACTCATACCCCCTTTGGCTTGTCATACAAAGCGCTCCTTGAGTCCTACTCGAACTCTATATACAAACCTAACTTTCCTTACCATAACCCACAATCCGGGTTACGATCCTTACAAGCCCTGGGCCTTTCTGAAGCTTCTTTGTTCTTAGCCGGATTTGGTCCATCCGCCGTTTGGGCCGGATTACACCTGGGAGTTGGCATACCGGGTTACTATCCCCTCATCAGTAGTCCCCAGGATAGCGCGGGCTTCGTGGATTCATTCTTGAGGCGCTCGCTATCCCGATAGCTCGATCCTTCCTCGAACGCCTAATGGGCCTTTCCATATTTGAACCCTTGCTCCGAACGCCCACAACGCCAAATCCGCGCGGATAATTACTGTTCCGCAACTTCCGGCTTTCTGGCCGCGGGTGAGCTCACCACCTCCCTTATAAATATCAGCAGAGGGTAACCCTAAACCATTCACCTCGTTTCGTCATTTCTTTCTCCTCGCTCCCTCACAGTTCCGGCCGCCGGGCTCACGCGCGCTTCCAGAGATAAGGCCACCTCCGGCCGCACCCGACCTCGAGCTCTCCAGCGCCGCCATCGAGCCCCGCCGCCACGCTCTTGCTTCTTTCATCAAGGACTGTGGTGAGACACTCAAGCCGCGCCGCACACCGGCCTCAGTTCGGTCCTCAACTCCTTCGGTAAGCCCCTCTCAACCATCCAACTGAAACCGGCAATTTCATCAATTTGACCAAGATTGGATCTGAGTCAACCCGCAAATCAATTTTAGGGAACCATCAAATTAGTCCGCTTCGATAGTCCTTAGCTTCTCCAAGCACCTGATACGCAATCACCACTCATTTCCGCGCCCTTATTAACCATTAAACTTCATATAAGATTACTTGCAAGTCCTTCGATTCTAGATCCGTTCCGCCTTGTTTTCTCCGCCTGCCGCATTAACACCCGGATAATCCTTCTTTTCCAGTTAATCCCTCCTCAGTAAGGTATGGGCAACCATCCATGTTCACCCAACCCACCTCAATACGTAAGTAATTAACAATTTACTCAACTTCATCCGACACCCGGAAAATCTTCAGCACTTAGCTTCGTAGCGCATTACCCGGGTCTTGTTTTAGCCTTCAGCGTCTTAATGTCTCCAGATTCAAATGAGTCGATGTTCCGAATCTTACCCCACACATCTCTTGTCCCTTGCAGGTCAGCTCCATGGCTCCTAAAAGACAGGGAAAACACCCGGCTCCTGCAAAGACCTCCCAAACCGCTTCTGCCGACTGGGGCCGGTCTTCAACAACGAAGGCCAAACTGGATGGGATGGCCGAGCTAGGAATCCTTCCTTCCCAAAAGGAAATACACTGGAGGGCTCCTGGCGATGAGACCCGTCCCACTCCTACCGGGAATGAGGTAATCTGCTTTACCGAGCACGTGATCCGGGGGTTCCGTCCTCCGGGTCACCCCTTCTTCCGAGAAATCCTAAGCCACTACGGCCTCCGGGTGTTCGACATAGGGCCTAACTCTATGCTGAACATCACTCACTTCATAGTCTTGTCCGAGTCTTACCTGTGCATTCAACCAAGCCTAGCTCTTTTTACCGAGTTATTTTACTGTGAACCGTGCCGCGAGAGCGATGACGGAGCAATCCTTACTTGCGGCGGGGTATCTATCCAACGCCGCAAGCACTCGCTGATGCCAGCCCTTAATCTGAACTCCCATGCCAAAAATTGGCAGCTATCCTTCTTCTATTGCCATGATACCTCTCCGGATGGCGAGAGGAAATTGCCGGGTTACTCGGAGACCCCCCTCAAACCCTCCGCGTCTTTCAATGCTTTTGTGCCTGATCCTGATAGGGAAGCGATTCAGCCCCTTCTGGCCAAATTAGCAGCTTTCTCAGCCCATGGCCTTCTCGGGCTCAATTTAGTAAAGACCTGGGTGGAGTTCCGGGTTCAACCCAACTCCATTCGTTCAAAACTGCTGCACGAATACTCGGGCCATATCACAGACTCCCTCCGCTACTCCACCAAAAACTTCCCTGCCGGTAACACCATCAAGACCATCAAGGGCTTCTTGGTGGAGAGATTGGACGTCATAAAGAACACCGCCGGGTTACCCCCGTTTACTCGGGAGAATCCCGCCCCAGCGGTGAGTCCTGCCCCCCTTTTTCTTATTTCAGTACTTTCGTCCGCTACAGCCTTTAACCATCATTTGTATTTACCTGTTTACAGGCTGACGATCCCTTCTGGAAAGTCGAAAACTCTCCTCCTTCTCAAGACCCCGAAGAAGAGGTCGAGTCTGTGGATGATGATGAGGGTATTCCTCCATAACCTTTATACCTGCCTTTTATCTGTGCTGTTTCCCTTATCTGATACTTACTCGGCTTTCAGGGTCGGGGGATAACGAGGAGGAAGAAGAAAATGACCCGGAAGCCACCGAGTCTGACCGGGAGCCTCCAGTTGGAAACAAAAGGAAGGCTAGAGGGGTAGTTGAAAAGGTTCCCTTCTCTTCTGTGTCTCGTGCGCCTTACTCCTTTGCTGCTATGCATGAACTTAACGAGCGATTATCACATTCACCCTTCTTGAAGGATCCTCTTCCGACTAAACGTAGGGTGGCCCGGAATTCTCCGGGGGATGATCCCCTTAACCCGGGTGTTCCCACTTCACCTACTCATCGAGCCAGTACCCCTCCAGCTCAACCTTCCCAATCTCCTCAGCGTCACCCGTCTCCTACTCATCCACTTGCCGGGCAATTTCGCGTCCCGCAGCCAGTGCTCTTGCCAACGTCATCCGCTTCTAGTGGCGAACTTCCTCCGGACTACGCCGTAAATACCGGGTAACTACCTTTATTTGCATTTTCTCGTACTTGTTACCTTTCCTTTTTCGGTACCTTCCACCGATCCATGTCCTCCTTCTTGTCTTCAGCGCCACAGTTACGCTGAGCGACCAGGATATTCCTGAACCGGAAGGACAGGAAGAGGAGAAGCCGAGTGATGACATGGACGTTGAGATTGAAGACGAGGCCGAGGACGGAAAAGAAGAAGACCCTTTCAAGGACCCAATTCCACCGAAAACTGCATCACCCCAGCCCTCTGAAGAAGTGGACGAAGACATCATCTTGGAGACCAAGCCAGGCTCTCCTAACCCGGACGTTCAAACGACCCGGGTTTCGACCCCCAGACCCGGAACAGCTCCTCCACAAGAGGGCCAATCCTCCGGCCCTTCTCAACTTCATCCTGAAGACATGACCTTTGCTCAGATGCTAGATGCCCTTCATACCTTGAAGGGTGACGAAGAAAACTTACTAGATGCCTTAATACTCAAGCACGAGGTAATCCCGACTAACACCAATTGATTCCATATATAGTCCCCAAGTTCCGAGTAAATTACTAGGTAGCTTGCTTGGAACTTTGCATAATGTTTCTGGCTGACCCTTCTTCATGCTTCCCTACAGGACTATGTTTCACAGTTGGAGAAGAAACTGGCCAAATCCACCAAGCTTGCTGAAAAAGAAGCGGCCCTTCGTGAAGCTGCTGAGACTGAGGCTCACATGTGCCAGAAGATGACGAAAAAGTACAAGAAGAGAGCTCGTAAGGCAAAAGGCAAACTGACAACTCTTTCTGCTCAAATTGATGGTGTTTATCGTACCGCAACTGGTAAGATTTTTGAATTTCACCTTTTGTGACTCGGATTACTTTGATTTGAACAACTGCACTTGTTTGCCTACTATCTTTGCTTCTTTTGCCTTTTTTAGCAGGGCCACATGACGCTGCCCCCGAAGGAGATGATGCTGCCAAGCTTAAAACCATCAAGAATACTCTTCGCCAACTTTGCAGCGGAGTCAGTTGGATACTTGACGAGTTACGTCTGCCGGGTATCAGGCCAGATAACATGAAGAAGTTACTAGAAAACTGCTCTACCATCCCCGAATGGATTTGGCATTGGAAACGGTCCTCCTGCCGCTTTGGGGTAACCCGGGGACTCGCGTTAGCTAAGGCCTACGCTCCCAAGCTAGAACTGTCCAAGCTTATGAGCGGATTCCCAGAGTTCAACTTGGATGGGTCCAAGTTTTTGCCAAAGGACTTCAAGGCTATTCAGAAAGAAGTCCGTCATCCGGCTAGTGTTATCGCTGATGCCTTAGAAATTGATGTGATTCTTCCGGCTTATGATGCTAATGACAAGGTTGTCAAGGCTGACCGCCCCCAGCCGTTCGATATGCTTGTCCGTTGGAGGGAGGAAGCGATCAAGTTAAAGGAAGAAGCCGCCAAGAAGGCCGAGGTCGACTCTGCTCCTGGAACTTCTGCTGCGCAGCCCGAGACTACTACTGATCCAAGTGGCACCAAGGGCAAGGCCAAGGTGGATCCTGCAGCTTGAAGTAACGCTTATCATTCCACATGCGTCAATCGGCGAAGCGTCGTTTACAACAGCTTTACTATTCGTTTAAGCAGAGCGCCTGTGCTCTTTTGATACTTTTATGATATTGTAATACTTTGAGTTAAACTCCCGATGCACTTTGCGCCCCTTTGGGCTTTTGATGAATGTATCTTTGCGTTTTCTTATTCTTGATATCCACTTGCTTTATTCTCGATAACTTATACTTCTTTTTTCTTAGCAAAGCCCGTCCTCCGGGTTTCGTCTGAGACCCGGATGCGTGGCTCGTTGTAATTTAATCGGCTGGATGATGTTGTTTCCTCATTAGAGCTCATAAGTCCCCAGCCCGGGTTTCCGCGTCTAGGACACATGATTGTTTCTTTTCAAGGAAACGAATCGCCCATCGCTGGATGCCCAAAACTTCAGGACAGCTTTTATGAGGTTTGAAGTTATGCTTGATAATCGTTGAGTTTCCGGCTGTAAGCCTTATACTCTGCATAACCTATGGTTTAGATGACCCTTTCGACTATCTTGTACTATAAGCCGGCTTTCGCGTGGATACCATGTTGTTACATCAATACGAAAACTGGGTCAAACAAGTCCCTTTTGGGTCTCATGACTGATAGTAATCGTAGGCGAACAGATCATGCCACTTTGTTGCGAGTCACATCGAGCTTAAGTAAGAATAGACGAGAATTTTGGACTTCTTTGTCCGGTTATAAGATTGTAGCCGCACTCGTTTTTTCGAGTTGCCGGCCCCTATAACTCATTGGCATCAAGGCCGGGTCTTTTTTGAGTTTGCAGCTGTGCTTGTAGGAGCAACTAGCCCTCAAGACCTAAATATTTTACGCCGTATAAATGACAATTGTCTCTTTTCTCGATAATCCCCTTTTTATTTGATATGAGAAAATTAGGCCAGCAGGCCGCCTCATTAAAAACCCATCCAGTCCCCAAGGGTGCCCTGGATAGGAAAAGAGTGCGTCTGAAACCTGCTGCCTGTTATATCATTTTCTGCTAAGTATAGTATGGACGTAGCTGAGCCACGTTCCATGGTCTATCTCTTTCTTGCATAGGTGCAGTAGTATGAGCAGTGTCGTTGACTGTGGCCGATTCTTCTCTTGCATCTATCAAGTAATATGACCCATTATGTAGACTCCGGCTTATGATGAAAGGTCCTTCCCATGGCGGCGATAGCTTGTGTTTTCCCTCGTTTGTTTGAACCAAGCGCAGGACCAAGTCTCCCTCCTGGAAGACCCGGCTTTTTACCCGCCGGCTATGATATCTTCGCAAATCCTGCTGATATATGGCTGACCTTTCTAAGGCTTGCTCCCTTTGTTCTTCTAACATGTCCACGGCGTCTTGCCGGTTCTTCTCGTTCTCCACTTCGACGTAGGCTGTCACTCTTGGTGAATCATGAATGATGTCGCTTGGTAATACTGCTTCTGCGCCGTAAACCATGAAGAAAGGCGTCATCTGGGTGGACCGGTTAGGTGTAGTATTGATACCCCAGACCACGGAAGGGAGTTCTTCAACCCACGCTCCAGCGGCCCTGATACAAGGGACCCTTAGCCGCGGTTTCAATCCTCTAAGTAGCTCTTGGTTCGCCCTCTCCACTTGCCCGTTGGCTTGCGGATGTGCCACTGATGCCACATCAAGCCTGATTCCATTGTTGCCACAAAATTTTTCCATCTCTCCAAGGGACATGTTGGTTCCGTTGTCAGTGATTATACTGTGGGGATATCCAAACCGGTGTATGATTCTTTTCAGGAATTTGACTGCTGTGGCCGCTTCACAATTGGTAACCGGCATAACCTCCACCCACTTGGTAAACTTATCGACAGCCACTAAAAGATGTGTCTTCTTGCATGGTGACATATGGAAAGGGCCAACCATGTCCATACCCCAAACAGCGAATGGCCAGGTTAGTGGTATTGTCCGTAACTCCATAGCCGGCACATGAGTTTGGCGAGCGTACCTTTGACATCCATCGCATCTTGCCACTATCCGCTCCGCGTCTGTTAAGGCCGTGAGCCAGAAGAACCCATGCCGATAGGCCTTAGCCACAAGGGATCTTGTGGACGCATGATGCCCACAATCACCTTCGTGGATCTCCTTAAGGATTTGTCGGCCTTCTTCCGGTGTCACGCAGCGCAGAAAGACTCCTGTCGCGCTTCTCTTGTACAGCTCCCCATTGATAATAGTATATCCTTTTGCCCGCCTCAAGATTTGTCTTGCTAATACTTCCTGCTCTGGCAATTCGCCCCGTGATAGATAGGCCAGATATGGCTCTGTCCACTCGGGAACAGTACGTATTGTAGCCACAAACTCCTCATCCGGGTCTCGATTTGCTAGTTCTTCCTCAGACTCGGTTTTAACTGACGGTCGCCATAGCTCATCCAGGAAAACATTAGGTGGAACCGGCTCTCTACGCGAGCCGAGTCTGGCGAGTGCATCCGCTGCCTCATTTTTTCTTCTGTCTATGTGCTCTACTTCATACCCGGAGAAACACCCGGCAACCCTATCAACCTCTCTGCGATACGCTGCCATAGTGGCGTCCTTCCTATCCCAGGTTCCTGATACCTGCTGCACCACAGGATCCGAATCCCCAAAGCATCGTATCCTTCTGATGTTCATCTCCTTGGCTATCTTCAAGCCGTGCAGTAGGGCCTCATACTCGGCCACGTTATTTGAACAATCGAAGTGAATCTGTAGCACGTAACTTAGTTTGTCCCCCTTTGGCGACGTCAGCACCACTCCAGCTCCTGACCCTTCGTACTGCTTTGATCCATCGAAGTGCATGGTCCATGACTCGGAATTTGGGACTATAGTAGCCATTCCAGTGTGTGTCCAGTCGTTAACAAAATCGACCAAAGCCTGTGACTTGATTGCTGATCTGGGCTCGTAGCTGATATGATAATCTCCCATCTCTATTGCCCATTTGGCTATTCTTCCCGTTGCATCCGAGTTTCTAATGATATCCGACATTGGTATTGAACTAACCACTGTTATGGGATGTTCTTGGAAATATGGCTTCAACTTCCGGCTGGCCATAAAGACCCCAAACACCAACTTTTGCCAATGTGGATAACGCTGCTTTGCTTCCGATAACACCTCGCTGACATAATAAACCGGCCTTTGGACCGGGTATCCCTTCCCATCCTCCTTGCGTTCTACGACAACTACCGCGCTAACGGCCCGGGGACCAGCGGCCACGTATAATAACATAGGTTCTTTAGGACCCGGGGCTGCTAGTACTGGTGCTTCCGACAATTGCTTTTTTAGCGCTTCAAACGCCTCATCTGCCTCCTGATCCCACACGAACTTATCTGACTTCCGCAAAAGCCGATACAAGGGTATTGCCTTTTCTCCAAGCCTGGATATGAACCGGCTCAAGGCTGCTACGCAGCCCGTGAGCTTTTGAACATGCTTCAAATTTTCCGGTTTCTTCAAACTTTGGATGGCCTTGATTTTGTCCGGGTTTGCCTCGATTCCTCTCTCGGAGACTATAAAGCCGAGTAACTTCCCGCCGGGACTCCAAATACGCACTTCGTTGGGTTAAGCTTCATCTGGTACCTTCTCAAGTTTTTGAATGTCTCCTTCAAATCATCAATGAACGTTTCTGCCTTCCGGGTCTTAATAACCACGTCATCCACATACGCGTGCACGTTGCGCCCAATTTGGTCCTCGAAGCACTTCTGAATACATCGTTGGTAAGTTGCGCCCGCATTTTTCAATCCAAACGTCATGGTTTTGTAGCAGAAGGCCCCAAAAGGGGTTATGAATGACGTTTTCCTCCCAATCTTCCCTTTTGAGTTTAATCTGGTGGTACCCCGAATATGCGTCCAGGAAACACAGCAAGTCGCTTCCGGCTACCGCGTCTATGATTTGGTCTATCCTTGGTAGTGCGAACGGATCCTTTGGGCAATGCTTGTTGAGGCTCGTGAAATCGATACACATCCTCCATTCATTTGTCTTTTTCATCACAAGAACCGGGTTTGCTAACCAGTCGGGGTGAAATACTTCCATGATAAAGCCTGCGGTTAATAGTCGCGCGATTTCCTCACCTATAGCTCTTCTCCTTTCCTCATTCATTTTTCTCATACCTTGCTTCACAGGCCTGGCCTTGGGATCCACGTGCAAACTGTGCTCTGCCAACTCAGTGGGAATACCCGGCATGTCGCTGGGTGTCCAAGCAAACACATCCGCATTTGAACGGATGAATTCCACCAGAGCCTTTTCTTGCGCATCATCTAGATTGGACCCTATAGTGAATTGCTTGGTGGGATCTCCCTCCACAAAATCTACTTTCTTGGTATCTTGAGCTGCCTTGAACTTCGCTCTTTCGTCTTCAGCATCTGGCCTTCTCAACGCTGTACCATCATCCGGATCCACCTGCGACCGGTAATACTGAAGCTCTTCCTTCCTGCAGGCTTGTTCGGCCATTACTGAATCTCCTCATCGCACTCGGCTGCTATATCCCGGTTTCCATGATAGTGATGGTCTGCTTGGGGCCCGGAATCTTTAATTGCAGATACACGTAGCACGGCCTAGCCATGAACTTAGCATAAGCCGGCCTTCCGAACAGAGCGTGGTAGGGACTGTGCAGCTTGACTACCTCGAACGTGAGCCACTCCACCCGATAGTTATCTACCGATTCTCCAAAGGCTACTTCCAACGCAATTTTTCCTTCGGGGCGTGCCGAATGACCCGGCACGATTCCATGGAACACCGTCGAACTTTTTTTTGTAGCTGGGACTCCTTGAGGTTCATGCGCAAGAAGGTTTCCCAATATAGGATGTTGATACTACTCCCTCCATCCATCAAGACTTTCTTCAGCTCGTAACCATTGACCTGGGGTGCCACCACTAATGCCAAGGTTCCGGGGTGCTTTATTCCTTCGAGGTGATCCCTTTGCTCCATGTTACCTCTTGCTCGCCATCTCAAGGATCCCGAAGTGGCCGAGGAGGCTGGATCACTGTTTGCTTCAACGCCCCTTTGTCCCTGCTGGAAGTCCCTGTAACATGACATGATATTGTCCTTTCAAATTGAGCGTAGTACCATGCCGATGAAGATATTGATTTGGCCGATTGACACCATGGATCCGGATTCGAAGTGATCCGGCCTCCAACTCCCACCCGGAATTGTCCACTATCTGCTCTCCTTCGTCATTGGAGTAGATCTCGCCGACGACAAAGTTCTCCATACTCTTCCCGAGCTTCTCCCGTGATGTAAACACCTTTGGACGCAGGCCCCCACGGTGGGCGCCAACTGTCGTGGGTTAATCACGGCAGATGTTACCCGGGGGTAACTGATCTAGGGGGCAAGTCGACACAGGGTATTTGGGAGAGGGTTTAGCTCGAAGGAAAACATGGCGGGAAAGCAATCTAAGAGCCGGAAAACAACTCGCCGGATCTCGATTATGATTATACTGGTACTCGATAAATAGGTGTTACAGTTATGACTTGAATCTCTCTCAGGCGAAGCCTAGGGGTTGGTTTATATAGTACTCATACCCCTTTGGCTTGTATACAAAGCGCTCCTTGAGTCCTACTCGAACTCTATATACAAACCTAACTTTCCTTACCATAACCCACAATCCGGGTTACGATCCTTACAAGCCCTGGGCCTTTCTGAAGCTTCTTTGTTCTTAGCCGGATTTGGTCCATCCGCCGTTTGGGCCGGATTACACCTGGGAGTTGGCATACCGGGTTACTATCCCCTCATCAAGAGTAGTATTGAAAATGGTGGAATACTTATCAAGAAATCCACCTCCATTCCCAAGTCCAAGAACTTCATCAAGAGAGGCCCTCCTAGGGAATTGATTGCAAAAGAAGTTGAGTACACGTCCGGTGGTGAAGAGAGTGATGGTGATGGTGAACAAGTAGGAATGGCGGCCATGGCTAAGGGTGTCGTTCCTACTAACTTAAGCTCTCTCTTCTCCAACCCCAGTGATAACAAGGGCCCCTCGAGTCACAAGTGATTCATGGAAAATGGTATATCCCCAAAGGTGACTCCTACACTAAAACTTGCAA